>OX371224.1:130864436-132245936 GCA_947310385.1 Nephrotoma appendiculata | reverse complement strand
TTTTTATTTGTCATCGCCCTTAGTGTAAAAAATCAGTGTACGTTCCAATTAACTCACATAAATTTGTTATTTAACATAGTCATGTCCTTTATTTAGAATAGTAAGCCGTTCCATGATATTTTAAATAGGAGCTGATATATGGGCTTTCTAGTCAAGTGATGCTTTAAAATCGAAAAGTACTTTTGAACAATATATTTTTCAAAAAACCATTTTCAAAAAACCATTTTCAAAAAACCTTCCAATTGTCATGCAAATTTACAGGGGTATTCTTTATGACATGCGAGCATTAAAGTTATGAAAACAACCCAAATCTAGGAAATCAGTTGGGACATTTTAAGAAAGGCCCCTGTGATAACCTGCGAAATTGTTCAGCATGACATAGAGAATACCCGAGTGCTTTTACATGACGATTGGTCATTGGAGTATTTGAATACTCTTCAAAAAAAATTGTTAAAATGTTGTTGTGTAATAATCGGAAGAAATAATGGAAGGCAAATTGCCGAGGTATAATGGCGGATGGGGGGGGAGGGGTGTCAGTATTTTTCAATTCCTCGATTAATATATATCTGTACCTCGGAGGCATACGACACCATCTAAAATTTTTTTTTTTCAGATGTATATGAATTTAGGTCCAGATACTGCCTTCTGCCTCTAACGGAAACCGCACATGTTGTTATTTCAAACATGTGAACCGTAAGGACTTTAAGGATCACATAGTTTCATATTACTTTAGAAAGAGATTTAAACATAATGAACCCACAATGTGGACAGTTCGTTTTGTGAAAAAATTGGACATAGTGTTGTATGCCTCCGGGGTACAGATATATATATATATATATATATATATATATATATATATATATATATATATATATATATATATATATTTATATATCGGTGCTGTTGCTTTAAACTTGAACATTGATATGTCTAGTATCGCTCAGTACGTTTGATTTTCTTTTTGTCGTGACTTTCTTATACGGGGGATATGTAATATTGTTGTAACAGTTGAGTAACGGTTGACAGAATGCAGCCTAACCATTTATTTTATTTATGGACATTTTTAACAATATTTTGTACCATGCTATTTTTACTCCAACTTTTAAATCCAATTTTTAGAATTTGTCGGAAAAATTCACGAATAAAGGACTTTTAGGTAGGTCGACCCTCCCAAAATGTCCCCCATATTTATATTTTAATTTCACACTCCACTAACCTACATACATAACTTTTTTATCTCTTTGGTACATCGTAAAACTTATAAAATTTTATACAACGTACTCGTAGATATTCTACACTATCCTAACAAAATTTACTATTTCAGATTTTTTCCAAAATCCTATATTTTTCTACTGTGTTGTATTTAAGTAGTTTTAAGGATGAAATATTCCCGATACCTTAAAGTTAAAAATATTACGCTATGGTAAAGTACTTTTCATAAAGATATTGTTTGTGCCACATCTACATGTAAATTATGTTAGAAAATCGATTAAATTTCACTTTAAAATCAATTCGAAACCCCGAACCGAAAAAAGTATTTTGCACACACATAATGTGGTGTGTTGAATATTTACGTATATAATACATATATGATTGTGGGGAGAGGGTGGCTTGATATTATTATCATAATGATGATGAAAAATACGTTTTAGAAAATGAATTTTCTTTTTCGCCATGCTACTACTGAACCAACAATTTTTCTGGCACCTCTCTAAACAACACCCCGCCCTCCTCACCACCACCAAAAAAAAAATGGAAAATCAATTTGTGCGAGTGACTTGAATATATTTTTGTGTTCACAATATCGTTTATTGTGATTATTGTGAATATAAGAAACGCAGACATTGAATATAAATCAAATTACAAAATTCGATAATTTTCTTCTGGTTTTTATCAAATATTATCAAAATAGTATTGAACACACACACCCAAAAAATTACTCATATATTCATAAATTTTCATTAACAATTTTATTAGCTGTTAAAATACAAAAACCTAGGCAACAAAAACAGAAAATTCTATTTTCATCCAATTTTGTAAAAAATACGAATTTCATCTTTTCAAGACAATTTACTCTTTAATTTTTGTTTTAATTAATTTAACATAGGTAATCAAGAAATTTTTTCTAAAAATTTTTACCATACCTGATATATTTACGTACTCTGACTAGAAGAATGAAAGTCAATTATGCAATTTTGATATATTTAGTGTATTGTTCTCCTTAAAATGTGATGTGCGCTGAAGATAACACGAAATACAGAATTTTCTCTTATTTATGGGATGAACACAAGAGAATAAATAAATGAAATTTATGACTTTAACATGAACAACAAGTAGAAAGTTTTGTTTCTATGTAGAGTGCAGGATAGACCAGAGATGCCATCATAAATCAAAAATAAGTTAGATTTTTCTTAATAAACTTTTGAGAATTAAGCCCACATCGGGATTTCTTTTTATACACATACATATACATACCCGTATCTATATACATTACAATGTTGAACACATATCTGAATGTAGAAAATGCATCACGAAGTTTCGAGAAATGAGATGTACATATGGATATGATACTTGCATGTTTAAATTTTTTAAATTTCTTATGTACAAGGAATTAAATTTAGAATTTTGTACTAAATTTCTTTTAATGTGCCCACGGTAACAAAAGTAAGCGTGCACAACAATATGAAATAAATTTCCATGTTTGTATTTCAGCTTTCTCTAATGTTGTTCAATTTTATTTTTAGATTAAATTTTGATATTTCCATTTTTAAAAATTTACATTTCATTTTATACATTCTGTAACAAAAGAAACTTTAATTAAATAAAATATAAAATATTTATTATTCGTTCAAATTTATTGTATCGCCTTCAAAGTGTGACGCCTTCCGAAATAATATATTTATGCCAACGAAAAATCCAATCATCAAAACATTTTTCAAACGCATTTTCCGGAATATACTTCAGTTCTCGCCGCGAATTCCCTTTTATGTCCTGAGTTTTGGACTGAACAAATATCATCGAATCGGTTGTTTTTCGATGATATTTGCTGAGTTTTTGGTCAGAAATCGTTCAGAATGATACCTTTGTGAGATGGTGTGTTGACGTGGTGCAAAAGCTATGAGTTTTTTTTTTTTCGAAAAACCTTGCCTTTTTCGACGAATTTGTACTCTCCAATGCTGCATCACACCCAGATAACATTCTTTATTTATCACGGCAACCTAAGAAAACAGTCAACATTATTTTGTCTTTGAAAAGGCAGTTGGAAGGTACCATTCCGAAGCTTGTTGAATGGTTTGCATATGTCAAAGTCGTAGACCCATGCCATGTCTCAGCACCAGTTATCATGCGTTTTATGAACGTGGGGTGAAATGAATGCTTTATGAATGTGGGTTTTTGAAGAAAATTCAAATCTTTCGGAACTAGTCGAGCGGCAACGCGATTTATGCTCAGATAATCGTGTACAATGGTTCGAGTTGATTCGTGCGACACAAAAAGTTCAGCGACTATCTCTCTCAAGCCTAAATGACGATTTTCCATCCCATCTCGCCAGCTTTTGGATGCACTGTCCAGTCACATGCACCTGTTTCTGATAAAGTTGATGCACAGTAAGCCTTTTGTAACCTTTTGTAATTTTCGCTTGGACGGTGAACACACCGCGCCATATAAATATCTCTCAGTAGGCGTACATTTTTTTATTAGTTTGACGTTTCAATTTTCGGAGTGAAGAATTTTGTAACATCTTTAAATTTTTTTTTTATTGTAATTCAAACGACTGGTTGATAAACATGTCGGAATAGAGAGAAAAAGTTAAAATTGATTATGACGAATATTGTTACAAGTAAGTTTACTATAAAATACCCTGAATTCTTCACTCAGAGAAAAAACATCGTTTAAAAAATTAATACGGGTATTGATTTTATAGTACGCCAAATAATAGCTTTTTCCTTATAATTTAATGATTTTCTTAGTGTTTTGTCCTATTAATTTAAAAAAAAATGTAAATATTAAATTAATAGGATACATCATTGATTTAATATAAGTTTCACTATTTTTTCAAAAATATTATAGAATTAAATTTAACATTACAAAACTTTTAATTATTAATAAGATAAAACACTATTGTATCCATCTATTATCAAGTTGATTTAATGTGATATACTATAGAATAAATTATTAATAGGATGCCAAAACAAATTTCATTATTGATTTAATAGGATAATACTATTGGACGCATATTATGTAGTAAGCACACCGTTACTCTCATACAGTTTCTCTTTGTTTCAAAAGGATTTACTATTGAATTCATTTTTTCCTAGAATCATTTAGCACGCTATCCGTGTACATTATAAACATTCGTGTGATTGCATTTGTTGAAATCGGATGAGTTTTCAGTACGCGTGTTTTTATATTTTTTAATAATTTTATGTACATAAAAACATAATAGTGTGAACGATATATCGCCCGCTTCGTGACAATACCTCCTATCTGACAATTTTGTGAAAATGAGATTTTGATACGAAATTCTGACCCACTAAAACCCCAAAACAAATATCCCCAAAACATATAGGTTTTTGTAATTTCCTGAACAATTCAGTTTTGTCAGATAGGAGTTATTGTCACGAAGCGGTCGATATGTACTCGTATAAAGGTGAAAGTTTTTAAAGTGAAATAATTAAACAGTACAATCTTTAATAGTAAGTTCGTTAGCACAACGCAGTCTCCTTGTAATTTTAAGGTATGTACATATTATACATAACTAATCCCTTTACACCAGTTTACAGTTTTACTTTATATACAAATGTGAATTTCAGGCGTTTGACCTATGGCACACGGATTTTAGCTCTTATACATTTCAAGTGTTATTTCGAAGTAAGTTTTTCACTTTTATTAATTATGCTATAATGCTTTTTGAATGCTTATATTACTTGTATTTTCACATGTCGTTTAAAATTAAAAAGTTTCTCATAAAACTGCAAATTACTGTCAAACTTACCTAATATAGTTTTGTTCATGTTAAAAAATCAATTGTTTAATTACGAAATAGACTTAAACAGCTTTTTACAAGCTTGTCTTGCTCCTACATATTTTTTCTTATTTGATGTTGTTAAAAAGATAATATCGAATTTAGTGTTTAATATATTTTTAAAGGATTATTCAAACATTTGAAACAACAAATTGAAGGCGTCAAAATAGCAGACAATGAGGAAGAAGCAAATACCTATTCAAAATTGTTGAATTTTGATGAAAATATAATTACTTTTATAGGTACAGCTGAAGAAACAAACAATGAAGAAACAGTTGACAACGATCTAAAAAACTTAATTTGTGACCAATTTGGCTTAACAGAGGAAGTTTTTGTTAGACTCACCGGTAATATAAGCGCTTCATGTATAGAAGAACGAACCAACGTCTAAAACTAACTGTATATGGCGGCGCGATAGCTTTTATCAAATTTAGGCAATTTAAAATTAAAAACAGAAATTTGTGTTTAAATCAAATAACTTAAATCAAATAGTCATCTGTGGATAAAAAAATAAATTAATCATAAATGTTTGATAGTTTTCTTGTAATATCATTGATCTCTTCAGTTACATAATAACGGAACTGAAGAGAAAGGCTGTTATAAGAAAATTATCGACATTTTGTCACGAATATATTTTGTTATACTTAGAGGACTATTTGTTCAAACTTATTTGATTTAAACAAAAACATCTGTTTTTAAATTTAAATTGGCTAAAATTTTAAATGTTTAGGCAAGAATCAATACGAAATAGAAGATTAGAATAACTCACCTGCCATAAGTTATGCTATCCAAATCGAAATTCAACATACAAACTTAAATAAATAATTTATTAGTTTGGAAATTTCCGCCGAATCTCATTTAAAAGTTAACATTTTGTATAAGCTCGCAAGTTCTACCAACAACTTTTCGGAAATAAATAGAACAACTTGACCTCAATGGCAGGTGGAGACGGGGGTAATGTGGTTCGGTTTTGTACTGATGTTTTATTATTTTTAAAAGCTTGTGGAGTTGATATGGAAAGTCTCATTGTAATAACGGAAAAGGATCTAGAAGATATTTTTCCGGTTACACAAATCGGGACAAGAGCAAAGTTGGAGTACCACCTTGATGTTTGGAGGCGAAATGTAATACATTTATATACATACTTACCTAAGTATAGATTTGAGTTTGTTGTATTCATTTACTTCATATTTATTAGACAAGCACTTTAGAAATCAGCAGCGCCACTAAAGAATGGATTGAGCGAAACCGCGTTGCGGCATGCGAACCCTCCAACCAAGTTTCAGCTTTACTACCTGCTACTAGTTCAACGTCCGAGGTTAATATTGAATTAAACAAGTTCAGTTTAAAACAAATATTGATAAAAACAGAACGAGGAACTGAAATTATGAGATATTCTCAAGAACACAATTGTTTAAACGATAGCCATAGAAAAACGTTAACTTCCATTATTGTAGATCACTTTTCAATGCAAAATATTACTATGACATTGGGTGATATTATTAATGTTACAAAAATTATAAAAGAAACTTTTCCTTTTGAATGTAGTGTAAGCCAAATTATTTTATGCTTTGTTACTTTAAATATTTTTGATTTACTGTGCACATATTTTATCGTATTTATTAATATTTTTACTATTTGTAACAGGATTACTATTTAAGGAGAAGAAATCGTGGTCAGAATCCCGTCGGTAAATTATATGATAAAGCGGTCAACTCACGGGTTATAATACGAAAATTACCGAAATCGTTAAGCGGAGATAAGAAGGGTAAGAAAGATGAAGCTTTAACCAGTACGTTTCTCAAGAGCATATATTTAGGTCCACACCCCACAAGAAACAAATAATATCTGGCTATGTCATAACAATGAGCCATGGACGGAGGATGAAAATAAATGGGCTTCAGTTCTAAATATTAGAAGGCAAGACATTCTAACGGATTGTGTAAACATTTTAAAGAACTGGGCCCTTTTCAAGAATAGTCTAGGGCACACTTTGGTATTTTAAAATGAACTTAAACTAAATAATATATTGTTTGAATTGTTTTTTATCGTTTAACAGGTTGAAATTGACTACAATCTTATATTTCCTAAAAATTCATCGGAATTGTTTACCAAATGGCCGGTTTTTAAGCAACACGTCGTTTCTTATTTCAACACTAATATAAAGAATAAAAGATCACATGTTATGCTCGGTGACTTGCAGAAGAAAATTGACACTAGTAAGTTGAACAAGTTATTTTGAATTGTATTGCTATACATTATAATATAGTTTAAATTAGGCTTGTAAAGTTTATAATCTATTTTTATTATGCATTAAGTAGTTGCAGCTCTGATTTTAACTAATTTTTATTCATGTGTTGTATTCATCCATTTATTTACTTTTATAACATTTACTTTTTCAGATTCCTATGAATGCATTATTTTCATGTTATTGCATGCGGTTTTGAAATCATCGATTTTGTCTACTTCAGAAACCAAAAAATTGAAACCAAGCATAATTGATTGTCAGGAATCTACACTGCTTCACTGCATATCTTTTAGCCATTATCAGGAGAAACTGGATGAATTAAAACCGAAATTAAAAGATAAAGGAATGACGTTTCAGCCAATAATTGTTTCTGTAGGAGCAGATTTGAATTCACTAGAGAGCTTCTACACTTATTATGACGGGATATTATACAAATTTTCCAGTTTCTTAAAATGCTTAGACACTACTTTTAAGTTATTTCACGTTATGAATTTTAAGTATCCAAGAGAAGGTAAAAATGTATTTTGTTTTATTGAGAACTTTTTTTATAATTTTGATACTCCAAAAATTCAAATTTAATAAGTTTAATCAATTTTGTCGATCGTAATTTTAAAAATTAATGAGATACATATTATGTTTAATTTTAAACACTAAAAAACTTGAATTCTTTTAAATTACTGCAATATAAACATGAACAATATATTTACTTGCTTTTTATGTTCCTTGACATTTAATTCGTCTAAATATTTAATAGACCATATAAAATCCTTCCATATTCATAAATTAAATGAAAATATTCGTTGTATGCAAGGCGGCTGTTCTCAAATGTTTGAAAATTTGTATTCTTTTAAAAGACATTTAGATAGAGTCCATACAAAATTAAGAAATATTTTGGAAAATTCTTCTAATAAACAATATGTAAGCAGTGCAATTTCGGCTGAGATCAATAATAGTATTGATGACATAGAGACAGATAATAACTGTTGTCAACAATTTGAAAATTCGACAAGTAAACTTGAACGAAAAGAAAATCAGGAACTAAAACTGGTTGGCTCGCCCAATAACATAAATGTCCTTAGATTTACATTAAATCTTCATAACAATAATAATTTCAATAGAAAAAATGTTACCGAATTTATAAATGCAATAGAAAGAGAAATTGCGAACCCGTTAGCAAATGTTATCTCTACAACAATTCTACCATTTATTGAAAATTCACAAAACAGAGAAAAAGCTCAAAAAATTTTACAACAGTTTGTTCATCCTTTCAAAAATATCAATACAGAATATAAATTCTTTAAAGAGTTAGAACTTGCGGGTCTTTATAAAACACCATTACAATATATAATCAATGATGAAGTTTGTGAAATTATTGTAAATAATTCACCAACAATAGATTCGAATAAAACAACTGGAATAATAATGCCGTTGGAATTTCAGTTTAAGAAGTTTTTTCAATCAAAGGATATTTTTGAGCAAACTATAGAAAACACAAAAGCTTTAGAAAATAGTCGTTCTGGAGTATTATCTAATTTGATAAATGGCAGTGTTTGGAAATCAATAAATATTTCGTTTGTGGGAAAATAATTCTACCTTATGTTTTGTACTAAGAGGTTCGCATGCTAAAGAACAATCAGTTTGCGGGGTTTATTACTCCTTTCCCACTATACCAAAACATCACTTATCCAAAGTAAATAATTTGTTTGTGGCCGGATTTTCCAAAACAAAAGATAGATCAGCTTTTGGGAATGCATTTACATTAAAACCGTTTATTGATCAAATAACTAAACTTGAAACTGATGGTATTATTATTGATATAAATAATAAAACCAACCATGTTCATTTTGTGTTAGCCTTTGTCGTTGGTGATAATTTAGGTATGAATACTTTTTTGGGATTTTCAAAAGGCTTTAATGCTAATTTTTATTGTCGATCTTGCAAACGAAAGAAGACTGAAATGCAAGAAGACATCACCGAAAAAAATGAGGCTTTACGAAATATTATCAACTATGAGGATGACCTAGCAATTGACGATGAAACATCTACAGGAATTAGGGAGAAATGTGTTTTTAATGATATACCATCTTTTCATGTTGTAGATAATAATTATTGTTATGATATTATGCATGATATCTATGAAGGGATTTGTAGATATGACTTGTCTAAAATTTTGCTATATTTTATTGAAACCACAAAGTTGTTTTCGTTGGACCAATTTAACTACCGAAAGCAAATGTTTGATTACGGAGAAACCGAAATTGGTAATATTTCACCACCGTTAACTATGGCAGGTTTAAAATCAAACAATTTCAAAATGACTGCACGTGAGATGATGACATTTGTTAATTATTTTTATTTAATGATCGGTGATTTAGTTCCAGTATGGTATTTGATCCAATATGGTATTTTTTCATAGTTTTAATAAAAATAATAGACCTTATTTTACTTTCGGTTTTAACAGAAAATAAAATAAATTCTTTACAATACCTCATTTCGAAACATAATTCACTTTAAATAAAGCTATTCAAAGAAACACTAAAACCAAAATATCATTTTTTATGCCATTACCCGACTTCAATATGCAAATGTGGCCCTCTAAAACATTTGTGGAATATGAGATTTGAAGCGCTTCATAAACCATACAAAAACTCAGCTAAAGCTACTAACTCTAGAGTTAATATTCCTTACACTTTATCAATTAAGGCTGGTCTTAAGCGACACTTGTAAAAATATGAATCAGAACCTGATCGACTTAAAGGCTACACATTGCATAACAAAATTATTTTTTAGAGGAAAATTTTATAAAAAACATTTCTTTTTGACAAAAACACAATCAAGCAAAGTTTTTCTTTTTGAAATTGAAGAAATGGTTTTAAATAATGAAATCATATATCTCATTTATAGCCAATGGGATGTTGGTTATTTTAGTGAACATTTGCAGGCGTATATTGTACAAAATAAAAACGTTAAAAATTTTTTTTCAAAAATATCGATGAGTTTGACGGACCTCCTATACATTTACATTTACTTAATAACGGCAGAAAAGCCTTTCGAATAGAACTATTTTAATTATTTTCATATAATTATGTATATGCACGATTTTGTAAAAAATATATTGAATTTTATTAATAAAAATAAATATTAATGTATATAAAGAATATTTGAATTTTTATTAATTAATAAATTTTCAGAATTGTTTCAAGAATTTATAATGAAGAGTAAGTATGTATGCGTATATTGTAATATTGCATAATACTCCTAGATTACAATATGTACATTAAAATAAGAGTTGCAGTATTAAAATAATAATATGTCACATCAAAACTACATCATATTTAATAGCATCACTCTTATTGGATCAACACGATAAATATTAATTCCAATAGTGTATTCTAGTTAACTATGCTAATAATATGATACATCTTATTGAAAAGTAATGATACGGACTATTGCTTTTATGCTGCAAACTAATAAAAATAAAAATTTACAATATTAAAATAATACGATTGTCACTGTTAGATTAACTCTGTTACCCATATTACTTCTATAAGGTAATTATAACTTTCAATAGTATGATCTCGTACCCTACGGAAATAATGAGTTACCGCATTATATTTCAATGGGATTAATTATTCTTTTAATATTATAAAAACATTAAAATAATTAGATGGAGTATTAAATTAATATGATAATCAAATTGTTTTAAAAGTATCATTCGCATTAAATTAATAAGAGAAGTAATTGATTCAACGTCATGATCTGGTACAATCTGAACATAATGGGATACCTTTTTAATTTTTAATAGTACAAATTGTTGAAAACAATAATCTGAGAAGATCAATAATTTAATAGTTTTCCAATTATAACAATAATAGGGGAAATCGCATTGACTAATTTTAATAGTAAAAAATAATTGATTTAATAACAATTCTGGTTGTTTTTACTTGATTTTTCTCTGAGTGTTTATTTCTATAACAGACTATATATAAATATTTAACCTTAGACTACAAAGTCAATCAAATTTACAGCAGAAAAATTGGAACTGCTTAATAATCAGTGCGTAGTTACAATTCGTGAGAACATAGAATGTGAATACTCGGGTATTGAGCACGAAATTGTTTATGGTGTGGTTCAGATTATAAAATAGGTGACGGAAGAGGCTTAGCCTGTCGCAGAATTCGCGTTTCCATATGCCAAAGACAATCGCATGAAAGTGACTGCGGTACATAACGCCAGGATCATTATTTGGATAATGTCTGCTTAAACATGGTGCAGGATCCACGTAAATATGATGTGCTTGTTATACCAAATTGACATTTGTTTTGTATGGTGACAATTTGAGTGGTATGTTGTGCAATTGTCTAGTTGGTGGTTTAGACACTAATAGATATAACCAGATCCACCATTGCGTAGGCCGACATTTTGTTTCCTACCTTATTGTTTTACAACTATGTTATGGATTAAATCCAAGAAATTTTATCCTCTTAAAATTTAATAAAAAATTTGATTTTTTAATAAAAATGTTTGAGTTTTTTTTTGTTACTTCATATCAACTACAGCCTTTTCATCACTATCGTTGATACCGCGTGATGATGAATCTAGATGACGTGCTCTTCATTGAATTGGGATCACTTCGTAACATTAGGGTACCATCTTTACAGCAATACAAAATAGTGGCGTTTTTGCCGAATGTGCTGGCCGTGATCGGTTTATAATGGCCATCTAATCCTGTAGAAAATTCCGTTCAGGCATATTGTATTTGACGACTGACGACGATGGAGTTGAATTTGTATATTAACCGATGGTGAACTGCTAGTCCAGTTGATGGTCAGGGTGTTAGCGAACATGTGTTGCCATTCGGAACTATTGTAATTTCCGTTTCGGCCAAGGGCACATCATGACAAATCATTTTATTTAAATCAATTTTGTATTTCGACCTAAGACTACTTCACAGAGAAAAAAGTGACCCCTAAAATCAATAAAATTTTCCTTTTAAATATAAAAATGTCTAAACCCGTTAAATCTTTATAGTAAAACCTTTTAAAATGAATAAGTCTTCTCGAAATTTAAAACCGCATTTCATTTTATTTTTTAATATGATCTGTAATTAAATTTAAAATAACGTTCCTTTTAATATTCTTCATTGTATGGAAAACCCTTTTATTTAAAATTTTAATAATTTTATTTTAAAACCGTTATCCTATACACGTAATTTTATTCATTTTTATTTTTGTGTTTTTGTATACTTCGAAGTGGCGGAAAAGAAATATGTGCAATGCTAAAATGAGACCAATGCAGTTAAATTCGTTTTTTGTAACAATAAATTACTTTATTCGCACATTCCAGATCAACAGACGGCTTTGTACTAAATTGAAACATTTACATAATAATACAATACATATAATAAAGTGAATAGTGATCCATTTATTTAATAGTTAGTGTGTAATAGAAATTGGAGGAAGAAAGTTGTGAGGTATGAGAATTTGAGAACATTTCTTTAATTTACATCTGTGAAAATGATGAAATTAGCGAAATTCATCGAACCTGGGAGCTGTCGGAGTCAACAATTAGTTGATTGATTGATTGATTGATTGGACTGTAGAACCAAGTGCTAGCCAAGAGTCCCGGATAACGCCGGGCCTATTCCTACAGCCTGTTTACATATAACAATAGGAAGGATAGGAAAGGTTTTTTTTTTTTTTTTTTTTTTTTTTTTTTGGGACGGAACGATCCGGTTGTAGACACCTAGCGATCGTACGGCACAACACAATTCTAATCTACTTCTATTCTACTAGAGGAAGGATAAAGGCTTAATAGGTTAAATGGATATCGATGGTATTGGTCTTCAACAATTGCTTCTCTAAATCAGCAACCTGAGGAAACAAATTTATTATTTCACGTGCATCTGGAAATTTCCTGTAATATAATTCTACATTAATACTTTTCAGCTACCTAAACAAAATTGATTAATTAGATCAGCCCGGTTACAAATACCTAGGTAAAGCCAATAGTTCATGAACTAATGACAACACAATTCTAATCTACACAACCAGCAATTAATATTTCAAAGAAATATTGTTTCATAACATCTAAAGATTCCTGAAATTAATTCTTAATTAATCTACCGGTTTCTTAAATAATATAAATATTTATTGATTTAATCCTCTACAACTCCACAACTTACAATATAATTTCCTGAAACCATAGTTATTTGAATTATATTAATAGTAAATTGAATTATATTAATAATTAATTAATTAATTAATATTAAATTATTAATAACTTCACTCATATAACAATAGGAAGGATAGGAAAGGTTTTTTTCCCCCTTTTTCCCTTTTCCCTCCTTTTTCTTTTTGAAACGGAACGACCCGGGTTGAGACATCTAGCGATCGTACGGAACAACACAATTCTAATCTACTTCTATTCTACTAGAGGAAGGATAAAGGCTTAATAGGTGCAGCAACCTGCGAAAAAAATATTATTATTTCACGTGCATGTGAAATTTCGTGAAATATTATTCTACATTAATATTTTTCGGCTTCCGAAACAAAAATTGATTGATTGAATCGGCCTTTTCTGTTTATAGACACCTACAATCACAACACAATTCTAGTCTACAAAAACAGCAATTAATATTTCAAAAAATATTATTATTTCACAAGCATCTGTAGATTTCCTGTATATCGATTTTGTTTCGTGAGTTACTCATTTAAAATGAGTGAAGCAAAAAAAATCGAATACGTACACAGTGTATAATACACAATCATGTCTTTGCATTTGTATTTTTCGTTTGTTCGTATTTGTGTCATTTGTATGATGAACAGCACCAAAATAACGCGATCCGGGCGAATCGGTTTAATTTTTATGGTGCTTATTTCCTTTTCTCAGCACATTACGTCTGCTCTCGAGCTGTGGAGTGTCATTATTTAACATGCCAATTTATTTTATATTTTCTATCATTATAAATTAATTGTACATCTATTAATAAAATTTTATAAGTAAATTTATTTTAAATTCCATAAATTTTAAAAATAAAATGTTAATTATAAAAAAATCGAAAATACATAAACGAAATCTCAAAAATATGGCGTTTACAATGGTTAACCCTTTGAGTGCCAAAAAGCGCAATCCTGTTCCTCAATACACTAGCCGAAATCATGTTTGCACTCAAAGAGTTAATATGAATAAACAAAAAAAGAATGACACGTGACTTGCATATGCAGAAAAACATTCATACGCACGAATCTAACACAAACACATATGCTACTACTATATCATTCCGGTTACACTCATTTCGTTTCACACATTTCGGGACAAAATTGGTATACTGAAATTTAATTCCAAATTAAAATTTTCCGGCTTCCTAAATAATATAAACATTTATTAATTTAACTCCTCAACTTACAATAGAATTTTTGTAAACCATATATGTAGTTATTTGAGCTACAATATATGTATTTACAATTACTCTAAAATCCATTTGTATTTAACCCTTGAATTGAGCAACCACGAAATAGTAAAAAAAAAAATACAACGACTAAGTGAGGCATCCCGAAAGTAATGCTTCCTAGAAAACTATTAATGTTTATATTTCAAATAAATTTAGCTGATTTCGTAAAAATTTCAAATGCGTTACTAATTTGGTTACCAAAGAATATTCGATTAATTACCAAGTCTACATAGGACATATTTATCCCATACTCAAGAGAACTTTACCATTCCTCAACCAATCACCATGAAATATGGTCTGCAGAATTGGAGTGCCACTCCAGCATAATGCTCAATTAAACTAGGCCATCTGTCAACAAATGATGGTCAAATTCGGTGTGCGAAGCTGTATTTGAACGAAATTTTGAGATTCGGCAATAATGAATGGAATCATGCCATTATCGGTTAGGAATCATGCCGTTATCTCAAATTTAGTTTGTAGAGCTGGGCTAGGGTTCTAATAAACTAAGAACCAATCAACCTGCATCGGTAAAACCAACGCGTCCCTCCGATGAAGCCCCACAGCCCGACAACTCCGAACCGAACCCGGCCACACCCCCACCCCAGTCACCGCCAAATCACGCACGCAGAACTTAGTTAAATCTCCACCAAGTTCCGCATACGTGACCCAGCAATAGCCGAAACAGGGAAACGGCCAAGGACCAATCAGAATGGTCAAACTGCAGAATCCCACCAAAAAGACACGTCAAAATCCCGAAACAGATTTAAAAGAAGTTCTAGAGTTCGATTTTAATTACATAAATTATAAACCAATTAAATAAACATTATAATAATAAATAATAATAACGCCTCCTATAAATATACACGGAAAAAAAAATATAGTATTTATTTCAATAAAATATCGGAGCCCACGCCTTTGTGGCCTATTATCGGAGAGCGTACTATATAATACTCATAAGTTTATTCTATGAAGTATAATAATATTTATTACAAACTTGGTACTGGTTATCATAAAAATAGTAGAATATTTTTAATAAATGGTAATATTTACCATCACACGAGGTAGAGCGTCCTATTCATTTTAGAAACTATTGTTAATCCTGATAGTAATTTTAGCTATACTAATGTTAACTGTTTCAATATAATATTGTTGCGTTTGTAATTTGAATTGTCTTGAGTTATATGAGATATAGCACTACATTTAATGATTATGGTAAAGTCTGCTGAGTTGTTTAGCTATATGTATAATTCAGCATGGTACATTTTCCACGACATATAGTGATATTTTTTTATAATTGTGGTAGCGGTCACTGCTTCATATAGCACTACGTATATTTAAACATGGTATACTTTCCATAACATCTAGGACTATTTTTCACAATTATGGTAGCGTCTACTATGTTGTACAGCTATACTCCTTATTTAGTATAGTATGATTTCCAAGATTATTTTACTAATCTGTTATTTGAAATAGTAAATTTTGCTATGACAGTTAAATAAAATTCAATTTTGATTTGTTAATTAGTTACTGACATTTTATTTTATTTTAGTTGAATATACAATTATTAAAACATATAATTTTTATAATATTATACATTATTTTAAGTTTAAAATATTAAACATGACGCATTATGTAATTTTACAAAGTTTGATCTCTCGTTTAACTCTTTTAACGTATTAATGTTAGACTTAAATCTAAAACTTAAAAAGCTAAATTCGCTTATTCTGAATTCATGTTTTCGGTTACATTACAACAAAAGCATATTTATAAAAAACGAAACATTTCATTTACTACCTAAATTAATTGCCATATTTTTATTCCTTAAAAATCCTTTTATTTTAAAAAATGTCGGTTCATCTTTATTATTATCATTTAAATTAAATACCATAATTTTTGGTGCCTTTATGATACGATAACGATAAATTCAAAATATTTAAATGAGCCCATTTCAATATATTTTCCAAATTCACACTGATTTAAATTTTCAATTGTTTTTGGAATATAAGGATAGCCGTGGTGGACTACTTCAAAAAGAAATATATGCAAAATGGTTTTGCATATATTTATTCT
Organism: Nephrotoma appendiculata; assembly: GCA_947310385.1. NCBI lineage: Eukaryota > Metazoa > Arthropoda > Insecta > Diptera > Tipulidae > Nephrotoma > Nephrotoma appendiculata. The sequence goes on along the minus strand of OX371224.1, from coordinate 132,229,142 downwards.
TGAAGTAGTACTCTCAGAGATATTTTTTAAATCTTATGCTTACCTTCAAATCGCATACCTACACCGAAACTGTTTCAAAAGACCCATTTTTCCAAACAGTCAGCAGTTTTGATATCCGAATCATTTTGAAGTACAATTTCTAAAATTTGTCTTAATATGTGCCACTTTTCATCATTTTCGGAAATAAATCCTCCTATTAAATGTTAAAACTAAAAATTTTGATTTTACTTTGATTTTTACTTTGAAAGCTTCATCTTATTTAAATGAACTCTACCTTATTTTTCAATATGCTAAACATTTGTCTGTTGTATTGACCAAAAACGATAATGACGATAATATTAGAAACGATATTATTTTTTACTCCTTTAATATTTTCGGTATTATGCAATCCTTTATCAATGCAGGGAACAGCAATAGGAACTGACATATACATTTCATTATCTCGGAATGAGTAATTCTATGTTGTTTAAAATGTTTGAAACTATTGAAAATTCTTTCGTTTTTTTCAAATATTACAAATAAATAATTTTTTAAATTTTTGTTAATGCTTAACTGAGCTAAATAATAGTTATTAGTATTAAAAATAAAATTACAATTTGAGTAATAAGACTTCATTTTCATCTCTCTATTGATAAAATACTGGCAATATCCGGATCGTCAATCGAATTTATTCCTTATCCTTCACATTCCTTATCCAGTATACCATCTAATGAGAATATAAAAAAATTAAATTAAACGGTTTAGATTCACAGAGTAAAACAGAATTTTGCCAAAACAAAAATTATGATTTCTATGTATCATAGCACTTAACACTACACAAATGGGACAAGTCGTAATGTACATGATTAATTTTACAATAATAAATGGGAATTCGTATTGAAACTTCAATAAGCATTCCTATATATTGTTCTAACCCTTGCTATGAGTATGACACGCTCTCCGATTTGCATAGTGTTAAGTGCTATGGTAATATTGGAAACTGTCCTCCTCAATTACAATATAATTTAACCACCATTTTGCTGGATACACATTGTATATATAGAGAAATCATATTTTTGCGTATAATAAATCAATTTCTTTATTTGGGATAAGCTTAGAAATTTACTAATTTTTTTAATAAAATAAAATGTTTCTTCAGTGCACGTATAATATTTTCTTGAAAATGAAGAAATCTGTCGAACGGTCAATTTTTAATTAATAAAATAAAACAAGATTGACAAAAGATTAAGCTTATTCCAAATTAACACACTGAATTAAAAAATAAAAATTATTGAAACATACAAATTATTACCTTTATTATAAATAACTTGATATCACACAAATAATACAAAACACCGATATACATATTTAATTTTTTGTATACACTTTTTTATACTTTTAACGACACTTATTTTGACGACCGCACATGGCAATATTTAAAATGTTACTACTTAGTGCTTAGGGAAGAGAGCAAAGAATATGAAATGAAAAAAATCCAAATGAAAAGTGATGCATTCCTATTTATTGTTGTAACCCTAACTATGTGTATGATATGCTCTCTGATTTGCAAAGTATTAAGTGCTAGGCTATTGTTCCTTTTGAAATATATTTTAACACTCTTCTTTAGCTAAATCCTCTTTTTATAAGATAGTACATAATTTTTATAAGCTAACATTTTTATCAATTTTGATTAATTTGATTAATAAAAACCCTACATTTCGACGGTGTGCTTATACTATACCACAATAAAAAATCCTTTACTTAACTAAGTACTACGGGATTTTCCTAAAACAAAGAGGAAGCATTCCTATACACATTCGATTATTTATAATAAACATTACTATACATTATAAATAATTTGCTTATTTATAGGAACGATTCCTATATAGCACTGGCTAATATGCAAATCGGAGAGCGAACCATGTACATAGTATGTTTGACAACAATGTATGGGAACCCATATCATAACAGGTTTCCCATACATATATAGGAAAAAAATCAGTGTTTTTTTTTCTCCGTGTATGTACACATTATATATCTCATACATGAACTTAAATTACATTGGGTGAATCCACACGAGGACTCAGATTTCAGGCTACCACCAGATTACAATCTGTGAAGAAAATGAACACAATTATGAGCCCCTGTCGAAGTGCAGAACTGATGGGCCGAACCATATTACATACCAGTACTATAGGGTGGCATGAAGCTATGCAATGTGCACATGGTTACGAAAACCTACATATTAGCAGGACGTTCTCGTGACGTGAAAAGCGAACTGCGAGAGAGTTTCGGCCCCACAACGGATTGCAAAGATTAAATAATAATAAAAAATAAAAATAATAATAATTAAGAGAAACGACGCGTTTATTACTTTTACCTCGGTGCCGGTTTATAAATTTTGAAAAGGTGGAAACCTTAATTAGGTTGAATTATTGAAATCAAATGAGATAACCGCAGTGGACATAATTCAATTCTGAGAAAAATGGGTGATTTAAAGAAAATTTGGTGAATTTGTTGAGAACCATGTCAGCTAGAAAACCTAATCAGCGCTTCCCATCAAGAGGTGGGGACAATTTATAGAATTCTGTATTCTGACCAAATATATTAAGAATTCTAAGGCCAATTAAAATATCCCTAGAAATCCAAATACAACCTCAGGTATATGGAGTGTTAGCTGGATTTTCAACCAGTTCCATTTCATTTCAACTGATTGATTAACTGATTGGAATATGTGACCAAACCTAAGTAAGATTCCCGCTTGACGCCGGACCCAACCACACGCTCTTGTACATATAACAAGATGGAGTAACAGGAAAGGTGAATTAATTATTATGTAAATTGACCCGGTTTCAGACAACCAAGTAGTCAATAGTTAGTAAATTGTTAGTTGAAATATAATGTAAGACGGTTAGTACAAGACAACAAAATTATTTAATATATTATGGAATAATATCCAGCAATCAGAATCATAAAAATATATAAAATTATCGGAAATATAACTCATACTATTTTCAGTGATCGTTTTTACTATTAGGAATACCAATAAAAATAGATAAAATATTGAAGTTTGAATAATAAAATTAAAGCAGTTAAATGTAATGATTCGTATATTAATCCAACTCAATTATCCTGATAAATATTAAATAAAATTAATTGAATTCAAACTACCAAACAATTAGTACAATATAATAGTACTCGTCACTGCCGTCATCTGAAAATCCAGCTAAAATCTAAATATAAAGACTAAAACCACATTTACACTATAGCCCCTTTAATAGTATTTTGCTAACAAAGTATTTTTCTCGTTCAGTTTACACCATAGTGGTGTGAACACATTATAATAGTTTATTACTGATATATTTCATTAAAATTTAAAAAAGAAACAGTTGTCTTTTATCACAATAAACAAGAAAAATCAGAAGAATGACTAAAATGACATTTCGTATCTAAAAAATATGATATAGTATCATTCTCACCGCAAACACTATACCAATACTCATTAGATACGTAGACCACTTTAATTACAAAAAAGTATGTACGTATTAAAGTAGCAAAGTATTTTACTTTGAGTTTACATCGACATACTTTTATGATAAATACTCTTATACCACTGGTATAAACGTGGTATAATTAGAATCAAAATTATAATTTCAGGAACTTCAACTCTTCCTAAATACTAAACAAAGTAAAACATTAAATCATATATTTACAATTATTAATAAGAAACAAAAAATTTCACTTTTACCGAATAAAACCTGTCAAAATATAATATAATATAATTCAGTAATAATTAGTTCAACTTTTAAATAAATCGTGATAAATATAAATAAACTTAGATCTCGGCATAATTAAGACTTAAACCAGAATTATTTTCCCAGCAAAACAAATTTTGAATCAAACCATAATTAAAACCACAATGCAGGCCTGCACACAAAATCTTGATTAGTTAATTTAAAATAATGTTAAAGTAGACATGACATGGAATTTACCCTAAACCGAAAAGAAAATAAATTGGTAAAGTTAAATAATTATTAGTAAACAAATTTATAAATACAATACTAAAGTTATGTCTTAATGATTAATCAATTACCCAAAGCCGTGACAATTCGCGATGAAATCTCAAGTTCTTTTTTTTTAAATAAAACCTGAAAATACTATCGATTATCATTTCGCTGTCTTTGTCAAAATATATAAATATAATATAAAAATAATAATAATAATAATAGCAACAAGACACAATATACTTTACAAGGATAACAATTACGGACTTGTTACTGTAAAGTAAAGGTTCTACAAATTTTATTTTATTTTATTTCCATACATTACGCATGCATATCATGTTTAGTTTCGTTTTTTTTACGAACATATTTGCTGTGTTTTCCCATTAGCGCCCGATAGCTGCATCCGGAGCAGCCAACCCTCTATGCCAAAACCTACATTTAGCGCGCTACCACTGCATATAACTAATTTATCCAACTCTAAACCAAGATTTTTCATTCAACCCTCCAGGTAAAAATCGATAAAAAAAATATCCTGCTCTCCCATTTATCGGGAGCCGCCATCGGGAGCGCCATCCATTTCAATGGGAAACTTGAAAAGGCCTTTCATTTTGTAAACCCCTGAAACCATCAGAAACCAAATCTTACAACAAAAATTTAAAACGCAGCAAAATGAATTCCTGTTTACAACGTCATGTCAAAACAAATGTCAACTAATATATTTCAGGTGACAAACGTTTGCTTCATTGATGAATCCAGTTCTAATTTCCATAGCACAGCGACACCAGTGAACAATAGCTGCAGCTTCAACAGAAAACCGCCATCCGGCTCCGGACAGTGCTCCAATATTAAAACACAGCAATTCTCTTCATTTACACACAATACTATGATAAAGTCGAACGAGAATTGTGTGTGGGTGTGTGTTCCACAATATAACCTGCAGAATGCATCCGTGCCGGTCACACACACACACACACACACACGACACAAACAAAACAACAAAAATTTTAAAACTTTAACAAGAGCTGTGTTTTAATATTGGAGCACCATCCGGAGCCAAATGGCAACCCTCTATTGAAACTGCAGCTACTATTCACTGGTGCCGCTGCACTATAAAAATCAAAACCAAATTCATCAATAAAACAAACATCTATCACCCGAAACATATCAATTGACATTCACCCTGACATGACGCTATAAACAAGAATTCATTTTGCTGCGTTTTAAACCTCCATTGTAAGACCCAGTTTCCAATGGTTTCAGGGGTTTACAAAATAAAAGCCCCTTCAAAATTTCCCATTGAAATGGATAGCGCTCCCGATAGCGGCTCCCGATAAATAAGTGAGCCAAGATATTTTTTTATCGATTTTTAATTAAAAAGTCGAATGAAAAATCCTAGTTTAGAGCTAAACAAACCAACCATATGCAACAACAGCGCGCCAAACATAAGTTTCCACATAGAAAATCGGCTGCTCCGGACACAGCCATCGGGCGCTAACAAAAAAACACGGCAAAGGATATCAAATATACGTACAAACAAAAATACAAAATTAAGAAATCCTCTCCCGCTCAAACCATATGCGACTAACACACTATGTACATGAAAATGTTAGCTAATTACGAATAGTAAGTATACTGTAGCCTGATTCTCCAAAATGCAAGACAATGTGTAAACGTGAAAACCATAGTAAGCTTTTCGAAATTACAACAACAATCCTGTGTGATTTTGTTTATTTTTTCGTTAACACACAATCGTGTTTCTAGAGAATCAGTGCACTGGTGCATACAATATCTTAAATTTTTTGGAATAAAAATTATTAAATACAAAAATATGTATTAAAACAATGAAAAAATGATAAAACACTTAGCTTGAGCATCCTTTGAAATCCAAAAAGTCCTATACATATTGAAAAATTACACACAATGTGTATAATGTACTTAACAACGGTATTAAAATATACATATAAACGAAATTGTTATATACATATTCTACGCCATTGCAAGCGCATCACACACAAATTACTATAACTATTCAATATGTATTTTTCATATACTATTCTTTTCATTATACTTAAAACACAAATTATTATTAATATTATTATTATTTATTATTTGTGTGCACATATATTAATAATTAATTAATTAATTTAAACACATTTTAAATTATTTACTATTTATATAGAGGAGAGACAAAAATCACGTCTTTCCTCTACGACGTTCAATCGCCGACCCTTGTGAAAATGATGAAATTAGCGAAATTCATCGAACCTGGGAGCTGTCGGAGTCAACAATTAGTATCAACAAATTACACGGCATAACACAACTAATACATTTAAAAGCAATAGAACTTGAAAACATTTCTGTAATATTTGAAAAGCAATCGACTACATTTTTTGGTGATCAATTGCTTTTTACCAAAAAACTGAAAGAGTGGCGGAATGAACAGGTAAATGCTAAATTCTAAAGAGTGGTTTTCGGCAACAATTTTTATTTTAAATTGTTATTAATCCAATTGCGATAATTTAGTTTGGTTGGTTAAAATAATAGTGAAATGTGCTTCCAAATCAGTCAATTGGAAACATTTGGAACCCTATTTTACAACCACACATAAAGTGGGTTATTTAATAAAATAGTTTAAGGGTAGATAATCGAAATCGATAGTTATACCAGTATATTTAACATTATAACTAAAAATTGTTGTTGCCATTTTCGACACCTAAATTATTATTTTTTAAATTATTCATTAAATTTAAATTTAAGGAAAAGCCAATGTTATGTGATGCAGACCACATCTACGAACAGCAAAATTTTAGAATTGTTGGGAAAAATATCAAACGCCATTAGTGCAGAAACATCTCAATGTTCCACACCAACGAGCATACCTGAAAATTCATATCCATCAAACCTCTCAGAGTTGGAAGAAATTTTGAAATCAACGGTAAAGGGTGGACACGTTTAAGATTATTACGCAATCTACGATCGCCTTAACAATACACAACAAAAACAATTAGTTCATTGTATATTTGATTCTTGGCTTATGAAACATTTAAAAATTACTCACACCGGTATGAAATGATGAGCGTATAGAACAGTCGTTCCCAAATAAAAAATCGGTAAAATTTTTATACTATACAATTACAAAATGAGGAACAAATTCTATAATTTATATTGCAGTGCATATATTTCATGCCTCGAAAACCAGGTCAAAGGAATCCTTCAGAAAAATTAGTTTCACGGTAGAGCAATATATCACATAATAAACCTGCTTCTAAAGAAACTATGTCTTCGGTTAACAACACACAAATTATGGATACAGACATTTCTGATCATGGTAAGCTTTTATTGTTGTAAAATATTTATGTTATTATATATAACAAAAAAAATTATAAATTATTTTCAGAACTTACAGAATTGTTTTGGCTACAAAACAACATCAACATATCGGATTAATTAACTCCAGAATGAGGATAATTTGTTAAATAGTCTATTATTAGGATGGCCATTATATACAAATCCTGACGGAGACCAATTAATTGGCATTGATTTCAATAAAATGCATCCATAAAAGCAGTTTAATTTATTAAACAACTTCGAAGATTTCATATCAAAAATAATAGTTTGCTTCGAGGAAGAAATTAAAGATAAAAAGTCTCTTGAAATGCTGCAAATTTTAAAAAAGAGTGACCTACCAAAAAGTAAAAACATAAAGGTACCTTACAATAACACCCACTTTAATATTGCAGCATTCAGTCGCAATTTCAAACCAACCATTTTAGACGGGCAACAAGATTTTATGATACATGTAAGGAATCTAACTGAATTGCAACTAACGGTGGAAAAATTCTCAAAAAATGCTGAAGAAAATAATTGCGTACAACCAAAATTAATACAGCAATCGGCCTGCAATTGGAAAAATTGGACCATTTTTATGTTTATTGCGAGGGGATACAGTACAAACGAACGACGTTCGTAAAAGGAATAGACACTGTTATATCTTTAAAACTCGTTACTCAAAAAGAGGAAAATTAGTGTGGTTGTTCCTTGAAAAATATTTCCTCCAATTAAAATCTGAAGAATATCCTTCAGTTACAAATTTAATTAATAGAATAACTCGAGCAAAAAACTAATAACATTTCAGTGCTTCTTATGCAAAAATAGCTTTATTAATACAAACTTATTTCTAAAACACCTAAAAACATTTCATAGAATACCAAATATATATAAAATCGTATATCATCAAGTTGATTGTTCTCCAAATTTTCAAAATATTCATGCATTTAAGAAACACTAATATTCACTGGAAACGAAAATATTCAAAAGCCTAATTTTTTAAATACCATCCACTTCAATTTGCCATGTTGGTTTCCATGTTTTTCTTATGGTCAGTCGTACGTCGCGTGTTCGAGAGCTGGTAAACCATGTGAAAAGGAATAAATATAACGGTTTTATTTGCTCTATTTAGACTACACATTAAGGTAAATTACGTGACAACAAACCACCTTGCCTGGTAAACTATGTTACAAAAAAAATTTAAATGTGTGCTGTTGTACAACAAAATGAGTTTTTCTTATTATTTACTACAGAAGACACGAAACTTGTAATCATCATATGCATACACTGTGTCGAGATTGCCCACAGAGATTTAAAAATTTAAAAATAATTAAGAATAAGCAAATCAAGCAATTTATCCTTTGGTTTGATATGAAAAATCGATTAAACTAATTAATTATTTGTGGAAGTTCTAGAGAAATCGGGAAATTATGTTTAAAAGTTAGGTCCATCTATCATCTAAGCCATACCAAAATTTCAATAAAATGCATTCACGTGACTGATTATTCACTCACAGGTCAGCTAGTTTTATTGTAATTAGACTACAAATTTAATTCGATTTTGATTATGGGGCGGAATAGAGAAAAAAATGTGTATACATAGATACAGTCTGATGATGACTTAACAAGTTGAAATCAAATTGCTTAATATGAAGATCTTATAGTCATGATTCCAAGATGAGCTCCTGGTTTGACTTAGATGATAGATGGACCTAAGTTTTAAACTTAATTTCCCGATGGGGTAATCTCTAGGATCTTCACAAATAATTAATTAATTTAATCGATTTTTCATTTCAAACCATAAGGACAAATTGCTTGATTTGCTTATTCTTAAGTATTTTTAAATTTTAAATCTTTATGGGCAATTTAGACACAGTGTATGTATATGATGATTACATGTTTCGTGTCTTCTGTAGTTAAATATTAAGAAAAACTCATTTTGTTGTACAACAGCACACTTGTCAGATAGTTTACCAGGTAAGGTGGTTTGATGTCACATACTTTACCTTAATGTGTAGTCTAAATAGAGCAAATAAAACCGTGATATTTATTCCTTTTCACCGATATTAATATTTATTTATTTAATACAACTTCAAAAATATTTCGGGACGAAATTCTCGTTTTTCTTGCATTTTCAATAGATTTTTCGGGATAGTATTTAATTTAGCAAAGACACGCACCAAAATTGAAAAGGTGTTTTCGGGCTGGTTTTTCGTGCCAGCTTCACATACATTAAAAACATTCTGTTATAATTACTCCAATTCTCTTTTTAAGAGATTTTTTGTATTGATCTATAAATAGATCGCTGAGCTAATATGGGTTTAACAATATCCATTCAGATCATTTGATTAAATTTTATCAAAAATGAAGATTTTTGTCTCTTCAGTCCATTAATTGCTTTTCAATTTCTTACAATGTGGTGCAAAGTTCTGCATTTATAAAAAACGACGAAGAATTTAAATAAATGTATGTGGATTATATTTTCAACAAGGGTTGGCCTTGTTGGTTTTCTGAGATTTAAAGAGGAATACTGATCATGAAACACAATACAGTTTTACCAAAAGCCCGGTAAGTGTAGTGTATTCGATATCTCCTAAAAGTCGGGTGATGGCCACCTCTCCATTTTTTAACTGAAAAATTTCTTGTAATAAAAAGAATTTAAACTAATGTGCAGTAAGAAAAATACCTTTTAATCCTTTATCGAGACAAAGTAAAACTCGATGGAATCGATTAAGCCACACATTTAGCTGATGTTCGTTTATGCAATAAAAATATCTAGCTAACCGACATCAGGTTCTCAAAATAAAAACTTTATTTTAGAACAATTTAAAAACAAAAATATGAATTTTGTTTGACTTTTAACAAACTAAATAAAAAAGCTTTTTAGTATAACCCCCATATACGTACGAATATTATGTAATAGCTTCTTCCCTATTCCATATACTACGAGTATCTAGCTATGTACATGTACAAAGTATTAGCATTATACAGAAACTTTGCTTTCATCGCTTTAGTTTGAAAGTTGAAACAAAACATAGTTTAAAAATTATTTTTTATCTTTATAATTTTCTTCAATTTCCTGTTATGTATTCTTTTTAGTTTTCCAAACAAAGCTCGGTACACATCGGCTGAAAAGTCCCAACCGCGACCCATAGATGCCGTCTCGTGATGGGGAAAAATACGCTCTGGGCATCCAATGATTCCATTTCTTAGAATGACTGTAAGGTAATGTTTCGGCATTAATAAACTTTACGGAAAAGGCGTTAAAAGCTACCAAGGCTCCGTATTTTAGGATGCCCAGGCGGCTCGCTACAAATAAAAAAGATATAGGTATATGTTTATCTATGCGTGTATAGATAAAGGACCAGACACGATAATACCGGGAAAGTGAGAGAAAATGTTGGAAAATATTAGTATATGATTGTTATGTTAGGATGATGCACAATATTTGTTTAGGAGACACGTTTGGGATTTATACTCATTTTCTGTGTAAGTGTGTGTTCGTGTATATTGATATAAGCATTGATCCTTTTTTTTGCACAAAATCATATTTACATTCGCTTCCCATTTTAATTTGTATTTTCATCGTAATTTATACGCACGCAAAACATAATTCACATCCATCATCCTCGTTCAATTTTTATGGTGTATTATTAGGATGGCAATAAGCATAACTTAAAAACAAAATTTCAAAATACATCATCCAAATCGATCCAAGTTAAACCGATAAAATTTTATTTCGATCTAATTTCTACAAATGTATTCGTGTGTGTTACAGTGGTAGGAAAATACCATATAAAATCGATTTTTTCCGGAAGAAATTTTTTTATTAGGAAAATTGTTAAAAAAATGAAAACATCCAAAACTATTAAGTTACAAGAAGAATAGAATGTTACTATATATCGTAAACACACACACAGATTTACGACTCGGTGGCACTGGATCACACAAAGAATAAAAGAAACTGTTGTAGTGTGTACCTCTGTATCTATATCGATCCCTACACATCCTCTTTTGTGTATTCTTTGTGTATTATAAGGAACGGAAAACAAGGTCAATAAAAAGATTTATGTTCCAAGGAGGAAAATAGAAATAAAATGAAAGGAAAAAGGTATTTAGAATTTTTCCTTCGTATATAAAATATTTTGGTCCTCATAAAATTGCAAAAAGAAACAGAATACACACACATTATTGTTGTCTAGATTTAGATAATTTATCTAGTTAGTTTTATGACATAAGACGATATGATGATTTGCCTTCTGATTTAAGAATATTATTGTTCTTTCTTTTATGTTTATTACCGCCTTAAAACATTTTATGGACATTGGATTTTCAAGGTAATTTTGGGTTGGTATTCCATCGAATTTAGTTTGAGATTAGGGAAATGACGGTTAAAACATGACCATGTTAAAATATAACGATTTTTGTGTAAAGCAACAGATTTTACCTTTATGGATTTGTATGCCATTTTATTTGGTTTAAAGGTATAAATTGACATTCTGAAATGGATACGCCGTATCTGACGAAATGTGGCCATTTTGGAATTTTCTTATTTATAAATGTGGTCGATCTGAATTGCTTCTTACAACGGCTGTATCGGTCTGGTTGTTTCTTTAAAACAACGGTATTCCAAATTTTGGTCGCGAATTATTGTTTCCGCGAAATGTTGTTTTCGGTGAATTGTTTTTCCGTCAACTGGGTTTACGGTTAATTGTTTTTCAGTAAACTGTCTGTCATGGGACCCTTGTTGTTATACATGGTCGGCTTTAAACTTTTTCAGACTTCCGGTTTTGATCCCTATTATTGCGAATTCGTTTTTAGTTCACGCTCGTGTCGGTGGTAACTCGGTTCTAGGAAGCTAGGTTTAGGCAGAAGTCAGAGAGGGGTCTCATAGGTCACTTGGAAATGATGCGCTTAAGAGTAATGTGACTTAATTTTTGGAGCGTCTGTTTCACATTGAGCGGCTTCCTGGTCAGCGACTGTTCCCCAGGAGGGGCGGGTGTACCTACTTAGAAGAAAGCATAAAATGCTTCAGGCGGCACCTCGAAAAAGAATCCAATATGAGTTTAAATAAGGAGAGTTTAGTTACGGTGGAGGGAGTAGGAAACCTAGTACCGGCCGAACGGAGTGAGCAAGCAAGCTCCCAGTTGTCGAGATCCAGCAACTGCATTGTTACAACGGTGGCGAACTTGGCCGGTGTGACAGATATTTCGACAAGCGAAGAGAGAGGAAGCACTACATCCATGCATGGGGATAGCACATCCGATAACCCCTTCGGAAAGAGTGCGTTAATGCAGAGGTTCCCTAAGAAGGGAGCGATGACCAGTACATTGGAGAGATGTTTTGCATCGCCTTTTTCATCGAACTGGTGGAGTTCGTAAGACCGCGAAATAATGTTCATAGCGAGATTAAAAAAAGGTAAGCACCATTAGCACGCTTTATGGCTCTGCTATAGGTAAGATGAGTGTTTCGGAAAAGCAGTGCCAAACTTCACCGGTCAATAATGACGGGAAGGAAAATTTAGCTCATCTACGAACTTTGAGAAGGAAAGAGGAGCTGAAGGGGGCGACTAACGAAAAAATAACACTTGAGGAGCCCGGTAAGAGGAAGATGTCCACGCCACCTAAGAGTGATAAAAGTTGGCAAAGTAAGAGACGAAATACTAAGGCTGCTTCGCAAGGTCCTCTGCAAACACTTCGAATGTCGGAGACTCTTATTAATGAGGAGGTCGGAAACAAGAAGCAAAAGACCACAGCATCTATGTCGGATAATGGAAATATAAACACCGCGAGTTCAAATCAGTTGGAGGATGCGACAGTCGGCTCAGAACGAAAATGGCAGAAAGTAAAGGGGAAAATAACGCCAAAAAGAGGATCACGTCTGCGAAGGAAAAGGGCTCGCCCGGATGCGCTGCTAATAAAGAAGAGTGACGAAATCTCATTTGTCGATCTGCCGCGGATAGTTAAGGTGGACCCGACGCTAAATACTCCGAGAGAAAGAGTTTCAAACATACATACGTCAAACTTATAGTGGAGCCCTATTGTTGGAGCTACAAACTACAGGAGACCAGCCGAAGACAGCTGCATCAATTAAAACTTTGACCCAGGACGCGTTACCGGTGATCAAAGACATGGACGAGGTTACTACGTCTGAAGAGGTGAGAGAGGCTCTGGAAGCATAGTGTGAAGGAGTGAAAGGTATCTGTTTTTAGCCTCTCTAACACTATGGTTGGGAAAGTGCTAGAAGTGGGTAAAGTTAGAATCGGCTGGGTTTAATGTCGAATCCGGGAAAAAATAGAGCTGACTAGATGCTTTAAATGCCACGGTTATGGGCATCGATCATGGAACTGTAGAATCGAAGCGGATAGATCAAATCTCTGCAGGAGATGTGGTAAAAAAGGGCACTTTGCTAAGACATTTCAAAAAGATTCAAAATGCATGCTATACGACGAAACGACCAAAGGCTGTAGCAAACACGTAACTGGTAGCGGTAAATGTCCGATTTACCAGAAAGCACTGCAAAAAGAGCGCTGGAATTATCCAAGTCAATCGTAACCACTGTGAGGCTGCGCAGGACCTGCTGCAGCAATCCATACAGGAAGTGGAAGCGGACATTGTAATTGTGTGTGAGCAATATAGGAACCTTGATAGACTGTGTTGGGCTTCAGATAGATCGAATCGAGCTGCTGTATGGGTTTGTGGTACCTTACAGGAAATTGGTGTGAGTACTGTACCCGGGTTTGTCAGAGCCAAAGTAAAACGTTCATATTTATAGTTGCTACGCACCTTCTAGTGCATCGATTGAAGAATTTAAAACATTCCTCGATCAATTAACGGATGATGCACGGAGCCACAACCCGGTACTCATAGCCGGGGATTTTAATGCATGGGCCGTAGAATGGGGAAGTAGAGAAACCAATAGCAGAGGTACTGCACTGTTAGAAGCCTTCTTATCATTACCGGTCGTATCAATGCATATACAGGAAATACACATACTTTCTGTAGAGGAAATGCTACCTCGATAGTTGACCTAACGTTTATGAGGCATTGTCTTGCCGATAGAGGAGTAGCATGGAGGGTGAGCAATCTATATACACATAGTGATCAGCAAGCTGTTGTGTATGAGCTGGCGGATAGAGGACCCCAAAAGACTTAGACACTTAGACACAGGAAGAGGAAAGGATAGAAGTCTGCAGCGTTCGATTAGAACATCTTCCGTCTCATGATGGAGGATCTTACCCTATCTGGTACCGTAAATAATAAAGCCGTCCAGCTTATGAGACATGTTATAAGAGTCTGTGATACAGCAGTGCCAAGAAGAATGGTGGATAATCGTAGAAAATCGGTCTTCTGGTGGAACGACGTGATTTCGGAATTGCGAAAAGGATGTCTGAACGCAAGAAGGCGATACCAGCGTGCTAGAACACTCTCCCCTTCGACAACAGTACTGTAAATCTCGATCGGATCTCAAGCACGCCATTAAATTAGGTAAGCGAAAGTCGCGAACTGTGGGAGGAGGTCGACTGCGAACCTTTGGTAGATCCTACCGATTGGTGATGAAAAAATTCAGAAGCAATTACGCCACTGCTCCTACATGCCCGGCAATGCTATCTGACATAGTGAGTCACCTGTTAACGCAGCAACCCGATTGTGTATTAGAAGTATTAGGCAACGAGGAAGATGATGTACCACCATTTACTGAGGAGGAGGATTTTCTGAAGGCATGTGGCAGAGTGGGTAACAATAAAGCTACTGGCCCGGATAACATTCCGAATATTGCGTTGAAGTCGGCGGTTAAAGCATCCCCCAACTTATTCACGGAAGTATATACTGCGTGCTTAGTTGAGGGGGTGTTCCCTAGTAAATGGAAGGAACAGAGACTGGTATTGTTGCTAAAAGAAGACAAACCACCAGGTGAGCCGTCCTCCTATCCAGTCTGTCTGTTGGATACGGCAGGCAAAACCCTAAAGAGAGTTGTATGTCACCGGTTACAAGAGGCTAAAGTTAGAGAAGGAAACCTGGCAGAGCATAAGTATGGCTTTCGAAAGGCGCGCTCAACAGTGGATGCGATTAAAGAAGTTGTAGATACGGCGCACCGGTTCTCGATGGCTACGTGGTAGTAAAAAATACTGTGCCATAGTTACATTGGACGTGAAAAATGTATTCGACACAGCAAATTGGAGCTGCATATTTAGCGCACTTACACGGATGAAGGTACCGAAGTATCTGCTGAGACTAGTTTCCACCTACTTTAGCGAGAGGATGAGGGAAAGAAAACTTACGAGGTAACTAGTGGAGTTTCTCAAGGATCAGTGTAAGGTCCTACGCTCTGGAATGTGATGTACGATGGTATAGTTCGACTGCCCATACCAAGTGATGCACGGGTGATTGGATTTGCGGCCGACATCGTGATTGAAGTTGTTGCAAAACACAGAGAGGAAGTTGTGGAGATCTGTAATAAGACGGTTAGACTTATTTGACAGTGGTTAACATCTGCTGGGCTGCAACTATCAGAACATAAAACAGAAGCTGTTCTTATTACTAGCAGAAAAGTAATGGAGAGCGTAACCTTAGAGATTGGAACCCAACAAATTGTTAGTCACCAATCAGGTACCTAGAGGCAGTGATCGATGTCAGATTGTCATTAAAAAAGACATCTCATTACCTCCAGCGAGCGAGCAAGGAGAGTTAGTGCGGCACTAACACGAATAATGCCTAAAACAAGAGGGGCGCAGATGAACAGCAGTTTTGCTCGCCACTGTCGATACTTCTTTTCCGGATTGAAAAATGTTATAAATCGCATGACCCAACGTACAAGTATAGATTAGGACCAGAACTATTCGAAAGGAAAGATATTACGGCATGGCGGGCCAATACTAAAACTTAAAAGTTACAGAGTAAAAATTGATGAGTGTTTGTTGAGCTTTAATTGGGCCATATATGACCACGAGAGCCTTGTTAGAACCACATGTCTCGACGCCCAGGTATAGATTAGGACCAGAACTATTCGAAAAATATAATGGCATCGCGGGCCCATTCTAAAACTAAGACGTCACTTAGTAAAAAAATTGGCGAGTGTTCATTAACTTTTATTGGGTCATTTATGACCAAGATTGCCATGTTAGGCTGCTTAAATATAGTGTTCTGGAATTTAGTTGTACCAGAGCCTATGGAAAACGTGATGGCACCTTTAGTTTACACATGCACTCTGAAGTTGCAAAATTGAAATTTTTTTACTAAATTAATTGTATCGATTTTTATCGAGTTCTTTATAGTTTTTGATTATCAGTCATAAGTTTGTCTTTAATTTGAATTTGAAATAAAACTTTTTAATTTATTTTATTATTTAACTTTTCATATTGAATTTTTGGGTTGAGAGTATTAGTGACGGTGAGACAGTTTTTGTTATAGTTTATTTTGAGCTGTCTATGAGAAACTATCACGATAGTAATATTTTTTGGGCTGAGTTCTTATAAAATGTCGTGAAATACAATTTTTTGGGCTGATACTTTTAATATTATAGAAATCAACATTTTAGTGTTGCCATCGCATTTTTTTGGGTTGAAATTTGAGGCAACTTCACATACATAAATTTAATCCTTGTACAACAGCCCATACGGACGGAGACATGTCATACTTAAGCTTTTTCCATAAGTTGGGAGGTGAACCGAAAGTATCGGCTTTCATAGGAGCTTGAATATGAAAATTATACAGCAATCCAAAAAAAATATTAAAAACAAAGCGGTTGTTAGTTAAATTTCAAATAAATTTAGTTTAAATCATCTTTCAAAACTTTATTCTTGAACTTTTTCCATTGAACCTGAGAAAATTTTCCAAATCCTTGCGAAAGTTTGGGATTTAGAAAAAATGACAAACAATTAAAAGATTTAAATAAATTCAGAGATTAAATTTTCAACCAACAAGGGTTGACGCTGTTCCTTCTCTGAATTTTAAGTAGATACAAAACAGTTTTACCAAAAGTCCGGTAAGATTAAAGTTCACGTTAGAAATCAAGTGTCTTGTATTAAAGACCTATGAATATTTGTAGTTAAAGAAAGTCGAGTGTTGGCTGCAACATTTTTTAATTAAGTGTATTGAGTTTCTGCCCAATTTTATCTGCCTACATTATCTGTAAATAATTTGAAATCATTTTTATGATACACAAATACCCTCCTTGTATGCTAACCTAACAAATTTTTTTTTTATTCTTCATCTGTGTATTTTTTTGGTAATTTCGCAAAATTCAATCTGTTTGCAGCCCAACCTACTACTTAGTCTTTTTCAGTAAAGGTATTGAGGTATCCGAAACCCTTTTAAACCATCTACTCTACCTTCACAAATTTCAATTTGTTGCTAATTATTTTGCCGGTTGGCAATTCGTGATAATTATTATTATTATTACAATTCAAACCAAAAATGTTAACTTAATATTTCTGAAAAACATCTTTACGAGTCAACAACTTTTAAAATATCAAATAAGGACGAATTTAAATTTCCAACTTTTTGCAAAACTCGTAAAAAACTATTCCCATAAAAACATCCATAAAATAAGCTTAAAAGCTTCTTTATTCGTAACAATTGACTACTAAGTGGTAAATTTTCCAGTGAAAACCTCGTAAAAATACTTTAACATTTAATTGCGAGAACCCAAAACACATCACGAATAAAAAAAACGTTAAAATTCCCGGAATTATTTACAGAAAGAAACTTATTTTGCCGCAACGCTATATATAGCACTACGAGGACAAGAAAGTGAGACGGAGAGCACGCGGCAATTGAAAAAACGTGGAAAATGGTAAAATTGTGATCAGAATTATTGTTATTATTTCCACTTGAAAATGATGACATTCAGAAAAAAAGTTTGGATGCGCGTACAAAAGACGGTGTTGGGATATATGTACTCGTATATACGAGTATGTTTTTATACGCATGTTTGTTGATTCAACATTTTGCAACGTGACTTTTTCATGTTGATATCCTGCGGCGATACAATTTAATGTTATCAATTAGGGTGTCAGTAGTAGAGCTTGCGTATGGAAATAACTAAATTAATTAATTTCTCCCTTCGTGCCATTTCCTCGTTTAAGACTGTGTGTGTATATTATACGGCATGATGGGATGCTACCAGACATTCAAGAATTTTTTTTTGTAACTTTTATTTACTCACCAATAATGAACTTAGGTTGTGTTTATTGTGTGTCGAATCGGCACAAACTCATTTAAATGGTGGCATTTTGTATAACAATGCGAATTGGGGCAACTCTATGCCGCATGTACCATTCATTCCACACAATTAAGATTCTAATAAAAATACGCAATGAAAATATATTTGGAAGATGAACGTTCAAAATGTTCTTGTAAATATTAGAGCCGAAACATAAATATTTGTAGTTAGATAAGAAAGGTGTACCTACCAATGGCGCGCATAAAACACCAGCAGCACATAAAAACGATGAAAAAATTATGTTATAACAATTTTTGTATGTGTGTGTGTGTGTGTGTGTTAAAGAGTAAATTGCGAGTGAACATTATGTTTACCCATTTTTTCGAGTTTTCTTTAGTTTCCCGTTTTTATAAGGCTCGTTTATAAACAAGGTGGGTGACATACACATTATGGCAATCGTCATATCCTGACGTACTTATTTAATCCGCAGTTAATTTGAAACACACAAGAATGCTAACAAGATAAAAATACGGATTAAATCTGACAAAAAAAGCAAAACGCTTAGTCATTCTCGATTTTCATATCACCCTATATGCTCACAATACATATGATACCCCAAATACTTGTACATAAACCAAATTTTCCTGGAAAAATGTCTTTATTCCGATGTAGTATAATATTCTGGTAAATTCGGATTTTTGTTCTTCTTCTTCTTCTTCTTCTTGTATGTTTGAGGGTTTTCTAAATGTATGCTTTTTATTATGTGTGTGGTAAATGCTTCAGGGTTTAACGTAAAAATTTATGAAAAGTTACAGCTAAAGTGAAAAATTGTTGTATTTTACAATGCTGCTCCTGTCTGTAGTTTATAAACACATTAAACACATTATGTACAGGCATACGCATTTATGTATGTTGGTTGGTACACAGGTACATGGTACGCATATATGTGGATGAGGGAGGGTGGATTGGCGTGGATAATAAATATAATGTGGATTTAACAATGAATGTGTTACAATGATTTTTGACATGAACACATTGTGTTTCTGCTAGAATAGGCGTTACGATATATGTCGAGGCTTCGCACCGGATAAATACTGTGCCATGTTAATGGGAATTTGTTAACAAAACAAAAACAAATGTGGTTGACAGTTACTTATGTTAAGTGATTTAATTTTGCTTGTGGTTAAACGTTTGAGTGGCACGAATTATATACAAGAAGGCAGAAAGTGAAAAGTCAACATTTAAGCCAATATGCGGTGAAACGAGAAAAAGTGATTTTATTAAAATTTCGGTTTGGAATATAATTGGAAATGTGGTTGTGGTGGTGGTTGGCGTAATTAAATATCGGCTAACGATATGTTGTTTTATTGAATTTATAAGAATAAAAATACGGCATGCTTATAATAATTATGCAACATATCTCACTTCAGTAAATAGCTAACTAATTCAAAATTGCCATAGAAATTTTAGGGAGCAAAAGTAACAGAAACAAAATCAAGAAATTATAGGATGCTTTAAGCTGTACCAACCAACAATAAATTCCAATTTTATTACAATTTCCTTTTTTGAGATTCAAGTGGTTGGTCTAGCTTGTAGTTAAATCTACCAAGCTAATGTGCCTCTGTTGATGCAGCGAGGTACAAAAAGACAATTAAGGACATCAACAATTGAGGTACACAGCTGTCCTGCAACCCGCCACAGATAACACCCTGATCAACCATCACAATCAAGGAGAACGACAACATTTACTAAATAAAAAAGAATTAATAAAAACATAAAGTGAATAAATTGTTCTCATTATATATGAAGCTACTCTAGTAGGAAAAAAATTGGGTCTGCGTTGGACCAGACGGTGGAAGTGAAACTTCTTTGGCCATTCGCTCACACACATGCACACAAACAGATAGACAGGATACATAAATGTACTAAAACACATTTTTCCCGGTTATTCAATATATTTCTATTCAATATATTATAAGTGACTTCAGTATTATATTATACACCAATATATTATCATTATAAGTAATTTCTTCTATAATCATTCTTTCATAGTGGTCATTTTCTTGTTGGTCATTAGAAATCGTACTGTATTTCAGAAAAAACACAATCGGCTTATGATAACTAAAGTAACAAACAAATATTCTAGATTCAAACTTTTCAAGATATCTACTAAATACAGCATCGATGGTCGTTCCGTATTTGGTCGTACTTTGATTCTTATCATTCGACATTACTAAGTCTAGTTTTTCTTTTAGAAAATTTATGAATGGCTCTGTTTTTTCATCGGAAAAATTGATGTTGAAATCGCGGCTCATTATCATTGGGATTTCATGAAAATTTTCATCGAGCATTGCGGAACCTTCTCTGGTATAAATCAATAAATTTTGGTGTATAAACTTTATGATCTGGTGCACAGTTTTGCCAGGACAGTTTTTGGAACGCATTTACTAATACAGTGTAACGAATTCTTTTATTAGGGTTCATTAACAGAAATTACCTGGTCAGAGGTTTCAACGAATGTTACGGTCGTTATGTCGGCTACACTCAGGGCTGGGGTGGGTTACTTATTAAAACATGACCAAGTCGTGAAAAACCGTATGAAATTCCAAAAAAAAAAAAATTTTACATAAATGAAACGGAAACTCAAGCTACAATAAAACTGGACCCAACTTACTCACCCATAATGCATCTTCAAGTAATAGTGCTTATCTCAAAAATAAAAGAAAACTCAAAACTAACATTTTGAAAAAACCATTCATAATTTGTATTGAATTCATTGAAATTTCACTGTTTGATTACAAATGATTACAAAAGTAAAATTTTATAAACTAAGCCCTAAACTACCCTGTCCTTATTCTAATAAATACTTACATGAATGAATTATAATAAAAATAAAATAAAATAAACATGTGTTATAATAGAAAATTAATAACACGGAAAATCAAAATTGTTTTACCAGCTGATAACGTAGTTGAATGTTGTAAAGACCTGATGAAGAACATGCTGCATGGATGTTGATTGTAGTTGGGTGCGACTTTTGTTTTGTATATAAGTTTGTTTTGTAACTCGAATGATTTGTGTATCGGTATTTGAGATGATTAGCATTATACTTTTAGTTATTTATTGGTTGGTTTTTATTATTTATTTTAGTATATTATTATTATATAAGATAAGATAAGATAAGATAAGATGTTTACAACGCAGGGCAGCTGTTAGGCTGGTGACCTATAACATACTTCATGCTACGTATGCCCATGTCTGGATGATCACAAATTTTCCCGAACAACGCAGCAACTGAATTTCTTGAGCACATGCATACTACTACTACTACTGCATTCGAATATCACCTAATTTTTCGAGGAAATCTGCGACATAAGACACGATTCGGTGTCCGAACTGACTAGGAATCCTGAACCTGCGAGGGTCTCTAGTACTACAGGATAAGGATGTGTTAAATGTTCTAACTTATGAGAAAATCTACTTGAGCGAACTGTCGTTTATCCACAATACAGATCGGTGTTTCTCCTCACAAGTGCACCATCACCATTTCAAAATTCCCGTGTTAGTAAATATTTATGATATTATGTAAAGTTAGAAGGTTAGTTGGATTCCGTTGAGTATCTTCCTTCGACTCACCATGAAGATGAGGAGGGTATTTTACCTGAAAATTGAAACCTAAATATGTAGTTATATTCTCCTTGTGATTCCATGTTTGGGAGTTCGAGGATATCACAAACAACATTCTCGTGACTTCTAAGCAGCAGTATAAACCTTTCCCCACAAATTATTTCAGGATATATTTTCACCTCAAAATTCAAAGATATGCGCATCCATCCATATATGGTCTCCCTCGCCAGGCATATTGAATTTAATTAATTTTTCGAATAAATTTTAGCACCAATGCGAGGTTCGAGCCAGCGACCGTAACACAACAATAAAAAAGACAATGTCTAATAAATACATACGTTAAATTATTATTATTACGCTCAAAATAAGAATAACAAGAATGCCACTCTAAAAATATTCCTGATTTCATTATTGATAAAAAACGGAATTAATTTGATTATTTTAGAAGGTTACGAAATTATTAGGGAAAACCATTTTTGCAAATGATTTTACATATTGGGCAGCCCATTATATCGCTTTTCCAGCCAGAAAAATATTTTTTTTCCTTTCTCAATACAAGTCCACCACACTCAAATGCGTATGCAAAAAATGACAGGCTGTAACGTCTTCCAGACCCCAACGGATCTCAGTCAAATCGAAATTCCTTTTGAAAGAAGTATCACAATTCGGCAACACACAAATTACACAACATACCAATTACTTGCTTCCGACATCATATCAATCATCCTACGATTAACACAGAAGTGATACTTTTCGGACGAAAATAATCCAAGAGTCATGCACACACATGCACACATAATCCAAGAGTCATGCACCAAAACACCTACAAAAAATAATCTCCGACATGATTCACTCTCACCCACAAAACTGTGATGGCGAGCCGGAAAAAGGATATGGAACTTTGATAGTTATTATCACACCCATCCACAGATTCACACGGCAGAATGGTTCCGCAGAACACCATGCAAATCGAAAGCGGGACTCTTATAAAAAACCCGTGTACATCGACAAAAATACAACAAAATTCTTAAACCATCGTTTTATTTCTAACCCTAATGTGAGTGATGCGTCATCCGAGCATCCTTTGCACTTCCGGATGTCCATTTTTATATGTCACAGTCACAATAAAAACTCTAAACTTTCCGAGAACTTCCACTTCAATTGACAGACCACGATCACCCTCAAAAATGAGAAACCTTACAACTTGGATGAACGTGAGAGCAAAAAGCAGCCGTGCTGTACAAGCTAAAGTAACAAAGGTACCCGTGCACCGCATACACTTTACACGACACCTGAAAGAAATGGTATGCAAATACTTTACAGTTCTGTGTTATATATCAATGCATTTCACCGTTTGCACTTCCGTTTATCTATTTCACTCGATCCACGTTTAGATTTCCGTTTATTGCAAAAAACCTACCAGCTTTCCCCCACCACTATCGATAACCCACTTCACCGATGTGACACGTTGGTCCATTTAAAGAATGTTCTTCGTTATACATTTCATAATTGCACAACAAAAATTCCAAAAAACTAGTTTCCATACAAAAAGCATGTACCGTACGTATCCCAGTCACTCAACCATAACATTCCTTCTTCATTCACATGAGGGCTAACAATTCTCTCACTTTAACGTAAAATATATACATAAAACAATATAAAAATAACCAAAAAACCGTGCAAAAGGGAAGTCGTGCGAAAAAAGTACCGTGGATACGTGTATTTAAATATAAAAATATATAAATACACCTAATTCTGTTTTTACGCGATAGATACGTTCCCAAAAAATTCGCGCAAAAAAAAAAAATTGCGCAAAAAAAGAAATGGCTTCCATATAAAAGTAAAGGATTGGTTCTACATTTGTAAAATCAACTAAAATAATGTGATTAGAGTATATAAAATCCCATTTTTACATGCTTTACACACTTTTTTATTTAAATGCTTATTAGATATATCTTAATGAGAATAATACTTATTTAGAAAAACAAATAAAAACACATGTAATTAAAAATATTAATTAATTTTATTAAGAAAATCATAATTTAACAAAACATAACAAAAAAAATTCATTTTAATAAAAATAGATTGCAAAATACTGTATCATAAAATATATTTTTAAGTGCCTTCATCACTGGCTGATGAAACTGATGCAATCACTCGTTTATATGACACTTGAAAGTCACTTTCTTCACTAGAAATATTTTCCACTGCATTTCCATTGCGGCGTAGTGGTGGTGTTTCAGTAGTTTTCGTAAAAAAATCAATGGTTGTTTCCCAGTTGTGATAAGACTGTTATGTAATTCTCGATAATCTCGATAATCACTCATTAATAATTTTAGGTCACGTTGACACTTCTCAGTTCTTTCCCTAATGCTTGCCAAAATGATCGCTTAATTTAGCAGCTAGTTGAAGTCCTTCTTTAATTAGGAGACCTTTATCGCTGAAATAACACCGAACTTCTGCGACAAAATTTTTAATGAACCATCCCCTAAAAGTTTCAGTTGCCACCCTATTTCTATTAGCCGTCCAGTGAACTGGTAATGTTCTAAAATCTACGCCTTTCATTGACCGTGGTTTTAGAGCTCTATTTACAAGTAAGGGTTTCAGCATCCGATCACCTGAACCGTTAGAGCAAAATAAAAAGGTCACACGATCCTTGGCTACCTTAAATCCATTTGCAATTTTCTGGGATTGAAAGGCCCGTTTCATCAGCATTCCATACCTATTCCGAAGTGTAGCCACCATCTTTAACTATTTTGGCTAATTTTGAAGGAAATGCTTTATCTGCCTCCTCATCTGCAGATGCGATTTCACCCTTAATTTTTACATTATGAAGCGCGTGCCTTTGTAAAAAAACACCTGTCATCCAACCTGTATTTGCAGAAAAATCAAATTTTTTAACTTTCTGGCCTGAGGGTTGTGGTTAATCTTCTTTCACCTCTTTGTAAATTCGTAATGCCATCTGTTTGATGATATTTCTATCAATTGGTATTCGTTTTTGAGAGCAATCCTCCATCCATATTACAGGTGCTTTCTCCATTTTCCCTTTTACTATATCTCTTGTGTATGATGATGTATGAGCACTTTTGTTCCAGCAATCACGGATTTTCTAATACCTTCTTCATTTTATTTTATGGTTTTTACAGAAGATTTCGTTAAACTGAAATATTTCCCTACAGAAGTAGTACTGTCTCCGATGGCTTGTCTATACAAAATTTTGATTTTAACTTCCAAAGAAATAGCTTTCCTTTTCGTTTGTTTTTTAGCTGACATTGTTAATTGTACCATGGGCTCTCCTATACAAATAATTCGTTTGCCCGTAATAAATGAATGCACTTAAAATTATAAATTACATACCGTTTATTGAAATCTGAAAAATTTATAAATTTCTTGTTATAATCTCACACGCAAATGATACCAAATTTGCCACTTTACATATTAATATCACACTGAAAACCTGCACTATACTGTTATCAAAACTAATAAGGGATAATTAGGGAAATTCCCTGCAGTTGTGTCGTAGATTATACACGCAGATTTTACACGTTCACCTCCATCTGTCGGTAATTTAATTGTTAGAATGACTGACATATGGCAGTGAACGAGGTTTAAATCATGTACAAAGATGTTTGATTTTGCTAAAAATGTTATTTTTAATCGCGTTAAATCAAATAATATCGCGTAAAAAAGGAAACAAAATGTTTTGTTGAATCGCGTTAAATCAAATTCGTGCAAAAAAAGTTCGTGTAAAAACAGAATTAGGTGTACTTAAAAATAATAATATGTAATATGTAACTAACAAGAGACGATAGTATACTTTACAAGGATAACAATTACAGACTTGTTACTGTAAAGCTTCTCCAAATTTTATTTAATTTCTCATTTTCACCTTGTTTCGTTTTTATGTACTAAAATATTTATTCCATTTAACACAATACTATGCTATTCGGAGAGCAACAACAAAAACATTCAAAATCCATGGTAATTCATTATTACACGATCGTATAAAAATCTAATTGTTTTTTTTTTATGAAATAACCATTCACACACAGGCACAAGCGGAAAGTACATGTATATATAATTATTATGTAAGCAATACCAATATATTGATTGGTATTGATGTAATATATAAAAAAAAATATAAATATGCACATATATACATATATAAAAAGAAAACTTCCCTGACAGCGAGTTCATACGAGGGATAAAAATCTCGGATTTTTCTATCCCATCGTTTAAACCAATTACATCACGTAAATTATACAACAGACACGCCTCTTTTCATACAAAAAAGTTGAAAAAAATTAAACAAAAATCTGGGATAGAAAAATCCGAGATTTTTATCCGTCGTATGAACCGGCAGTGACTCATATATTGTGCATCAATCGTTTACCCACACATAGAGACACAATAAAAATATGTATAAAACGTCGTACACCAATACCATGCAAAACCACATTTTCAATGGATCGTGCCATGTATATCCCGTTACACAATTAATATACACGTCTCTATGTATAAATAATGCACAATATCATTATATTACTTGTATTTATTATTTATTATTAATTTAATGTAACACAAACAAATTAAAAACACAAATTTAATTTAATTTTTTTATTTACTAAGAAGAAAGACAAAAACACGTCTTTCTCCTTCGACGATCAATCGCGACTCATTTTAGTATATTATTATTATATTATATTATATTATAGCTTAGTAGCATGTATTATATTATTATATTATGTATTGTATTATAGTGTTATTATAGTTTTTTAATCTTTTATTTATTCAACCATCTGCATTCAAAATGCCCGTATACATCCATTTACAAAAACAACTGTAACTAAAACGGTCGTAGTTTTTCACTCATTTTTTTTTATATGGCACTTTTTATTTCGGCATAACATCCATTAATTCCAAACATAACAATTCGATTCACGATTGCAAGTACGTATCGATTCAATTAAACAAAAAAAATGTTTAATTTTAAATCACCCGAAGGCCATTTTCAGTTGAACAGTTTTCTTTTTTTTCACTTTGGATAACGTAAAAATTACTAGCCTGTACGGTGGCCTTTATTATTAACATACGAGTCTATCTAGTGGTTTTTATTGTATAACTTTTAATTTTTGTTTATTTTCATTTATCAAACAGTCTAATTTCATTTACAAAACAAAAAAAAAACCCAAGTCACTAATTATCCAAATAAACTATGGTGTAGGGTTTTGTAACGAATCGCACAATATCTCGTATAATTACCGCCGGTGTGATCACAGCTTTAGCGCGCTGAATAAAATATTAATTTTAATAAATACTTCTTCCACTGTAAAAATATAGATCAGGTTCCAATGATGAAATGTCAAAAATGGATCGTGTGTACGAGAAATCGATGGTAGATAATACAATGAAAACGAAAAAAAAAATATGGAATGGAGGGTGCCTATATCGGATGCCTATATAAAGATTGGAAATTTTGGTGGAAGGAGGATTTTGTTTTGGGTTTTGACGAAAAACGAGAGGAGGATATACAAGAGTGTCATGCGTTGAATATATATATTTATAATATAATACAGAAAATAAATAAACAAAAATAAGTTGCGAATGTAATTAAAATGATAAATTAAAATTATAAAATGTGTAATGTAAATTAACTATGTAATAACCAAAAATAATATAAAAAAAACCTAAAAAGTTAGTATGTACTCGTGTAAATAAAAATTAAGAAAATTGTGCCATTTTGGGCTGGAACTTATAAAGCTTATTGTTAAGTTAAAACAAATTAAAAGTTATATATGTATATATATATATATATATATATATATATATATATATATATATATATATATTGATATGAATAAAAGTTATATATAATAAAGCAAAATAAACTAAAAATCTAAGAAAAGTGATATTTTCTTCTTCGAGTGTTAAAACTAAAGACATTGTTTTTTTCTTGTGGTACCACTGGTACAAGTTATTATGTATTCGGTGTGAGCAATGTTGTTTTGAGGTGCGACACTGTATCTAGTTACAATTAGAAGTGCTGTGAACGTTGCTTGAACTGGCGAAGTGGTCGATGTTAATTAGTATATATTCACGACCACCCGCAAACTTTTAAAAGATTAAACTACACCGATAGTATAGAGCTGCGAACGTGTTCCATAAATCGAGGCTACGGAAAGAAAGGTGTATATAAATTTTCTCAACGGTACGTTGCAACGACAGTCAACATGGTTTTCTGGGCGTTGCACTGTATCGTTGTATACCAATAAATCGAAAGAAAAAAACATAATAATAAAACATGATTTTAGGCGCGAAATTATTTGATTTGTCAATAACAATTTTTTTCATGGACCAGTTTTTATGACGGAAGTTTTTTGAAAAAACGCGAGATGGATGGTCAGTCTAGAGTGGAATTTAAGCGATAAATATTCTAATTTTTATTTGTGCAGTAGCATTAAAACAAAAGTATATAACATAATTATTATATGTTCCAAAAAGTTGTTTATTTTATTGGTGAACGAACACAACTTGCTTTGTTTTATTTTTGATGAAAAGAAAAAACATTCTCGATCAATAGTACCGAATCGTGAAATTTGCTTGAAGTGTGTTCTGTGAATTTAAATTCAAATTGAGTGACCTAAGTAATTAATAAAAAAAAAAAATAATAATAATCAAAAGGAATTAATATCTTCTATCGTTACATAACTTGCATTGTATAGTGTTAAACAGATATACGTTTATTTAGTGTTTAAGTGAAAAGACAAAACAAAAAAACAAAAAAAAAACAAAAAAAAAAAATCACTTATTAAATGATAATACGGTTTAACCGTAGAAATTTGGCTTAAAGTTGTTATAAGAGCCGGTACATTATAAAAAAACACATGTGCCCAAGTACGTTCATAAGTGCAAGGTCGTTACAAAGTGCTTATACGTTGAACGTTAGAACCGCAAGATAAATTGTAACTTAATAAAACCATTTTTTAACCTAACGAGCTTAATAATAAAATTCATCAAATTCATAATAATAATCCACTCGCTATAATAAAATATTTTTAATACTCAACAATTACATAGTACAACAACACCAACTCAAAATATATATTTAAAATTTGTACAATTAACAGTAGCAACGAAAAATACCACACCATTGTGACGTATCCAGCGTAAGAGAAAACAAATTTGTGTGTATCGATTTTATCTTCGCTACGGTATATCAACAACATTGGAAGGCAATCAACGGTCATCATTGTCATCGCGTCGACTATGTACATAGTGTCTAATCGTAAATATAAGATTTTGTTTTTCTATATATATTTCTTAACTATTTAAATAATTAATTATTTATTTCTAAACCTATATAAAAAAAAAAAATTATTAATTTGTGATCTAATCGTGGTGGTAGTAATTAAGGATCTAGTTTAAGTTTTGTATATAGTTTTCTTCTGATTTTTTTTATTTTTTGGAGAGGATATTTCATTTATTTATCATCTCAAGGTCAAATTTAATTTAAATTCACAATTCGTGATTAAATCACTGCTATATTTTGTTTCCTTTTTAAAAATAATTTGATCATGAAATATATAATGTTATTAAAATTTAATTCTTCGACTATGTTTTAAACTGAGGTTTCGTTCCTTGGTGATGATGAGTATAAGGTAAGTCCGTCGATCGTGAGATAATTCCGTTGCATTCCTTTCATGCGGTGTATTCAAGGATTGTGTAAGCTTCGAAAACCCCACGCCAAACCATGAGCCTAGCCGGCTACAATCACCGCTACGAGGCCTCTGCATAATCAATTTCTGTTAACGGAACTTGGAAATTTATTTCAAATTTCGTTACAACGTTTAAGCTGAACCGGCATCAACTGTAAACCGTAATAAGACAGTGGGACTTTATATCACCCACATAATCGTAGAGGAATCAACATAATTTGGAACGTTGGTTTGCATCAAGGTCATCATCACGAAGAGGGATATATTTTAGCGGATCTGGTGATATAAAACTATTTATTACATTTTATTATATTACTATATTATTTTGATCCCATATTCTATTTCTAGTAAGCATTAAGCTTGCGATTTAATTCTTTATTTTACATACTTTGGTAAATATTAGTCAATTATTGTTGTGTGTCATCTTAATGTTAATTTTCTTTTCGATTCTATACCTAACTTAGCATTCTAGTTTTCTAATTTATCAGTTTAATTATTATCTGTTGTGGGGTAATATTTCGGTATGACTCAGCTGGTATCATCATTTCCATTTCTTTAGTAGTCAGTAAATTTGTACAATGAACGCGGCTGACTAAACTTTTGGGTATAATGGGATGACTGGTTAAAGGCAATTTTTCGGATTAATCGTAACCACGCATTGCTAATTTTAGGTTTATGTAGCACACTAACTTCGAACAAGAATTTTTGTAATGGCTGTAGGTACCACATGATAAAGATCGAACCTCCCTAACCACTGAAGGCTATCCAAATTTACAGTGTGCCATGTGGTAGGCTACCGATCCAAGCCAAAGGTTACAGTTTCTTCTACTTTTTTTTGTGGTTATCACTTGATTAAACGCTATTTGCACAACACTTTTAATCGATATCAAAATATCAATTATTTTTCTTTTTCGTTCGATAAATCGATTGAATTCTAGTTGTTGACTGTCTGACTTTTTCGACCGAAGAGACCGTCTTCTCCACCTTTTCGTCTCCTCGACGTATGTGAAGTTATCCCAGAAAATAAATTTTTTTAATCAGGCAACACTAACATATCAATAACCAATTTGCTCTTGTGTGAAGTTATCCCAGCCCAGGTTTTGATTCATTTCATTCAAATATACTATATTTGTGAAATTAGTCCAGCCCAGAAATTTTATCAATTTTAATGAAAAAACGAAAAATTATCAAGTTTATTAAATTCGATTTGTTTTTCATATAATAAAAAAAATTTAAATGTAACGTATAAAAAAACTGTAAAATGTTAAGTTGCATAAAGTAATGGTAATATTCAGGTAATGTAAGAAAAAATTTGTTCCGTGAAAATTTCCCGAAAATGAACTCTCGGTTGAGAATTTCATTGATTTTATAAAAATTATTTCGTCAAAACTAAAAATGTCTCGGATCTGGCCAACATGATTTTGAAATGTATACATCAGTAGCTAAATTTCAGCTAACTTCCTCTTCGATGAAAGTTTAGCTAATTTTTTCCGGTATTCATGGATTTTATTTTCGCGTTTTATTTCTTTATCTTTGTAGCCCCTTAGCTACTTCTCGTCCCCGGTAGTTTGCGGGATGTGGCTTCTTGCAATTTTTGGCGTGACGCTTTCCAGTACATTTCATCTAGGTGCGTGAAATGTACCGGAAAGCATATCACCGGGGATGGGAAGTAGCTAAGGAGCTACAAAGATTATGAAATAAAACTCGAAAATCTGTCTTTGTTTGGCAATATTTTTGCATAGGATTAAAACCTTAATATTTTTTGTACAGATGTATTAGACCACTTTTCAATGGCTCTGATTTAACTCTCATGTTAAGTATTGCCTTATATTATATACATCTTCCATTTATTGTTTTTTATTAAAAGTGAGCATAAGTAAGTCCACTTTCATTGATTTGAACTCCTTGTTGGAATCCTCAATAATTTCCTCTTTTGCGCAGGTTGGGTAAAGACCTATAGCCATAACTTTGATTGGACGATCATTTTTATCCTCGTAACCACTGATGCTACTCGGAATTAAGCTTTGTAGCCAAAGCTCTATAGGTTTCAGAGTCTGCAATTTTAGTTTTCCAGACGCCATTGGTTAGAGATACAAGTTTGTACTCGGCTACCGTAACCTATTTCATGATCGATTGTATAGTGGATACATTTGATATTATAACATTTGTTGGTGGAGTTGATTTCTTTTTTGGTTTAGCTGGTTGTTGTGCAAAAGCCAGTTGTTTCTTGATGATAACTGATTTCTAGAAACCCCTTTTGAAGTTGAGGCAATGTTTGTGCCATTTCTGGTTAGTGTTACCTTTCCTGATTTTTTTCTTTCTTGGTCTTTTATCCCGATTCAACACCCAATTTGTTTCTCTTTCCAGTTCTTCTTCATCCGTATGGAATTGATTAAGGTCATCATTGAGTTCCGCATCCTCTTTCTTTAAAATTGTAAATTATTCTTTCAATTTTGTTGTAAGCTTTATTTCTCTTAAGTTTTCGCGCGAACTTCCGGTTTTCCTTCTCGTACTGAAAGATATTTCTACTTGAAGAAGACCTTGGAGACCTTGATAAGCTTCGTTCAAATGGGTTAAACAATGAATGCCCCACTTCACAATCCATTGGGCCAGTATCTCTAATACTAAAATAGTCCTATGTCGATTTTTTCGACGAAATTATGGTTACCTCGCGAGAAGACTTTTCGTTTGTAACCTGGCGGCAAATAGCGTTAAGATCACATCAAAAAAATTAGTTCATAATTTCGGTGAGAAAATCGACCGAAGGCACACAGCATTAATCTCTATTTTTTAATTAAGCAATAATTCAGGAGTAATTTCATTAGCATAAGATTAAACAGTCTTATGCACTGCCCATTGGCTGGAAGTTTTTTAATTTTAGCAAAAATCTAACAGATAGAAATTATGATCTGAGATAAACAAATATATTTTTTCCGTTTGCGCTATATACACTGACCTAAATTAACAAATGAAAATTGAGCAAAATAGAAAGAAAACTCATTTATTTTAAGGCTGCTTCTATCCTTACAAACCAAACAAAAAAAATAAATACGTAAAGTTTAAGAAAATTGGAAAATATGAAGAAAGTAAAAAAGTTTTTAATTAATTTTCATTTTAGAATAAAATAAAAGCACACGTAAATTGGTGCGGAAAAAACAATGTAGAGATACAACACCAACAAATAATTGGTATTTGCGTTACCGTGGGTGTGTCCTTGGAACAATAAATTTAAAATTACGACTCGCTCGATGTGTATACCCTTTTCGGCTGGGCGAGAGTGTAATAAATTTTCACAAAATAGAAAATAAATTTGACATTTCAATTCTACGGTTCGCATTTCCGCAGAGTAATTCTTTACCAACATACCGTGCATTTTCGTTCATGTTTCACTCATATACTAAATAAAACACCAAAAGCAGCATAAGACAGGAGTAGAAGTAAACTAAATATATAATTTATGAATTTAAGGTGTATTGTAACGGTGTACACACAAGCGCTAACATGTGATTAAATAACATTGATATATAGGTTCCTTTTAAACGGAGCTTAAAAATTTCATCTCTGTAATCCTAAAATAAGCGGATATAACGGAAAACAGCTTTTAACCTTAATTTTTGCCCGTACACAAGTTTTTAAGAATTCACAGCATAATGCAAACAAAATTTCTTCCAACTTTTACGTCCACGAACGCTTGAATCCGACGAACAACAAAACAAACGAACAATTTTTTTGTAGGTGTGTGTATATAAAAGAAAAAAAGTCTTGCTCGTTTCAATTTGAAACAAATCAAAATAATCTTATTCTAAATCAAAATTGATTCAATTTTGTTATAAAAAAAAAAAAGTTACCTTTTCTGTGTTTGCTCAAAAGTTTGCGATACCGGTGCTGTATTAATACATAACATCATCCTGAAAAAAACTATATATATGTATAAGAATATATACCAGCCGACATCCAGCAGCTTCAAGAACAGCAGCAGAACATAAGTTGTATAATAACAATAAACCATTTTCATCGTAAACAACCTTTTCGTTCGGGGTGCTTTTATATTCGTAACCGTAACAGTGGCAAGAAAATCTACCAACAGAAATTTCTATTTTTAGGTTTGACTTTTTAGTATTTTTACCAAACACAACCAACGAATAGGTACACTGTTTAATGCTTAAGAAATATTACACACCAATATATGAAGTTACATAATTTT
Source organism: Nephrotoma appendiculata (assembly GCA_947310385.1). Lineage (NCBI taxonomy): Eukaryota > Metazoa > Arthropoda > Insecta > Diptera > Tipulidae > Nephrotoma > Nephrotoma appendiculata. Next base: position 132,195,124 of record OX371224.1, on the reverse strand, counting down.
TTTAATTTTGAATCGTGTCACTGTGCAATAAAGCGTTTTAATCAGAAATTATTTTATTGCATAAAAATGGGTTACACGATGTGCCCAATACTTGCTAAAATATACACAGATAAAATTACTTGGCGTCTTGATATCGTCATCAAGTCGTATAATATAAGAAGTCTTTTTATTTCCAACACCAAATTATTATTTTGTTAGATTAGATGTGTAAATTATTCAAATCGCATATTATTAGCATTTTGTTTGATATTTTTATACCATCCTCTACTTCCGAACATATACCCCATATACAAAATATACATATATCTACAAGTATATATTAATTCATATGTACAATATTCAGAAGACGAAATAAAATCAATTTCCTCCATTTTACTCAAACCCTTGGTTCTTGGATATTGTTAGAAATAAAGCAATTTAAAATGTAAATCATTTAATTTTCCTCTCTAGGCTTATCCATTTTCTTTATACACATTTCTATTCTGCTTTTATATGTTGCGCTGTACCAAAAATAGATTTAACATGCACACTCAGCCATACACCCGAAAAAAAAAGGAAAAACATAAACTTTTCAAACAAAACAAAAAATTACCATCTTTTCATACTCGTACAATACACAAGAACAATAAAATGGTAAAAAAAAAATATTTTTCTGCATGCTCTTACAGCGCAACACTACGTACACGAGTACGATGATGATCTGAATGTAGCCGGTTCACATAAACAGACCAAGAGTGGAGAACAAGATGAAATGAAGCCGATATGAAACTGAGATATGTGGTGGCATAATATTTTTTACATTTGGTCGCCCATTTCTTAGATATTCATTCGGTATAGTATATTGGTTTCACACTAAATGAGTTGGAAACTAATTCGCATGAATATTTTTATCTTTGGGTTGATTATCATAACACAATTAATTTATATTTTATTGGAACTATGCGAATGTGGAAGCATTACTCGGAATTTTTCTTGTTCAGAGTAAAGTTTCCGGTTAGAAATAATACTTATATGAAAGCTGTATTTGTTTGTGATATAAAATGATCGACTTCATATCAGTACCTCGGATGCAGTAGCATGAATTTTAAAGAAAATTTTTATTTATTTCATCTCGAAATCGATCTACGTCACAACTAATTAAAAGCAAAAACACTAAATTTCACATGATGGTATATGTACGTCCGAAAAGCTCCTTCCAACTTAAAAGATGACGTTTAATAATAATAATAATTCCCAACGACCAGTCACCCCTCCCTGACCGCAAGCGGAGAATCACCAGCAATATTATTATTTTTTGAATATAATTCCACGGAATTATAAACAAGGACATCATTCTACTAAATTAAAAAAGAAAGAAAACGGCAAAAATAAATTAATATTAATCGAAATGAAAAATGTATTAAAAAAGCTATGATTAGGAAAATGAAGGCTGAGTCTATATGTGCTAAATTTAGGAGAATGATACCCCGCCGCAAAAAAAGGAGAAACCGACCGCTGCACATAAGGGTTTTAAGTAGTGTTTAGTCCCAAAAATGTCTAGAGCCTAGAAAAATGACCAAATTGAGTATTTTTTTTTTTAAATACTCTTTATGAGATTCTTAAAAGATCCCTTATGAGTATTTTGTCTGAAAATTTTTTGTATGCATAGAAATAAGTACATACTCAGATATTTGTTTAAACACACCACTTTTTTCTTAACCCTTTGAAGCATACATTTTTGTGTTTAATATTTTTTCTAAAATTTGGTACACATGGTTTTCTGGGTCGCTACGTTCAAATATGGAGTTAGAATTTTTTCAATATTGACAGTTGACAGCTGTCAATTAGCAGTCAAATCACTTTCATTTGTTATAAATCTTGAATTTATTCTCATTTAGTACGTTTCTTGGGTCTGAGTATGTACTGATTTCTATGCATACAAAAAAATTTCAGACAAAATACTCATGAGGGATCTTTTAAGAATCTCATAAAAAGTATTAAAAAAAAAAACTCAATTTGGTGCATTTTTCTAGGCTCTAGACATTTTTGGGACTAAACACTACTTAAACCCCTTATGTGCGCTGGTTTGCTTAGGGCAAGCAAATTTAAAAATTGGAAGAAAAAATAAAAAGGGGGGAAAAAAGAGAGAAATAAAAAAGAAAACAAAATTAAACAAATATAAAATTAAAATTAAAAACGCAAATGGAGAGGCATAAAAATTATAAATACTCGATAAAGTATTTAAGTCAAATAGTCTAAAAATAAAACAAAAATTGCTCTATCTATTGGTAGCAAATAATAATTTCTTAAAAGCGAGTTTTCTGATGTGATAGTCAAAAAGTTCGAAATATTTATTAGTCCCGCGCAGCATTCTTGTAATAGGCTCGTTCTGGCCGTAGGTCGTTCTGTGAGGATATAAAGCTGTGAGCTGGTATCGTTCTCAAAGCGCGATTATTTACATTAAGATTTACCTTTTCAAGTAGAGCTGCAGAATCTAAACCGTCGAGATAAGGTGGCAAATTGTAAATGTCCACCACAGGTAATCCACGCAGAGCAAAGTGCAAAAATCTACGTTGTACCGCTTCAATTCTTCGTATATGCACTTCATGAAATGGGGACCAAACCTGACTAGCATACTCAAGCAGGGGCCAAAAAAATGTCATATAAAGGGCCCTCGTAACATAAGGGTTCAAAAATTCCTTAGACGACCAGCGTTTCACAAATCCAAGCGAAGAGTTTGGTCTGTTGACAATAAAATCTATGTGATCTCTAAAGTTAAGTTCGCGGTCAAAAATCACCCCTAAATCCCGTATGGTTAAAACTTTTACAACCACAGCGCTGTTGATGGTATACTCTCAGCTAGTGGAATTTGCACGTTTTCTTGAGTATGTTATGCATTGGCATTTACGATCACATTCGGATCTAGATTATTTTTAGTACACCAAATCATGAAATTATTGAGGTCATTCTGCAATAGGTTAACATCGGTGGAACTTGAAATTTGCCTGTAAATTTCCATATCGTCAGCATAAATGGAAATTGACGAGCTTTTGATCATGAAATCGACATCGTTGATGGATAAGATGAAAAATAGGCCGAAGATGACTACCTTGCGGTACCCTAGAAGTAGCTATAAAAGGAGCAGATATGGATGACCGAAAGATCACCTGATACCTACGTTTCCTTAGATAAGAGTCCACCCATAGTAAGAATTGAGGTCTGAAACCAAGAGCTCTGAGTTTAAACAAAATTGTCTTATGGGAAACACTGTCAAACGCCTTGTTGAAATCCGTGGTAATATCATCAACTTCTTTTCCAACTTCCATAATGTTCAAAGTTATCAGATGAAAATTCGGTTATATTGGTTGTAGTGGATCGTCCTCTAAGGAAGCCATGCTGATTCATTGAAAACAATGTTTTACATTGAAAGTAAAGGAAATCGTACACAATACTCTCGAATAACTTGGGGATACAGGACATTTCCATATTGACGGAAATATTCCATAGGAAATCGACTTTTGGAACAGCATTGTAAGTGGCTGCGCTAAGTTACAAACACAGTTTTTTTTTAAATAATAGGAGGCAATTCATCGGGGCCAGCGGAAAAATCATCTTTTAGCTTGTTAATGCTCCTTACCACAGTTTCAAGATCGATTTGAATGGAGACCGAGGACGCTAGAGCGCTGTTGTTCATGTAACTGAAGTAGGCCGCATCTGGCTCAATATCATTATTGGAGTGGGCGCTATTAAAAAAATTTGCGAAGAAGCCAGCAATGGTCTTGGAGTCACCAGAACAATGATCGCCAAAATTCATCGTGGAAAGATATCCATCTGATTTCTTCTTATAGTTAATGAATTGCCTTTGAGCATGAAAAGCGCTTTAGGTCAGCGATTTGCTAGATTAAGAAAAAATTTGCTGATAAACAAATAATTTAGAACCAAGTAGAAAATATGGATTAATTAGCCAACCCGAAAATCGGACCGAAACCGAAAGTAGGACCTAGGACGCAAAACAAGATCTACAGTAAAACGGCATTCAAATAACCGGAACACTCAGTTAACCGGAAATTTAATTTTTAGGATTTTTTTTTGCTTTTTTTCTCTTTCACAAGGGACATTATTTTTTTATTATTCGGGGATTCACAGAAAATATACTTTCCTTTGATTTTTTATGTTTTATGCATTATTCTACAGTGGTTGGTTTTTGTTTATACGCACTGTATTATTTCTCTTAAAGGTCAAATTTTACCATTTCAATTCCAACTATGAATACTTGTGATCACAATCTACTTAAATATAAGTCCTGCTAACTCCACACATATGAAATAAACAATAACTATGTATTGGAATTTTTTTTTCCATAGTATTTTTTTTTTAAGTAACTACAGCGGATACAATATATATAGGGACAAAATTTTAATTAAATAATTGAATATTTAAAATAAGAATTCATATTACTTTTTATTCTAGTTTATATACATAAGAAAGAAACTTCAAATAATTATGCCACATTTTTGATTTCGAGTGAACTATTGTCTTTAAAAAATAAAACAAAAAATTCCTGAAGACAATATTTATAAGGACAGTTTGCTAATCTGTATTATATCAGCAATTGTTATTCTAATAATTAGTATTACCTCCTTTATAATAAGTCGCGGGTGAACATGTTTATAACGCTGATGAAACCGGGGTGTTGTGGCGATGTTTACCAAATTCTACTTTAGCTTGAACAGAGGAAGCTACTCCTACTGGCTTCAAACATAACAAACAGCGATTAACAATTGTTTGTTGTGCAAATGCAGCTGGAATGCATCAGTTGGAATTATTGGTTATTGGCAAATATGCTCGACCAAGAGCATTAAGAAATATTAGCGGCTTACCACTAATATATAAATCCGAGTCGAATGCTTGGATGAATCGAGAAATATTTCATGACTTCACAATCTTAGATGGCACACACAATCACAAATGAATGCTATTATTAGACAATTGTAGAGCTCACCCTTCAACAAGTGAGCTAGTATATCCGCTAGTACGCTTTTAAAGTTAGACCAAAACTAGTTCTAAGCCAACAAAACCAAACGAAAGTGTGATTGTATTGGTAAAAACTAAATAAAAATGACATTTAGGGGAAATAAAGAAATATTTGAATAGTTTTCCAATTGTGTAAATAATCTGTTCCATCCAAAGAATATAGGATTTTCTTAAGAATTTGAATATCACGAGAATTAATCTGATTATCCTCTAGTTCTGTATGATTTTCTGATAGGTTAAGATTAGAACTTCCGAACCTCTTATCCATTTAAAAAGCTAATAGGATTCATGTGGTCAAATAAATACTTTAATAACCTGCGCTATAGTAAAAATTTAGGATTTTCTTAAGAAATTGAATATCTCGAGAATTAATATGTTTTTCACCGAGTTCTGAAGTAGGTAATAAGCATATTAATTACTTAAATGTTCAATTTGTTAAGAAAATTCAAAATGTTTACTATATAGCGCTAATTTTTAAAGCATTTATTTGACAACCTTAATCCCATTATCGTTTTAAATGGTTTAGAAGTTCGATAGCCCTAATCTTAGCCTTTCAGGAAATCATTCAGTGTTATGTGATAGAGAGACATCCAGTTTATTAATAAAAGCATTCCTTTTAATTTTATTGATGTGTATGCTAACGAAGTCTTCTCAGAATAATTCTACACTCAAAAAAACGAAAGAGGTCCAAGCTCCACCTGAACCGCAAATGTTTGTTAACACATTAGGTCAATAATTAAAAATCACGTATATCATCGCTAATTACAAGAAGTCGATAATTATTCAAGCACTGCAGTTTGTTGCGGAGTTCGTGCATTTTGGGAATATGATTTTGGAGGCGATGGAAAAATTTGAAATTGTTTTTAGCAATATACAGTAAACCTTCGATATAATGGACCCCAATTTAACGAGAGCGTTAAATTATCTGTCCCAGTTGGCCATATTTCAGATTTTTTTCCAAAATCGTTTAAGAATCCTTTTTCCATCCAATATACCCAATCCCATCATAATCGGTTAAGAATTGATCGAGTTCCGTCCCAGGCGACCATATTCCAGAAATTCTTCTAAAACTCGTTTAAGAATCCCATTTCCATCCAACATGCTTAATCCCAACATTATCGGCTAAGAAATGTCTGAGTTCCGTAGCAGATTAAATTCGATCGAGTCAATTAAATTTAAAAACATTCGGATTTAACGGACAATCGGATTTATCGGACTCCCCAATTATTCTGTTAAATCGAGGTTTTTCTGTTTAACATTTTACGTGACATTTTAACGCAACATTTTCACGCAACAATTTAACGCAACATTTAACAGAACAGTATTTCACGCAAATTGTATCATGAACCCAACTCTAGTCCCCTATGTGTTTTACCAAACATAAACAATTGATTCAAATATTTTAAAAATTCGCCTAAATGTCGTTTTTATTCTACTGTATTGGTATCATATTTCTGACTGGTTGTATCTCGATAATAACACAGGAACTGTGCAAACTTTTTCAGATGAACAACTTATCGTAAGTGTTCTAAATCCCAACGCAACAGAGAACTTAAGCTCAGATTCTAATGAAGACGTACAAGTAGCTGAAAAAGGTATCACTTGGGAAGAAGCAGAAGCTGGTAAAATTTTTCATGACATTTTTCATAATTGCAGAACAATGCTTGTAGTATTCTGCTTAGGAAGTAATGCAGATTTATGTCATGCACAAAAATTTTCTTATGAAAAAAGAGAAGTCTACCAAACAGCTAGATATGAGACCGTGGTTTTTAAAAAGCCATGTCAAACTTCATGCTCCAATAATGATGAAGTCTGAATTTTTTGGTATTTTATTATTAAATTTTATAATTGAATTACATTTGTGAATTAAGTATTTAAAAATGTTGGGTACTCGCGGTATAGGTGTGCTCGTATACATAATATGTACCTATGTATTGTTACGACTGTGTGGTCGCAACCACAATTTTATGTTTTATATTCACCTCGGTAGTTGCCTGTTAATTGTGCGCTGAATGCACCCGCGACGTTTTGTTTTGTACCTCATCGTGTGGTGGCGCAGAGGTGAGAAGAATGACGAGAGAGGGGGAGCAATGTGTATCGGGTGTGCGAAAACCAAAACATTCCACAAGAATGTTTTTCTTATATGCGTCTCGTTTACATCAATGCGAATTGATGTAAACGAGAAACAGAGAAGAAAAGACATTCTTCTGGAATGTTTTGCGCGTCGTTTGTGCGGCGTAAGGGTGTTTGTTCAATTTATCATTCGAGTTTTGGTTTTGGGAAGTAGAGTTTGAAATTTTATTAAAAATAGACTCTCGTTTTGGTGGTATAAAAAAAATAAAATAAATTTTGGAGTCTAGTTTTGAAAACCATTTTTGTTGATTATAATAAAAATACAAGTTGTAAAAATACTAAATATAATAAATAATATATTGATAATGAAAATGACAAATATTATAAATTTTGATTATATTTGTTGAGTGAAAATAAAAAAAATAAAAATAAAACAAATTTCCAATTCTTCGAATAAACGTATTTTGTGGTTTTAATAAAAAGAAAATAGTTCGTGTATGTGTTTTGGGTATTGGAATGTGGAGAAGGTTCAAAATTTACATTGGTGTATTATAAATTTTGTAAACAGTAATTAGTGTATGCGTTGAGTACTGTTCCGCTATAATACCAAGGAGATATAGCAAAATCGGATTGGTCGCTTAAAACGTTGCCCCAAACGTTTCTTTCAATAGAGGGCTGCCTCATATGGCCTATTTGAAATTATACGACGGTCACAATTAATTAATTATCGAGCACAGTATTAAAAGGACACCGTACTCTTACGGGTACCTCCTTCATATTCTACCACGGGCTCCACGAACGATCGACGGGCGCTGTACTTAATCACAGCACATTTTCTTTTATTGGTGCAACAAATTATTTACGGGAGGTCAGTTGAGGCCACTTTATTTACGGATTTTGACGAGACAACGCCCTATATTTTTGGATAGTGGTTTCCGTGGTCGATCAAGGCCGCACCCTGTTTTATTGTTATCGGGGAAAGGCCCCGCAACGCCAGACCGCACAAGGTCAGCCGTATTAACTGGTAGCCAACCGGCTAGTCGTTGGTGTTTTTTTTTTGTATCGGGGAGAGGCCCCGCCACTTATTCGGCACCTAAACCGCAACGGTCCGGGGCGGCGACTCTGTGGCATGACGGCCGCGCAAGGCCGCAACCCATTTTTTATCGGGGAGAGGCTTTGCCATGGTAACGGCACCAAGGCCGCAACGGAGTAAAAATTCTTTTGTAAGGTAAAATTTTTTTTTTTGTTTCTTTTATTTATTTTTTTTTGTATATTTTCAAACTTTTTGGTTCTTATATTAAATTTTATTTTGCAATCGAGCGCCGCACAGCGGTTGCGTGTCGCGCGCTCGGTACGTACTGCTCTCTCTCTCTCTCGTTCTCTCTTGTCATGGTGCGGGTGAAGGGGGAAGTTGTTTCTCTTCGTTTTTTTTTTTTTTTTATAGAATGAATTATTAAATTTTTCGGTCGGTGTGATGGGAGCGGAGACTCCGACTCCCTCTGTGTCGGTGTAGTGTTGATTGCGGTCCCTTGGTGCCCGCATCCAATTTCGTAACCAGGGCTTAGCCCTGTTTGAATTCGAATGGATGCGCGCACCAAGGCACCTCTCTCTCTCTCTCTTATGATTATTTCGTTGTTCGTTCCTCAGGTTCCGGCCGACAAATTTCGGCGGAACTCCGGGTTTATTATTATTATTTTTGTTTATTATTATTTGGGGGGAACCCAACTTTCTGTATGATCACGGTGTAAGCCAGGAGCGTCATGCAAGCCTCAAACCCCACGACCTTAGCACTTCTCCCTGAGAACGTAGCCGGCAAAAATCACCGTGGAGGCCTCTGCATGCGCTTAGTCAAATCTGCAGGTTGGCAGTAGCCAGCTTGTAACAGTATTTATTATTTGCAATAAATTCAATGAACTGACGTATCAACAAATTGTTTTCTGATACATAATTTGAAAATAAATAAACGAGAATCATAACAAATAATAAAATCAAGCGAAATTCTCGTAAAATTCCCGAAATTTTCGATTATCTGGAATGCTCTTATCTATCTCTTTGGTTCGATATTCGATTTGGGTTCTGCTAACCTTAAGGAGATAATCTAAAGTACACTGAGAAAAAAAACCAGTAAAAATAAAAAAATAAACATATAAAATCAAAAAAATATACATATATTTTTTGGGCAAAAAGTCTCGGTTTTAAAATCAAAAGGATAATCTTTTTATTTTTAAAATAAATTTTTTCACCAAATTTGTTTATAAAAACAAAAAATTGTTTTTATTTTCAAAAATACTTTTCTTACTTATGTCAAACAGTTTTCTTAAATTTTAAGAGATTGTTTTTTAAGAATAAAAAAAATATTGGTTAGTTTTAAAAAAATTATTTTAATTTTTAAATAATTATTTTTTAACAATTGACACACATGTTTATTAAATCAAAGTAATCACTTCCCTAATACTCTTTACTAATCATTGACATGACATTCACAATGTTTGCGACTGTTCAAGTCAGCAAAACCAAGGGGTGAACCACTCATAACATAACATAATATATCTACCACGAAAGTAGAAAATTAACTTCCCCTCCTCAATTTTTAACCCCCAGGGCCATTGTGTAAAAGTACATACAACCCTTAAAAAACATAATGAGAACCTCAAGTTCCTTCTTGGCAGTTTGTGTGTGTCGTACTGATAAAAAGTTGTTCTACTAAGTACTAAGTAGTCAGTACTCATCAGGTTACTCATCAACGACCAAACTGCAAAAAATTAAACCTTCATACCTTTAGTATAACACAAGAACATATCGATTTGGCGACTTATATCACCAAATTAAAACTTCTGGAAAAGTGAATGTCATTGTATTTGTAAATATTATTTTGTCTAAAACAGCCGAAAACAACTTCAAAATAAAAATAAAATATAGACGAACTGAAAAATAAAACAACGGGATTTCTGGCAAAACTATAAATATAAACCTTTTTATAAGTTGTCATTATTATCAAAAAATTGTTTTTAAATGTTAAAACTCTTCTTTTGAAATAAATTATTCTGTTTAAATAAATAAACTTTTTAATTTTAAAAGGTATTTTATAAAACATTTTACAAAATATGTTACAATATTAAAATAAAAAAGCTATTTATTAGTTTGCAAAAATTTCACTTAATTTCAAAAAAATACTTTTTAAACTCAAAAAAATTTATAACTTTTAGAAATTAAAAACTTCGTTTTTTAATTTTACAAACCAAAATTTTTCTCAGTGTACGGTCAAGAACGAGTGGAAAGGAAAATTGTTTAATGGAGCATTTGGTTAGGCCCAGAAATTCATCACCGACAAAATAATTAATCGCATCACGCAACCCTAAAGATATATTTGCAACCCAGCCCAGGATTTTCTTAAATATATTTAATATGACATATTAGGTCAGCTCAAAAAATATTAAAACTTCGCAATAAAACATAATCTATGGAAATAATAAAAATAAATAATTATATTCAAATCCCAGCCCCGTAGCATCAACCACAACGGTTGGATTGGTTGGAAATTTTTATGGTGCGTAGGGAGCATAACGATATCGTTACTATTAAGTCTAATTTCCGAAATTCTTTGTTTCCAGAAGTAAAATATTATGATCGCACATACCGCAAATATAACATCTCACAAACTCATCGCTAACTCATCGCCCTGTACGTGCAAACAGAGTAAATGCATCAACATATGTACATACAGATGTGGCCAAATTATTATCACCTCATACGAAATTCATGGTAATGTGATTTTCAAAGGCCGAATTGCAACCTATTGTATAGTTTGCACGTCATTATGGTAGATATCGACCAATCCAAGGAATTCGTGCAATAAAAATTTAATATACACAGAAAATACGCCTTTTATGAGTCATTAATACCTTAATACCTGTGAACCATTTTCGCCAAATATGAATTCCGAGTATTTATTGTCCTTATAATTAGTTTGACCACCGAATTGTTTTGATTTTATGACCACTAGGTGGTAATATACCCTAGATCCAACGCCCTTAAAAATGGAAACGGAGAATTGAGTGGTTAATCATAATTTCCAAATCTATTCAATGGAAACAACGAATTACTTTTATTAGGGCAGTCGGCCATAGTTTCATATCCGACAGTATGTGCTACAATGGTAAGGTCAAGCAACGCAGAGGAACTCAGTCTCAACGAAATCCTGGCAGAAATGTATAGATAGTACAATAAAAACGCGACCTTCTGATTTGTAGAAATTAGCGCGACTTCGCCCTACAAGTATTTCATCAATGTTCGTCGTATGTTGTTACGTTTTATGACTTTGCGGGCAAAAGGCTCATAAATGATTAAGTTCGGCGATATTTTCCTGATTTTATTTCTTTGGCCTTTTTTCTGGTTGCTAAATGGTTTCGAATTTCCGTTGGACTATAAAACGCACAAATAAAAGGCAGCTGTCAATTTTTAGTTGAAGAATCGCGCGTTGGATGCAGGAGCTTTGACAGTTACAAGGAGGTACTGTTTAAAAGTCCACTCTGCAATTAAATCTAAACGTAAAACAAAAACTTGTATTTTTTGTATTCTACAATAGAATATGACACTCCGGCAGTTAAATCAAGCTGTCGGAGTGTATAATGTGAGAGGTCCCCGGCCGTGCTCGGATGGACACTTCTTCAAACTCGTTTGATTCTGATCCGTTCGTTATCTTTGCGGTTTATTTCAGCATAACATCACGTCTTGCAAAGCCCATCTCCGGTTTGTTAAATGAGCCTTGCTTACATAGTGACAGAGATTTACGTATATAGCGACAATTCTTCATCGAAAGAGGTTACTTAAGACTCGCTCAATAAGCTCACATCTACCCCATAAACTTATTCAACTAATTAATGTTAAATCAATATTTGTTAATCCCCCCAAATTAATTGAACATCTTATCACAGTTAAACTAGATAATACCGTAAACCGAATTCATTCATTTTTACATCGATTATAGTCATGGTTGTTAAAAATTTTACTTACGACACAACACCAAATAATAATGTCAATATAAAAACATGGTCAGGTCTCTCGAGTCAAATTAAAATATAAAAACAACAAAACGGCCAGTACGAGTACAACTTTGTTTTTCTATATTTCCCTTTCGAGCTTTGACCCATTTCTAATTCATGAATTGACATAAATTTTCGTTTTAAACCGGTACGAGTGAAAATTGGTAGGTAAAAAATGTGTCATTAAAATTTAACAAGCAACGAAAAAAATTCTGTAACTTGAATCCCTGAAAATCCAATTAAAAATACTAAATCTAAAAAATTAAACCACTTACCTAGTTTTTTCCGGCAAAAATTATAATTTTCCCCACTTTATAGTTTATTTGGATTATTAGCACACACAAACATATACACAAACACTATCACAAAATAAACTTTTGAAAGCACAAGAGAAGACAATTTTCTTGCTTTCATGCACACAAAACAAAAGAATTTTTTTTTCTTATTATGGTACAGCAGTAGTTGTAGCAGTAGTAGCGCACAAAATAACGGTTATTCACAGCGCTTTATTTTATCCACTCTGTAATGAAAGGAAAGAAAAAATATTAAGTCTTGATTGTATTTTGTTTTTGTTATTTTTTAAATATTAAAGAGCTTTTTTACAAATGTTTTTGTTGTTTTCATATATATTCATCAGTTTTTTTTTTATCATAATAGCTAACTTCAACAATGGCAGAACGAATTATAAGAAGAGAGAGCTCTTTTCATGCTGAATGGATGATGAAAAATAAATTTTATGGAAAATATGTCGAAAAAATGTTTAATAATTTGTAATGAATTGTCATGAACGCTGAAAGCTCTTAGAACGTTATTAAAAAAGAGAAATGTGACAGAAAAAATTCTGTGAACTTGTAAGTTATAATTTTGTTTATGTTTTGTTCTTTAAAACAATGTAAACTCTTTTATATTAATCCCACCAACTTAATAAAACGCCTTTAGCATACTAGAGGCCAATCAGTGCGGTTAGACGTACACAAACAAAAAGAGTTAAACTTTATTTTTTCAAAGCATTTCGTGAAACTTTCAAATGTTTATTTAGTTTCCTTTTTAATATAAAAAATCATGAACCCTCTATGGATTTTCCTTTGTCGTTTTCTCAAGATATTTTTTTGCTTTATACAATGTTATAATTTTATTGTGAAAATCGAGAAGAAATTGAATTCTTTTTATAAAAAAAAGAAGATGTTTTGGGTTCGGTGATATCAAAGATCTTAAAAAAGATTCGTTCCCAATTTTCATTTTGACTAATTCTATGATGCGCTTATAAGACGAGAGTATATTGGGTTCCACAATATAAATATCCTTGACTTGAGGTATAATATATATAATATATATATATATATATATATATATATATATATATATATAACTACGTACAGAAAACCAAAAAGAAATCCGCAATCAACAAATTATATTTGATTTGTGTTGTTGCTTCAAGTTTCGGTTCCTTTTGAGAAAATGAAATTATTTTTCTTTAACCATCGACTACAAAAAAAACACAAAAGATTCGTTCAGTCTATTGTTTAACTAAAAAAAAATTCTGTACCAACGTACCAAATGGAACTGATTATCTTGTTAAGTTTATAATAGAATATACCAACACAGTGCCCGCCGCATCTACAATACCAAATATAACAATACCAAAAATTTATGAAATATATAAAACTCGAACGATGACGTTCCAAATATTGGAAATTTTATTGATTTTCTTTTTTGGATTTCAATAACCTACAATTTGTTTTGTTGGCTTGAAGATGACACCGACTTGTATTTTGGAAATATGTAGTGTTTTCTATTACATTGCATTGTGGGGTTTACAAATTATTTTTGATATAATATTAGAATTGAAATTTTATAAGCAGATTAAATATCGTGTCAACACAATCCCTAACGTTATCATGGCATGAGTTACCAATTTTAATGTTTCAATTTTAGTTTTTCCCCTTGGGAGGATAACTATCCGAATAATTAATCATCAGCATTGGAATAGAGAACCGTAAACGATAATGATCATTGTGTGAATTTTTTGGGGTGGAAATGGTAAGGAAAGTAAATATCAAGTTTAAATTGATCAATTGTGGTACGTATTGGATCATATAATTAAAAATTACCTATATTTATTTTTCTTTACTTACAACCACGTCCACTAAGGGTAGTAGGGGATTGAAGAGATGATGCAATTTATTTAAAATTGGATTGATTTCTCTGGGGGTGTGAGACTGATTGGGTTTTGATAGTTGGTTGCTGTATTGTTATAAGAGGAGTAAGCTGGGCATTAGCCGGGAGGCGGGCTTCAATGCGTTTTTCTATTGAGGTTCCCAAATAAATCAAGCCTAATCTTCGGGCAGGTTAAAATAGGAAACTTGGTAATGAATTTACCATTGTAGGTTCCTTAGGCTTTCGCCTTCATTTTCAAGTGACTCACTGGAATCTGAATCAGGATTTGAATTTATAACGTCGGCTGCTTTTCGCAGCTCCATTTGGAATGGTTGGAGGCAGGAAAGGCCGGGACGTCCACTTTTTTGCATTCCGGTCGTATAACCTATAGCAACTTAGGTATATGACTTGGACACCGAGGTATGTGTCCGCAATAATTAATTCTATGAACTTTGATCCTCTGGACCTAAGGAAAAGAAAAAAATATATTTTTTTTTGCTACGCGAGAAAATTGGAATTTTTAATGACTATATTTAAGGGGGACCTAACGTTTTATGGTGCGATCCTAGAGCACTTGCATTTTGTCGTATATTATGTGGTCATCCCTGGAGTTGTCACATGCACCCCATTTCGTCTAATGCCTCGTTATTGCATAGGTTACCAGCGAGCTTTGAGCAATGAAGTTATTATACTCAAGTCCATCTAGCGATCTAACTCTGCTTAGTGCGACATTTGTCTGGCCATCTGCAAAAAGTATTGATCCTAGATACCCCACAGTGAGTCTACAGTACTTCCTTGCATTTTGTGGAGTGTAGATGCCCATGGCAGGATTAATGGTAACATTCTTCATTCAGCCATACCATAGCTAACCTTGGCTGGGAATTGAATATACTTTAATTGGATTTTGTTTATACCATCTCTGCCAATGTCCACTCGCACGAGGATGATATTATCTAAGTCAACATTTTCGATGTTCCTCATTGCATCGACCAACTGGCTTTGGTCTTTGATGCTGAATATTTCTGTATGCTGATTTCTGTAGTGCTATAATACAGTTTCGTTGTGGTCTTGGACTTGATGGTTGGTTGGATAGACTCTTAGCGCCTTATCTATCGCGAACTTACTCGAGGTATTTGTCGTAATGTTTATACTCTCTTCCGGACCTCTATTAGGTGGTCCCGCTCGAGTATTTCCTTGCTGGCTCATGTTCCGCTGTTTGCCGGTACTAATCTTACTGGTTGACGGAATGCTTGATTTTTTTTCGAACAGGCGGTAGCAGCATCACGCCTTCGAACAATAGCACATTCATTCTTTCGAAGATTTCAATGTTATTCTTCACCTGTTTCATTTCTTCTATGAGGAGCTCAATGTCTCTAAATTACTGTCGCATGATTCTTAGATAAAAAACCAGTCAGTAGTGGCATAGTAACGAGTCTTTCACCTTTCTGAACTGGGAACCTGAGCAAGCTTTGTAGAGCAGGTCCTCCAACTAATTGTAAAACGATTTCTGTCCACACTCCGATCTTCACTACTTGTCTACTGTAGCACCTATTGAGCTGGCTTTTGAGGAGGTTGAACACAAAGGTCTTTCCAGTTCTAGCAGCTCCCGTGATGAAAAGTAGGTTTAGGTTTCAGTGGTTGGCACTTAGGCCAATTTTGGCCCATTGTAATACCACGCATTCACGCCACATGATCAACCCATTCACCTACTCACACAACTACTGTATATACTGCCATACAGTATACATACTTGCACATTGCAAGTTCCATGTCAACCTGCACATTAATGTAGACGGTGGATCGGCGCTGAGTTCTGCACTCTATCAGAGGTGTTAAGTAATGTCCTTGGGTAGCTCGGGAACGTCCTTGCATACGTCCTCGATTTGGCTTCGGCGTACGTTAAGTGCTTCAACTTCCTAATAAAGGTTGACTAATAGAGCTACGTTAGTTATTTTTTGTAAACCTGTTTTTATTAGAAAAATTAGTTTATATACCACAAAGTACTTGATTTGAACGTACGCCTACTAAAGCCATAATACATTGAACCAATATAAATGTCGGCCCGTTTACCTGAGTAAAAACCAATGCGCCACGAAACTACCTATAATGTATTAGTCGAATCTAGCACAATCTCTCATATAAAAAATCGACAATCACGTACCGCGCGAATTATGGAAGAGCAGAAAACCAATTTTATCACGTCATAGTCCCAAGAGGCGCCATATCAAATATGAAAAATTAAAAGGCACCTGGATCACAGACTAGTGTAAAATAGGATTCATCTGTCCACTACATAAAAAAAGAGATCGGTTAAACTGTAACAACAGTAGTGTAAAGTGGATGGTTTCAACCCAGCCGAAAACCGTCCAAGCCGAAACTTTTTTTACATGTAAATTACAACAACACAACGTCTACGTAATATTTTTTATATGGAAAAGCAGAAATACAGGTATGTCTCGATAACTAACACCTTATAACTGTATTCATCCGCGGATTTTATCGGAATTTATAAAAGTTTATCAGTCACTCGTTCAACTGTAATGAAGAATTTTAAACAAGTTATTTTGCATTACATTACAAACATGTCAAGTTAATTTATTTTTCTTGACGTTTTTGTTGTATGTAGGAAATCATTTGTTTGTATACTCGTATCTTATTGAAATGGAAAGTGGAATGCGTTAACCATTCGAACATGAGGATGATGTTTTGTTAGTAAAAAATAATTTAATGGTGATGCGTGGGTTAATCAACTCGATTAATCATAATTTTATATTGCACTGCTAACGGAATTGTTATTATTGCATATGATTACATAATACATAATAAAGATTATTTAGATTTTATTTTAGTTCTATACATTATGTTATATAATTTCGTATTTGTTGCGCGAGATCTTTCGCTTTGTAATAAATTATTGAAAATACAGGTTATTCTATAAATATCTAGACCAAGAATATTGTTTCGATAGTAAATTAAATAAAAATTAATTATTTTAGTAACTTTGGAAAACTTTTGGTTTTAAATTTCTATTTGATTTATTACTTTTAAAATTATTTCACACAAAAGTATTCAAAAGCGGCGCGGGGTGCTACGTCCGACGTGCGACGTCCGACGTGCGATTTACAATATTTAATTTAGTAACTGTAACAAATATTAAATTTAAATGATAGTAAATGATTTTTGTTGTTATTGTATTCGCAAAATATATAAAGACTAATAAAATTGAATATTGAATACTGGTTTTGCATTTCATCTTCATATAAATTGAGAAATATAGTAATGTCTCGATAACTAAAATCTTCATTTCAACATATGATCATATGAATTTTATTGAAATTTATTAAGATTTGTCATTCGCCTGTTCAACTGTAATGAAAAATGTTATTACATATATATTTGAATGATGTGTTATTTGCAAGAATATTGTTCCGATAGTAAATTAAATAAAAAAAAATTTTTTTTTGATCTTCACATCGTATCACTATATTTTATTTTTAAGTAATCGCGAATAAGAAAGATAAAATTAAACTTGATCTTGAAAACGTATCGCTATATATATCGTAACAACAGCAAATCTGATGGATGCAAATGACAATTGAAAGATATAATATAATAAGAATATAGGTCAAATAATATTTTTTATCATATTTTTTTTATAATTGTTATTGTTATAATCGGGTTTCGCACATTTTTGTCACAATTATTAAAAATCATGTTTATTAACTTGTATGAACATTATTTCAGTTATGTTTTCGTTGCAATAGTGTGGGATAAGACAATCGATTAAGTAAAAATGGAAAAAACGATGGTAAGTTATATCGCATAACAATGCATAGAAACTAATAATCATTTTGTATTTAGGATAGCATGCATAATTGCATAGTCAACAGTAACAACGATGAAACGATAAAAAATTTTCGCGTAAAATTAGATTTTATATTTGGTTACGAATCACATTAGTGCATTTCACTTTTAAGTCATTATTTTATTATTATATTTTGTTATGATAACTAGCGACAAATCATTAATGAAAATTACTACTTAATTTACTAAAAATTACGTTATTTATCGCATAACAATATATCAAAAATTTAGTTTGCACGACAATTTTAGAGTTTAATAAACTTAATTATGAAAACTCATATAAATTTTAATAAGCCAATCAGGAAGTATTCTTAATAGCATATTTCATGTTTAAACTGATCACAGTATCATCAAAGATATTAAACATTCTACAACAAAATAAATGACAACGACTTGCGCAAGTACATTATCGCTATACAGTACAAAACTGATAAATAAAACATAGTGCAAAGCTGACAACTTTAACTTTATGCTAATTACACGTAACTTACAAACTTTTTGATATATTCAAAAATTCAATGCAATAAAGTTACAGCATTTTTTTTTTACATAACCGAAATGAAAGTTAATATACATTTAAAATTATTTAAAAATGTGACGTAGTCAGTATTGGGCCTGAGCACATTATAGAAGAAATTAAAGAACACTTTGATGACAGCGATAACAAAGCACAGGCTTTAATATTCAAAATTAATATATTTAAAAAAGAAAACAGCTGACAGAAATATTATTTTATTTTATTAGGCTAATGTCAATCATTCTTCAGTTAATTCGTAAATTGTGCTAAGTATTATAGTAGTATACAGCTTTACTCTAGATCAATGTCGATGTTTATAAAGTATGTTTAAAAAATTATAAAAGTAATTAAATGTTGTAAAAATTGCAGTTTTTTTAAAATTATGGAAATTTAATGAAAAGTGGCAAAAATGTATAAAATTTATAGTACCTTAGGTAAAACAATATAACAATATTGTTAATATAAAAAGTTGTGGAATTTATTAAAGTTATAAAATTAGTTATATATTGTTATTGTTATGAAAAGTTATAAATTTTGATCAAAAAATATGTTAAAAGTTATAATAACATTAAAAGTTATAAAAGAAATACCTTAAAAGTTATAATAAGTTAAAAAAATTATTAAAAAGTTATAAAAAATAATAATAAATTTTAAAAATTATAAAAAATCTTATAAAAGTTATTGTAACTAACAAAAAACGTTATTAGTTTTTGTACATTGAGTTTGGATTTGTTTGTTTTTAAGTATTATATGAAACTATACTTGTTCCGACTCGGCAGATGTTTTATTCTGTTGTCCGCTATTTTAAAAGTAAAATAACAAATTTAAAATTTATAAAATTTAAAAACCTACCTGTTAATAACGAAAGATGAACAATAAATTTGCGTTGTTACCTGGCTATAAAAGATGGTAAGAAGAAGTTTCACATACATAACTAGATGGTATGATGAGATCGAACTTATATGTTATAAAATATATTTCGAGACTTATACATTTAGTATTGGGCCTGACCACATTATCGAAGCAATTGAAGAACACTTTCATGACAGCGATAACAAAGCACACGCTTTAATATTAAAAATTATTATATTTAAAAAATAAAACTGGGCTAATGTACTACTATGTCAATCATTGTTCAGTTAATTCGTAAATTGTGCTAAGTATTATAGTAGTATACAGCTTTACTCTAGATCAATGTAACAAAAAATGCTATCAAGTTTACGAAGTATGTTTAAAAAATAATAAAATTATAAAAATAATTAAATGGTGTAAAAATTGCAATTATTTTTTAAATTATACAAATTTAATGAAAAGTTGCAAAAATGTATAAAACTTATAGTACATAAGTTAAAACAGTATAACAAAGATATTATAAAATACATATAAAGATATTTAAAGATATAAAAAGTTATAAAATTTATTAAAAGTTATAAAAATTAGTTGTTAGGGTTATGAAAAGTTGTAAACTTTGAACAAAAAATATGATGTTGAAAGTTATAAAAAATACTCAAAAAGTTATAGTAAGATATAAAAATTATTAAAAAGTTATAAAAAATAATAAATCTTAAAAATTATAAAAAATGTTATTTAAAGATATAATAAGTAACAAAAAACTTTCTTAAGTTTATAAAGTATTTCTAAAAAATTATAAAAAGATAAAAATTGTACATTTTTTAAAAACTACGAGTTTAAAATTTATAGTACCTAAGTTAAAAAGTAAAGTTTAAGAGTTATAAAGAGTTATAAAAATTTGTATAAAAATATGATATTATGAGTTATAATAAAATGCTATTAGAAGTTATAATAGGTAACAAAAAATTAATAAATTAATAAAAAGGTAACAAAACCGTTATTAAATTAATAAAATATGTTTAAAAAATCAGAAAAAGTAGTAAAATGGTACAAAAATTATAAATTTTTTAAAAACATATACAATATTTATGGAAAGTGACAATATTGAATAGTAAATTATATTAGGTAATTAAAAAAGAGTTATTAAATATAATAAAAAGTTAATACCATTGTTGTTGATAAAGATTGGTTGTTGCTATTTTTAATTGTACGATCTATGTACTTATGTAGCGAGAAAAAAAGTTACAGCATTTATTTTTTTATATAACCGAGAGCTATTAATCAAATTTAATATAAATTAAAAAGTATTTAAGATTTAATTGTTTAATGCTCGTTCTAGCATAATCCCAATCAAAAAATGTGACATAGTCTTGTGGAACCTAACTTATTCAAATAAGTATGCTGGTAACTTATTTTCTGTCTCTTTCTTGCAAGAAAATCTAATTTGGTTGTCATTTTTTGTTGATATTTACATGTGAATATTTTTTTTTTTTAATTTAGGATGATATTTATAGAAAATAAATGGATCTTTGTTGACAGCAAAATATATAACATGATTAAAATAAAAATGTACAGAGCCCGATTATATAATTTCGTATATAAATTATAAAAAACGTTTTGCAAACAGCGAAAATGTAAACAGATGGTGCGCAGTTTTTGTATCTATGTTTGGCGACAATAATCACCGATAACACGTAAAATAATTATGTCTCTATTAATTAAGAACGCAACTAAACCCTTTCTTGATTGCCTTTAGCATCTCAAATATGTTATAAAAATATAAGGTGAACCAACTAAAATTCATATCAACATAAATACGATATTTAAAGAATATTTCGTTTTTATACTTCTTAATTGCTACTAAGCATTTTAGTTAGTACAAATATTATGAATATTTGTTATTTTATTAAATTGTATACGTTGAATTAATAAAAATAACAAATAAAATATTGGTCGAAGAATTTGCAATTGAAAATATTCAATGTTTTCGTGTTGCAGTCAAAATAAGTATGCAAACTCAATTCGAACGGGTTTTCTTACTTATGTAAGATGGCGGCAAATAAGTAAATAAATTTGAAATAAATATCCGTTTCGAAAAGGGCCTTATTATTTTATAGTTGACTATAACCATAAAGTAAGTAATGTTATAAAAAGTAACGAAACAGTGGAAAAAATTTCATCAAAAATGGTTGGGTTATGAAATTTAAATGGATTATACAATACACTTACACAATCGTGGTGGTTGTATTAAATAAATTGGAAATGTATTTCAACAAACCAATATATGTTGGGATGTGCATATTAGATCTAGTTAAAACTACATTATATTATTTTCATTATGACTAATGGTGCCGAAGTTTGATAAAAATTTGTAATACTGAAACAGATAGTTTAGTTTACGAAGTGTTTTTTCCAGATGTATATGAACCCATCATAAAAGATTGTTATAAGTATCTCGATACAAGTGGTCTAATGAAGAATGAAAATTATGGAAAAATAATGGGTGAATTTATTGGATTAAGATCAAAAATGTATACTTTCAAAGTTGTTGACGCTAATGATACAAAAAATTAAAGAAGTAAAGAGACAAGTTGTGAAATTTAGAATAACGTTTAAAGAATTCAAAGAATGTTTAATTAATGACTCATCATAAATTCGTCCAAGAAATCAAGCAGTAAGCTCTGTTAGACAATTGAAAACCGCACGTAATCCACACGATGATAAAATATATTTGATTTAAGATAGCTATGAAACACTACCTTTATAAAATAATGGAATATGATTATTGATTTCTGTGTAAATAGTTTTATATAAGAATGCTATTATAATAGCAAACAACTTTCTTACTTTTAACGGTTTCATTTTTAAGTTAAGTAAAGTAACAAATTAAAAACTTAAAAAATTAAAACTAAATTTAAAACTTAAAAAATTAATTACAAAATGGTTAATGAAAATCAAAAAAATTGAATATAAATATAAATAAAAACCTTAAAATATTTTAACATTTTAAAAATTTTTAATAATTGAAAAAATTGAAATTTAAAATTAGCAATAAAAAATGTTATGAAATGTATTAAAAGCGATCCAAATTGGCTATAAGAGCTATGAAAAGTTATAAAATTTGAATAAAAATATGATATTTAAATATTTAAAAATTGCGCATTTGAACACGCAATTACCTCGCATGTTTTAAAAAGTTTTGAAAAAGTTTTAGAGTTTTAAAAAGTTTTAGAGTTTTAAAAAAGAGTTTTAAAAAGTTTAAAAAGTTTTAAAAAGATTTAGAATAAATCAAAAAAGTTTTAAAGGTTTAAAAAAGTTTTAAAGGTTTAAAAAAGTTTTAAAAACTTTTTAAAAGTTTTAAAAAGTTTTAGAAGTTTTAAAAAAGTTTTAAAAACTTGTTAAAAGTTTTAAAAAGTTTTAGAAGTTTTAAAAAAGTTTTAAAAAAATTTAAAAAGTTTTAAAAAGTTTTAAAGGTTTAAAAAAGTTTCAAAAACTTTTTAAAAGTTGCAAATAGTTTTAAAAAGTTTTAGAGTTTTAAAAAAGAGTTTTAAAAGTTTTAAAAAAGTTTTAAAAAAATTTAAAAAAGTTTTAAAAAGTTTTAAAAAAGTTTTAAAAAAATTTAAAAAAGTTTTAAAAAAGTTTAAAAAGATTAAAAAAGTTTTAAAAAGTTTTAAATGTTTAAAAAAGTTTTAAAAAGGTTTAAAAAGTTTTAAAGTTTTAAAAAGTTTTAATGTTTTTAAATGTTTAAAAATTTTATTTATTTGTATAGCTTCATAAGTAAAATTTATGTAAACGTCTATGATTTATATAGAAAATGCTGTAAAACGTACCAGCGCGTTTTCGAGTTTGATTTTTTTTAGTTTGGGCGAAAAATACGTAACACAACCGGTTATGACTTAAAAAATTAATCATGTTACATATGCTAATTACCTTATTTTTAATTGCATCATGAGAAAAAAGGACGTAAACGTTTATGACTGATAAAGAAAACGGCTATGTTTAATCACATCATAAGAAAAATTGGCATAATCGTCTATGATTTATATAGAAAATGCGGTGAATATCGAATCCGCGCCTAGGCAAGTCGACAATCGATCAAACTTTCTCTCGGAAAATTGTGGTAGAAAAGTGATACGAAAATGACATCAGCCGACAATAATACTTTACACATCGTTATCAATTTGGACAGAAGGCCCAAACGTGGCAAAACACAATATGTTCCTATTCATGCTAACATACGCCAAATGAAAATCTATCAATACACGTTCGATTCATAGATTTTCAGCAGGCGTATAATAGGAACACATTATGGAGTGTCTTGTTACATTTGGGTATTTCTGTCACAATTGATACCATATAAAGGTGGTAATCGGGGGCAAGCTCTCAGAGGCTTTCGAAATTAAATATGGAGAGCGGCAAGGAGACGACCTAATAGCACAAGTTCTATTCAACCTATTACGAAAACGACATATACAACTAGAGTCATAACATCGTGTCGCTTAAAGATGTTCTTCATGGCGAGGCAGCCAAATCCATTTAAGTGATATAGCGCTATCACTGAACATCTAATGCAGAATGAAAATCTGGAAACTCCACAAAACATCCAGGATCAGTGTCCATCTATCCAGTCATCTATAACTGTCGCAGCTGAAAATACAAATGAAATAAGAATAGCAAGAGCACGGAACGATTTGTTCGACGATCAATGCCGTCGAAAATAAACGAAAACTGCGAGAAATATTGTTAGCTCGTATTACTAGAACCACTCAAACATAGTATCTCCGTGCCTGGGAGGATGCAACCAAATGTTTTCGAAAAAAAACAGCGCGAATAATGAGGAGTCGTATCGAAAATAACAATATTCAAGAGGAAAACGGGACAGGCGACTGGCTAATCAAAAATCTTACTAAAGGCTTCCATCCAAAATCTAGCGCCATTAACACACGGGGGAAGGTACTCCGCTTCTAATCTTTAGGAAGTCGTTTCGATGTGGGACCAGAAAGAACTTCCCGAGGAATGGAAGACCACACTCATATGTTCACTAGTGTGTGTAACTGTATCACCGTCTACAAAGTACTTGCTGTTGTTATACTGGCCCAAATCATCATGGGAGTACAACATAACCATTCCCAACTCTGTAAAACCATGTGTCAGGCATATGACAGTTCAACCGCGAGAAACTTTGGATGGCGCTGCTACCTATGTCTGTACAAAAAAAAAATCGGGGTTGTCCTGACTCTCCTATTTGTTATCAGAATGGAGTATTTTGATGCACATCAATTTTTTCAGATATAAATATTCACAATTAAAATATGAAAACCTCGCCCTCTGGATAATATTGAAATTTCCAGAAAATGTTTATAAAAATTCTCATTTAGAATTAATAGAGACTAGATCAGATAAAAAAAAATCTGACTCGGGTCTATGTCAGATTTTTTTATCTGGGGGTCGATTTTGTTAAATAACCGCAAGTATATCCCTTTCTCAACAACAACAACAACAAAAAATTGGCTCAATTTAAGTACAACCGTGAGTAAGAAATCATAGTATGTAATGGCGTTTTTGATAAAAAATTTCGCTTAATTTGAAGTAAAACCAACACAATTGTGTGTACAGATATAGTGTTTCTTTCGGACGAAAATAAGTTAAAAAGGAATTCACAAAAGTGGAAGTTGGTTGAAAACACATACAAAAATAAATTTTTAACATGGCACTTTTGCCCGACTCGCACAATTGTGTTACCGGGCAACAAATGGGATATAGTAGTGGTATGTGTGTTTGTTTTAGTGCGAATGATCGCCCTTTAAATTTTTTGAAAATGCAATTCTAGATGTTAGTTAGTTGTGTGTTTGACAAATTAGTTGTGATTTAAAAATAAGTAGATCATAAAAATAAAAATAAAAATTGCTTTTTAATTTATTTAACTGATCACAAAATAGTCGTTATTAAAATAATTTTTTAAACTTAAAACTAGGTTTTTTTATTTCGATGTTTATCTGAGAGGTGTGTTGGTGCCGAAGAGGTCATAAGACAATAATTTTACGAGGTGGTCCGGTTTATGATGTTTCTTGAATACGTACATAAAAAGCAGATTATGTACTTTTCGTTCGAGCTGTTTTTCTGCTCTAAGTATTTGTCTTAAAATTTGTTAAGTATAGGTGCTCTTGTACAGTTCAGTTAGAGTTGACTCGACGGAAAAATGTGAGACCTCCCAACAAATTTCCAATTTTTTAAACAGTTAAAGAACCTTTAAAAAATGTGTAAAGCGTAAAATTTTATCATCAAGTGAGTCATCTCAATTATGATGCATACGAGGATGTATGAGGTGTGTAAAAAAAAATTCAAATTTATTAAAAACGTTTATCTCCACAGTTAGAGATGCATCATTTATATGGTTTTTTGCATTTGATGTATCATGAAATAAACGTACAAGGCGATCCATGTTAAAGGAATGATTTTCTTCTTCAAAAATAAACTTGTAAATCCATTCACCATACTCATCACATTTACAGTTTTGATATAATTCCTACCGTCAAACTATTCGCGATTCGTTGGAAAACCATGTTTTGAAGCATGTTTGCCTTGGATTGGTATATTTAAATTTTTTATTGCAAATTTCAGTAAATTTGTTATGAATAAGTTGGTGCAAGTTAAATCCTTCCATCACAATATGGACATGGAAATTTACAATCTGTTTTGTGGGTTAAACGATGTTGCGAATACTACTTCGAGTTTTATATCTCTTGTGATATTCTTTACATTTATATACTAGAAGTACAGTAAACTGACAGCGAACAGCGACCATACTTTGAGCGACTTTGAAAATCTTTGTCACATCGTTCATATTCATATATAATGTTACATCTAGAACAAGAACGCATTAATATATAAATGGTTCAGAAAATGGAAATTATGATCTACCTGCATGAAATCTTGAAATATGTAAAATCAGTTCACTATAAGATTAAAAGACGATTCAATTGATGGCAAAATTTGACGCCCCAACAAATTTTTAATTTTTTAAATAGAGACATCCTCGTATACATCACAGTTAGGAATGATTAATTTAATAGTAAAATTGTACGCCTCCAAAACCTCTCGTAGTAAGGGACATCCAAACAATTCTTCACAATAGGGATGACAATAGGGAATAAAACAAAGCATCCCAAAAATATCGTGTTTAAACTTTAAATAAAATTAATTTTAAATGACGAACTCATGTGATATTTTTATAAACGATAATATATTTTAATATTTGACATATTATTATAATAAATAATAATTATGTATATTATTGTTTTAAACCTACCTAATTTTATGAATAATTTTTTTTTCTTACCTCCAAAACTATTTTCACTAACTCACAACTCAAAACCTTGGTGAGATCACAAAAAAATGAGAATCTAAGCAGCAAAAAACTGAACCGATTTGTACCGATTCATAATTTTTGATACTTCCATTCACAGAAAACAAACAAATATAACCACAGAAAAATTACACACACTAATATAAAATTGTATACTATACTCACGTATATAAAAACGTAATTTTTCTTCTGTCGGGTTTTGAACAAAATCGAACCCCTGATAAAGGGTGACATGGTACAACATCACTTCGAATCGAATTGACTTTGAGAGTCGAATCAAAAAAAGTAATAGTGGGCATGTTGTATCATATTCGACTACTATCGTTTTAATAATCTTGGAATACTTTTCGAGAGTGAAATGTGAGCTACATTTATTATTACTTTGGTTTTAAATAATGAAACTTTATCATTGTCGCGATTCGAAAATGATACAACATACAACATATCACCATTCGCCTTTTTTCGAATTTCGAATCGATTCGAACATACAACATGCCGCCCCTAATCTCTATTAATTCTAAATAAGAATTTGTACACACATTTTCGGGTAATTTCATATACTGGAAGTGAATAAATCTAAAACGATTTTTTGATGTAAAAAGACACCAATCAGATAAAAATATTAGTCCATAGAATTCAAATACAGTCCTCACCCCTACCTTGGTTTTACACTAATGAGATAACTCTTCAGACTGCGGCAACCAAACTATAAAAATAAAGTTCAATACTTTTTGCATTTTTATGTAGGATCCGCTTTTCATTCTAGCGAATTATTTCATTAAAACAAACTCCGACGAGTGTAGATTTCAAACTCTAGGAAACGATAAACAATTTGAAAGTACAAAAGTAAAAACCATTTTCGGAGTTTACTTTTATACCGAAGTGTCAATAAAATAAAAAATTATCCTAATGGATATTTCAAAATTTGCGACTGGGATTTCGGTGGAAATTTTACACTGTAGTAAGCGTCCCTCTGCGCTTGGCAGAGAGAGATAATGCGACAACAACTTCAAGAACAACGTCAAGCATCCGGTGTTTAGCTTAGTACAAATTTGGATGGCCGCATGGGAACATCATAATATGTAATTACTGAATAATTAGCTAATGCATGTAACCTTAGCAATAAGGCGGCCCAACCCCTCAATGGAATGTTATAATTTTTCCGAATAAAATAGAATCCGAAATTTTGTGTTATTCTGGATTGATAGCCAGATAGTATTTTTACATCAAGGTGAAGTTATCAAGACGATGGAAGTTTGGTTTCGAACTAATGAAACATTGAATTCTTTGTATTAAAAAATTCGGTCGTCTCATCAGACTGCAGTAACCAAACTACAAAAATTTTGAAAATATTTTGAACTAATCAAAGTATTTCACCTTGATGTAAAAATACTATCCGGCTATCAATCCAGAATAACCCAAAATTGTATATAGAAATCGCATATATGCGTTAAATACAATAAAATTCGAGGTTACCAAGGTTGGCAATTGCGTAGCGAATCATTAAAATTCACTAAGGCATTGTGATTATACTTTGTGTTACGTTCAAATTTTAAAATGTTATATTTTTATGTTACAAAAATATAATTACTTACACGAGAACCTTCATTGTTTCATTTTGACTGTGAAATGAAAATAGAAAACCAATTTTATAAGATTCGCCTACAAAAAAATGGCGAATCATTTTGACAGTTCAGCTCGTTTAGGTGAATATCGTAATACCAAAAATGTGAGTTGAATTCGTCGGGAATGTCAAATGTGAAAACCATAATAGGGGTGTTAGAAAATTTGTATCGAACTCGTCACGATTCTTGAACACTATTCCGGCAGAGAAATTGAAGCTGATCTGGATCAATTGAGCCCTAATACATTTATCAAGGCTTTGGGTCTCAAGTGGGATCCCTCAAAAGACAAACTTATGTTATCGTTCCATAATTTTTATGACAAGAAGCCTACAACCAAACGCGAGATACTTTCCATCGTTGCTGGCATATTTGATCCATTGGGGCTCGCATCACCAGTCGTCATCAGAGCTAAGATTTTTTTGCAAAAACTTTGGCTTCAACACGTTCCGTGGGATCAAATACTGTCGTCAGACTTACTCGATCAATTTCACAAATTTTTGGATGACTTTTCATCAATATGTACAATCAATTAGCACCGATCGATGTATCACTTCCAGCCAACCTCAAATTCTCGAGTTACATGGTTTCGCAGAAGCGAGTCAAGCAGCATATGGGGCATGCATTTACATTCGGGCCATCAATAACAAAGGGATTGTTACAGTCAATTTATTATGCGCCAAAAGTCGAAGCGCACCTCTAAAACATCAAACAATTCCGCGGTTGGAATTGTGTGGAGCTCTCTTGCTTTCACGACTCTACAACAAGGTGACAAACGTGCTGGATATAAAGTTTGATAAAGCATGTTTATGGTCAGACTCGACTATAGTCTTGGCATGGATTAAAACACCCGCATATCAGTTAAAGGAGTTTTTTTCTTCAAGGTTATCCGTGATACAAGAACTCACGAATGGAATACCATGGTATCACGTAAATAGTCGAGAAAATATTGCAGATGTCGTTTCGCGGGATTGTTCACTTGAGTGCTTGACGTTCGACGACAGCTGGTGGCATGGGCCAAAATTGTTACTCGACTATATGAGCAGTACGACTTGAACTTATCAAAGATTGAGGTAATTGAACGTAAGGAGCAGCAGTTTGTAATGTCAACTCCACTCAAGCGCAACGCGATCGATGACCTTGTTACGATTACGTGATCGTAACAAGCGCTTTTTGTGTTATATTCCCCTCCGGTTGTGGCTTTGTTAAGTTGTTTGTGTATGTACTTTTTTAGTACAGCAACGAAGCATATTGCATAGTTGTCAGCTTTGTGTTGTGTTGTGTTGGAGCGAGACCAATGTGTATCGGGTGTGCGAAAACCAAAACATTCCACAAGAATGTTTTTCTTATATGCGCCTCCTTTACATCAATGCGAATTGATGTAAACGAGAAACAGAGAAGAAAGACATTCTTCTATAGTTTTTTTCAATTATTCATTCGAGTTTTGGTTTTTGTTGATAGTCGAGTTTAGTTTTGGTAAAAAAAAAAAAAATAAAAACTCAGTTTTGATCTTCAACCATTTTGTATTTGATGAATATAAAAAAAATATTTTTTTTGAGAATTCATATGGTGTATTAAAAAAAATGCTATTATAAAAATAATATAAACTATATTTTGTTCGTTTCGTTTTAATAAAATAAATTGATAAAAGCAAACGATACTGTGTCCAGTGTTATTATTTAAAATATAAAATACAAAAAAAAACTTCTTTTTTGAAATAAATTATCTAAAAGAAAAGCAAAAGGAGTTGATTTAATGAGACGGTGATTTATTTGTTTTTTTTTATGAGACAAGTGGTGGAGTGACGTTCTTTGCATTGAGTTCAAGAAGAGGAAAAGTTGGAAATTGAATTAATTCGGACATATAAAATACATATTCAATAATCGAATTGAATTGTTGTGGTGGTGTTTGTTATATTAAAAAATTACACTGTCTTGGATAGCGAGAGGGTACAATAAAAATTGTATTGTAAAATTTAGCTAGGTGAGGCCACTCAATTTTATTGTGGCACGTTTTGGCGAACGGACACCGCAAATATAACGGGTGGCCGGTTGAAGGTCATTCGCGAGACAACGCCCAATTTATTTTGGGGGCCTTTGAGGCAGAAATACCGCCCAACCAATTTATTTACGGCGGCCAGGCGAGCCCAAATTTATTCGCCCAACATTTTGAACGAGTTATCGGGGAGAGGCCCCGCAACATAGTGCCCAACCAGGCAAGCGCTTGAGCGAAAGGCGGGGAGTCGCCCAACCACGGCACCAAGGCCGCATCGGTATTTACAGTTTTGGCGAAAACATCCCACGTTGTATTTACGGTGCGGTGAGTCAACGCTCAACAACGGTTAACGGGTGGCCAGTTGAGGCCATTTCAAATTCGAGTATTGGTATAGGGGAAAGGCCCCGCAACGCCCGACCGCACAAGGTCGCAACGAACAGGTAGCCAGCCGGCCAGTTGTATTTTTCCTTTTTGGTTATCGGGGAGAGGCCCGCAACGACGACGGGTAGCCAGCCGGCTATTCGCGAATATTTTTTTTGGTGAGACACCGCAACCCATTTTGGCGGACAAGGACGCTACCATCAACACCTTACTGGGTGACCTTGGTGAAGGTCAGGTACGATTTTTATTTTTTATTTTTATTTAAATGTTTTTTTGATTTTATTTTTATATATATTTTAAATTTATTTATTCTAATTTTCAAAAATTGTTGTAATCGAGCGCCGCACAGCGGGTGTACGCTCGATGTACATCGGTCTCGCTTCTCTCCTATAATCTTATTTTCGGCGATTAGTGTTTCGTTTTTTTTTTATTTGGATGTGTGTGATTCATAAAATGAATTATTAATTTTCTTTCGGTTTTGGTATGGTGAGGGGGGGTTTCTCAGTCTGTGTCGGCATAGTGATTGCGGTCCCTTGGTGCCCGCATCCAATTTCATAACCAGGGCTTGGCCTTGTTTGAGTTCGAATGGATGCGCGCACCAAGGCACCGCTCTTAGGTTATGATTTCGTTGTTCGTTCCTCAGGTTCCGGCCGACGAATTTCGGCGGAACATTCGGTTTTATTTTTATTATTATTTGCGGTTTTTATTTTATTCAAATTTCTGTTAATCACGGTGTAAGCCAGGAGCCATGCATGCCTCAAACCCCACGACCCTTCGCACTTCTCCCTGAGAACGTAGCCGGCAAAATATCACCGTGGAGGCCTCTGCATGCGCTTAGTGATATCTGCAGGATGGCAGTAGCCATCCTGCAACAACTTCATACATCGTCACAGCTCATACTTGAAATTATTGCGGATAGTCAGATATTATGTCCGGTTTATTAATGAAAGAATCAAAACTCGCAACAAGAAACTTACCAACAAAGAACAAATGTCAATATTCAATGAAAGCACCACAGCACTGTACATTCTCGTTCACTCGGTTCAAAGCGATGCATTTGCAGAAGAGGTAAAGGCTTTACAATCTAACAAGCAATGTCCACGATCAAGTAGCTTAAGGGCTCTCACACCATCCAATGACAAATTTGGAATCATACGAGTCGGCGGTCGCATCAGTAAGAGCGATCTACCGTACGAGCAGTGCCATCAAATATTGTTACCGAATACGCATCACTTTACTGATGTTATGTTTCGACATTATCATGTCATTGGGTTACACTCTGGAGCACAATCATTGCTGTATCAAACGCGACAATTATTTTGGACCATCAAAGGCAAATTAGCAACGAAACGAACCATTTAAAGATGTGTTGTATGTATTAGACAAACAGCACGGCCAGCTCAACAGCTCATGGGTGAGCTACCAGCAGACAGAGTGAGCCCTCATAAACCGTTCACGGTAGTCGGATTGGATTACTGTGGTCCGTTTTTGACTAGTTCTCGCTGCAAAACCATGTTAAAATCTTACATTGGAGTATTCATCTGTTTCAGCACCAGAGCTATCCATATCGAGGTCATTAGCGATCTGACGACGGCTGCATTTATAGCCACCTTGCATCGATTTATTTCCAGACGGGGGAAACCAATGTCAATATACAATGGTACCAATTTTGTTGGTTCCAGCAATCATTTAAAATCAGCGCTCTACACTACTCTTTAGTTGCTTATTATTCATTTTCCGTTCATTTTTAAATGAATTGTGTTTTACGCTAATTTCTCTTCGCTCATGAATAGTAAAACGAAATTTGAAAAATATTATTCAGTTATAAACGAATAGTGAGAGAATAATAAAAAAACTAAAAGGATTGGTGATTTTTTGTTTGTGTGAGCGAACGGGATCTACTACTCTCTTGTTTTACTTTTCTATTATATTTGAATAACACAACGAACATTTATTGTAGTAGGGAATAGATAAAATATATTATTCTCTGTATTGAACGATCGAATAGAGAATGTAACTATTCTTTATACACTATTCTTCATAAATGAATAGTTACAAAAAATATTTTTGTTTACTTTTCATTATTCACTGATCAGTATTACAAATACAAGCACTGTTCGATCAGTAAAGAGCGAATAATACATTTTAACGAGCGAATTTTTAAACCCTGTTTAAAATCACTTGAGCTATTCTTCAAATCTAGCAACATCGAAACCGCAATAAAAAATTGGTGTGATGATCTCAATATATCGTGGCATTTCATACCACCGCGATTTCCACATCATGGAGGCTTACAGGAAGCCGGAGTCAAGGCCGTAAAGCACCATTTGAGGCGTGACAAACGAACATTGTAGGTCGTTTGAAGAGCTCTCAACACTAGAGGCTCGTATAGCATGTTGTCTGAACAGTAGACCTCTTAGCATTCTATCCGATGATCCTAACGATCCGCAGCCGTTAACTCCAGCGCATTTTTTGATTGGTGGTCCACTGACAACAATTGATGAGCCAGACATAACATCGAACAATATAAATCGACTCAAACAGTGGGACCAGATCCAACACATGACTAAATCATTCTGGAAAAAATGGTCAACTGAGTATTTACAATCACTCCAGAAGCGAACTAAATGGAAAGCGGAATCACCCAACCTCCAAGTTGGTCAAATTGTTCTCATTCATCGTGCACAAGGGTTTCCAGCCAAATGGATTCTTGGGTTGATCATTGATGTCGCTTGCGGAACCAACGGATTGGTCAGAGTCGTTACCATAAGAACGAAATCTGGCACTCTTAAGCGAAGTATTCAAAAGATATGCCCGCTCTTTAAAGAAACTCCAAACCACCATGATTCTGTTGAAACAATTAACGTCGAATGTTTCAAAAGGGCGCGGCATGTTACGTTCGAATTTTAAAATGTTATATTTTTAGTACAGTCCAAATTTTTTATATAAAGTTGAACTACTCTCCCTATAACGTAAAGAGTAGTAGTAGTATATTATGTATTTAGGCTGCGGGCCAATAGTCGAGTAAATCGTTTACTAAGGTAAAAATCGGATTTAGAACAGATTTATCGATCAGTTTGCCTTAGCGTTTTTTAAAAATAAAAGAATTAACCGAAAAATTTACTTAAAATTGACTTTTACCCGACTGTTGGCCCGCAGCCTTAGTTAGTTGGACTTTGTCAGTCGTGCAAGGCACAAACGAATTAAAATAAAATAAAATAATAAAAATGAAAAGGTGGTTTTTTGTTTAATTTTTTAGGCGCTACACGCACGAAACGCTATATATTTACCAAGCCTATGTGTTACGACTGTGTTGGTCGCAACCATCTTCTCTTATTTTTTTTTATTCACCTCGAATGTGTTATGAACGCACTCTCGACGTTTTGTTTTGTGCCCCATCGCGTGGTGGCGCAGAGGTGAGAAAGAATGGGGGAAAGAGAGAACAATGCGCATCGAGTGTGTGCAAAGTAAAACGTTTTGGAAAAAATGTTTTTTCTTATATGTCTCTCTTTTATACCAACGAAAATTTGATATAAAGGAGAGACAGAGAAGAGAGATTAATTTCTTCTAGAACGTTTTACGAGTTGTGCGGCGCTCGAATTTTTTTTGATGATGGCAATCGAGTTTTGGTTTGTGATGTGAGAGGAGTCTCGTTTTTTTTTTCTTTTGATATATAAGAAAAGTTTAGTTTTTGAATCTCGTTTGAGTTTTTTTTTTTTTGTATAAAGCAAATAAATAAAAATAAGAAAAGGTTTTTTTTTATCGGCGCTTGGCCTTGGATAAATAATAAAGATTATAATAATTATGTATGTAAATACAACTCGAAATATTGAGAAAATTTATATGTGGTGAAATTAATTGAGAAAAATATAAATATTTTTGGTGGAATAGTAAGACTTTTTTTTGTGTTGAATATTTGGTTTTGGCATACCCAAAGTGAAAATCTACGGAATATCGAAGCCGTTGATAATTAATCTCAAATAACTCGTCTTATGTGTATAGTTATTGTGCGCGGAATATCAAAGTGATTAAGGCCATAAAGAAGGCCGAGATTCGGTTATGTAGCCTGAGTGATTACCAAAACGCGTTACGTATTACTACATAGAGCAATGTAAAAATAGGTGCGTGCGAGATCGCTTACTAATACGGTTACCGCATTATCCAACGGTACCGTATTTCCAAAGGGTGCCAAAATTTTAAGGGTGCCACAAATTATTCACGTGAGTCGAAACTTATCAACGGGGGACCAAGTGAGGCTACTACAGTTATAACGGGTGGCGATTTGAGGCCATTCAACAATTTCTAACGGGTTCAGTATTATTAACGTGTACCACATTTTCTTCGGGGTACCGCTTTATCATCGTGTGCCAAATTATCTACGGGTACCGAATTACTGGTGTCATATAGTTTAATGGGCGCAGCATTTACGGTTGGCGAGACAACGCCCAACCTATTTTGGTGGCCAGTCAAGGCCAATACATTTCTCGGCTGTTGAGCCGCAACATTTTGACGGATAAGGCGAAAGAACGCCCCACATTTTTTTTAAGTGCCCAACCAGGCAAGCGCTCGAGCGCGAAGGCGGGGTACGGATTCGGCGGCCAGTTGAGGCCAGCCGTAGTAGTACATTCGGGTTGCCAACCGGCATCGCGTGTCATTCATATCTGGTAACGGGGAAAGGCCCCGCAACAATACGGGTGGCCAGCCGGCCAGTTGTATTTATTTTGGTAACGGGGAGAGGCCCCGCAACTAACGGTAGCCAACCGGCTATTGGTTTATTTATCGGTGGTCTGCCGCAACGGAGTAGCCAACCGGCTTGTTTTATTTATCGGTGGTCTGCCGCAACGACGGCCGCGCAAGGCCGCAACTCATATTTTTATCGGGGAGAGGCCCCGCAACAACAACGGCACCAAGGCCGCAACAGTTTTTTTCAATTAAATAATTAAGGTACAATTTTTTATTTTTATTTTAATTTTTATTTTTTGATTTTATTTCTTTTATATATATTTTTATTATATTCCTATATGATAATTTTCAAAATTTTTGTGATCGAGCGCCGCACAGCGGGTGCACGCGCTCGGTACGCATTGCTTTCTCTCTCTCTCTCGTTTTCTTCTGGTGCGGGTGGAGGGGGAAGTTGTTTCTCTTCGTTTTTTGTTTCTTTTTCTTAAAAAATAAAATGAATTATTAAATTTTTTCCGGGTGTGGTATGATGGGAGCGGAGACTCCCTCTGTGTCGGTGTGTTTAGTGCGGTCCCTTGGTGCCCGCATCCAATTTCGTAACCGGGGCTGTGGCCCTGTTTGAATTCGAATGGATGCGCGCACCAAGGCACCTCTCTCCCATTTATAATTTTTGAGTTGTTCGTTCCTCAGGTTCCGGCCGACGAGTTTCGGCGGAATCCGGGTATTATTATTATTTGCGTTTAATCTTTCTTTTAATTATCTGTTAATCACGGTGTAAGCCAGAAGCACATGCAAGCCTCAAACCCCACGACCTTAGCACTTCTCCTTGAGAACGTAGTCGGCAAAAATCACCGTGGAGGCCTCTGCATGCGCTTAGTGAAAATCTGCAGGTTGGCAGTAGCCAGCCTGTAACATATGGAAAACGTACAAACACTTTGATTAGTTCAAAGTATTTTCAATATTTTTGTAGTTTGGTCACTGCAGTCTGATGAGGCGACCGAATTTTTTAATACATAGAATTCAATGTTTCATTAGTTCGAAACCAAACTTCCATCGTCTTGATAACCTCACCTTGATGTAAAAATAGAATTCACACAGCATATTTGTCTGAATGAAATGTAGAGAAGCTTGTCTCTCTGTGTAACCTAACAACAGACTAGGTAGAATTGTAGTGGAAGGTACTGTGTCTGACCCCTACGAAATAACATCGGTTGTACGACATGGAGATGCGCTCGCATCTGTGCTGTTTTATCTGCCGTTCAAGCCCGTGGTTAAAAAAAGGTCTATTCGCGCAGCATATTTTGGGTTAGTTATAACATCAACAATAATATTGTTAATGCAGATAAAATAACCCAGCGGACATCATATCTTCTACGCGCAGTCAAGACTGTTGCGATCAAAATAGCTTTTGCAGTCATGTTAGCTCGCACTTAAGTCCTTTGTTAGCAGCAACCCGGAAGCAAAATTTGTACCTTCACCACTGACGATTGTATATTATTATTTACTTTTCAAAAGATGGTCATTCGCTTCATTTATGGCCCAGTTAAGGTTACGGACAGGGAATATTTGAATCGAATTAATCACGTTAATCACGTTGGCGCCATTAAATTAATAAACTGATAAAAACGAGTATACATCGATGCAAAAGAGAATGTTGAGAAATGGGATTTGAAACGAAATTTTTTAAATTAGTATTTGCTAAATGCGCATTAACTATTTCATAGAGCTTAAACTTCGATTTCAAACTTTATTAATTATTCAGTTTCATCTTTAAGCGATTTTACAACCGAGATAGTCATATTAGCTAAAGTAAATTAGTTAGAGTAAACGCTTAATTATATGTATCTAAGCAATCGATGTTATAGCGACTACTCAAAGTGCCAATATAATTACAATTTAATATAACTCACTTATTAATTAATTGAAAATTAAACATCGTCTATTATACCAATACTCTGCAATCATGAAGAGCTGTTCAAAATTTATTATAAATTCAGTATTACGAAACAAAAAATAAAAATTGAAAACTAATTATAAAAGTTTTTACTTCATCGATTAATAAATTCGTAAAAAGCTCGACTAGTCCATGCATGTAGTACACCATTTTAAACGTAACCCCACATTACCTTCCTTTCGTCTGAAAAGTTAATATTTATTTTGCTCCCTTTCAACAACATTCAAGTTCAATTAAATAATTGATTTGTTGTTGGTGGTATTTCTTGTTTGCTTGCTGCTTTGCTGGTCAGTTAAAGCTATTATACAAATATAAGTAGTATGTGTATACATCCAAAGCCAAAAGAACAAAACTTATTACACAGCTCAGTTATGTTTATATATATATATATATATATATATATATATATATATATATATATATATATATATATATATATATATATATATATATATATATATATATATATATATATATATGCTTGGTTAGTCGTTTGAATTATTATTTTTTCCAAAACCAAAATTGACCTCACCCCCCAGTCAATCGCCCGTGAACTCAAAGCTCTTGTTATCGTTTAACATGAAAATAGCAACAATGTGTATTACATAAAAATAGTAAAAAAAACGCTTATACATAAATAGAATGTAATTATATTTAAACATGAAAAGTAATACGCTAACCGCTTCAATAATGTAAAATTTAAATTAGATTTAGAATAACATATGAGTATGTATGAGAATGTATTTGTATGTATTAGTCTGTATTAAAAACATCATAGATCACAAAATACGTAACACGTATAAAGCACGAAAATATAATAATCAATAGCAAAAAGCTTTCGCGTGGTTTTTTCCTAATTATCGTGGAAAATTTAAAATTAGATTACAACAAAATGGAGAAATATATGTGCTATGGGTAGACGGCTACATACAATGGCACGTAAAAACTCTGTATTGCAAATAATATTATATAGACGAACGTTTTGCACAAGAGTATACATATAATTTTAGTGGAATCGTAATTAATTTAGACTGCATCTATTTTTGACAAACTATTTGCCACATCTGAAAATGGAAATATTTCGAACTAACTTGCCAAACATGTTTCAAGATAAACAACCGAACACAAACCACCCAACACCGTATAAAATAAGAATTTTAGTTTCATCGATGTGCTATTACCGAAAAATTGGTATACGAGGGGTGTAGCAGCACCGCACCACAATATCAAAAAATTGTAAATTTTTGTCGTTTCTGTTGCTTTTCTTATATGTATACATAATACTGTTGTGTGCCAAATTCAGTTCTATGTTACAATTTAAAAGTCATAAATTTACGAGAAAAAAAAATTCAATTTTCTATTTGAACAAATAAATTTCCTAAATGAAACTAAGTTTAAAAATTAAAAAGGTAAAACATTTAAGAGAGGGAGGGGCAGTCATATAAGCTTTGATTCGAAATAAACTCATACAATTTATTGATAATTGAATGTTATTGATTTTGGTTATATTATCCAGGTCATATCAGCATGGGTAAATATGAATGTGATGATCTAGTATGAGG
Source organism: Nephrotoma appendiculata (assembly GCA_947310385.1). NCBI lineage: Eukaryota > Metazoa > Arthropoda > Insecta > Diptera > Tipulidae > Nephrotoma > Nephrotoma appendiculata. The sequence continues at coordinate 132,156,046 of OX371224.1, read as the reverse complement.
TTGGTGCTGGATAGCTATTCCTTTGATCATATATTTTTATATTTTCCGAACGGTTTTCCGAACCGGGTATAGCTATAAAATATTGTTACAATTTACATTAGTCCTGAAATAAAAATTATCGGTTTTGTAACACTTTAACCACCTGCACATCTCACAACAAAATAAGAGTGCCATATAATAATGGAAAATTATTTGCCAGTTAGAAAATGTTAATAATAGTAGATTAACTATCAAGGGAGTAAAATAGGAGTGTAGAAAGTATCCGAGGCCGACGGCCTAGGAGGATATCTGAACAAAAACAATAATCGACGATTAGTAGTAAGTAGAGTTTGTAGTAAATAAATTTTTCTTACATAAAATATACCGGCGAGAAATTTTTTTATTGCCAACGAGTTTTCATTGAAAATTTGATTACAAAAAACAACCGAATTTTATGGGCCAGAAACGAAACAAAACGGAAAAACGAAGGAGACATGTTTATATAGACGAATAGACCTGTTTACTTAAAAAAATTTGACAGATGAAATATTATCTGTATAGGCCACACAAACGATTAACACCGTGTATGGTTTGTGAATTTTGCTCTTTTGATAAAATAAAATTAAATTAAATGTGATTATATGTGTGATATGTTATATATATATGTGATATTAAAATAAATTAGTTAATTTGAATCAATTTAAAAATAAATGTGAATCATTATAATGCTTGGCAGGTTATGTTTTTATTTGTAATGAATCGACTCATTTAAAATTTATTATTTTAGGAAATGATGAAAATAATCGTTATAAATTATCGAAGTATGCGACGAGCCTCAATGGAGCTGAAAAAATTCGTTATGAAGACAAAATATCTAGTATTTGCTTCGATCCATATTTGGGACAATATGACGAACAGGATTTGCCTGAAAATATTACTTTTTTAAAAATCGTATTACAGTGCAAAGGAACTAAAACCGTTCAAGTCACTGGAATCATACCAGCTGTACAAAAGTGGATGGGTGCAATTCATGGCAGGCATAAAAATTGAAAATTGATTTATTGTATTTGGCAAGGTAGCTAGTTGTAGCAAGAAAATTTAAACAGTTTAATTCATACATTATTTTAAACAGGTACTTCATAGCCAATCTCTAAATTTACCGGCGCTCAAAGTATGGATACACCTAAATAATTCGGGCATCATTAATACCGCGCATTGTAGACGTGTCGCTGTGTTAGGTGAATGCTGCACCCACATTGGAACAATTTTATTTGCTTTACATGCAATATATATATAAATATTTTAGACAAAGACACTGTAAGAATTTAATTGCATATTCAAGTTTTTTGTTGTACATTATATACTTTTTTATTTTAGGAATCATCAGTTCCAGATAGAAAAGCACTGTGGATCGTACCATCTTGCAAACGTTGCATCCAAATGGGCACCAAAAAATTAATTATTCATTGGGTAATCAATCAAAAGTTGCATCACCGCCTTAAAAACAGAAGGCAACACATCAGCAGATCCTGGAAGGAATACTTTAATTGATCAGATTTTGGCAAAAGGTAGAACTCCTGTAGTATTAATGGGGCTTGCTGAGTATCTACCAGTACGAAACAACAAGTCTGATTTCGAGTTGGACAATTTGCTAAAAGTCTATTTCGCATCTCGGAAACCCGAGAATGAACGACAGTCACTTCAAAGATTGATTGATCAATTTGAACGGGCAACACGCCAACAGTCGAAAGGAGATTATTGGTTTAAATTAAGATTAGGGCGTATTACAGCTTCCATTTTTAAAGAAGTAAGCAGGAAAGAATTTGCTATCCAACAGAAAATATCATCAGGACCAAATCAATTAAATATGGGTGTGCTCATGAAAAGACACAAATGTTATCGTACATGAAACACTTATAAATTAATTTTCTTTTCATTTACCTATCCCAAGGGGATTCTGTTCAGTCAGTGGCGTGGTGCTATTATCTTGGTAAAACTACAGTTCGAAAAATTGTTTTGGAAACTTCTGAGGCCATTTATAAAATATTGAAAGGTGCATTTTTATCACCACCTTCAACTGATGAATGGCCAACAATTTCTGATGATTTTAATACCAAATGGAATTTTCTAAATTGCATCGGAGCCATTGATGGCCAACATATATTGCCATCCATCTACCACCAAACACCGGATCACAATACTACAACTACAAAAAATTCTATAGCATCGTATTGGTATGGTAGATGTTGACTTCTCTGGTAGTGATAGCGATGGAGAAATTTTTAAACGGCCACAGTTCAGACAAGCTATTCTGTTTAATAAATTAAACCTACCTGGGAAGCGAATGCTGCTAAATATATCTGTAAACCACCCTTAATATTTTGTCGGTGAGTTGTGAATAAGACTATCTTTATTGTATATGAAATAAAAAATAATAATTTCAGATGATGCGGGCTTTGAATTGATATTCAATTATCGCCTTTATTTATTTATTTATTTTATTTATTTATTTGAGGAGCTTTCAAGAGCTCGATGAACAATAGAGAATGCCTTCGGAATTTTGGTTGCAAGATGGCGAGTTCTTTTGATAACTCAATTTACCACCAGAAAATGCGACTCGCATTGTCCTGGCTACCGTTTGTTTGCACAAATTTTGTTAAGTCACACGAGACAAACCAGCCATTGGTACAAATACTGACGTTAGCAAATGGCGAAGTGCTTTGAGGCCAATGGAGGGGCCTTCATGTCCTTTATATAATTTCAGCACCTTGACCTTAACATTCTGTCGCTTTAATGGCCACCGAAGTAAGGTGCCTGCATTGTAATGAAGTGCTAATTGGTTTGATACTTCCTCATCACCTGGGGCGTAATTATCATTTTTCACGATTATAATTTGATTCAAACTGTCGAGGACACGCTTAGCTCCTCGAAAATTGGAGCCATTGTCAGAAAACCGATCGGTTTATGGTTCAAGTCTTGCAATAAAACGATCAAAGCCGGCCAAAATGATTCAAATGTCAAATCCGTGGTGTCTTCTATGTATGGCTATTGACCATGGATTAAAACCGTTTACATGCTACTCGATTATCAATTTTTTCATTATTGGATTATGCTTTGGTAGCACATTCGAAAGCGTATACATTTTCGATTCAACCTCCTACTCGTAGCAGCCCAAAATCGCCGATAAATGGAACCAGTGAAATCAATTTGCTATCCCGATGAATTCGATGTCCGGAGTACAATTCTTGTATCTCCTAATTAAAGTGTTTGGTTTGAATTGCTTTAAATACCTTGACGGTTTTTCCCATCAACTCTTTCCGATTTAGCATATCCTTAACATAGCTACCATATCGATGAAACGTCACAAGAAGGCTAGTAACATGATAACCTTTACAAAACTAACTAGAGTATGTTTCTTGTAGCTCGTATACGAAGTTTTCTTCGTTATCACGATCTGTAGATCTTGTTAACAGACTTTTACGTTCCTCTATCTGATTTTGGGAGTTTGGGCGATTAGATCTATTCAATTGGTACCTTGCAAGAATAATATCTTGAACACGTTTAACCCTTTGCACTCGATTTATTTTCAAAGTTGTTGGGTGTCAACTTGTATTATTTTTAGCTAAATTAATTAAAATAATTTACAGTGGTAGAATTGAACGTATTATATTTATTTCATTTATTCCTATTATAAAATGTTTTAGTTGTTGTAATCTTTTACAGTGTGGTACTTTTTTTTTTGGTCTACAGACTGATATGTGAGTTTTAGAGTAAATTAGTATTGTCACCTCCAGTGTGACATACGAGTGCAAAGGATTGTTGACTTGATAAGGTTGTTCGCAACATAAGGTTTCCACCGTTTTGGAGTATCAGATTACTATGCTTGAGTTCGTGGGTTGCTGGATGTCTATTTTCATTCGAAAATTGTACCCAGAAACTGGACTCAGTCTCAACATGCGTACCATAAGGGTAAGTCCGTGGATATGGCATTACATACTCTGATTAGGGGAATTAAGAAGTCTCTGGATTTTCAGGAATTCTTATTGGTGGCGTTTCTCGATATCGAGGGCGCGTTATGGTTGTTTATGCCGATGCCGTGGCGATAGCTGTCTCGGAAAAGCACCTGGGTACAGTCAAAAATGTGATGCAAAATGCATTATCAATAACTGCGGGGTGGGTCAGCAGATGTGGATTGGGGATTAACCCATGTAAAACAGAACTGGTCCTTTTCACTAGGGGGTATAAAATTTCGGCAATAATTTGACCAAGCCTGAATGTTACTAGACTGGTCCTTACTGATAAGGCAAGATTCCTAGGGATTCTTCTCGACAGTAAGCTAAGTTGGAAACTTAGCACAATAGAAAGGGTAAAGAAAGCCACTGTGGCACTCTACTCTTGTAAAAATGCCATTGGAAGGAAATGGGGCTTGAAACCGGAGCTGGTGCACTGGCTTTACACGGCAGTTGTTAGGCCCATACTGCTGTATGGTGTGAGTGTATGGTGGCCAGGTCTGGAGAAAGTATCATATAAGAACATGATGACGAAGGTGCAGAGGGCAGCCTGTTTGCTCATTAGTGGGGCGCTGAAAACGACCTCAACTAGTGCCCTAGAGGTTTTGCTGTACCTCCTCCCGTTGGATATCATCGGCAAGTAAATGGCGATTAACACGGCCGCATGGTAAAGTGGAAGTTGGTGTGTTCTTTGGGGAATTACATGTAAATTTATCTTTTCGTCTACCTGATTACTGCAGCGTGTACAAGGCTGAAGTTATAGCGATTGAAGAGTTCATGGACTGGTATAATGTGATATCGTTCGCTGATATCACTATCTATGTGTACAGTCGCGCGTTGAATGGTCGCACATCTGTTAACGATATGGGTGAACATTTCAATATCCAGTTGGTCTGGGTTCAGGGCCATTCTGACGTTGAGGGAAATTGAGATGAGGGCAGATGAATTAGCAAGGTACGGTACGACTCTTCAGTTGGAACCAGGAAGAGAATGTTTAGGAAGACCTATGTGAAGCCATCTAGCATTTGCTAAAGCAGTTTGTTACAGGCTGGCTACTGCCAACCTGCAGATATTCACTAAGCACCTGCAGAGGCCTCCACGGTGATATTTTGCCGGCTACGTTCTCAGGGAGAAGTGCTAAGGTCGTGGGGTTTGAGGCATACAGGGCTCCTGGCTTACACCGTGATGATTACAGAAAGTTGGGGGGAAACGCAAATAATAATAATACCGAGTTCCGCCGAAACTCGTCGACCGGAACCTGAGGAACGAACACAATAAAGTTATAAACTGGTAGAGGTGCCTTGGTGCGCGCATCCATTCGAATTCAAACAGGGCAAAGCCCCGGTTACGAAATAGGATGCGGGCACCAAGGGACCGCAAACACTAAACCGACACAGAGGGAGTCTCCGCTCCCATCATACCGACCGAGAACTTAGAAATTCATTTTATTTAATTGGAAAAACAACAAAAGGAAAACAACTTCCCCCCTCCACCCGCACCAGGAGAAAACGAGAGAGAGAGAGAGAGAGAGAAACGCGTACCGAGCGCGCACCCGCTGTGCGGCGCTCGATTACAAATATAGAAAATTTTAAATTTAATAAAAATTTACGAGATAAATATATAAAAAGAAAATATAAAGAAAATAAAAAAACAAAAAAAAAATATAAAAAAATCGTACCTTAATTAACAAATTTTCTTAAAAAAAAAATTCCGTTGAGGCCTTGCGCGGCCGTCATGCCACAGGTGGCCTTGCCCCACCCGGACCGTTGCGGCTTTATGTGCCGTTATGTTGCGATATAAATTTGGGTTGCGGCCTTGGTACCGTACTGTCGCGGCAGACCACCGATAAAAAGACAATAGCCGGTTGGCCACCGTTCCGTTGCGGCAGACCACCGATAAATAAAACAACATAGCCGGTTGGCCACCCCGTTGCGAACTACTACGGCTGGCCTCAACTGGCCGCCGAATCCGCACCCCGCCGTGTGACCGCCACTGGTCACCCAAAATAAAACAATTGGGCGTTGGCTCGCCGAAATCAGAAGATTTGAATGGCCTCTTCACGCCGATTAATAAAATATGCCTCGTTAGACTACCGATGTAATATAGTAATTAATACGACGCTTTCACGCCTAGAAAAATTTCAGCATAAAATTTTCAAATCATCAGCAAAAACGCCTATTAAAATTAGTTCACTCGCAGATAACTTATGCAAATAACTGTACAACCAGCGCCAAAAAGAAAAAAAATCAACACCAACCACCAACTATTGAGTTGACGAGGTACACAGCAACACACCGTTGAAATGCAAAATGTCCAATATTTTACTTGATCAAGAAATTTCCACTTTTAATCAAACTCAATTATATGTTCTTATGCATTTTCCTTTTTTTTACTGCCACAAACAAAATTAACTTTTATTTTTATGTTATTTTCCAGTACAAAAAATCACAAACTGAATAGGTATTACAAAAAAAAATAAAATAAAAGCTAAACTTCTCAATATCACAACTCAAACTCGGATTTACAATTTTAAATTCCAAAAAAAACTTTATTCTATCAACTTTAAAACTCGACTTTCTAATTATATCATCAAAACTCGAATGGCGACAACCAAAAAAAATTCGAGCGTCGCACAGCTCATAAAACGTTTTAGAAGAAAATGCATCTCTCTTCTCTGTCTCTCCTTTATACCAAATTTTCGTTGGTACAAAAGAGAGACATACAATAAAAAAACAATTTTTTCAAAACGTTTTACTTTGCACACACTCGATGCGCATTGCTCTCTCTTTCTTTCCCATTTTCGTTCCGTTGCCAACATAACAGAAGAAAACACACAAGAATCCATCCACCAAGACACCACGTTCACACAGCGAAAACCCGGACGCAAGAAACCACGTTTAGACAACAAAAAACCCGGACGCAAGAAACCGTGGAGAATAGAAACAAATTTACAAAAAAAATGTCTTGTTAAGACAACACAGTCGTAACAAGTTGCTTTAGCATATGCGAGATGGATTGCCAGTCCAGTTGGTAGGATAGCGAAGCAAGTATGGCCTGTGCTGAACTTGATACGCTCCAAAATTCTTATCACACTAAGGAAGCGTGATTTAGGTAGAATCATAAGGGTACTTACCGGACACTGCCTTTTCGGTGATCATGCGAGAAGGCTGGGTCTGGATGCAAATGACTTCTGCACAAGCTGCAAGGACGGGGAGGAGGAGGAGACTCTTGTTCACTTTCTATGCTCATCCCTGCGCTAGCTGGTAGAAGACATAATCACTTGGGCAAATACACTATGAATGGCCTCTCTGACGTCGAAAGCTGTAATTTGCGAGATTTTTACGCTTTATAAATAGCACAAAATGGGAGTAAGAGGAGTTTATGATGTCGGATCCTGTGGTATCACAGTGGGCCATAATTGGCCTGAGTGTGCGACAGCAGCCACTGAAACCTAACCTAACCTAACCAAACCTAATAAATGTTGACATAGACAATTAGGTGCTCCGGATACATTTTCGGAGCATTGTGGCATGTTTAATCAACAAATAAAGAATAGATTTTTAAAAAGATATTTAAAATCTTATATCAAGATCAATCTTAAATACTCAAACTCAATCTTATGTATTTTATGTAGCCAAAGTCTACTGTATTTACTATAACTGTTTGACATAACTTAGGTGTCTGTCTGTATGCCACTTAAAATTGCTCGTATCTTAAATGCTAATATCAACTATCCATTGACACGACACATAACGTACACAATTCAAATACATACACATATTAACAAATTTTATTTAAGAAATAATCATAAAGATATCGAATTTCCGTGTAAGGCATACATTTCGATATTCAAAACTTCTTATAAGAATTTAGCATTTGCACATGACCAAAAATGAAACCACGTATTATTCTCTTAGATAACACAAAAACACCCTCAACTACTGTTTTACATAAACGAACTTTACATAAAATTTGTTGTCGTTTCGTTCAAGCATAGGTAGATACAATATTATATTTAAGCATTTTCGATAATCAATTCGAGAAACATACACATATACATACATACATATTATATATACACATACAAGTACGTTATTAGGTTTTGACTCCAAAAATATCGAAACGTAAATCCCGGATTTAAATGACTTAATGTCAAAAAGAAAGAAGAGTGAAGAAAAATATTTGTGTTGGAACGCGGGAGCGCTGCTCTTTTAGCAACAAAATGGTAAGCAATAATAAAATGACATCAAATATCTTTAAATAAACGCGACATAAATAAAAAGTTGTTGCATGTTGAGGTTGAGCTTTTTCGAACGCCGTCTTCCAACCAAAAATGAAAAAAAAAAAAACAAAACTAAAAACACAGTCGATGATGACATGGTAATATAGTTTTAGTTTTTATTTCTGGTAACAAGAGAATCATACCGTTATATACCATCCACCGCCACCGCACCGCCCACATTTCGTTCTATATCGGTAGTAAAACTAATAAATTTAGATGATGGAACAAAAATGTTATTTTGTTGGTAGAAAAGCAAACAACTTGGTATGACACACAATGAAAAGCAATTTTTAATGGCGAAGAAAGTTTTATAGCAATTTTCTTTTTTTTCGGTTGTTGTCGATTTATTTAGATCATTTGTTTTATGGATTATGGCATATAATTATATGGCATATAGCATACTGTTATATGTTATATGTTATATGTTCGTAATGTTGTGTGTACATATAGTTTATGATAGCACAAAAGTTAAATCGTAAAACTTTTTTTTATCAATTTAGTGAAGGAATCAATCTTGTGTTATGAAGGATATAAACATGAAACGGATGACATAAATGAATTTTTTTTGTTGGAACATTACATTTATGGGATGCAGTCTAGATCTAAAGATGTCCTTTCTTCTATAATTGATCAAATCGCTGTCAAGCAAAATTATCTCAGTTTATTGGTAACCAATTTCCTAAAGGGTAATATTGTTAATATCTAATGTTGATGTCCGGAAATTGCAACAAAATTTAATCGGACTTCAGTTTAACCCTACAGAACATATAAATGCTAACAAACAAAATCCAGCGAGTTGTCGCATATTTTTTCCGCCTAACCATTAATATCTTCCAACGACCAATTTAACAATCGATGCATTTTTTAGATATAGAGACTTAAAAGATGTTATGTACTATAGCGATGTTATGAATCACACGATAATTAATTATATGTGTATGTGTGTGTTCACCATCGTGAATATATCGCAATCTGTTTACTAAGGGCAAAATATAATTTCGGTATTTTATGATTCTCCAAAAGCTCATCAGCATACTAAAATTCAATACAAAAATGGTTTCATATCAATCTCCCTCAACCGGGTAGTTGAGTGCCGTAAAAATCCATGTGCCAAAGTTTTGTCTGTGTGTGTTTAAAAATCAAAATTGTCTAAAATAAAATTAAAATTAATTCGAGTTTTAACTTAAAAGCTTCTTTTATCAGAAATACTAATTTCCGCATTGATTTAGAAAAAATGATGTAGCAGAGTTGACCAGAAGCGGGAACGTACCGTCCCAGCTAATGTCTGATTCATGATCTTTCAAACGCGAGTATTAGCAAATAATCTAAACGGATTACGCTCGATTTATATTATACGTTCCTTTCAGTTCCTTCATTTATCGTATCAGACAAAACAAAACATTGTTACATGGATTTTTCATAGGAATATTTATATTATCCGTTCCTGCAAGTACGGAACGGATAATATAAATACTCCTATGAAAATACATGTAACAATGTTTTTTTTTGTCTGACACGATAAATGAAGGAACTGAAAGGAACGTATAATATAAATCGAGCTTTATTCGCTAATATTCGCGTTTGAAAGATGATGAATTAGACATCAGTTTTGAAAATACGACTTTCGTTCATAAACGAAAAATTATCTACCCCCAGATTATGGGGGTAGATAATTTGGTTTGGACTTTTGGTATACCACGTTTTTTTTTTATTTTTTATTTTTTTTTAAAGAAAGTATTAATTGTCCAGTGGATTTAATGTCCTTTGAACGTCAATTAATACCCCGTTTCATTCACGCACAGACCACCCATTCACACAATTACAGTATACCACCTGCACATTGCAAGCTCCATGTTAACCTGTACACTGACATGGACTGTGGATCGGTGCTGAATTCTGCACTCCAACAGAGAGTCTTAATTGTGTTTATTAACATTACCGATCGTAATCGATGACGAAAATCCGCTTTGCATCCAGCCTCTGATGGGATTCGAATCCAGTACCTCCCGGTCCAAGTGCCGAAGCTTTAACCACTGCACCACTTGTCCGGTAATCAATTACGGTTATCAATCAATTGTGTAGTGGTATATCACAGATCAATTATACATATTCTATAATAAACGAACAATTAAACGTTTAACGCACCAGACGCAGCACCACGCGTTATACAAATGCGTTATGCACCACAGCTGGAGAGTTGAACGTAACAGATCGAATTTATTTAGAATTTATTTATTTATTTATTAATTTAATATTTATTATATTGTCTTTATTTGGTGAGTACACTAAGCACGAAAACTGTATAATGTCCGCTATGATCGAACTTTTTTTTGGAGTCTTCTTTCTTTCATAGAAACAAAAAAAACACATGAGGTTTTTATCAACCTGATTGACACCAATTTATAAGTCTTAATTATCAATTATAAAATAAAACTATATCACTAAGTTTTTTTTTAACAATTCAAACTCAATTATTTATCTTATAAAGTTAACAGGCTACTTTTTACTTAATTTGACACAAAAGAAAACCTCACTTGCAAATTTTTACTATTTTGGCCTCTCTGGGCGAAAACAAAAATAACATACTAATCTTCTAAATAAAAATCAGCTTCACTGACTAACTCCCGATTCTTTTCGGTTTTTCCTCTTATATAGCCGTCGTCGAAACCCCCTCCATCACCCAAAACAAGTTGTTGCTCAATTTAAGTCTAGTGTTGTCCATGCAAGGGAAATTACAAACTGTAACGTTTAACGCACCAGACGCAGCACCACGCGTTATACAAATGCGTTATGCACCACAGCTGGAGAGTTGAACGTAACAGATCGTGGGGACGACCTGCCCCTGAGATAAGTTTCATAAAGCCGGGCCTAATTATCAGAAGATTTTATGGTTATGTTTTTATGTCCTTAAGATGATAAACTCCTAATGATTTGCCCTGACGGTCGCCTATTTCGTATGCCACACGTCCAACTGCTCGTATGATTTTGCCGGGGATATATTTAGAAGCCAATTTAGCAGCATACTGTTCCGAAGCTTTGCTTTGAGCAAAGTTTCGAACATACACACTTTGTCCAATTTTTAAATTACTTTGCCTAGGTCTGGTGTTATAAGCAGAATTCAGTTTATTCGCGGCTTCCACTAATCGTTTCTTAACAGACTCGTGAATTGTATGAATCATATCAGGCCTATCGTCCAAATAGAGATTATTACCAGTCAAATTATACAAAGTTCGAAGGACTTTGTAAGTTGAACCATGAAGAATGGCATGTTGTCAGAACATTACGTAGTGTGGTGAAAATCCTATGGTATCATGAACACAGTTACGAAGGGCTTGAGTAATTGCGTTTAAATTTTTGTCCCAAAGTTTATGGTCGTCCTTAATAAAACTTCGAATAGCGCTCAATAACGTTCGGTTTACTCGCTCATTGCTCTGAGGCGAATACTTGGGAGTGAATATGTGTGTAACGCCGTATTTTACACAAAGGTGCTTTACAACTTCTGACTCAAATTGACGCCCATTGTCCGTGACTATTACCTCCGGAACCCCGAACATTAGGAATATCTGTGACTCCAAAAACCTAACCACACCCTCGGATCTGGCGTGTCGAACGGGTTGTGTTAACACAAATTTAGAAAAATGATCGACTGCTATTATAATACACGTATTTCCATCTCGAGTACGTGGATAAGGGCCAAGGAAGTCTAAATAAACCCTCTGCCATGGCCGGAAGGTTATTGAAAAAGAATTAAGAAGCGGTCTACTATTTGAGTTCATCGCTTTGCTGCGCTTACATATATCACATTGATTAATGAAATCTCTTACATTAAATTTAAGGGCAGGCCAATAATAATATCTTTGAAGGGTTTCTGTTGTTTTCTTTATCCCCAAATGAGCGGACGAAGGAGCACAATGCGCTGATTCAACTAAAGAAGCTTGCAAAGGTTCAGGAACTATTAGTTTCCACGAGGTAACGTCGCCCAACGCAGTCTCATCCATTTGGGGTTTGAGATTCAAATAGGCTTTACCGTCGAGTAGACAAACATTGGATTTTCTAGAACAGTTTTCAATGGTTTTGATTAATTCCTGGTACTCTGGGGTACAGAAAGCCGATGAATCCAAATTAATATTTATAGGAGTGACTGCCATGTCCAATGCATCCATATTAACGCGTGATAGAGCGTCGGGTACAGCATTAAGAGAGCCTTTCCTGTACACTATGTCGAAGTCGTACCCTTGTAACTTTAAGCTCCATCTAGCAAGCCGACCGGTGACATCCTTGGAGGACATCAACCAAGTCAAGCTTGCATGATCAGTAATCACGGTGAAGGGTAGACCATCGACATAAGCACGAAACTTCTTAATTGCTAGCACCGCAGCTAGGCATTCGAGTTCCGTCATGCTGTAATTTCTTTGGGCAGAGTTTAATTTTTGCGACATAAAGGCCAATGGTCGGTCTTCCCCTTTTTCATCCTTCTGAAAAAGCACAGCTCCTATCCCAGTGGAACTGGCATCACACTGTATGAAAAACCTTTTCGAGTAGTCAGGTGTGGCGAGTACTGGTGACGATACCAACGCTGCTTTTAATGACTCGAATGATTTGTTAGCTTCCTCAGTCCACTGAAACCGCTTGCTCTTCTTCAGAAGATTTGAAAGGGGAGCCGATAAGGTCGAAAATCCGTTGACAAATCGGCGGTACCATCCTGCAACGCCCAGAAACCGTCTGACTTGTCTTACAGTTTTGGGTGTCGGAAACTCTGCAATGGCCTTAACCTTATCTAGATTGGGACTCAGTCCTCCATTACCAACCACATAACCGAGATATTCAATTTCTTTAAGGACGAACCTGCTCTTCTCTACATTAATGGTTAACCCAGCTTTCACTAATCTCTCCGAAACATCAGTCAACAAAGAAAAATGTTCTTCAAGTGTGGCTGTGGTGATGAGCAGGTCGTCTAAATAAACGAATACTCGGTCATGCAGATGGTATGGAATCACTCTATGCATCAATCTACATAAGGTTTGAGGCGCATTGCAGAGCCCAAATGGCATCACCTTAAAATGATAAAGCGGGCGCCCCGGAATGGTAAACGCCGTTTTCTCGCGTGACTCTGGATCCAAAGGAATCTGCCAGAAGGCGTCCTTTAAATCCAGAGTCGTTATATACCTGGTTTGGTCTAGCCTACTAATCAGGCCGTCGATCAATGGAAGCGGGTAGGCATCCTTCTTAGTGATTTCATTTAATTTCCGGGCATCGAGACATGGATACCATTGCCATGGGAGAACACCAGGAACTATGGCTTTCTTCTATCACATCTAATGCGAGCATTCGATCTAGTTCTGAGAACATTTGGCGTTGTCTTTCAGGTGAGATAGCATAATGTCTCTGTTTGATCGGGGCTACGTCGCTGATTTCAATTCTGTGGCTTATTAAATTAGTTCTGCCGAGTCCAAGCTTTTCAAAACTGGGAAAGGTGTCAATTATTTGCTGTAACTTTGTTCGTTGGTCGACGGTCAACTGGTGTTCCTTCGGATCAGAAGGTGGCGTACACGGCTCGCTTGCAGACAATTCCGAAAACATCACGGGCTTTAATCCAAAACTGGCCCAGAAATCACAACCTAGATATAAGCTTTGTTGCAATGAGGGGACAACCAAAATTTTTAACATAGCCGACTTCCCTAGGTAATTTGCTTTTACTTTAACAAATCCAAGCACTTCCTGACAGGATCCGTCAGCTGTTTGCACAGTAGTAGATAAGGGGTGTAGCACCAATTGATGTTTTTGTATGAACTTTAAAGCCTCTTTTCCTAAGGCGCTTACGCTAGCCCCGCTATCGAGAAGGCCGGTAATATTCTCTCCTTCGATATTAACGTTGGCATAGGGACGTTGATCTAGCAAGTTTTCGTTTTTGTTGCATATTGTAGTCTCAGCAATTAGTGCAAGAAATTTTCGTTTCTCTCGAAAATAGTTTACTGACCGTAGCTTGCAAGGCGAGATAGGATGGTTATTAGGCTTAGAATAGTAGATGTTTAATTTAGGACTAGACATAATTGGAGCATTTACTGCCGAACTCCCCGATCCGGATGCCCAGGTGTTTCGTTTAATTTTTGTCTGGGTGGAAGAACTGCTCGCGATTGGAAATGTTGAGACCCAGTGGCTCTCATCTCCACTTGCCGGTTTTCCGACCCACGACTGCAACGAAGACAATGAGGGAATTTAACTTCAGGCTCACCACACCCGTAACAAAAGCCTGGACATCTCAAATGCTGTAGTAACTAAGATAATACCGAAGAGACGCAATACTGAATGCTTGGAATTTGTATGCCTTAAACCAGTGGTTCTTACCCTTTTTTTACTCGCGGCCCACCAAATAATTCATAATTTTTTGGTGGCCCCATTTTTTTTAATAATAACTGATATTTGTTAAATTATCTATAATACCAAGTGTGGAAATATGAAACCGGAATTTTCTAATAAATGGCGCAACCTGTCAATGCACCTTTCGATAAACTACGTCATCGGTGCCATTGTTTTTTTTTTTTTGACATGTGTCCACAACATCCAATTTTTAACCTTACAAATTTCATTACAATAACGCATGTTTTTTACGTGTTAAAAATGTCGAGTTGTTTGCTTACATATACGATTTGGGGACATCATTGATTTTTTGTTATCATTTGAAGAAAACTAGAATCACATAGAATGCTTATCAACACTTACAGTAAGCATGGTCTTGGTTTAATAAATTCTAAAGTGGTAATTTTGGAGTGAGAAACGAAGAACGTGCAAGACCACCAAAAAAGTTTGAAGGCAGTGAATTGCAAGCATTGTTGGATGAGGATGACGCTCAAACGCAAAAACAATTTGCGAGAAGTATCGCGAAAAGCCGTCTCCATACGTTTGAAAGCCATGTTAAAGATCCAAAAGCTGGGAAAATGGGTTCCTCATAAGCTGAATGAAAGGCCAGAGGAAAATAGAAAAACTACTTACGAAATGTTGCTCGCTAGATACAAAAGAAAGTTATTTCTCCATCGAATTGTGACTTTGCGATGAAAAGTAGATCTATTTTGAGAATCCAAAGCGCAAAATGTCTTGGGTTTATCCAGGATAACCATCGATATCGACTGCAAGGCCAAATTGGTTCGGACGGAATACAATGCTCTATATTTGGTGGGATCAGAAGAGTATGATTTATTTTGAGCTGCCTGAGGTTTTAACCTCTCGAAACCGTAAATATTGAAAGCTACCAACAACAAATGATCAATTTGAATCGATCTCTGCATGAAAAACAACCAGAATATGATAAAAGACAACACAAAGTGATTTTGCTTCATGATAATACACCATCACACAAAGTAAAACCTCTTAATTGGGAAATACTTTCACATGCGGCTTACTTGCCAGACTTGTCTCCGTCCGATTTTCACTTATTTGCATCGATTGGGCACGGGCTTGCTGAGAAGCACTTTTCTTCCTACGAAAATGGCTCGATAACAATGGTTTGCCTCAGAAGAAGAACAGTTTTTTTTGGCGTGCCATGCCAGAAAAATGGGAAAAATGTATTAATAATAATGGGCAGAACTTTGAATAAAATACTCTTAATCATCAATCATCATCAGGAAAGTTGTGTGGTGTGAGCTGGTGATATAAAAGATGACTCTTTTTAGTTTGGTGAAATTTGCGGAGACACAAGCAAAATTCAATCATTGATTGACAATAAAACAACGCTAAACGTAAATTTTTGGCCGGTAAATCAAGTATTGAATTGCAATGTGGATAATGATGGCTCGGTACGTCTTTACGAAGATCTTGATTTGAACAATGTTCCTGAATCCCAAATTACATCCAGTGCAGTCGTTATGAGTACGCCAATTAAAAATATTGCTGATCAAAACAATAACATAACGCAGCAACCTTATTTGTCGTTTAAAGAGGATTTTCCTACCCCATTCAAACAATCTTTTTTTTATCCGGCGGCTCTAACTGAAAAGAAGAAAATTGTCCAAAGGAACATTACTCCTGATGCAATTACATCAAATTAATATTTTGAACACTTAAAGAGAATTGAAATGGATAAACAAAAGGCAATATCTGAAAAATTAGCGCGGGCCAGAAAGTGAGAGGAAAAGAAAAAACTGAAAGAAGCAAAAGAAAAAAGACAGATTCAATTTCAACCAAGATCATTAAACTAATTTTCAAACAGATGGTGGATCGAGTGTAAAAGAAATTACAATAAAATGTCCTGTCGATTATGTCATAGTTGCATACGAAGGAGAGTACATATTTCCCTGAGTCTGTACTGGAAGTAGAAGAAAGTGAAACATACATTAAAACAATGCAAATGAGTGGTCAAAACTGGAAATGGCCGAACAAGGACGTCGCTATTTGCTATAAAGAGGAAGATGTATGTAGTGTTATCAGCCCACCTTCTCTATTAAATGCCACAGGAATTTATGCGGTTCCTGTAATCGAAGCTTTATCGTTTAGTTTTATAATTTTTTGATCGATTTTCTAAAGTTAATATAATAGCTGTGAATTAGAAAATTGAAAGTTAAGTTTTTGTTGTTTCAGCCTTGAATATCTTCCGCTTAAACTTTACAGTGCCGACAATACGAACAAGAGCTGCCGGAAGTTAGATAAAAAATAAATCGCATATGTCGATTATAAGAACATAGGCTTTATGCAATGAAATTATTTGATTTTTATTAATATTAAAGATGAAATAATCATTGAAACTTAGCTTTTAAAATATTATTCATGTTATAAACTATATTTATACGTAGTATTATCTAAAAAAATTCACCCGAAAAAATATCTTAACAAAACAGCAACGAGATTCTATACTGTCGGTAATTGGTACATTTACCTTATCCATCATTTTTTTTTTATATTCTGAAGGGAATTTTGCAAATTTTGGCGGCCCCCCTGCAAACTTCTTACAGACCACCAGGGGGCCGCGGCCCCCCTGTTAAGAATCACTGCCTTAAACTAGCAATGGATTTCGACCTAAACGACAAAGATTCATGAAAATAATGCTGGTCTAATGCTGTATTTAACTAGGGCTCGTAAAATACCCGAACACTAAATACCAGAGTATTGGGGAGGGGTGTGTAGGTAAATACAATTATGTAATTTCAAAAATCAATTTACTGCCGTAATAAGCGTGTTCCAACGAGTCTTACAATCTAAAATTAGTTTTAAATTTTTGCCTTCCTGCGCTTCTACGTGCTTAGATAAAACATTAGTTCTTACTGTAGACTTCTTAAAAACTTATTTGTTTGTCTCATTTTATCTAGGAAGGGCTAGGACGGAAAAACGTTCTAGATCAAATGAAGCATATAATTTTTAGTGATATGTAGAAACTGTATTATGATTTATTAACGATAAAAAAGGAAGAAATGTTTTAATAATTTTATCTATTACCCGAAACTATTACTCGGGTATTCGGGTAATTAAAATGTTGGTGAAATAACCGGGTACCCAATGCCCGAGACTACGATCCCTATATTCAACCCTCCATTTGACGTTCAAACTTTCGGTTACGTAGACGAGCAGGGATCGGCGCTTAATCCATTATAACACAAAATTCGTATCAATCTACTAACACAATGCCAATGTGGCCAGAAACGCTGTTGTTCTTGTCGAAGTATATGTTCTACATGGCTCAAATATTGACTATTACAATGCAATTATAAGTTTCATCGACTCAGCTGTGATGACGTTTGTTCAGGCCAATCACCGATTTATGATTGTTGGTGACTTTAACCTTTCTGACATAGTTTGGTTTGATGTCGACGGTGTCTTGATTTATTATTTTTTTTATTTAAAAAGAAAGTAATAATTGCCAGTGGATTTAATGTCCCTTGAAGGTCAATTAATACTCCCTTTTTCATTCACGCAGACACCACTCATTCACTTCACCGATCGTAATCTATGACGATTACGGTGGGATTTGAACCCAGTACCTCCCGGTTCAAATGCCGAAGCTTTAACCACTTGTCCGTCTTTACTTATTATTCAACAAACAAAAAGGCAAATATCATAATAGATTATTGCGCTAGTATCCCAACCACGCAACTAAACCTGATAAGTAACAACCGTGGTAAATTTGATGTTGGTGTTCATCACACTCCCATTACAATAAATATTTTTCATGAAAATTGCAACACTAATTCTTTTTCTAATAGTTTTCATTTTAATTCTACACTACTTTAAACGAATTTCTGAGTATCGATTTTGTCCCGTGAGTTACTCATTTAAAATGACCTTGTTAAAGTTAGCCGAAAGTTTCCAGCCGAAAGATAATGCAGATAGTGTCTTGACTATTTGTTAAACTCTCTTTATACTCTCGCTCCTATCGATTTTTAAATTCCTATAAACTGAAATAATTTCTCCTTCACCCGAATGATATAACTCGATGCTAAATTCGTAAATTCTTAAGTTCATGACTGATTTTTGCTGTATTCAAGACACTATCTGCATTATCTTTCGGCTGGAAACTTTCGGCTAACTTTAACAGTATTTTAAAATGCTTGAAGCAAAGAAAATTGAATAAGTACACAGTGTATAATACTCAAATATGTCTTTGTATTTGTATTTTTTTTTTTGTTCGTATTTGTGTCATTTTTATGATGGACAGTACCAAAATAACGCGATCCGGGCGAATCGGTTTAATTGTTATGGTGCTATTATTTACTCAACACATTTCATCTGCTCTCGAGCTGTAGAGTATCATTATATGTGATATGCGAATATATTTTATACTTAATTATTTTTTTATCATAAAATAATTTTATATGTATTAATAGAATTTTATAAATAAATTTTAAATTTTTAAATTCATAAATTGTTTGTTCGTTTATTCATTTATTCATTCAAGCATTTTTTTCGACCAATCATATTGCTTCAAAATGACGAATGTTTTCTTCTTTTTATTTTCACAAGAGCTTGTTACAACACAAAAATATGGCGTTTACAATGTTTAGTGCCTCTATACACTGGTCGAAATTATGTTGGCACTTAAAGGGTTAATATGAAAAACAAAAAACAATGACACGTGACATGCATGTGCAGTAAAACAGTTTCACGATGGTCTGGTAAGTTCTAAGGACAACGGACCCATTGGTTAGCTACGATCCAATCCATAATTCCTATTTAACCCATTTCCAAAAACTATTTCCCAGTACTCCAACCATGGTATTTGTCGGCTGTTGCTAGGTTTCGTAATAGTAATAGCATAGAAAAATCAGTTTACCATAGATTTCTCATTTTTATAAATCAAGAAACAAAAATGAGTTGAGTAAAAAAGTTCTGATAA
This sequence comes from Nephrotoma appendiculata, assembly GCA_947310385.1. Taxonomy (NCBI): domain Eukaryota; kingdom Metazoa; phylum Arthropoda; class Insecta; order Diptera; family Tipulidae; genus Nephrotoma; species Nephrotoma appendiculata. Next base: position 132,136,458 of record OX371224.1, on the reverse strand, counting down.
TTCCAATGTCATGATTGTATTTGTGACTTGCAATGTAATGTCACAAATACAATGATGACATTGGAATTGTTAGATCTTTTTTACTCAATTCATTTTTATCGTTCGATTTATCAAAATGAGAAATCTATGGTAAACTTATTTTTCTATGGTAATAGCATACACACAGACAAAATGGAAAGTATATATGGCGAATGACAAGTGGAGTATAGAGATTTTTCATTTCTGTATTTTTGGTCTGTGTGTTGTCAAAATAAAAAAGTAGACGTCAAGTGAGATTTGAGTTTTGATGTGTGGTGTGCGCGGAATCGATCGAGTGCCTAAAATTTAAAATTAACGAACCGGAAAAAGTATTTTAAGCATTGTGAAGCAGAAGAGTGGTGGAAAAGAAATAAAACCGGGCGAGTGTGGATACCGAAAATACAGCGTCACATGCGCACTGAAACTTAGCTCCGCCATCACAAAGATAGATGATTAATTTGCATCCGATTTAGAAGGACGTTTGATTCGTGTATGGTATTGGGTTTTTTTTTGTGTGCTAAATTGTTGTAAATATTCAGCAGTAAATCGAGTGCGAGTTGCAATGGGATGAGGTGCTGAGAAGGCTCGATAGGAATCGAACAACGAGCGGGAGTAACAACAGTTGGAGGACGAATTATGTGACAGAAAAAACTGTGACAACTATCCCAAAGAATTAATAAAGATGGGAACGTTCTATTGGAAAGTTTTCCCTCTGAAGTGACTTAAAAAGCTAATATTTAAAGATATTTGGACAACACATAATTACCTTCACAGATGTTGTTGAATTGAATTTACTGAAGTAGATCTCCTTGAACCAATATCTGGATCAGAAGATGGAAATGTTTAATAAATTTAATCAAACTCACTTAAATAATGAATTTTTTTTTAAAGCATAGGTACTTCTTCTATGGTGAAAGTGATAATTTTACCTCAATTTATAGTAAAATGTATAGTTTTCACAAGTTCGTGGAAAAGGGATTGAAAAACAAATACAGGATATGTTGAAACAGGGCATCATTAATTAGGAACCAAATTCTTAATGTCCGCTTTTCATTGTTTCCAAAAAACGAGTGTTACGTCTTTTAAGTGTCATAACATTATTTCTTATTAATTTTGTTTTTTAATTTTTAATTTCATTTCATCGAATGTGTGTTGCCTTTTCTTGACGGCATTGCCATCTGTTCTATGACATTGTTACTGAAGTGTTCTATGACATTGTGCGTGTGTGCGAGCGACTAGGATATAAATATAAAAGAGTATTTTTGTTGTGTTTTCTTGTTTTGGTGCGTGCAACTGATGCGGGGGAGAAAGAGTGTGCAAGTGACGCGCGAATTTTCAACTTCGGTTGAATTTAAAAAAAAAACTTTATTTCTTTTTTATCACTAGTTTTAACTTAATATTATCTAATAACTAGTTAATTCACTATAGTTAAACTTAGTATTAATGAATTTAAGTTTCAATCTCTTTAGAGTTGAACACTTTACTTTGAAAACTGTATATTTTAGTTTGTACTCTTGGGAGTCAGATATAATTCTAATTTTCTTTAATTTGTTAATTTTAATTTTTGATAAAAACTTCGAAGTAAGCATATTTAAATGCTTTGTGGCAAAAGTGGATTGCCTTACGATTTTTTAATTTACCAAAGAAAAACAACCAGTCTTTCAGAAAATAATATTAAACGGTTTGGATATGGTGCTTCCATTGTATTACATTTATGTAATCGCGTTACTAGCACTGCGGACACAGTTTGTTTTTCGATAACTATTTTTCAACATACGCTTTATTCGAAATACTTCTACAAAAGCAAATAAATGCTATCGGAACAGCCAGAGTAAATCGATTCGCCAATCCCCCATTTCTCGGTACCAAAGAAATCAAAAAGAAATCTAGAGGCCACTGTGAAGAAGTCAAAAGTCGTGACGATAAGGTGATCATGGTTCGATGTTATGATAACAAATTCGTTTATTTAACATCCAATTTCATTGGAACCGGTACATTACGAACTGTTCGAAGGTGGGATAAGACATCTAAATCATTTATATCGATTGATCAACCCGAAATAGTAGCACTCTACAATAATAATATGGGAGGAGTAGACTTGATCGATCAACTAATGAGCTACTATCGGATATTTATAAAATCTAAAAAATGGACATTACGAATTATATTCCATTTTGTTGATTTGGCTGTAGTATCGAGTTGGGTTGAATATAAAAAGCACTGCAAATTAAACAACATACATGCAAACAAAATAATGGACTTATTAAATTTTCGAATATTTTTGGCTCGAAGTCTAATCGAAACAAGCACCGTTCCAGTCACGCGGCGTGGGAGAAAACCAGCTGAACCTGAGTTATCTCAGTCAACAAAATGGAGTCGTTCTGAAATTCAAACAATAGACGAGTTAAAATATGATCTAGTCAATCATATGCCCATGCATGATAAGAAACCGGAGGGAACTCGATGCAAAGCCCAAGATTGAAAATATAAATCTCACTTTTATTACGACAAATGTAACGTACATTTATGCTTAAATCGAGATCAAAACTGTTTTTCTGATTTCCATCGAAATTCGCAATAAAAACAAATTATGTATTTGCGACCTTGTGAACAAATACCTGCAAGGCTGAATTATAATTGATGTGATTGAATTGCAATAATATTTAAAAATATTTTTTACTGATTTAGTTCCTTAGATACTAAATGTGATCATATTTATGAAATTTGTACCTATTGTTACGGTGACACCTAGATTAGAATAGAATAAGTTAATTTCATTAATTGTTCAATTACGTGTATAATTTATACTCAACATTTAGGCGTATTTCTATACTAACATATTTGCTGCGCATTTAGGATTATTCTAGAAACAAATATTTTGGTATATAAAGGCGCGCGTTGACGTGTATTGCTGAGTATTATTTTAAACGTGATACAGTGAAGGTTAAATAAAAGGATTATTAAAGTGATTATTAAAGCGATTATTAAAGTGATAATTAAAAAGTGTGTTATAATTATAATAATTAATTGTGAAAATTGTGTTGTATAATAAATTGTGTTGTGTAAATAAAATTGTGTGAGTTAAAATTAGAAGCAGCGTATTTATTCACAATCCAGTGATTCGAACCTTGGTTGACAAGGCAAAATCGTAATAATTGGTGACAGCGGTGGGATTGTGAATAATAAGGAAAATGATTCTCTACGAATTAAAGCTTGCGCAATTAAAGGAGCAACTGAAGCAGCGAGGTTTGGCTAGTGAAGGCACAAAAGCTAGTTTGGTGGAGCGACTACGTGAGGCCATGGAGAAGGACGGTTTAAATCCAGATGTGTATGATTTCGAGGAGGACAACACGGATGAGATCAGTGTGGACAAGAAAGAAAAGGAAGAACAAACGATGGTCGGAACAACACAAAACACATCCGGAAGTTTCGATTTATCGCAGTTGATGGCTGCTATGAATCAAATGATGGGACAACAGTTGGAGCTACAAGGGGCGGACATTAAACATCAAATGAAACAGCAGATGTTACAAGTGGAGCAACAAGGGGCGGACATTAAACAGAAGATGGTACAAATGGAGCAACAAGGGGCTGACATTAAACAGAAGATGGTACAAATGGAGCAACAAGGAGCGGACATTAAAAACCAAATAGAAGTTGGTCAAAAGAAAATGGACGAGAAGTTTCTGGAGTTATCTTCTACACTACACGGTAAAGTGGAAAAACTGCAAACAGAAGTACACGCAGAGATTCAAAATGTTAAAGGAGAGGTTCAACGTCTCGAGAAGGAGCTCCAAGATGTTAAAGTGAATGGAACGACACATCAAGCGATTCAGACGGTTAACGCAGTTAAGATAAAACCACCAACATTTGATGGAACAACATCCTTCAGCATTTTTAAGTTCCAATTCGAAACGGCGATTAAGCAAAATCAGTGGACTGAAGAACAATGTGTTGCAGCGTTAATTGTGGCTCTTAAAGGCGAAGCGGCAGAAACATTACAAATCATTCCCGAGCAGGAACGGAACGTTTACATGGGAATTATGAAGGCGTTAGATCGAAAATACGGAAGCGACCACAAACGAGAAATCTATCGCATGGAATTGAAGAGTCGATACCAAAGAGCAGGAGAATCGCTACAGGAATTTTCATCGGCAATTGAGCGGCTCGCGCATTTAGTACATTCAAATATGTCGGCCGAATACATGGAGCGAATTAAAATGGATGCATTCATTGACGGTATTCGAGATCCTGAGACGCGCAGAGCGGTGATGTTGTCACCTAAGGCAACTTTCACGGAAACCATCGCTTGTGCGTTAACAAACGAAACTGCGCAAACCATCATCAAACCAGCAATGAAAATTCGTCGAGTGGAGATTGATTCCAGAATAGACACCGCACGGGCTACGCCAAGATTCAGAGATAGAAGTGGCAGGATTAAATGCTGGGTATGTGATAGAATGGGTCACATCTCACGGGACTGTTGGGAGATTAAGAAGAAACGAGCAAGGTCGCCATCTCCTATGAAGCGCAGATCAAACGAGGAGCAGATAGAGACCAGAAAGGAGGTTCGGACGACATTGGAGTCGTTAAAAAGAGAGAGCTTGAAGGAGCAAACGCTGACTCCCACAATCGATTGCCCCATGACATCCATCCAAGTTTCGAGAGTAGAAAGAGGCGATGACAGCTTGACAGATGAAGCCAATATTGAACATCGAAAGGAAAGCGCACATGGAAATGCCGACACGTTATCAAGAAGGCCATGTCCCGTGGAATGCAAGCATTGTGGGCGTGTGGAGGGTAAGGAAAACATCATCGATATTCGGCTTATGCAAGTGCTACCTGATGAGGAATGGACTGATGAAATGATCAAGAAGGAGCAATTACGGGATGCTGACCTGTCATTCATCATGAAACATAAGGAAAAGGAACACCGGCCCACATGGAGTGAGATAGCTGACAAAGCTCCCATTGTAAAAGCATATTGGGCTCAATGGGATAGCCTCCACATAGAAAATGGATGTTTAAAACGAAAGTGGGAAAGCACGGATGGTAAAGTAAAACAATTGTTGGTAGTGGTGCCAAAAGATCGGATAGCGGAAATCCTCAAGGAGTATCACGGAGGAGCAAGTGGAGGTCACCTAGGGATTAATAAAACATTAGCCAAAATTCGCCAACGTTTCTACTGGTCCGGATGTAGACAGTCAGTAGTAGAATGGTGTCGAAGATGTGACCAATGTGCGGCAGTGAAGGGACCAGCACGAAAAAACCGTGGAACCATGAAACAATATAATGTCGGGGCACCATTTGAGAGAATTGCAATGGACGTGGCGGGGCCATTTCCGACCACCGAGAGCGGAAATAAATATGTGCTAGTAATAATGGATTATTTCAGCAAATGGCCGGAAGTGTACCCCATACCCAATCAGGAGACAACAACAATAGCTGATGCCGTGGTTAACAATTGGATTAGCAGATTTGGTGTACCTATGGAAATTCACACGGATCAAGGAAGGAATTTCGAATCGGTGGTATTTCAGGAGATATGTCAGATGCTTGGAATCAATAAAACAAGAACGACGCCTTTACACCCACAATCGGACGGTATGGTGGAAAGATTCAATGGTACATTGGAGGAATATCTAGCAAAAGCTGTGGAAAGGAACCAACGCAACTGGGATCGACATATACCAATGTTCCTGATGGCCTACCGATCAGCGGTACATGACACAACAGGAGTGACACCAGCTAAAACCATATTTGGGAACAATCTGCGATTACCAGGAGATTTAAAATTTGGGGCTGTTCCATCAGCAGCTCTATGCGGACAGGATTACGTCGACCGAATGAAAGAGGAACTTAATGAAATACATCAATTTGTACGGGAGAAAATTCGAATATCAAGTGATCGATTGAAAGCTCGATATGACATACGAGCAAATAATCAAGGCTTCGAGGAAGGGCAATTGGTATGGCTTCACAACCCGCAACGGCACAAGGGATTATCACCGAAGTTGCAACCCACATGGGAAGGACCTTACACTGTCATTAAAAAGTTGAACGACGTGGTTTATCGCATACAGAAAGGACGGAAAGGTAAACCAAAGGTGGTGCATTTAGAGCGTTTGGCGCTCTACAGAGGAGGTGATCTGGATCCTGTTCGGGACGAACAGGCTTAGGTGGGGGGTAGTGTTACGGTGACACCTAGATTAGAATAGAATAAGTTAATTTCATTAATTGTTCAATTACGTGTATAATTTATACTCAACATTTAGGCGTATTTCTATACTAACATATTTGCTGCGCATTTAGGATTATTCTAGAAACAAATATTTTGGTATATAAAGGCGCGCGTTGACGTGTATTGCTGAGTATTATTTTAAACGTGATACAGTGAAGGTTAAATAAAAGGATTATTAAAGTGATTATTAAAGCGATTATTAAAGTGATAATTAAAAAGTGTGTTATAATTATAATAATTAATTGTGAAAATTGTGTTGTATAATAAATTGTGTTGTGTAAATAAAATTGTGTGAGTTAAAATTAGAAGCAGCGTATTTATTCACAATCCAGTGATTCGAACCTTGAATGACAAGGCAAAATCGTAACACTATGTTTTTCTACTTTTTATTTTGAAATATATTACATTTTTATATTTTCGTTATTTTTGATATCAAAATTGCGTACGCTTTTTTATTATCCCTTGTGAACATTTGTTCCGAATTCTGAACATCCTGGGGAGTGGAAGCCCTAGAAGGAAACATTTTTTTTGCTTCACTTTTCTATTTTCTGACTCTAATATAGTGAATTAAACCATATTTTAATTGTATTTACTCGTTGGTTCAAATTCATGACTGAAAGGGTTAAAACGTGTTCCGAATTTGACACCATTATTCATTTTAAATATGCTTAATGAAATCTAATCTAGATTTCATTTCATAAAAAATATAAAAATTATTAAAATATTTTGTTTGCACTTTTTGTGTGAAAATTTATGTATTTTGATCTTTTCTAGAAAAAAAAAATAGAAAGAAAAATATTTTCATGTGAATTTTTGTTATCATGTGGTGTCAATGACTTACATGTAACTCGCGCTAAGACACAAGAAAAATATTCTTCTATAATATTTTTGTGGTGCAAGAGTTTTCTTTTGGTTTGGGCGGCCAAGTTTGGATTTTCAAAAATAAAAGTCGAGGCTGTAACTACGTATGACTCTGTCATTACGTATATTAAATAATGATTTTTCAACCATTTTTTGCTTTGATGTAAAATTAAAATAAAATTCAATTTTCATTTTGAGTTTTAAGTCAAAATTGTGTATCTAAAATTAAATAAATTAAAGTGCATTTTGGTGGTGGTAATTAAATAATAACAAAAGGATTGGTGAATAAGCTATTAAATAGTGGACTCTCATATGAGCGTATTGACATCGCAAACCACACCGGTTGCTTTACATGGCCCAAAGTAGATTTATTTCGGCGTAAACGCCGCTAGGAATAAAGAACGAGGCCATTCAAATTATTTTGTTCATCAGTGAGGATACCGCAACGTATGGGTGGTGGCCAACAGACCATTTGTAAATTGTTTATTTTATTTTACGTGAGAAGACGCCCTACCGTTTTGACGGCCTATTGAGGCGAGGTGCAGATTTTGTTTGGCGAGACAATGCCCAATGTAATTTACGGTTTTGGCGAGAATTTAATTTCAGGTTTCCTTTAATTTGCTTTTTAATTTTGATTCTGTTCCACGGTGTAGGCCAGGAACACGCAAGCCTCAACTCCTGCATGGCCCAAAACCCTGAAATCTAGCCGAAAAAATCACCTTGACAGAGGCCTCTGCGTGCCATCCGTAACACCAGACAATTCTAATATCAAGAAGTGGGAATTAGTGATTGATTATAGAAAATTAGATGAAATCACAGTGAATGATAAATTGATTCCAAGCAGTGAGAACATTTTAGATAAATTAGGTTGTGCACAATATTTCACGAAATTAGATTTGGTAAAAGGCTTCCATCATATTATTTTCAATCAAGAAGAAGGTAAAACTGCTTTCTCTACTTCTTTCGGCCATTATGAGTATGCATGATGCCTTTTGGGCTGTAAAACACCCCAGCCACATTTCAAAGACTTATGGATTCTGTGTTAAGAGAATTTGTACCGTAAAATATGTACCGTTTAAATTGACAAGATTTTGATTTTTAGTACAACAATGCAAGAACATGTCGATAGTATAAATAAAATGTTCTACCGATAAGAGAAGCCAGACTAAAATCAACAAATCTAACTTCTTTTGTAAGGAAACAGAATATTTTGCATATTTATTGACAACCGAAGGGGTAAAGCTAAACTAAAAAAAAACTATCACTAAAAACAACTTAAACTACCCGAAGCTTCAAAACAAATTAAATCATTTCTCGATATCACAGGATATTACAGAAAATTTATCAAGGAGTATACGAAGATAGATATGCCAATGATCCAAGCTATGTTAATGCGTTTGAACAATTAAAAACCATATAACAACTCATCCTATATCCCACCATACGGAAAACAGCGTGTCAAGCACCTAACCTGGCTTGTTCATGAATTAATCTTTGAACAAGTTCAAAACAGAATAAGCATTTCACAACATGGGTTCTTGTTCGGTTACGTTATCTCATGGCGTACTAGTAAAAAAATGTGCTGTGAATACACCAAAATTCGATGCCACGAACAAAAAGTGAAGTCGATGTATGCTGATGGTACTCAGGTAAGTAATTGTACGATACGGTAAATAGTTTACAATTGGTTTCTTTATTTTAATTTTTAATTTCTATTAGCTGTTGACGCCTTGATGGGTTTTTGAAAAGAAAGTTTTATTTATTTAAAAAATGACAATCATTGATTTTTAATTTGTACTAGATTAACATAAAATTAACTTAATATTTAGTAATTGATTGGAAATTATGAAACGCACCCTAAATCTAATTGTACTTTGTGATGTACTAGAATTTGACATTAATATTTATCTGTCATTAAATGAATAGTAAACAAGTTGGGTGATCCCGAAATTACATAATAATAAGGTACGTTTGTATTATAATAACATTAACAAATCCTAATTAATTAACAATAACAATTTTACTTTCAGATTACAATGTGTAAACTATTAATTATTTATTTATTTATATAATTTACCTACAGGGTTACAATCAGTAATTATTACAATTATTAAAAATAAGCGACATGACAAAATTGAAAAAGTTATTTAATTTAAGAACGGTTATTATAAAATTTAAATAGTTCGTTCCTCAATGAATTTCTTGACATGTTAAAATCAAACCTATGAAAAAAAAAGATTAAAAACACGCGATAAGTTCAAGACTGGTTCAGATGAACAATTATTTGTGGCCACCGCTCTCGTAAATATGAATTCGTCCCGGCGACGCAAGCACCGTTCTGGAACATAAAAGCCGAATCTGGTGAGTATCTCGGCACAATCTAAACGTGAACATAATACGTCACGGACAAATATTGCGGATGAAATATCACGTCGGTGATCTAACCGTTGTAATCCTAAGAGAGCACAACGATCGCGGTAAGGCGGAAGTACGTGCTTGAACACTCTCAATTCTCTCGGAATGGCATCGGTAAGAAGGTGACCAAATCTGTGAGGCATACTCCAAAATTGATCGAACAAATGAGACAAACAGAGATTTCAAGGTTATCGGAGCACAGAAATCCTTACAATTCCGTTTAATAAAACCAAGCATCATATATGCTCGGCTTATTATCGAATCAATATGCCTTGTAAATGTGAGATCTCGAGTGAAAATAACACCCAAATCGGATATGAACTTAACTTTAACGACTTCTTCATTATAAAGCGAATACTGATGTATAATCGGAAAGCGGATACGCCAGAAAGACATTGCCTTACATTTACTCACGTTCAGCAACAGTTTGTTTTCAACCGACCAATCACAAAATCTGTTTAAATCCGCTTGGAAATTTATACAGTCGGAAATATTTTCATATCATCTGCGTAAAGCAGTCAATCTGCAGAGACAAAACAGTTAACCACGTCGTTGACGAATATTGAAAATAGAAGTGGCCCAATGTGGCTACCTTGTGGCACTCCAGAAGTAACCCGAAATAGACGAGAAGATGACTCACCAATTTTAACAGACTGCCACCTATCTGAGAGGTAGGACAGCAATCACTTAGTAGGGATGGCTTGACAATTCAACCGCTGTAGCTTTTTGATTAGAATTAAATAATTTATTTTATTTTATTTAACACTTTAGAAAAGTCGGTATAAATAACATCCAGTTGCACTTTCGAATCAATACTGCTGAATAAGTGTCTGAAAAAACCAGGTTGTGCGGGTGAAATAACCGTTTTAACATGGAAAAATAAAAACCTTTGTACCATAAGCTCAAAGAGTTTTGGAATGGCGGAGAGAATAGCTATCCCACGATAATTACAGATATCACTTCTTTGACCGCACTTGAAAATTGGATGTATATACGAAATTTTCCAGGGATCTGGAAAAATTTGAGTTCGAATGCTTTCGTTAAAGATAAAGGAGATGGGAGCAGCCAGACTAGCAGCACAATTCTTAATAAGAATCGGCGGAAATCCATCATGCCCAGCACCCTTATTAACATCAATTTGAGACAAGCTGTCATGAACGTCATCTTCGGTGAACCGTAATTGGGTAAATTCCCCTCCGTTGCAAGAATTAACTGCTGGATCGATGGATGGCGATTCGTAAACGGATTCAAAAAAATTAGCAAATAAATTGCAGACTTCCAGGAATGACTTGCAGAAGCATCTAGATACGTCATAGGTAAGGGGAACCCAACGGTCTTTCTTTTCATATTGATAAAATTCCAAAACTTTTTTGGAGTAGAAGTTAAATCTTCCTCGATCTGCAGAATATAATTATTATACAGGAACCAGTTTAATGTTTTAAACTCCTTCCATGCGGTCTCGAATTCATGATAATATTTCGAACCGTGTATTTTATATAGGGAGTGTAGTTTATTACGACGTGTCTCTATGTCCTTTAATTGCTTGTTATACCACGGTTCGCGGAAGCAAGGCTTAGTTTTTTTCCGCGGGATATGTTTTTCTACGCCAGTCTTGACAAGTTTGTTAAAAGACAAAACTATTGTATTTAGATTTCCTTCGAACTGAAGAAATTCCCAATCCGAATTGAGCAGAAATTCATTTAAGGAAGCATACATAGTCGGCATTTCTAAAATCAAAAAAAAAAATGTATCAATAGGAAAACTAGTGTCGCATTTTTCATGAAAAATATTTAACATAACTGGAGTGTGGTATACGCTGGTACAGCCTGTAAGGTCCTCGCACGGTGAGACCTCTGAGTACATGTTATCGGTTGAAAAAATTAAATCCAGATATTTACCCTGAGTATTGCTCGTTCGGTTAATTTGGGTTGTTGAGATGCTAGCGAAGTAGTCCACAGTAGTGATCCCTTTAATATCTGTGGAAGATGGTGTGAAAATACCGTTGATATCAGACCAGTTCACCTCAGGCAGATTGAAATCACCGAAAATCATCAGCTGCTCATCAGGATGAACAAAAGGGACTATAGCAAGGTCGATGAAGTTGATGATCTCGATATAAGTATCCAGGCTTGATCCACATGTAACGTAAACGACCACGGCGAGAATTGGCGAATCGGCTAGTTTAAACCGTACAGCAATGACATCATGAACTTGATGGGAAGCCACCTTCTCATTCAGAATTGAGTTTTTCACGGCGATCAAAACACCTCCACCTTTCATTGTTGTGACATGGTTGTATCGATCTTTTCGGTAGACGATATAATCCAATGGGAAGAATTCTTCGCTATTCATAGAATTAGTAAGCCAAGTCTCACAAATGATTATGACTGCATAGTTATTGTCTAGGACACCCAACCGAAACTCTTGAGACTTGCCTCGAATACTGGAAGCGTTATAGTAGTAAATTGTCGAAGAGGCAGGTTTTCTGTATTTATTGTTGTTATTGTAATTATAATTATTGTTGTTTTCGATGTTAGAAGAGGAACAGCAGTTATTTAATATTTTAAATAGTAATAATTGTAAGTTTACTACATAACTATTGGATATAAGTATTTTGGGTTTTTTGGGCGATCAGTGAATTCTCTCACTGGAACACCCACTGGCCAAATTTCTGGTTGAAGTAGTTTTGGAAATATCTCCAGATTTACCCCGATTTTGAAAGACACGAAATTGAGTTGCGTCACGTCCTGATTGGCGGGAACCAGCAAACGACAATCAACCTCGGTTCCCGCTATGTTTAATTGGCTGCATACAAATGATCGTAATGCCTCAACTGATGTCGTGTTGGCAAACTTAGAATAGACTAATTAACAAGAAGTCTAACATACAAGTTTACGATAAGTTAAATTTAATATTTTTCGATCACTTAAACTAATTGTGTTTCAATTTTATTTGCAGGTATTTTGGCCAACAGTGGCCACAACATGCTGAAATTGGTCTTTCTGAGAAAATATGCAAGAGCGGTTATCTTATCATGTAAGTGATAGAATTATTTACGTACAATTTAATGGAAGCTTGTCAAAATCTCTATTGGCTCGTTCTAGAGTTCCTCAAGGAATCCACCCAACGACCACTACTATTGGTAATTTTTATTTTGGGTAGCCACCATCTATTCTATGCTAATGATTTAAATGTATACAATACAATCAATAATTCCATGGATTCCCTAAGCTTACAAGACGATTTAGGTTAAGTACAACATAGGTTATAATTAAGTATAAAAAGAAAAATTAAATATAAACAGAAAACATAATCCGTTGTTATAAGTCTGGTCAATCAAATTACTGACTTAGGAGTTATTTTCGATGCAAGACTATCGTTTCACTTGCATATTGGTTCTATATGTGAGGGTAGGTATGAAAGTAGGGGAGGTAGGAAATTTAAGGACACTTATGTTTTTACTACACTCTTCAATTATTAAGTAAAAAAGGTGCTGGAGTGTTCCACACAAATCTGCAATCCGTTTTACAGTAAATCCAATAAACAAAGCGTGTCCAAAAAAGTTCACAAAATTCTTAGTTTTTAAATCGATTCCTCATACTGGAAATACTATATACCTTTTATAGTACTACACTGAATATTTTCGGTTTAAGAGCTTTAGAAAATCGAGGACTAGTCTTCTAGTAGTTTTTTTCCATATGAGATTTTTCGTGTTTTATTGCACATATTTTGATTAAAAATAAAAAGATTTTAAATTAAATTTCAAACAAAATTTGTTCGAATCATATTTTAAATTTTACCGGAAATGACGAGTATTGATAAATAAAACTTTATTTCTCCAAAATTCGACATCTCTATAGAAAATTTTTGAACCAGCGCTGACCTTATTTTTATCACACTTCTGGTAGGATCAAGTTTTCGCTTTAGAAATTAAGTGTGGTGTATTATAGGTCTATGCAAATTTCAAAATATTTGCAAAAAATGAAAAGCTCGATTTCGGCGAGATTACTTTGATTTCTTCCGATTTTAGGAAAAATCTTAATTATAAAGTATCATCTCGATTAATCAATCCGTCTGGGCTATACAGAGACCGAATTTTCTGTGAAAACTGTTTTTTTTTGTCAAAAATCGTCGTTTCCGGCTTAACCCGTATGTGTTATTCCTATTAGGTAACATTGTGGTGCAAGTCTTTGAAGTGATTAACACATCGTTTGATAGGTAAGGCTCTAAATAATTTCTTCTATATAATTGCATTTTGGTGTTATCTTTGGGATGTCTAGTTAATGGCCTAAATGAGATTCAATCAAAATCAGATGAGAGTTTTGTTAAAAAAATCGTACTATAATGAAACGGTACGATCGTTGTTTGATTGGGTAAGCCCGTATGAGACATTCCGATATGGCGACATTGTGAAACAATTTCCGTGATGTCTTATTATTGTGAGTATAAATGATATTCACTTTACAATCCGAAGAAGCCAATGACAAGTTTGCCCAAAAACAATGTACTGAGCAAATCCACATTGAAACGAAACGTGCCTTGTTTCATAGGTTAAACCTGTAGGAGTTATTGGTGACTTTATAATGCAATCTTCGTGACGTCTTGTTATTGGCCATAATGAGATTCCCTCCAGAATAACAAAGAACCGATAAGAGTTTTACTAAAAAACATCGTGCTGAGCAAGTTCATTGGAATGATTCACACATCGTTTGATAGGTCAGGCCGTAAGGAATTACTAATTTCATTTTTGTGCAATCTCTGGGATGTCTTACTATTTGCCAGAATTGGCTGCACTCAAAATTAAAAGGAGCCCATAATTGTTTTACTTAAAAAATATTTATGAGCAATATGATAATTAATTTATTACTCTTTAATTTTATTCCATTTTAAATTTCATGAAATTTAATTTTTCACTCAAAATGCTTATAAGAAATATTTTAACAGTGTCAACGTCCCTCGCATGGTTACATGCATGGCCCAGTTGTTATCAACCCCACTATAAAAAACTTGGGCAATTTTTTAAAAAAAAGTTTAACGTGCAATGCAAGTCATGGAAAATAAAATAACATATAAATGTTCAAGGGTTACTGTTCTCACATATAAATATTCTACTAAATCGTCTATTATTATACTATCATGTTGAACAAACTACTACCAATCCAACAACAAGAAACCGATACAAGTCGAAAGAATAATTCAATTAATAAATGTTTACTGTCTGAAAAGTACGAAGTATTTCTTGTCTGTATATACAACCTCCATGTAAGTATTTACGAGTATATTGTATGTTGCACACACGCCTTTAAATCAATAATCCCATAAAAACAACAACATAAAATATTAGATTACATCACAGAAAAAAAAAATTAAAAATCCTGATGATATAACCAACATCACAATAAGCATACAACCATAACCATACCGCCCGCTATTTAACAACCCACTCTCATGCTTTACGAGTGGAAAAATAAAATTCCTGCTTTCTTATATGTATTGTTGTTAAACTTGAGAAGTTCAAGCGTTTTAAATTACAGAGGAAAATCTATAAGAAAATTTCTATGAGTTCGCCTAAGTGTACGGGAATTGTGCGATGCTACTTAATGTTATCGTACATTTACCACTAACCTAGAAATAAACTCGAATTTACATTCCGTACATTCTACACCACACAACGAAACCATATCCGTAAAAAAAAAAATTTTCATTATGATTATACATTAAATATGGAAATTATACTTTCGATTTTCATTTCACGTGTACGCGACGACGAACGTAATATATGCAAAATAAAAAAAACTTAAAATGTAAATAAAACTCTCGAATAAAATTATTCAATTCTAGAATTGAATATGTTTGTATGGATTTGTGTACCTTATTTTATATAGGCACCTGTCCAATCAAACCACTAAGCCACTAAAATTTATTGGCTATTTTGTCCATTACTGAATGATACAACCTATCTAATTATCATGCCCACAAAATTTAGGCGAAATTCATTTTATTTCACACAGCAAAACTTTTACGAGTTTTTTGTCGTTTTCATTTGAACCAACGGAAAATATTTTCCTATCAGTGAATGGATGAAAAACAAAACGGAATTAGAAAAAATATGGTGAAAAACCTCTGAGGGAAAATAAATCGTTTCCTTGTTGTTTTTATAAATGAAAAAGCTTCTTTTTCCTAAAAATGGGGAAAAAGCTTTTAATAATTTGAAATATTTTAAATTATTACTATTTCTTTTATGTTTTTATCTGTTCGTTTGTATGGGTGTGAGTGAAATGACTAGGGCCAGTGGATATAACCCGGAGGGTGGGATGTATCAAGAAAGAAGCTTTTACAAATTTCTATATAGTAATTTTTTATGAATAATTAATTTCTAATCAAAAAATCAATTCTGTCAAGGTTAATTTTATTGCGTACGTGTTGGAACCATGCATGTTACGTATCTGTAATACGTATAAATATGATATATGTATAGGTATAGCACACAAGTATAAATAGGTACAGAAACTTTTTTCTAAGCAGGTTTGTTAAGTTGGGTTGAGTGGCGTAGCATTACGAGCACGAACTTTAATAATTACCTGTCGTGTTTTAGTTTGTTTTGGAATTTAAGCGTATTTTTAAATCCGGCATCGAACGTTTTAAAATAATAAAACTATGTATATAATGCGCAAAAAACTAGATACTAATGGCCTGATTCTGAGAATCAAGAAAAATTCTATAGCTGTTCCTGTAACTTTATAGAAATTGCTTACAGAGAAAACGAAACAGTGTTCTAAAAAATGAATTCACAAACTTTAAACTTTTCGCCGCTGTAAATCAATACGAATTAAATTCGCTTTGTTTGCATATCATAAAAATATTGAATTTTACGTCAGTTAATTAAGAACTAAATTAAAATAAGAATGGCTTGTACAGTTGCCAAACAACATATTAGTACAGTTGGCGGCATTCGTTTGTATACCTTAAAAACAATATTATTTTTGAGTATATGGCAGACAAACTATTTATTTCGACTGTACGTGTATGTATTTAAGTATCAACATTTAGGCGTATATAAGCTAAAAGCTATAATTGGCCATTGTATAATCATTATATAGTAATGTAATGGTAGGTTCGTGAGTGAAATGTTAGATACCACTACTGGTATCGTTTTAAACTTTTTAAAGAATTTCTGCAATTACCTATCCGCCTAAATAGCATAACCTTCTCCTAAATGTAGCTAGAATATTTTATAATGCAACATGCAGAAAACAAAAAAAAATTCTATACATATACTTACAATGCGATTCATTACTATTTATGATACGAAAAAAATTTAGTTCCCATTTCTGTTTCTTTTCATATCAAATTGACAAATAAAATAACATATATAATAATAATAATTAACAAATACATAATTAACAAATAAAATAGTAATAAAAATAATAATTTTATATGAAAACAAACCGAAATGGGAACTAAATTTTTTTCTTATCATAAATAGTAATTAATCGCATTGTATTACTCATATAATGACGCTCTCATTATAAGTCAAAACAGTTTTTACGCTCAAAAGTAAATAGAAAATGTAACAAAGATGATGGAGAGAAAATACCGATCGCAACTAAGTTGGTTTTGTTTTGAATTGCAACAATGTTTTCTAAATTATAGACAAATAATTTTGAACGTTAAAATATTCGTTGAAAATTATAAAAAGCTAAAATAATTGAAGATTGTCCATAAAAACGATCTACATTTAAATCCAATTAAAGATTATTTTAAATGATTTTGTAGGTACAACACATACACATTATTTGTTCGTTTCGATAACTATATAGATAGACCACCGATGATATACATACTTATTTACACGCACACACTCAGCAATTCAATATATGTAAAAGGAAATCATACATCTACACACTACAAAGATTTAAAAATTTCTACAAAGATTTAAAAATTTACGAAATTAACTTGCAAACGTTAATTTCGTAAATTTGTTCGTTTAAAATTTTATTGCTTGTCGTCTAATCGTAACGCATGTAGCTTTGTGTTTTCTTATTTTTAAACGTTATAAAAAGTTCATTTTGAAAATTTGTGTATTAAAACTTTTGTGAATTTGCGTGACAAAATGGTGTGTGCTTACAAAAACTGCTTAAATATAAATGACTGTAAATCCACCAGAACATTTTTTACGGTGCTGCATGACCATCGTCGTGTGTTCGACAAGAATAAAGTTACTTCCAAACGCATAACTATTATGAAGAACTTTAATTTTAATGATTTCAAAATAAGTAGTTTTAGAACAAAAAATATTTAAAAAACTGTCTTTCCCCAGCCAATTAATAATCTTGTTTGTAAGTGTAAGGTCAATGACATAGATGCACGATGCAAGCGTTTATTAAAATTCGATTTTTTTTTAAATAAAAAAAAATTGATTCCAAAAGTTTCGCGTACGATTTCCAACCAGACACACAACACTGAGAGTCAAACAACAAGAATATTGAAAACACCTGATTTCCCACCTATAACATTGAAATATGAAAAAGGGCCTCCAAGAACTTATTAAAAGAATTATCAAGTTCCACAAATTCCTCATGAATGTCCCATCTCACCATCTCAATTTCCTAGTCCGCAACATCAAATTGAAGACGAAAATAAAGAACCCGTTCAACCATTAAACAAAATTCTCAGGTTTATATTAAATACCCCTCAGAAAAGTAAAATGCAAACAGAAGAAAACACAATAAAAATATTAATTGATAATACACTTGACGATCGGCCACAAGTAAACACATTTTGTACTTGCACAAATATTTCATAAATTAAAATTATCTTGGACCCAAGTTGAACAAAAAATGTATTTGGAATTTGATTTTAAATCACCTTCATGTTACAAGCATTTATTAAAGAAAGGTTTTAATTTGCCAGATAAGGATAAAAAATTGTATTATTCAGTATAAAAAAACTAGTACATGTTTTAAAATTTTTGTATGGGTTAAATTTTAATTTTATTTTTATGTGACTTAGAAGGGTCTTAGAAGGGTATTATGAAAATTGTAAAGAGATTAAAACTCTAATAAGCAAGTTAAAACTACCATTGGCGATTGCATTCCTATTTAAAATACAATTTAGATAAAAATATTATTGTTTTATCTTATGAGAGATTAATTTGTTTTTTAAGATAAAATAAATTACAACAATTTAAGCTATTGTAGCAACAAGAACTTTCAAGAGCCCAACTGAAATCCCATTTAATTAACCTAATTAAGGTTAATTAAATGGGAGCTTTTATGAAAATAATGCTCCCATTTAATTAACCTTAATTTTTATTTAGCTCTTTGGTTCTGTTCAAAACGGCTACTTATTTCATTTTAACGGACGTTGCGCATTTCAGCTAAGCTAAGCAAGAAACGTAGTTTCTATTAGCATAGTTTAGCTAGCACAGCTCATTCCGCTGCACATTTGAGCTAATTATATCTCTCACGCATACATTTCAATACAAGTAAAATCCTATGTCTGTCAAAAATTAATTAACTAATTTTATTATATTATTTAAGAATTCAACCACTTTTTTGAATTTGATCCACAATACCAAACACAACAATACTCAAATGTCATCCAAATTTCAATATTTTATAAGTACACATAATAATAGCAATGTGAGCAGTATAGCTGACTTTTGCAATCCAAAGACAACCCGAGCTAAGTTAGTTTGTATCGCTCAAAACAGAAAAACATAGCTCGCATAGTTTAGCTCAAATGTGCATCGTTCCATTAGGCCCGTTGCAGATTTGAGCTAAGCTAAGCTAAGCTAAGCTAAGCGATGTCAGCTAAGTTCATCGCTCTTGGTTAAAAATAAAGAGTTTTAATGAAACGATGCACGCTTGAGCTAAGCTATGCGAGCTATGTTTTTCTGTTTTGAGCGATACAAACTAACTTAGCTCGGGTTGTCTTTGGATTGCAAAAGTCAGCTATATCGTTCACACATACATTGCTATTATTGTGTACATATTCGCCTATGTGACTACTTATGTGATTCTAATAATATTTTGGCAGACATATAGCATTTTACTTGAATTGAAATGTATGTGAGAGCGATGTAATTA
The DNA here is from genome assembly GCA_947310385.1 of Nephrotoma appendiculata. Lineage (NCBI taxonomy): Eukaryota > Metazoa > Arthropoda > Insecta > Diptera > Tipulidae > Nephrotoma > Nephrotoma appendiculata. The sequence goes on along the minus strand of OX371224.1, from coordinate 132,116,832 downwards.
ACTCAAATGTGCAGTGGAATGAGCTGTGGATGCCAAACTATGTTAATAGCTGCGTTTCTCGCTAAGGCCCCTTGCACACTTAAGCTATGTTCTTTTAGCAAAGTGAGCATGTTTTGAGATCACAGCTTTCGATTTACTTTGCAAAGCCTAAATAAGTGAAACCGAATTAGCGAAGCTTAACTCAACACACTCGTACGTCCCGATTTATTTAATTTCTTTATTTAAAGCTGTGGGATAGAAACATAGCTGATTGTGAGCTGATTAATTACGAGGGCAAATCAAAAAGTCTTGCAATTTTATATGAAAAAAAGAGTGAGTGAGACAACAATATTTCTATTTTTCGATATAATCTCCTTTAAGGTTTATACATTTGTCACATCGATCAATTAACTTGCCTAAACCCTCTAAAAAAAAGATTTCTTTTGCTCCATAAAATATTCATTTACAACAGACTGTACTTCATAGTCACTGGAAAATTTCGGGCCCCTTAGTGTTTTTTTTTAAATTGGGAAACAGAAAGTAGTCACTGGGTGCCAAGTCCGGACTGTACGGTGGATTCGGAATTTCCACGAAGCCGCAGCTCTTTAATGCAGCTTGAGCAATATTAGCCTTGTGCACTGGTGCATTGTCGTGAAGAAGCAAGATTTTTTAATAACTTTCCTTGGCCGTTTTTCCCGGATCGCTTTTTTCAATTTTCGCAAAACTTCTGCGTAATATATGCCTGTGATTGTGGTTTTCGGTGCAATATAATCGATTATCAAAATTCCTTCAGCATCCCAAAAAACTGTTGCCACAACCTTACCAGCAGACGGTTGAGTTTTGAATTTCTTTGGTGGTGGTTCACTACGTTTAATCCATTGCATCGATTCTTGTTTGGATTCCGGATCCCAATGATAAAGCCATGTTTCATCGCCTGTTATTATGTTATCCAAGAAATTTTCTGGATCTTCTTTGTACATATCTAAAATCGCCTTTGAAGTTTGAACACGCATTTTTTTTTTGTTCTGCATTCAACAAACGGGGAACCCATCGCGCACTTACTTTCGACATTTGAAGGTGGTCATGTAATATAGTATATGTGGTACCGTATGAAAGAGAAAGTCTCCACGCTAACCGCGGAACAGAAATACGCCGGTCCTCCAATACAATAGATTCGGCCAAAATTACGTTTTCATGGCTAATAGCATCTGCTGGCCGATCCGAGCGGTTGTCGTCTTCAAATGACTCTCGACCACTTTTGAATAATTTTACCCACCTTGTTACTGTAGCATATGATGGTGCAGATTCGCCGTAAACTTTTGATATATAGTTGAATATATAAATTGCATTTCGTCCATCTTTATAGAAAAATTTAATAAGGGCGCGATATTCAATTTCATTCATTTTAAGAAAAATTCAAAACACGTGTTACTAAATTGACAAAAACAAACGAACTGTAAAATTTACATCGAAATGTTCTTCTAGAAGTTTCATCGCGACAAAAAATGGTTTTGAAAAATATATTGTTGTCTCACTCATTCTTTTTTTTTCATATTGCAAGACTTTTTGATATACGCTCGTATCTCCAAGGTGAAAATAAAAATTTAAATACATTGCTTTACAGATTGGGTAGACTCTGAGATTTATCTACAATATTTCTCTTATTTGATTTTGGAAAAAAACCAAAACGTGAAGCTGTTAAATGAAAACATAGCTCATATCAGTCAAAATACTTAGCTCAAGTGGGAAACGGGGCTTATAAAAGTTTTTTATATACAACCAAGAACGAAAAACATAGGTCTGTTCGCTTGTCTTAGTTCAGCTGAAACAGCTGAAACTTATTGTCTTATTAGTAGCCATCGTTCATGAGTATGCAAAATCATCCGAATTGATTCAAAGCGATTCAAGATGGTTGACTTTTAACCAACAAGCGCGCATAATTTTTATGCCTTAAAGGGAAAATCTGTACATGTATCATCACCTTAACAGAGCTCTCACAATAGACAATTTTTTCTCTAAAGTAAATTTTTTCCAAAGTTTGATTTTCAAACAAACTTCTAAGGCAAAATAAAAATTGTTTTATTGTGAAAGCTGTTTAAAGTCTCCACAAATAAATATTCGTTTCGGAAAGGTAATTAAGTATTAAAACAGTGTAAGACTAAATACAAATTAAGGTTAATTAATTAAATTAAGACATAAAAATAAAATTTTAAAATTTAGAGGAAAATAAAAACTGATTTTTTTTATTCAAAATAAAATACACCGCATTTTTTATTTAAAAAAAATAATTTGTATGGTACATCAAACTAAACAATTTAAAATTAGCGTTCGAATAAAGACGGAACTTAAAAGTAAGCCATTATTTATCCTGCCATAAAGAACTGAAACGTTTTTTTTCGGACAATGCTGACCAATCTCTAGCTTAACTACTATTTAAAAATAGTTTTAATTACAAAATAGTGAGCGGCAACCTAAACTCGTAAGCTATTCACTTGTATATTGAATTTATAAAAAATATCTTATATACTTTCTTATATCCCTTTTTCAACTAAGAAAAATAAAAAATCTTCTCAATTTTAGTCCAACCCACACAAATGTGTGAGTAAAAAATTAACGTATGTAACGGGGTTGTTCATTAAAAATTTCGCTTGATTTGAAGTAAAACCAACACAACTGTGTGTATAGATATAGTGTTTTTTCGGACGGAAAATAAGTTAAAAAGGAATTCACAAATGTGTAAATTTGTTCAAAAAACATACAAAACTACATATACATGGTAATTTAGCCCTACCCGCACAATTGTGTTAGTAAAACACAAAAGGGATATGTAATTCATTTGAGATGGATTAATTCAGCCCCCAATTTAAACAATAAAATTTATTAGAGATTAACAGATTAGATTAACAGAAAAATGAATTTAAGTTTTGTTAGCAAACCTTAAATGCTCATAATTGGATTATAATTATACGCTCTAGATTTGCACACTGTAAACACCACATGACTCTCATTGGATTCTGTGACAAAACAGATCAAGTCAGACATGCTTTGGTTGAAATTATAATCTTTATAATGACATCCTCGTTTTTTCTATTCCAATGAGGAACAATCCCTTAATAAATAGTTGATTGAAAGACAATAATGAAAAACGACATACTATTGTAGTATGTCCAAGTGACAATTTTCCTATTTTTACGTACTTCTCTTACGTAATATTTTTTATGATAAAATCGAATTAATAAATTTTATTTTAATTTTGAAACAAATATTGGGTTCAATGTCCCTGAACTTTCACACAGATTTGGATAAATAGAAAATCTGCCTTTCCATAACAATACATTGTTCTTAATGTATGCATATATAAGAAAATTACTCGTCCATATTTTCAATTATAAATTACCATTCTGTAACAGTGCAATGAACGGCATCCTTTTAAAAAATTGTATTTAGTTGTTCTATATAGATTTCTACATCGTTTTCATTTTTAATCTTTCTTTATTCGTTTGTGTTTGTGAGAACAGATGTATTTAAAATAAACAATAATAATACACAGCTAAGTACGTACTCAATATATTAATATACATATGTATATATCCTATCGTTCATATCTCCTTTCCAATAATGGATTTATTTGATTGAACAATTCATATTCTTTTGCATTTCTATCATAGAAAAAAAATTATTTATGCTATTTTTTATAAAAAGAAAATTGAAGTAAGGTATTCATGATTTGTTTTATTTGTTGACCTTGACAATTGTAAAACAATACGAGTTGAAATAAATATATTCTGTGTTAATATGTAGTATAATAAGTTAGAGTGAAGCAATACTATACTGGTTAATGGTATACAAAAATACGCCGTGTGTACTGTAATTGTATTTAATCTTGCAAACATTTAGGCGAACTAGTAAAATTATTGCATAACTTAATTTCGATTAACGCGCTATCTGGATTTTCACCCTCTAAAGATTTTTTTCGAATGATGGTACTACTATATATGTATTGCTATGAATTGGCATAACATTTTTTTCGAGTTATTTGCTATCGAAATCTTGATATGTAACTTTACGTCATCAAATTTGGTGATGCAAAGTTACAGACCAAACTTCCATTTAAAGAGGCGAGTTGCATTTTATGAATACCATTTTAGGGCATATGGAATTTTTACAGTTACAGAGTTTGCGTACAGTTTGTGAATTAGACCATCAGTTTTAACTAAGCACGCAAATTTTCTAACTAAACATGAATTAGCAAAATAACAGTTTAACTCAAATTTTAATAATTATCTTTATTACTTCTTTAGCTTTCAGCACTATTTCGGTTCCATTCTCAAAAGAATAATAAAACAAGTTTACAAAAAAAAATCTTTTATATACAAAATAAAAACGTAATCAAGGCTATCTAAAATGTAGTTTTTTTTGTAGAATCGTCAGCTACTAAAAACATATATATATTTTTAGTTTATCTAGGCTTGTGGCCATTGTGACATGGTATCTACAGAAAAAAAACACTTTACAAAATAAAATTTAACTTTAAAAAACGAAAATTAAAAATAATTGTTTCCATCTTAAATAGTATTTGAAACTAGCTGAAGTACCCGGCTTTACCTGGGTTAAACAAAAATTATTTGTTGGCCATGAAAGAAGCAAGGACTTTCCAAATTCACTCCTACAAACTTTAGGGATTGTCCGTGAGCTTTGTTGATGCTTATAGCAAATGAGAGTCTAACTGGGAACTGGACTCGCTTGAAGCTGAATGGCCGGTCGGTTGGTATTATTGGTATGCGAGGTATGAATACGTTAGTTTCGGCACGGAGCCATGTTCATAGTTTTGGCGGGTCCAGATTCCGCAAAAGCATTACGGATGATCCTTTCTTCAATTTCCAGATATGATAAGGCATTCCAGAAGCCTCCATCGTATAATAATTACGGTCGATATACAACAAATATTGATACATATAAAACATTTATTAACACTCCCGCTGTTTTTCTTGGCTGCCTAAAGGTATTCGTGCTAAATTTGTAAGCACTCGCTATAGTGGATCAAAAGTTTGCATATGTATATATATATATATGTGTGATTTTATTATTTAAATCTTTAAATAAAACTATCGACGTCTTTTCACATGCGTTCTTTTATTATTTTTCATATAAACTGACTCGGTTACTATCTGTTAAACAAAACGAAAACATTTATTCCCTACAACAACTCAGGGATGTATATCACAATCAGGGATTCGAAACCCACACTCGTCCATCCTACTCCTCATCCGACCCGGATGATTCGAACGACGAATCCATCCAAGGCTTGATAAACTCGGCTGCTGTTGACGTTCTCTTAGGGCCCTCGTGTTCACCTAACCTTTCTACATCATAGCGTTCATTTTCTTTAACTTTGCACACCTTGTATGGTCTGAAAAATCTTGGCTTCAATTTTAAACCTGGTCCAAATTGAGTTCTCTTTATAGCTATTAAATCTCCGACTTTGTAGGACGTAGGAGCTTTGCGGTTTTTCCTAAATGATCGTCGATTTTTAATTTATATTTTTTCTATTTGCTTCTTTGCAGTTTCTCTTAAACTATCTCGAGAGTTTCTGAAATTTTTAATAATTTCTTCATTAATAATTTCTTGAATTCTCTTATCAGTTTTCTGATGCATTTTAGTGCCAACTAATAACTCAAACGGAGTAACACAAAGGCTTCGATTCAGCGTGTTGTTAAGACTTTGTTGCGTACCTCCGATGAATCTAAACCATCGATTTGGAGCGTCTATCGATAGCTTCGAGAGGACTGATATTATTGACTGATGGATTCTCTCAACTTGGCCGTTACCTCTTGGCAAGCCTGTAGTTATCGCAACATGTTCGATACCTTCGACTTCGCAATATTCCTTGAATTCGTTGCTTGTTAATGCGGTTCCCTTTTCAGGCACAATGCGCATTGGATTACCAAACACTTCTCTATGCTTTTGGAGTTTCTCCAACACTTCCTTCGACGTTGTGGATTTCGTCGCATATATCCACACAAACTTCGTAAAACCATCTATCATTACTAACACATGATTATATTGCTTCTTAGTTGTCGCCATTGGCCCGAGATGATCTAAATGTATAGTATGAAGAGGTAGATTTCCTTTTTTGCACCTTCCGTACACCGTAATGACCAATTTCGTGATTACGCTTTATAACCTCTGCTTGCATTTTACGCGGGACGACTAACAGTTTGTTACCATCTTTTATTTTGTACAGAAGATCACTCTCTACCATAAAATCTTTGTATGGGCCATTCTCAAGTAATTTTATCACTGCAGCAATGAACCCGTCACTTTGCTGACCACACTTCAAACGTGAAACAATATCGTCGTCAACAATTAGAACAGGATTGCGTGAGAGGGCATCAACGTGTTTCATTCGGGTACCTGGTCGGTGATTAATTTGGTAGTCGAATTCTTCTAGAGACAACGCCCACCTTGCCACTCTAGTCGTCAAACTTGGTTTTTTCATCGTCATTTCGAAAGCGGCACAGTCCGTTATAATTTTAAAATGCGTGCCAATCAAATAAACGCGTAATTTTTTAAGTGCGTAAATGATGGATAACACTTCCAACTCATAGCTGCTATATTTCTTCTCTGCGTCTGTCGTCTTGCGGCTTGCGTAATAAATTGGGTGGAACTTTCCATCGGCATGCTGTTGCATCAATATGGAACCGTAGCCATGCATTGAAGCGTCTGTATGAAGCTCAGTGGGCAGCCCGTGTCTAAATAATTGAAGCACAGGATTACCCATGAGATGTCGTTTAAGCAAATTAAACGCCATTATCTCTTCCTCTCCGAACCCAAAATCCACACCCTCCCTCAACAAATCGCTTAATGGCCTGGCTATCACCGAATAATTGTATACAAATTTGCGAAAATATCCCGTCAGACCGAGAAATTGCTGAATCTGTTTTTTTGTCATGGGCTGCGGAAAATTCCTCACGGCCCTCGTCTTGCTTTCCGATGGACTTATCTTCCCGTCATGAATAACATGTCCGAGATATTCCACTCGTCTAACAAGAAATCTGCACTTCTTCCAGTTAATATCGAGTCCATATTCAAAAGCTAATTTCAGTACAATTTTCAAATTTTCAATCGGTGATTCATTATCGGTAGCCAGAATAATGATGTCGTCTAGATAAAGCGACATTATTCCTTTACGTATTAAATCACGAAAGATGTTATTCACGAATCTCATGAATACACCAGGACTGTTACATAGCGAAAATGGTACTTTCCTAAATTGGTACTTCCTTCTTCAACAGCGACATGGAAAAATCCGTTTCTTAAATCGAGCAAGCTAAATACCCGAGCTTCTTGTATTCGATCCAACTGATCCTCTATCAGCGGAAGGGGGAAGCGGTCTTTAACAATTTGGCGGTTAATCTTCCGGTAATCTACGCACAAACGTTTTGAGCCGTCTTTCTTTGAAACCAAAACAATTGGACTAGAGAACTCCGATGAACTAGGTTCAATTATTCCGCTTTTCAGCCAATCTTCCACTATTTTATCAACCAGCTCCATCTCGTAAATCGACAAACGTCTTGGATTCTGACTAATTGGCGTTTCATCCTTCAAAATTATTTTGCAGTTTACATCTGAAGTTTTCGTCGGTGAATACTGCTAATATAATTGCTTACCGACCTGAGCATCACTTCGGTCGATAATATGCGTAACATCAATAATTTCATCTTTAACTTTGATAGTATCGCACAAAATTCGTCGTTTTTATGGATATTCACACCGTTCTCATCGATAATCACTTTTGCTTCACAAAGCAGATCACAGCCAATCAAAAGATTTACGGGGATAACATCGTTAGGCACTACATGTACCGGCACATGGAAATTGTCACCGTTAATAAAGATATCTGCTTCAAATTTTCCAAATGTCTCAATCTTCTTACCAGCAAGTCCCGTCAACGTTGATCTGGATTTCAGAGGTTTCATAGCATTCAAATTCAAATATACGTCAGATTGGATCAAATTTACGGAACTTCCCGTATCTATCAGAGCACACACTTGCATATCGTCAATTAATACGTCAATTTACATTCGACGTTCTTTTGTCGTACACAAGCTAACATTCGTTTTCGATAAAGTAGAACACTCGAAACTTTTGTGTCCAAACGCATTACACTTAAAGCACCATACGCCATCAGATTTCCTTTGACAATCCTTCGACAGATGACCGTATTCATTACAGTTGTAACACTTATTCTTATTACGTCGGGGATTTATTGATTTATTACCACTCGGCACTGGTTGCTCCAGTTGTTGATTAGATTTAGCATTAATTGAGGTAGCCTTGTTGCCAATGCACCAATTTCGCGCATACGCGAAATGTACTGATGTATAGTTTCATCTTTTCCCTTTTTAGTTTTTATTAGCATCTGGTAAACAGTAGCGCTACTAACATTCACATGAAATTCGTCGAGTAACACTTGTTGCAATGATTCCCAATCCTTTGCGCTCGTAGAACGTAATAGCATCTTGGCTGTGCCCGTCAAAAGTCGCTTTGCATACACAAATCGCTGTAAATTACTCCAACCTAATAGTTCCGATGTTTCACAAAACTCTATCAACCACTTTTTAATTGGATAGTTGTCATCGCCGCTAAATTTTGATACCGAATCTTCAACGTCTTTAAATGTGAAATTAGTTTTCTCGGTATACATATCAGCATTACTTCTACTTTCCAATTCCGAACCGCAAACATTTCTTGTGAAATTGTCCTTGATTAGCGTCATCGCTCGTTCATAGCGTTGAATTAATTCATTGCGCTTTCCATCCGTACTAAGCCCCAACTTGGATAGCTCTTCTTTCATGGCTTTTACTGTTTTTGTTTGAAATTCATCCATTTTGAACAAAACTTATTTCAATAATTAAATGTTTTCCCGTCTTAAATTCTCTCAGAATTTTATGAAAACCAATTATCCGTCACGTCTATTAACTAGATCTCGGTTGAGCCCCCAAAATGTGGGATTTTATTATTTAAATATTTAAATAAAACTATCGACGTCTTTTCACATGCGTTCTTTTATTATTTTTCATATAAACTGACTCGGTTACTATCTGTTAAACAAAACGAAAACAGTTATTCCCTACAACAACTCAGGGATGTATATCACAATCAGGGATTCGAAACCCACATATATGTAAACTCCTTCTTACAAGTGAGCATGGAGAAGACGTAACATTTTTGATCACTAACCCTCCTATGTTTTTTCTCGGCTGCTAAAAAGTATTGGTGCAAAATTTGGGAACTATCGCTCTAGTGGTTAAAAAAGTTTTCATAAATTGTAAATTATTGCTTACAGTTGAGCATGGAGAAGGTGTAATATTTTTTGATCACTAAACCCTCTATGGTTTTCCTCAGCTACTGAAAAGTATTCGTTCAAAATTTGAGAGCAATCGCTCCAGTAGATCAAACATTTTAATTTATTGTAAATTCCTGCGTACAGGTGAGCATGCGAATGGTGTAACATATTTTGATCACAAGCCTCTATATTTTTTCTCGGTTACTAAAAAGTATTCGTTCAAAGTTTAGGAGCAATCGCTCGAGTTTATCAAAAGTTGTCATATATTGTAATTTCCCCTTACATGTGAGCAATGCTGAAGGTATAACATTTTTTGATTACTAAACCCTCTATGTTTTTTCTCGGCTACTAAAACGCATTATCGGCCATCCACAGAGATGGTGATTCAGGTTTTATTGATGCTGGGCATAGATCATTATATTACCTTTCAGGAAAACTAAACAAGTGTATAGGTACCTCGATCCGTGTTTAGCTACAAGCCGTTTTCCTTGATTTGTAAGAGGTAAATATTACGCAATGTTTAATGTCGGTTCTTAATTTTTACGCATTTTTATTGTAATTTAGAAAATTTATTTTTTTATCATTTTTTTTTAAATTTATAGTAAAATAATTTTTTTGAATAAAATAATTTTTAATATAAACACTGTTACTGCGAACTTATCACTATATCTTCCTATTAGAATCTTAATATTTCTTATTAGATTTTGATTTAGCAGTGTAACACACATACATACACACATCCGTGGAATCCGTGGAAAACTTCACACCCGTTTCTTGCTCTTCATTCGAAAGTAGGATATAAACTAATAGCGCCCACATATGAGACTAGTTCTAAATTACTCAATTTTTTGTTATAGCTAATACTGATCGTGGGTGTTATTTTTTAATAATGCAAAACAAAAGAAAAAAAGCAAACAAATTCCCGCAATGTATTAAATCTCTTAACTTTATTTTAAATCATCCCATTCAGAAAAGATGATTTTTCGACCAAAATCGACGTCATTATGAAGGTCGTCGGTCTATGACGCGGATGGCATTTGCTTTCAACTGTTGAGCCATCTGGACCTTGTAGGCAAATAACACGAGGTCTTTGTGCAATATTTTCCTCAGGCTATGCTATTCTATAGGACCATTTCTATCATCCAATAGCAAGTCTTTCTCACGAACTTACTTCATCAATTTCACTACAGTGGTTTGGCTTGGCGCTCTTTCACGATCCACCATATTTCTTTTCAAAATACGCACGGTTTCGACTACACAACACTGACTTTGAAAATAAGTTTTCGAAACGCTCTTCAAGCGAAAACGTGATTATTTCGCGACCCGGCATATTAGACTGGCAAGCCGTCAAAATTTCAAGCAAATCGTTCAAAAGAGTGTTGCCATAGGGTTCTGTGACAAAATCCAAAAAATAAAATACAAAAGTCGAAATTCAAAAACCAAAATCCAACTACCAAAATGCAAATCGGATAAAATCCAAATCGAAAAAATCCAAATGGACAAAATCCAAATGAACAAAATGCAAATTGGTAAAATCCAAACTTTATCAAAGCATTTTCCGCGCGGAAAATGTTTTGATAAAGTTTGGATTTTGTTTAATTTAGAACAGTGATCTGATATCAGATTGTGTATATGTGTGTGTGTGTGTGTGTGTGTTTTTGTGTATCACAGCCAAATTTAATACTGTTTTGTATTAATTACATTAGTAACCAATATTTATTCCAGCAAATAAAGGATTTAGATAAAAAAATACAATACCGGGTGAGTTTTTTAAGCTGAAACTTTCAATTATCTCGGAAAATAAGGACGATAAAAATGACCATTATCAAAATTAAATCATTCTGGAAGGGAAATACATTAGTGCTAAAATTAGGACCCCCGCCCCTGTTTGTAAGGGGGGTGGGATACAAATTGGAAACTAAGATAGGAACCCCTATTTTTTATTGCAGATTCAGATTATACGGCTAAAAATACGTAGGATTTCCTTGAAACATTTTTTTCGATTGATGATAGATGGCGCTGTAATAGGCGATATTAAATTTCCGATATTTCGTCGTTGTTCCTGGGTTACGCTAAAAGTAGTTTTTTTTTTAAATTTAAGAAATACAATTTGTTTAAAACTAATTTCAAGTATTTACATTGGAAACGTGTTAACTTTAATGCAAACATATTGCAGACTCGTATGTATAATGTTCTCAGTAGGAGAAATCGAATAAAATTTAATATCATCTATTACAGCGCCATCTATCATGAATCGAAAATTAGCCGTAGAATCTGAATCTGCAATAAAAAATAGGGGTTCCTCTCTTAGTTTCCAAGTTGCCCTCCACCCCCTTAGAAACAGGGGCGGGGGGTTCTAATTTTAGCACTAATGTATTTCCCTTCCAGAATGATTTAATTTTGATAATGGTCATTTTTATCGTAGAGGCCTTATTTTCTGAGATAATTGAAAGTTTCTGCTTAAAAAACTCACCCGGTATAATTAAAAATAAGTAATGAAAGAAACTTAATGTTAACATAACGAAATATTATAGGATATTATATCATTTTAAAATATCATTTTAAATATTCCTTCAAGTCCATATTTTTCCGCTGTTTAATAATTTTTTTAATTCGTTTCATTTTTTGCATTATACTCTTTTTTCTCGGAGCTGGATTTTCACTGGATTTTATTTTCTCGACATTATTGAAAACCACTAGCATTTCATTCCGCAGGTGTTTTATAATTTCATATAACCCACAATTTTTTCGACAAATTAAAATTTTTAGTCGATTATGCCAACCTTCTACTGAATTTGGGGTTCAAGGAAAGTTTTGTGATTCTGTATCTCCTATACACAAAAATTCTGGTGAATATCTCGATCTTATTTTTTTTACGCCAGCTACATAATTTTTTTTGAACCAAACCGCCAATTTCTGCCAAACGGGATCTTGAATATAGCTTTTTAATTTATTGTAGTAGTTGGTTATTTCTGTCGATGGTACAAATGCTAGACTTTTGAGCATGCGAACTTGTAAATTAAATTCTTCCTCGTTTCGATATTTTTAAGCTAAACCTCGTTTTTGAACTTCGCGCCATGTTATCTGGCCAAAGTGAAAAATACACCCCTTGTATTCCGATGGAAAGAATGATTTTGCTGCCGAAGAAATTGCTATTTCGAAATCTGAAATGATTCGATCTGGATTTAAAGAAATGCCACTTTCACAAGCTAACCGACAAAGTTCATAAAATAATTCCTCGTACGCCAGTTTAGATTTGCTGATCATCAAGCAAAACAGAAGTGGTACACTTTGATCTTTAATGACGTCGTGAATGGTAAATAATTGCCTCATTATAGATGGTGCAACGTAAAATGCTTCATCCATTATCCAACACCTACAGTCACCTACCAATGTGATGGATTTTAAGGTACCCAACATCATTAAACGTTCCCCGTCAAATTGTTTATCGCTAAGAACGAAAAGTTCAGCTTCTAAAAGCATTAAATTGTCCGGAATGTTAATTTCATTTAAATTAGTTGGTTCTTTCACGAAACTTTTTCGACAACGAATTATTTTTTTTCTTTGTACCTCATTTGATCGACGGCAATTAGCATCAGTTTCAACAACAGAATCTAACAGAATCTGTTATAATCTTTGATGGACGTTGCGTTGAATTTTTAGCTATATTTTTAATTCTGGCATTGGTTATGGAAATCATTTTTTATATGGTGTCTACACGAGATTTAGAGCTCTTCGATTTAAGTTGCGAGCAACTCCATCTAAATATGTTGGTAGAATTCTTATCGATGTAGTAATCATACCCGTCGATAAATAATTTATCGTTCCCTTTATTAAATTTTACTATTGAAATCGCACTCATTTTTAAAAATTGCAAACACTTCGATATTTATAAAAGTTTATCGACTGCTTCAATAACACGAAATGTGCAACAAAACAAAAGATTTATAGTAAAAGAAAAACAATTGTTTTTATTTGAAATAACAATATATTTCACGTGTATAAATGTAAATGTATGTACGTTAATCAGACAAAGACGAGTATTCGCATTTTTAAGAAATTGTTTTATTTCAAAACCACCACCTCCTGAGATCCAAATCAAATTTTCAAATTCTCAAATTTTCTATGAAAGTAAATAATTTTTGGAATTCATTACAGTTGGTTTTTCGATTTTTGGATTTTGTCCCATTTGGATTTTACATATTTGGATTTTCTCCCATTTGGATCTTTCATATTTGGATTTTGTCCTGTTTGGATTTTCGCTTTTGGATTTTTAAAATAATTTAGATTTTAACCATTTAGATTTTTTTTTTTTTTGGATTGTGTGACACAACCTTGCTATAGCCTATAATTTAAAAACAAACAAATAAATGACCCGCCCTGTATATTTCAGGAAAGGATACGAATTTCAAAACATTTAAAAAAAAATCGAAAAATTACATAATTTCGATCAATTTGATAAAATAAAATAAATCGATTCGTTGTTTTCTAAACTGTTCTGTACCATACGTTAACGATTTTAGAGTAATGATTGAAACAAAGGTCAAATCAATTTCTATTCCAATAATATCACATCCCATTTTAGACAAATTATCTAAAATATTCTCATTCTTGTATATGTAGATATATATTGTATCTATATGAACTTTCTACCTCAAATCAATGCTTTAAAAAATTTAAAAATATATCCTTTTTCATTTGCCCTAGATAATAGGTTATATCCTGGTTTAGAAAATAAAATCCTACAACGCCAAAAAAAGGAAACTTATTTTTATTTTTAGAACACTTAGTTCTAAGCGAATGAATAGCAAAACATGTAAAATACACAAATACACACTATCACATTAGGAAAGGAAAATTAATCCTTTTTTACATTATTCCTAACATTTTCTACCGTTTATACCATGGTGGGCAAAATGGTCCAAAATTATTTTGTTTCTGATTGATTTTGGTTGGGGTAAAGGACCGGATTCACATCTAGAATTTATATTTACTTTACGAGTACTACACATTGTAAGTAGCTTTCTCTGCAAAAACAAACTTTTTTCTACTAAAATAATTGATACATATCTAAAGAGCTTAACAAGGATTTTATTGTCACGTCCATTTACATAATTTTTCTTATATTATCCTTGTAAAAAATTATATTCCCAAGAAATTTCATCCTTTCAATAAAGGATATCCAAATGAATTACGTTCCTATACAAAAAAAAACTATTCAACTCAAATAAAACCAGGACCCAATATATTACACTACAATTTAAACAACAACAAAAAACTACTAAAAATATCCCTTTTTTACTCTCGAAGACTATAACTCATCTGTGTGTGTGTGTGTATATACATGGCTATATACCGAAAAAGGATAGGACCAAATAATAATAAAATTGTAATATACGAAGCACACACCGAACAAAAAACTGAAACAAGAACGGAAATCATATTTTTATATTTCATTTTATTTTTTGTGCAAAGATAAAAGCTCATAAAAATGCTTCAGAGAGAATAGAACAAAAAAAATCCCATTTTTGTGATAACACAGTACAAATGGTATCTTTCGAGAAAAAAACGAGATGATGAGTTAACATTTAAGAGAATTAAGTTTTTTTGTTCGTCCCCCCAACCACTTCTCCGCAAGCTCAACCATGCACAACACAAACAAGTGTTACTTACACATTATATGGTTGGAATGATACATAAACTACACTAATATCATTGTCTTTCGCAGTTTTCTAAATAAACGCGTAAATTTCATCAGGTTTAATGACTTCTGATCGAACAATCGAGCGGTTAAAAAATTAATTTAAAATCGATTTAACCTTTTTCCTCATTGATATTTTGGTTTTGTGATCGAATTTGATGTCTTGAATATAAATGTTTACGGAACCCGAATATCTGCAACAATAAAGAAGCAAACGAGCTTTAACCATTTTACTTTATTACTATTTTTTTTTTTATATTTCTATGTATCCACACATATGTTACACACTAATTTCATATGAGAGGAGCACCAAAAAAAAATCAGGAAAGTCAACATTCGGTATCATTAAACTTATTCTGTCGTACGGTGTATAAATGTTTTCATCTTATCACATCAAATCAAAGCAAAATTATCTATTTCTATGGCAAAATTACAGCGGAAAAATCAAACTTTAAAAAGCTCGCACAAAAAATGAAACTTTTTTATGAGTTTTTGGTGTATGTATTTACATACATTCAAAGTGATTTCAATGTCAAAATAAAATCTATAAACGGAGAAATTTCATTTTTGTTGTTGTGAGCTTGTTCCGCTGTTATTTTGTGATGGGAATTGTGTAAGACAACATTGTATAGAGCAACGATAGAGGTATGCGATGTTCTGAGGTAAGTAGGAGGAAAGCGGTTTATTGTAGATGAAATGGAAAATAATGGTGCTTTTTCTAAAGGAAATTGCTTTTTGTGGCTGATTTCGTTTTTTTTTGGTTACTTGGTAAATTTATAAAATTTATGTAAATATTAAGGTATATTCTAAGGTTAAGCCGTATATTATGACATGAAATAATTATCGTTGGTTTTATATTATGTGAAAATTTGTATCTTTACGATACGTGAAATTTTGGAAGACGCGTGCTAGCCACATTTTTGACTTGATCCACTAAATTTACAGCTAAAACTATGTTACATTTAAATAAAATGTAGAGTCAATGCTACACAAAATGAAAATAAATTCGTAAAAATGACATCTATTATGGTCATAAAGTATGATTTTTAAGATAGCCTTAAGTGACCCAAAAATATTTATAATGCTAATTAAAACTTTTGTTTTATTGACAGATCGAAAGAATTCGTTTTTTTTTTCACCCACTCCTATTATTATTAAAAAACGTCCGAGGACTGGTTAAGTCTACAATTAAATAGTAATCGCCCAATAATATTGACAGCTGGAGTGGAGCTTTTCACCGGATTCTGTGAAACAAATCACGAAAAAGCAAGTGTTCAGGCTCTACAAAATATGGGTTACCTCGTGACAAAAAAATATTACATTTGCTAAACGAAATTTTATGAAGTGATTTATAATGACTCAATTTAGTTATCAACCTTGTTATCTATTGTGCCAACAAACAATAACAAACATAGGTAACAAATCATCCTTTTGTTACCTGTGTTTGTTATTGTTAGGCGACATAATAAAAAACATGTATGTTTTAAATTTTGCCACTAGAGGGCGCCACTACTAACATTTTAATATGTCCAATATATCCCTTTTGTGATTTAATAACACAATTGTGCGGGTACGGCAAAAGTAGCATGTCAAAAATTTAGTTTTGTATGTTTTTTGAACCAGCTTACACATTTGTGAATTCCTTTTTAACTTATTTTCGTCCGAAAAAAACACTATATCTATACACACAATTGTGTTGGTGCTACTTCAAATCAAGCGAAATTTTTTATCAACAATGCCATTACATGCGATGGTTTTTTACTCACACATTTGTGTGGGTTGGACTAAAATTGAGCCGATTTTTTGGTTTTCTTGGTTGAAAAAGGGATATTGTTGAACTAAAAGTTCAACGTTTCAAGGGGACTTCAAAATTGCCAAATGAAAATAATTGTGTTTTTTGTAGAAAAGGCTATTTAAATTAAGGACGAAAATTTTATATTATTCTGGTTAGAACTAGTTGCCGTCTAGAAATCCTAAAAACGTCATTTTAAGCTGTTTAAAAGCAGAGTTTAAAAGTCTTAATTCAAATTATGTAAAAATAGATAAGGCTGTTTGAATTATTTAACTAATTAAACAAAATCAAGACAACTTTAAATGCACTTGACAGAAAAATGATTCAGACCATTATTGAAAAGTTGGAATGTGGAACCACGGATACTTGTATTTTCTTCCATGATAAAAATCGGACATTAAAAACTAAAAGTACTAAAAGTAGTCACTTAAAGTTCTTATACATGTTTTCTACATGTGATTGCAAAATTAACCACTAAAATGTACTAGAGAAGTCAAACTTCTTTCTTATGTACAGTTTATTAAACGGGGTGACCCATGTTTTGTAGAGCTTAAAAAATATTGGATTTTCGTTTTTTCTTTCATGTTGAAATGAAGCATTAAAAAGTACTTAAGTTATGCAAATGCTTTTAATAAATATAATTTTGTTTATTAACGAAAATGAGGTAATTCGTATTTTCTTTAATGATACATATTACTATTTTAATGAATGAATGCCTACACGTTAATTTTTTTTCAAAATAATGACCTTCTTTCCATTTCAGTATTTGTTTGAAGAATGAGGTTCAAGCTTATAAAAAATTAAAGGATCAAGCTTATAAAAAATTAAAAATGTTGCCGAAAGATGTCAAAAGACCTCACTTATAAAGAACCCCACTGCTTACTGACACAAGACTATCCTACGACGTCACCAAGTTAGCACATTTGGAATAGCTACTGGTACATAAACGAAGTTAGTAAAAGCATTTTCGAAACATCTTCAGTTATGTAGAGATCTCCACCAAGAGAATGTGGAGGTAAAGTCATCTTCGGAATATCTTTAGTTTTAAATAGTTCCTGAGATACCTACGTGGTGCAGGACGAAACAGTTTCGGCCCAAAAATACATCAAGGGATAAGGAGCCTCGTTCATAACAATGATCAAGTAGCTAGAAAAAGAATCAAGTCACTTGAGTACACTGGTCAAAGGAAATCGTAAAACAAAGAATCAAATAAAGGATATTGTGCCGAGAATGCAGTTGGCTGGATAGATAACTCTAAGCAGCAGGTACAATAATCAAAGAGAATCCGGGCAAACGCCAATGGATCCAAGAAAAACCAAAAGGAAGATTTTTAACTAGATCCACTCGGTAAAAGAAAATTAGCACAACTACCACAGAGGAATGACAAAGGGAAGGTTCCAGCCACTGTTGAATATTAAACTGTTTTTTTAAGATAGACAACGTGGTCATTATGCGAAGTGCAGATATAACTAAGCTAGAAGGAGAAACTAACTCGGTTGATGGCGGGCATACATTGCTGGCGGAATTCATGCATCAGAAGGAGGATGTCAAAGCGCTAGTTAGGAGAGCAATTGTACGAGTTGACGAAGAAAATGAAGAACAAATGGTGTGTGACAACGGCATACCAAAACACTCCTTGACCCTTCGTATCAAGAGCCGGATAAGTAATTCACTGAATGCGGTGGCGAAAGCTCAAAAGGAAAACTAGAATGGAGCCCATGCTTAAAACGGGAGGACGAACATACGCCGATATACTCAGAGCAGGGGAAACAGGCGACGATATTATAAAGGTAGGGGTCGAGATAATTGAACATTGCAACCGTTAATTACATTGCAGAGAAAGGAGTTGCCTAGAAGGACTAACAAGATGTAATCCTCTTGAGTTGTTACTTTTCCCATAAATTGACGGCGGAGTTAACCCTAGGACTGGATGAACTTGGTTTGATAATTCGGCATCAACTGAAATATGTGATCATCGGAGGCACCTTTAATTAAAAGACCCTGGAGTGGAAAGGAGAGAAACTAGATAACAGAGGACGGCCCCTTTCAAAAGATGTTTTCATTAATCAAGAACGAAAGTTAGAGGTTCGAAGGCGATCAGATACCGCCCTAGTTCTAACCATAAACGATGCCAGAGCAATTGGATGGAGCTACATATATGGCTCTTTCAGTCGCTTTCCGGGAAACCAAAGCTTTTGGGCTCCGGGGGAAGTATGGTTGCAAAGTTGAAACTTAAATGAATTGACGGAAGGGCACCACCAGGAGTGCATCATTTAATTTCAACAGCCTCAACATAAGAACATACCAAAAGTTATGGTGACGGAAAGTCTCGAGGTTAATACCGACGGATAAGCTGTGCAAGCGCAATGAAGCCCCATAGTATCAATAGGACCAGGATATTAGGGTAAACAGGACAAACGAGACTTCGTCGGACGATAGGTCGTCACCTGGAACCTCCTAACATTACAATGCCAGCCCGATTAGTTGCAGCTGCTAAAGGTGCATACAGTGAGGCGTTGAAAACTAGTGGTTGAAAAAGAAAAGGAGCTAGAAATGTGTTGAACTTCACAAACTGCTGAGCTACGTGGGAGCTGTAATCGAGCCTGGAGAAGATTACAAGGACAGAACAAACGTATACACGAGAAAATATCTTCTTCCAATTGGGGTTAAGAGTATTAGAAACGACTTGAAGACAGCGATCATGTAATCGAAGAAGAAATGCGAAGTAGCTCTTTGTAATACTGTTGAAGACTTTTTTTTCGAAACATGAAAGAGTAATTCACGAGGAAATAAAGCCTCAAGAGCTTTTAATTATCACTGCACAGGAACTGGAGTGTGTCACAAAATTAAGAAGAGAAGCACGACGAATCAGATGAAGTCCCATCACAGGCTGTCAGAATTGCTTTAGAAACACACCTAGAACTCTATTTAGTTGTGCTGGAAGTGATCAATCTGGCAAATAAAGAGGAAGAATGGAATGGAAACGATACAGAATATTGTCGAATATGGCACACTTTCGGAGAGAACTTTTTGAACATCTACGCGGATGTGTGGAACATTGACAGAGCATGTGAACTCGCTGTAAATCTGTTCAAATTTCAAACAAGGTATCACGATAAATAATAAAAAGGTCACGACATACGAGATAAAGATAACAGAAGGTAAATGCGGATGAGCCCATGACACAAAGACTATTTCAATAAGCGGTGAATTATTATAGAAGGCACAGGGGTAAGCAATAAGATCACGAGCGGTGGATCCTGAAAGTAGGTCCTGGGGCCAACGCTCTGGAATATTCTATAGACATGAACAGCAACTGAAGCGAGTAGAATCTTCAGTGGAGGTGAACTCTAGTTTTGCGGTTATAAAGAAAAGGGTAGTTTAGGACACACCATACTATACTGTATACGATGATTCAGTTGCTGTCAAGAGAAAAGAGAACGGTTAGTAAGAGCCCATCCAAACGTTCAATATGCGAATCTATCCTTAAACGACGAAAAATAATATTTATCTCATCACGCATTCACCAAAAATGAAAGTACCACCACCAAACTTCGACTCGCTTTGACGAATCTAGTTAAACTACAAGCAGAAATTTCATCAATGATGCACTCTGGGTCGGTCCGACTATACAGCCCACTTTATGGACTAGACTAATTAAATTTTGATATAAAGGAATAGTCCTGCAGATATAAAACAGATGTATCGGCAAGTTCATATCACCGAAGTGGAATGGAAGTTTCAATGAATGCTATGGCGAAAAAATACCAGCACATCGCAGCAAAATATTACAACCTTACCACGGTGAAATTCGGTATGGCCAGCTCTGCAGTTTTAGCGACTCCATCATTACAACAAACAGCATTTGAAGTCGAAACACAGGATCCCGATGTTGCAAGGGATATTTTGACGAAATTCTACATTGAACATTGAGTGAATACTTTGGAAAGAACAATATCTAAAAAGTAAATTAAATTTCATTCTAAAGCAAGGTTTATTTACCCTAAAAAATTATCGTCAAATACCATCGAATTATCGGCCACCATAATCTTTAGAACCCATAATGGATGAAGCGAATGTGATTAACAAAATATTTGAATTCCAAGGATTACCAATTTTCCTCAAGCGAACTCAAATAACTATCAGTTAAAAACAGAATTTCAACTATAAGAAAGCATTGAAATTCGCCGATTCGTCAACAAACAAGACGTGGGATCAGCAACGCGGGCGAAAGAGCCCATTTCGGCTGTATAGTGTATGGTCGATTCAAAGGTTGAAAAAGAAATTCTAGCATCAAAAATCAAAGTGGCACCGATCAAACAGATATCTTTGCCTAGATTGGAGTTTTGTGGTGTTCATCTTCTTGCAAACTTAATGACAGAAATACAAAAAACAGTGGATGAATATACATGCATTTTTAAGCTTTGACGTATTAATCCCTCACACTTGCTTTTTATCTAACATAATGAAAAACATTTGTAGCCAATAGAGTGTCGGACATAAAACAACTACTACCAAGGAATTACTGGAAGCATGTTAGAACCGAAAATAATCCAGCCAATTACATCCAGAGGTATCATCCAAGCTCTTAACACTCAACCAGCGGCATGGGTCCTTATTGTTAGCGAAACCAGATTCTCATGGCCAAACACAGGTAAGGAAGTATTTTTGACGATATCCTATGCGAAGTTAACAAGAAACCGCCAATGTTTTCATAGACAAAAGGTCCTTGATAAGAAAAACGAAATTTACGAAATCATATTAAATAAAACATTTTCAATCACCAAAGCGATCCGAATACTTTTTTTTGTGTCCAGGTTTATCCAAAATGGAAGAAAAAAAGAAACCACCGTTTTCAAGCGAGCTTCGATAAGCGATAAGTTAGGAATAATTTGAACACCGGCATACTCGTAAACTATCAATCATTGTACCAAAGTCACACATCCTCAGTCAAATAATCATTTCGTCTCATCATACTAAATATTTCCGTCCAGGCCCATGCCATCTGATCTGATAAACATATTGGATCGTGAATTTTACAGAGCAATTATACTAGGGGGGGTGGGACGGGGGTGGGGGGGGGGGCAGGTGTCACAGGTGGTGGATAGTAGATGATCTACCGATAGGTAGGTTAGCGGTGAATTAAATAAGCCGCTCCCAACCGCAGCTC
This sequence comes from Nephrotoma appendiculata, assembly GCA_947310385.1. Taxonomy (NCBI): domain Eukaryota; kingdom Metazoa; phylum Arthropoda; class Insecta; order Diptera; family Tipulidae; genus Nephrotoma; species Nephrotoma appendiculata. The sequence continues at coordinate 132,094,841 of OX371224.1, read as the reverse complement.
TACTGGAAGGAGGGTCTCAGGGAACTGGAGAGTGGTTCACTAAATTCTGCGGGCCTACGACTTCCAGTATGGAACAGCGAACTGATGGCGCCATAAACCCATCGACTACCAACCACGGCAAACTGAGCGTCTCGTCTTCCTGCGCTCCCGGGTCAAGGAGTGAGTTGAGAGCACCTATAAACGGGTCATCCCTTGAATGGAATAGGTCCCATTGGTTTAGGATATCCATATGAATGGCTGAATGGATGGGTGAATGTTAGAGGGGGACGGGAGCCCATTTAACAAAGCCCAGTCGTGCACAGAGCTCTCTGGACGTTTGGCGACCTCCAGTTGTATCTAGCCTTATCCGTGCATACGGATCTCTGCACGGGCAGACCATCATTTGTCCGATATTCGTGGGAGCACAATATGGAATCTAAAACTAAAAAACAAAAAGAAGTGACCAGCACTTCTCAAATGCTGGTGGAGACGGGGGGTCTGCGACTCCAGCCGTCAGTGGGGCTAAAACTGGTTCCAAGGGTTGCAAGCCAGAACTAGGCGTTTGGCCTTCCGTGCCTTGGATAGAGTAGCCAGTCTCGGAGGAGCAGTGGACGGAGGAACAGACGCAAACGGTTAAGTGGGCTGTAATGCCGAACTATATTGCCGATGTCAGCAAAGCTCAGAAGGACGATCTTGGGTCAGAAAGACAGAGGTCTGGCGAACAAGAACAGGAGGGTTTGGATGCCGAAAGGAAACGGGCCAAGCTTCAGATGGCACAGTCGACGAAGGGCCTAAGCTCTACAGCGACGTTGTGAAGTAGTGGGAGGTGGCGCTAGCCGACGTGGACGAGAGCCATGAAGATGGGAGCATCACCGGGGAAAAATGGAAGTTAGTGTTTCATGCACTGAACCTGGTTTTCCTCAGAGTCCTTGGACAACATCCGGGACCACCAGTGAACCTGACTGCGTGCGGTGATCAACGATCGGCCTTCTTGTACAGGAAGGCGATCAAGGAGGTAGACGAGGTTTGGCCGGGAGCTAAGCTCAGGGCGATACCCAAAGAGTAAATACCTGAGCAAACCGAGAGCAATGGTACGGCTTCCCACGGAGCCGGCTAACTTGGATGAACCCCTGAGGATTATCCAGGTTTGCAATCCGGATCTTCCGACAGAGAACTGGAAGATTGTTAAGCAGGAGGAGCCTAAGAGCAATTTCCGATCATCAACTATGGTGATCAATAAGTAATCCCTGGTTCCCCTGTCAAAAACCAAAGAGGTATCAACTTCGGCTTCGAATCTCGAAAGTATAACTTAAGGTGGTCAGAAAGGACGAAGTCGGAGTTAAACCAAGTACTGCGCAGTCTGAGAAGAGGGAAGAAGTCATCCAGCCATTTGAGGGAAGCGCGAGGAGTGGAACCTATCCAGGATTTGACACTGCAGCTAGGGGCGAACCCGAGTGAGGGGTTGACTAGCGACCTTAGGGACCAACTAACCCTTGACAGGGAGATAGGGGATACATCGGATTCCAAAGGTTGAGAGGTGGACCTAATTAATTTTAGAAACTGCGGAGGCAGTGGGACGGAGGATACCGTCGACTCCATCGGGTCCCTTTAACTGACGTAGCACTGCTGTCGCTATTAAGGTAAATGAAGATTGTTATCAATGATTAGGTTTGTGCAGATAAACTTATATCAAACCAAGGCTGCTTCAGCGTTCTTAGACTAAGTCAGGCGAGGAAATCTGATCCAAGAACCTTGGATCAAGAATAACAAGATATGCGGTCTGCGAGCGAAGGGTTACACTATTGTATTGATGGGAAATAATATAAATGTTTTTCTACTTGCACAGTATAGCAATGGGGACATTACTGCAGATTGTATAAAGACGGAGGGGAAAAGATTCTGGCTAGCAGCCGCATATATGGACCGGGAAGCCAGATATAAAGCCAGATATACTGGGTGCACTGGTTTTTGAAGCAGAAAGGAGAAAGGTGGGAGTTATCCTGGAGTGCGACGCCAACGCGCATCATACCATCTGGGGTAGGTCGGATATAAATGACAGGGGTGAGTTACTTTTTTATTTCCTCTTAAGAACTAACCTCACTATTACCGGAAAAGTGGTGCTTTTAATGGTTAAAGTTTCGGTACTTGGACCGGGAGGTGCTGGGTTCGAATCCCATCAGAGGCTAGATGCAAACCGAATTTTCATCATCGATTACAATCGGTGATGTTAATAAACACAACTATAAGACCCTCTGATGGATTGCAGAATTCAGCGCCGACCCACCGTCTACGTCAATGTACAGATTGACATGGAGCTTGCAATGTGCAGGTGGTATACTGTAGTTGTGTGAGTAGGTGAATAGGTTAATGATGTGGCGTGAATGCGTGGTATCACAATGGGCTAAAAATGGCCTAAGTTTCAACCACTGAAACCTAACCTCACTATTAGTAATATAGGCCAAGAACCCACCTTTATTATTAGTAATAGACAGGAGGTTCTGGATATTACTCTGGTCTCCGAATTTATTTCACCGATGATCAGGGAATGAAGGGTGGCGAAGGAGCATTCCTTCTACGACCATTGTTACTTAACGTTTAAACTTAATCTCAATTTACAAAACAGTACGTGTTTAGAAATCTCAGGACAGTATGGCATGTATATAGGGAGGTATTGGAGGGGCATCATTCCATCTAGAGGTCCAGGACTCCTCGATACGGATAGTGAACTGGATTCAATGGTGGACACTCTGACTAGGGCTTGCAATACTTCTATGAGGGTAGCCTTCCCTTTAACAAACCTGGGGGGGGGGGGAGCGAAAACCTGTTTGGTGGAACTCGGTTCTTGCGGAGTGCCGGAAAGTCTGTGGGTCTGCCTTTAATAGAGCGGAAAGATCTAGAGATAGTCAAGACTGGGACTTCTATAACACTTAAAGAAAACTAGCTGACCTGTGACTGAATAATCAGTCACGTGAATACATTTTATTGAATTTTTGGTTAAGAAATGATTAAAGAAGATTTTTTAAGATGTAAATTTGATGCACTTTTATCAAAAATAAAGTAATATCATATACGCGGTTAATTTTTAAATCTTAAACGGCAAGCACGCGCTCAAATACACACAGTATGACTTACGTGCCAAGTCAAATATTCATATCTCAAACGGGAAGCGCGCGCTCGGGATCACATGACCATTTACGCGCCCAAACCAAATATTCAAATCTCAACTTCAGCTGGAGACATTTTCATCATCCACTGCAGCAGTTCTTTTACGAAATGCACCCAACTGCTTTTCGTTTAGTAGTTGATTTCGTAATTCAGCTTCTTCGGCTTCTCAAACGGTATCAAAGACTTACACTTCTACGAGAGTTCTCGATGGAGTTGGTAAGCCGATCATAGCGCAAGAAAGTCCGTGCTGTATAAGAATTATGTTGATATCGCGTAAGAGCCAATTTTTTGCTACATTTTCAATATGGTGTCATCTGCAGACTCCATCCAGAGATCAAGAGGTTTTGAAAGTTGACAAAAGCTGTAGCTTCTTTGAAGGTTTTGTAAATAAAACGATTGTTATAAAACGAATGTTCATACAAATTCAAAGCTGGTGGAACCTCGAATATGTAGCAAAAGCTGCAGGAAGAAACGCTCCTCATATCTCAAGGTTACTGCACATATTCGTGGAAAAACCTTCTCTCCACCTCTTTGACGAAGTTGTCATTTACCTCGTACGTAATCGTAATGGTGGGGAATGTCAGTATATTATAGGAAATGACTTTCGTTTTGATCATTGAAGTTGAGCTGAAACCATGATTCAAGCTTCGTTCGGCCAGTTTGTGCTGCAAGAAACAATTCATCTTCATCACCTGCTTCGAATATAATTAATTGTCGATTCGGTAGGTGGACAGAAAGAGGCATCACGGTCAGATAAGATCGATCATTAAATTTTGACTCGATAAAAAATAATTTGATATACATATTCGCGGTTTGCAAAAAGTAGCTGACCCCTGGTGAACAAAATGTAAATCGTAGTTTGCTATGAAGCAAGGGGAATTAAAACTGTGATAACAATGAATTTGAAAATGCTCGTCCCTCGAGGGTACGTTCAATAACGTGAAGGTGGAAGCAATAATGGAAGCATTGCCGCCACTTGAGATCGAAGACCATGTAACTAGGCTAACTATTCATTTGCTCGGTAGCAGAACGGTCATACGGGGATGGGGAAAGCTTTCGTCAGGAGACGGGTTGTTCGGGGAATTCCCCAGTGAGGTGTCCGCTCTCCCACTCTGGAATGTAGTAATCAATGGACTACTATTTGAACTGGAGGGGAAGGAATGGTGTAATTGCCGATGACGTGGCGATAGCTGTCCCGGAAAAGCACCTGGGTACAATCAGGGATGTGATGCAAAATGCATTATTAATAACTGCAGGATGAGCCAGCAGATGTGAATTGGGGATTAACCTATCTAAAACAGAGCATGTTTTTACCAAACCTGAATGGTATTCGGCTGGTCCTACTGAAAAGGCAAGATTCCTAGGTATTCTTCTGGACAGTAAGCTCAGTTGGAAACTTAACACTATATAAAGAGTAAAGAAAGCCACTGTGGCGCTCTACTTTTGTAAAAATGTCATTGGAAAGAAATGAGGCTTGAAACTGGAGCTGATGACACGGCAGTTGTAAGGCCCATACTGCTGTACGGTGTGAGCGTATGGTGGCCTGCACTGGAGAAAGTATCATATAGGAACATGATGGCGAAGGTGCAGAAGTGGGGCGCTGAAAACGACCTCCACTAGTGCCCTAGAGGTTTTGCTGTACCTTCTCGTTGGATATTAATTATTATAATTGGTCGAAGTGTGCGATAACAGTCACTGAAGCCTAACCTAACTTAACCTAGTTTCAATTCAAAATCAAAGAATCAGACACTCATATCTTATTTATTAATTTTACTCATTTAGTTGAGTTCTTAGAAATATTTCCATCATTTTTGAGGAGTAAAATAAAAAATCTCCTGTTTCAAGAAAACATTGGATTCGATGCCAGGGGAACGCCATCTATTTAGTATCTATATTCGAGGAATTAAGGTAAAACACATCGATACGTATACATAAGACCGTAATCCTACCATCCTTTGGCTAATACGCACAATAAAATTTTTATGAAATACAAAATAGGCAAATTTGTTTATTGCAGCTGGGAAATGGCGATTACAATTTAAGAATAATGATGAGCATGCGAAAGGTATTATTGAATTCAACAATATATAGCAGAATTATTATAACCAACTCGCAACAAACCATGAAAATTGAGTAGCAATTTATTAAATTACATTCAACGTCATAAAAAGGTAAACATCGCATCGTCCCCACATACGCTATATATATCCGAAACATCATTGAACCTCCTCATCATAACTATATAACCCCGTGCGCATCGATACACATAATATTGATGTATGAAAACGTTTTTTACGACTCCTCCTCATATCGCATATGTACATACAATACTCTTGAATTGTATAACATTTGTTCAGTTGTTTTATTTGTGTAATTCATGTTGATATATTATTATCCTGCGTGTATATTTTCCCGATGAAAATCATACACGAAAAAAAAAATTGCCTCTCTAACCCACTTTATACCTGACTCGTTCCTCGCTCGGTTCAAACTAAATAATGTCAATCAAAATTCAAACAGATTTTTTTTTTGCGTCAGCTTTTTATCTGCGTCTATCAAATAGAATTATTTGTATCAATTCATCAATATCAACAGCAGAGACGAAAACAAAAAACAATAAAAATAATAAAAGTTGATCTACAGTGACAGATGAAAATATTTATAGAGAGGATGGTTAGTGTACTACTGGTTGTTCGACATTATTCCCTGCGCACCTCTTAATCATATACTGAACTCCCGGATTTTATTACCACCATATGAACATATTTTTGGTTTTTCTATTTTGTTTTTTTTTTCGATTGCTGCAGAGAAAATTCGGATTGTTACATGGAAACATATATAAATAGTATCTGCGGTATCATGGTAATATGAATGTATCTAGCTGATAGCTACTCGTTTTTTTGGTGTGACGGTTGATTGAAATAATATTGATTAAAATGTGATTGTGTACGACACGAATATTATGTATTTTAAATTTGGAGGATTTTGATTTGGCTCATATTCCGTTGTCAAACCACCGCCCTCCTGCTCCCGCACATTTATATAAAACGCCAAAAATGACATTTTTATATTTTTAAATGGTTTTATTGCTTTATTTATAATTTTATTGCTATTATTGTCTTAACAATAAATAAAGCATTTTACATAATAATTTATCTTAATAAAAATTGAAAGAAATATAGCACAGAATTATAATAAACCCATTTATTTAATACGATTTGTATTTCCATGGGAAACTCAAATATCCGCTATATACTGTACAAGAAATATAATATTTAAATTTTAATGTTTCCATTTCGATTTAACTACTATTTGTTATTGGCATCTAACAATATCTATTAAATATATATGTATGTACATATAGAAATACATGATACAGGCAGCCATCGGTTTATCCGCTTCCCCACAATACGCAGACAAAATAATTTAGTCAAAAAGAACAATTGGAGTACCTGATTGACAGCCTCCATGAAATATTCATAAATGGATACGGGCGTACTCTGGGCAATGCCCTGTAGGACGAACGGTCGTGGTACCCGAACCCTTCGTAGTAGTGAAGCAGAATAGCAGGTGCATCCACTCTCTGTGGAGGCTGGCCATATAGGGAGTGAAGTATTAAAAGTTTTGATTCAATTAATAAAATAATTTATTGGGTCACTTTCAATAACAATTGGTATAAATCTATTGTATTATCAGGGAACATCATCCGTTTCAGAGAAGATCAAATTTACAAAGATCACCGATAAAGAAAAATAGAAGTAACTCGGTGTAGCTGACCAAACCGATGCTTTTTCTAACGTTTTAACTAGATATACTGGACAAACATTACATGAAATAAGTGATGCCGCCGGAAATTTTACTTTGCAAGTAGCCGAATCTAGTAAAATAACTATTTTCCTAGAAAAGGAGAATATAAATCTTTTGGCAACACTAGAGGTAATGGAGCAATTATTTGCCAAGCTAAGTGAAGAAATAAAGCTAAAACGAGAAAATGAAAACCTAAAAATGAATCGGGATTCAAAAGAAGATTGCAACATAAGAAGCATTGAACCAGACAAATTCATCTATTTTACCGATGAAGATGAATTACAAAGAGAGACGGCTTGGATCCTAAAGAATAAAAAACAGTCCAGGAAGAGTAAGAAAAAAAAGCCGAATCGTCACCTGAGGTTTACATCAAACCTTAGACCAAATTTGGTGTAACCAGAAGAAAAACCACCCGCCACCAATAAATATTATGGGTGTAACCAGTTACCCAGAAATTCAGTCACTGATGAAATCGGTTACTGACAAAGATTATAAGGTAACAGCGCTAAACAATGACGTTTGGAAATTAATACTGTGGACTCATATACTTATATAGAACCTTATCTATGAAATTGAATGCTGAAAAGTATCAGTGGTTTACTTATGAGAACAAACAGGTCCGACAAAGAAATAATGGAAGACTTACAAATTAAAGGTCTTAAAATACTAGATGCTGTGAATATTGTTAAAAAAGAGAGTACTGAAATCCAAGAAGAGAACCAAACTATCAGTAAAAGGGGACTCCCTCTTGTTATGTTGGTATTTGATAACAAAGACAATGTTCAAAACATTTATGAAATAAAAGGAATCCTTCACGTGAAGGTAAAAATCGAACCAATGAGGAGAACCACAACACGATACCCTAATGCAAGAAATGTCAGACATTTAATCACACCCAAAGATATTGCGGCCGATATTCAATCATATTACCCAGGCATGTACAATAGGGCCAACATCCGGCTAATTATCGAGGCTGTGAGATTGCTAAACAACTACAAAAAGTAAGAGATAAAACAAGAAATCAACCGCAAAATCACGAAAATTTAAGGGTTCATTTAAGGGTTCAAATTTAAGGGCAACACAGGGCAAAGAAGCCTTGCCCAGGTAGTGAAAGGTTTAGGTTCAACCAAACATATGGGCTCCGAAAATAACCAACCAGCTATTACAAAGCGGCAAGAGGGCCAATGTAATCTGAACAACATGACACTTGATCAACTAAAGAAAATGTAACTCCCACAACACAATCCAACAAAAAATGTTAAGTAAGAACACAACTTTCAAAATAGCAATCTGGAATGGGAATGGGACTATGAAACATATTTCCATCATTTAGTTAAATCTTCGTTTGTTAAAATACGGGGTTATATCACTCCATTCATCCAGCGGAAAGAGGTGGTTCGGCATTGCTAATAAAAGAAAATATAAAACACCATTTAGAATCAAATATCGAAGAAAAACAATTCTAGTCATTACTGTAAGGTTCCAAAAGACAGCTTACTGTCTCTGCAATATATTGTCCTCCCCGGCATAAATTGAAAAGGGAGGATTACCTTAAACTATTTAAATCACTTGAACGCGTGGTTTTATTATTGGAGGTGACTTGAATGCAAAAAAAAACACTTATTGGGGATATAGACTTACGACGTCAAAAGGTAAAGAATTGCTTCAAGCAGGGCAGACATTAAAATGTGAATTTTATAAACTGGCCCAGAAAATACCTGGTCTAATAGACTATGTAGTAAGAGAGAGTGCGCCCAAATTAGTAAATTCAAAAACAAACTGGGATTTCTTTCGTGAAGTAATGGAGAAAAAAATCAATTTTCAGGTACCGATAAGAAATTCTCACCAGTTGGAAGATGAATTAGAACATCTCAATTTAACAATTCACCATGCTGCTTTGGCAAGTACCCCTATTATACAAAATAAGAAGAAGCTTAACATATCCTACCCAATGGAAGTTAGAGTCGGTAAGAAAAAAACGACGGGCACGTAAAACCTGGGAAATAACTAGAACGCCGGAGAACAAAACAATTCATACCAATTTAGGTAAAGTGTCAAACCGATGAAAAAAAATTCTGATTATTTACTGACTGTCGAAGGCGACGAAGGGACCAAAATGCAAATGCCTCCACTTAAAAAGGAGGATGGAACCTGGGCAAGAGGTCCTAAAGAGAAGGGGCATATGTTTGCGGAGTATCTCGAAAATGACCTTCCAACCACTACCAAGACAAACGGCCGATGAAAATATAATATCAATCCTCAAGCTAGATGATTATTTGATTTACGCTTAGTAACTCTCAAAGAATTAAAAAAAGAAGTAAAAAGCAAAAAGAATGTTAAAAAGCCGCAGGGTAGGACTTGATTACTTGCCAAATAATCAAGGCTCTACCAGATATTAATTATTAATCAAAGATTTCGTAAGCTATTACACATAATCAATGCAAGCTTTCGGTTAAAATATGTTCCATGGCAATGGAAAGTAGCAGAAATAATCATGATAGCAAAACTTGATAATGATAAACCACCTAACGATAAAAAATCATACAGGCCAATTGCATTGCTGCCACTTATATCAAAACTCTTTGAAAAATTATTACTAAAAGGACTTAAACCAATAATTGAGGACCGACAACTAATTCCTCCACATCAAAATTTGGATTCAAAGAAAAACATTCCATACTTGAACAGATGCATGCTCTAGCAGGTTTCTGGACATTTCTAGAATCCAAATACTGAAGCCGAAATAAACACCAAAGTGATACAGACGTTTCAAAACAAGGTTCTTCGTAGCATCGTAAATGCTCCGTGGTACACAAAAAATGAAGACCTTCACAGGCACTTACCGATGGAATACATCAAAGATGAAATAAAAAAGCATGCAGCCAAACACGGAATAAGGCTCCAGAAACACGGAAACCCCTATATTGGCCAAATGATAGATAACCCTGTCGTTGAAAGAAGACTCCAAGGAATGAGGCCACTTAACCTAGTAAACTTAATTAAAATTAGTATTTTAAATAGGTATAATTAATTATAGGACTAACCATTGGGGTTCACCCCAACAAATCAGAATTCTTTAAGAAATTTGAAATTTGTAAAACTTTGAAAGATAAATTGCTAAATGAGCACAGGCTTATTTGTAATTAATAAAGAAAACAAATAAAGGACAATTGAAAATTTCTAAGTACTTTGTTATTTGTCGATCACAATGATATACTAAATACCATAACATTATTTGAACCATTTATACTTTAGAATAACTGAAAACATTAACATTTGTATGCTGTATGAAATAGCAGAAATTTGATAGCGGAAAATATGAGATTATGCTACTCGCCACAAGTGGCAGTACTTTCACAAATGCGACAGTAGCCGTGTTTTATTATTGGAGCACTATCCGGAGCCGAAGGGAAATTTCTACTGAAACTGTAGCTACTATTCACTCGTGTCGCTACTAATCAAAAAAAATAAATTGTACTTAACTTCATGCAGTCGAATGATAGTTCTACTTTGGCTTGAAATAAATTTCTCAAACATTTTAAAACCCAAACAAATTGCGAAATAAATAATAAATTAGATAAATTTAACAAAAATATTTTATTAATATTTAGTTGTACACAATAATAAATATAGTGAATAAGTGTTTAAGTTTAAAATTTGAGTGCTGTTCCTGTGTGATACTTATAAATATAATGGTTACTCCAACGAAAGCCTCGAACGTCATTAATATTCAAAACACCGTTGCCTACAGTTGTAAACGAGCTAGGTTTGATCGTGAATTTAAAAATCCTAATTTGTTTTGTGTTTCTTTTGTAGAATGACGATGAAAATGAAAGACGACGAAATAGATCGGTGACCAGTGGTACGAGTAGTGTATTGTTTCGACCAGTAGTACGAGTAGTGTAAATAGGACAAAAATGTCCAAGTAGTTGGTGCTTCATTGGAAGCATCGAGTAAAACTTATGGTTACCGGATCGATAACATGCACAACGAAGTGATTTGAATGACTGGTGGTTTATCTCGTATGAATGTCGGCGGTAACGGAAATGAGAATGAGAAAATGATAACTCAATTGCTGAGGGTAGTAATGATGGGCAGGATCCAAAAGCAAAGGCCAAGGCTAAAGCAAAAAGCGACGTCTACAAAGGTTAACCGTAACAAAATGTAAAGGAACGATAAATGGTAAACTAGATACGGTATCTTTCTTGGATCCCGTATTTGCTGATATAAAATCGAATTTAAGCGCTATGAATAGTTTGAATCGGGCTTTTCTCAATACGCTGGAATCGTATAACTCGGAAATTTTATTTGATTACGATAATCCGTACTGGGATAATACACCAAATGAATTTATACTGAATGAGGACACCCGTTGAAAATGAGAAATTTTATTTTATGAATTACAATAAGCTGGACGGCCTGTTAAAATTAGGATAATATTTACGAAATACAATATTAGTTATAAGCCATGCAACATGAATAAGTACGTATTTGGCTGGAAACATCTAAGTAAGGAATCGCTATATAACGATCTTTTTAATTTCAGAATGCTGCACTCAACCGCAGGTGATAGTAACATAAATATAGATAACAGCGATAGTGATAATGGATTTATGGGTGTGAAAATGTCGAAACGGTGTTGTGCCCATTCATGCTATAATTCGCAACTTAAAAACCGTATAGTCCATTATTTCGCATTTTCAAAGAATGAGGATTAGTAAGTTCCATTGAATTGTTTCGATCCTGTAGGTAGGTAGAGGATTTGAATCCAATATACTATTCTTTTCTAGTGCTCGGAAATGGGCCGCCATTTAATTCGAGACCCAAGAAAACACTGTGGTTCGTAACTGTACGAATCCCAACAATATTTGTTCCAAATATTATGAAAAATAAGGAAAACTTTAATATTGAACAATTTATGCCCGGAGGAGAGGAATCGCTCAGTTACGATAAATCACAGACGGAGGATGATATCACCTTGAGCAAATTGCCTTCAATAAGTCTGCTTAAGAGACAGCACACTGAAGAACCAATGACAACAAATTTATTTGACAGTCCATCTCCTGAATGAAACCTATCTATCTAGAAGAATATGATTTACCACTAACTAAACATTCGCGAGATGTTGAATCTCCACTTTTAACGTCCGAACCGGATGACGAACTCGAAGAGCGCCTTCAAGTAGATGACGATCCAAATGAAAAACTCACACGCTCCGATAAGTATTTTATAAACGACGAAGGTTCCCAAACTTCGACCCAAGCCGAATATTTTCTGGATGAACAAGACGAAATAGATCAGTTTCTATGTCGTCTATGTGCCAATGAATTTTTCGGAGAGAATTACTAATTTCCCACGAAGATGCTCACCTGATCGAACTAATAAATAGTGTGTTACCGCGATCCGCAATCCAGTTCCACGATTACTTACCACAACAAATATCTATACCATGCCTAAAAAGGGTTCATCAATGCGGAAAATGAACGATTTCGACGCGGTTCAGGAAAAACTAATGAACAGTTGAAATCGTGTTTTTTAATTTAATAAATTTTCTTATCAACATACAAAATATTTTTGATTTCTATACATAATTTATTAAAATTTTCCTTTTCACGATTTTATTATGTATTTTAAATCCATAGATGCATGTTATGAAATTGGATGACTGGCAGCTAACACAAGAACTATACAAAAATTAAAAATTTTTTAATGAATAAAATTTTACAATGATATAAATTTAAATTAAATTAGGCAATTAAAATTGATTGTTTATAATGAAAATTATTTATCCTTTTTTTCCGACCGTAAAATTTTCTGTGAGTTTTTTTATAAAACCAAGACCCAAACTCTTCTTTTGCTCCACTGATTGGCCCAAATTCATAATCGCCACGTCCATCGTACTGTAAGAAGTAATCATGGTGTTTCCATAGTGATTTATGATGGGATACGGTGAAAATGTGATTTCTGATTTTCGGCAGTGTAGCTACATATCGAGCGAAACCTCATACATTCGTCCAAAATTGCAAATTGTGGATTGTGATAGCACATTGATAGCGTTTAGACCACGTTCCCGATTTTGTGGATATGATAATTGTAGGTACAATTTCAAAAAAATAAATTTTAATTCTTTTTTCTTTTTTTATAATATTTTTTTTTGAAAATACAAAATCATTTTTTGGGATGGGTATGTAATCTCGCATTACAAAATCTAGCATTCAAAATCTCGCAATACAATATCTCGCATTACAAAATCTCGCATTACAAAATCTCGCATTACAAAATCTCGCATTACAAAATCTCGCATAACAATTTCCCGTACATTTATGTAATCGCGCGCGCGATTACATAAATGTACGGGAAAGTGTTATGCGAGATTAAACGTATGAGAAATTCCCGTCAAACAATCCGGAAGGAATTATATGCGATTTTGAAAAGACAAGTGTATCGTCAGCCAAAGTTTTTTCCCAAAAGCATCGTTTAAAGGATGCATCTTTCACTCACTTTGGCCAAATAATATGGCGCGAAATTCAAAAAGAAAGACTTGTGGCAAAATATAGAAATGATGAAATTTTGTAAAACCAAATCAGGATGATTAAAAGTGTAGCCTTTGTTCCACCAAACGAAGTCGATAATAATTACCAGAGCTTGTCTAGGAAATTTAATGACGAGGACGTAAAAACATGGTAGTTTAATTTAAAAAAAAAATTATAATGGAGAAGACTTTCAACGGCCCAGATGTAAACCTGAATTTTGGGCTATCGGTGAAAACGATAATGGATCGGAGACCTTCCCGTGAACACAAAATAACGTAGAAACTTGGTACCGCCGTCTCAAGGTAATAGTCGGAAAACGTCACGCCGGTTTATACAAAATATTGGAAGATTTGGGAAAGGAAAGGATTTTATCAAGATCGCAGGTCGAGAGAGCAGAATGTGGTGAAAATATATCAGAAAACAAAAAAACAGATTTTTTGCAACGTATTGCGCATATTATTTTAGTGGGATAGTTTTATTAATAAATTGTGTTTTAAATAAATTTTTTGAATTAAATTATTGTATGAAAAAATTAAATAGGTTATTTTTAAAAACATTAACAAGACCAATCTTCCATGTCCAAGAGGAGGGAGTGCTTCGGAAAAAAAGACGTAATGCAAGATTTTAGAAATGCGAGATTTTGTAATGCGAGATTTTATAATGCGAGATTTCGTATCGCTCCCTATTTTTTACTAAAAACAATTTCGTATGTTTTTCTGAACACTACCAAAACAAAAAAAAATTGACATACATTGAGGAAGTTTGCTTTGATTTAAGGGTTGTACAAAACAAGGGAAATTTAAAGTTTCACCCTGAAATGGATAGTGCTCCCGATAGCGGCTCCTGATAAATAGGTACAGCAAGATATTTTTTTATCGATTTTTAACTAAAAAGTGAATGAAAAATCTTAGTTTAGAGTTAAACAAATTAATTATATGCAAAAATAGGGCGCTAAATATAAGTTTTGACATAGAAAACTGGCTGCACCGGATACAGCTATCGGGCGCTAATAAAAAAACACGGCTATTAAAAGTGATTCTTAAAATGACAACTTGATTGATCTCCGTAGTAAAGGAACAGGGTAAATGAAATTTAACATTAATCCGTCTTTCCGCCATTTCTTAACGAATTACAATTAATTCTGGATAGAAGTATTGATCAGGGATTTTAAAGTAGGTTTTGGAAAAAATTCTGTTTATGCTGGACTAAACTTGGCTATTTCATAACTAATCCTTATGAAAATTGGTTTCTAGATTGATTTTTGAGCGAAATATAAATTTTAGTGAAAAATTCTATCTGTTCATTCTACACGATTTAAATGGATTTTAAACTGGAGAGAACACGGCTATTTTTTAATTAATAATTGTAAAATTTGCATCGCATACAGGGACAAATCGGACAAAATTTAGGGATTCGAATTTTTACTATAATTTTTTGTTTTTCCGCGGATATAGGTTTTTCTCAGTTTCTGGCCAATATCTCAAAAACTTCCACTAATAACCAATACTTTCGGTTGTTGCACGAACAACAGCTAGTTGATAGTTACCGCCAATGAAATTTGTCCGTTGTCACTGTAGTTATCACAGTAAATGCTACGGCGAGCGGCAACGTTTCTTAAAAGCTTGAGTGTTTTAATCTACCGCCAACTCTAATTAGACCATCCTCGTCGACAAAAGGATTCAGGAATTTCAGCTTGCTGATTGCTGATATGTTTTCAGCATTTCAAATTACAGTTCCGCTGCAACATAATTTTCTTGAACTTGTATTAGGACTAGAAGATTTGCTTGGGTTGCTCCTTGTTTCTTCGCCCACCTATCTCAATGAGCTTATGAAACGCTTGATTATGTTAAGTATCCTTAAAAATGTGTGCCAGCAGGTATATCAACTGCTTACGATACGTAGAGGTTTCATGAAATACCTACCGGCTGTTGTATTGGCCAATAATTGATTTCCTTTGACATCCACCTTGGTCCATTCCCCCACATCGAAACACAATCGGCGACGTTATCTTATGAAAAAACGTGGTACCACTTATCTATGTCTATTGATCTAAGGATTTTTGCAGTCCTGTTTGCCACAAAGCTAGGCGAACGTGACGGATGGGACGAAAGCCAATCCAAAACTATTTTTGAATCAGACCAAACATTCACCCTCTTGATTTAAATTGTTTTATGCGTTTGTCTATCATTAAATTAAAATAACGCTTAATTTAGCTCAAATTTATTTTTATTATTATTTCTTTAGCTTTCGGAACCTTTTCGGTTCCATTATCAAAAGAATAATGGAACCGGAACGGTTCTGAAAGCTAAATAATCGCCCTATTGATGTTTAAATCCAATTTGCTTTGATGAGTCTCGTTAGTAAAACTGCGGCACTATGTGGTGGTTTTAGCTGAAATTAATCAAACTTTTCTAGCTTTATTGCAAGTAACACACCTGCAATACACTGCTGCAGCGTACGCCTTCTCGGATGCGTCTGTTTTATCTACTTTGGTTGACAAATACCGTGGAATTTTTACCTTCTGTAAATCTGGCAGCCCATTGTGAAGTAATAGCCAATCCTTCTCCAGAGTACTTGGCAATTGATCATCCCAGCCCAACTTTTGGAGCCATAGTCTTTGGGAATTATTTCTTTCTTAAATTCAGGCTCTGATTGCTAAAAATGACGCGGAACCTATTCCAAAGATCACGGTTTTCACCTTCGACAAGCCTGCACCTGTCTAAACATTTTCTCGATGATTTCAGTTAACACTACTTCGTTCTTGCGAAATCTTCAAGCTATTCAAGCTATTTTGCATGACCAACAAGCAGAATATCATTTGATGGAGCATCAACTGCTACCACGCTCAATTTGGTCGTGGTATTTGAACCCAACATTACGCCGTGATGAGGTAGAAAGGAGATGAAAGGCTTACTTATCGTGACTGCTTCCTCCATGTGCCCTGTTATCAATTCTTTTATATAACCACGATATAATTTGTCGGAATGTCGGATCTCGTGGATCTTTTTTCTCTATTGTCATCAATCGCAGAAAAAACTTTGAGATGCTTTGAGCGGCAAGCGGACGATATTTCGTCCATCTGTATTCCTTCTGGTAATTCGCACACACATCAATTGTTCTCAGTTAACATTGCCATTTCACCTTGGAAAGACGTACTCCCGAACAACATTTACAAATTATTGAATTTTATTATCAAAATTCGAGTTCAATGAAAAACGTGTTCCGCACACTTCGTCCATTCTATGGTCGTCATAATCGACCTATTGAGCTCGCGCCACATCTGAAGCCGAACGACTTTCCTCAGCGTCGAAGTTTTGGTGAGTGGACCTTAAAATATCTTGCGGAATATCTGTTTTTTTTCACGAAATCGGTTGTTTGCGATTTGACGCCTCGTCGCTACGTGACGTTTCTCGTCTGTGCCAAAAAATCAATAACAATTCCAGAATTGGAAGACAGCATTAAACGTGTTTTTAGCCGAAATTTTCGAAAAAAGTGGTATGAAAAATTGAACATCTCGCATGGATCATTGCTCATGGTTATAAACCGCAATTTCTTTAAACTAACTTGGCTGTAAGCCGCAAGTGTGAAACCCATTAACAATTGAATTTTTGTTTTTGACGATCGTTTTTAAAATTGGAGAAAAACAAGATTATGTTAGATTATTTTTAATGATTTGTTTTCGCCATTTCAAAACTGTTTTTTACCAGGATGGATTCAACAAACCTACTCACAATCAAACATTCGATACATCAAGAGCTAAATTAAACAGCAAAGTCAAATGCCGAAAACTATAAGGGAGAATAAACGAATGCAAACAGAAATGAATCATCATGACATTCATCTTTACGCGATTTCCTACTCGACTATACTAATTCTGGTACTACTTTCCGCTATTTTATATTTTAGATTCAAGGCGCTAAGTCGGTCATAAATACCAGCACCTCTTCCTCGTGGTGGTTTGAATAGTGAAGTTTAACAGTTAAAACCACGCCAATGGCTGTAGCCCCAGAGTGTTGAGTTCAACAGTTCAAGCAATGTTTATACATACTAACTAAACAATTAGTTTTGAAGTGGGTTAGATTGTAATAATTTCGTATAGTTGGCTATTTAGATAGAGTTGTTACGAAAATATATTCTCAATTATAAGCGCCGTAAATTTTGAATATAAAATCTAAAATTTTCAAAATGAAGCAGAACAAAATTATACGCCAATAAGATTACTTCTGTTTTCATTTAAAGGGTCTTTCAATAGGGACGCTCGAAATTCGTTTGATTACATCCATGTTGTAAATGAAACTGTCGAGTTGATTATTCAACATTTGATAACCAAATTCGAATCAACCGATTCGATAAATAATCAGCCAACACCCGTATGTCACCGAACTTGACCTTTCTGTGACTTCAACTTGACAAAGTTTGCGACGGGACCTGGGTCTCCATCCGTATAAAATCCAACTGACCCAGGAGCTTAAGGTGTGTGTGTGTTGGCTGATTGGGCTCTGGAGCAGTTGGAAGTTGACTCAAATTTCACCAAAAAAAAAAAATCTTTATTGACGAGTTTTGGATGAATGGATATGTGAACAAGCAAAGTTGACGGATTTGGGGCGATGCCAATCCACACGAAAGTCACTGTTTGGTGCAAATTTTGGTCTAACGGAATCATCATGAATTTCCTTAATTCATTAAACTTCACATGATGAAAATAAAACCAACAAAAAAAAATGAAAATAGAACAAAATAAACTGTTATTCAAAGTACAGGTCAAACCAAAAAATATCTACTTAAAAGTAGACAGAATATTTTTGCCTCACTAAACATTGAGATATCTAGTGAGGCCTACATGGGCTGGATACACCCATTGATTTTTTTGTAAATGCTATACTTTAAAAAAAAAAATGTCAAAAACGAAAAAGTTCACATATTTCACTTGGACCCCCAAAAATATTTAAAAAAATTTAAGTGTGAAGTTTCATCCAAATGAAATAGAACGAACACCACCTCCCTCGAAAACTACTTTTTCGGATTTCGGCGGTATAGCAAATGGTAAATCTGCAAAAATTCGGATATTCACGTAAGCCGAGACTCACCTGTATTTATAAAATACTAAATCGTTTTTTTTTTTAATAATAAAATTAATCGGGTTGGAAAACGATATTTTTTTTTTTATATTGAAATGATGACATCACATTTTTTCATATCTGAGCACATATCCAATCACAAAATCAATTTCCAAATGAAAAATATAAAAATAATTCAAATATATAAAAATAAAATTAATTTCGTACGAAGTAAAATTATATTTTAAATAAATAAAAGCAATAATTTTTATTTTATTTATTTAAATTCGAAAATCCAATTAAAAATTTTTTAATTTTTTGGAGAAAAGAAAAATATTATATTTATAATAAAAATTATAATTAATTTTTCATTTAAACAAATTAATCTGAATTTTGTGTTTTTCAAAAATTTTACCATATTTTATTGTGGAATTTTCAGGAAAATTTTTATTTAATTTTCTTCTTTTCAATTTAAAATGTGTGTAGTGTTTGTCGGATTTATTTATGCAAAATAAAATAATTTGCTGTATTGGGAGAAATTGAAATAAAATATTTTTTTACATCGTAATTGATTTTAGATAAATCGTTTCTAGGTACTTGTTGATTTTAAATTTAAATAGAAATAATTTTTAAGTTCTAAGAAATTAATGCGTATAAAAACTGTAATGCGGGGTTTTCCACGAATTTTTGGTTTTTGCTAGATGAGAATAACGTGAAAAGTGAAAATTACATTAAATTCTGCGGAAAATAATTTTTGATAAAATTGGTGTCGGAACAAAATATTTGTAACGCGTTAAACATTATGCCGCAGAGAAGAGGGACTACACAATATTATACTTTTTTCATTGATACTAATAATTGTTTAAGTTTACCTGTTACTGATTTGATATTCCAGTGTCGTTAGCACTTGATGAAACTTACCTAGAAAAAAAAAAATAATTAAATACAAACAGGTGTAAATTGCGAGTGAAATTTTATCAACTTATCACTTTATGCGTACTGAATACAAGAAATATAGAGGGTCCAGTAATAGCTGGTGAATGATCTCGCTATACAAAACCGAAGGCATATTAAACCACAACAGTTTCTTAACTGATGTTGTTTACATATTTGGGGTTTACCAGGCCAATTATTGGTAATACAAATTAATTCGGTTGGTTTTTTTAATTTTTAAAATGCATTGATTTTAAAATAAAAAGAATGAAAATAAAATTTGAGCGTTTCCAAATATTTTTTACGACTTTACAACGTGAAGCCGAGCATTGTCATGCAAAAGAATAATTTTACCATGCCTCTTCTGATATTCTGGTCGTTTTTCTCGTAAAGCACGGCTCCAACGAATTAATTGTAATCTGTACCGCTCGCCCGTATTGGAATCGTCAGATTGTAGCGGCTCGTAATACACAACGTCTTTTTAGTCCCACCAGATATACCTTACGAACCATGAATGTTCGTCTTTGGAGTAGATGTTGAGGTCGATGGCAACGATTGGCCGGGCAAAGCGTAGTATTTTTCCTCTTGGAGTTATCGTAGAAGAACCACTTCTCGTCACCAGTCACTTTCTGATGTAAAAAGACCATTTCTTGTTCGCCTTTAAAGGACCTGCTCACCAGAAAAAATCGCCTGTCCACATCTATTGGTTTCAATGCATAAGGGACCCGTTGCCTTGCTTTTGAATCATGCCCATAGTTTTCAATCGTACGGAAAATGTTTGTTGGGTCACCCCCAATGTTCCGGCAAGCTCCTCTTGCGTTTGAGTCGGATCTTCATCCGAGCAATGCCTCTAATTCATCGTCTACGAATTGTTTTTGGCTGTCCCAAGCGAGGCTCATCTTCAACATTGAAATCATCATTTTTGAAGCGTAGAAACTCTATATGATTTATCAGTTGTAGCATTTCCACCGTAAACTTCCACAAGCATTCGATGTGATTCAGCTGCACTTTTTTCCAATTAAAACAAAAAAATAAAAAATTCCGCAAATGCTGTTTAATTATCACAAAATACGACATATTCAACACTGTAAAAAAACACATTTTGTATGAAACTCAAAGCAATACAAACTGAATGTTAGCAGCAGATGTCTAATCTGTCTGAAACAACGGAAATCAGCTGTCACTATAAAAAATTTATAATATTCAAATCCACTTTTTGAAAACGGACTGAATTAATTTGCAGTCCCAATACATCTGGAACACTAGTAAGATTGAGCGATAACCAACGATATGGTCCTCAAAATTAGGAGGGATCTTTTAATGGAATAAGCAGTTTGAATTTATAATGATTTGAACGACTTTTGTGATAACAAATCATACTTAGTTACGAAGTATAATCTATGGCAGTTTCTCTTATCAGTCAGCGTTTACTCCAACAAGTATAGTTTTCCGTTGTGAAAAAATCCACATAAGAATTTTGATCTATTTTTCCATATTCTACACGGAATGGGTACAAATGGCCAAATTTGAAAGAGCCGAATGTCGAAGGGCCGAATATCAAAGGGCTGAAGGGCCGAATATTTTTTGTTTTTCGAAATAGAATTTTTTAAAATTGTTGTTTTATGGAATATTTTGTAATTTTTTTTTTTTAATAAACATAAATGAATTTCGTATGAATTTATGTATTTTAGTATTTTTCATCTTTGGATATTCATGAAATTCCACGTATCCAGTCAGCGACTAATTTTGGTGAAGGAAACTTTTGTCATGCGCCACCAGAGACATTCGGCCGTACATATGTCTTACCTTTCTGATAATAGGTATATGGTACAAAAACTAAAAAAATAAATTAAATTAAATGAAAAATTTAAAAAAAATATATTTCTAAAAACAAAAACAATTGGCCCTTCGGGCCTTCTATTCGGTCCTTCGACACATTCGGCCCTTCGACACATTCGGCCCTACGACACATTCGGCCCTTCGACATTCGGCCTTTTGATATCATACCTTCTACACATATCGATAAGCGAAATAAAAACGGATGAAATGGAGAATCACGATGAGATGAAAAACCTTAAAAACACAAACAAAGGACTTTGTAAAAAAAAACTAGCATACGCTAAATCCGAAGTTAATTCTATTGCAATTATTTTCAGAGGACTTTTACGATTTGCTTACGGGTACATTAAATCCTATCAAAGGTACACATAAAAGTGTGGTTAAAATACAATAGGTCGACCGATCATACTTAATCTGCCGTGTGTACGTTGTAAACGGATTATATTAAAAACATTTTTTACTTTCGAAATTAAAATTGTTTAACAGCTGTTTTATATTACTGTATTATCATATCATATGGTGTTAAACGAACAGTGTCCTTACTTTAAAAATATTTTACTTTTTTTTTTTTTTTTTTTTTAAGAAAGTTTTAATTGTCCAATCCAATGGATTTAATATCCTTTGAAGGTCAGTTAATACTCCCCTTTTCATTCACGCACACACACACATATATTCATCTACTCGCACAATACCACCTGCACATTACAAGCTCCATGTCAATCTGTACATTGACATGAACGGCGCTGAATTCTGCAATCCAACAGAGGGTCTTAGGTGTGTTTATTAACATCACCGATCGTAATCGATAACGAAAATTCGCTTTTGCATCCAGCGGGGATTCAAACCCAGTACCTCTCGATCCAAGTGCCAAAGCTTTAACCACTGCACTACTTGTCCGGTAATTGTTGGTGTGAAGTCGGTATTAATAAACAAAAACGAAGAATATATTGGACATGAGTAGTTGCGGATGCGTCGAACTTTCAGAAGAGTATGGAGGTACTAAAAGTTAACGACTGACGCTCTCTTGACATTTATTGGGCATGAATTCAGCCCGCTCAGCCCATTTAAATCATAGAATTAATTAGGAATTTCGTAAGGGGGCCCAATTTAAACTAAAACTTAATTGATGGCAGACAACCATCAGTACTCAAGTTCAAATCATATAATTGTCTTCAGATTTCTAAACCAGTTTTTGTTTACGGGTGGGTCGTTTTGTGGGGCTTAATTAGTGTTGGCGAACATAAACCATTTGACCTGGAACATAAGTAAAATTCCTAGGCAAACAACGATCATCCAACGATAATGTATCGATATCACTTTCATTCAAACAATTAATTGATCAAAAAAGATTTTCCATTTGTGACCATTTAACATTCAGGTAAAAAAGGTGAATATTGGGTTGATTGTTGTATAGAGCAGCATAAAGCAGAACCAATTTCTCCGATTTGCTCATCCAAATCACGGCGTTCTTTCAAGACCATTGATCCTCTTGGAAGTATTGACTTGCGGGAAATATGCGGCGGAAAAGGAGCAAACAAAAATACGCTGCCACGGACGTTCTTTGATACGGATAATGGCCTTTGCAGGTTATGATATTTTGTTGCTACTTTTAGTGACCTTAAACATCGAACAATCAACGACATATTTATAAACTTGCGCTCTCATTCCTGGCCAAAGGTAGTACTGACTTAAGCTATCGATGGTGTTCTTAACTTCACCATGGACTCCAGTAGCAACATCATGCTCTTCAAATATTGGATTTTTCATTAGAGAATGATGAATCCATGTTTCCCAGACCGGAATATCCGTAAGTGGAACATCAGATTTCGAATCTATTCGTATGAAAATCCTGTTCTCGTTTACTTTGAAAGCTGTATAAACATTGAGTTGTTTGCGGGAGAGTTCGCGAAAAGTGAAGTATTCAGCATCTATAAATTCTTTTGCCTCAAGATGTAGAATGCCATTTTGTGTTCGATCTGAAAATTTTATGATTGAAGTGTTACGCTCGAGCAGGCTACTCGACCACTCAAGTCCTTTTGAATCATGAGCCATTGTAAACTTGAATGGTCGGTTATAACCGTGAGGCGAAAGCCTTCAATATAAGGGCTGCATCTTTTTATTCTGATAACCACCGCCAACCATTCAAGTTCGGATATCGAATATTTTTCTACATCTGACATAAAAAGGGTGTGAGTAATCAGGATTGATAAAACTGGGACGGTGGTGAGCAATTTCGTCAATTTAGTGAAAGCTGAGTCCGCATCGAGTGTCCAGCTAAACTTTTTTCCTTTTCTATTACCGGCCATAGGGGATGTGATGCTTGCGTGACTAGGTATGTGGCGTTCATACCAAGCCTACATTCATCTTGGATGACATGCTTGTTTAAGAGAGCCGGAAAATTTCTTATTGCCTGCACTTCACTTCCATTTCCCCTCAAGGCGCAGCATAAGTATTTTAATTTCGACAATGGAACATTCTTTTCAATATTTATAGGAAGACCCGGCGGCGTCTCGTAACCATGCCGATACCAAGCTTAAAAGAGAGAAATATTCTGGAAAACTAGTCGATATGGCCAATAAATCGTTGAAATAGACAAATATTCAATTGTGGTAAGAATGTAGTATGACCGTATTCATAAGTCGGCATAGGGTTTGGAGCGAACTACATAGGCCTAATGGCATTGCACAATATTGATAAAATGGTTTTCCGGGAACCGTAAAGGCAGTTTTTTCTCTACTATAATTATTATTATTAATATCAATTCAATCTGTTTTTGGGACACAAGGCTCTCCTTGCTCTTTCGCTATATTGCTTATTCCGTCCTTACTTTACGCCTATTCAGCCAGCTCGAGGACAAAAGCCTATAGAACCGATTTAAAACCAACTGCACATTGCATACCTCCAAGCCAGCCTGGAAGATGGGTCCCCCATGAGTTATGCACACCAACAGGGGGTTCGTAATCTATCTATCGGATTCGAACTCAGTACCTCTCGATCCAAATGCCAAAGCTTTAACCATTATGCCATTTGGTCGGTAGTTTTTTCTCTAGATGATTTTTATAATGGAATCTGCCACTAGACATCCTTCAGGTCGATTGCACTTATATATTTCGTAGCCGATAACTACCCAGCAATCCATTAAGTAATGTGAGCGAGTAAGCGTCCTTTTTAGTTGCTAGGTTCACTTTTCTAGAATCTGAACAAAGCCTCACTTTGCCATTAGGTTTAAGCACTAGCACGACCGGTGAGGACCAGGAACTGGTCCTTTCCTCTACTACCCCCATAGCAATCATGCGGTCAAGCTCATTATAAATTACTTATTAGGTTGCCGGGGGACGGGATAGTGATGTTGTTTTCATGCCTCCAATTCACTAAATTATAAATATCAATCCTAGATAAATATTACTTTCTAAATTTGGAACAATATAAAATCGAATTAATCGTGTTTGATCGTTGTTAGACACAGTCAGCGTTTTCAACACTAGAAACCGTTTTTTTATATGATGCCCGGACTCTAGATAAAATTATATAAGAACCGCGACCGAGTAAGCCAATTGAAGCACCACTATCGAATAACCTGTTTTTAATTTCTATTAAATATTGTAATGGTGACTTGCGGTCTAGGATGGCCATCGTACGCAATATGGTCGAATAGTAATTCAATTTAGGTTTGATTCGATGGGCGAACGGCTACCAAGCGGAGTGTGAGGACTAGATTCAATTTAAGACAGCTGAAATAGTAGGTATTAATGAATAACTATTATCTAGTGATTAGATGTGATAGTCTGAGTGCTTATCGCCGAAGTTTACGGGACTAGACTATCTTCACGCATCCATAACAAATGAATATTTTAATCGCGTGGGGTACTTCTTGATATCTGCGGTCGAGGTCCTGGTATTTAATGGTCCACCTAATGTGGCACTTTGCCAGCGTTGCTGGTGTTGCGAAATAACCATCCCAAACAACACATAAATTCAATTAACATTTCAATCATAAGCAAACAATGTTCTAATTTTCCTATTCCCACGCGCAACACACAAAAACACGTGTGCGTAAAGAATTTAAGAAAATTACAAACTATAAAAACAAACCCAGAAAGAAACCTTGCACATGAGAAAAAATGTAATTTCATGCAAATTAAAATTCGAACAAGTTATTAATTTTCTGACCCAAAACCCAATTAAAATTTTTAAAAAACAATCTAAATGTGTGACACAAAAAATTTACGAGTGGAAAACTACCACTCAGCACCATTTTGAAACAAAAACAAAAATTAATAAGGGCTATAGTATATAAGCCAAAAAATTGTAAAATGTTTTTTAGTAGTTAATCAGAAAAAGTGGTCAATCACAAAATAGTATCTCATCAACAAACAAATTTAAGTAGTTCAAATAAAAGTCTAAATAGTGTGAACCAAATATTTTAAAATCTATATGTGAAATTTATATCTACTCAGTGTGTAATCGAATTGAAAAGTCTATCAATAAAACTTTTATATACTTTCATACATTTCATATACAAAATCAAATTTAAGTAGTTCAAGTAAAAGTCTAAATAGTGTGAACCAAATATTTTAAAATCCATATGTGAAATTTATATCTATCAATGAAAACTTTATATACCAAAATCAAAATTTAATAAGTTCAAGTTAAAAGTCTAAATAGACAAACCTATAAAAGTTACCAAAATATTACACGTAAAATCCATAAGCAAAATTGTTAATATATGTAAATTATTGTGTCGAAATTTAATTGTCAATAAAAGTATAAATCACAAAGTAAACAATCTAATAAATTAATTGTGTTTTGATTTAAAATAGTGAAATACAGTGCATTCATTATTATTTAACGTATAACATTCATCAACTCTTCCAATACAAGTATAATCAGGTAAGAACTTGACACTACAATTTAATTTCCACTACATTTTTATATTACATCAAATTATATTATTTATATTATTTCACAATATACTTAATCCAGTTACTAATTAAAATTATCATTTACTAAACAAATATAATTCAAACCATTTTCAACTACATACAAATATTTATAACATTTTTATAAACTATTCCACAATATTAACTCTCTACGATACTATTCTCATACATAATATATATATATACATTTTACAGCATGTAAAACTCGCATGTACAATATATACGCTATGTACAATACTAGCGCATAATTCTTATTTGAAATCAATTACTATCAATAATAAACTTTGTCAAACAAATACAACAGCAACATTAACATTACATGTAAAACATTGGCGCTGTAGTTTACGAACCCGTGTCAACATAATCTTAAGTAAAAATAAATTCACGCGTACAAAAACAAATCTCTTAGGTCGAACACTCATCCACTAAAAAACCAATCTCCCAACTTACACACCCTTTCGCACTACCTTTTGGTCGAACACCCCTTTACCAAAATAAAGTAAAAGTCCCCCCGAGGTTGTAAAACCCTTTCACCCAAATTTGCAGTTGTAAAAAATTCTCTTGTTTCCCCAAAATCGTAAAGCAAAATCAAGATCTCAAATGATCAACAAAAACTACAAATTAAATGAATTAAATGAGTGGAACCGCACCATTCAGCAGTAAATCAAATAAAACTACAAGATCACCAACTCGAGCAAGCGAAAGGCTCAGAATAAAATCAGAACCCAACGAGCTACACTCGAGGATCAAAAATCACTCAAGTATTCCAGTCAACAAGGAAAAAATCCAAACACCACAAACCATAAGTGAACAAGTTAAAATCCCAGCAGAAAAACAAATCGAAAAGGACACCCAGGCAACACAGAAGCCCCAGATCACAGATTTCGAAGACACAGGCAAACGCTCAACAAACACAAAAATGAACCAAGCAGCAATCCAACAGAACATAGCGAGCTTCGTGCCTGAGTTTAACGGCGAAGAAAACAACAACAGAACCAACAACTTAACCAGATTCCTTGGAACGGCAGATAGCGTCTACGAAACATTAAAGACAGAAGAAGAAAAAACCATATTCAACAAACTAATCAAACTAAGACTAACAGGTGATGCATACATAAGAATTTCACACAGGAACATCAACAGCTACACAGAACTTCGGGAAACACTAAACAACATGTACGCAGATTCATATTCATTAAATGAGCTCGAAAGAAGATTCACAAACACACAACAATCATATGGAGAATCGATAAGAAACTACGGCTACAGACTTCTAGAAGCATTAGAACAATATAAAACAGGCTACAAAACCAAGTACAACCTGGACGAAATAGACGAAGCATATACACAACACCTCAACACCACATCTGTACAAGCATTCAAATATGGACTAAACAACACAATTCTACGCGAAAAAATCGCAACAATAAAAGCCAAAAATGTCGACGAAATAGTGAATGAAACAGAAACAATAGACAAAATGCTAACCGGATCAATACAAAACCCAACAACACAAAATATAAACAAACTAATTCCGCAAATGCCATCCCAAACCTTCTTACCACAGAGCAACATTTACACAAGAGTCCCAGTCACATGCAACTACTGTCAACGACAAAATCATACATGGGATCAATGCCGTACACGAATGAACCAAGAAAGAATGAGCAGAATGACACAAACTCAGCCGTACAACCAACAACAACAGAGATATTTCAATAGATTCCACCAAACACTGAACCCATACCACAACTCATTTAACCAAGAACAATTCCGCAGACAACAACCACAAAATAATCAAAGCAACTACAGGCAAAATAACAGCACACAGCAACACAACAGCCAATATCCAACGACTTCACAGCAGATGTATAACAAACCAAACCAGCAAACGAACAGATTCACTCCGAAATTTTGCTCTCATTGTAAAATTACTACAGGACACACATTCGATGAATGCCGAAGTAAATTCTACACGAGAAACCTAACTCAACATAATAACAACGCAAACCCAGGCGCACCTCCCGACACAAACGGCTTAACAGAAAAATTCACAGGAATGAGAATCAACACATTATACCCGCAACAAGCACAAACCGATTATAACATACCACAACAACCTCAGCAGGGAAACTCCAGCGGATCCGACCAGCTGTAGGAGAGCCACTGCCACCGGATCAAAATCAAACAAACCAAACATATAACGAACAAAACGAAAATCAAAACTACTCTCTCCAAATGGGTATCATTCCAGAAATGTACCTAAATCATTTCAATCATACGAGCCAAGACGCTCACTCTATTCTAATAAATAAACAAAAGAGCCCAGACGCTCCTCTTAAATCATTAACAAACAAACAGACGAGCCCAGACGCTCCCATTAAACAAGTAGTATATAAGAAATCGAGCCCAGACGCTCCCATAGAAATTTTAGTAAATAAGGAAAAGAGCCCAGACGCTCATAACACAAACCAACAAACAAAAAACAATCATCCAGGTCAAGACGCTCCAACATTAGAATTACACGAAATACAAACAGACGACGACGACATTATCCAAGAAACAGCAAACTTACAAATTGACAACATATTTTTAGTAATACACATCATAATCCTATACCTTTCTACTAAATTCTCAAAATACCATAACGTAGCGAAAACACAATTATCTAAGATCAAGCAACAAATAACGACTATCAAACAGAACATACTATCAAACATAAAACGAAATTTATCACATAATAAAAACATACTCTACAAACTTTCGAACAACAAAAATATCAAACACACGTCCACACGTAAATCAAACCACATCAAACAAACTTTTATAATTGAACAAAGTCACAAATCCCCTACCACGAAACGAAAACAACCAAATCAAATTAAAACAAACTTCCTAGAACAAGAACTAGACGAAACTGACCACAACAGCTTAAAAAACCTACTCTATCCAGAGAAATCCACGTTAATAAATTTATTATCCAAATATAAGACGAACAGAGACACTATATCCCCTCTTATAAACCAAAAAACAAGACCGAATTTATTAATAGATTCAGGTGCAGACGTATCAGTCATCAAACAGAAACACATCAATACGGACGAAGTCAACAAATTAGATACACTAACACTATCAGGCATCGGAACAGGCACAGTAAAAACAAACGGATCACTAACACTAACACTACAATTAAACGATGAACTAAAAATACAACACAAATTCCACACAGTACCGAACGATTTCCAAATTCTCGAAGACGGAATAGTAGGAAGAGACTTCTTTGACAAATTTAAAGTAGACATACTCTACAGTACGAATAATATTAAAATCAACGAACATTTAATCAAATTTTCAAACAGAACTAATTATAATATAATTCTACCAGCTAGAAGTGAAACAGTTATCGAAATACAAACATCCACAAACGAACCGACAATTTGCACAGCAACTGAAATAAAACCAGGGATATTTATTCCACACACATTAATACAACCAATCAATTACAAAGCAAAAATCATGATAGCAAATACGCTACCACAAGACAGCGAAATATCCGACTTTAAACCAATCTTAGAAACCCTACCGGAAGACATACAGTATTACCACACAGGACAAAAAATAGACTATTCTTCACGGCAGGACCAGATTATTAAAACAATAACAAACAATCTAGATACAAATAATAATGTAGAGGAGAATATGACAATACTCGACTTATGCCTCCAATATGAAGACATATTCTTTTTGGAAGGTGACAAACTGACAAGCATTCAAGGTATATACCACAACATAAACCTATATACAGATTCAAAACCGGTACACGTACAAAGATACAGACTACCTCAGACACACAAAGAAGAAATCAACAGGCAAGTACAAGAAATGTTAGATGACGGAAAAATACAACCCAGTACCAGTCCCTTCAATAGTCCACTCCTAGCAGTCCCCAAAAAACCAGGAAGCGACGGCAAGCCCAAATGGCGCGTAGTCGTAGACTTCCGCAAACTAAACGAGATCACAATTGGCGATTCCTTCCCTTTACCCAACATTAATGACATCTTAGACCAACTCGGTCATGCACAATATTTTTCAACGCTAGATATGGCTAGCGGTTACCATCAGATAGAAATGAATCCCAACGATGCACACAAAACAGCCTTCAGTACAGATTACGGTCATTTTGAATTCAATAGAATGCCCTTCGGTCTCAAAAATTCGCAGGCCACTTTCCAAAGAACAATAAACCACGTCCTAAGAGGATTTCAAGGTTTAAAAGGCTTTATATACCTAGATGATGTAATTATCTACGGTAAAAATTTAAAAGATCACAATAACAAACTTCTAGAAATTTTCCAAATCTGCAGAGTAAACAACTTAAAACTACAATGCACAAAATGCCAATTTCTAAGGAAAGAAATAACATTCTTAGGTCATCTCATAACCCCAGAAGGAATTAAACCCAATCCATCGACTGTAGAAGCAGTCCAAAATTTTCCAGAACCTAAAAATATAAGAGAAACACAATCTTTTCTAGGTCTCGCAAATTACTACCGCCGCTTTATACCGAAATTCTCCGAAATCGCCGAACCACTAACAAAACTGACCAGAAAAGGCACTCCATTCATTTTTTCAGAAAATTGTAAAACAGCGCTATCCACCCTAAAAAACCTATTGATAAAACCCCCCATCCTTAAGTACCCTGACATGAATAAACCCTTTACTCTTACTACGGACGCAAGTGACTACAGTTTAGGAGCAGTCCTTTCACAAATCCAAAACCAAACAGAGTTCC
The DNA here is from genome assembly GCA_947310385.1 of Nephrotoma appendiculata. Taxonomy (NCBI): domain Eukaryota; kingdom Metazoa; phylum Arthropoda; class Insecta; order Diptera; family Tipulidae; genus Nephrotoma; species Nephrotoma appendiculata. Next base: position 132,063,796 of record OX371224.1, on the reverse strand, counting down.
CAGTAGCCTATGCCAGCAGAGCATTAGGCAAATCAGAAAGAAATTACAGCACAATAGAGAAAGAAATGTTAGCCATTTATTGGGCGGTAAATAACTTTAGACCATATCTCTATGGCAAGAAATTCACAATAATCACTGACCATAAACCACTTACAGGAAATCTAACAAAAATACCTAACAGAATCTTAAAATGGAACCTAAAGTTATCTGAATATAATTTCGAAATTATACACAAATCTGGTAAAGCCAACACAAACGCAGACGCACTCAGTAGAATTAAACAACAAAATCAAATCTCAGCAATCACAAGGGCACAAGCTAAAACCCAACTAGACACAACACCCAATACAAATCCCAATCCAGTCCACCATCCCCAGACAGATTCTACAAACTCTAATAACACAAACACACCTCCAAATTGCGCAAGACCACAGAACCGAAAACAAAATTTAATGAACAAAACAACCACACTAGCACAAGAAGAATTCACTCAAAATCTAGATTCAAATAACTTAAGAAATAATAAAATAGAAGTCGTGACAGACATAAGAAAAAGACAACAAATTTTAAATGAATATCACAATCTACCTCTAGGCGGTCATGCAGGCACATGGCGCACATACAAACGTATCAGAATGCTATACTACTGGCCGAAAATGTTACTAGATATCAACAAATTAATTAGAAACTGTCACACATGCAAAAGAAATAAAACCCACAGAAAGACAAAAGTACCGCACTACAATTGACTGACACATCAGAACACCCCTTCCAACGCGTAGCTTTCGATATTGTTGGCCCTCTTCCAACCACAGAAAATTCAAATAATTATCTGCTCACTTTTCAAGACGACTTATCCAAATTCTCAGGTGCCATTCCTATACCAAACCAGAACGCTAGCACAGTGGCAAGAGCACTATGCGAGCAATATATCACAAAATACGGAATCCCCGAAAAAATATTAACAGATCAAGGCAGTAATTTCATGAGTAACACATTTAAAGAACTCTGCAAACTTCTAAAATTAAAACACTTAACAACCACTGCATACCACCCAGAAACAAACGGTGCACTTGAAAAGTCGCATAACACATTGAAAGAATATTTAAGGTCTTTCACCAACCTCGATCGAAACAATTGGGACGAAATGTGCCACTACGCAATATTTGTGTATAACACTACACCACACTGTTCAACAAACTTTACCCCCTACGAATTAGTTTACGGACGACCAGCATTAATCCCCAGCGCAGTACAGAAAGACCCAGAACCGATATACAATTACGACGACTATGTTAACGAACTGAAAGCAAGACTAAGGGTCGCACACGCAATAGCCCGAGAAAAAATTATTAGCAAAAAATTACAAGTCAAGACACAATATGACAAATCAACAAAACCATTGATTCTCGAACCAAACGACTTAGTCTGGCTTAAAAACGAGAACAGACGAACAAAACAAGATGCCTTGTGGTTAGGCCCATACAAAGTTAGAGAAATAAACTCACCTGTAAATACTACCATAGAAATCAACAGAAAATTCATAAAAGTCCATAACAACAGGTTACTTAAACAAAACTAAAATTAACTTAAACTCTTAAATAAACTTTACAGGTAACAAAATGAAATTCAACATTACTATCGTACTAACAACGACAATAACAATAATACAAGCAAGCAGTTCATTCTTGCATCAAAAAATAAACAACACAGGAATAATTTTCGAAAAGCTCGACGACGTAATCTTCTTTACAAAAAATCTGAACATAATTACTACCATAGACATACCAGAAGCAAGACAAATAACAGAAACATTACTAGACTGCAATTTACATTTAAAAGAACTATGTGATGAAATACTATCACACAATCCAAACGACCTCTGCAAATCATTTCAACGAAAATTAAAATGGCTGGAAGTTAATAAACAACCAGCGTACCCATGGCCAACATGGAACAAAAAAAAAAATGACCGAACTTGAAAATGCGAAAATTTAAATGCATTAAACGGTAAAATATTAAAATAGCTTTTTCTTCAACGAGCAAAACAATAAAAACTAACACTCGAGGAAGAACAGGCTATACTTTAACAATTATTATTTCAAAAAAAAAAAAACTAACACCTACCAATTAAGATAAAATTTCCTTTTTTAAATATTATATACCTAAGCAACAAAAGCAATATCATTTAAATCAATAATATTATTTTACACTATATCTCGATCAATCAAAACAAAGAATAAAATAAAACATTTAGCATATAAGAAAACTTTCAAAGATTAAAGCATTTAGTATATAAGAGAACTATCAATAAAAATTCAATTAGTACATAAGAAAACAAAAATAAATCATGCACAAATAAAAATTCATATCCCAAATTACACATACAAAAAAAAATTTTTTACTTTCACACTAAAATCATTGTCATATAAAAACTAAATATCATGATAAAAACAAAATGAAACACACATTTAAATAAAAACTAAAGTATATAAGAAAAACAAAAATGGCTTCACTCAAAAATATTGCACACACAATGAAAACCTTACTTATTAAAATACATAATTTTCATATTTCTAATTATACATATAAAACAACAAAATATTGTCATCAAAATATATACATACATAAAAACACATAACTGTACAAAATGGGCATCATAAAAAACAATACTACGTTGCATAAAATTACACAGTAAAATTTCTCGGTCAAGTAATACAAATAATAAACATAAATTTTCAAGGTTGAAAATAAGCAAAATGGTAATATGATATATGTAAACAAACAAACGACTGTAGGTCAAGGAACAGCAAAATACACAATAACGGCACGCGACAAAAAGACAACACCGAAGCAGGAAAAATAAAAACGAGAAATAAGAGACAACCACATGTAAGTCAAGGTCTTTAAGACACAGCAAGAAACTAAGGACAATAACCTACACCACAGGAAGATACATAGACAAAAAATGAAGCAATAATAATAGACAATAATACAACAAAAACTATATAACAACAAATAACTCATTACTCTATACAAAATAAATACACATATAATATTGAATAAAAAACTAATAACACGTGGTAACCTAAATGAACAGCATCAGAACATACAGTACAAAATACAAGACCAGAGAAACGGAACAACGGCAACATTAAAAAACCAGACAAAATTCATCTCAGAAAACACACAAGCAGCACAACGAACTTCAAACCAACACGTCAACGAAACAAACCAAGACACATATACATATATATCATATTAGCAAAAATTTTTTCAACAACCTCAAAATTTTAGCTTTTTCAAACGGGGGAAGTGTTGCGAAATAACCATCCCAAACAACACATAAATTCAATTAACATTTCAATCATAAGCAAACAATGTTCTAATTTTCCTATTCCCACGCGCAACACACAAAAACACGTGTGCGTAAAGAATTTAAGAAAATTACAAACTATAAAAACAAACCCAGAAAGAAACCTTGCACATGAGAAAAAATGTAATTTCATGCAAATTAAAATTCGAACAAGTTATTAATTTTCTGACCCAAAACCCAATTAAAATTTTTAAAAAACAATCTAAATGTGTGACACAAAAAATTTACGAGTGGAAAACTACCACTCAGCACCATTTTGAAACAAAAACAAAAATTAATAAGGGCTATAGTATATAAGCCAAAAAATTGTAAAATGTTTTTTAGTAGTTAATCAGAAAAAGTGGTCAATCACAAAATAGTATCTCATCAACAAACAAATTTAAGTAGTTCAAATAAAAGTCTAAATAGTGTGAACCAAATATTTTAAAATCTATATGTGAAATTTATATCTACTCAGTGTGTAATCGAATTGAAAAGTCTATCAATAAAACTTTTATATACTTTCATACATTTCATATACAAAATCAAATTTAAGTAGTTCAAGTAAAAGTCTAAATAGTGTGAACCAAATATTTTAAAATCCATATGTGAAATTTATATCTATCAATGAAAACTTTATATACCAAAATCAAAATTTAATAAGTTCAAGTTAAAAGTCTAAATAGACAAACCTATAAAAGTTACCAAAATATTACACGTAAAATCCATAAGCAAAATTGTTAATATATGTAAATTATTGTGTCGAAATTTAATTGTCAATAAAAGTATAAATCACAAAGTAAACAATCTAATAAATTAATTGTGTTTTGATTTAAAATAGTGAAATACAGTGCATTCATTATTATTTAACGTATAACATTCATCAACTCTTCCAATACAAGTATAATCAGGTAAGAACTTGACACTACAATTTAATTTCCACTACATTTTTATATTACATCAAATTATATTATTTATATTATTTCACAATATACTTAATCCAGTTACTAATTAAAATTATCATTTACTAAACAAATATAATTCAAACCATTTTCAACTACATACAAATATTTATAACATTTTTATAAACTATTCCACAATATTAACTCTCTACGATACTATTCTCATACATAATATATATATATACATTTTACAGCATGTAAAACTCGCATGTACAATATATACGCTATGTACAATACTAGCGCATAATTCTTATTTGAAATCAATTACTATCAATAATAAACTTTGTCAAACAAATACAACAGCAACATTAACATTACATGTAAAACACTGGCCATTTTCTCTTGAATTATTTCTAAAAGAGTTCAGAATCTAGACTCTGAACTCTAGAATCTAGAAAATCTAGACTCCAACCGACAACTTAAACATTTCATTTCTAGTAAACATTTATTAAAGGGCTAATTTGGTTTTTGCTTTAACTATAACTCGACGAGTCTCACGACGAGCTGATTTTCGAAAACGTCATATTAAGGCTTAATTTATCTCTAGGATTCCTTCGCAAATACGTTCAGTCCCATATTTCAGCGTTACCGGTAAGGATTCATGGAAGTAATGCGTCTTAGGATTTGAACCAAAATCAAAATTCCGATAAATCTAGTCTTGTAAGGAACCAATAAAAGAAAGATTACATTCCGATTTGTATCGTGTAATGTATATAATGTAATGAGTAGGGTCCGGATTTTTAGGTAAAAATATATATTTCTTTAGAACTGCAAAGTCAAAAGTGGTAGTATATATGTGAGTTTCAGAACGAATAAAAGCGGATGAGCCCTATTTGTTTCCACATATTTTCGCTATTAATACATATTTTTACATATTTTTTTCTACAATTCAACAAATTTATTCGAAAAAACGCTCTTCCATACAATAAAAATATTAGGTACTATTTTTCGGTGTTAGTTTTGTTTTTCATTTTCTCTCTCTCTAAATTCTATCTAGTTTGATAGTTGACCGTGCATGAACAGCGATGCCTAAGTTTTAATTTTCGGTAAAACAATATTTTCATCTATACTAATTGATAATATGCCGAAAAACAAACAACGTTTAAGCGTTAAATTATATGTGATAGGGAATGAATATAAGGATGTATTTAAAACCGATGGATCGATATTATTTTGCAAATACTATGAAAAAGCAATCGCTGTGCAACAAAAATCACAATTGCATCAACTTTTAAAAAGTGCAAAACACCGCGAAGTAGAAAAACGCCGTGCGGATAAAATCTCCCAATCACTACTTCCACATTCTTTGGCAATACCTAATACATCGAAATTTAAAGAAGACTTATGCCCCGCCTTTGTCCAGTTATAGCACGAACGAAACTTGGTGATCCTCATTTAAAATCATTTTTGAAAAAATACATTACTGAAACCGTACCAGATGAATCTACATTAAGAAAAAAATTCGTGCAACAGCTGTACGAAATAGAAATGGATCGAATTAAAGGACGAGTTCAAAACAAATACGTTTGGATTTCTATTGACGAAACAACAAATAGTACCGGCTGATATATCGCCACTATAGTGAAGTTTCTCACAAACTAAAAATGACAAAAAACTTTACAACAGCTCTAAAAGTGTAAATCTACACTTTCCAGAAAAACGTGTTATGCAAAACGAAATAACTAGTTAAAAAAATAAGTTCACAATAGCAAGCTAATTTAGCCATAACCAAGTAGAATAACCATTCTTTATGTTTTCTAGAAGCCAACATATTTATGTGGAGTCATAGATTTTTTTAATTTTAAAATTTTTCTATAGAAGAAAGTGTAGTAGTGGTTCGAGCGTCAATAACAAGGTATCGTAGAGATGTCTAAGTAAATCGAAGCATGCTATCGTGTAGTACTGACCCTATTGCATCTTTTGTAGAAGTCAACAGAATTATGCATTCCGTCGAAACATGTGTTTTCTCACAATTCTTAAATATTGGTAAAATTTGAACAGTTAAGGTGTGTTTCACGTTGTCTATTACTCACAGAAATAATTCTGAACATCCAGAAAATTTATATATTTAATTTCATAATTGTAAGCTCGAAAGATAGTTTCTATTTGAGCTTAGCGGTATAATTATGCGATTATAGCGGTAGTCATACACACTTGAGATTTTAGACCACCTTTTTAATTTTTATATTGTTCGGTTAATTATTATAATTTATTAAAGATTTTTGTTTGTCTCACATTAATTTTTATATTATAACGATTAGCTTTGTTTATTAAGCACAGTATTGGCACTCCGTATATCACTGGCCACAAATTATGCCATATACATATATGTAATATATACCTAACAGTTTTATAATTACAACTGACTATTATACAAATTAATTTTAAATTTGCACACTTTTAATTTTATTATTAATATGAAAAAGAGTATTTTTAATTAAGAATGTTTCATTAATTTAGAGCTCACCAAACATAAAATTTAATTAACTGGTCGAACAAACTGCAAATATCAAAGAAAACCGCCCGATGCGACGTATACTAAAAAAAATATGTCATCTTGCGTAGCGCAAAAAAAACTGATGACCACGTTAGTTAAAACACGAACAAAAATTAACTCCCCGCATCCAAATTTGTTTAGCCTTTTATAGACAAAAATAAAACGGTTACTATCGATCACCCCACTCATATATTGTATTAGAGCGAGACAATCCAGATCAGATTCCCCTATACAACTTTTGTTACTTTTCTTTTACATTTCCCGTCATTTTATGTAAATGTATTTGTGTACATTAAGAAAGAACCGTCAACCCAGGGAAGAAAAACATTGAAACGATGACAACGGAAAGTTAAAGCTTGCAAAGAAATGCATCGTTACAAGCTTGGAAATTATTCATTTCGCTCTATAGTACAAATCCGTAGTAGTACTTTTTACTCAGAATTGTATGCTTTTTCGCAAAGCATCCGTCAGCCGCGGAAGCCACTAAACTAAATATGCTGGATAACATAACTAATAGATCCTGATACAAATATTTATTGGATATTAAATATAACACTGTAAAAAATGGATTGGACCTGATGGATTGAATATGATATGGACCTTATGGATTTGCAAAAAAAGAATAAAACACTAAGTTGCTATATTATATACAGGAGTTTTTTTTTCATTATTGTACGTTCCAACACTAAAATTTGCCGTGAAGTGGCAGAAATGCTATATAAGAATAGCCTCAGGAGTAAAGGCCAGAAAAGACTTTGGCCTAGCCGCTAGTATCTAACTCACCATAACATAATTTCAATATTTTCCAACCCTTTCAAACGTTTTTATGATAACCGCTTAAACAAATTTTAGTTTCTGGCCGATGTTCTGAGGCATACAAACTAAATTTTACATAATCTGACATATATCCGTAAAATCATAATTTAAATCTAAAGTATAACATTTCAATAACAATTATAGTATAACAAAGAGTTCGAGCGCATGTGTGAAAATAAAATATTAAAATTGAGTTCAAATATTTTCTCAAAAGAAGATAATAAGAGAAAATGATCCTGGTTGTACCGCAGTTAGTCAAATAAACCATTCCAATAATGGCAGACGTTATCCGATATAGAACTAGATAATAAAAATGAAGGTCAACCAGACGCAGCTCAACCAAAAATATATAAACAGAGTTTTTCAAGAATATTTCACAAGTTAATCTACACAGTTTCATGATATAAAATAAACACATAAATTTTATCTAAAAATCAATAATTTTGTTTCACATCACACACAGTGTACGAGTTTACACATATAGAGTAATAACGGGATACAACATAATTATCTTGATTATCCCAACATGATTTCATTTTTCCAATTTTCATTACATCTCCATGTACGTATATACATAATTCGTATTTTTTGTTTAAATTTTTCACACCCAGAAGATCTAGTCACAGATATGTAACTATAAAATTAAAACAGAAACCAAAATCTCTTAATAACAATGATTATATTTTCAATCGTAAGGTATACTGGGTGTTAGAAATACAGGAAAAATTCGAACCCCAAAACAATTTTCTAATTATTCGGATAAAAAAATTCGTTATCTGTGTACTATGTATGTACCAAAAGTAAACATATTTTTTTTATTCAAACGCATACATATATACAACGCACAAAACACCAACATATACATGGAAAATGAGGGATAAACAACATAAAAATCATAAATGTTATGATTACAATTTTCTATTGTTTGTTAACTTGAAGGCATAATATGAATGAGGATTTTCCTTCGCATCCTAAACGATATCCCTGTAATATGTATCCTCGACTCAGAACCAATTTAATTTCTAGATATCCATTAAAATGGCCCGTTTGTTTACATATTATTGAGGTTTATTATATTCAAATTTGTTATACAACTCCCGCAAGTAATGATATTTTATTACCGCCCCGAAAAAAACACATAAAATAATTTAAAAGTAATTCTTGAATTTATCGTAAACGTATATATAAAAAATTTCCCAAATGTCCAGTAAATTGGTGTTGCTGTAAAATTTTCGATACCACCCTCAAACAATAATAATTCCTATTTAGTTATTTTATTACTTTTATAACTTTTCCTACTTAGTAGATATGTATCTATAAAAATAAATAGGACTGTCGGATACCAGATATTTGATGTTGATGGTCCAATGTGCATAAAACTTACAAATGAAAAGGTGCAATTTTAAGAACATCTAAAAATAGGAAATCTAAACAAAAACTTAAAAAATAGTCTTTCACGTTAACTTTTGGTTAATAAACTTCACAATCCAGAGAACAATAAACCAATTCATTAGGCTACTATAAAGGTAGACTCTTTAAATTATCCCCAAAATTACATTTCTATTTTCATTAGTTTCTTTTGTATTATAAGATAACCAACAAAAGATTTTCGAAATTGATAATTGTGGGAGAAAAATAAAATTAAACTATAAAAGGTGGTAATAGGGTGGTAAAATATTAAATAAAATACGATGGTACGAAAGAAATGGATTAATTTTTCAACCTTCCGTATAAGTAAACAAATAAGATAAGCAAACGAACCAATAAAAAGTCATTTCGTCGGTTTTTCGATAACACTGACCGAAATAAAGTATTTAATATTTATTTGCATCAACCGTATTAATTTAACAAAAAATTTACCACAAGCCAACTCATCCGGTATCAAGTTTTCAATTTCCTTATAAAATATGGTATTGTATAGTTATTTGAATGCATGAAATTGGAAACGATTATTATATAGAAATTCGATTAACATTAATTATTCTCGTTTTCCTGGAATTGATAAGAGAAAAATGATAACAGGAAATTTTATTCCGTATATTTCGTGTTCGAAAGTTTTCAATTTTTTGTGTATTTCTAAAGAGACATTTTGAGGGTATTAAATTGTTTAGGGAGGGATTAAATATATTTAGGGTAAAAGTGTCTATATAAATATAAACCTATATACCAAAAGGAGAGAGGCGGTTAGATTTAGAATTCAGTTTTCCAAAAAGTCTTTGTCATACAACAAAAAGGCATTATACATCAACTCACTACGTAATTCTTATTAAACACTTGTTAAATTTATATTTAAAATAAACACAAAATAAAATTTAATTACAAGCACGACTGTAACAGTTCTGATGTCATCATTAGACATTAATGGTCCGATTCTGATTTTGAAATTCGTTGAACAGATTTCTAATTTGAATCTTGTGGGAATAAACGAGAGGATCTGTCAACTTATTCCTATGTTAACAGTTACTCAAAGTTGACGTATCGTTACAGAATTTTTTTTATAATGGACAAAAATTGAATATCGTGCAGTGATAAAATTCTTATTTTTGGAAGGTTTGGTACCAAAACAAATTCATGAACTATTGTTAAAAGTGTATAAAGACTATTCACCTTTAATGAGAACAGTACGAAGATTGGTTGCTGTATTTAAACGTGGTAGTACAGTCTTGAAGATGATCCACGTGAAGGACGTCTAAAAAGTGCATCAACACCAGAAATCATAGCAAAAATGCAGCATATGGTTGTTGAAGATCGTCGATTAACCGAGAGAGATTTAGTAGAAGACCTATGGAATCTCATTAGACAGTATGAGCAATATTTTGACTAAAGTTTCGGGTTTCAGAAAGCTGTGTGTACAATGGTGTTGCATTCCCTAACAATGGAATAAAAACACTTTCGAATGCGACCTTCACAGCAATTTGGAGCGTTTTAGAACGGATTAAAAGGTTTTCGTGCATCGTTTCATCACTATGGATGATATTTTGGGTCTAACACCATGATCCTGCATTTTGGTCGTGGATTACCTTTAAACTGGTAAGACAATAAAATCAGATTGGTATTGTTACCTTTTCGAAGCAAAAAAAAATTCATCAGGAGGGAGTGCTCTCACCCAGCTTAAAAATCATCGAGAAAACAGTGAATTAAAGTAGGAATTGTTCCAACATCAACATTATTCGCCACATTAAGCTCCCTCTGAATTCTGGCTGTACTCACTTTTTTAAACCTAGTAAGTACAACGAAAAATTCCATTATTGTGTTGGTGCCGATGCACTTGAAAAATTGTTCAGATATTTTTGTTGTTGATTTTAATGGCGCCTCCAGCTGATTTAATTTTAAAATGGATATTGATGGGAACCAATAACTTCATCCGCTAACTTTGGTTTAATGAAAATTATAATGGCCCCTCTGTCGTTTAGGAATTTGAGAATGTTGCCTTTTTTGTTTTATACGCTAAGTCAGGGACGCTAAAGAGGCTTTATTTATTTATTTATTAAAAAATCCTACAAATTGAAATTGAAAATTGAAACATCTAAAAAAAATAATAAAAGAAAGAGTTCAAATTAGGCATAATACTGGTTTAACATAACTCCAATGCTGTCCTTAGATATGCAAAAATCAAATTCCTTCAACATCATATTGATTGGTTCATCTGACCTGTAGTTGGCATGATATATAGCTACTCGTAGGTCGAAGTAACTCGCATTTTCTTAGATTAGTATTCCTACTTAATGCCGCAATTTTAACTAATTCTAGTATAGATGGTGCATCAATTTGATGAAGTAGTTCCCAATAAACAAGAATTTTAGCAACTCACATCTGTTTTGGAGCATCGAGATGTAAGTTTTTCATCCAGTCAGATTCGGTAGTCCTTGCTGCACACTAGCGAGCTGCGACAAATCTTGGTCCTAGTCCCATCCATCATTTCTAATGTATGAATCGTAGAAACATTTCTGAATATTCAATATCTCAATGAGTTGGATGCACTTGCTTATAGCGATACCATATAGACTGACAGCATATTCCAGTAGTGATCAGTTGTAGGCACAATATGGAATTTCAATTGCTTGAACGTCATGTACATTTTTCATCCACCGTTGATATTTTCCACTGTTTTGTAAATTTTAATATTATTACTTCTGTTTTCCAATTAATGAAAACGATAAAAATGCAAGGATCAATATGTAATCCTAGTGATACCATTAGTTCACATTTCAACATATTCAATTCCATCACCTAAATATGTTTTAAACTAGGTAACAAACTGGTGAAGCCCAATTTGAATAATAGCTCTAAAGCCTTGCAATGGTTCATGAAATAGAAAGCTATGCAAAATCTGTATAGAAGCCTAGTTAGTACAACTATTATACGTGTGGTAAGCTCCCAAAACGTTTAGTTTTCTTCTAAATCACACAAATAACCCTCTTGGATGTCATTTAATGAACCTTATGGATAAAAATATGATTTTAAATAGCTTGGTTCATTGCTTTTTACCTAATTTAGTAACGATTAAGTAAAGCGTTTCCGACATAATTGGAATATCACAAAAATGTCATAAAATTTAATTTTGAGTTTATTACTGCCGGTTCATCATCAAGTGTCTCGATTTCGGCATTCCCATCAATTAGTTCATTATACTGATTTTGCTCAAATTATGTTTCTAAAAGGTAGATCCTTTGTAGTTTTCGAGGTTTCCTGTAGTTGTTCTCTTTTAAGTGCCTGGTCATTTTAATGTGGTGGCCTATTTATGTAATTTACCCGTTTAATTTGAATAGACTTGCCGATCTCTATTGGTACTGACTGGAGGTGTTTGGGATATATTGGTTTTGGTAGTCTTTGGTTATTTTGATACTAGCTGTTATACGGTGATAAGTTATTATAGTGTTGGGTGTTATATACCATATTTCTCCATTGTGGTAGTATTGGACTCGGATTTGTTCGTGAGTGTTGTGAGCTGATATAAGAAATTTGGTTGATGGATTTATTACCGAACTATTGATGTTCCTTATAAAAATCGCTAGATGAAAGGCATAAAATAATTAATTCATATTTGCATAAAATTCATCTACTGACATATTTCATTGTGCAAGCAGCCAATGTGGCTACTTAATTGGTGTTCTAACACCCCGAAGATCCCTCCTATCCGCATAATGGAGAGACCGGCATTTTTTTACGATGCCCATGTATTGTACTGCCTTATGTATTGTAATATCGCTCTGCAGATTGGCTTGTGCAAAATGATAGTTTCGTAGAAATGTTTTCGACATTGGACATCCAAGAGATGTATTGAATGCGATTGAGTTAAAAATGTGTAATGCCTTGACGCAGTCAGGTAACTTACTTATGTATGTTCTGTAAATTTTAATCACTTTCGGTGTTCCAGATGCTATAATTTCTGCAGGAAGGGTAGGTTTTTTAATAAGTCAAACCTCCCATTAAGTTTTATTGTGAGGTCGATATAAGCATTAATCAGCCTCGCAGCGCCAACATCATTCTGACCACTTTCTGGTAGTTGCGAAATATCGTTCTGGTCTATCCTCCATGTACATATATTGACTGATTTGTTCAAAAATGCTCGGTACACCTCGAAGCAGGCATAAAGGCAACCACTACTCGGTAGTAAGGAGACCCAATAGCCCGAATTCTAGTCAACATTTTCTTAAAATATGTCATTTTGCCAGCTCAACATAGCACAGGGCAGCTATTTATATCATAAATCAAGCCAAATATTAGCGTGAGAAGACAAACATGCGGAGAATTTTTAACAGGCGACACACAATACAAAAAGGAGAATGAGTTTAAATACTTGGGGTCCACCATCGGATGTGCAAAACTCCTGCGGATCGCAGCAGACCACCGAGCATTATACGTTAACATTAATTTTTTTTTTTTTTTTTTGATTTTTGCAAAACAAAATTAAATATTTACAAAGCGCTGATAAGACCAGTAGTCACTTTTGAAGCCAGTCTTGGACGCTCAAACTACCATAAGCTTGTCGTTTTTGAGCGCAAATTAGAATGTATGATGACGGTGATCCCATTAGAGAAGTATAAATGTACCGGATGCGTCTGAATTTCGCATTTAGAACCGATCTGAACAACTTCGATATAATTAGATCAACTAAATCACGATACGTTCTAAACGTTCCTAAAAGCGAAACATGATTAGGTCCTGGAGTCGGCACTAATAGAAACGGGACCTCACATAGAACACTCTATTCGGTAGATGGACAATGTCGAACAGGACCTCGAAACTCTTGGTTATCGTGTCTGGCACCCATTTTGTTACGGATCGAGATATCTGGAAAGCATTGTAGAGGCGGCCAAAAAAAGATTTGAGCATTCATTGCAACATTTAGTTAATCAAAGGTGTCCTCTTGAATTTACTCAATTTGTGTCATTTTTACTACTTTCTTTTACGTAGTAAACTATAGTATGGTAATCATGAAAAATTTTGAGCTAGAGATTTTTGCAGACTTAACATTCGTATATCGCAGAAGCCAAAAAAATTGTTTTTGTAAAAATCTGTGTCGAGATGGAGCCGTGCAGTCTAAATGTCTGTAGCTTTTCTACATCCTAGACGGATTCACTGATCGATATGAAACTTCATACTTAAGCTTTTCAAATAAATTAATAGATCCCAATGTGTTTGGCTGAAATTTGTCCATCGAAGTGGCAGCCTTCTTAGGAGCTTTCTCGTTTTTTGCAAATATTTTGAAAAGTATCATCTACAAGAGAAACGATTAAGAACTAAAATATTCTAAATTAATTTTGCAATAACATTGGTCCAGATCAGTTTTCCAATTTAATCGGAAATGATGAATTTTGACAAAAAAATGGAAAGTTGGGGAATCTGTTCCGGACAAATTTCACAACATAATTAGCTGACTCGGTGGTCAAGTATGGTTAAGGTAAACGTGTTATTACCCAAAATATCGTATGTTCGACTCCAACTGGAGTGGAGGCTGTATTTTTAAATAACGATTATCATTTTAATTATGAAAGGTACAATGGCATTCCATTTGGAGGGGTGTACTGGAATAATATACCGAAGAAGTCGCACAGTAGTTTCCGCTGAAGCATCTTAACCGAGAAAGTCCTGGATTCGAAACCCACCAGAGGAAATAAAATACAATTTCATGACGATCGGGAGCATGCAACGTGCAAATGGTTTTCTGTAAACGTGTGAGTAGGTAAATGGGTGATGTGTGAATGAATGAAAAAGTGAGTATTGATTGGACTTTATGCGACATTAAAGCCATTGGATCCATTGGATACTTTGTTTAAATAAAAAAAAAATAAAAGCGATTGTGAACAGTGGCGTTAATCATCGAGGAGAATATTGGGATTAACAATGGTGTTAATGAGGTGCAATGGTTTTGAATTTATGTTAATGATAAGTTTACTAACTGACAATTACAGTTTTAAGTTTATGCTGCATTTCATAACACTCATTGTGCAGTTCCACACAGTGCGGCAACACGATGCATTTTCTACGTCTTTTACAGCTACACCTGAAAAACAAAATTTTTAAGTGACAGTATTTTGTAGCACGTTTGCAGCAATAATTTTATGTGCGGCTCGTGTTATATACTCACCAAACGAAAAAACAAAACAATAATTGATCTCGTCTTAACAGATTTTTTTTCGGTTTTACGCGATTAGATGAAAATTATTTTCGACAAAAACTAAACGCCTGATGCACGATTTACATGTTCCAATTTTTTTTCCCAACAAATTTTTTACTGAAAAATAGAGCTGCACGAATATAAAAGTTACTAGTTAAAAAGAGTCAGCAATATAAACAAATAAGGCAATGCTATAATTTTTTTGTGTGTCCCATAAATTTTCACAGTTCGAACAGCTTGCGTTTAAATTAGATAACGAACAACATCGAATTGCAAGTAAAAATAAAATATTTAATTACCGCTCATGTTTGCTCGTTATGTTTGAATAATGTTTATGGCTGCTTGATGTTTATTTGAAACTTTTTTGAATTTTATTTTATTTTACTGCTATAAAAATACTCGTAGAAACTATATTTTATGGCAACATTCCCAGTTTTATGCCAACATTTGCTCAAATTAAAAAGAAAAAAATCCAATTTTATTTTACTGAAATTTGTTTCGTGCTCCTCTCGCAAACGAAAATCGTAATATACTTAACCTTTCATTTTTTACTGGAAAAAAAAATTGGAACATGTAAATCGTGCATAAGTAAATGTGAAGAATTTTACATTTTGTTTCAATGCCTACTAGAATTTTTAAATTTTATTTTTTCTATCCGTTTCGCTCAAGCATGTTACCTGTGTTACTTATTAAAATCTTTAGATCGCGCAGATTTTGAAATCTGAAATCAGATTGATCTAATTGATCTAAAATAAGTTGTTACGACTGTATGGTCGCAACGACGATTTTTTTTTGTTATTTTATTCACCCCAGTTGTTGTCTTCGTTTCGTCCATCTTCCCTTATGTTTTTATTCACCTCTGTGTTTGTCTGTGAACGCACCCGCGACGTTTTGTTTTGTTCCCCATTGTGTGGTGGCGCGGAGGTGAAGAGAAGACGAGAAAGAGAGAACAGTGCGCATCGAGTGTGTGCAAAGTAAAACGTTTTGGAAAAAATGTGTTTTTCTTATATGTCTCTCTTTTGTACCAACGAAAATTTGGTATAAAGGAGAGACAGAGAAGAGAGATTCATCTCTTCTAAAACGTTTTACGAGTTGTGCGGGGCTCGAATTTTTGTAGAATGACAGTCGAGTGGTGATTTTGGAATAGAAAAGTTGAGTTTTTTTTTGGTTGTAAAAATCGAGTGACAAGTGTAACTTTTGTCGAAAACTAAAAAATCTGTGAACTTGTAACAAAATAGAGACATAATTTGATTGTAAATAAATTCTACTGATGTATTGTTAATAATTAGTTATATTTTTTTCATTTATATATTGAAATATTAGCAAATTTCTCTCTTTCTATTATTTGTGTGGGATTGAATTATTTTTTTTATTAGTTTTATTTGTATGAGTTGGTGGAAAAAAAAAATGTAAAAACCGATTTCAAGAACGCTAAAAACAAAAAAAATAACATAAAAAAAAGTTATAGTTATTCCATTATTATACATATGATGTAAATAAGGAAAAAATATCGTTTTAATATTTTCCGGAATATAATATTATCATAAATAAAAAAAAAAAAATTTAATTTAAATTTTGTGTAAATTGTGCGACGAAAAATATAAAATATTTTTTTTTTTCAAGTGGAGAAAAGTTCCTTAACATGCTGAAGTCAAGTCAAAGTAATCAATAGAAAATTAAAAGGTAGTGTCCAATTATAACAGGTGGCCAATAAACTAGTGTGTTGTGGTGGTGAGGATAACGGGTGGCCCGTTAAGGCCACGTTATCAACGCTTTTCGGCGAGCCAACGCCCAATACGTTTTGGGTGACCAGTTGAGGTCACACGGCGGGGTGCGGATTCGGCGGCCAGTTGAGGCCGGCCGTATTAACGGTGGCCAACCGGCCCTTCGTTTTATTGTATATATTGGTATCGGGGAGAGGCCCCGCAACGTTATAGTGCCCATCCAGGCAAGCGCTCGAGCGCAAGGCGGGGAGTCGCCCAACAACGGCACCAAGGCCGCAACCCATTTTTTTGGTATCGGGGAAAGGCCCCGCAACGGTCCGGGTGGGGCAAGGCCACCTGCGGCATGACGGCTGCGCAAGGCCGCAACAGTTTTTTTATTTTTAAATAAGGTACAATTTTTTTATTTTTTTTTCATTTAAACTTTTTTCGATTTTTTTTACATTTTTTATATATATTTTTATATTTTATTAAATTTTTAAATTTTGTAATCGAGCGCCGCACAGCGGGTGCACGCTCGATGCGCATTGCTGTTCTCTCTCTCGCTCTTTCTCTCGTTCCCTCCTTTTCTGTTTTTTTTCGGGAAGCTGGTTTTCTTTGTTTTGTTGTTGTCTTTTTCTTATAGTGAAATGAATTACTAAGTTTTCGGTCGGTATGATGGGAGCGGAGACTCCCTCTGTGTCGGTTTAGTGTTTGCGGTCCCTTGGTGCCCGCATCCAATTCCGTAACCAGTGCTCGACCCCGTTTGAATTCGGATGGATGCGCGCACCAAGGCACCTCTTTCGTTATCATTATTCTTATTTATTTATTATTTTGATTACCTACTGTTCGTTCCTCAGGTTCCGGCCGACGAATTTCGGCGGAACCCGGGTATTATTATTATTATTATTTGCGTTTCCCCAACTTTCTGTTAATCACGGTGTAGGCCAGGAGCCCTGCATGCCTCAAACCCCACGACCCTCGCACTTCTCGCTGAGAACGTAGCCGGCAAAACATCACCGTGGAGGCCTCTGCAGGAGCTTAGTGAAAATCTGCAGGTTGGTAGTAGCCAGCCTGTAACAGTGGCGCCCAAAGCTTTCGCGAATTTTAATTTTTATAATTTTTATTATTTGTAGCATCACTCCCTTTGGCGTGCGCGTCCAGTGTCGAAACCGGTGTTTCGCATTGTTTGAATTCGCATGGACGCGCACACCAAAGCCAGTCTCCCGGTTGGCATTCCCCATCTGCGATCGCAACCAGCACGGGCTGTTTGATTGCGCGTAGATGGGGTGTCATACCCCTATTCTTTGGACATCCGACTTCCGAGCTCTTTCCCATTTCCACTATGTTGTGTCCGATTGTGGTGGAGCTCGGATGTCATTTGTCCGGGGTTTAGTTTGTAAGCTTCATTTTCCCTTGCCCCGAAATTTCTCGACCGAAATTTGAGGAACAACAATTTTTATTATTATTATTATTTTTTTTTTATTTTGTTTATTACTTAGCTGACATGGAGTGTGATTTCCACTTTCATCATACCATCCGTTTCGTTGTATTAATTTAAATTTTTATCCGATATGTTTATTTGATTTTTTTTGATATTCTGATATTTTTGATTTTGGTTAATTTTGGGTTGTATTGAAAACCCTCGGGTATTTAGTACTTCAATTTATTATACTTTTCTTTTGGTTGTATTTTGCTGTTTCTGTTCTGCCTGCATACCGCTGGGTGTGTTGGTAGTTTCGGTTCCTATTTTTTTTTCCTTACTTTATTTTCTTATTGGATTTTTCCTTTGCAATCTTGCATTATTAAGTTGTATAATTTCACTATCAGCTTACTATTGGGTGTGTTGGTAGTTTGATTTTCGTATCATTCTTCTTATGTTTATTATTTTTTTGTTCGTGTATTAAATTGATTTTAACGAGCCCCCCCAAAATAGGTTCTCATCGAACAGCGCCACTTTCGGGGGTATCTCGTTTACATCCGTCGTTAAACAAATTGTGGGAATACGGGACCCACAACCCATTTATAAGGTAACCATTCCTTTTATTATTATTCATCTATTATATTTCGTGTTTATATTTTTTTTTATATACATATATAGTTATTGTGGGTGTGGTATAAATAATTATAAATTCCTGTATTTTGAATTAAATTTTTTTGTATATCTAATAAATTTAATAAAGACTACGTCATTTTCTTTGCCAATTTAAATCGAGCAAGTTTATCCCTCTATCCTTCCATCATTAAAAATGTACCTAACATCATTCGAGCAAGACGATTTGGAGCGAGGCTTTATCGACGAACCATCATTATCTGACAGTGGCCTAAATTACACAGGATCCCCATCGGACATCTCCATCGACATGTTCCTGTTTCAGGTAGACACCATCGCTTCGTCCCGTGGTTTATCCAATCAAACATTATTATTTGAGTTACACACCATCTTGAAAGATATGGCATTGCAGTGGTATTGGACATTCCGCAAACATAATCCGAATGCGTCATGGTCAGAGTTGCGAGACGGCATGAGCGAACGATTTAAGGACCGCCGAACCAATTACGAAATCAGACGAATGGTCGAGTCGCGCAAACAACAACCCGACGAAAGTTTCACGGATTTCTACGATCAAGTGTGGAGTTTAACGCTACAATGTCGTACACCGTATTCGGACGTAGAGCTCATCGAAATTTTACAAGCGAACATGAAGCCAGAACTCCAGTACCATCTTACCGATCGTCAGTTTAGCAGCATTAACGAGTTGATTAAAAGCTGTTCTGCTTGGGAGGAGTCTTTCAGGCGGATCAAAGCTACAGCGGACCCTGCAATCCATCCACGACGCGTGATCAATGAGTCATCAGGCAGTCCGTATGATGATGCTGGAGCGTATGACTCGTATGAGAATTACCCCTTTACTGATGTACTATCTGATAACTCAGTATCCGCAATTCACACGGGGAGCAGGTTTCCATTGGCAGCGGCAAGACGTCCTGGAGGACAGATTCCAGCAGACAACTCGAGATCAGTTTCGAAATCACAGTCGAACTACGGTAAAAATGTCGTCACCACAACTGCCACTCAGACGAAGCCTACAGAGAATAAATCCACAATCGCAACCCAGACTGATGTTACAACGGACAAATCCACTCAAACCGATTCTGGAGGATGCAGCGAGCAATACGGACGCGGAAATCCGCTCCTATTCGAATCCGACGAAGAAGTAAGCTCGTCTGCCAGTAATGATTCCTTTCCCGATCCTTCTTCCCCATCCAATCCTCTTTCCCTTCCTGTCGCTATTAAATTTTTCTATAATGCCCCATCATTGGCAAAGTTAGATCGTTTAAAGCGTTCCAAGAAATATTGGAACCGTCGCGGCGCAATGAGAAATGACGTGATTTCCTCCGTTCTATTCTCCGAGGGTAGTGACACTCGGCCTTACGCCCAGGTCTTAATAAATAAGATTCCTTTTAAGGGTCTTCTCGACAGCGGGGCGAGTGTCAGTGTTCTCGGGAGTGGATCGGAGAAACTTATGTCAAATCCCTTTGTTGAATTCCATAACTTTCCTTCCACTATAACTACCGCGAGTGGCCAAGTCCAACGAGTCTTTGGTTATATACGAGCTAACGTCGAATTTAACGGAGTTACTAAATTCATGAATTTTCATGTTGTTCCTTCTTTAGAACAACCGCTTTATTTGGGTATCGATTTTTGGAATCGTTTTGGAATTTCCCCAAAAATCTCCGCGTTAAATAATTCGGACGAATTAGGTGAAACTACCAACACACCCAAATTTCATATTTTAACATCTGATGATCGTCGTAAATTGGATCTTATCCGCGAATATTTCCCGAGCAGCGATATTTTAGGTTTGGGCCGCACATCCCTCATCACTCATATGATCGATGTCGGTTCCGCAAAACCAGTCAAACAACGTTTTTATTCCGTGTCCCCAGCTATCCAGAAACTCATGTATGCCGAGTTGGATAGGATGTTGTCTTTGGGGGTTATCGAGGAGTCACAAAGTTCCTGGTGTTCACCGGTCACATTGGTGCGTAAGGCCAATGGGAAAGTTCGTCTGTGCTTGGATGCTAGAGAACTGAACAAGGCAACCGTCAAGGATGCGTATCCGCTGCCAATAATCAACGGATTGTTGGGTCGTTTGGGACACACCCGATTCATTTCGGCGATTGATTTGAAGGATGCCTTTTGGCAGATCCCACTCGACCCAGCATCCCGCGATAAAACAGCGTTTACGGTTCCTGGACGGCCCTTGTATCAGTTCAAGGTGATGCCGTTTGGCTTATGCAACGCACCACAGACGCTTTGTCGCTTGATGCACCGCGTGATCCCGTACCAACTGCACGATAAGGTCTTTGTGTACC
The DNA here is from genome assembly GCA_947310385.1 of Nephrotoma appendiculata. Lineage (NCBI taxonomy): Eukaryota > Metazoa > Arthropoda > Insecta > Diptera > Tipulidae > Nephrotoma > Nephrotoma appendiculata. The sequence continues at coordinate 132,042,465 of OX371224.1, read as the reverse complement.
TCGATGACCTTCTGGTCACATCCTCCACTCTGGCTGAACATTTCGATTTGCTACAACAGGTTGCTGGATATCTGAAGGACGCTGGTTTAACAATCAATTTGACCAAAAGTAAGTTTGTGTTGAAAGAAGTAGACTATTTAGGTTATATTGTGGGTGATGGCTGCCTCCGTACAAACCCAGATAAATGTAAAGCTATTCTGGAGTACCCTATTCCGAAAACGACGAAACAGATTAGACGTTTTCTGGGAATGTGCGGATGGTACCGTCGCTTCATTCCAAATTTCGCCTCCTTAGCTTCTTCTCTCACCGATCTTACTGGTAAAAACACTAAAGTATGTTGGTCTGCAGCTGCTGATTCTTCTTTTAACGCTCTCAAAACCGCCTTGTCAACTGCCCCAGTATTGACGCATCCTGATTACACTAAACCCTTTTTTATTCAGTGCGATGCCAGTGCCGTTGGGGTCGGTAGTGTCTTATTTCAGGTGGACGCCGAGGGGGTGGAGCGGCCCATTGAGTTTTATTCCCATAAGCTCAATGCAGCGCAGCGAAACTACTCGGTGACCGAGCTGGAATGCTACGCTGCCGTCCTCAGCGTGCGAAAATTCCGCCCCTACGTGGAAGGTTATCCATTCGTCATTTATACCGACCATTCCAGTTTGCGCTGGCTAATGAGTCAAAAAGACCTCTCCGGACGTTTGGCGAGATGGAGTCTTAAACTCCAAGCGCTGGATTTTCAAATTGGATACCGAAAAGGTTCAGTTAACGTTGTACCTGATGCGCTGTCTCGAGCTTTTCCGGATGAATCCGCTCCTTGTGAGGATGATTCCGAAAGTAAGAGCACGCCTGATCCTGGTGCCCAATTTGAAGATCCAGTCTTGTCGAGTAAAAACATCGACCCTTCCGTGAATGCGTTAATACCTTCTTCAGTCCCCATTCTGCACGTTGATCAAAATTCGGTTGCGTTCCAAGATCCAGATTACGTCGATCAGATCGCGAAAATTCGTTCATTAAAAGATTGTTCGCACAACTACAAAATCCAGGATGATAAATTATTAATATCCCCTTCGTTTGGTTTTAAATATGCGGATACCGACCTTTCGAACTGGAAATTAGTTATTCCGAATAGCTTGACCCAATCACTAATCGAACAGGCTCACGTACCTCCCACTTCAGCACATTTAGGCGGCAGCAAAACTCTCGAGCGCCTTCAGCGTCAATTTTTCTGGCCTCAGATGGCAAAACAAGTTAAACAATACGTTGCTAGCTGCACTAAATGTAAAATGAACAAAGCTGTTAATTTCTCTACACAACCAGCCATGGGAGCTCAGGTCACGTCAACTCGCCCGTTTCAAAAATTGTATGTAGATTTTTTGGGTCCGTATCCACGTTCGAAACTCGGTAATACTTGCATCGTTATCATCTTGGATCATTACTCAAAATTTGTAGTTGTAAAACCTTTGCGTGAAGCTTCCGCATCTTTGCTATGTCGATTTTTGGAAAACGATGTATTTCTGTTGTTCTCGGTCCCCGAAATAATCACCTCTGACAATGGGAAGCAATTTACCTCGAACTTATTTAAAGATTTGTTGTCCAAATATGGTGTAAAGCATATTCGTACGCCGGTGTATTCGCCCCAAAGCAACGCATCCGAGCGTGTTAATCGAACCCTAATTGCCAGCATTCGATCTTATTTGAGCGATCACGATCATAATTTGTGGGACAAAAACTTACAAGAAATTGCGGCTGCTTTACGTAATGCCATTCATGATACCTTACATTATTCCCCTCATTATGTCGTGTTCGGTCAACATATGTCGATGCACGGTTCGGACTATGCGTTAAGAAGATTACTCGATGAACATGATCCCAGCGAAGTCCAGGTGTGGGCTAAGCCAGATCGAGTAAACTTTTTAAAGGATCGTATAACACATTATTTACGTGTGGCACACGAAAAGGGGGCTCAGCACTATAATTTACGTAGTGCTAAGCGCACTTTTCGAGTCGGACAACCCGTCTTCATTCGTTCGTTTGTTTTGAGCGATGCACCGAATAAATTTTCCGCTAAATTGGCTGGTAAATTTAAACCCGCGGTTATTACCAGTAAAGTCGGACAAGTGGCGTACGCGGTCGAAGATTTGAATGGCAAATCATTGGGCACGTATCATGTAAAAGATATCCGCACGTGACGCATGTTTTCCTCGATCGAAAAATTAGTTTGTCGCGGTACAATGGATGTACAATTCAATTGAACTGTTTTCTTTCGTATTGTTGTATTTTAGGCCCGGCTTATGAGACATCTCAGGGTGTGGGACGTTCCCACGTTTGTTACGACTGTATGGTCGCAACGACGATTTTTTTTTGTTATTTTATTCACCCCAGTTGTTGTCTTCGTTTCGTCCATCTTCCCTTATGTTTTTATTCACCTCTGTGTTTGTCTGTGAACGCACCCGCGACGTTTTGTTTTGTTCCCCATTGTGTGGTGGCGCGGAGGTGAAGAGAAGACGAGAAAGAGAGAACAGTGCGCATCGAGTGTGTGCAAAGTAAAACGTTTTGGAAAAAATGTGTTTTTCTTATATGTCTCTCTTTTGTACCAACGAAAATTTGGTATAAAGGAGAGACAGAGAAGAGAGATTCATCTCTTCTAAAACGTTTTACGAGTTGTGCGGGGCTCGAATTTTTGTAGAATGACAGTCGAGTGGTGATTTTGGAATAGAAAAGTTGAGTTTTTTTTTGGTTGTAAAAATCGAGTGACAAGTGTAACTTTTGTCGAAAACTAAAAAATCTGTGAACTTGTAACAAAATAGAGACATAATTTGATTGTAAATAAATTCTACTGATGTATTGTTAATAATTAGTTATATTTTTTTCATTTATATATTGAAATATTAGCAAATTTCTCTCTTTCTATTATTTGTGTGGGATTGAATTATTTTTTTTATTAGTTTTATTTGTATGAGTTGGTGGAAAAAAAAAATGTAAAAACCGATTTCAAGAACGCTAAAAACAAAAAAAATAACATAAAAAAAAGTTATAGTTATTCCATTATTATACATATGATGTAAATAAGGAAAAAATATCGTTTTAATATTTTCCGGAATATAATATTATCATAAATAAAAAAAAAAAAAATTTAATTTAAATTTTGTGTAAATTGTGCGACGAAAAATATAAAATATTTTTTTTTTTCAAGTGGAGAAAAGTTCCTTAACATGCTGAAGTCAAGTCAAAGTAATCAATAGAAAATTAAAAGGTAGTGTCCAATTATAACAGGTGGCCAATAAACTAGTGTGTTGTGGTGGTGAGGATAACGGGTGGCCCATTAAGGCCACGTTATCAACGCTTTTCGGCGAGCCAACGCCCAATACGTTTTGGGTGACCAGTTGAGGTCACACGGCGGGGTGCGGATTCGGCGGCCAGTTGAGGCCGGCCGTATTAACGGTGGCCAACCGGCCCTTCGTTTTATTGTATATATTGGTATCGGGGAGAGGCCCCGCAACGTTATAGTGCCCATCCAGGCAAGCGCTCGAGCGCAAGGCGGGGAGTCGCCCAACAACGGCACCAAGGCCGCAACCCATTTTTTTGGTATCGGGGAAAGGCCCCGCAACGGTCCGGGTGGGGCAAGGCCACCTGCGGCATGACGGCTGCGCAAGGCCGCAACAGTTTTTTTATTTTTAAATAAGGTACAATTTTTTTATTTTTTTTTCATTTAAACTTTTTTCGATTTTTTTTACATTTTTTATATATATTTTTATATTTTATTAAATTTTTAAATTTTGTAATCGAGCGCCGCACAGCGGGTGCACGCTCGATGCGCATTGCTGTTCTCTCTCTCGCTCTTTCTCTCGTTCCCTCCTTTTCTGTTTTTTTTCGGGAAGCTGGTTTTCTTTGTTTTGTTGTTGTCTTTTTCTTATAGTGAAATGAATTACTAAGTTTTCGGTCGGTATGATGGGAGCGGAGACTCCCTCTGTGTCGGTTTAGTGTTTGCGGTCCCTTGGTGCCCGCATCCAATTCCGTAACCAGGGCTCGACCCCGTTTGAATTCGGATGGATGCGCGCACCAAGGCACCTCTTTCGTTATCATTATTCTTATTTATTTATTATTTTGATTACCTACTGTTCGTTCCTCAGGTTCCGGCCGACGAATTTCGGCGGAACCCGGGTATTATTATTATTATTATTTGCGTTTCCCCAACTTTCTGTTAATCACGGTGTAGGCCAGGAGCCCTGCATGCCTCAAACCCCACGACCCTCGCACTTCTCGCTGAGAACGTAGCCGGCAAAACATCACCGTGGAGGCCTCTGCAGGAGCTTAGTGAAAATCTGCAGGTTGGCAGTAGCCAGCCTGTAACAGGCTGTCTAATCTAATAATAATTCTAAATCTAATAAAAATCTAATAATACACGTAAGTCTGGAACGTATAAGAATACCTGAAATTGCAATACCGAAACAATTAATGGTAACATTGTGTAGTATTTGGCAAATGCAGAAATATTTAGGTATTTAGTAGATTTAATCTATCCAGAACTTCTTGTTTCCGTATTTTATAGAGAAACTGTAAAAGGCTCATGAAAATCAATGCGATCAATCACATAATCGGTTGGCCTTCGGAAACTGAGTAACGTCGGATTTCTAGTGTGGATTTCCAAATTTTCCAGGTAATGTGTATTATTATGTCGTATAATTAATTAATATAATTAATTATTATTAATTAATTATTATATTACAGGAGTAGCAGGTGCAATTGACGGATGCCATTTCAAAATAAGCACGACAAAACAACACCATTCGTCATAATATATTAGCAGAAAAGAATACCATTCTGTCTTGTTACAAAGTATTTGTAATGACCGTAAGCAATTTATTGATTGCTAAGTAGGTGAAGTTGGTTCTGCACATAATGCCATAGTATATGGAAGGAGTCCCCCATTTATATGTATCTATTTAATGGAAACAAACAAATAAAACAAGGGTTCCACTTAATTGGTGGCATTGCTTATCCATTGACGGAATTATTATTAACGCCATATAGAGAGGTACTGGCTATATTTGACAGATATACAGAAATATTATAATCGTTGTGTATCAAAAAGCAGGGGCCCTATTATGAAACCGTTCGCAATTCGCATTTTTTGCGATTTTGCGGATGCGATCCGCCCGTTGCGTTTGTATTATGAAATGCGATTATCGCATATAGTATTTCCAAATACGGGAAATTTTTATTGGGAACTTTTTTTAATGTCATTACAACATCTGTCAATTCTTATAACCTTTATAACGATTCGCAGTGTTTTTGCATTTATTTATTCTATCAATAAATAAAAATATTAAATGGATTGTGTTGCCTTATATTTAAATATAAACTGTGAAGATGATGAAGAAGGTGATACAACGTCAATATCAAAAAGAATTGTTTAACGAAACACGTCCACACCCCATTGAATTATGTGACAATATTGAATTATGAGATAATAAAACTTTAAATTTTACTATTACCACTTTTATAATAGCTTTTTATTATTTAGTTAAAAAATTCTATGAAAAATTAATTATTTAAAAAAATAGAAATTTAACTTGAATGAACGATAAATATGCGATATTCGACTGCTTATGAGCATTCGCATTTGTCAAATACAGTTTCGCAAAAATTCGCCATTTCATTTTGTAATATGGCGTTCGCATCCGACTTCGGGCGCATTTTTGCGAAAATATTGTACTGTAATACCAAAATGCGATATCGTATGAAAATGCGAAATCGCATTTTTTTCATAATAGGGCCCCTGAGTAAGAATTGAAAATTCATTTGGGATTATGAAATCTCGGTTTAGCCGGCTAAAATTAATAGAAAATAGATGACTAGATGTTATTGCTATACTTATTATGTGCTGCTGAGTTTTGCATAATGTTTGTATTAATTTTGATGATGAAGTCGAGGACGAACCGTCGTCAATTATGAAAATGTAATTCATTATAAACAAATTTATATACATTAAACTTTGATTTGTCTAGTTAAATTTTTTTAGTGTAAATGAATTCTGGCTCGATTATCAAGAACACATTGAAATAAATATTTAATTATAAAGTAAACTTTATTTGTAATTCACAGCGAATGTAATTTCAAATAAATTCATTTGGGTGGGTTTTGATTAAAATATATTACATTCTTCATTTTTACCACATAAATGTTTATGTAATTTTTTCTACCATTTTTTCCATTAAATCTAGGAAACGATCTTGTTGCAATAATTTTTCATCGTGACGTTGTACGTCGGAACGCAATTTTAATATTTTTTTGAGCTTCCGGAGAGGGCGATGTATCACCCTGACTGGTGGCTCCAGTCTCCGAATTTTTTGCTATCGTTTGTGTTGGCATCCTATTAGGCCTGTTAATCGACGCTGAATCGCTGCTACAAGTGGCTTCGGGGTTGACTTCTGGCCTTTTTGTATTATTTCATATATTTGATCATAAAATTCAAACAATTTTTTCTCTCGACCTTCTATCATTATTTGTCTTTACGACTTTGTATTTTTTTTTAATAATTTGAATATAATTTAGTGTCGCGCTGTTGCTCAGCTATCTTTACTCCCGAACGCTTCCGCACTTCTTCAGCGATACATTTCCAAACATTTGTTTTAATTTATAATCGAAATCACTGTAAAAAACTTTCGTTGCTACAATTAACGAGAGTGTAAGCGAATTCGTCCACTTTAAACCATTCGGTTCCAAATTACTATTTGCCTCGTCTCTTTTTATCATCAGATCTGCATTAAGATTTTTAATTTCATTTTCAATGCAATCCAAATATTCTATAACAAAATATGGACGTGTAAAACAATTATTTACCTTCGTTCATATAATAGCTATAATAATAACAACTAATATTATATTTAATATACGGTCACGTTTAAAATAAAAACAAAATAACGTGGATGACAACGACGGTTATGCGGTTTTAATAGCAATTTGAGTTATACGTGAAGTTAGCTAACCAAAATCAATCTGACAGTGACAAATCGGAATATTTTTGCCAATCAAAAAAACCGAGCTAGTCAATTTGTAAAAAATACGAAACAGCAAAAAATAAATTGATCAAGACGATCTGACTAGAAATAAGAAACAGCTTTTTAGTACTCAGATCAATCAGATCGATTAGAGCAGAAATAAGTAACACATCAAATATAATGCCTAACGCGCAGATGAAGTGAAATTTAATTTTAAATAAAAAATGATGCAAGGAAAAATGAAAATTAAAATTTGACTGCTGAATTTTATTTTGTGGTGCGCAGTTTAGCTAGTGAAATCATTTTTCGTATTAGAATGTAGATGTCTCTGTTTAACGCTAAATATTTTTATGTGCAGGTACGTTAAAAGTAAGCTAAATTTTTAACATTTCATCAATTATTTTTTTTGGTTGTTGTGCTGTGTTTCTAAAATGTTTCGTCAAAACAAAACAAACTCACAAAAAAAAAACATTTTGACATGAAGCTATAAAAAAATAATAATTCAACATAAAGTGTATCTGCGTTAAAATTTTACGAAAATCGACAAAATTAATTTTTCATAGAATAATTTATTTGGTTAATTATTGAAACCATTTTTGAGACGTGTCGCACTTAAGTTTTGTTGGAAAATGCAGTGAGTGGAAAGACTAATTGACCTGGGGTGACATTTTGTAACATCACATTTTCGATACTTTATCAATATTTATGTCTCTTTTTTTTAAACCTAAATTGGCGACTGTTTGCTATTTGCTGATAAAAAACAAGTAGAAATATCACAATTTTTTAATCCAGCATGCTTTAAAATGATATAAAATATGAAATAGTATCCCATTTTATTCTAGTGAAGCGAGAAATAAACTTCGATAAATTATCAAAAATGTGATGTTACAAAATGCCACCCCTGGATCAAATTTTATAGTCGTATAGAAAAATAGAACCAAATTTTGTTTTTGATCATAAATTTTGATTTGAAATCTAGTAAGGTAATAGGTGCGCAACTAAGTTCTCGCTGTTTTTTTATGAAAATGCAACTTTATTGTGAAAAAATGGTTACAAATGAATCATTCAAAGTATTGCCCATCGCTAGCGACAACTTTTTCCCATCTTTCTGGCAGAGCTCGAACACCTTGACGGTAGAAGTGTTCATCTTTTGAGGCTATCCACGAATCAAGCCATTTTGAGATGTCTTCATATGAGCGGAACTGCTGATCAGCCAGACCATGTGCCATCGAACGGAACAAGTAATAATCGAACGGCGCAATATCTGAGGCATATGGCGGGTGGGGTAGGACTTCCCATTTGACCGTTTCCAAGTACGTTTTAACGGGTTTGGCAATGTAAGGCCGAGCGTTGTCATGCTGTAGAATTACTTTTTCGTGCCTTTGCTTGTATTGTGGCCACTTTTCACGCAATGCTCGTCTCAATCGCATCAATTGAGTTCGATACCGTTCCCCAGTGATGGTTTCGTTCGGTTTCAACAGCTCGTAATAAATAACACCGCACTGGTCCCACCAAATACACAGCATAACCTTCGCAGCATGAATATTCGGCCGAGCTGACGACGTAGAGCAATTACCGGGCGTCCTCATGATTTTCTTCTCTTTGGGTTGCTGTAGTGAATCCAGTTTTCATCACCTGTAACGATGCGATGAAGAAAACCCTTCCATTTTTGCCGCTGTAGCAGTTGTTCACTGGCAAAAAAACGACGATCAACCAAGTTCCTTGCTTTTGATGCATTCCCAACGCATGCAATTGCTTGGAAATGGCTTGACGGGTAACTCCTAATGCTGAAACAAGCTCTTCTTCCGTTTATCATGGATCCTGATCGAGCAATGCCTCCAATTCAGCATCTTCGAAGATTTTTGGCCTTCCTGCACGCGAAAGGTCGTCAACATTGAAATCACCGTCTTTGAAGCGACGGAACCAATCACGGCACGTTGTTTCACTTAGAGCAGCTTCTCCGTAAACTTTTATGAGTTCTCGATGCGCTTCAGCCGCCGTTTTCTTCGAATGAAAGAAGAAATGCAACACTTCCCGCAAATGACGATTATTTGGCACACACAAAATCAGACATTTTCACACAATCAAAAGTATATGACGCAAAAGCAAAATCACTAATGTGTCAAAGCGGTTTGTTTACCACGTATCTAAGCTTGATTCATGACGTTTTGGATAGGTCACAATCGACCAGCACTTACTGCTGGAGCCATCTTTCGAAAAACAGCGGGAACTTAGTTGCGCACCTAATATTTTGTGCTTTTTCATAATTTCACGAGACACATGTGCTTATTTACGTACAACCTAAATATACATTGTTCACATTACAAACAGTTACCAATTAACTTCCCGTCCATGAAACATTCATCAGAACGTATGTATATTCATTAGAAAGTCAATAGCCAAACAACCATCTATTGAAAGGGAAGCAAAACAATAGAAGGCGAAACAAAAAGCTTCAGCACACATATACGCATATAAAAAAAGCTTGTGACAATAGAATGTGCTTCATGAATTTTTTATTTATTTTACTAAAGAAAAATCTCATTTTAATTGTCGTACAATTTTTCAAATTTTTTATTGTTTTCTCTTCTATACATTGTTGAGCCATCTTTATTATTATTATTATTATTATTATCATCATCATCATCAGTATCTACGAGAACACACACAACAATAAAAAGTGGAAAACTGAAAAATTAATAATGATTAAAAAGATAAAAATGACTGGAAAATAGTTTGTCGCCGGAATATTATTGACGAGACATAATTTTATTTAGTATTCTTGCAAAGACTAAAATAAATCATCTTTGGTGCGTGGGTGGTTGAAATTGTTGGGTGTACATTGTATAGTAAAATCGCACCACCCATAAAAAATCTTTTCGTTCGTTCGTTGTCTCCGTAACACAACGTGAAAAATGGAAAACGAATGACTCATAATTAGCATTAATGAAATGACAGATTCTGTACCATTAATTTCCATATTTTCTGCTATAGAGCAGAAAATGTAGTTATTTATATATTTTGCAATCTCGTATACGGATGTTGGTGTCTATGCGCGTTATCGTCTAGTGACGAATACAAAAAACATTGAACAAGTGGTTTTTTGTTAAAGTTATAAGGAAGGGTGACTGGATGACATTACACATTATACACTTGATTATATATCAACAGCAACACCAGAAAGTAGTCCAAGCAATAAAATAATTTGCAAATCTCTCCCTCGGAACGCATAAAACAATAAAAAAATTGTTCATCATCATTTTCATTCACAGAACCAAATTTTATGAAAATGAAAACTGTTGGGTGGAAAAATAAATATTTAATGTGTTGCGTGGCACTTGTGTGTGTGTTTCCTTTCGAAAACATGGCTAAAGATTTTTTTATATATCAAAACATAATCCCTATATACAAATGGATGCTATTTGTAAATTTTGTGATTTTGGATGCTCGAAGCTGATCTACATTAAATGATTACACTACGAGATTGGTTATAATCGCGAAGAATTTCAAGATACCATTCATTATTACTTTAAAGGTTATCGGGGCCAATTCTAGAAAATTAATTTAAGTTTTTAACTACGTTAAATGGAATTGATTTTGCTTGAGGGATTACTTTAGCTGTATAGTAAACATGCATATTATATTTATTTATTTTAGGGTTGTGCTGCACCCTTAACTATATCAATGGGTCGTAAATTCAATAGAATTAATGTATTCCCTCCCCATACAAAGGTGTGTATGCAGTTGCATGTGTCAGATTGTGATTAAAGGCCAACATAACCGTGAAATATACAAATTTCTATTCTACAGTACGCGATTAAACATTCTCCCGTATCTAGAATAAATGTATAGTTCTTAGAACTGGTCCAGGTGCAAATTATAATATTCATGAATATATTACATTTAAGAAGATACATGAACGATATTTTTTTTATAAATAACAACACACAAAAAATAAATCTATTGTTTTACGTTCCATAAACAAGTGGAAAATTAATTTGATTTTTCTTGTAATATTTTAAATTTTCCATTTTTGCGATCCTATATATATAATACATTTTATAGAGAATTGTACTATAATATAAAAATGAAAATTTATGTTGTAACATCTGTCACAAATAAAATAATCATAATATTATTATTGTCAGTTTAAAAACACAAACGTACACACATTGAAAAAATGTTTCCAAGTAATTTTCCATTTTTTCATTGTACAATTTTTTTTAGTACACACAATAAACCCATCGAACATAAATCTTCTGAATAAAATTAGTGTACATCTTCAAGTTCCTACTGTGCTGGAGAACAGTGCGAGTATGTCTATGTATACCTATTTTCCGTTGTATGTTGTTAAATTAAATTGAAAATTCTATTGAATTTATAATGATAGCATTAAAGTAGAACACAACAGAAAACACTGAAGGAAGACGAGAAGCTCCTCTTCATTTTAATATACGTATATATATATATATATATATATATATATATATATATATATATATATATATATATATATATATATATATATATATATATATATATATGTTTATGGCAATATATGTATTTGCTGTATATGAGGAAAATTTATTTTATATTTCCCGGTTTTGAACTTTTACACTACTCATTCGCTTCATCATCATGATGAAGAGCATGAAGAATCTACTTATTATGGAAATTTTTTTTTTTATTTTATGTTTTGTTGATTTCCATAGAGGATTTTATTGTTAAATTTGGATCCTTAGCAGCAAAAAAAATACGTGCAAAGTACAAAAAAAAATCGATTTGGCAAATTGAATTAAATGGGCCTGCGAGAGAAATAGATGCGGAATAGTTTAAATGCATTTCATTAAATTTGAGTAAACGTATTGCTTAATTTTACTGTGTATAAAGGCCTATAAATAATTGGATCACTCTCGAGCAATAAAATGTAATATTTCTACGCCAGCTGTTAATTCTCTCCCTAATTTCCCAAATATAAATCTGTTTAAAAATGTATTGTTACGAAATGGAACTTTACGCCTCTAGCGTGCAGTATTATAACCAAAGTAAAATAAGTTTTTTTTAACCATTCGGGCATATGGAATTGATTTTGTTTGCAGTCAAAAAGTTTCAGTTTAATTTATTAGTAAAATATCTACGTAACACCACATTAAAAAAATTAAAGTTACTTAAAATGAATACGAAATTTTTTATGGCGATATCAGAAGGATCTCCCTCAACCTATCAATTGCATTATATGATTGACTGGGTCAGATTAGGGAATTTTAAATAAATTTATGAGACATTTTCTAATTTTTAGAGCGGTCAGAGCACGTTATAGTTTGATTTAAAGGAATATATAGTGATTTTGAGAAGAGTTAGAAATTCAGAGCTTTCTAGTGTAGTTTAGAGCAATCCAGGACGATTAAGATCAGTGTAGAGCGCCTTAGATAGATTTATAGTGATTTAGAACTATTTAGAGCAGTTTAAAACGATCTATAATGGTTTAGAGTAATTCAAAACGGTTCATACCGGTGTTCCAAACGGTTTAGAGTACTTTAAAACGATTTTGAGCGGCCCAGACCACCGTTATGGTTTACAGTGATCTAGAGGAGTTGATAACCCCCCTGTTTTGGGGTCAAACCATTCCCAACTCTTTCACGGTTCACTTTTGACATCCTGCCTTCTGTCTGACGTCTTTAGGTCCGATTTACGCAGAACCATCTGCCATCTGATTGTAATCAGGTCTGAGAGTGATTTAGAACGTTTAAGAGCGATTAAGAACCGTTCAGAGTAATTTAGCATGATTTAGAACGATGAAGAGAAATTTAAAGTGATTTTTAGTAGTTTAGAGCAATTTTCAGAACGATTTAGTGATCCAGAATGATTCAAAGCGATTAAGAGCAATTTAGAGTGATCCAGAACGTTTGATAGAGATTTAGAGCAGTCCTTATTTCTAATACACAAGTTAATTTAGATCTCCAGAATCCGCGCATCTGCAGGTTTTGCGTTGTAGAATATTTTTATCATTTCTAAAAAACTGATAATACAACCTTTTGAAATTCGTTTTAACCAGTTTTTAGCGATTAAGAGCTATTTAGAGCGGTATAAAGTAATTTAGAGCGGTTTATAGCAAATTAGCTATTTTGAGCGATTGACGGCGATTTCGAGCAATATAAACCGGGTTAGATGGACGCAGAACAATATAGAACACTTTAGAGTAGCTTAGAGCAATTTTGAGAGGTTTAGAATGGTTAAGTGTGGTTTAGAACGACCCAAAACTATTTAAAGCGATTTAGAGAGGTTGAGAGCAAGAAACCTACAAGTTTGAGATATTTAAAAAATGTACATGTAAGTTTTGAGCTTTGTAGGGCAATTTAGAGGCGTTTAGATCGGTTTAGAGCGAGTAATAATGATCTCTATCGGTTTAGAGTGATTTAGAGCAGGTTAGAGAAATGTTGAGCGCTTTAGAATAATTCAGTGCGGTTTAGATCGACTTATAATTTGTTTTAAGTAATCTAGAGAGATGCAAAGGTCCAGAGCGATTTGGGGCGGTTTAGTTCGGTTTATAACATTTAGAGTGATCTAGAGGCTTGAAGTAAATTTAGTTTAGACCGTTTTAAATAGTGATTTACAGCGATTAAGTGAAGTTTAGAGAAGCTTCAATTTTGATCGGTTAAGAGTGATCTTAAGCGATTTAGAGTGATTTAGGGCGGTCTAGAATAATAAAGATTGATTTATAGCGACATAGAGCGGGTTGAAACGGCTTAGAGCTATTTAAAGCGATTAAAGAGAGCCGATTTAGAGAGGTTAATAGTGTATACTAAACCGGCTTATATCCTGAACAAACAGCGAGAATACAAAAACTGGTTTAGCATAATTAAGTCAAGTTCGCTAGGAAATAAAATTCAAATCTGTTCGGATCACTACATGGACAATTTGATAAACTCTTTGGAAATCCGAGGTTTTTGTAGGATTATAGAGACATTCAGAGCCGGTCACAGCGATTTAGAGCGGTGTACAGCAGTTCAGACCAATTAAGTGTATATAGAATAATAAGACGGTATAATTTGATTTTACAGGAACTTCGAGCTATCCAGAGCGATAAAAAGTAGTTTAGAATTATTTAGAGCAGATTAGAGCGATTTAGAGCTCTCCAAAGTGAATTTGAGCAATGCGATGGCTCCTGTGTTGTTGACGATGAATATGCTTGTATAAACAACTGAGGGAGTGTTCACTGTATCAAACGTGCAAATTTTGAATGTCTATAAGAAACAGCCAATGGCTTAAGATAAGAACTTATAAACATGTGGATGTTTAAAAATTAATTATTTGTATTACCACGTTTTACTTAGCTCGCTTTCGTGTTTGTTTGTCTGTTTGCGGCATTTTGCAATCAAATTTTCACCAACTTCTTGACTAGCTAGGGCACACAAATCGATCCATCGTTTATAGATAAATGAATAAATTACTTTTCCATTACCAATGAAATATAAGGTTCGTCGCTTATTCATTTTATGTTTAGGGATTGATGTCTTTCGTTTTTCAAATCATTAAAAGTTCCCGAAATAAAATTAATTTTTAGTTGTATTGTAAAATGTGGTTTTAACATTTTAAAAATATTATACATTATTTTTTTACCGTGTGGAGATGCCGAACTCCCATCGTGGCACATCTCCAGGTGCCGGATAGCGGAATGCTCTTTAACCGGCTTGCCGGAGGATAGGTGGGAAATAAAATACCATCCGCGGACCAAATCTGGCTAGGAGAAGGAACCCTGAATAATAAACTAATCCTTAAGGTAATGAGTGTACAACAAAACGGAATGTATACCCCAGGTGGTACTTCAACTTTACAGTTGGCCAATCCACCCTCACACGAGGCAGGCTCAACGGATTATGGGGTGAGCCAACCATTGCGAAAACCACTTATACCAAGCACAAATATCTCTAGATCACTAACTAGATAAATGCTTCCCGCTATTCAGCAAGAGAATGAAAATTCTGAACGTAGGGAGAACGGAGACTAAGAAAACCATCACGATGTCGCCAGAGAAAACGATGATTTAAAGGAATCGATAGAAAATATATGAACAGCTTTTCTAATCCAGCATCTTAAAGAAGAAATTGCTGTAATCAAAAATGATAATCAAGCCAAAGAAAATACTGTAGCTATATATGAAACAGATGAAGATGAATTGGCATATGAAACGAGTTTTATACGAAGGCAAAATAAACTCAACGTCAAAAAAAAAGCAGAATCTTCACCTGAAGTGGAATTATCAATACAGAGCGTTAGAAAACCACAACCCCAATAACCTAAACGGTCATCTACGGACCTAGTGAAGGTACATAAGAACGTATCATTGATACCGAAAGAGATACCACTGCAACCGGTTAAAACATCCAATGTAATTAACCAAGGGGAAATGCAGGAAAATCAACCAATACATAAAGAGATACCACCTCCACCCATTAACATCGACTGGTTCACCTATGAAAACAAAGCTGAGCAACCAATTAAAGTCATGGCCAGAGGGCTACATCATACATGCCCCAACGAAGAAATAGTTGAGGAACTTCGCCAGAAAGGATTCAAAATTCTAAACGCGGTAAACATATTAATTAGAAGAATGCCACAATGTTACAACTGTCAGGCGTATAACCACACACGCAAATACTGTAATAGGGGGCCCAGATTGGTAAAGTGCGCTGGCAAACATCTAACAAAAGGATGCAATAAAAAAAAGAACGAACCAGTGAAACGCATACATACACTGTGATAATCATCACCCAGCAAATTACAAAGGCTACGAGGTAGCGAAACAGCTGCAAAGAATGAGAGACAACAAGAAAAATCAAACAAGTCAGAGTTCTCAACCTAGGATGCAATTCTACTCAAAACAAATCCCCCTAAATAGCGGCAAAGTAAGAGAAGGCATATCATATGCACAAATGGCTAAGCAGAACGAAAATATCAGGAACGCTACAAGTCAGGAAACCCATGTCCTGCAAGAAATACTTCAGGCAGGACCAAAGACTAGAATCTATGGGCGAGCTACTGAAACAACAAGAACAGAGACTAGGAACACTAGAAAATGCATCGATGATCCAAGATATAAGAATAACGGATGCGTCAAGTAAAACTAGTAACTCCACTAAAAACATTAATTATAGACAAAACAAATTTATCAAGAAAAAATAATGACACACTATTTAAGAATTGCTGATCCAGAAAGTCATTTTACCAGAAGCTCGTATGCTAAAATACGTGGATATCAATGCTATCAAGCTCTACATCCAGCAGCAAGAGCTAGAGGTGGGACAGCAATCTTTATTAAGGATAATATAAAACACCACGGAGAATTTAAAATAGAGGAGGAAGCTATGCAAGTATAGTACTGTATCTATCGAAACCAAAAATAACAAGAGCTATAGTATATCAGCAATCTACTCTCCACCCAGATATAACCCAAAAAAAGAAGACTACATCAAACTTCTTAAATCGCTTGGCAAAAATTTTATTATTGGAGGCGACTTTAACGCGAAACACATATTCTGGGGGATCAAATAGAACTAGTCCCAAAGGAAGGGAGCTATTTTAAGTAGGCAGGACATTAAAATGTTTCACTCCAGTAGAAAGCCAAAGTAGGTTTTGGTCCACGGACCCAAATTAAATTACTGACCTTCTGGATTTCTATATATCAAGAGGTATCTCCGAAAACTACTTAGCAGTTGAAAATGAAGAAGGGCTATCGTCAGACCATTTTCCAGTTTTAATGACAATATTTGACACAAGGAAGGCAATTGGAGGGCTTGCAAAACAAAAAACTAACAAATAACAAAACCAACTAAGAATACTTTCGACAGCTAGTCGAAGAAAGCATCAACTTACAGGTGCAGATTTCGAACGCTTATACGATAGAAGAAGAACTAGAAAACCTCATTGAAAGTGTGCAAAAAGCGGCCTAGGAAAGTACTCCTGATCAGCAAGAAATATTACAAAAAAGTATATACTATCCAGATGAAGTGAGAGAGTTAGTTAACGAAAAAAGAAGAATTCGTAAGACTTGGCAGAGAACCAGAGCACATGAAGACAAAACATTCCTAAACAACTTGTGCAAACAACTTAAACTACTTATAAAGGAGATTAAGAATGAATCAGTTGCAAGCTTCCTAAGTAATCTGACAGGTAAACCTGACACAGACTATTCCCTGTGGACAGCCACCAAAGGTTTAAAAGGGCCTAAAATGCAAGTGCCACCCATTAGAATGGTTGATGGAACCTGGGCTCACAGCGAAAAACAAAAAGCTGATCTGTTTGCCGAACACATAGAAAATACCTTCAAACCACCAACTGGACAAGCGGATAATGAATATCTAATACCTATAAGCAAAGTAGACGAGGCATCTGTGCTACCAGTTACTCGGAAAGAAATCAAACAAGAAGTAAAAAATCTCAAAGATAAAAAAGCCCCTGGATACGACTTGATAACGGGGCAAATAATCAAAGCTCTACCAGAAAAAGCATTAAAGAAACTACAGCACATAATCAATGCTATCTTTATACTATGTTATGTTCCGAGACAGTGGAAAGTAGCGGAAATCATAATGATTCCAAAGCCTAATAAATCACTAAATTACAAAACATGGTATAGGCGTATTTCTTTGTTAACAAAAACATCAAAAATTTTCGAGAGACTGTTTCTCAAAAGATTAAAGCCAATTATAGAAAGCAGAAATCTTATACCATAACATCAATTTGGGTTTCGAGAAAGGCACTCAACGATAGAACAGATACACAGGATTACTGATACAATTGAGGAGGCGCTGGAAAAAAAAGGAAGTATGTTCATCAATATTCTTAGACGTAGCCCAAGCGTTTGATAAAGTTAGGCACCGTGGTCTAGAATTTAAGCTCAAACGAGATTTGCCAAAACAACTTTCTGAATTGCTAGTCTTACATCAACGACCGTTACTTCCGGGTGAGACAGGAAGGGGAATACTCTAAACTGAAGGAAATGTTGGCACAAGGCAGTGTTCAAGGCCCCGTATTATACCTCCTGTATACTAATGATCTACCAAACATAAAAGAAGCTAGAATAGGAACGTTTGCTGATGACACAGCTGTTATGACCACCGATACTAGTATAGTTGAGTCCACAAGAAAACTACAAAATGCTGTTGATATGGTGAATAACTGGACAAAACAATGGAGCAAAACACTTAACGAATCGAATCAACACACATCAACTTTACAAATAGGAAATTAGAATATATTCCGATTAGACTGAATTCACAACAAATACCATATTCTGACAATGCTAAGTACCTCGGCATGATGCTAGACTCTAAACTCAGGTGGAAAGCGCATGTTAAAAAGAAAAGGAAAGAACTGAATTTAAAATTCAGATAATGCACTGGCTTATTGGAAGATACTCCGAACTGACACCGCACAAAAACTGCTGTTATATAAACAAATCCTAAAACCTATCTGGACGTATGGTATTCAGCTTTGGGGCTGCGCAAGGAAAACTACAGTGAAGATCATTCAAACATTTCAAAATAAAGTACTACGTAGCATTGTGAATGCTCCTTGGCACATTAGAAACGACAATCTCCATCGAGACTTAAACATGGAAAACGTCAGCGATGAAATACAAAAATTTGCAAGGGTTCATGTACTGCGACTGCAGCAGCATGACAACGAGGAGCTACGGAACCTACTGGATCGCACCAATGGACCAAAGCGCCTAAAAAGAACAAAACCTTTAGAATTAGTGGTTCCTTGAGCCGCTTAAATCAAAGGACTGATAGAGCTGGGATGAACCGATAGGTCGCATCCCACAAGAATGGACTACTTAACTCATAAAACAATTACTAGATAATCCATATGATTAGTTGTAATATTATACAGAAATAAAGATTTCTTAATAAAAAAAAAATTTTTTTTTTATTGTTTAATGAGGCGAATTCGTGGGATGCAGCGCCAACAACACCTAAGGAATTATTTAATGAGATAAAATATCAATTTTTGTTTACATTTCTGTTGGAAAATACTACTAAAGCTCTGATTTAAAAACATTTAAAACATAACTTAACCCATACCAGAGATAATTGTTAAATATTATGTCCATTATTTCAAGATTTAAGTAAATAGGCGTCCTAGATGATGGCTCTATTCAGTTAGGACATTCTGTTATTACCCAAAAAATATAATAGTACCTCCAATATGTATAAGAGTCCCTCCACAAAAACCTCTTTTTTGTAAGATCGGTTCCGTCACAATTTTTACTTATGCAATTACACATGAAGTACTGCCGTAAACATTAGAATATTAAGGATTAAATTATAAATAATGAGTAAAAATTGTACGAGTGCAGGCACTATACATAAACTATAAAATTAATTTATTCTTAACGCCTGAGTGAAATTTTAGTACAATTTCCGAGTTTAAAACACGCAGATTGAAAAACACGTCAGTCTCTAGTCAAACAACCCTTCATTTACAAACACTTCCTACGCTGCTAAAACCTATATAGTTACTATTTATTTTCATATAAACAAAACACAATTTTAGAAAATGTATGAAGGGCAAAATTCCGTAATGTTATCCAAAATCTTTGAATCCAAGCAAAATAAAACCCACGAGATTAACTTGAGTAATGGGTTTTCTTATACGTTCTTATAACAACAAAATATTTCTGGTTGGTTAATTTCAAAAAAATGTATTTTTTACAGTAACAATAAGAATACGCAAGTACTAGTTAATAAATATACCAATTCATCAAAAATAATTATTATTGAGAATAAAAACATTGAAATGTTATCATGAAAAGTAGTTTTCCTTCTTTTGTTATAGACTTGTATAGTTTAAAGTGAATGAAAATGGGTCGAAATGTTTAATGGGTGAATGACTTTGTATACTGCCGTTGTATTTTTGTTATAGGGGTATTCAAATATTTCAACGTACTGGTATTTCTGTTTCGTTGTTATTCTCGTAATAAGGAAAATAAGGACCCAAAGGAATGCATACTCTAAAAAATCCATTCAAGGTAAAGATTTTTAAATGTAAAAAATCTCCAATAAATTTTTAATTTATTTTCACCTATGGCGACAAAATTGTATTTTTTTGCACTTTTATTGATGAGATTACAAACGGTACAGATAATAACATCAACTTTATATAGTACTTTGATGAGTTTTTTTTGCTTCCAACTCAGTGTATTTAATAAATTGAAGAGTGCGGTGTTACACAATAGTATTACGTTTATATAGTGCAATCATCAAAGACTAGATATTATGTAGACGTCTCGCAATAGTAGTGAATTTGAAACGGGATCAAATCATTACACACAAGTGAACATTATTTGAACAACGCGGAAAAAATTGTGTCATAATTTTCATTCTAATTGAGACG
This sequence comes from Nephrotoma appendiculata, assembly GCA_947310385.1. Taxonomy (NCBI): domain Eukaryota; kingdom Metazoa; phylum Arthropoda; class Insecta; order Diptera; family Tipulidae; genus Nephrotoma; species Nephrotoma appendiculata. The sequence goes on along the minus strand of OX371224.1, from coordinate 132,022,069 downwards.
TCTCTAAAACAATATATTAGTCTATGGTGAGTGTGTATAGTAAATCTTCAGTATATTTACAGAATCACAATTTTGTGTACTTTATTTTTACCCAACCATCGTCGTAATAATGTGCTGTTCTCGAAAAATTGAAATGAAATTAGAAAATAAAAGTTTATGGTAGTTTTTATTTGTTTGTATTCTTTTTATAGTATATTCTGTGTAATGAAAATGAGAAAAACCGTAAAAGTTATTTTTCCCCACACCTCATTTATTTTTTTTTACCGGCGCAACACATTCAGTGTTTGGTATTTTTTTTTATTGAATGTTAGGAATGTCAAACACCCTCTTTCAACTTTCATTTAAATACGAAGTTTTTGTTCCGGGAAATTTAAGGCGCGCACTGTTCGTTAAGGTGGTTGACTTTTCATAGAATAGCTATAGATAGATAAATGATAAAGAACAAAATATTTTATTGTTTGTAAATAAAACCAGTTATTCGCTTTTCTTCATTTTCTGTTTATTAATTTCCTATACATATTTATACTATGTGCTTATGATGAAGGTAATAACTGAGGATTTTTTATTTATGGTGTGGAAGGTGTCATTTTAGGTCATTATTTTTCCTACCATACGTTTTACATGTAATTGTCTTGGATGTTTTATGGGGAAAGAATATAAAATTCTCAGAAAATTACAATCATAAAGTTTGGATTAGCCAACGATGTCACGTGGCCACATGACATTTTTACTAAAAAAAAACTGAGATTTAATTTACAGTTAGTAATGGCTTATCGATTTTAAAACATCTAGCATTAAACAAGTACCAAAACTAGCATTCATGAAAAGAAAATTATTTAAAACTTACTGAACTTCACAGCCCTACTTCCACTTCGCGGGAAATTTTATCTTATTTACTGAATATTTTAATATTTTTCTTAAGCAAATTAAACTGCTTAGCATCGATGATTTAAAAAAAATTCATGAAGAGTGTCGCATCGTAAGGTTTAATGTTCACCAACAAAATGTAGAATAAAGATTAGCACCAAACTGAAAAAAAAGTTTTAGTACCGGGAGAAAGTTTGAATCATAGATACCGAAACATGGGATTTCGGCAGTTCAAAATGATTTTCGAAAACTTGTTTTTTTTTTCAAAAGGACAAAAAACTATTAAAAGAAATTAGTACTACGAATTACTAATTTGTTAAGGAGTAACACTAGAAGTACAGTACAAATTCATTATCTATGATATATTAATGAAAAACCGTTTTTTATTGTTTTTTTATTTATTTGTTTGTTTATTTATCAATAATGACATTTTATAATACATTATTTAAATTAATTAAATTTTATTTTATATACTAAATGTCTACTTTATCTTTAACGAATGTATGCAATAAGTTATTAAATTGACCGTACTCTAATTCTTGAAGTTCACCTAGCATGCAATAGTCACCCAATGAATTATACAATTTTACTCCATTATATCCCAGCGACCGTTGTGAAAATGATTTACTATACATTGGTAGTCTGAAGTGTGTACTCCGAGTATTGTAAGTATGAACATTTCTATCAGAAGAAATCAAAGTATCTAAATATTTTGGCAGATCTCCCTTTTCCAGCCTAAACAAGAATTTTAACACATTAAATTGTATTCTCTGTTTGATTGACTTCCAGTTTAAAATTTCCAACATGTCTTTTATGTGTGTTCTATGATAAACAGCACAGAAGAACAATAATCAATATGTGGAGTCATAATTGATTCATAAAAAACAACTTTTGTCTGCATTGGTAATTTGTCTTTAATTCTGGTGAAATATCCAAGTTTTTTATTCATCTTTTTAGCGATATAATCCAAATGATCGTTAAAACTTAAGTGCTCGTCGATAATAACACCAAGATATTTATACTGTTTTACTCGTTCGATAATTTGGTTGTCAACTATTATATCTGCATTACTCTCGAACTTTGCTTTGATTGATAGGAGCATGTAATTCGTTTTCGAGATATTCAGCGATAGTTTGTGAAACATCAGCCATTTCCGTAGACTCTCGAGATCTTCGTTTACTTTCTGCACTGCTTCTGGAAGAGTTGTTGCCGAAATATTGTAAATTATCATCTGCGAACATATTTATTTTGCAATTTTGAATAACATCGACTATGTCATTAATGTACAGAATAAAGAGAAACGGACCCAGGGCTGATCCTTGAGGTACTCCGAGATTATTTTGTATTAGTGACGATGTGTAATTATCAATTTTCGTATATTGTTGCCTCCCTTGAAGATAACTGTTAAACCATTCTAGTTCTTTCCCAACAACTCCGTACTTGGTTAACTTTTTCAGTAGAATTCCTCTATCGATGGTTTCAAAAGCCCTTTTAAAATCTAAAAAGACTACAATGATTACTTTGTTGTCATCTATTTGACTTTTCCATCTATCCAACATTAGGGTTAAGGCCGTTTCACAAGAATGGGATTCTCTAAATCCAGATTGTTGATCAACCAATATATTGTTATCAGCGATATGATTTACCAGTTGGTTTTTAATTACTCGTTCCAGAACAGTCTCATACAGTGGGAGCATATTTATTGGCCGGAGCTCTTCTGGCGTGGTTGGCTTCGAAATTTTTGGAATGGGAACAACTGTTGATATTTTCCATGAATCTAGTATCACTGCTTGCCTTAAACTTCAATTAACTATATCAGTAAAATGTTCAGAGAACATTTGATTCTGCATTGCATCCAGCATGACAATTTTGTTTATACCATCTATTCCATATTGAGATTTTATTCTGCTTATTATTTTTAATATTTCGTTTTGTGATGTTTGTTGGAATTGAAATTTTTATATGTTTAAAACAGCATTAGGAAGTTCAAAATCCGATATTTCAGGGATGTTACGATGAATATCACCACGCTGGACACAAACGAGTGATTTAGTGCACCTGCTATCTGTTGTTTATCGGTGAGTGTTTTGTTATTAAATTGAATACTCCACTGCATCGTATTTTTAGTCTTATACATAGATTTAAGAGTTTTCCATAGCTCCTTTGGGTTATATTGGTTTTCAATGAACTTATTCTTGAAGTATTCAGATTGTTGCTTTCTTAACGATTGTTTGTAAATATTTCTAGCTTTTCTATAGTTTTCTCAATTCTCGCTTGAATTTATTAATTTCAGAATACTAAAGTTACGCTCCTTTTCTTGTCTTAATAATGACAAATTTTCTGAGAACCAAGGGATTTTATTTCTACTTTGAACAATTTGTGTTTGCGTCAGTTGTTTAATCGCATTCTTTAACTCCAGTATTAAGCTTTCAGCTTTCTCATTCAATTCATTCTGTGTTCTGTAGTGCTGCAGTCTAGTGTTTAGGATACAATTTAATTTTTCACCAGAATAATTTTTCCGAGATCTAATTTCTTTAAATTGATCAAGTAACTGTGAATTGTTTCCGCTTATATCCACACATAACATACAATGATCACTTATTTGTTGTTCTTTTATAATTTCACATTTTTTATTTACTGAATTAGTTATCAACAGATCTATTAAACTTTTGTTGGTTTGTGTGACTCTGATATAATCTGGAACTACTTGCGCCAATCTATAATCCATGATTAACTGCTTTAATTGTAAACTGTAAATATCGTTGCTTTTCACGTCAATATTGAAATCCCCAAATATACAGTTCGATTTATTATAATTGATAACTTCTTCGAACCATCCATCTAAATTATTTAAAAATGCTGCTTTTGTTGTTTGGTATGATCTATAAACTACGCCAAATATTCCAGTTGTATGGTATCCTTTTATGATCTGAATCGCCAAAAACCAAGCGCGGTCCTTCTCGATATTCGAAATTATTTTAAAGCTTATGTTTTGGTGAATATACATGACAACCCCTCCAGTATGACGATTATCCGAATCGCACCGTACACATTTATAATTTTCAATAAAAAATTCCGAGTCGTACATCTCTTCTGTTGTTCTAGATTCACTGAGTAATACAATTGACGGTTTATATTGAATAATTATTTGTGATAACTCTAAGAAATTAGAGTGTAAGCTGCGAATATTAGTGTATAGATGAAAAGACCTTTGTTTTGAACTGCTATTGATAACTTATTTGGTTTTTCAATGTTTTCATCTTTCGTTGGTATACTGCACAAGAGGTGTCCCAAGTCGTGTGGTTAATAGTAACATTTAAATTGAGCTTTGTATTTACAGCAATACAATTGCTACACTTTACTTCTTGACTTTTACATTCACTTAACTTATGATTCTCGCTACATCTTGGGGAAAAAAGTTTACCGGTACACCTATTGCTATGATGGCCATAACCATTACAGTTAAAGCATCTTGAGATCCCTACTGACTCTACGACATGGCATCTATCAAAATGTATATTTAACTTCTCAGCTTGTAAGATTTTTGTAAAATCTACGGAGCCTACTTCTATGATTGTATCAATTTTTTGCGAGTTTCTTCTACAATAAGTGGTTATTACTTTGATATCACTATTAGCGAGAAAATGGTTTTGCTGTTTTAGCGCAGATACTATTTCATCACTTTCTAGCTTCTCCGACATTCCAAGTATTTTTACCCTTGGTTTAAGCTCCGCTGGTAGTTTTACTTCATAATCAGCTCCCATCCTTTCCGTCACGATTGTCTTTAGTTTCTCCTTGGCATCATTAGTGTTGCACTGCAAAACAATTCCACCATTCGCAATGTTCCGACAACCCATTACTGGTATAGATTTTGGATCGAGTGACATTGTTAAATCTTCTCTAGTTTTTTTATTAGCTTGAGGTTGTTTTGGTTGTAACATAACCAACTTGTTGGGATTATCTCTTTACTACTGCTGCAAAAGAGTGTGGTTGCTCCGTCGGTTTTTGAATTTCTTCTACTTGATTTTTAATTTCTCCTAGCTGGTGTCCTATCTTTAAATGGTTTGCCGTTAAATGTTGCTTCATTTCCATGATAAAAAGATTAATTTTGTTGAACTCTTCGCACAACGTATCTTCTTCATAACCTTGGCATTCAAGATAAACGAATCTTGCATATGGACATTCTTTAAATAACTTTACAAACTTTTCAAAGTTCCAATCCTCACAAGCGTAATGATAACAATTTCCTGCACCGTCCGAAACATCTAGTCCGCTCTCTCGAATCAGTAGCTTTTTTACATTTTTCACAATTTGACATTTAATAAAATTTTACCGTTAATTCACTTCACAAGATAAACACGCGTGTAAAAGGTTTAACTGTTCTGATTTTTACCGTAATTATGTGAAAAAATGCATTAGTTGCATAAAAATAAAAATAAAAATTTAATTTTTGCACTGGTGTCAAATGTTTTCTATTTGAATTTACTATTTTATTCACTTAATTCTCAAACTTTCACAAATCTTACATTACAACACATTCATCTTTAGTTCTTATCTTTATTTTATAACTTTTAGCAATTAAAATTGCCGCTTACTAAATAATTTAATTATTTTTCCACGCACTCAATATATTGATTACTACATCCAGAAAACAGGGTTTCAAAACTATAGTAAGCCACGGGTTGCCGTTAGCAAAATCTCCTCGGAACGATTTCTTCTCCATTCTGTGGTCTACAAACTTTCGAAATACATTAAACAGGAAACTGAGAATAATTGTCAATACATCAATAAAAACAACATCGTTTTAATTAACGACACAATAAACATCAATCTCCTTACCAATGGTAAACTTGCCTCATTTGGCATATCGACTATGTTTGGTACCATTAAGGTCAAGGAGATCGGAGGAAGCATCACAAAAAAATGCAAGGACTAGAATGCAAGGAAATTGTAACTACGCTCTCACTGCGGTGTCTAAAGAGGTTTTAGTCGTGGCTATCATTGACAGAGAGCACGAATATGGTTATATATCGTCCAGCAATTGGAGGAAGGCGGAGAAGGCTTTAGGTGGAGAAAGCGCTACTTTCCTAAAAATTATGAGGAAAACCGTAAGGAAGGTGTCATTAGAATCGTGTTAAAATGACATCTTGGGTCAACCAAAGGTCAGATATAGAGCGGGAGCTTGGATTCCATTGGAACCCAGTGACCCGAAATAAATTTTGGAAATGCTACAAATTAACAATCCTGAACTGCCGACCGCCGACTCACTCAAGAGTTATACGAAATATGAGGGCGACATCTTGAGGGCCCCAACACCAGTAGAGGCTACGGCTGACTACCTGAACATCAAGAATATGAGGAGGTAGAAACACTATCTGCAGACTCGAAGATGTCCACTTCGATGGGATTACTTTGTGGATCCCTGGAGGAATCACAGTCAGAAAAAGACTCTGATGCAACTGTGGTGGAGGTTGAAGTAAAGAAGCAAACCTAATGTTGAGGTTGATGGAGATTAACCTCCACACTCCAAAGCAGCTTCGGCTGCGGTCATGCTCAAACTAGAAGCAGATGAGATAGACAATGTCATAGTTCAAAAGCTTTGAGTCAATGGTGACCGGATATTTTGGCTTAGGACTTCTAAATATAAACTGTTATGTTTCTGTTATCAAATTACACAAATTGAGATGTAGTCATAACAAACATTGACATGGATGGTCAAAATATCTGACTAATATCGGCTTACCTCAGGAGTAAAGAGTCATCCTGCGAAGTGATGCAAATTCACATTACACAGTTCCGGGAGGCACTGATACAATTGAAAGAGCTGAATTTCTCGTTGATTTTATTCTTAGTAAACCTATGTGCATGCAATAATGGCTGTATAACTAAAATAGTGGTGGTAAAAAGGACTTCAAAACACCCATTAAAATGCTCAAAGCTCTGTTGTAAAAGCCAAGGAAACTAAAGCTGCTACGGACTGGAACTGCTACAAGGAAGTCTTCAAAATAAGTACGAATTAAGAAATGCTAACACAAATGTCTGGAGACTATACTGTAGTAAAATATCTCGGAGTCCTCTGAAGCATTTAAGTTGCGTAAAGCACTATCTTTAAGTCTCGCTACTAAGAGTTTTGCCCAACGACCGGATGGTTCCAGCTACCTGGAAAGGGAGTTTCCAGTGGAAGCTCCAAGGATTCTACACTAGTTACAGTCCAAGCCGTAACTAGTGTAGAATCCTTAGAGCTACCACTGGAAACTCATTTTTAAGGTAGCTCCGACTCAGCGCTACAAAGCCTACGGCAACAGAATTATAAGCATTTTAAGCTCTAGGTTATAGCAGGAGAAAAATCACATGGCATTATACCGGCGGATGTTTAAAACACGACTGACTCCAACTTACCCTGGCTGTAAGTTATCTTCAAGAGCAGCCTAGAATTATGTCACATTCCTAGTAAATGGACTGAAGTAAGTAAATGTAATATTTTTATACCTAAGGTGGGAAAAACTATCATTGTAGTCCCAAACACCTTGGTGGTTGCTTATGCGGTGTCTTCGGTAAATATCCTTGCATCAAAAATATTTTCATCTGTTTATGCATTTCGCCACCGACCGGTTCAACGAAGGTGTCTCGCATTTCGTGATATGGATTCAGTCTCTCGTAATCTGTGGAAAGGTTTATGTAATAAGCTATCGAAACGTGTGCGATGTTCAGCTCTAACAGTCCGACGGTTACCGTTGGCAAATCCATAACAGAATGTGATATCTGCTTATTCTTTATTTTCATTAAATTACTCAAATTAAATCGGGTTTATTAATTTACACGACTAACGACAATGACAAGTAACAAAAGTTTTCTCTCTCTCTGGCGCTATATCCCATCAAGGGGTTTGGCCGCCTCAAATGAGGTTTCATAATCATATTTTCATTTCGGATAATGAGTGATTAATTCATTAATCCTAAACCAGCCGTGAAATTTTTTTCCTTGTCACCACCGGGAATCGAACACGGGACCTCCGGTTGCTGCAGCAAACATGCTGACCACTTTTTTTTTCTAAATTAATGTTTATTTTTCAGTTTGTACATTTAGTTTTTTTTTTTGTTAGAAGTAAGTTAAACATAATTTATAAAAAAAACTTACACTATTATAAATTTGAAATACATAATTATGGCCTATATTGCAATAATTTTGGCTCTAAATTTTTACCATTTTGATTTAATATGAATATATTTTTTTTTTTTATAATTAAGCTGGGAAATTATATTGCTAATTCAGATTTTCGATTTTTTTTTTCGAATTTAAAAATGACTGAGTTAAAACTTAATTCGATAATTTTCTGAAAGTTTAAAATGACTAGATTAGATGCTGTTGATCATCGTGTAATTTTATTTTATAACCAAAAATATTTTCCTTTATTTTTTACATGATTCCGTTTTGTTGTCTCTGCTATATCCTCACTAAATCTTCGTCTTAGTGGATCATTGTATTCATTACGGTTAATCGATTTGACATTTTTTCTCCTGTTTGTATGATACAGTATAGGTACTCCAGTTTGATGATTTTGTAAATAACCGTTTTGGTATAGATATATAAAAGCTTCTGGTTGGCAGTATTTATTTTCTATTGAGTTTTTCTGGTTTTGGAAATCTTCTAAATATGGTCCATATAACATTGAGTTATCATCATTCATTAATGATTTTTTTACATGTTTCCTCACCAGATTTAAAATGAATATATCAATTCTGTCGAATTTTATTTGATTATACATTATTTTCTTTGATATGTAGTGTTTATTATTATTTATTTTCCTGTATTGTGATAAACATGTTCTCAAACACTTCCTCTCGAATTTTCTGATATGTTCCATCAGCGCTGGTGATTTGTTGTACCATATAGGGGCACCGTAACATATTATTGGACGAATTAATGATTGATAGGATATCAGTTTTACATTTTTATTTAAATACCTCGAGTAAAATAATTTTTTTATTATTCCAATTGCTTGCCGGGTTTTTGTGAGTTGCTTTGCAATATGCTTATCGTAGTAGAGATATTGATCTATATGAATACCAAGTTATCTCACGCATAGCTTTTGATCGATTATTTGATTTCCAAGTTTAACCTCTATTTTAGCCCATTTTTTCCTCAAATATCATGATTTAGTTTATTTACCGTTTTCCTAAACAAGATTAATTCACATTTTTGTGGGTTTATAGCCATCCTCCATTGTTTAATTTCTGAATTTAATATTTATTTAGTTATTCTTTGCTCTTTCCTCATTTTACAATACAATATATGTCGTTGAAAATAAAATTTAATCACATTAAAAAAGAGAAAAAGAAAAGAAATAAAGGAAACAGATCGGCTAATGAATTTTAAGTCCTTTTAAAGCCATACGGTTTCCCTTTAACAAAAATTATTACAATTTGTCAATATAAAAATAATATTATGTATTTGAAAACAATAAATATAAAAAACAGAAAAATATAAAAAATAAAAAATATTGTTTTATAATAAGGAAATGTTCGAATTTATTTTATATTAATTATATTATCCTTATATAATTGATTAATTGTATTCAATCAATTATAAATTACGTTAATCTTTCCTTAACCCAATAACCACTACGTATCAGGTCAGGTATCGGCTATGCACCTCTATTGGATCAGGCTAGATTAACGGGATAATGTTGCGGGAGCTTATTATAAATTATTTTGTTATTATTTGTTATTTTGAGTATTTGTCCGTTTTCGGTTGAGCTAATGATGATTTAACACCTTGGTTAGTAAGAAGATTTTTGTATGTTTGGTTACGCAACTGCAAGTTAGTGGGTTTTGACTTACCCAAACTATAGATCCTTTTTCAGGACAGATATAGAAACTTGTTGCACGTATATGATTTTATAAGTATACTTACCGAAATATGTAGCCCAATTCGGTTTGCAACAACAAACAACAATTTAATTTTTGTTTTTTGCTTTAAATTAGGATAACTTTTATTGAAGATTATTGATTTGACTTAATATTTAACAACTGAATACTAATTTTAATATTAAACAACTGATTTCATTGATATAATTGATAACAACTCTGAATTATGATTTTATACAACTCTTAAATTTCAACAACAACTCGGTTATGCTTTTTTACAACTGCTTAACTCTAAAATTTTTGACTTTATATATGATTTATTTCTCTACTGATAATCAATTTTGGCTTCGTGGAGGCGGGACTAAAAGATCCTTATTTTTGTAATTTTGATATATTTAATTCTCATTGGATGAAATCTGATTTTTAAATTTAACCGGGGCCTTAATTTTGTTGCGAGATTATATTTTCTATTTATTTTTTATTGATAGTGATATCTGCTATTTCATGTACATTGAGATTTTATTGATCTTTCAGAACATGTTTTATCCTGGTGTTCCTTGATATTCGACATATGTGGTTTATCTTTATTTTTGTGTTTGCTTAAAATTATGGGACTGATATTTTTTAGTTTTGTTGTTGTTATATTGTCTATTTTATTTACGTGATTAAATAGTTTCGGTAAAATTTCTTTGTGTTTTTATTTTTATTTTATGGTTCATATTTTGCAAAATTTTGATGAACATATGTTTCGGGGTCCTAATTTGTATGAGTTATTTGTTGTTATCTTTTCGCTATATCTATATAATTTATGTAAGGTTTTTTCCTGTTTACATTTCAATTCTTTTATGTGTGCGTAGTTTACTTTGTATTTTTATTTATATGTATATGATTTATGGTATTTTTATTTGGTGTCGTTGTGTGGCCAGGACGATGTTTGGCGTGTTTTATCTTATGGGCCCATTGTCATGAAAACACAACAATATATAAAAATATACTTCATAAATAATTCACGACGTTAGACAACAAATGTGCTTTTAGCAATTTCTTAAATTTAAAAATATTATAAGTGTTTTTAATTGGGTCGGGCAGTTTATTATAAATATAAGGTCCAATAAATGATATTGATTTTCTTCCAAATTCTGTTCTGATATTTAAGCATGTCAGCAAATTAGTAGACCTAGTTTCGTATCTATGAGTTACATATTTATACTCCATGTTAGATAAACATGAGGGCACAATCAAACATTTGTACATATAAACACATAAATGCAATTCGAATAATGCGCCAATTGGAAGAATTCCCTTAGCACATCGCGATATAAAGCTGATGTTGGATATAATACAGGGAGTTTATAAATAGATTTACAACACTTGTTTTGCAGAATCTGTAAATTCCTTAATCTAGTTTTCGCTGCAGATCCAAAAGCTGCAATAGCGTAATAAAAACGTGAATGAACAAAAGAGAAATAAATCATTTTTAAAACATGAGTTGGAACAAAACTAGCCAATTTTCTGATCAAGAACAAGAATGGACAAACTTTCAAACAAACTGAATTTATATGATCTTCCCAAGATAAATGCTTGTCAAGTATAACACCCAGGTATTTAAGTTTATCAACACATTCAATAGTAACACCTGAATATTGCATAATTGGAAACTCACAGTGTGGCAAATATGATGAGTGAAAAATTATAATTTTTGTCTTGCTGAGATTAAGAGAAATTTTGTTCATATCAAAAAATTCAATCAACATGTTTAAATCATTGTTTAAACAAACCTGCATTTGTGTACAATCATTGAATTCGTAAAAAATTGCAGTATCATCCGCAAACATCTTGATTTGTCCAGAAATAGGTAATTGTGCTATGTCATTAATGAAAATTAAAAACAACAGAGGCCCCAGGACGCTACCCTGCAGAACACCACAGTCAATATTTAGTAAGGCGCTTTTTATTCCGTTCAATTCAACAAATTGTTTGCGGTGAGTAAGATAACTTGCCAATATATCATAAGACACACCGCGGAAACCATACATATATAACTTCTTAAGCAGCAACTCATGATCTATGTAATCGAAAGCTTTTCTTAAATCCAAAAATAATCCACACACATACTTTTGATTATCAAAAGCTCTGTAAATTAAATCAGTTATTTCAATTAATGCGAGATCAGTACCCGAACCCTGTCTAAATCCATATTGGTATTGATAAAAGAAATTAAAACTATTTAAAAATTCAATCATACGGCTAGGGACCTATTCTTTATCTGCTCTACACCAGAGATTTACCCCAATTAAACGATGTTACCATTGCAACATTTGCTGATGACACTGCAGTTCTCTCAGTAGGAGACACTATCGAGGAATAGACAACGAAACTCCAAGAAGCATGTGACAAAATTATAAAATGGACAAAAATGTGGCGTATCGGGCTCAATGAATATGAATTTCACCAATCTAAAAGTCAGTTACAAACCTGTAATCATTAACGGTCTGCAGATTCCGTATGCAAATAATGCTAAATATATAGGGATGACCTTAGATACCAGGCTCAGATGGAAAGAGCACGTTAAAAAGAAGAAAGATGAGCTTAATATCAAATATCGCAAAATGTATTGGCTTCTCGGGAAAAATTCGGAATTGTCAACCAAAAATAAATTGCTATTGTATCAACAGGTGCTAAAGCCTGTATGGACTTACGGAATACAGCTCTGGGGCTGTACAAAGAAAACCAACACCAAAATAATACAAACTTTTCAAAACAAAGTGCTACGTGGTATAGTTAACGCTCCGTGGTACATTAGGAATGATGACCTTCATAGGGACCTAAATATCCCAACGGTCCAAGAAGAAATAAAAAAAATTTGCAGTAACTCATGGACAACGTATCTATGAACACGTAAATGAAGAGCTTCGTGGTATGTTGGACACTTCGCATGCAGTAAGACGATTGCAGAGAACGAAACCAATTGATTTAATGGATTACAGACACCAGAGCAAAGACTACTTCAGTAAATAACATATAAATGGAGCTGGCCAATGGGCCTCTTCTCATTCACAAGTGACTAAATTAAGAAAGAAAAATTACTAGATGAATTGTATTCAGTTGTAATAATTTAAATAAAAAAAAAAAAAATACGGCTAGCAATCAATTTTTCCAATATTTTGTCAAAAACTGATAAGATAGATATAGGCCTAAAATTATTTATTAATTTACTCTCACCAGATTTAAAAATGGGTATGACTCTTGCTATTTTTAAACAATTCGGGTAAATCCCGGTTTCTAGTACAACATTAAACAAAGTAGACAGTAATTCAGAGAAAAATGATGAATTGCATTTTAAGATAACATTGCCAATTCTGTCATAACCACAACCCTTACTATTCTCTAGACTGCTTATAATATTATAGACTTCAGATGCTGTAGTCAGTGATAAGAAACATGAATTAGACATAGTTCTAATTGTTCGAAGTTTATTCACATTGCCGTCAGATGCTAGCCTATTTGGTCTAACTCTTCCAGCATCAACAAAAAATTTATTGAATATATCAACAATAATATTCGTGTCGCTATATTCAACATCATTATACATTATAGTATACGAATTCGAGCAAACATTATTTTTCATAAAATTGTTGATTTGCTTCCAAACTTCTTTTTGACTCAAATTATTGTACAATTTTTCAAATAGCGCTTTTTTGCGTAATATTTCTCGGCCTTAATCTTTTTATTTAGCAATTCCAATCTGTGTCTTAACTGAGCACTATTCGAATTTCGCTTAAGTCTTTTGAAGATACGATTATTGTCTTTAATTAAATTCCAAAGATCATAAGACATCCATGGACAATTACTGGAGTTTTTTAAGTTCATCGGTGTATGGTTAATTGTAATAAAATTATCAAGTAATTCACTATACTTTTCAGTAATTGATTTTATTGTAGAATCAGGATTTTGAGTATCGAATCTTGAGGAAAGAAGAAAGTCTTCAAAGAGCTGATTAACTTTCTTATAATCAATGATCTTTTTTTCTAGTATTTTAGACGTATATTTTGGTTTAAAGAGAAACGTAGAAAAAACAAAACTATGATCACTGATATCTGCACAGATAGTTGAGTTCAAAACACGTTCAATATTATGGAAGCTTTGTATGATCTAGTATATTGTCACTTGCAGATCTAGTTGTATAATAGTTAGTAGCAATCATTCCATGACCCAACAAACAAGTTTCATAATTAGAGATTAGAACTAATTTTTTGTTAATAGGTATATTAATATCGCCAACGATAACAAAATCGGATAATCCTTTATATTTGTTAAGCATATCATCACAAATCTCAAGAAATAGTTTGGTATCTGAAGATGGTGGTCTATAAATACAGCAGACTCTTGTAGAGCTAAATCCACCAAGCTGAACACACAAATATACTGAAAAGGTAGATTGCCATCATCAACACTGAGAATAGTATAGGAAATATCGTCTCTAATATACATAGCGATTCCTCCGCCTGATCGATCAGTTCTACATGAAAAATACTAGTATAGTTATTAATATTAAATGAAAATATATTCGAACTGTTAACCATTGTTTCTGTTATGCATAATAAGTGCACATCAGTTCGCAGACTCTCTATGAATAATAATTGACTATCAAATTTAGTAGTATTATTCATGCCCCGGATATTGATATGAAGAATATTAAGATGTTTTAAATTTGGAACATTAATTGGATTTAAGGAAAAATCATCGACACTTGAATAGAAATTATTGGTGCAATTACTTTTAAGTGACTTCCGGCTCATAATAATGAAAATTTTGAAATAAAATACACAGATCTGTTAACATAACACGAACCGAAAATTTTGAAATAAAATACACGGACCCTAGCTTAAGATGAACCGTAACATGATTTAGGAAATTTAGTAAATACCGAAAATAGTATCCCAATGAATACAATGAACTGCTAGTATTTATATGAAATCTAACAACGCCAAATGTTATTGTGAAGTTAAGTATAAAATATGTAGCACAAAAATAGTATATGTGATTTAGTGATAACTCGTTAAATAAATAATAGTACACTGTAAAAATATTTATAGCACCTGTATAACCAATTAAAATTACTACAGAATTACTGTAGTGTGAACTCAAACCACACCAATAAATAACAATTTCTATAGATAGTTTAAAGTAGCTATTTATCATGTTTAGATTTGTTTGTAGATTTTTCTGTATGGATAAAAAAATTTTTGATGATGAATAAATAATTATGTCATCAGCATACGCAAGGACTTGGCAGTTCTTGCTGTTTAAATTTTCTGATTTTAGTAGATCCGCTATATATAGGTTGAATCGGTTGAATTATCGGACGCGTTTATATAATCCATCTTGTTTTATACACTTTCTTTTCTTTACACTTAACTTAACTTCTCCCACAAACCTAAAGCCCCTTTTTTTAAAACGCAACCCCAGTATGTTTTGTTTAGATTTTTGTCACTTTTTCAATTTATATTGATGTATTTTTTTTTATCACAACAAAATTTTAAACAACAGTATAATTTATATTTATCACTATTTTTTTTTTTTTTATGTTGACTGTTCACCGATCCAATTCGTTCTCAACATGCTGACCACTTTGCCACTGCGGTGGCAGTAACAAAAGTTATGGTGGATAAATTGTGTGAATTCATTTTCGAGAGCTTATTAAGATTTATTTTCGTCGTGAACAAAAGGATGTTTATTGGACATATTACCGCAGCCACCTAGATATAAGAGTCGTAAGATTCCGCCATTTTTTATCGCAAGCTTTAATTAGAGGGGAAGCTTTTGTTCTTTATCATAAGAATGAGCTTACATTAAAATTTTTGTAAATAAAAACAAAAATGATTAATTTGAATTTGCAATTTTAATATAATAACGTTTTAATTGGTTTCATAATTTTCTCTCTAACTTAGTAATAATACATGGTGTAAATTTCCAATTTCAAATAATATAAATACCATATTTTTTCTTGTGGATTAGTTTAAAAGGGTGAGACCTCATATGTGTTACGGCATTGCAAAAAGAAAATAGTTTTAATTTTGATTTTCATTTGTAACGACAAGTAAATCTTTGATGTGATATCCCGCGGGCTTTTAATGTCGATTATTTTTTGGATTGCTTACTGCTGGTATTATTTTCCATAAAAGAATTTAGCAATCTCAACAATATTTATAGAAACAGGTTCGGAATTACATGGGAACGTCAGACACGAATATTGATGGCTTTGATCTCTAAATCTTATTCAACGACTTGCTCATGTACCAATTAAGTAAGAAACCTTCCGTGTGGTCCTATTTTTCGATCGTCACCTCATGTAAACCTTTATCGTTTTGGGTTGATCGAGATTAACGGAGTTGTCATATAATCTGTTTCTAATCAGTATACTGCAGAAGATGCATAGAATAATTTTTGGGTATGAATTGGGCTGAATTGGAATTCTAGCAAATTTTAGTTTTGGTGAAGCTGAATTGGACTGAGTGATCTCTTAACTGGTTGACGCCAGGTTTGGTTTAGCTGCAGTAGTGAGTGAAAAATCCAAAACTTCATCCAGGATTTATGTTGGAATCCTGGTTCAGCTTAACATGCCAGATTCAAGTTAAGAAATTGCCGAGCACGGCTGAATTCCAGAACTTCTTTAAAATCTAATTTTAAATCCCCACCCAAGTCTGCATACCGGATTTGATAATAGTTGGCTGGGATATGGTCAAGTTCCATTGTGAATGGTCGAATTCTAGAACTTCATCAATTAGACACGTTAAAATCCCAATACAAATTGACCTTAGTTTATTAGAATCCTAGCCCAGCTCTACAAACTAATTTGGAAGAGTTGGAAAATGGCCTGATTCCATTGTAATAGCCGAACTATAAAAATTTCGTCAAATTCGGCTTTGTTCACCGAATTTAAGCATCATTTATTAGAAGATGGCCTAATTTCATTGAGCATTATTTTAGAATGCCAATCCAACTCTGCGTTCCATATTTGACAGTAATTAGTTGAGGAATGGTACGGTTCCATTGAGCATAACCTAAACATATCATGTGCAGTATATTTATATACTTGGTAATTAAACGAATATTCTTTCAAAATTAATAAAATATTTGAAATATCCAATTCGGTAGTTAATATGGCATTGAATAATATTGATAGTTTTCCAGGAACCATTGCCTTTAGGATGCGTCACATATTTTTATTGCTATTTGGGGTTGTCCAATTTACAGTTAAATACTAATGATGCATTTTAGAGTAATTTTTAATACAATTTAACTAACCATTTTTCAGAAAATTTCATTGTAAGTTTTGGAGTAGCAGGAGGATTCAATTAATAAATGGTTATGTTATTTAGGAAGCCGAAAAATTATTAATTTCTAATTTATTTAATCTACAGATGCTTGTGAATAATATTTCTTTGAAAGATTAATTGTTGATTATGTAGACTAGAATTATTTTATCATTGTGTTACTAACTATCAACTCTATCTAGGTGTCTGTAACAGGGCCGATTCAATCAATCATTTTTGTCAAGGAAGCCGAAAATTATTAATTTAAAATTAAATTTCAGGGAATCTCCAGTTGCATGTAAAATAATAATATTTTTTCTTAGATTGAAGATTTAAAGATTCAATTGTTGAAGACCAATACCATCGTTATCCATTAAACCTATTTAAACCTTTATCCTTCCTCTAGTAGATTAGTATTGTGCTGTTTTTGTGTTACTAACTATTGGCTATACCTAGGTGTCTGTTACTGGGCCAATTCTGTCCCACTTAACTAATCTATCCAATCCTTCGGTTTTGTTATGTGTAAAAAAGAGTGTACGGTGGGGTGGGCCCGGCGTTACCCGGGAGCTCCTGTGTAAGTACTTGGTCGTACATTCAGAATCAATCAATCAATAACGTTTTAATTGGTTTCATAAATAACATATAATCACGAAATCAACATATTTGGTAACATATTCATGTGAAAATTTACATTTGAAATTTTAATTTGATTGATGAATTTGCACCCCACTTCCGCTAGTCGTGTAGTTTGTCATTTTAAATGATTCGTTTACTATAAATCCAGTGCTTGGCCAAAATGTGTATTGGGTCGAATCCATAAAAAACCTTAAGAAAGGAGTTAAGTAATCGTAATTGGTTCAACATAGTTCAAAATCGGATAATACAGATTAAGTTTTGATTATTTCTGTCCGTTCACGGTATTATTCTTTTATAAAGCATCCCCGCATGGGGTCAACGGGGTCATCAACGGTAGCGCGTGCCCACATAATTTATCGAGGATACATTAAAAAATATCTCGTCTTTACTTAAACCTCTAAAGAAAAGAATATCTCTAAAATATCAATAGAAGAGGCCAGTAGATTAATCTGTCAAATCACAAATTATAAATTAAATCATATAAAAATCCACTTCCATAAAATTAAATTAAAATTTTATTGAGCTGCATTTTTAGTAAACACACACGATATTTAGACGTCAGTATGCAAATAGCAATTCAGCTTACTTTTAATTTCTTAACACAAACAATTTGGTTTGAAACGTATATCATCTCAATTATCACACACCATCTTCAATACATCCACTCAATTGCTCATCGTTAAACATTAAAATTTAAAATTACAGCTAATCTATTTAGCTCTATTGGACAAGCCAACGACCATTAAATATGACCTTCAATAAAAGCAATCGACAAAAATAAAAATTTCCTTTTGTCTCTCATCTTCCATTTTATTTTTTGCTGAATTTCATTTAAGTTTCAAGATTTTCATTTTATTTCTGCTTACCTCGAATAATTTTCAAAAGAAAAATATGATATCAAGGAAAACTGTATTTAAACGTATTACGTACATTGGATATAATAAAAATGTTTCCTTTTACTTTCCATTAAATTGATTTTCATTTTGTGATAAAGAAATGAAAATTGGAAAACCCATTTTAAAAAATAAATAAAATAAAAATACAACAATAAAGATGTGACCAAACAAATTTAAACCTTGAAAATGTTATAAATATTTTTTGGCGTATTAGAACGACACAATATTTTTAAATACTCGTGCTTAGAATGTAGGCTCGCACAGTAAAGGTTATCGAATTTTCACGTAAATGATATTTTTTGTACACAAATATTTTTAGGGTCATTTTTTTAACACGTTTTTCCTCAGCTTGCAATAAACAGTGCTGTCCAACGTACTTCTTTCAGAGTATTTTACAACTTTCACCTTTTCGGTACTGCTGCTAATTCATTTCATACTCCCCCGTCAAATTATAAATGTCCACATATCTATAGAAATCTTTTGGTCCATTTATTCCGAGAATCAAAATCATCAAAAGAAATTTTTCTTTTTGATGATTTACACGTGTTTTATTAATCGTGTTAGAGTATCGTTTAGTTAACAATTTCGTATAATTGTTTACTGAACTCGGGATGTAATGTTCAAATTGTTCAATACATATTTCGGTAGAGATTTTCTGGTAAACTGTGATACACGTGTACAAAAATTATTGCAATGGTTCAAAATTTTAAAAGTGCTTAAAAATTACTCCTCTTCGCAATTCCAAAACGACAGCCTTGAGTACATTAGATACTAAATCAAGTTACGATTATTTTTTTGTTTAATTTTCGGAAATAATATTTAAAAGCGGATTTTTGTGTGAAGTTGTGATGCTTAACAAAAAGGTAAAACACTATAGCTGAGAAATGTTTCAGACATGTATTTTTTCTATTCGGTTTTTATTTTGTGTTTTCCGTTTTAAACATTTTCATGAGTTTGAAATTATGTAATCGCGATCACACTGCAAGAGCATATATGGCAGTGCAAGCTCTGTATAGCGATTCAATGAAATTTAGCACAAACTAAACTAAATTACTGTCTATTATATCATCCCTTCACTGAATAATTTAAAATAATATTCTGATCACACAAACAATTATAGTTATCCACAGTCGAGTAGGAACCCTATATAAAGTCTACTTTATAGGTTTTATTCTAGAAAAAAAAATCATACTATGCTACACAGAATTCCTGATCTGCTAGTTTATAATTTGTTAGCGGAAATATCAGGATAACTGAAAATTTTAAAATTGGCGGCATGTTCAAAACCAATTTTTGTGTTGTGCCCATATAGACATAAACACATAATAACCTAAAATTAATAATTTTCTCGCACTGCCAATCCACGCTACTAAAATTTCTCCAGCACAAATTCTTTCTAAAATTTCAAATTTTTTTAATTTTTTCACGTGACTGAGTTAAGGAAAGTAGTTCATCCCTTGGATCAAACGCATCCTCCTTGTAAGTTTCTGCACCATTCACCCAATCGGATTCAGCCGCTGAACCGATCGTCATTAAATTTTTACCATGTTTAACTTGCGTGTCCTAAACGATATTTTTGAAGGGATTCGATCCCGAATAAGTCTAGAAAAGGGGTTTTATGATATGCTCGAATCCGAGGGGTTCGTCCCCTGGATCAAGAGGATCTTCCCTATAAGCGTCCACACCATTCATATAACCAGATTCAGCCGCTCAACCGATCGTCATGGATTGGCCCCATGGTACAATTTTTTTCTAAATTTAATTTTTTTTTTTTTCAATTTGTCCACGGGAATGAGTCACGGGAATGAGTTTAAGAAACGAGTTATATGCTAGAATCCAACGAGTTTTCCCCCTGGATCAAGAGGACCCTCTTTGTAAGTTTCCACACCATTCATTCAATTGGGTTAAGCCGCTCAAACGATCGTCATGAAAAATTTAACATGTGTAGGTTGCATGTCCAGAACTAACTTAACGATATTTTTTAAGGGTTGGACCGCGGGGTCTAGTACCTCGGTATATATTATTTTAAATTTCATTTTTTGCATGAGAATGAGTTTAGGGAAGGGATTATATGAAATTAGTGACATGCTCGAATCCGAGGGGTCTGTCCCCAAAATCAAGGGGAACCTCCCTCACTCTAAGTTTCCACACCATTCATCCAAACAGATTCAGCCGCTCGAACGATCGGCATGAACTTTTTACCATGTATAGGTATTAGGTTGCATGCCTAGATCCAATCTTACGGTACTTTTTAAGGGTTGGACCACGGAGTCTAGGGCCCCCGGTACACAGTTCTTGAGGTTTGGAATGGGTTTATATGAAATTAGTGACATGCTTGAGATGATGATCAATTAGACCCTCCCTATAGGTTTCCAGAACCTTCATCCAATCGGATTTAAACGTGGCATAGAGATCTTATACCAAAATGAGAAGGATTTTTTAATATTTTAAAGAGGTTGGGCCGATGGGCCTTATGTATGAGTGCTCGATTTTTTAAAACTTTTGTCGATTTTTTAAAACTTTTTGTTTTTTAAACTAATCACAGAAATTCCTTCACTCTTATCTCTATTTACCAGAATGAAGTAAGCATGAAGATGGTGATGACACGTAAAGCTTACATTTCCAATTAATCAGAGCTTTCAAGAAAATGTATTTTATAAAAATTTGATTGTTCATTACTCCATATCTATCTAAAATATATGAAGCCGTTGAAAACGATAAAATATAGTATATGAAAAATGTGAACAAGGATGTGTCTCTGACAATGTTAACAAGGAAATCTCTTAGTGGATGGCATTGGAAAAGATTTCTTCTTAATTTGATACTAGCCGAAATTAGACAGCAGAATGAAATCGTGCTGTAGCATCGTCTTTAATTGTATCAACCTTACTCGATGATAAAGCAGACACATTCAACTCTCAAACTACCAATGAATTCGAATTAAGCATATAACTTTTCTTGCAATATAGCTGGAAATCAGGAACTGCCTCAATATTAAAAACATGCAAAGTTATTATTTGGGATGAATGTACCATGATACATGAAAAAACACTTGCTGTTGGTGTACTTTGCGCGATTTGCGAAAAAAAACCGACTAATGGGAGGAGCTATTATATTGCAAGCAGGTGATTTTCGTCAAACATTGCACGATTAACACCCGCTGACGCACTCTATATCTGCCTGAAAGCGTCTTATCTTTGAAAACATGTTACGAAAATCAAACTATCTACAAACATGCATGTGAATTTACTTCGCCATATGAGATACCGTTCCCACACTATTTATGTTAAACATAGCCATCAATTTAGGACGTTGTAATGAAAGTTACTCCAAATATTTCAAATAACTTCAAATATCTGCCTGAAAGCGTCTTATCTTTGAAAACATGTTACGAAAATCAAACTATCTACAAACATGCATGTGAATTTACTTCGCCATGTGAGATACCGTTCCCACACTATTTATGTTAAACATAGCCATCAATTTAGGACGTTGTAATGAAAGTTACTCCAAATATTTCAATAACTTCAAAAATCATGATTGACTTTGGGAATGTGCAATCTTAGCGCTCAAGGATAACGGCGTCAATAAAATAAATAATAAAATTCAATCGTCACTCCCCAATGAAATATAAATCTATTGACAAAATAGATAGAATAGATTTTTTGTTTATATTATTGTTTTTCTAAATTCGAATTTTTTAAAAGTCAATAATAGACAAAAAATACTAAATGTACTCACACATTTACACATAGGCACAAAGCAGTGCACCTAGAATACTACAGGCCACACTGCTTGCTATGTCATTAAATTTATGTCTACAGTTTATTCTTTGAACTGTAGACGGCAGTCATGTTCATAAAAAAAAAACGAAAACAAACATATAAAAAAAAATGTTTATACGAGTGCTAAAAGTAAGGTTATGTCTTCTCGTAAATTATAGGAAATGTGTACACATTTTATGCGTGTCTACATATTTAACATAATTTAAAATGCATAATTTTATAATAATATTATAAATTAATATTTATAATAATATTATGAATTAATATTATGCTTTTTATTAAATTTTAAAAAATATTATTAAAATATTTTTCTTGTTGTTTGTTTACAATTTTTTTCTTATCAATATGACAGCAAACACAAAAAAAATCAAAACAATCTTTTTATTTTTAGTGCTGCCTATAATAGCCAAAGAGAGAACTGTCGACATAAATTGACGTCATATAGCAAAATTTTTAAAGCAGTGTGGCCTGTAGTATTCTAGGTGCACTGCACAAAGGCATTAAAATAAATTCTGAAAATTTCCAAATAATTACTAAGTTATTGTCGGTTTCAAAATAGGTATCAGAAAAGAACATATTTTCGTTTGCACACAAAGAACTCACAACATGTTTTTCGTTCGCTTTGTAAAATAACTAAAAAGAAAATAGTTTATTTTTAGTGTAGTTTTGGTTTAGTGTACAAAACTCTGATTTTCATATATAAGCGAACTACGCCAATAATCATGGCTTGATTGGTGGAAATACGATTTGTTTAAGTAATGATGGTTTAAGCAAAGAGTATGTAATGGTCAGCAATCATCAAATGAGGCATAAAAGCCAGAATTGTTGCCGGACATCGAGTTTTCTACGCTCAATTCAGGTTATTGCGATCAAAACATCCGTTGCAGTCGTGAAAGGCTTTATAAACCAGTCATTAGACTTACGTTGGCTTTCGGAAGCGAGAGCTGGGCTTAATGACTGTAGAAAGTTATCTACTTTCAAAGGAAGCTCATTCGTACCATCTTTAGTCCAATTAAAGTTGTGGAAAACGAATATCGGATTCGAGACAAAGAGGGATGTGCCGTTTTCCTCGTAAACGCTATACTTTTCATAATATTTGTAAAAACCGCAAAACTTCGTATGGGAACTGCCACCTATTTCGACCAAAAATGACTCAGCGATATATTTTTGTAGATCTCAGGTCAATTAATTTGCTTGATTACCATATGTACCTTATTACTTTTTAACAACCAAAAGTTTGCGTACACACAACCGCATCAAAGTAAGTATAGTAATCATGTACAATTTTCGACTTCGACATTTTTACTGATTTACCATCCCCTATACTGGCTTAGTCCGAAAAAGTGTTTTCGAGGTGGTATCTGTCTGTCTGTAGAGCTGTGTAATCTGTACAGGCCAGACAGAATGTCCCAGTAAAATTTGGCGGTCTCCATTGTAAGTATCAGCTTTCATAAGAGGTTTATCAATTTTTGAGTGTTTTCCAAATATTTCGAAAAGTGTAGCATCTGCGAAAAAATCAATTAAGATTTTAAATTAAATTTGCATCAAAACTTAGCCATATCCAAAATTAGTTTTATTTTAGAAATTAGTTTCTAAAATTTAATCGAAAATGACGAATTTTGATAATCAACTGTGTTAGCGACTGTACCTAATGATATACTAACCTGGAAACAAATTCTCATCCTGAAACACATCAATCTGAAACACATCACATAAACATTAGTAATTATTAATTATGTATTTACCTGTATCATTATATCGAATCATCAATTAGTTACCTAGAAAATTAGATTAAAATATTATTAATACCAACTAGATCAAAATAATATACTTAACATAATTTGACCTTGAACTTGATCTGAATTTGGTAATCAAAACAAATTATGTTAGGTACATTATAACACAAATATTCACTAAAAATTGCACATTATATTTATTAACACGTATAGATACTTACCTATAACCAGGAATATAATCATTTACCTAAAACAATCATATTAATTTAGTATAAATTGAATTTGTATCATATAATTTGTTCTTACCGATTTGTTATTATTTTTGACACTTTGTTATTGTTATTGTATCACAGTATCACACTAATGTAAATTAATTCAAATTGTACTATCACCAATGCAATTCCTATTTATTATAAAGTGCGTTTAATACCTAATATGTAATGTGTAATGCCATCTAGTGGCAATTATCACCTAAGCGATTGATAGCCCTCTATTGTAAAATAGATAAACTTTTGTTAACATTTATAAAATAATAATAAAAATTGTTCTCTTTATCATCAACCACCAAACCGACAAGTTGTCTTGTCATTACGTGAAGAATAAAATTTGGAAGATTGAAACCGGAGTTTCTGATCATATTTATTTCAACCAACCAAGTTACCAACACCAAAATTTATTGTAACCTTTTATGAACTGGATGTTCTTTTGTTCGAGGTACCCGGCATTAGTTCATAACAAACTGTTATTTCACCAAAATTCGAGTGGCTGAGCGCAAATAGGTTGACTGATCGAAATAAAACCTCATATTTTTTATGGTAATTCCAAAATTCATACTCGTTTAAATATTGTAATAGACTTAGAATTTCCCAACACTTCGAATATACATTTGTGATTCTTTGACGTTATATATTCTCTTCGTTTTATTTTTTTCGCTTAGATTATAGCAGTAATTTGGTCAATATAGAACCGGATCGTGACCCCATATTTTACTATGAAAAAATTCCGTACGCAGCTTTTCTCCTGTTTATATTTATTTTATTCTGTGCTTAAGGTTTTTAATAAATTAGAAGATCCCTGCGAAATTTGGCGGGGATCGATGTACCGGAAGTAGCAGCTCAAAAAGTATAGCATTTATGAAAAATTCAATTAGGAACAAATCGATTCTAAATTGAATGTGCCATTAGACTGATCCAGATCATTTTCCAACAATTTAAAATGAAATGGTAGTGATGAAATTTTGATAAAACCCATTTTAGAAAAGTCTGTTTTTTTTGCAATTTTTTTTTTTTTTGCTATTTTAGAGAGTTATGAGATTAAAAACATACACATAAAACAATTATTGCCCATCGCAACGTTTCCGTCTCTATGAGAGCTGAGAAAATGAGCGGCAGACGACAATGTCCATTGCATAAATTGGAAAAATTTGCGATTGAAATTAAAAGAAATGAAATAAACTTTTCATTGGAATCCAAATCTAAAGAAATTTACTGTATGTAAATTAGGACCAAAAATCAAATAAAATACAAACAAAACTATCAATCAAAATATTAAAGACGAAATAGAGGCGATAAAGGCTAATTGTAACCCGAAAGAGACAAGTTTGCCCTTAGTTTGAAATATGACTTACTAACTCTAAGCTCAATTCCCACTTAGAAGTTCTTCGCCAAGTTTTAATTCTATTACGTCATTTTCAAAGCATCTTTACTGCAAAAAGTAGTATTTAGAAAAAATGTCAATAAACTAAAACAAATATTTTGTGAATTACTAATATGTAATTAAAAACCTATATTAAATAATAACATATGGTGTTTTATTTAATAAAGATGAGTAAAATTTATATTTTTATCGGATAATTTTTTTGTTATTTAATATGCAGTGAGAACGGAAAACTATACTCATGACAAATAAATATTTATTTTATTAGTAAGCTCGCCCTGTGTAAATTGGAACTACATAGTAAATTTTTGTACGTCCCTTAAGCTAGCAGAACCCATACAGCAGAACATTACAAGATAGTATGGATAGTTATAGGCTAATTATAGGTTAATTAAATGCCGCATTAAAAAATTTTGGGCTCCACTCCTTCCAACTAAAACGCGGGTTCTGTTAGCTTTAGAAAAAGTTATTAGAACCCATATAAAAAACTGATTTAAAAACAAATGGAAAATTAAAAGTTAATTTTAGGCTAATTAAATGCCCTATTTAAATTTTTTTATTCTGCTCGATCTAGAAAATGCAAAAGGCTTTATCATTTCAAAGCTAGCAGAACCCAAATCGAAAATCGGACCAAAATCGAAATTAGAACGCAAAACAAGATCTATTAATAAACAAATAATTTTAGGCTCACTATGGGCAATTCAAATGCCCTATTGAAAAATTTTGGGCTCCACCCGTTTTTGGCCAGACTTCAGGTCATTTAATCTAAAGCCAGCAGAACCCAATTCGAAAATCGGAACAAAACTGAAATTAGAATGCGAAACAAGATCTATTGATAAGCAAATAATTTTAGTCTCACTATGGGCTAATCAAATGCCCCATTAAAAAATTTTGGGCTCCACCTGTTTTTGGCTCCACCAATTAATTTGTTTTTTTGCATAATTTGAATCAAGGTAAGTTGAAAATGCGACTCGGCGATTCCAAATTTGTCCTTTTTCATAATTTGAAACGAGTTAACCCAGATATTGCCATTGCAATTTATAACGCCACATAAAACACAGTAGAAAATTCAAGCACAATTAGGGAAAAGATTTTTTTCGAAAGTCCTGTTAGGCCTGTTTACTATATAAAGACTCATTTGTTATGCAACGTTTTTTAGTATTGAAATGTTGGTTTTTGAACAAGTAGTGAATTAAAATTAAAACTAAATTTGAAGTTGAAAATACAATTCGGGGATTCTCAATTTTTTCTTTTTTCATAATGTGAATCGAGTAAAGATGAAAGTGCAGCAGTAAGAGAAAATACTTCGTGCGATAAACTAGTGTGTTTTATAAAAGTTTTATTTGCTCTGCTATTAATGTTTTTAATTAAAAAATGGGTGAAAAATAACAGTTATAACATGAAAGGAAAAACCTGAAATTATTAAACAATTTCGTAAAGGAGCGAGTGTTACATATTTATCCAAAAAATGTAATGTTGCTAAGTCTAATATTTGTGCAATTAACAAAAAAAGGGATGACATTTTAAACGCGGTGAACAACTTTATGGGGCCTGGTAAGAGAAGAACCCTTAAAATGTCAGGATATTCTAAAATGGAGAAGAAATTAAACCGTTGATTTCTTGGGCAGCACGATAAAAATGTCCCTGTAAGTGGCGATTTGTTTAAAGAAAAGGCTAAACTTTTACATGGACAAATAAAAGAAAATTAAAGCGCTTTCCATGCAAGTGATGCGTGGCTACAACGTTTTAAAATTCGTTTTGGTGTGCGCTTGCTTAAAATTACTGGAGAGACCTTGTCCTCTAAATCTGAATTTGTGGAGCCATTTAAAAGAAAATTGTAAGCCAAAATAATTGAACGTGGTCTGTCTGTAAAGCAAATTTATAATACAGATGAAACAGGCTTGTACTGAAAACTTTTACCAGAAAAGACTTTTGTTTCGTCATTAGAAAAGAACGCGCCTAGAAGGAAAAACGAAAAACAACGCATTACTTTTCTAGCATGTACTAATGCAAATGGAATCCATAAATTACGACCATTGATAATTGGAAAAGCTAAAAATTCACGATCATTTAAAAATTTTAACTGTACTATAAGCATTCAAAAACTGCGTGGATGACAGCTGCAATATTTAAAGACAAGTTCCATAAATCATTTGTACCACAGGTAAAAAAAATATTTTAAACCAATGAATTTAAATTAACATTTTAACAATTTAGGTACGAGTTTTATTTGGAAAAGCCCGAGGTCTGCCAGTAAAACCTCTTTTATTGTTGGATAAGGCTCCATCTCATCCATCTGAAAACGAATTAGAATCAAACGACGGATGCACAATAACAATATTTATGAAACCAAATATCACACCACTCTTTCAGCCAATGGACCAAAATGTGATACGAATACCCAAACTTTATTATCGTACTAATTTATTAGCTTCAATAGTAGCTAATAAACATGATATACCAGAGTCGCTAAAAAATGAAACTTGAAGATGCTATACTTTGCTTAACTGCGGATTGGGGAAGATTTAAACAAAGTACGATCGCAAAATGTTGGAAAAAATACTAAATTTTGTTGAAGATCCAGATGATAATAATCCTTTGAGTATTTTGAGAAATCAATGGCATGCTGAAATTAACTCAGCAACAGAGCATACCATTGAGATACCATTTACCCTCAGGTTTGTGTAGCATTACTTTTTCTAATACTCTTTTTAAATTATGCTTACAAAATTTAATAGAATAAGTGTCAATGTCAAACCTGAATTCAACAAGAGCATAATCTTTCATTTATATTATATTTAGACTGCGGTCCAATTCGTGACTTATTTTGTGGAGACTGACTTATTTGAAAGTCTACAATAAGTCTCCTGTTGAATAGACTTATTGCAAACTTGCTTGAATTATTTTGAAGAGCTACCAGTTTGCCCATTTGAAACCAGTTTGGTTTCAAGTAAGTTAGCCTCCACAAAATAAGTCACGAATTGGACCACAGTCGTTGTATATTTTTATATCTGGCTATGTGTACATTTTACCAAAATAAACACTGTAAACTTATGAAAATCAAAATTTCATATGAGAAAAATCAACTCCCGCAAACATGAACAATCTCGTAAACATGAATTTGCTTGGTTTTATTTTGTTCACGTTATCGCGAGTCTACTGTATTAATATCCAGTCTTCCGCAACTGACTGACACGAATGGTACGGTTGCAGTCCTTGGTGAAAGCGAGTGTTATATTCATTTGAAAGTTTTTAAAATTTCCCTTCGAAATGTGTACCACCATTAAAGTATTTTAAATTATTTAAATCTGAAATTTAGTAAGAAATTAGAAATTTCAAATTTTTTGAAGAACTATGTATTTATTTCTCTTTTGTATTTTTACCTGTTACACGATTTTTCAAACAAAAAACGCATTTTCGGATTTACCCGGTTTTCTGCAGAACCAATCTACCGTGTAAATCAGAGGATGGGTGTACTATTATTTCTCAAGACCAAAAGTTTTGTAAAAATAATCAAATTTTACATTCAGAACATTTCTTAATTTTAGATAATATTTTAATCGCAACTATAACGGTGATGAAATTTTAAAGTTGAAACCCTTGCTACACGAACAATTTCTGTTCAAAAAATTTGAAATTCCTTACCCCAGACCTGAATAATTTAAAATGATTTGATTGTAGGACACGTAGGGTTTTTATAAAATTATAATTACTGGTTTAAGACATAAAGCAGTTACTTCAAAAAAGAGTACTTCGGTGGAAGGCCTTGATAATTTGGTATCCGCACATGCGAAATGAGGCAAGCACAGTGAAGGAAGTGTTATCTTCGCATTCATCAAGAATCCAACAACATTAGCCACTACAAACATGTTTGTGGTTTGCTATGCATGTTCATCTTTTATAAGCAGCGGAGAATGATGTACGGCTGACTGTAGGTTTTATTTCTGTAAAACCACCTGCACATTGCATAGCTCTACGCCAGTCTATAGAATTGACATGGATGATGAGTTGGTCCATGAGCACTGCACTCCCGCAGGGGTTATATTTGTGTTCATTTACATCACTAATCGTAATTAGATGAAAGCACGTCTACAAGGTGAGGCACGAATGTTGATATAAAAACATATGTAAATATTTCTGTTATTAAATTTTTTTTTTATTTCCTGTTTTTTTAGAATAAAAGGCGCAATATATTTTTTTTTAAATGAACAGGTCAACTGAAGTCTCCAATTTTGGCTCAGAAAGCATTTCCAGGGAACTCTCTCTCTCTGGCTTTCACATCCCATGAACGGATTTCGCCGCCTACACTATGGCTCTCCATCCATCTCGATACATAGCTCTCGTCCTCCAGGACTAGTTGTTGGTGAAACACTTTATCATCCGTTGTTGTGGGGACCTTGTATCGTGGCCGAGCCATCTCACTCGATTGGATTTGATGAATTTAATGATATCGCCGCCTCCGAGGAGTTGCTTTATTTCGTGATTCATACGAATCCGATATTGGTTATTCGCAACTTTAATTGGACGAAAGATTGAACGGATGGCCTTCTTTTCGAAGGTAGATAACAATCTACAATCGTTAGAGGTCATGCTGTCTGTCGAAGTAGTATTTCGTGGAAGATTTGAATTTCTTTCCATATAAAATTTAACCTACAAGCTACTTGAATTTAAAACAGCCACTAATTCGACTAGAGGTCTAATAAAAGTTATTGCGCTTTGTTGAGAGCGATGTATACTAGGCGCTCTTTGATTCTAACGAAAATGTAAACAAGCAAAATTGTCGTATAAGGGCCAATGAAAATCCTCAAAACATTCACTCAGTGAGGTTGCATGCAGAACGTGTAACGTAGAGTACCTGTCAACTGTATTTTTGGTTTTATAAGTGTATCCTGATGTTTATGAAAAAATACTGCACTCGTATAATTTATGTTTTTCAATTTACTTGGCCATAACTAATTATATATTTTCTGATTGTTGAATTTCGCACTGAATGTTGCTGCATTAAAACCGACCTGATTCAGAATTATATTCGTTTTTGATGTAAATAAATAATCAGAGCTTTGCAACAAGGACTTTATTTTGATGATAGTCACTTTATCAAACAAGAGTGACCTTACTATTAAAACTTTGTTCACCGAAAACCTGTAAACAAGTGTTGTGAAAGGTAGATTTGATAATTAAACACTGTTTAAACTTAATTTTACTACAATAGTTTTTTTATTATAAGAAATATTTTATTTCACTTAGTATAATTTTTTTATAATGATTTATTTTAATAGTAGCTTATTATAAATTTAGTGATTGAAATTTTAGGAATTAGGAAAGGGAAAAAATATAGTAGGGTAGAATATAGTATGAAATTATATTACCATGTTATCACGTTGAAACTCAAATCCCAATTGAATATTATTTTAAGTTATGACCCATCTAGGGATTGCAACACCGGTGACCGATTTACCGGTTTTACCGGCCAATTTGATAACCGAAATTACCGGTAAATTGAAAAAAAAACTTACCGGTAATTTCGATAATTTTTTAAAAATTATTTCAATATTATCCTTGAAAAATAACTGAACTGTATTTTAATTTCATATCCGTTATCCAAATTCACGAATTAAAATTGGTAAGACCTGAAAATTGTGTTAATTTGAGGTTATGATATGATATAATATGATATGATAGAGGCGTACAGGGCAACCATAACGGCGATCCTAGGTACGTCACCATAATCCTGAAATATCAAGAATCAAATAACAAATTATATCTGAATGCGAATAATATTTCAGCATCATGCGGGCCCAGGCCCTGCCTGCATCCTATACAGATAAGGTTATTTAGGAAAGGATGTTAGTCACAGAAACAACTAGGGCGAACCGCAGCAAAGTCGTTTTCTAACTACTTAAATTTATTAAAATGTTAGTCTCAATTAAATTCACACTCTACACAAATTCACACTAGATTTTGTTAGTTTATTAATTTGGGTTAGTTGTGGTTGAGGTAAAGGATACTAATATTCATCATATGTATTCGGCATCAGTCATAATAGACTGGTTAGGTTATTTAAATCACATCTACGGGTTATCTCATCACATGCTGTTTATAACCTTATTTTGCCCTATCTTCCCACCCAACACCATCTAACCGAGGGATTTCACGTTCGTAATGACTCGACAGCATTATCATACATATGATGACCTAATATTCCGTTAATATTGTAAAACAATTAAATTTAATTTCGGTATTGTCATTTAGCTACCTATATTTAAATCCATTCAACTAAAAGCAGGGTTGATTTATATATTTAACATTCACACACTTCACTAAAACATAACCTGAATTCAACCAGAAAGATCGTCGAAAACAATATTCCATAGCAAAAGGTTTTTGGAACGTTAACATATTTTATATTGAGTTTATCCTCAAAGCGTAAGTAATTAAATAGACCCCCTGATCAAGAATATCGTAATCACAATCTTCCCTGACCTTCCGGTATGTTCCAAAAATAAATAATAATAATAAAATAAATTGAATTATATTTGCCGACAACTTTATTGTTTCTTTAAAGTTAGGACTCTCGACAAAATATCAATTTATAGAATTTGTTTAAAGTAAGGAACAAAATATTCTAGAAAAATCTCGAGCTCAGAACACACGTTTAATAGGAACAAAAATAAAATTCGTAAATCGAATCCTTTTCCTGTAAGCAGAGACTTTTCTTAAAAAGAGACCTCGTTAAGCGAGGGATTGGTGAATTAAAATTAAACGGAGTTAGATGTATATGTACTCGTACAACAATTTATGAGTAAAATGTACATGCGAGTACAACAAGAAGAATGTTCCGAGACGAGAGGATATTATTTTAAAACAAAACAAATAAAATTTATCATCGCAAAACAAAATTTGAGAAAATAAAATAGTAACCAAAATAGAGACTCAAAATATCGTATGGCATGGTCCAAAATCTACTTAAATATAAGTCCTGCTTACTCTTCCATTGACATATACCTATTTAAAAAAAACTAACAAAGAGTGTGTTGGTTACACTAACAATGCAACGTAAATTTGAATTTTGTTTTCTACATTTTTTTTGTTTCTGCGCTAATACACTTATACTTAGTTTTTCAAAAAAAAATTACTATGGAAAAAAAATTCCAATACATCTTTACTTAGTTATTGTTTATTTCATATGTGTGGAGTTAGCAGGACTTATATTTAAGTAGATTCTGCATGGTCGCCAAACACACACAACAAAACCTTATATTTATAACTGAGCGCGTACATTAATGCTCAAATCCAAAACCAACAACATTGTCTTCTGTGTTAATTTGAGGTTATAGTAGAAATTCGTTTTAAATTGTGAAGTTACATTAGAGTTCATTTTAATTCTGCTGTCTTATTTTAAATATTGGTGCAAGTATTTCATAATTGTGTTAATTTGTGGTCAGAGTGTCTTGAAGTTATATTAAAGTTAGTTTAATGCTGTTGTCTTATTTTAAATATTATTACTAGTATTTTAAAATAAGTGTGTAGTAAGTATTTATTATATTTTATTTTTTATTCACAAAACATTTTACAATAATATGCATTTAAATTTAAAGCCATGGAGACTGAAAAAACAAAGAAAACTATATGGGACTACTATACTCGGAATGGAAAAGATAAGGCCAAATGCAACAATTGCAAAAAAATATTGAAAGCTGGTGGAGGTTCAACAAGTGGATTACATGCTCATCTAAAGAGCCAGCACCAAGTAAATCTATTAAAACAGGCGGAAACAGATGTTTCCACACCAATTTCGTCTGCTTATCAAGAAGATAAATCATCAGAGGCGAGTTCATCTCGCAATACCCTAGCATATTATTTCAAAAGGACTATTGACGACTCACTTTCTGCAGTGATTTCCAGAATGGTGGCAAAAGATGGCTTGCCATTCCAAAAATTTTACAGCTCATTTGACTTAAGAAGACTTCTTAAAGCTAAAGGCTAAACGGTGCCGAAATCTGCAAATTCTATAAAAAACCTTGTAATGGAGTATGGTGTTAAAATTCGCAGTGAAATTCGTGGAAATATTTCAGACCAGATAAAAAATGGTGCTCGATTTAGTCTTACCTTCGATGAGTGGACTTCCATTAAAAATCGAAGATATATGAACATTAATGTTCATACGGCCGGAAACAAATTTTGGAATCTAGGTCTCACTCGGGCACATGGATCCATGAACGCCAACAAATGTAGGAATCTAGTTGGAACTAAATTAGAAGAATTCGGACTAAATTTTAATGGTATAGTTTCAATAACAACAGACGGTGCGGTGGTTATGAAGAAGTTAGGCTTAAGCTTGAACACAGACCATCAGTTATGTTTAGCACATGGAATACAGCTTGCTGTTATTAAAGTATAATATAAAAAGAATATAGTAGAACCAGTTTCAGTATCTGGGGAGTCGAGTGAAGAGGATGGTGAAGAGGAAGAGGGAGAAGAAGATTACCTACCTGAAGCTTTCAGCTTAGAATTTCACTTGGTGGATGAAAGTGATGTTTCAAACGAAACTATATTACCAATTATAGCATTACCCAGTTCATTTCATATGTTTCTACTTTGAAATTATACTTTTCTAGTTGAGAATTATATTTTTCAAATTACAATTATTACTTTCCAATTTTGGTTTTAAATTTTTTTATTTTCGAAACATATATTTCAATTTTCGGATTACACTATTCTAATTTTAGTTCATATTTATCAATTTAAAAATTTATAATTTTCAAATTATGTAATTATATATTTCAATTTAAATTTTATTAATTTCAAATTTCATTTTATAATTTTCAAAATTATTTAATAACATAACTTTTTATATTGTATAAAATATGTACAATAAAAAATACCTAAAAACAAGGTTTTTATTGAAATATGTGCCGATTAATCGCTAATGAACAATTCCTACCCGCCAGAAGTATGGCAGTTTTTTATTTTGGAAAAGGCAAACTTAAATGGGCTGAGCATGTAACTATAAGGTGATAAGAAATGAACTTTATTCGTTAATAAATTAAAAGAATTAGTAATTATGACTGCTGAGCGGTTTGGCGTTGCATTGTCCATGATAATCCATCCGTTTGAAATTCCATGTTTGCTCTATTAATTTTTCGTCTAATCCTTTAAAAAATGTAATCATTCTGTCAGAGTTGCAACCTCTTGTGATTTCAGCGTGATATATGACGTTTAAATTATTTATCGCTAAGATAAGGGTCACATTTCTACCTCAAATAGCCGGAACAATCACATTAACCCTAGAACCACTCTTCGATCTTCCGTAATTACGCCGCATGTATAAATTCAACCCAGATTCGTCTACAAAAATATTGTTTCTGTCATCCGATCCGTTGATCATAAAGTTGGTGGCACATTCTTTCCGCAAATTTAGTCTTTGGGTCTTTTAGTCTAACAAAGATCTAATCCAGAAAACGGTAATATTAGATAAAACAAGTTATACGAGTTTACATTATTGAGTTTTTAATTTATTATTATAAATTCTAAACTAAAATTAGACATTTATAAAGTGCAAATTGAAATATATAATTACATAAATTGAAAAATATAAATCTTTAAATTGAGAAATATGAACTAAAATTAGAATAGTATAATCCGAAAATTGAAATATATGTTTCGAAAATCGAAAAATATAAAACCAAAATTCAAAAGTAATAATTGTAATTTGAAAAATATAATTCTCAACTAGAAAAGTATAATTTCAAAGTAGAAACATATGAAATGAACCGGGAAATGCAATATAACAAAAATTCGACGAGTGGTAAAATTATTTCGTCGTTCCCCCACGAAAAATGATGTTCTTCAACAGCACGTGAAAAATGAATTTGGGAAAGAAATATGTTTTATTTTGGATAGTAGGTCAAAATGGAACAGCCTATTAGATATGGTTGAACGCTTCTATCAATTAAAATCATGTGCCAGAAAGAGTCTTATTGATTTAAATATTGATATTTCTTTTTCAGAAAATGAAATTGATTTTTATTAACTCGGTAATATCTACGTTGCTACCCGTAAAATTGGCTGTAGAAGCCTTAGGTGCATCTGATTGTACATTATTGAATGCCAATGTCGCCATAAAATTCATGCTTGATGAATTGTCTGCACAAAGTAGTACTCTAAGCAGAGAATTAAAATATGAATTAATTTTACGAATACAAGAGCGTCGCACAAGTTTTTCCAATGTTATCCAGTTTTTGCGTAATCCGCTTGAATTTAGGAATATTCATCTAGAGGGTAATTACAATTTATTTAAATTTAATAAACCTGAAATTACAAAAATTATTGTGTCCCTCATTGAACGCTTAAACGTTATAAATGACAGTGAATGGAATAATGAATCAAATGAGTCATCTGATGATGCTGTATCTGAAGTGGTTGAACCAACACCATTATCTATGAAAGACAGGTTGCAATTGGCAATTAAACAAAAAAATGAATTAAAATTAAATGAAATTACCCGCGCTCCAATAACAAAAAACACCGCAACCTTAACGAAACTCGTTAAAAAAGAAATCGCTGTGCTTGAAGAAGAAAAAAGCCGTGGTAAATATTTAACACTGGCGTTCAACTATCTTTCATTAATAAAACCGACAAGTGTTGAATCCGAGCGAGCTTTTTCATCAGCAGGGGTAATATGTACAAAAATAAGATCCAGACTTAGTGATACCACAATAGATACGATCTGTCTGCTCCGTGCATATTTCAATGCACAAAAAGATCTTCTAATGGATATTTAAAAGATTTTTTTAATGTTTTTGTGTTGTTTTATTATTATTGAATGAATTAATATATATGTTTTTATTTTCTTGTATTAATAATTAATGAATTAAACTTTTATTAAAATATATTTTAAAGATATTGTTAATTATTTCTTGTACATACAATCTTTTGAATTTTTTTACTTCCTGGCTATTGCTTATACATAATTTTTAGTTTAGGAGAATTTACCGGTAAACCGGTTTTTACCAAAAATATTTACCGTTTACCGGTAAAACCAAAACTCGGTAATTTTGCAATCCCTAGACCCATCATATTACAATAACAACTTTCATAACCAACTCATACATATTCATAAAGAAAGATGAAATTATATAGGGGATAACTAAGGTTGAGTGGTACATTATAACACAAGCGCTAAATTAAAATTAATTAATGATCAAGTTTTTAAAATAAAACTTAACAATAAACTCCATCGAATGATGCCTCAAGGTACCATCCATATAGCTGCTTAAAAGGAATCGTATTTTATTAAAATATCATATTTCGTGGAAATCGAGAAATTGTCTGCTTCTTTCATTTTGTGTAAAATACCTAATTTAATTCAAATGCTCTCTAACATTGCACATTAAACGCATTTTTAGAAAATTTCCGAGTATACTAGCGAGACTACTTTAAACTAGACCTAACTGTTCATTTCGGAAAACACCTTATAGATTGTATAATATATTTTATATATGTATGTTTTGTTTCGTGTATTTTGTTTTTTTTTAGTGTTTTGAAATCGCCAATTTGACAATAAAATACTTCATAACGTAAGTATTTGAATTTCGTTAAAAACGAAATTGAAAATTTTATGATGAATCTTTAAATTTAACCATCAAATTATATACATAATTGAAAAAAAAAATGTTTGAAAGGGTTAATCTTGGTATTAGATGAATACATAAGACGACCCTAATCAAAATTAAAATGAAACATTCAATGTTATAAAAATTCCAATTTCTTGATAAAATTGGTTACGATTAATAAAAATCCCATTTTTAACACCAAATTTTATTTATGTCACCAAATTTTGTTTTGCCCTTTCTCGAAAAGTTCAAATTACAGACTGATAAAGTAAATCATGAAATAAAACGCACAAATAATTTTGTATGATTTATGGGATTACTAGTTATACGTATAAAAAGATTTGTCCAAGTTCCATTGCGTAAACAATGAGTCAATCCAATTTCTAAATTGTGCCACATTCACGTATACACCAGGAACTTCAAGAGTACCGCATCCGATACCCCAAGCCACAATACCACTTTGATAAAATCGATTTTGTGCGCCTAAAACAGGGCACACAAGCGGCGAACCTCCATCACCACGACACGTGTCTTTACCGCGTTCACCACCTGCACATATAAAGCTTTTATGTAATTTGAATCGACGAGTTAACCGCGTAGAGCGTAGTTGTGTTTGACATGTTTCTCGTGGAACGATTGGCACTTCAATTTTCTTTAGGACAACTTGATACGCGCCCTCTTGTCCGAATTGATTTTTACCCCATCCGGAAGCTGAGCACCGACTAAAATCGAACACTGTATTGTGTGGAGGCAAACAAATGGTTTGGATACTTTTACCTAAATCAACAGGTGTGTTCAATATTATGAGCGCGATATCGTTAAACAATGGTCCTTTAACATATTCCGGATGAATCATAATGTCCATAGCGGTACGGTCTTGATGCGGAAATTGTTCGTTCTGCGTTTGGGTATCCCACTCACCAAGTCGCGCAATAATTGTAGAGGCTGGTTTCTCCGCTACGCAATGCGCACCAGTTAGTACAACACTTGGATGAATTAATGAACCACCACATTGATACACATTTTGTGTTGCATCATCATTTAAAGATTGTTTCTGTAATATGGCTGCCATCCAAGGAAATTCGCCGTATTGTGATAGGTTATCATCACCTGAAATTCGTATCGAAACACCGAGTAAATTACTTTGTCCACAGCGGGGTGGACCAATTGGTGGTTCAGGCTCTACCAGATCCTCAATAAGATCAGCTTCACAACAAGTTTCCAAATAGTCACGACATTGTCTTGGATTTGTTTTATCAAATCTTACATCAATTACACCTGTGCCGTCGGTCCCATCAGTATTACATTGA
Source organism: Nephrotoma appendiculata (assembly GCA_947310385.1). Taxonomy (NCBI): domain Eukaryota; kingdom Metazoa; phylum Arthropoda; class Insecta; order Diptera; family Tipulidae; genus Nephrotoma; species Nephrotoma appendiculata. The sequence continues at coordinate 131,983,385 of OX371224.1, read as the reverse complement.
GAGTACGGTACGCAACGACCAATTGGGCAATCCTTAAGAAAAAGAAACCGATAAAAACTGGATAAAACAAAAATTTAGAAACTTACATTTTCTTCAGGTACACCTGGCGGTAACGTTAAGATTGTGGTATTGCCTTCAGGAAATAGTGTTAAGATTAAATCATCAAGATTTGAAATGTCACCCGGTTGAGGGTTTTCGCCTTGCACCAGTACCAACATTAACGATACGCCAAATAAATTTATTATCATTGTCTCAATGTGTTAGTGAATATTTCGGCTAGACAATATATTAAATTTCTCGTTTACTCTTGAAGGTTTGATTTGAGACTAAGATGTTTAAATTTTGAGATGGAATAAATTTTTAAATTTCTATAAAATGCGTGAGCTAGATATTATTGTGATTATTTACAGTAGTGTATCAATACAACATGTCACTATACAATAAACAAGATGACGTTCAACTAGTGCTGACCATTTTAAATTTTATGTGATGAATAATTGTATGGTGCGAACATTGCAATCACCTGTTTCAGAAAATTTGATGCATCATACTTACGTTCATAAATATGCTGTTCAATAATATATTAGTATACAGAGTGTTCCGCAACTGACTGGCACGAATGGTACGGTTGCAGTCCTTGGTGAAAGCGAATGTTATATTCATTTGAAAGTTTATAAAATTTCCCTTCAAAGTGTGTACCACAAATAAAGTATTTTAAATTATTCAAAACTTAAGTTTAGTGAAAAATTAGAAATTTCAAATTTGTTTAAGAACAATTTATTCCTCTAGTGTATTTTTACCATTTACACGATTTTTCATACAAAAAACGCATTTTCGGATTAACACGGCATTTTTGGATTTACACGTTTTTCTGTAGAACCAATCTTGTACTATTATTTCCCAGGACTAAAGTTTTGTAAAAATAATCAAATTTTACATTCAGATTTTTTCTTAATTTTAGATAATAGTTTAATTGCAACTATAACGGTGACGAAATTTTAAAGTTGAACCCTTGCGAAACAAACAATTTTTGTTCAAAAAATTTGAAATTCCTTAGTCTGTCGGGCAATTTTATAAACATTCAAATAACTATATTATAAAATTATAATCACTGATTTAAGACATAAAGCAGTTCCTTCAAAACAAAGTACTTCGGTGGCAGGCCTTGATAATTTGGCATCCACGTGAGAAGTGTAGCAAGTACTGTTATCTTAGCATTCATCAAGAATCCAACCAAATTAGCCATTACAAACACGTTCGTGGTTCGCTATTTATGTTCTATCTTTCGAAGCAGCGGAGAATGATGTACGGCTGGCTATAGGTTTTATTTCTGTAAAACCACCTGCACATTACATAGCTCTACGCCAGTCTATAGAATTGACATATATGATGAGTTGGTCCATGAGTTCTGCACTCCCGCAGGGGTTATATTTGTGTTCATTTACATCACCAATCGTAATTAGATGAAAACACATCTACAAGGTGAGGCACGAATGTTGCTATAAAAACATACTTATGTAAATATTTCTGTTATTAAAATTTTTTTTATTTTCTGTTTTTTCAGAACAGGTCAATTGAAGTCTCCATTTTTGGCTCAGAAAGCATTTCCCTCTAGAAATTCAAATCTTTCTGCAAAACACGCAAAATACTACTTCGACTCACAGCTATATTCAACGCTAATTTTCTTGTTGAAATGGTAGGATGCAGCAAGGATGTTTATTGTTTGAAACCCAAAAATTGTGTCGTCAACGCATACCTTTCCAAAATGTTTCAACAAGACGCAGCCAGTTGTCACTTAATGAGACTAGTACAGGCGCCGCTACCTGACAATTTTAGTGACAAAATAATCTCACGAAACACCGATCATCGTGGGTCACAAAGCCGTATGACCTGACTGTTCCAGATTTTTTCTTATAGGAATATTGTGAGCAACATGTGTATAAAACTAAGCGACGCAATAAAACCCTGTTAAAAGAATTTATAAGGACGTTTTGGTCATGTGTAAGATTTGTATTAAAATACATCTAAAGCTAGAAACAGAACAACAGCGACGACGACGAGCGTCGACGAATAAATAAAAAATATTGCCGCGATATTGCTGTAGCTAACAGAACAAAAGCGTCAGCGTATGGCGATAAAAAAACAACCAAACGGCATAACCTTCTGTCTTTTTGACACATGACGTTGTGGCGCTAGGCTACTAAATTGGAAAAAAGCTAATAATATGACGGTTAAGTGATACCAAATTTTATTTTTTTTTTTTTTTTTTATTTCATTTGTTTAGGTCAACTAGCACTAATAGCTGTATAAGACCTTTAAAGTATACAAAATAAAAATATAACGTAAACTAAAATTAAAGATTATAGTTAATTTCTTTTATGAAATTACACAATAATTTATAATTACCAATATTATTTGATTTTAAAATGTCTATTAATTTTAGATTTAAAATTATCGGATAATTAATTCTAATATTATTATATTTAATACATTTACTTATGATATGTTTATTGTCTTCAATTACATTACATAATTCACACAAATTATTATCTTCAAATCCCATTAAATTTAAAAAAAAATTATTATAAGCATGACCCGATCTAAGTCTATTAATTAATTTAATTTCATGCGCATTTAATTTAGCATTTTTAAGCCAAGTATTATTTGGAGGAGCGTTATTAATTAATTTGTTATATTTTCCTTTATTTAAGGTCCAAGAATTATATATTAAATTTCAATCTTGTTTAATAATCTCCTCAATTATTTTATATGCATCTTCAACAGTTATTAAATTATTAAAAATTTCTTTATTATCAATTATAGCTGATTTAGCTAAAATGTCAGCTTTTTCATTACCCATAATACCAGAATGGCCTGGGATCCAATGAATAATAACATATACATTTTTGTTATTGTTAGTTAATAGTATTGACGATTTCATTCTCGTAATATTTAGGTTTATTAGAATTATGAATATTAATCAAAGAATCACAACTACATTTAGAATCAGTAAAAATTATGATATTTCCTAATTTCATTTGAATAGCTTTATCTAAAGCTATTTTTATAGCTATCAATTCAATATTTTTAATAGATGCATTATTTTTTAGCTTAAATTTAAACTCTATATTAATATTTTTGAAAAAAATACCAACATCTCCATTGTTGTCAATTAATGAGCCATCCGTAAAAATTTGAGAGTAATCTTTATATTTATTTGAAATTTGTATAAAATTTGAAGTAATTTGAAAATTATTCATAATATTTGAGTCGTCCATGAAATTATTAATAATCAGTAAATTGTCAATCTTATTAAATTTTTTATTATTTTCGGATATATTATGTAAGAAGTTATATTTAGAGTAAGGATCACTAAATTTAGATATAATTTTATTATTTTTAATTCTCTCGTATATATTATTATTTTTATAAATGTTTTTAACCAAAAATTTTAATGAATTCTTTTTATTATTTAATTCAGCAGGTAAAGAATTGGTTTCCGCCAGTAATGTAGATATAGGTGTAGATTTAATAAAACCACCTACAATTCTTAGATTTTTGTTGATATTTTTTTGTTTAATATTAAACAAATTTTTAATATTTAAAGGAGATATAATATCAGGAAAATCTAATTTAGATTTTATTAAAGCTTTGTATAAATTTAACATTATTTGAGGGTGAGCACCACCTTTTTTATAAGTAAACATTTTTAACAAGTTAGAAGCATTAACAATTTCTTTGTCTAATTCTTTATAATATTTCAATAAAGATAATTTATTATTAAAATAGACCCCCAATAGTTTAACATTTTTTACTTCATTTAAATTGATGTTATTTAATTTAATATTATGAGTAGATGTTTTATTTTTAAAAAATCTTATATAATTGGTTTTTATCAGATTAATATTTAAGTTAATTTTAGCAAGTTCCTGTGTTAAATTTTTTTAAAACAAATTACTGGTTTTAAAAGTTAAAATTTCACTATTACATTTAATCAGTATGGCTAAGTCATCTGCGAATTGGTATATTGAAATATTTTCATTTTGGAGGTTATGTATTTTAGAAGTGTATATATTGAACAAGATAGGACTTAAACATGAACCTTGCGTAATTCCTTTATTTGTAACTTGGGTTATAGAGTTAATACCATTGTTAAAAATAATTTTCCTGTTTGTTAAATGTTGATATATCCAGTTAATAACATTGTTGGGGATATTTATTTTAATTAAATTATCAATAAGAATATTTTTATTAACGTTATCAAACGCTTTTTTGATATCCGTTACTATCAGAATCATATTTTTTTTGTTCTTTTTCCCTTCAATAATCTCGGAAAATAAATTGATAAAGTAATCCATAATACTATAACCCTTACGAAAACCATATGAATTATGAGGAAGAATTTCATTCTTATCTAAATGAAGAATTAAATCTGATAAAATAGCTTTGTCAAAAATTTTTGGAAAGGAATTTTGCAAGCATATTGGTCTATAGCTATCTGTATCAAAGTCATTTTTATTTGGTTTTTTAATAGCGATAACTTTAATTGTATTCCAATCAGGAGGATAAATATTATTCTTATAAATGTTATTTAAATAATCAATTAGATATTTTAAAATACGAGGATTATTTTCGGTAATATCTTTTAATTATTTAATAGTTAATTTATTACTACCAGCAGCCGTTTTGGATTTTTTTTTTAAATTTGGAATAAAAATTCTTTATTAAACTTATTTACATTATTTGAATTCAGCATCATAACCGGAAAATTTGCGTCTTCAAAATAATAAGGAATGTTGTCGTTAATAAATTTTTTTGCCATATCAAAATTATCCAAAAAATTATTATTAAAAGATCTTTTATTTCTAATTGTATTCACTTTATTCCATAGATTTTTGCTATTAGTATTAAAATTGAAACTGTCAATTAAGTTTTTCCACGATTTCCTTTTAGCATTTATAATTTCCCTTTTTAACATTGCTATAGATTTTAAAAGTTCTTTAGCTGTAAAAAGATTTTTAACTTTATTTTAAATTTTTTGCTTTTCAGATTTAATTTTCCATAATTTACTTAAATAACACTGTGCTAGTTGAAAAATGTGACAAGCTGGGCACCCAGGAGGTAAACCTAATTCGAGTACGCTGAGTTCAATGGTGCTAGTCCCAATTTAAAGTTAGTCCCCATTTTGAGATATCGCTGTCGAAATGTTTTGGCTCTGAGTCAAAATATACCCTCACTTTCACGTTGATAGCTCTTGAACCATTAAGATTTTCGTTATACTTTCTTCAGCAAAGTTGTTGCGCAGGTCAAAACCAACAACTTTGCCGAACATATCAAGACCGAAAAACCACATCTAATTTTTTTATGCTTTTCATTTCGACGAAAAACACTGTTTTTATCATTTTTTATCATTTTGTTGAATTTAAATCGAGTAGAATCGATCGAATAAACATCGCATCGACAAATATAACAATAGAAACTATTTAAAAGAAAATTAAATCGATTCAGTTGATTTTATGGTGATTTTTCCTAAAAAAAATCCTAAAAACTTAACATTTTTCTTCTCTTTGACAAAACAATGGCGTGCCGTTGCGATAGTGGATACAATCCTGCAGCCCTATTCCTGAATACGATACGAAAACGAATATACAAGATTCATATTTGAATTGAATGAGATTCGTTCGATTCTTTTTAAATTTGAATAGGAATCTTGTACTTTCGTTCTCGTATCGTATTCAGGAATAGGGCCTCTGGATTTTTCCATCCCATCGTTTTAACCAATTACATCACGTAAATTATACGGTACGATATCAAAGGGCCGAATTTCAAATGGCCGAATGTGTCGAAGGGCCGAATGTCAAAGGGCCAAATATCGAAGGGCCGAATGGGTCGAAGGGCCGAATGTGTCAAAGGGCCGAATGTCGAAGGGCCGAATGTGTCGAAGGGCCGAATGGGTCGAAGGGCCGAATGGGTCGAAGGGCGAAATTTTTTTTTAGAAATATGTTTTTTTAATTTTTTTATTTAATTTAATTATTTTATTTTTTTATTTTTTGTACCATATACCTATTATCAGAAGGCTAACAAATAGGGCCGAATGTCTCTGGTGGCGCATGACAAAATTTTCTTTCACCAAAATGTATCGCTGACCAGATACGTGGAATTTCATAAATATTCAAAGATGAAAAAGATTAAAATACATAAATTCATAAGAAATTCATTTATGTTCAATAAAAAAAAATTTACAAAATATTCTATAAAAAAAAATATGAAAAATAAAAAAATATAAAAATATTCTTATATTCTTAAAATATTTTATTTTGTTATAAAACAACAAATTTAAAAAAATATATTTCTAAAAACAAAAAAAGAAATTCGGCCCTTCGACCCATTCGGCCCTTCGATACATTCGGCCCTTCGACACATTCGGCCATTTGAAATTCGGCCCTTCGACATTCGGCCCTTTGATATCATACCGTATAATTTACGTGATGTAATTGGTTAAAACGATGGGATGGAAAAATCCAGAGGCCCTATTCCTGAATACGATATGAAAACGAAAGTACAAGATTCCTATTCAAATTTAAAAAAGATTCGAACGAATCTCATTCAATTCAAATATGAATCTTGTACATTCGTTTTCGTATCGTATTCAGGAATAGGGCTGCAGGATTTTTATCCACTATCGCAACGGCACGCCATTGTTTTATCAAAGAGAAGAAAAATGTTAAGTTTTTAGGATTTTTTTTAGGAAAAATCACCATAAAATCAACTGAATCGATTTAATTTTCTTTTAAATAGTTTCTATTGTTATATTTGTCGATGCGATGTTTATTCGATCGATTCTACTCGATTTAAATTCAACAAAATGATAAAAAATGATAAAAACAGTGTTTTTCGTCGAAATGAAAAGCAAAAAAAAAATTAGATGTAGTTTTTCGGTCTTAATATGTTCGGCAAAGTTGTTGGCCTTGACCTGTTCAACAACTTTTCTGAAGAAAGCATAACGAAAATTTTATTGGTTCAAGAGCTATCAACGTGAAAATGAGGGTATATTTTGACTCAGAGCCAAAACATGTCGAATGCGATATCTCAAAAATGGGGACTAACTTTGAAATGGGATGAGCACCGTTGAATTCAGCATACTCGAATTAGGTTTACCCCCCGGGTGCCCAGCTTGTCACGAAAAAAAAGTTTGCAATTCAAGCACAGTGTAATCATTCCACCATGGTTTAGGGAAGTTTTTTTTATTGATATTGGTTTGTTTGGTGTTTTCTTGAATAATATTATTTATCGTTAATTCTATGTTATTGTTAATTTCACTATCGGAAATTTTGTTTGTACCTAATATGACTTTTTTTCCAATTTACACAATTAATTTTTTGAAAACCATCTGCTTCAAAACTGATTAAAATAGGTAAATGGTCTGAACCAATTAGTCTATCCATAATAGACCAATTTAAATTGCTAAAAATATCGTTAGAGCATAAAGTAACATCAATTGCCGATTTAGAAAATTTATTATAGTTTAATCTTGTTGGATTACCATTATTAAGAATATGAAAATTACTATCATAAATTAATTCAGCAAATATTTTCCCTTTTCTATCCTCTTTAGATAACAAATCCCACATTGTATGATGTGCATTAATATCTCCAAATAAAATAGAGTTGGAAAAATTGTTAAAATATTGAATTATATTTTTAAAATCAATTATGTCATAGTTTAAATTATTATTTGGAGGGTTATAAAAATTTATTAAATTGAAATTTTTATTGTTAAATGTGATTGAGATGTGAATTAATTCGATATGGTGTAAATTAAAATTGATATCAAATCTATTAACTGCAAATTTTTTGTTAGTTAAGAAGGCAACTCCACCGTAACCATCATTTCTATTTTTAGTAAATAGGTTATAATTTTTAAACTGTATTTTATCGTTATCTTTTAGCCAAGTTTCATTTAGAATTACTATATCAATGTTATTTTTGTTTATAAAATAATCTAACAAATTGAAATTACTTTTAATACTCCTTATATTAATTTGCAACATTTTTAAGATTAACATATTAATTTAATTTCATTTCTTGGATAACCAATTTTATATCAAACATTAATAAATCCGGTTCGTTATAAATCTTATTACAAATTTTGACAAATTTATTAATGGCCGATTCAAATAAGTCGATTTTTTGTTTTTGCTCGTTTATTATTAAATTGTTGTTATTAACTCTGTTGATCCAAAAGTTAGGTGGGTTGTCCTTGTTGCTGTTGATTTCTCGATAACTACTATTATTAATGTTAAAAATTTTATTTTTAGGGAACAAAAGATTTTTTGATTGAGAAAAGGAGGTTTCATTTTTAATTGAGTGGATTTTAATTTTAATTTGTTTTTGTTTTTCATCACATCCTCTTGAATTAGTAAAGTGAGGTTTGTCAATGCAGAAATTACATACTGGAGTCTCACTACATTTATGTTGCCCTTTTTCTAAAATAACAGTTGTACACTTCATACATTTCGTGGTTTCAAATTTACAGAATTTTTTGATGTGGCCGTATCTCAAGCATTTACTGCAAAATTTTAATTTTGGAAGAAACAACCCAACTTTGATTTTTATGTCATAGAAAAACACAAATTTTGGCAAGTCACTAGCTCTAAATTCAATTTTTAGAATATTTGAATCCTTCAAAATTTTGTTGTGTCTGTCCCAAATTTTAATGATTTCTAAATTAGAAATTTTGTCATCACTTTTTAAGTTTTCTTTAATTTCGTCAAAACCAAAATCACTCAATAGGTACCTAACTGTACCGACCACATTGGTGAAAGTTGTGGGGATGAACGATAAATATCCTTTATCAGTTAGAATTTTGCAAATTGGATCATCCTTTCTACCGCATTTGTTAGCCTTATCAAAGGCATCAAATTCGACTATCGCCATGTTTTTATTTATTTGGATGATGTCAGTAGCTTTGATGAAATATTCCATAAAATTTTTTGATAAAATGATAGGTAGTAATTCTTTTGGTATTTTAGATTTAATTAGAATATAGAAAGAACCCTTGTCTGTATTAATATATAAATTATCTACCATTTTTATGTTATTTATGTCATTTGGTTTAGATCCAGTAGCGCCGTTAGTTATAATATTTTTATTATTATTTCTGGAATTTTCCACCATTTTTGTATTAGATGATGCGTCACTTTTTTTATTATGTTTTTTATTATTAATGGTGATATTATTTTCTGTATTTTTTAACATTTTTATATTAGATTCATTATGTTCACTGTTGGATTTTCTTTTATTATTAGAATTATCAAATCCTAAAAAACCCGTAGAATTAGATTTATTTGTATATAGATTGTCCTGTCGGCAAATATTGCCGACATTTTCTAATGATACGTCACACTTATTTTTATTTTTTATATTATACACCAAATTTAAAATAAAAATGAAAACAAAATTATTTGGAAAATAAAAGACACTATGAAACAAGAATAAATAAAAATTAATGAAAATTTTTAAAATGCCAAGAATATTTTAGTATTATGAAAATTAGAAAACACTTCTATTCACCAGTAAGTTTCCAGAAGGAATGATACCAACTTATACATATATAAAAAACAGTTGGCAACATTGTTTCGTCGGCGACAAAAATAGAAATAGACTCTAAATTTTTCTACAGTATTTTTTTACGAAAAAATACTGTCCCCTTGCAGTTTAGGTTTGTCGAATTTTGCACTGAATTTTACAGCATTAAACCCGTCTTGATGCAGAATTATATTCGTTTTTGATACAAATAAATAAAAAGAGCTTGGTAACAAGGATCTTATTTTGATGATAACCACTTTATAAACTTCATCGAATGATCCTACACATGTTTGGAATTCCCATTTTCATCTACAAACCTGGAACTAAAGGTGGAATTTTATTTCCATATTAATCGGTTAAGCATTGGCTTAGTTTCCTTGAAATCGGTCATTTCATTTACCCATGAAGTGTCTAATTGCTCATTTGCCAGAACCACATGCACAATTTATACTTGACACCCATTTTTATCATACAAATGGATTTCTATTCTAATCGGTTGAGAAATAAGTTAGTTCCATTCAGAACTATTTCCGACAATTTGATCCATAATTAATTTTGAAATTATAAAATGAGCAGGTTTTGCCACAATTTATAGTCAAAGCATATACGAAACTTTTATTCGGAATCCCGTTTTAAACATGAAAATTAAATTTCAGTTACTGTTAAAAGTAAAAATTTAACGGAAGAAACTATTGATTTATTTAAAGTTTCGTCATTCATAAACATACATATTAAATATTTTACAATTTATACAGTTTTAAAATCGTATAAATTTCAGTAGATCTGGTCGCGTTGTGCGGTAACTCTAAATTACAAAACAAGCGAGCTCTTATCGTACTTGATTATTCCAAAACAAGAATAATCTGTAGTGACATTAGTTTTGAGAGAGTCAAACGTTGAGGAGACAACACAAGTAAGTAAAAAATGGAAATTATAAAAATACTATAACTGAACTGCATTTAAAGCCTTATAGAGTTATACACAGAACATTTAAAGAATGATCGGAAAATTATTAACCATGTTATTAGTATTAGGGCTAATACATGCTCAGAATCCCAAACCAACCGAGAACACGAGCCTAGATGATTTAATCCTAACACTCTTTACTGGGGAGAATGCGACCATACTCGAACCGGAAACAATACCACCCGAACCATTACCACCCGGTGTGCCTGAAGTAAATGTAAGTTTATAAAATCTGTGTTATCGCCAAATTGTTGGTTAAAAATATTTTTTCTATTTTTAAAGAACTGCCCCGCCGAATGTGTACCGTATTTTCAGTGTAACGATGGCGAGTTCATCACTGATGGCGTAGGTCTCCTTGATGTACGATTTGATGATGCAAACCCAAGACAATGTCATGATTATTTGGAATCGTGTTGTGGCGAATCAGATCGAGTAATCCAACCGGTAGTACCTGAACCAGTTGTTAGTGGATTTCGTTGTGGACAACGTAATTTACTTGGTGTTTCCGTACGAATTTCGGGTGATGATAACATATCAAAATATGGTGAATTTCCTTGGATGGCCGCCATTTTACAAGCGCAAACAACAAATGATAAAACTTTTAACGTTTACCAATGCGGTGGTTCATTGATTCATCCAAGTGTGGTACTGACGGCGGCTCATTGTGTAGCAAAAAAACCGGCTTCAACGATAAAAGTTCGACTTGGTGAATGGGACACACAAACACAGAATGAACAAATTCCGCATCAAGATCGTACCGCGGTAGAAATTGTGATTCATCCGGATTATCGTGAAGGACCATTATTTAACGATATCGCATTAATAATATTGGATGCAGCAGTCGAGCTTGGAGAAAGTATTCAAACCATTTGTTTACCACCACAAAACTCAATATTCGATCACGCTAGGTGTACAGCGTCAGGTTGGGGTAAAAATCTATTCGAGCGTAATGGATCGTACCAAGTAATCCTAAAGAAAATCGATCTACCAATCGTTCCACGTGCAACATGCCAAATTCAACTCCGTACGACACGGTTATCACGTCGATTCAAATTGCATGAAAGCTTCATTTGTGCTGGTGGTGAACAAGGTATGGACACATGCCGTGGTGACGGAGGTTCACCACTCGTATGTCCGGTGGCGGGTGTGCAAAATCGATTTTATCAAAGTGGTATTGTGGCCTGGGGTATAGGATGTGGTGAAGATCAAATTCCTGGTGTATACGTAAGCGTGTCACAATTCAAAAATTGGATTGATTCAATATTTACGCAGAGGAACTTAGAGAAATCATTTTACACATATGAATAAAGGCTTCTTATATGACAAAGCTATTTTATTTCTGTTCTTTATTTTATTTTTGTTAAACTTATCGGTGGCCTTTCAAAAGGGCATACAACATTCAGTCGCAACAAAACATTAGATAGATAAAAATAAAGATAATAGTGATTAAAGGTCAATGAAAGTTTTAAGGATACACGTGTAATCAATTAAAATTTGAAACCAAAAATTTGTTTCTGCAATAAGCGTATATTTTGTCTTAAGCTTAGTACTGAGTTCAACGTGAAATGAAATTATAACGCGGTTTCCAAAAATTTATTTATTGTCGAGTGAAATAGAAATCAAACTTTATTTGGAGAATTATTATTTTTAACGTATAAGTAAAATACATAAGTAGATGAATTTGTTTATTTTATGTGAATAAATTTATTTAAATTGATTTTATTAAAAATTTAAAGATTTATGGTATTAAATTTTTTTTTATTGTCAGACACAAGCAGATGTCAAAATTTCACGTAAAAATAATCATATAAACTAAGTTATAAACTAAACGTATAAACTAAACCAAGTCCCGCTACAAGACAGATCATAATTAATTAAATATTAGTTGTAATATTTAAATGGTATAAGTTAGCTTTTGAAAACGTTATTCGATATGGCTGAACCAGCTTAAGACTGAACTGTACTCTATTTGAACTTTTTTATGCTTTTTACGTCCTTACTTTACGCCTCCCGGCCAACTCGAGAACGTACTGATATAGACCGATTTAAGACCATCTGCACATTGCAAGCTCCATGCCAGCCTATACTGGCATAGAATATGGGTCGGCCCATGGGTTTAGCACACCGACAGGGGTTCATAGATATGTTACATTTCAAAACAGATCATAATCTGTTGATGAAATATCACTTTGCATCCTGCCCCTATCCTCCCGATCCAAACGCCAAAGCTTTAACCACTGTGCCATTTGATCGGTCTATTTGGACTTAAACTTAGTGACAAAATTTATTCTTCAGTTTTGACAAGCGTTATTAACTTCAATTAGTCCCGAATGGAAATTGTTCGAATACAGCTATTAGCTGTATCATTGTACTCTGTAACTATTTTTTACTCTAATTTTTTTCAGTAAAAAATACTGGGAAACCGAAAAGAGAAGAGTATATTTAAATTATGTTAGAGCGACAAAGAGAGCAACTTTTGTATGTCTTTGTTATAGCAAAATTTATGGTCAAAATAGTGACAGATTGGGGACAACCACAACCGATAACCTAAAAAATGTGAAAATGAATGATTTTAACGAAACAAAAAATTTACAAAATTTTATTTTACCCTACAATGAACGTGTTTCATTTTCTCTTGACATTTGACTATAATATTTTTTCAACCATAAAATTGTCGTAATGTGCGAAAAATATTTCTCATCGCATACTATGTTTTGATGGTGTGTTAAAAATGTTGCCATAAAAAGTATTGAGTTCTAATTGAAATAAAACAACATTTTCCGCGATTTAGATGATGAAAAAATGTTGGCCCGGCAAAATGTTTGCTGTGTTTAGAGCTGCACACAATATAAATTTTTCGCATTAGTTGAATTGAGAAAGAAATATAAACTGCCATAAATAATATTTGCCATAAAATATAGTCGGGTCGATTATATTTTATGGCAGTATTTTTATTTTATGGCACCAGTTGCTCAAAAAAAAGACAAAAACGTCCAGCAAAATTTTTGCACGATGGTATTCTTTTCTTGTCATACACACGAAAATTTTAATATACTAAACTCTTCTTTTTTTGGTGGGGCAACATATTTTCACCATCTAAATCGCACTTAATCGAAACTCTATTATTTTGTCAGTAAATTTTACTGAAAATTTTTTAATTCTTTTTGTGTCTCTCTAACAAGTAAAGGATTTATATTTTTATCTCGTGTTAATTATACTGCAAAAATTGTTTTAATAGCGATATTCCTAAAAAGCGCATATACAATCGGTGAAAATTTTTCGAGAAAATTGAGATTGTTAAACGGTTTGGATCATATTAGGGCTTTAAGGACAACAGCACCTATGTACAATCCATATTAACTAATAGGTATCAGTTCTTAATTATTAAATAAACTTGACAAGCTTCATCTAACTAGAACCAGGAACGGAGACACTGATCTACAAGTAGACCGCGTCATTAGTAAAAAGCGGGAAGTAATAGCCGAGGGAACTTTAACATTATCGATGACAAATTTTAATAATTCAACTTGGTAAAATTTGTATAAAATTAATAACACATCAGATTTAATTGATTTATTTACTCGCATTAAGTATACAAAAGTTTACTAAAATAACTACAATTAGAAAGGCAAAAGACCAAAAGTATCATAAGCTGACAACCAACAGAAGAGATAATGATTACCTGAGAAACCAGCATTCTCAATGCAGCCCCCCAAAGTAGCTTATCAGTCGTTAAACCAATTGTGGGAGTACGGGCCCCACAACTTAATCGCTACAATGTAACCATCCCTTTCATTTTATTATTAATCGCTTATATTTCGTGTATTTTTTCTTATTATAAGTAATAGTGGGTGTGGAATACATAGTTGTAATTTACTTTAATCTGAAACCTTCCGTTTCAGTTAAAGTTATTTTGAATAATTTTTTTTTTTTTGTATATTTAATAAATTTAATAAAGACTACGTCCTTGTTCCTTGCCAAATTTAATCGAGCAAGAATATATCCTTATCCCTATACATCATCCAACATGGACATAACATTACTCGAACAAGACGAATTGGAGCAAAGCTTTATCAATCCAAGACCATTATTATCTGAAAGTGGCCTAAATTACACAGGATCCCCATCGGACATCTCCATCGACATGTTCCTGTTTCAGATAGACACCATCGCTTCATCTCGCCGAAGATTTCGCTCTGCAATGGTATTGGACTTTTCTCAAACATAACCCAAACGCTTTCTGGGCAGAGCTACGAAGCGGTATCATCGAGCGTTTTAAAGACCGTTGCACCAATTATGAAATCCGACGAATGGTCGAGGCGCGCAAACAGCAACCCGATGAAAGTATCCCAGATTTCTACGATCAAATGTGGACTTTGACGCTACAATGTCGTATTCGGACGAGGAGCTCATCGAAATTTTAATGACGAACATGAAGCCAGAGTTACAATACCATCTTACCGATCGTCAGTTTAGTAGCATCAACGAGCTGATCAAAAGCTGCTCTGCTTGGAAGGAGTCTTTCAGGCGGATCAAAACTCCGGTGGATCCTGCAACTCATCCACGACGCATGATCAATGAGTAATCGGGTAGTCCATATGACGATATTGGATCATATGACTCGTATGAGGATTATACACCAGCTGATGTTCGACTTCGTAACTCAGTATCTGCCATTCATTCGGGGAGCAGGTTTCCATCGGAAGTGGTGAGACGTGCTGGCGGATAAGTTTCAGTAGACAACTCGAGGTCAGTTTATAAACCACATTCGAATTACGGTAAAAATGTCGTCACAACAACTGCCACTCAGACGGAGTGTGCAGAGAACAAAACACCTCAACCCAGACTGTTGATAGTACAGAGGGCATCAGAAGTAATTGAATTACATCTGATGCCCTCTGTGATTAGCATCAGAAGTAAATGAATTTTAACACCAAGAAATTTTTGGAAGATTCTAACAAATACGTTAACTACATCATTAAAACCTAGTTATTGCCTTGCGGTCCATGATGAGACAGTAACTTATTCTGAAATGATGGTAATTGCTTTAATGAATACTTAGTAAAATTACTAAACACTTACCGTCTAGATTCTAGAACAATTAACGAATTTTCACTAATTTTCTTACACCATTTCGAGACCTCTATAAATCTATTTTCAATTCACAAATCAGGTAGTTAATTGGATGTGTCAAGCTTTAGGCCTATTTCAGCTATATAGACTTGCCTAGGTATTCCAGAGAAACTTGTTTCTCTGTGTAAATTAACAACGTCTGGATCTGCATGTAGAATTGTAATTGAAGGGACTGTATCAGACTCTTTTCAAATAACATCTGGTGTTCGACATGGAGATGCACTCGCGCCTGTGCTGTTCAATTTGGCGCTTGAGTACGTAGTGAGGAAAAGCAACATTGAAACTTCGCGCTGTATATTCAATAAATCAGGTCAAATTCTTGGATATGCAGATAATATCGTGCTTCTTGGCCGAAGGCCTAGCGACATCAAGGACAGTTTCAAATCGCTCAATCGCTGCGCAAGAAGACTTGGTTTGGAGGTGAACAGTAGCAAAACGAAATTCTTAACAACAACCAGAAACATCTCCATGGCAAATCTCACTTGGGTCACTTATAACATCCTTGAATAATATGCAGGCAGAAATAAAAGCCCGAATCGCTGCCGGACAACGAGTTTTCTACGCCCAATCAAAATTATTGCGATCTAAACACCTATTGCAGTCGTGCAACCTCGCACTTTATAAAGCACTTATTAGACCTGTACTGACTTTTGGAAGTGAGAGCTGGACCATGACCTCTAACGACTGTAGATTATTATCTACCTTCGAAAGGAAGGTCATCCGTTAAATTTTTGGTCCTATTAAAGTTGCGAACAACGAATATCGAGTTCGCATGAACCACGAGATAAAGCAAATTCTTGGAGGTTGCGATATTATCGGCTTCATCAAATCCAATCGAGTGAGATGGCTCGGACACGTTGCAAGGTCTCCACAACAACGAATGATTTACAAAGTGTTCCATCAACAACCAGCCGGAGTACGTCGTAGAGGAAGACCCCGATTGCGCTGTCGTGACGACGTCGAACAAGACCTACTCGTATTAGGATGTCGAAATTGGAGGACGAGAGCGATGGACCGAGACGGATGGAGGACCATAGTGCGGGCGGCAAAATCCCTTCATGGGATGTAAATGCTAGAGAGAGAGAGACCTAGCCCACTACGACAAAAGTGGCATAATGTGGAAATTGACACTAAGCATTAATTTTGTTTCTGAAATGTTAGTGTGTTTTTACTTAATTTTAAAAGATTTGGAAAACACCGCCCGCAAATTTAATTATTGTAAAGTATAAAAAATATCAAAGAGTTAACCGTTCATCAAAATTTGATTATTTGCATGTAATCTGATGGGTCCCATTTGAAACGCGATATTTTAAAACGCGAATTATCAAAACGCGATATTTCAAAACGCGATAATTCAAAACGCGATACGGTACAAAACGCGATATGGAACAAAACCCGACATTTCAAAATGCAATATTTCAAAACGCGATAAAGTAAAAAACGCGATATGGTACAAAACGCGATATTTCAAAACGTGATATTTCAAAATGCGATACGGTGCAAAACGCGATACGGTACAAAACGCGATATTTCAAAACGCGATATTTCAAAACTCGATATGGTACAAAACGCGATATGGTACAAAACGGGAGTTTAGGATCGGGTTATATCAGGCGGGTGAAGTGGAAATTTAATTTCAGTTTATAGGAATTTAAAAATCAATAGGGGCGAGAGTATATAGGACCGGTATCAATCGGGTCGCAGCGCTCCCGTCGCTTCGCAATGGACATTCTGTACCATAACGCGTTTTGAAATATCGCGTTTTGCAATATCGCGTTTTGTACCATATCGCGTTTTGTACCATATTGCGTTTTAAAATATCGCATTTTGAAATATCGCGTTTTGTACCATATCGCGTTTTGAAATATCGCATTTTGTACCATATCGCGTTTTGTACCATATCGCGTTTTGAAATAACGCATTTTGAAATATTGCGTTTTGTACCATATCTCGTTTTGTCATATCTCGTTTTGTCATATCGTGTTTTGTCATATCGCTTTTCGAGCGGATCCGAATCTGATACTCCAAAATATCTCTTTGGCAAATTGTTGGATAGAAAGAAGGACACGATATAGGGCGTTAGCTATTGTTAACTATCGAAATAATGTCGGTGAAAAAGAATTAAATTTTTTAATTAAATAGAATCAATATTTTTTATGGCAGAATATTATGCTTCATCGAAAATAGATTCAACTAGGAATAGAAATTCCAATCTAATCAAGAAAGTAATTTCGAATTCAAATATTTGCCAATATTTTTTACCTAATACTAATTATTAATTTTCTAATACTAATATTTTATTCCATTGGTAATATTTCATTTACAATCCCAATGCATTTTTGAAACTATTGTTATGTTATTAATGCTCTTTATTTTGCTGATATGTGGGATGCACTAAGTTTATTTAATTAATTAAAAAGAACTCTTTTTTCTCCGTCTTTTTCACCTTTCTACACATCAACTTGGTTCTTTTTTTTGTAGGGTACGTGACTCGAGATATTTTTCGACAACCTTTTAAGTAGACCATTCAGTATGTAGATTTTTGTATTGTTTTGTACGTCTACTTATTACACAATTATATTGGACCCGTGACTAACTGTTCAGCCATAAATTCTTAAATGACTAACTAAATTTATTATTAATTACTCCTTCGATTGCAAAAATAGCCGAATGTATTCTAAGATGCAAGTAGTAATGATCATGTAGTGTACCATAGATGAAAAAACAGTTTGGTGAATATGAACGTTTTGCGCTGATTGCAAAACCGCAGAGGCCATCTGCTCAAGAAACATTAGTAAAATTACATAGTTTTGCCTATAGTTCTCACTCTAGTATAAGTAACCGGCCGCGAAACAACTGGATAAAGTACAACATTACAAGATATGTATTGGGCATAAATATGCGTATTTTAAACTTGGAAATTTAAGACAATGCTCTTGCAAGTTGTTATATCGTTTGCGTTTTTCATACAAAAAACTTAAAGACCGGAACGAAACGAATTATGTGTCTCGCGCCTTATACTCTCCCCAGTCACACTTCTCAAGTAGCAGCAATCATTGTCAGAGCCTGGACAGATTGCGGATTAGTTAAACTGGTTTAGCAAAAATCGATAAGTACCTAATTTATCAAATCAAATTCAATTCAGTTGTTCAGGGACAAAATAAATTAAAACCGGCAAGTTACGTGAGAAATAGAACTTAGAAATTAACTCAGGGAGCATGGATAAATTTAGAAAAACATCCGCTTTACCATTGAACAAATGGCTGAATATACACATACTCGCTTTAGGGTAAGAGACTGCCTGAACGGAGAATGCAGCAGTACTCGTAAAGAAATACATACATAAGGAGAAACTTTTTCTTATAAATTTAGTGGTGTTCTAAATATGCATTTTAAAACTACGTTATCCTTTTGGTAATATTTGAAGTTCTCTTTAGATCACAAGAGCTTAAGTATTAATTGTTATTACACTTAATTTAAAGTTAACCAGTGAACCTGTAGCACACTTTCATTCAGTTTTGACATGATATTTGCCAAACTTCAACTGAACAAAAAGACTGACGAAAATAGCCTAAATAAAATATAATTTCAGCTGTTAAAAACTTACTGATTCTTTGTATTGTACTTTTAAATCTGTTTAATTCAGACTGAAACCTACAAACGATTTTGGCGAAGGTGGCCAAATCCTTAGTGGAAAAAATACAACCGTAGGTATGTTTTGAAGATTCTGTTTCAATTTTAAAACGTTTAAGATATTTAAGTAAAGAAAGAGCTCTGCGAATCTGCAACGGTCTAACAATAATTTTTGCAACTCTAAGTTGATTGACAGACGATATCGGTGTGTTTCTCCTCAGAGAGTACATATATATACTAATCAAATACAACTACATAATAATAAAATACCAGATAATTTGCTAACTTTGTATAGGGACATCCCTTAAGTATTTTTCCATAAAAATATTTGCCCTTTGTACTATTGTATACGATTTACAATTATATCCGTTATTGTTTTATTTTTATTATCAGAATCTTGCCCTTAATGGTTCTTCACTTAATGCCGCAACGGACTCATGATGCAACTGCAAACCAGGGATTGTAATCATATTGAGCTAGGTAGTGCCACAAAATTGTCAACTAAGGATGAGTTTTAACCAAGGTGTAGATAGAAATTTGTTTCAGGTCCTCGAAAGTAAAAACCAATCATTCATTAATCAGAAGATAAATCGGTTGTGGAACCAAATCAATGAGGCAACCAGATCCCCCAACAAATAGTACAACTAACCTAAAATAAAAATATAAATGTATAAATACTATATATGTAGATAGTCTTAATGGAAACAATTCGAATTATTCCAAACTAACACAAATAAAATATGATGGTTGTGTAAATGGAATTCAAACGCAAGTTGATCCAGGAGAGCTAAATTCCGATAAAATTTTGCAAAATGCATTTCTCATAATAGCTATTGTATTGATTCAATCGACGTTCCCAAATTGTTCTTCTGTTATCTTAAGAATGTTATTTCATTCAATTTAATTTATATATTTCTACTGCGTGATGGAATTTCAATTTATGTGCGTCCCCATTTTCACCTAAAGAAGCAAGAAACACTCTAATAATTTATAATCGAAAAGAATGAGCAATGAAAACAACGGAATTTTCATTTTGCTCCATGTATTCGGCGTGTGGACGGATTTCTTTAAGGAATATTCTTTTGATAAGTTAACAAACGGTTCAAAATCTCTTACAGGACGTGTTTATATTATTAAACTACTTACCAGTTTGTTTTATTTTGGGAGTGTCCTTAACAGGTTTTTTGGTGTTAACCTGTATTTAAAACTCCAGTATAGCACAACAGTTCGTGATAATAAAATCCTCATATAATCCTTAAAGTTAATGAATGAGTGACGCACCAAAAAGTTACAATAGAACACGTAAATTTGAAACTTAATTTTAAGATTTTATAAGATATAACACAATGGTTTAACACCGAAAAAACACTTACATAAACATGAAAATTACAAACACACTTTATTTAAAGATTTTACGAACATAAGTAAATACAAATTTCACACTCAAACGATTTAAATAAACATACACACCAAAAGGTAATTTGAAATGCAAATGACACACCAAAAAATATATATATTTAAAATTAAGGAAATTTTAATACATAAAAGAAAAGCACACAACACTGAAGAAAATTGCTCGAGAATAAGAAATAAGTATTTCGTGGTGTTACGAAATCGCGACGGTTTTCCAACGAGGGAACAACTGAAACTGAATGAAATGATTTTTTTCGTTACTCTACCTAGTACGGAAATTTTTTTTAGTTCGGGTGGAAAATATTCCAGGATAAAAGTCGTTTTTTATGTAGTGGAGTGGGTGGTAAATATGGAGTTTTTTCTTGTTTCCAAATAAATCCGGTAGGTTAAATAGTTGAAGTGCTCGAACATAGATGTCCTACAAACATGTATCGACAAAAATAAATACTCGAAACGTCAAAACAAAAATTAGTACAAAAAAATTTCTTCTGCAGTCAAAGCGGAGCTCCAAAATTAGGTGATTGAATTTACCAAAATATATAAAATTTAGCAAAAAAATTGGATTCTACCGATATTAAATACGAAAATTAATAGTACCGCGTCTCATATAAATTGGTAAGTGAATTTTTTAATTGGCCGAAAGTATTGCGTCATTTCGTGATTACGCCGTATACCACAATATTTTGGAAGTTTCTAGTACCTAAGTTTTTTTTTGGTATTCCTTAGTTTAGAATTTGCCGATTTAAAATGTTGACACGTCTTGTATTAGGACGGACGCCCGTCCTAACAGCATCACTTGCCCGTAATGTTTACAAACAAGTACCATTACGGCAAAATATTCGTCAGTATGCTCGAGATAATCGAACTGAAACGTTTACTCGTCGTGCTGAGAGAATGACCTTGAAAGAAAGAGCCATGGCCCCAGCTGGACCGAACGCGTTTTCGCTTGGTAAAGGTGCAGTTGCTGGTGGAGCCGTCGTAGGATTAGGTGCATTATGCTTCTACGGTGCTGGATTGGGTAAAGGAACGAATGCGCTTCAGAATTCTTTGTAAGTGTAGTTCGATTTAACCTTTTATAAATTGTAATAATAATCTTTGTTTTTCGACAGAATATGGCCAGAATATGTGAAATCGCGGGTCCAAGCCACATACCTCTACTTCACCGGTTCCATTATTATATCAGCGTTAGGAGCTGTTGCAGTTTTCCGAACACCGGTTCTTTTGAATTTAGTCGCAGCCAACGGTTGGATGTCGATATTAGGAACATTTGCTGTGATGATTGGTTCGGGGATGGTAGCACGTAATATCCAATACCGTGAGGGATTTGGTCCAAAGCAAATTGCCTGGATGGTGCATTGCGGTATTCTCGGAGCAGTAATAGCGCCAATTTGTTTTCTCGGTGGACCATTAATCACTCGCGCTGCCCTTTACACTGCTGGTATTGTTGGCGGTTTATCAACCGTTGCAGTATGTGCTCCAAGCGATAAATTTTTATATATGGGTGGACCTTTGGCAATCGGCTTAGGATTTGTATTCGCCTCATCGATGGCCTCAATGTTTCTTAGTCCAGCTACAGCATTAGGTGCTTCGATATACTCTATGTCATTATACGGTGGCCTGCTATTATTCTCTGGATTTATGTTATACGACACACAAAGAATTATTCGATATGCAGAAAGCTATCCCACATATGCGCCACTACCTTATGATCCCATAAATGCGTAAGTAGCTCGTTAAACGATTTTAGTACAGATTATTGATTGTTAATTTTTATATTTTCAGCTCGATGTCCATTTATTTGGATACTTTAAATATATTCATTAGGATAGCTTCGATATTGTCTGGCGCCGGCGGAAATAATCGCCGAAAATAAATATTTAGTAATATGTATATGTATTTATTACAATAATTAATATTCATATTTTTAAAAATACTGATAAAATAAAAATTTAAAACGAATAAAATTGTAGTAGAGTATGTGTAGTTCTAAAATGTCCAATTTGACAGACAACGAATTTCTCCTCCATATTGAATTTTTATGTTTTTTTTTTGTTGTGTGTTTTCCAAATAGAAAAAATATTGTCAGAAAATCTTGAAAAGCAAAATAGAGGATTTTCCAATGTTTTTGTATTTATATAATTAAAGAATCTTTATTAATAATAATTATTAATTTAATATAACGAAGTTCAAAATAATCTAAGAAATAAATGAGATATATTCGAATGTGTGAAGTGTTTTAAATTTAAGAACAAATTTTTTTTGCGTTAAACGAAAAAAAAATCGACATTTTTTTGTGCAAGTTGCTAAATTATATTCCTCATTTTTTATATAAAGAAACTTTAGAAGGTAACTATAAAAAAATATTATAAGATAAAGTGCGTCGCATTTTGTTATCATTCAAGATTACGTTTTTGGAACCAAATCCATATTTCGATGCTATTCTGATTGGTGCATCATATTTTGACGTATTGATGAAAATTATAAACACGGAATGATTCATCTTTCTCCCAAAATTCATATTTCGATTTAATAAATGATAGTAATGAATGGCCCTAATCACAATGGAAATGTCGTCAATATTTATTTTTTAATTGTTGGGTGACTATCCTATCAGAATACAAAAAGTTATACGCCCCCCTTAAAGCATTGCAAATTGATTATCTTCTAATCCACACGTTTGATTTACATATGATTTGCATTATTGTAAATTGCATATTTTCACGCAAATTTTTGATTGTTCGTTTGATCTATTGAAACATCCAAGGGTACAGTTTATGATAGTAAAGAAATAATTAAGTATTATTTGTTACTCTTTTGTGTTATTAAATCGGCAAAAGGATAATACCACAAATATATTCGTTCGTTTATTGATTTTATAATTAAAGTTTAGAATGCTGTGCAAAAAACCTGTAAAGATGGATTTCATTTGTAAGCCTACCTCACCTTTTTACATATTTTTAATTTGCGTTGTTTTTATAATTCGTACTCTAGGCCGCCTTTTTGTCTACTTTCTTTATCCGTAATTTACATTCTATCCACAATAATTCTTTAGTTTTGCTTTCTTTTCTACTTCTTTGCAACAAAAATAGTAAGGTTTAATTACAGTTAGCTTTATTTTTAAGCGATGATTGTTACTTTTCAACGTTTCTATTTAAATTAACACCACTTGCAAAAATTTATCGTAGGAGGCGGCTTAAGGCGTTGGGTGGGGGACCCGCAAATATGACTTCCGCTACAATTTCTAAAAAGTTTCGTTTTTTAAGCACTTGGATTAGTTGGAGCATTGGAAGGCTTAATCGCATACTTGCATGATTAGCAACTGGTACTGGTTGCACCTCCTTGGTCATGTAACGTTATGTATTTAAGACAACAATTTATGTAAATGGATATATGTACATATTTCAAAACGATGCATCAGGCAGGTCTATCAACTAAAGCTGGAAAACCATGAATATTTCTCGTTGAACTTTCGTCAATGACCATTGATAATAGCTTCATTCCTATACATCAGGTCGGATAAGTCTTATAAGCAACATTATTAAACGGATCATAACTACTGGCCATATGAGGTTTATTCGGAAAACATTAAACAATCTATTGTTAATGCTGCTCAGCCCAACAGTTTAACCCAAATCGATCCATCTATTTATTATTCATTAGATAAAGTACCACCAGAATAAGAAATTTTTAGGTATGCCTAGAAAATAAAGACAAGTAAATTACAGGATGGTTTACTCTTATCTAAATTAATTTCTGTACAATCCGGTTGAGACGGAGTATAACACACGATTAATCCACTTGTAAGTTTTCACTTCCATCATATGCGAAATCAGTTACATATTACAAAACTAATTGGTTTCTAGTTTCAGAGATTTTATTAAGGCGCATTTTGTGTAACGTTCATTTCGGTGAGTTGGTTAAAATGTTATCAGTTTCGATAACAGTTGGATGAGAGAAACATGTTAAAAACGATAAGCTTTGTATCCACTATCCTTTCCTACACCCACTATTCTATAGCCTAATATTCACACAATTAACAAATGCCATTATGCGAATTTATATTGAGTTTATATTTATTATGCTAATTGTGGTAATAATTGTCATTATGCTCTTATGTTGAATCGCCACTTTTTTAAATTCCATATTGAATTTATTCCTAGTCCTTTCATTATGTATTTCTTCAAAATTTCGATTCGTGCCTATCTGACTTGTTCGGAATCTAGTACTTTGTAATTACCAGGTTATTTTCAAAAATTACACATGAACAGGGGCGTCTTAATACAACTTCACAAAAAAGAGCAAGATACGTTCAATTTGCGTCAAGTCAACACAGAATCTTGTTATGCCATTCTTTTTCTGGCAACCATAGGGAACTAGAAATTAAGTTGTTAGCCTATTCAATTACTCCATCCCATTCCACATTTCTTCTAGTCAAGCTTGATTATTTTTGATATATGAACACTGTGATAACTATAGTGCAAGGTAATAGTACCTGCGGTAATACTTTAAAGGAAATTATAAAGAGCCATCTGGCTCAGAGGCGGAAAATGCGCTAAGATTTGCCCACTTCATCTCTAGCCATACAGGCGGTGCTCTGAATATGTATAATAAGGTTAAATACGATCACTTCCGGTGGTTGAGGTAGAGAAAAAAAAATTAAGCGTTAAGTTCTATTAGTCTACTATTTGCCATGTGGTTACCTTTATCCTCCAACCCAGGAGTTTATATTAAAATAGCGTTGAACATGCAAACCGCAATGACATCCGGATTACGGGATGGGCCAACGATCACCACGAATGCTGGAGTAGTTCAAATTCACTATAAACTAGGCATACTAAACGTGAGAAATAGACCAACTTTCCTGACATTTTCAAAATAGGTGAGAATCTCTTACTCATTTTAACTCGGAACCATCTAATCTTTCAACTTTCTTTCAGTGCTTTTCTGATTTCGGACAAACCCGATATCAAGAAATTTAAAACCCCAGAGAGACAAATAGAGTGCTTTAAAGTTCAAATTTTTACTAATCTTAACTTTGACTCTATCTTTGGTTTTCACATTCCATGCAGGGATTTTTCCGCCTGTACTGTGATACTCCATCCGTCTCGATCTATCGCTCTCATGCTCCAGTTTCGATATCCTAATATACGTAGATCTTGTTCGACGTCGTTCGAGAGTCTTCCTCTACGACGCACACCGGCTGGTTATTGATGATCACTATATTGATCATTCGTTGTTGTGGGTACCTTGTAACGTAGCCGAGCCATCTAACTCGATTGGATTTGATGAATCCCAACTTCCAAGAAGTTGCTTTATCTTGTGGTTTATACGAATCCGATATTCGTTGTTCGCGACTTTGAACGAATGACCTTCCTTTCAAAGGTAGATAACCATCTGCAGTCGTTAGTGGTCATGGTCCAGCTCTCCCTTCCAAAAGCCAGCACAGGTTTTTAAGTGCTTTATAAAGTGCGACTATCTAACTTTGACTACACTAATGAAAATCAAAATTGTGAGGGAGAGAGAAGGCAATTAAATTGTTTTAGGAAGATATAATCAGCTCATATGAGAAGAGTTGACCTCTTAACTGGCCCTGTCAGCCTAGATATAGTTGCGGAGTCTGTATAAATGGTGGAGAATTTGTGGTGGAGGATTGGAAGAGAGAGAGGGAGGATGGAAAATCGACGGTAGCAGTTTTCCTTGATTTTAAAAGGACATTTGAAACAATAGATAGGGCAAGGCTGTTATTAAAATTAAACAAATATGGTGTGAGGGGCGAATTGTTAAGTTGGTTGGATAGTTATTTAAGTAATAGAAATCAGTATGTAAAAATAAACGATGTATGCTCTGATCCTGTAGATGTAAAGTATGGAGTGCCACAAGGAAGTAAGCTGGGACCATTTTATAGTATATATAAATGATATGCCACAGATTCTAAATAGATGCAAAATCCACTTGTTTGCTGATGATACGTTGCTGTATTTGTCGGGAAGTGATGTGGGCGAAATCATAAGTAGTATGAATGAAGAGTTAGGTGAAGTGGCAAAATGGCTTCAATAAATAAGATAATGTTAAATGTAAACAAAATGTATGTACTATATAGGGAATAATGTGGTAAATGGAAATATTGTTATAGATAATGCCGTAATAGGATGGGTAGATAGTTTTAAGTACTTAGG
This sequence comes from Nephrotoma appendiculata, assembly GCA_947310385.1. NCBI lineage: Eukaryota > Metazoa > Arthropoda > Insecta > Diptera > Tipulidae > Nephrotoma > Nephrotoma appendiculata. The sequence continues at coordinate 131,956,476 of OX371224.1, read as the reverse complement.
CATTATACTGGATAACAAGCTAAATTTTAAAGAACATGCTTGTTATGTTACAAAGAAGTTAGCAATGAAAGTAGGTGTATTAGCTAGGTATAAAAATTTATTATCGGTAAAAGCGAAAAAGGTAGTTTATAACACTATTGTAATGCCACATATCACCTATTGCAATACTATACTTTTCATTGTAAATAAGTCTGATATAGAGAAAATGCAAGTTATCGTGAATAGAGCATTGATGATTATGTTAAATAGAGATAGATATGCAAGAATCTGTGATATGTTGCTGGAGTTAGAGTTGTTAACAGTGGAAAACACGTTGTATATGAACGTAATGACTTTTATTTTTAGGCTTGATAAAAAATTGTTACCACAATATTTATGTCAGTTGTTGTGTAGGAGACAGGATGTGCATAGTCATGATACTAGGCATAAGGATAAGTTTTATTTAGAGTTTAAAAGACAATCTAGAAGTAAAAAACGATATTTGACAAAGGTATATCGATGTATAATGAGTAACAGAGCTCTCACAATAGAAAAACTTTTACTTTTGCCTTACAAGTTTGTTTGAAAATAAAACTTGACAAAAAAAAATTTTTTCGTTTTTACCTTAAGGAAAAAGTTAGCAAACTCTAAACTTTTGCCTTAAGAAAAGACTAATGAAGTTAGCTACATTTCAAAATCTGGGTTTTTGTTGTCATTTTCCAACCAAAACATGTTAAAATGCAAATAAGTTCTAATTTATCGGTTTAATATATCTTAACATTATAATTAATAATATAAAATACAATTTTAAAAATATTATTAGTATGAAGAAGATAAATAAAACGAAGTTGGTTTCAATTAATTTTTTTTTCTCATTGTGAGAGATACTCTTAAGGTAAAAGCTTAAGGCAAAAGGTAAAGGCAAATTTTTTTCTATTGTCAGAGCTCTGTTACCGGAAAATATAAGAAATTGTAGAAGCATAAAGGATTTTAGGGCAGAACTGTTAAAAGAAATTGCATAATTATTAAGTAGATGATGTATATATATATTGTACTGTAAACTGGAAAATTAGCTTAAGAGCTATTTGAAAAATAAAATAAATAAATAAAATAATAAAGAAACATATCGCAAGTCATGAACATGCTGATTTGATTTTTTTTTTTTTTTGGATTTAGTTAGAGTTCAAAATTCAAGGAAAGCTTACAAATTGTATCTGAGAGGAAAACATCGAAATGGTATTTTTTCTATGAATAAGTAGACAGGCTTTCGGTGACTACTAAACTCAAGAGAGCTCTCTGTTATAATCCACAAGTGATTAGAGAAAGATTGCGATAAAGCATTTTCCTTTCTCAAAAAACGCTAGTCCCAGATTAGATAAAACTAGAATTTATCTTAAGCTTGTTTTCCCATATCGTCTAAGCCAGGAGGTCTATTATGAAACATTATTCGCTTTCAAAATATCCGATATCTAAAAATTCGATACACTTCGAATATTGCTATTATGAAACAAAGCGAATCGTCCATTTGTTGTGGACCTGACAAATCAATTTTATATATTATTAACATACGTTATTTGTTGTAAATTATTTTACAACTTACATCTTGGTAAATATATCTATTGATATATAAAAGCAATACATAATTATAATTGCCTTAATTAAAAAATTTAAAAATACACGACCGAGTTTATTTACACGATAAAAAAATTATTATTTGTTGAAACAATATTGTCATAGTACGACATTCCCCACCTAAAAACCAGTCGAATTTTGACGTCATATTTTCGTTTAATTCGATTCGTATTTTTTTTTTGTTTCATAATCTAGCGAATTTGTCGATTTCGAATTATTCGATAGGAGAAAAAATCATAATACCAAAATTCGCCGCGAATCGAATTTTCCGAAATCGAGGAAGTTTCTTAATAGACCCCTTGATTGATTTAATGGTACGTTCCGCAAGCATGGGGAAAAGTAGAAGTCGTTTTTATGCTTAAGAATGGAAAGCCGACTTTACATTCTTGCTAAAATTCCGGATTCCGGTATATACTTCTGCCTTCTTTCGTATTTTAATTTTTAGAACACATTTTTTTAATCATCCTAGATAATATGACTACCAAAAGTGTACATCTGATGATGAGGCGCTTAATGAAGTCGTTCGACCAAATGAAAACTAGTTGAACCGCAAAGAACTTTAAGGAGGCAATTTCACATTTCATCTTCAAATTTACGAAAAAGTCTGGGACCCACTATTGCAAGATAATTGATGGTCATATGTAACTTCAGACCGAATGACTATGTACTGTGAATGTTTGAATTGGATTTCTACAGGGAGAGTTCTACGACCACCTCTGGGCCATGTTGTCATTTCATTGCTAGTTCAGTTAAACGATGAACGATTTTACTGTTCTATGTGATCAAACTCAAATATCGATCATCTGAGTCGTAATTTGTCACCTGATCATGTGAGTCATAGTTTTCAAATGTCTTTGAGATTGGAACTGACTCTAGAGTTCGCTGCTAAAGATCATTGATTTCAACACTTACTTCAAAATTTCTCTGGAACAATATTGAAACCTTAACTCAACTCGGACTCAAAATAAAGTTATTCTTTGGGTGCCCCATCATAAAGTCGTCTATGGAAAGGAGAATTCACATAAATACACGAGAGGGTACAATGCATCATCAAGTATTTTATTGTTTATTATACATTTTTCTGGGATTCAAAAATCAGCAAACAACTTGGGTGCGTTTTTTTGGATGTTTTCACTGGACACTACCATCATAATAAAGTAAATGTATACGCTACTAAGTGAACCAAAAAAAATGACGACCCTTATTGAATCTAAAAAAGTTCAGTGTACAATTTTTTCACCACTATTTTCTACCCTTTTCAATTCAAATCAAGGTCAAATAATCAGGCGAAATTTTTCCATACTCCAAATGAAGTTAAGTCGTGTATATTTACTTTATAATTATATGACTGTACTCTAAATAAACACTTGTTTTGAAGGATCCATGAGAAGGCAAATGCCAGCAGAAGTGTGAGCAAGTAGAATAGGAGATGGATGGGCATTTTTATGTTTTTGTCCATCTTAAATCCTTCATAGATTAAATTTGAGTTAACGTTTTCTATTTGAAGACCAATTAACGTTTCTTAAGGTACCGAAAATTGTAGAATTTGCAGAAACACAAACCGTTTTCGTGATTATATGTCTACCGAAACGGTAAATGAACTGTGACTGAGTTTTCCAAACATATCCGTTTGCTCTTCCTTTTAATGAACCGTTATCTAAAATTAAAACCCCGTTTAAAAATAAAAATTAAGATGTAAACTATTACACGTTGATTGATCTATGAAATACAGTGAGTCACAGTGAAAATGTTCCATCCCTAATAAAAAAAAAATCGGGAAAAATTTCGAAAAATCAAACAATACACAAAACTATATTTGTATAAAAGCTTATTATATTTCTGTTTAAAAAATGTTGTGTTTAATAGCAATAGCAACTACAATTAAGAAATGAATAAAAAGAGACAAAATTTAATCTCACAATCGAAATAGTCCCCCTAACAAAACTTTCTCATAGAACGGTATCGTTTCAAAGTTTGGTTTTGTTCTCTTCTTATTTGTTTTTTATGCTCTCTCGTCGATAGGTTTTTATTTAGTTGTGAAAAATGGGACCTCACAGTCACACATCATTTGAGTTGCGAAAATTAATTATTGCGCATATAAAAATTGAAAAGTCAGAGGGAAATCGCCAAAAATTGTCAGTGAGACAAGAATTATTAATAAGCCCCAAAAAGCTATTTTCTGACCGTGATAAACGTTGGATTGCAAACAAATCGAAGAATAACCCAAGACAGAGCGCACTGAAATTTCGAAATATGTTGGAGCAACATCTAAAAATTTAATTGCAATGCTGAAATGGTTTGAAGAGTCCTACGCTAAAGTGGTTTACATGGTAGAATTGCTAGGAAGAAGCCCTCGTTAGTGAGAAAAATAAAAAGGTTAGGTTAGAGTTCGCTCATAACAATAAAATGAAAGATTTCTCGTTCTGGAAACGTCATATTTACGGATGAGACTAAATTTAACCTTTTTTGGGACTGATGGCTGGATAAACGTTTGGCAAAAACCAATCCAAGAAATGAATCCACACTGTTTGCGTACCACAGTTAAATATGGTGGCGGTCATGTGATGGTTTGGGTGCGTGTTCGGCGGCTGGAGTTTAGAAACATCATTTTATTGACGGAAACAAAGAAGACAAATACTAATATTTAAATATAATAAAAGAAAATTGATAAACTGGGTATTATAGACAATTTTCACTATCAAGATAATGATCCCAAGCACACGGCTGAAACTGTACGAGAATGGCTGTTGTATAATTGCCCTATAATAATTAAAACACCACCACAGTCGCCTCATTTAAATATAATTGAAAATTTATGGCATAAATTGGAGTGTGAAATTAGGAAACATATATTCAATAAAAGTGATTTAAAAAGGATCTTATTGGAGGAATGTGATAAAATTAGCCCCGAATACACCAGGTAACTTATTAACCAGAAAGGGTTTCCAACAAAATACTGAAGTAGTCTTAGGACTTTTTTGTAATTCATTTTATAGCTGTAAAATAACATGGACCATTTTCACTGTGATATGAATTTTTAATTTATTTTCCTGAATGTGTTATTTGTTGATATTGAATATTGAATTAATAAATTTTTTGTTTTATTATAATTAGAATAAAATGAACTTTTAAGAAAAATCATTTTTGTTTCTTACATTATTTGATTTTTTAGGAATTTTTCACCAATTTTGTTTTTATTAAGGCGGACCATTTTCACTGTGACTTCACTGTATGTTCGATTCTAGCATTCAATCCCGCTTCAAGTTTGCAGGGAGCTATGAACACGGTTATTCGCATATATATTCAATCAACTGTAAACTGGGGTAAATCTAACAGAAACGGATTTACCCCAAGCATATTCTAATCGCGTATTTTTTCAGAAAGTAGTTTAACACTCTGTTGCACCTGTATTGTTGGCCTTCCGATTAAAAAACACTCCTTCACATAAAATGGGGATTTTGCAAATTTTTAGCGATCTGTCGTGGAAAGAAAATTTGTTATGATATTTCCAAAACGGCATTTGGCATTAGTAGTAACTAAACTCGAATTGGATTTACGATAAATCAAACTTGAATTACGATTACTGATTCAGAAACAAATAAGTTACAATGTGCATAATAAATTGGATGGAGGATAACCTCGCAAACTATGCACAAGAATTAAGGTAACTCGATATATTTAGATTTTCATTGAGTTTTGTGGCACAATAGTTCTGACTTATGTGAACCTTATATGACTGTGCATTCACCTACATAATTAGCGACAACAATAAAACATTGAGCTTACAACTTCTATAACACAGCGGAACGAAAAATTGCTGAAGCAAGAAGTAATCCAATGGAAATAGAAAGATGTTGTTTCGTTAGACAAATTTATTTAATTTCACTGATTAAATCTGATCGTAATTCTTTAAAAGAAACTAATGAATGTTCTAACTATTATCAATACATTCGTTTATGCTTGGCCGCACGCTACATAACTATTCCACGTAAAATTTTGCGTACAATTAAATTTTCTTATCAATAAAAGTGGAACTGCTGTGTGAGTTTTGGATTGTTTTGTATTTTAAATTCCCACAAACAATTATCAACTAAACAGTAAAGCACTAAAGCAGTGTTTGATAACACACGACGTAATACTTATTTAGTTTTTGTAATAAATTAACCGGGGAAAATAACGCGTTCGTTCGTTATGGATTTCTTGCGAATCTCATCAAAAATTTACAATGAGAGTGAAAATTTTCTTCTCACGCAACGTTGGTTGAAGTGGTTCGAGATGATGGCCGATTTTATTTTGTATTTTTGTTTCATTTCAGTTTATAAAATGTCAACCGGGCCGTATAATTATAACTATATATTTAAGTATATAATAATTGGGGATATGGGAGTTGGAAAATCATGCCTTCTACATCAGTTCACTGAAAAGAAATGTAAGCAAGTCTTTATTGGGCTAAATTGTATTGTTATTTGATGAATGTATTTTTGTGTTGTTTTAGTTATGGCCAATTGTCCGCATACGATTGGTGTGGAATTCGGCACACGGATTATTGAGGTGGCAAATCAAAAAATAAAATTACAAATTTGGGATACCGCTGGACAGGAAAGATTTCGTGCGGTGACTCGTTCGTACTATCGTGGTGCGGCTGGTGCCCTAATGGTGTACGATATTACGCGAAGGTCGACATATAATCATCTAAGCAGCTGGTTAACTGATACTAGAAACTTAACAAATCCAAGTACTGTGATATTTTTAATTGGAAACAAGGCAGATCTGGAAAGCACACGTGAGGTGACGTATGAGGAGGCAAAACAATTTGCCGACGAAAATGGGTTAATGTTTGTCGAGGCTAGTGCCATGACGTAAGTTTATCGTGTATTTTTATGCATTTTTAGTTTACTTACATATTTTTATTGTAATTTATAAAAGTGGTCAAAATGTTGAGGAAGCATTCCTTGAAACAGCTAAAAAAATATACCAAAACATTCAGGATGGTCGATTAGATCTAAACGCTTCCGAATCAGGAGTTCAACATAAGCCTTCGCAGCCAGGCCGAACTACTCTATCGAATGATACTCAAACGAATAAAGACAATTGTTCATGTTAAAGGGGCATGTGAACCACACACACATACACACACACACACACACACACATTTAGGATAGTAGAACACAACACGGCCACAAGGAAGACGATAACGTGAAAAAAAGTAAATTTAGAATTGAGATTAACACAACAAACATTTAAAAATTATTTAGAAAATGACTTGTAACCAATCAATTTCATTTAAATTATTATAATATACAACATAATATTATTATGTATTATTAATAGTCGGTAACGAAAGTATTTTGAAAAACATTTAATTTCCATATTCAGACAGAACTACATCAAAAACATTTTGGGAAATTAAATTTTGTAAATAGGTAATTGAAACAAATCAAAAACATATTAAATTAGCGAAAAACTAAAACTTGAGAGAAAATTCAAAAATTTAATTGTCCGTTTATATAGAAAATTAATTATCCCATATTATTATTACTTATTACTATTAATTATATATATATATATATATATATATATATATATATATATATATATATATATATATATATATATATATATACATAAAAATAATATATTAATTTAAATTAAAGATAAAAAGAGTAAACAAAAATATATTGTAGTTTTTAAAATATAAAAATTATTAAATAACAAAAAGAAAATATATGAATGTAATATAAACTTATTATTATAATTATTGTAAATAAATTTAATGCAAATTTAATAAATAAATATTTAAATCTATATATATTAATATTATATAGCGATATTCCCGTTATTTGTATGCTCATAATATACTAAAACATCTGACGATACCCTTCTAAGATTCCCACTATCTTCCTACAAGAAAAAATTAAAATTTATCGGACGCGTATCTTTTACTTAACGACAGTAATCTCAAGAAAATATTAAGTTTTCCGTATTTGATACTTTGCATTCCTAAATTTATTTAAATTATAGAATTTATTTTATTGTTTTAGTTTCTCTTTATAATTTTGCTGTACTTTATTGTTTAAATAAAAATGATGATGAGAAATTGGGGATGATTTTTCTTTGAAGTAGGTTTTAAATGGTAATAAAAGACATGACTTCTTTTGAAATTTAACTTGAAACGAAACGCATTACATAAATAATTTTTCTTTGGTGAATTTGTCACGGTCACAATTAATTAAATAAATAAAGAAACGCAATAACAAAAATAAAATTTATTGAACAAAATACTTACCGGAACTTGTAATACAATATTTAATTAGCGGGACCTGACTAAAGCCATGTTGAGCCTTGTGCTCTTCTGGAAAGTGGGTAGTGTATATCGAAAGACGTGAAAATATCAACAATTGGTTTTGATATTCTCGACGAGTCAATAGCGAAAGCGACTTGAATTTGATGGTAGAGCGGAGGCTTGTGAATGAGTATCGGTATGAGTATCGGATCGAGAAAACTCCCTCCCAAATGGGAATATGTAGTTCTGAGTATTTGGTTGACTAAAAGAACGGGATGAAAAGGCTTTACATCGATTACCGTAAGTTGAATAGATTGGTGGTGAAGGACACATTGCCAATGCTGCTAGGCCAGCTTCAACAGGCGATAAACTTTTCCATCATAGATCTGCCAAATAGGTTCTTTAATGTACAGATCATAGAGGACTCAATGAAGTATATGTACTACATTCCCCACTCTTGTCGATACGTGTTTCTTTGGAGCGCATTGGGTCTTTGCAATTCTCCGACGGTTTTCCAGCGCTTCGTCAACAGCATATTTCGGAACTTGTGTATCGTTTTCTACATGTACACATGGATGATATAATCATACCAGTAAGAGTTAGAGGAAAACGGTAAAGAAACTCAAAACGGTGCTAGTAGTTGCTGATAAAAATGGACTACAGATAAAATGTCTAAGTGCCAATTTTTTGTACATGGGTTTGGAGATAGAGGAGGTAAAGGAAAAATGTCGCAAGCTATAAGAGTGGCGATATGGCACTACTAAGCTTACTATGAGCAAATTTTTGACCTTCGGTTCGGTGAGGAACAATAAGTCATCTTTTAAAAGTTCAAATTGGCGCTCACCTTAAAACAACTAATCAATAAACAACAACAATCAATAAACAACAACAATCAATAAACAACAACAATCAATAAACAAACAGTATTACGTATTTGATTAGAACGGCCAGAAGATGCAGCCGTGTTTTATTATATTCAGCCATTTTGAAGAAAGTTTTCCGACTTTCAAAAACGTTTTGTCAAGAAGAAAACTTTAAATTTGTACGACCGTGATAACAAGATTCTATACTGAAAACAACACAAATAATTAATATTTAAATATATTTCCGATCTCAAGATTCAGGCACATCCGGCACATGTCCCTCTCCTAAATAGAACCTAGCATATACGAACCATTTTGCGCTAAAAATGGTAAGCTTTCGACCGTCCCGTATGCTGATAGCGTCCAAGGTTCGCTACCAGAAGTTACTACTGCTCTTATCAGCGCTTTGAAGATACATATTTAATTTTATTTCAAATCGCGCGATATATCCCTTTTCCAACCCGCGATCAAAATTGTACACGTTACGAAAGAGAATCATAATAAAATTATTTTTGTATGTATTTTGGACCAGCTTACACATTTGTGCATACTGTCTAGGTACTTAAATCGTTTTCGTTCGAAAAATAAAACACTATAACTACCTATAATAATAATAAAATAGTTAATATATTATCAAAAACAAATAATTAATATGTTACATAATTTATATGTTGTCAAATTATTATGATTTTTTCAAAAATAATTCCGATTTAACTAAGATCCGTTAAAATCCGAAAGACTTATTTACAATCTTTCATTTTTACATACACATTTGTGTACGATGGAGTTAACTTTAAGAAAAACTGAAAAATTTGTCTGGTCAGAAAAGGGATATTATGAGACAGTAAAATATTAATGTTGGCGTAGAATGCTCGGTTACCTGCTGCGAGCACATTTATCATCATCGCAGGTATTTAAATTTATTCACTTTTCGTATTGTGTTTCCTGTTAAAAATTTTCCTCGTATTGTCCTTCTCCCAATAGCCAAATATTTGGTTTTCCCTTTTTCGCAGCTAATATCTGGCCTGACTTATGTTGAGCTGGGCTATGTTGAGCCGGCGAATTACATATTCTAACGAAGGTTAGGTTAGAGTTAGGTTAGAGTGGCTGCCATCACACACTTAGGCCAATAATTGCCCATTGTGATACCACAGGATCCAATCTGCCCTTACTCCCGCTGAAACCAACCAGAGCTACTGATGTAGCGTAAAGTATCTCGCGCCCCACAGTCCGCGAGTTCAGAAAGGCTGCCCATGTCGTACACACCCAAGTACTTACGCCTTTTATATGATAGTGCCGGACACGAGCATAGGAAGTGAACTAACGTCTCTTCCTCCTCTTCGTCCATACAACTTCTACAAAAGTCATTCGTCTCTAGACCCAGCCTTCTCGCATGTTCCCCAAAAAGGCAGTGTCCTGTCAGTATCCCTACGACCAATCCTAAATCTCGTTTTCCCAGGGATACTAGTGCCTTGGGGCGCCGCAGGTCCAGTTTTGGCCAAACCTGTTTTGCTACCCTGCACGTGAGAGTGTTGGTCCACCTCTCATCTGTCAAGGCAAGTGCCTTTTTACTGAGCGCCAATTTGAGCGCTGCTATAGGCGTCCCCAGACCTGCCCTTTCCGGTTGCATCTGGAGAGTCGTACCGTACCTAGCTAGTTCGTCTGCCCTGCAGTTTCCCGTGACGTCCGAGTGCCCAGGGACCCAGATTATCTGGATACTGAAATACTCGCTCTTCTCATTAAGAGATGATCGGCAATCCAGCGCCACCCGTGACTTCAGAGAAACCGCCTCTAGTGACCTGAGTGCTGCTTGACTGTCCACATAAATCGCGATATACCTAACGGATACCACGTTATGCTTCAACCATGTCACGACTTCCCCTATCGCCACCACTTCAGCCTGGTACACGCTGCAGTAGTCAGGGAGACGAACAGAAATATTAACATTGAGCTTTTCACAGAAGACTCCGGCTCCTACTTTGCCGTCTGGCTTAGAGCCGTCCGTGAAAAATTGCAGTGCCTCGTTTTCCAGTATTGATCCGTTCCTCCAGTATTCCCTAGAGGGACAGATGATCCGGAAACCTATATCGAAGCACAACGTTGGTTTAATATAATCTAGATTCACCAGCTCTTCTCTTAGTGATCTAACTATCGTCGAGTGTCCCGCTTGAAGACACTTCCACTGAGAGACAACCGAGAGCCTTGTAGCCACATTGGCTGCCATCTGCTTACCAAAAAATTCGATTCGAATAAGGTGGAGCATAACCTCTAAAGCGCGTGTAGGTGTTGTCCTAAGTGCCCCGCTTATAAGCATACAGGTCGTTCTTTGCACCTTCTCCAACATCCTTATGTAAGTTACTTTTTCCAGAGCTGGCCACCACACGCCCACCCCGTACATCAACAAAGGCATTACCACTGCGGTATAGAGCCAGTGTACCAGCTCTGGTTTCAAACCCCATTTCTTCCCTATGGCGTTTCTACACGAGTAAATGGCTACATTAGCCTACATTAGCCTCTTTCTACAATGTTAGGCTTCCAGGTGAGCTTACTGTCCACGATTTTGCCCAAAAATCTCGCTCCGTCAGCAAAAGCCAGTCTTATGCCTTCACGGTAGGAGGGCTAACTACCGGAATTTTATATTTCTTAGTAAATAGTACCAGCTCTGTCTTGGACGGGTTGATCCCTAATCCGCATTTGTCGGCCCATTTCGTAACGATCAGGAGTGCATTCTGCATAACATCCCTAATCGTATCCAGATATTTGCCTGAGACAGCTATCGCTACATCATCTGCATACGCTACAATCCCATCCCCTCTTTCTCCAGTTCCAACAGAAATTCATTTACCACTGCACTCCAAAGAAAGGGGGACATTACTCCTCCCTGCGGAGTTCCTCTAACCACCCGTCTTCTAATGGTGGACTCCCCCAGTTCCGAGGTAATAATCCTGCTTACCAGCATCTGATTTATCAACCTACTTATAGGATAATCCACCTTCAAAAATGACAATCCTTCCATGATCGCCTCCGTTTTTACATTATTAAAGGCACCCTCAATGTCGAGAAATGCTGCCATACAATACTCTTGTGAGTAAATTGACTTCTCATTTTCTCAATCATGCGTACTAGATCGTGCAGAGCTGTGTCCACCGACGTTCCCTTACAGTACGCATGCTGCGACATTGCCCAATTCCTTGGCTAAACTTTTGTTCGAATAAGTACGTCTATCAATATTTCCAAGGTTTTCAACAGAAAGGATGATAGAGTTATAGGCCTCAGGCCCTTTGGATAAGCCTGTGAGATTTTTCCCGATTTCAGGATAAAAACCACTCTGACCTCCGTCCATTTCCTGGGAATATAGACCAGTTGCAGACATCCCTGAAGATAACCTTCAGCCAGGGGAGGATAACTGCAGAGTTCCTTTGGATCTCTGCTGGTATAATCCGATCCGGGCCCGCCGATTTATAAGGCTTAAAACCGTTCAGCGCCCACAGGATTCGTTTCCTGTCCACGATGCCATCCACATCTGTTAAAAGTATTCCTCGATGAGCTCCAGGCTCCATCGAGTCATCAATGCTTCCCGGAAAATGGGTCTCAATTAGAAGCTCCAATGATTCCGCTCTTGAAGCTGTCCATAACCCGTCCGGCCTAATTAAGTAACTAGGACTGGTTGGGTTAGTAGATAGAATTTTCCTAAGGCGAAAAGTCTCAGAGACCTCCTCCATTCTACAACAGAAAAGTCTCCAAGACCCCCTTTGTGCCCTCCTCAACTCTTTTTTGTATTTTCTCAGGTCTTCCTTATAGGAATCCCAATCCCGATTTTCCCTGGTGTTCTTAGCCTTATTAAAGGCTGTCCTACACGCTCTCCGATAGGTTCCCAACTCCGTGGTCCACCATGTAGGTTTCTGCCTGCCCCTAGGTTTTATCAGGGGACACGTAGCGTTAAATGACAGATTGCATGCCTTTGTGTCAATATCAACCATGCCATCTAATTCCTCTACTGTCGCCGTAAGTCCAGGAACCTCCAGCAGCAATAGTTCCTTCAACACCTCTCCATATTCGTTCCAGTTTGTTCTTCTGGGATTCCTGAAGGCTTTCCGGGCAGCAGATTTGATGTTGAGGTTATTTGTAATATATCGGTGATCAGAGAATGAGTGCTCCTTCGCCACTTTCCACCGACTGATCATATCAAAAATTGTTTCTGACGCACAGGTCACATCTATAACCTCCTGTCGATTTTTAACAATGAATGTTGGTTCACACCCAATATTGCAATTGCAAACGACAAGGTTAGTATTTGATAAGTAATCAAAAAATAACTCACCCCTTTCGTTAATGTCTGTGCTTTCCCAGATTGCGTGATGCGCGTTTGCATCACATCCAAGTATCACACCTACCTTTTTCTGACCAGCTTCCTGGATCAGTTCCCCCAGGTTATCCGGTGGAACCTCCTTCTCGCGATCCATATAGGCTGAGGCTAGCCATTTTTTTTCACAGCCTACCTCAGCGCTCACCGCTGTAACGTCCCCGCTACTAAATTGTGAAAGAAGAAAAATATTCAAATTATTTTTCGCTAAGATACACGATCTGATCTTTTCAGAGTTGCTTGAGTATAATAATGTATACCCTTTCAGTCTGAGGCCACAGATCCTGTTATTGTTAATCCAAGGTTCTTGGATTAACACCAAGTCCTCATTTGACTTAGAGAGTGTAGAACCCGGGTGAAGCAGAAGGAGAAGGAATAGGAGGAGATTTTCCTTCCTCCTTTCCTAGATAAGTGAAAGAGATTTTCCTTCTCCTTTTCCTAGCGCTTTACTTCCCCTTTTACTTCAACCACTCTTTGTTCTTTGTCTTCTGCTGAGAAGGATATAATGAAGAATAACGAGATTGTAGGGCCCGGGTGAAGCAGAAGGAGAAGGAATAGGAGGAGATTTTCCTTCCTCCTTTCCTAGATAAGTGAAAGAGATTTTCCTTCTCCTTTTCCTAGCTCTTTACTTCCCCTTTTACTTAACCCACTCTTTGTTCTTTGTCTTCTGCGGAGAAGGGTATAATGAAGAAGAAAGGGAGTGTAAGACCCGGGTGAAGCAGAAGGAGAAGGAATAGGAGGAGATTTTCCTTCCTCCTTTCCTAGATAAGTGAAAGAGATTTTCCTTCTCCTTTTCCTAGCCCTTTCCTTTTCCTTTTACGTAACCCACTCTTTTTTCTTTGTCTTTTGCGGAGAAGAATATAATAAAGAACAAGGAGATTGTAGGACCCGGGTGAAGCAGAAGGAGAAGGAATAGGAGGAGATTTTCCTTCCTCCTTTCCTAGATAAGTGAAAGATTTTCCTAATCCTTTTCCTATCCCTTTACTTCCCCGTTTACTTAACCCACTCTTTGTTCTTTGTCTTCTGCAGAGAAGGATATAATGAAGAAGAAGGAGATTGTAGGACCCTGGTGAAGCAGAAGGAGAAGGAATAGTAGGAGATTTTCCTTCCTCCTTTCCTAGATAAGTGAAAGAGATTTTTTTTCTCCTTTTCCTAGCCCTTTACTTCCCCTTTTACTTAACCCACTTTTTGTTCTTTGTCTTCTGCGGAGAAGGATATAATAAAGAATAAAGAGATTGTAGTATCCAGGTGAAGCAGAAGGAGAAGGAATAGGAGGAGATTTCTTTCCTCCTTTCCTAGATAAGTGTGTAGTGGTGTTGTCCCTGATTATCCTGTTTTTTTTAAAGAAGGATTAACAAATGAATAATTTTAATTAGTCTAATTGTATAAATAATTTAGTTTTATATTCACTTTGTTGATTTTTTTTTTGTTGTTGTTATGACAGTTCGTTTTTAAGTTGTCAAAAATTATTGACAGAAATTTGAGCAAAATGGTTGCGTACTTTGGCAAATTAAAAGTTGAAAATACCAACTTTAGGACCTGTCCGAATCAAAGAATTTAAATTATTTATATAGAATGCATGAGAGTAGCTGTCAAACGAGTCAAATTCGGAGGGTAAAAGAGAAAGCATCTAAATCAATGGGATTACAAAAACAAGAAACCAAAAGCACCCCACGCCAACAACCAAAATTGTTTTCCTAATTTTTTCTGATTTATAACATAAAGTAAGGATAAATTTATCACAAATCACTTGTTTCTTAGCACAATTTACATTTTACTTTATACAAACACTTATAGATGGTAAAATAATCTTTTTGGAATTTGTCGATGCGCATTTAGCAACATTTCACAAGACACTTCATTTTATTTAAAATTGTTTATAATTTTTAATTATCAAACGATGCACTACCACGCACTACTACATAAACCACTAATTATTTTATAATTTTTTTTATTATTTTAATGAATTTTAATTAATAATTTTAAAACCACAAAATTAAGTCGTCAACATACGTTGTCACTGCGCACATAAATAAACAGATGATTTGGGGTGCTTATAGCGAGATATGAGTAAGCCATATGCATTTTTTATATAACCATCCTGTTCCCACGTGACTCAAAAGAGATAGCAAATATTATATTGATTTTTATATGGGAAAAAAATAGTTGCTGCTCTTCAGTATTTTCCTCTGTCCGAATACTGTAATAAATATTTCCACTGTAATAATTTTGACAGGATTCTGAATGCAACCAAATTATTACAACAGCTATGTGTAATAATTTTTGGTCTAACTGAAATAATTTTTGTATTATTTCATTGTTGTTGTTGGAAATGCGCCGAATAACGAAATTATATTTTCTTAAGTTATGAATGTAACAAATTATGGTTTGTTCAACTAAATTCTGAATTATTGAAAAATTGGAACCAAAATAAGTTTCAGTTATCCTATTTTCTGTATGCAATAACGTTTATTACAATTTTTTAATAATGTCAAAAATATTTCAGAATTCGGACAGCAATCGAACTATAACAAATTATGGAAGAGAAAATTATTTCAGTAATGTCAAAATTATTACAGAAAATTAAATTATTACAGTATTCGGACAGGTCCTTAAAGCGTTGCCACATACACATCTAATAACAGACGATTCGTGCGTAAATTTATTTTGCCTCGCCACATACCAAAAAAAATACAGACGATTTTTACAACAACAATTCTTTATATTTTGTTTTGAGCTGAATGTTTATACCGCCATTTCTGTCCAAAGTGTATATATTTATATAAGTGTATATATTTATATTAATATATATTTTGTTTTGGAATTTTTTGAAATTTGTTGAAGTTCACAGACAACAGAGAAAAAATCGTTTAAAATTTTTTGATGAGTTCGGAAATCGTTTTAGATTTTTGTGCGTTCGTTCACGTGTAAAATTAGACCATTCAGAGAAAAGATCGTTTCTAGGAACGGGTAAATAGAAAATTGATAATTTTTCAATTAAAATTATTAAATAATTCCAAATTTATTATTTTAGCTACTAACTTGAGATATTTTACATATTATCTCATTGATTTCAGTCAAAAATATGCTCTAATTAATTCGTAAATGCGAAATCTGTTTTTAGATGTCGTCCGTAGAAATGGGTATGTGGCATCGCCTTAAAGCGTTGCCACATACACATCTAATAACAGACGATTCGTGCGTAAATTTATTTTGCCTCGCCACATACCAAAAAAAAATACAGACGATTTTTACAACAACAATTCTTTATATTTTGTTTTGAGCTGAAAGCGTTGCCACATACACATTTCTACGGACGACATCTAAAAACAGATTTCGCATTTACGAATTAATTAGAGCATATTTTTGACTCAAATCAATGAGATAATATGTAAAATATCTCAAGTTAGTAGCTAAAATAATAAATTTGGAATTATTTAATAATTTTAATTGATAAATTATCAATTTTCTATTTACCCGTTCCTAGAAACGATTTTTTCTCTGAATGGTATAATTTTACACGTGAACGAACGCACAAAAATCTAAAACGATTTCCGAACTCATCAAAAAATTTTAAACGATTTTTTTCTCTGTTGTCTGTGAACTTCAACAAATGTCAAAAAATTCCAAAACAAAATATATATTAATATAAATATATACACTTATATAAATATATACACTTTGGATAGAAATGGCGGTATAAACATTCAGCTCAAAACAAAATATAAAGAATTGTTGTTGTAAAAATCGTCTGTATTTTTTTTGGTATGTGGCGAGGCAAAATAAATTTACGCACGAATCGTCTGTTATTAGATGTGTATGTGGCAACGCTTGGAATGTTTATACCGCCATTTCTATCCAAAGTGTATATATTTATATAAGTGTATATATTTATATTAATATATATTTTGTTTTGGAATTTTTTGACATTTGTTGAAGTTCACAGACAACAGAGAAAAAAATCGTTTAAAATTTTTTGATGAGTTCGGAAATCGTTTTAGATTTTTGTGCGTTCGTTCACGTGTAAAATTATACCATTCAGAGAAAAAATCGTTTCTAGGAACGGGTAAATAGAAAATTGATAATTTATCAATTAAAATTATTAAATAATACCAAATTTATTATTTTAGCTACTAACTTGAGATATTTTACATATTATCTCATTGATTTGAGTCAAAAATATGCTCTAATTAATTCGTAAATGCGAAATCTGTTTTTAGATGTCGTCCGTAGAAATGTGTATGTGGCATCGCCTTAAAGCGTTGCCACATACACATCTAATAACAGACGATTCGTGCGTAAATTTATTTTGCCTCGCCACATACCAAAAAAAAATACAGAAGATTTTTACAACAACAATTCTTTATATTTTGTTTTGAGCTGAATGTTTATACCGCCATTTCTATCCAAAGTGTATATATTTATATAAGTGTATATATTTATATTAATATATATTTTGTTATATTCATCGCCAGTGGCATCGCCTTTAGAATAATTAATTTTTTATAAAATAATTTAGAAACCTTAGTTTAACAAAATTTTGCATTATATAAAGGGAATTTTGTTTAGTTTTTGAGTTCAGTTAAAAAAAGAATTTTGAATAAAATTTATAAGAATTTTGATTGTGATTCATATTATAAAGATTTTTTTATTACAAAAATCTAGTTTAAATAAAATATTCGCATGTGTTATGTTGAGTTTAATCTTGTTACATAATTTTGTGTGCTTTTTATAAAGTGAAGAACAATTCTAAAACAACGGAGAAATTTTATATTGTCAAATTTAACATTGCAATTGCCGGAAATTTACAAAGTTACAAACTAATTATTTGCTGGCCTAAATAAAAAACTTTTTAAAATATATGTGAATATTTTTATTAACAAACGCAACATGGGATAGAAGAATTGAATTATCCACATCAAAAAGTAAAATATGGGATACACAAACCAGGAACAGAGAAACTAAAAGTGAAAGAGATTTTCCTTCTCTTTTTAATAGCCCTTTACTTCCTCTTTTACTTAACCCACTCTTTATTCTTTGTCTTCTGCGGAGAAGGATACAATGAAGAAGAAGGAGATTATAGGACCCGGGTGAAGCAGAAGGAGAAGGAATAGGAAGAGATTTTCCTTTGGCTGCTGCACGACTGTGACAGCTAGGTTAATTTACGAACTTGTCAAAAATTTCTCCTCTATATTTTATAGTAGAACATTTAACATCGTATATTAAGCAAAATAATAAAACAACATATTTTTTGCTCATCTCAAAAATTATTATATTTTTTTTTATTAATTTTTCCGATACAAAATAATTGTCAATTTTTAAAAATAAAGATTTTTAGTTATTTATTTAAAAAATGTAAGGTTAGTTTTTCTTGATTTCAAAATTTCCCCAATTTTTTCTACCATAAAATAAAGTGCTGTGTCTCAGTCGCTCTAATGTAAATTTTAATTCTTATCTTTCTCTGATGTTCAGCAAAATTTTTCTGTTTTCTCCGTACCATTGGGCCTCGCCACACCTTAATTCTTTCGTCGTGATTCTCTGATTTCAAAAAATCAATCGACGTCCACATTTAATTTCTTTGCGCATTTGTAAGGGGTACCAAAAAATTCGTTCGTATTGTTTTGTTTGCTTATACATATTAAAAATAAAAATAAAATAATTAATTAAAACTGTAATACATATTTAATTAATATATTTTATTTTAAATTATATATTAAATTAAATATAAATTATATTTTAAATTAATCATTTTTATTTCTATTTTTTATTATAAGCAAATAAAACAATCCGAACGATTTTTTGGTACACCCTTTTATTTACTATAGCCTTTCTTTTTTATGTATGTTCGTAAAATTATGTTTTTTGATTTATTCGTATAGTAAAAAATATTTATTATTTGCTGCGAAAATTGCTTCCTTGGTTGAAAAAATATATTTTTTGCACTCGAAGCAAACATCAAACTACTGTATATTATTATAAATTATTATACTGTATATTATTACTGACTGTATATTATTATAAATATTGAAGAAAAAGAATTAACAATTTCCCCGCCAAAAAATTAGTTTATAGGTGAAGGGGAAAGAAACGAAGAAAGAATCATGCTGAAAGAATTAAAGTGTGGAACCGCGGATTAATACATGTATTCCACAGTGAAACAATTTTTTTCAGTAAAAAATACTGAGAAACCGGAAAGAGGAGTGTATGCATATTAAAATTACGCTAGAGTGACAAATTAAACAAATGTTGCCATTAAAAAAAGTATTGAGTTTCATACTTTTTATGGCAACATTTTCCCCAGTAAATTTTACTGAATTTTTTTTGTTTCTTTCTAACAACTAAAGGATTTGTATTTTTTAACTCGTATTAATTTTACTGAAAAAAATTGTTTCATTGTGGAATACCAGCATAACATGTTTCGCCGAGAAAATGATAACAAAAATCCTGATTTTGAAATGTAGCTAACTTCATTAGTCGTTTCTCAAGGCAAAAGTTTAGAGTTTGATAACTTTTTCCTTAAGGTAACAATGAAAATTTGTTTTCTCAAGTTTTATTTTCAAACTTGTAAGGCAAAAGGAAAAGTTTTTCAATTGTAAGAGCTCTGTTAGCAAAATTTCTAGATACTATACGTTCCCTACAACAGTTCTCAAAAAGCTTTAACTCTTTTTCAACCAAGAAAACAAAAAAATTGGCTCAATTTTAGTCCAACCCACACAAATGTGTGCTTAAAAACCATAGTACGTAATGGCGTTTTTGATAAAAGTTTCGCTTGATTTGAAGTAAAACCAACACAATTGTGTGTAAAGATATAGTGTTTTTTTCGGACGAAAATAAGTTAAAAAGGAATTCACAAATGAAAACACGTACAAAAATAAATTTTCAAATGGTGTTTTTGCCCTTCCCGCACAATTGTGTTAGTAAAATACTAAAGGGTTAAACAGTAGTGGCAAATTTTTAAACCGCCGTTCCACACTTTGATTCTTTCGTCGTAATTCGCTGGTTTCCTTCACCTGCACCTAAAACACCATGGGAATGAATTCAGGAAACCAGGAATGATCACGATGAAAGAATCAAAGTGTAGAATGGCGGAAATATGTATGCAAAAAATTATTTAAATTAAATCATGATTCCAATCCTCTCATATAAGAATCCACCTCAATATTCGGCCACTTAAATTTCGATCATTTACGATAAACCAAAGCATTTGTCAGTGTCAAAAAACGAAAGGAAAATTTGTGTATCTTCATAAAAAAAATTTTCATGCCAAAGAAAAAGAAAAGAAAAAGAAGATTTTTCTCCTTTTTGTATTTTATTTTCATTTATAATTTATCATTATTTCGATAACTTTATTCAAATTATTTAGGCTACAAATAAAGTGATTAAATTATTGTAATATGTTGTAAGCGCACGGATTAGGACAGTTATTGGGGCTACAATAATTATTCGAGAGGTGCGTGGTGAGCAACTAAATCGATACTGTAAAATGTCTGGAATGTTTGTGTATAGCCGGGAAGCTGTACGTGTAAAAGTTAAGGTATGTATCGACTGTATCCATATTTGGTATCTAGCCGTAAACTTCCTTTATGGGCATCCAACGACTTTTATAGAAATGTGAAGGTAATTTACCACCAGAATGGCGAAAATTCAGTGTTGACCCACAAATCACGTCACTCGAGGTGCTATATAGCATTCTCGCCAAGGCATTTGATTTAAAAACTGATTTTGGGATTAGTTATAAGGCAACAGATCCAACAAACGGTCAGGAAGTTTATTTGCCAGTGCTATCCGATTACGATTTAGACGCTGCCTTTTTAAGGTTAGTGAAAGTTACTTTTTGATTTAACATATCTTTTATATCACTCTGTAATTTCCTTTTAAGAGCTCACAATCAATCGATAACAACATCATCTGAACCATGCCTCAATCTGCGAGTAGATATCAAACCGTTTTCAGAGGCGGCTGAATGGGAGGCAGCAAACTCAAATGTTTCGCGGGAAACATCTCCGCTACAACAATCAATCAGTTCCGGTCAACGGTATGTTCAAACTGTACAGAATCGTTTGCCCGTGTTGATTTTGAGTCAAATGGAAAAAACTTTCTCTCTGGTGCAGCGGGCGCTGAACCTTGTCGAAGATCCTTCAATATCGCAACCACCGAGGCATCCGTTATCTGATGTTGAATTTCGAAGTTTTCTCGATTCGGTTGGACAAATAGTACACACAAAAGAATTACGTGATGTGATATTTATTGGTGGGATTGAACCCAGTCTTCGGCGTGTTGTATGGAAGCATATTTTGAATGTATATCCAGGAAGAATGACCGGACGAGAGCGTATGGATTACATGAAAAAAAAGTCCAGTGAATATTACAAACTGCGAGATAAGTGGAAATGTGTTGTGCAGAAAGGTAGTGTAATTGGTGAATTGGCCTATGTTACTAGTATGGTACGCAAGGATGTGCTTCGAACTGATCGCCTGCATACATTCTACGCCGGAAGTGATGATAATCAAAATATTGCGGCGCTTTTTAATATTTTAACGACATATGCGCTTAATCATCCAGCGGTTAGTTATTGTCAGGGGATGTCTGATATAGCTTCGCCGCTTCTTGTTACCATGGGCGATGAAGCTCAAGCCTATATATGCTTTTGTGCTATTATGATAAGGTTACGAGCAAATTTTATGCTTGACGGAATTGCTATGACTACGAAATTTACTCATCTCACAGAAGCGCTACAGCACTATGATCCCGAGTTTTTTGAATATTTAAAATCACAACAAGCTGATGATTTACTATTTTGTTATCGTTGGCTATTGCTTGAAATGAAGCGTGAATTTCCATTTGATGATTCATTACGGATGTCAGAAGTATTATGGAGCTCATTACCATCTACACCACCGGCTACAGAACTCGTACTGTTCGAAAAAGAGTTTGAAGCACCACCGCTCGATGTCCCGATACCAAAAAGCCCATCTGTTATATTAAGAACACCACGCGAAAATCCTTATACTAAAATTTGTGCGCTACGCCGACAAAGCTCTGCCCTTTCGTTATTTTCCGCTTCAACAAATTTAATAAATCAAAACACCAATAATCACAATATTAATAATAACAGTAGTATTAGTAATACTAGTAGTAATAATACCGATAACTGTAATAAATTAGATTCAACCAAACGTTTAAATCAGAGTCTTGACGAGAGCGCAATTCGTGTTATACCAAAATCACCTCACCAAATTAAGTCGCACCAGAGCTTGGACGAATCAAAGATTCAGCTGAACAATCTTTATTATCAACTTAATTTTACGCCGCTTAACAATTCCAAAGATGATAATTTCATTAATAAGAAGTCTGCTAATAACATAAACCTGTCGAAAGATGCGGATACAGTTGAGAGGCCGCGATCGGTGTCACCGATCCCTCTGAACAAAACAGACGATGAAAAGGAATTGGAGTTGGAATTGGGTGGTGATTGTACTGCATCTGCGAATGATGATAAGTTAAATATCGATAGTGAGGTTATAAGTACGCCAGCTCGAAAACATCGGACATTAAATCAACTAAATAATAAATCAATATTTTGCAGTACTGGCAATTTGATCACAAAACAAATATCATCAAATAAAAAGTCAGGCCACTTTAAGGATCTTAGAGAGAAGATTGTGGCTAGTAAAAAAGGCATTTTTGCGTCTCTCGATAAAATCGAATCGTCGAATTCTGACGTTAATCAAAGTGAAAAAACCACCAAATCGCCAAAAGGCCACCATAAGGTTGTTAAAAATTTTAATGAATTTTTAAATTTCGCTACGATTAATAAAAACCGAATCTCCGATCGTCTTACGGCTAATGCTCGTGCCGCTTCATCTAAAAAACCTTTAATTAAGTTAACAAAATCGTCATTTGATGAATCGTCATCATCGGACGGTTTGCCTGCGGTAGATAACGATAATTCGTCTAAACCGCAATCATGTGATAAAGTTAACAAAAAACCTCCACTTCAGCTACAGTTAAATAATATTTTATCAGAGAAAAATCAACAATCGCCGACTATGGACGGAAATTCGCCTGATGATTCTCAAGAATATTTCCCAATGACGACTTCAATGACACGCGAACTGCGCTTGGAATTGGAGAATTTGGATCGACAAGTGTTTGGGACCGATTTTCATAATCGTACTCAATTCAATGTACTTTCCGGGGGGTGTGATACACCGGAATCGGGCGATTCCGTAGATAAAATTCCTTACACAGAAATTATTTATAAAAAATTAAATCAAAATAATTCAATCGAATTTTTAGAAAATGACTCAGATTGTTGTGTGGATTTAAGCAGTAATGAAAATTTAGTCACAAACGAGATGAAAACGAATGAAATATTGAGCTGCCCGGTGCTACCCGGTGGTTTAAATGGCGTACGCAATCGTATAAAAACTACTAGTAATTACGACGATTTAGCATTAAAACGGATTAGTTCGTCTTCCGTGAATAATGATGTGTTCATATGGGAGAATCCGCTACATAAATTTTCTAATTCAAATTCGTCGATTAATCAAACTGTTGAATTGGCGATACCAACACCAGCTGCTGTGACACCAAAAGTGGTTGAATCGTTAAACACACCAGACGAACAGATAGATTTGGACTATGACGGAGAAATAATTGAGGAAAATAACTTAGGTAAAAAATCAGTGACTCCAATCCGTTTGTTACGCAAGAATGGTGAAGGAAGCAGCAATAATTCGAATCGGAATTCGATCCTTAACGATATTGATTCGGATAATTCTGATAGTTGGAATGAAAACAATAATCGAATGCAAGTGCCTATCGAGGCAGCGGCTACGATTATAAATACGCTAGTTTCAGAAAATTTGGAACATGATAAAATAGAACTGGCTCCAATTCAACAAATGACGAATTCATGTGAAGAAGCATCGGAGGAGGAAACCACTCAAAATATTGCACCGTCGGTCGATATTGGTAAAATGACATCAGGTAATTTACCACCGCCACACGAATTCGGTTGTGGCAATCCATTCCTAATGTTCCTGTGCTTAACACTACTGCTCCAGCACCGTGATATTGTGATAAAATCGGGCATGGATTATAACGAGATGGCAATGTACTTCGATAAAATGGTACGTAAGCATAATGTAACCCGTGTCCTAAATCAGGCGCGACGAATGTATGCTGATTATTTAAAGTCGCAGAAAAAAGCAATGCACGATCTTGATAACGAGGTAAACATCCAATCAAACAGTAGTAGCGGTAATAATGTAAGTAATGCGGCTTGTAATGACCACTTAAGTACCAATACATAGTTTTGTGGGGGGACATAATGTTTTACAAAATTTTAAGTTATACAAAATTAGAGACTTTATGGGCCTGATTGTTTATTTTTATTACGAAAAAGACTGAACCTTTTGGTTTTTATTTAATATCAATTGTTTGGTTTCCTGATTTTTGATACTGGACTCTATGTGTGAATTGTAATTTACAGTTTGGTAAATATATTATACCTAATTGCTTGCTATCCTCTTTCTTAATAATTAAATTTAATAAATGTGCCGATTACAGTTTCTGTCTCGTCTAGTTGACGTGCAATTTTGTTCATTGACAATTTTTGATTAGATTTTAGATTAAAAACTTGTGTGATTGTGGCCCAAAATCAAAGCAATAGAATTATCAGTTTGAAAGTAGAATTAAGAAGAAAGCTAGAGCTTTCAACGCTGAGTAAAATGATGTTTTGAATTATTTGATGCTAAGTTCTCGTTATTCACTAACAAGGCTTTGCTAAATGATACGTTTGGATTGCTTGATATAGAAAGAAATCGGTAACTGCGTCTCTAGCACTTTAAGCTTACATTCCTAAAATTTAGTTAAAACTTCCGATATCGGATCGTTGACGTTTTTTTCTGAGTAGTTTTTTCAACAAACAGTTTGCTTGATTTACTTTAATTTTCAATTAAAAATACTCATCCTATTCCATAATTTCTATCGGTTTGTAATATATTTCTCTTCGGGCAATGTTCCAAATTTCACAAATTTGCTTGTTTTGAATCGATTGAATTTGTATGAAATAAAATTATAATGTAATTTGCTTGTATTGAATTTTAATGACAAATCATTTATTTCCGCCAATTCACTAATTTTAAACCAAACGAACATGCGTACATCCATTTTGCATGTTAAGCCCGTAATTGTTTGTAGCGCTGTTATAGTAATAATGACCAAATAGGACTGCATTTTTTCAAATTTCTTAAAACTATATAAAAATTGAAGTTTCAACGCATTTTAGTTCGGGTTGTTTGGGAAGCATCCTAAAATTCTCTGCCTAAACTCAAATACAGGGAACACATCCTTAGAGGGTTCAATATATTTGTAATTTGGTAAAATAAATTCCTAAATTTTGCTCAAGAATATTTTAGGCGAAAAAGGATTTTCAACCAAAAACTATTTCGAAAATTTCAAGCTTATAGCTACTTATTCCAATTATTTTAGGCGAGAATTTGTCATTTGAAAAATTCATGTCCATCCAAAATTGGCAGATAATGCCATAAAATAATCCAGTGCGACGAATTAACAGTACAACTCAGTTATTAAACGAAAACCGATGACAGAAAATCTGAATATTTTATTATATTGCTAGAACGCTTACTTGGCTCGGGTACATCAATGCTCGAACAAAAAATTGTTCCTAATGATTGAATATCTGTGTAAAAAATAAATTTGTGCGTTAGCTTAGTTAGTTTCAGTTTGGTAATATTTAAGATACAACCAAAGATAAGAATAAGCTTACAATAAACACCATACATTAGTTTCATAGAATAATGAAAAGCAAATTTTGAAGAATAGTTTGTGTTTTGTACTGCACAAACAAATAAAGCATTTTTAGTTATAAAATTCTACTCGATCATATGGAAATATTAGACGGCAGAAAGAGAAAATATCGAGCAACCTAAAATGATAGCTGAACTTTTCATTTTGGCTAAACACTTTTTCCCCTACAAATTTATCGATTTTATTTAGTGCACATCGGCGTGCCATGATAAATAATACTCATCTTTATATTCTTATCTTTGATACAACATAAGGCTCAACCAGTGAGTCCGTAAGAGCTTATGTTGACCTCTATTTGGACCATTTTCGTTACGATTTCTTACCTACTAACTTTTGAAATCTTCTTGTCAACACTCAATAAATAAATCCTAATCTCGCTGGTTCGTAACCATTATGCAAATGGTCAAAATTGATTACATCTTAATTTCTTATGGACTGACTGGTTGAGGCTTATTACTTTTGTTCCGTAGTCTCTCGACGAATTTTCAATGACTCGTTACAGTAATATCCTTATTACTTTGAATCATTATATCAAAAACTACGATCAAATAAAGTTGATTTCATTGGGTGTTTACTTGAAGTTTGCTGCGATTATGAAGTATATGCAAGTTTGATGAGCTTTAATCGAAGGGTACCACATGTACCCAAAAACTGATCGGGACCCAATGCAATTAAGTCCTTATAGCCTCGACAGACTGAGGATTAGTTAAATTGGTTTAGCAAAATTCTGTCATTGATAGTTCTAATAAATTTACTAGCGTCAAATAAAGTTGAAATTAGGCCACCTTACAAACAATGGGTGCTTTTACTTCCGCCATCATGTTCTTTTAATCGGTATTAAGGGCCATTCAAGTTTCATGCGATATATGCAAGAATCGTCCTTCACTTCTTGTAATAAAACCATGTTTTAAACTTTCCTTATTGAACTTATTGATTATATTTAAGCTTTCAAAGTCCAAGCTAAAATTCTATATTACAAATTTAAAGTTAATTGAGCACCCAGGCTAATTATTAACCGTTTGAGTCCCAAGCAGCGCGATCGCGCTGTTGAGATTTTATGTCGAGAAAACTAGTAAATTTCGAACATTGTCGACAACTGACGGTGCGTTATCTATTTTCGAAGCTCAGATTTAATGAAGCAAGTCCATCAAACAGCTCCTTTTAATGAAAATAGTACATTTAACAATAGGTTTGTCTCAATAGATTACCTTTTCATCTCATGCATTTCATCTTCCATTCTCATTTAGAGAAAGCGCGGTCGCGTTGTTTGGGATTCTTCGACAGTATTTTTTCAATACCCCCTGGGACTCAAATGGTTAAGCAATATTCGCAGGTAAAGTAGTAAAGATTGTTGTTAATGCAATGAAATTGTTTTTTTTACCAACTGAAACATTTCGCTTGCGTATAACCATTTTACTGGAGTCATTGTTATCTTAGCACAAATTTTTAACAAATTGATTTTATATTATTGATTCAATATAAAATTATTTAACATTAGCAAAGTGGATAAAAAAAAATCTTTACTAAATTTTGCCTTGATTGGACGGACATTTTTTAAATTCAAATATACAATAAAATTATCCGGGGTACCTCCGCGACCAATCGTTGGATCTCTTAGTTTTTTTCGTAAAATTTAGCTTTTGAAGATAGATGATGTGAATTCACGTTTTGTGCTTCATCACATACCGCCTTCAATGTGTTAAGAAAATAATTAGAAGGATCTGTTTGTTGAATCTAACTTAAAAATTAAATTCAACGTGTCCATTTATATATTTTACCATTCCCACCTTTCGACTCGAAAAACACATTTTGCATACCAAACTATGTTTGGCCCTCTATTGGCTAGTTTATGAACTTATTTTAACACATTTTTGAAAATTCTGCTTAGACTCCTTTTACTTATTTTTTTCTTTAATTTAAATATTTAAAAACAAGAAATCTCACGAAAAAATGGATTAAAGTGTATTATTGTGAAACAAACTTGGGTGTATTGTTGTTGTATATTTCGATCAAACATGCACAAGCATAACTTCTCGCAAGCAGAAAAGCACCGCTAGCGCCACCCACTACTTCTGGTGTAATCTGAAATGCAAAACGTTACAAAAGCGAGATAAATGAGACGAAGTGAAGTCAAAATTAAAACGCAACGTATGGTAAATTGTTTGGTGTGAAAATTTTGCATTCGCTCTTCGATTTACGACGACTAGGAAATTTCATCTAGCGTCACACCAGTTGTTGGTCGGGACTTTCTTGCAAATGCAAAATGCAGCCAATATGTTGCAGAAAAAAGCAAAAATCCACCTTTTTGTTGATCGTTTTGATGTGAAATGAGTCACCCATGATCCATGCAATTGACGCCTGCTTTATTTGCATTATAAAATAAAATTGCTTCTGGTTTCATTGCTTGGCCTAGATAAAATTTTGTGTAGTGCATGTCGGAAAGTTAGCTCACATACTTTCTTTTTTAACACATAGCTGTAAATTGAAACCAAAACTTTGTGATATCCAAAACAAGATGAAAGAATAGAAAGATGGGGATGCTTTCTCATTTCATCAGGGATATATTATTGGATCGGATTCTGCTAACGAATGCAAGACCAAGTTTTGCCAGTCACTTGATTTCTTCCATTCCAATTAATGTATGTTTTTGCGAGTTGCAACAGAACATTTTATCCTTGATCCACTTAACGTTCAGCTCCTTTTTCTCGGCCTGTGTTCAATTTTCCTTGCAATGGATATTTTGTTTTTGAATCGTAAGCCCACAAAATTTTCATGCCAGATTTCGCTGATTTCAATGAAATATATTGAGTTAATTTATAGGGCTTTAGTTCTTGATGAAGTTTAGATTCAACAATTCCAGATGACGTGTTTGCCCATCATCAAACCGAATAAATCGTTTTAAAGCACAGAATCGAATATTAGACATAGCTGCTCTCGAACGTTTTGTTGCGTACAGATAGCGTATCCATATTCAAATCTGAATCTGAACACCACAAAACGTTTGGTTTGTTGCATGTTATTGTGTGAAACACCAGCAGCCAGAAGTAATGCAATAAAAATTCAATAATTAAGTAAAAAATGCATGATCTTTTTTTTTGTCATGATATTTTCATAGATCGATATCTAATAAAATTTTAGGAAGGTACACGAAAATTCAAGCCGCTAGCTCAATTAGAAATATATTTAAATTGAAATTAAAATCGATAAAGGTCTAGCCATACCTATCCGCATAACGGCGGGTATTATGTGTTCGATAGCACCAATTTTTAGCCAGTCCTTTTGAATTTAAAGTTTTGTCACGCAGTATTGTCATTTTTGCAGTGCTTCTCAAGCAGGATTGCCTTATAAATTCGAGAGCGAAAAAGTGCAATAGATCTAATTTTTTCTTTTAAATCAAGGATTCCAATCGTGAGTGACTAAAACTAATTAGTTTGGGCCATAAACTACACCGTGCTTTCCAATTAAGAACTAGCAGATATAAAACGAGGCGTTAGGGCGACTCATCCCGACTCAGAGCTCAAAATCTTGGTTACTATTAAAAATAACTGCATGCAAATTTTAATTTATTGATTTACTTATACAAAAATTTTGTGAAGCATTTGAGCATATGAGCTCATTCATAAGGGTGTGCGAAGTTCTTAGAATCCACATACATTTTGCCATTAACGTTCTTTGCTATTGTGTTCATTCTTTCATAACCTATTTTTCTTTTTTATTCATAATGCGCCATATAAATTGACATACTAGAGATTTAAACTTTGTATGATTTTGTATGTTTATGTTGGCACATAAAAATAATTCTTTAAATTATATTTATAATCAACGACGAAAAAACAACGCCGATAAACCAAAAACTAATAAAAAATGTAAAACTAGCAAAGAACTAGTAACCAATAAAGTTTGATCGGACCACGTTTAGAGATCACTCAAATTGGTTTTTTTGCAAAAAAAACTGAAAAGGTTCTTAGTGACATTTAATCTTTCCTAAATACTAGAAAATTAGTTTTCGAAGTGTTTCTTGCAAAAAATCAAGTTCCAGGGAATTTAAAATACCACATATCCTTTTTTCTAAAGGATGCAAATAAAGAACAAAGAAAATCTAAAACGAATGAGACATTGCACGTCAGCATAACTAAATATTAACAGTTCGCAGCCTTAAAACAACATCTGGAGGTACCGGGTTCGAATCTCGATAGGGGCAGAATACAAAAGGGATTTTTCATCATCAGATTACGATCTTTGATGAAAATGAACACAACCATGACCCCCTGTTGGAGTGCAGTACTCATGGGTCGACCCATCTCCCAAGCCAGTACTATAGGCTGGTATTTTACTATGCAATGTACAGATGGCAAATTGGTTGGCAACAGCGTAAAAGTTAGGATGTGAAAAGCGAACCGTGAAAGAGTTGGGAGTGCTTCGGCCCCAGAACAGATTGCAAAGATAATAATAAAAAAAAATAAAACAAGATTTTTTAAATTAAAAAATAAACGTCTGCAAATTGATTGCTGTTTCTAAGATACATGTTTAGATAGTTGTCATACTTTCAAAAGATAATGATTTTGGTTAGTGGTCATGGAAAAGATTGCATTTAATTTAATTATTAATAAAAACTAGTTTTATTTTTTGAATTTTAAATATTTATTTAACTTCCTCATAGTGATAATTTTGTAAATTTAATGTTTAAAGATCGATTTCGGATTGCTCCTTCAGTTTAACAATAACTAAATTATTGCAAATAGAATCCCATTTCTTATATAATTAACAAGATTTTTATATTATTTAACATTTTTATTAGTTTTTATGTGCTTTGTTACAAAAGGAATTTTTTTTTATATTGTGCTACACAAACTGTAAAATATGCTGCTTGAAGTTCTCTTTCTGCAATTTCATTCGTGAAAATGTCTCAAACTGCTTTGTATTTATTTCTTGACAAAATTTTCAAATCTATAGATCCTCATCGAAAAAGAAAATAAGAGTATCACTTAAATGCCATAATGTAAACCATTTTGTTAAAATACATTTTAATGCAGATGTTGTAGTCGTGCAGCGCTGGCAAAACAAAAATCAGCTTGAACCATATACTCATTTTAAAACAATTTAACTGAACTTACGATTTTTCATCATCTTATTACGAACGGTGGTACCATTTCTTCCTTGTCAGTACCATAGGCTAGCCCGAAAATAGATTGCAGAGTAAATAAACAAACATCACAACTTCCAAATCATCACTTTAAACATTACGAAATTTTCAAACATTGAAGATTGAAGCATCACACATCCCACGTAGCAAGATTTTTTGAACTCTGATAACTACAAACAATTTAACGTTACAATCTGTGTTGTCCAATTCGTTCAATTTTAAAATGTTGTCCAAAAAGTTCAATCTATTTGCGTATTTGTTTGTATTTACTTCAATTCTCATTTTTTCATGAGTGGTGCTTTTCCTTTTATAATCGTCAATAGAAAATTCGAATATTCGTACAAAAATGTTGCAGGTTCAATAAAACAGACAAACTACAATAAAATAGATATTTTATTGCAGATACGCAGAAATTTTCTAGTTAGGTTGACATGCCATTTCAGTGGATCGAGCATGTTAAAAAAATGCTTAGAAAATATTCCACTGGCATGATTTGATCGAACTGAAAGGGAAGATTGACGTGACTTAAAAGGCGTTTTATTTTCTTTTGCAAAAAACGAACTTCGGTGACCTATAAACGTAATCCGACCGACCTGAAATTTAGCATGAGGCTATTTTTGATAGAAACGAAATTTTGAACTTTGAGCCGAATAGAAAAAGAGGGATTTATCCATACAAAAATGGGTCGCCACAAATATGTATACAACAACTTCGCTATTTTAGCATACCGTCTAGATAGAGGGGGCATTTTTTTTGTTCAAAATAGTAAAAAATACTTATGACTAGAAATAAAAAAATTTAATTCATTTATTTATTTTATTAAAGCACAATATAGTGAATATTTGGGAATTTATAGTAATAATTAAAATAACGCCTAAACACAAACCATTCCTTGATGATCCGTAATAAACGATGTTTCCTGATTAATAAACGGCCATCATTGAACCACCGTGTATACGTGTTGCACAAAACCATACATTCCACTCGTATTATTTTTATAAAAAATATAAAGCAATAACTTTTATTTGGTTTTATATTTATTTAAAATAAAATGTAAATAGATAATTATTTATTTGTTTAACAAAAAAAGAATAAAACAAAAATAAGACTTGGGATAAGTTCATTCCTCATTCGTATACTCAGTAGAGGGTGCACATCCCTAAAAGAATGCATTTTTACAAAATTTAATATTTATTGTAACTTTCCTCCTTCTTGCCCTCATTATTATTCTACTTACGTATAATATTGAAATTATTTAATAATTAATATTACATTGAATTAATTAATCATAAACATTTGCTTTAAATCTTTTAATAAATCTAACTTTTTTAAAACAATAAAAATTATTTATTATTATTAATATAATTATATAATTATTATATTACTTATATAAAAAAATGGAAATGATGAAAAACAAGAAAATATTATATTTAATTAATTTATTTAAAATTATAAGTAAAACAAAATATTTTATGTATTTTAAAAAATGGTTGTTTAATTTGACTGCGATCTTGTGAAAGTGAATTAAAGCCTTCAAACCAGGTAAGTAGTAGGATAAAGTCTGTTAATTATAAATAAAAACTAGTTTTATGTTTTTGAACTGTTAACAATATTTGTTGTCTTCCTTATAGTGATAATAACACTGTGCTAGTTGAAAAAAGTGACAACCTGGGCACCCAGGGGGTAAACCTAATTCGAGTACGCTGAATTCAATGAGGCCATCCCATTTCAAAGTTAGTCCCCATTTTTGAGAGATCGCTTTCGACATGTTTTGGCTTTAAATATACACTCATTTTCACGTTGATAGCTTTTGAACCATTAAGATTTTCGTTACGCTTTCTTCAGCAAAGTTATTGCGCAAGTCAAGATAAACAACTTCGGAGAACATATCAAAACCGGAAAACTACATTCATCCACCATATATGTGTTTTACTTAGGCCAAGGTTAGACTACTTAGACCAGTAGTGGCCCATTGTGATACCACAGGATCCTATTTCCCCTTTACCGCTGTTGAAAACCATTCGGAGCTACGTACGTAACGCAAAAATCTCGCACTCAAAAGTCTGCGAGATCTGAAAGGTTGGCCATGCCCATATACCATGCCTTCTGTATGATAGTGCCGAACACGAGCATAGGAAGTTATCTAAAGTCTCTTCTTCCTCTTCGTCCATGCAACTTCCACAAAGTCATTCGTTTGTAGACCCAGCCTTCTCACATGTTCCCCAAAAAAGGCAGGGTCTTGTCAGTTTTTGCAAGAGCTTCTAACAGAAAACTGCGGCTCCTACCTTGCCTTCTAGAAAAACATGGGTCCACCTGCGTGCAGAGATCCGTACACACAGATAAGGTTAAATACAACTGGAGTTCGGCATACTTAGGACAAACAGGACACCAATGACATACCCAAATTAAAAAAGTACGTAGTAAAATCAAGTTTCGTACAACACAAAAAATCTGAATATCATAGGTACAATAAATTTTATAAAAATTTAACCAAGATCTTGGTATAAATTTTGGGCACAGTTTAACTCATGAGTCGTGAGACATTTGTATACTGTACGTATACAGTCTTGGGTGACATTAAATTGGGTGACAGAAAATTAAAATTAAAAAAGTTAAGAAAAATCACAATAAAATCAACTGAATCGATTTAATTTTCTTTTAACACTAGAACTACGAACTGGCCAAAATGATCGGTTGAATCATTTATTTATAAAATTTCCTCTTTGTCTTATTTAATATTTTACGATAATGTTATGATTTTTATTAAAGAGGAAATGTTATAAATAAATGATGCAACCGGTCATTTTGACCGGTTCGTATAGTTCTAGTTTTAAATAGTTTCTATTGTATCTATATTTGTCGATGCGATGTGTATTCGATCGATTTCAATCGATTTAAATTCAATAAATGAACAAAAATTGATATAAAAAAGTGTTTTTCGTCGAAATGAAAAACAAAAAAAAAAAAAAAATAACACAAAAATGTGAATGTAGGTAGATGTTTCGGTTTTGATATGTTCGGCAAAGTTGTTTGTCTTGGCTTGCGCAACAACTTTGCTGAAGAAAGCAAGACGAAAATCCCAATGGTTCAAGAGCTATCAACGTGAAAATGAGTGTATATTTAGAGTCAAAACATGTCGAAAGCGATATCTCAAAAATGGGGGCTAACTTTGAAATAAGACTACTTAGTACCATTGAATTCAGCATACTTAAATTAGGTTTACCCCATCACAAAAAAAAAAGTTTGCGATTCAAGCACAGTGTAATTATTTAATATTGGATTTTTAAAAGATCGGTTTCGGAAATTTTCCTTCCTCAGTTTATCATTAAGCTTTGCCGTAACTGTGCGTTTGCTGAATGATGTCTTAATTTCATATATTTGTACAGCTTCGTAAGTCCAGTTCCATCTTTTAGGATTTTTTTTAAAATTCGCGTATTTTGAAGTATATTGCAAAAAATAAGCCTTTAATTTCTTAACGTTTAAGAAAGGGGACTGCCCACCATATTACCTTGACGGTAATATCTTTATATTTGTAAAAAATATTTGTAAACAATTATATGGATATGGAACAAATGTTGTATTTAAATTTTTCGTTCTAATTGTTCCATATCCGTATAAAAAAAATATTTGCTTGGCATTTGACCCAAACTAATTTTAACCATATTTTTCCCTTACGCCTTAAAGATTGATGTGTTTTAAATGAAAATTGTTAAAAAAAAAATATTGAAAATTGTTGTTTTGGAACAAATAAGTACTCAATACACTCAGCAACCGTTAGTATTTAGAAAAACGGGTTCTGAAAGAGTGCGTGAGTTTACCTTATGCTTCATTCTTAGTTTAAAAAACATATTTGGCCCGGACCAAACTAATATTCAGTTAACGATATGTCAAAAATTCCTAAATTCTCAAAAGAATTTCGTGGTGTAGTCAAGAAATTGTAGGTGAGAATATGTGACATTATTTTCACCGAAATTGTCATTGGTTATTCAATGTAGTTTCCGTCTCAATCGATCAACCACTTATCAGGTTGATCTTGGAAAAATGTTGGGAGTCACAAATTCTACATAGAATTTCAACAGGCATATGCTAGCATCAATCGCGAAAAGCTCTGGACCCCGCTGAATATATTTCTTGTCTCCCTCTGCAGGCGAACAACATCTGGCTTTATGTGTGGACTCATAGTGGAAATGGCAGTATCTGGGGCCCTATTCTTGAAATCGGTGGAAATTCTATTATATTCTTTATATTTCTAAAATTTTTCACCGGGTACTTTAATCATTTTTTTAATTTTATTTTCTTTTTTTTTAAATTAAGAAACATAATTTTTCCCCCTACTAAGGGGAAAATTCCGACTGGGTAGATTGATACGGAATTATTCGCTTAGTAGGGAAATAAATAATAGAAAATTTGCATACAAATTGGAAAAAAATGATTAAAGTAGCCGGTGAAAAATTTTAATAATATAAAGAATTTCATAGCAAATTGTATTCCGATTACGGAAATTTCCATTGATTTCAACAATAGGTCGCTTTGATATAACATCTGTTGTACGACTGGAAGATGCAATCATCTCTGCGTATGAATTTAGCGCTCGAGTACGTAATAAGGAAAATCTATATTATTCAATAAGATAGCAGACCAAATTCTTGGGATTGCAGATGATATTGCGCTTCTTGACCGAGCCCGAGGACCAAATGATATCAAGGGCAGTTCAATATCGTTTGACCGGCACGTGAGGCAAGTTGTTTTGAAAATCAATAGTAACAATACGCAAAATTGTTATTAACATCTAGGAACATTCCTACGGCAAAAGTCGGAGAAAACTACCAGAGCTTTGGCAACGTGGAAGACTTTCAACATCTCAAGTTAGTTATAACATCATTAAATGATATCCATATGTAAAAGTCCGCATCGATTCGCAGCTGGACATCGAGATTTTCAAACATATTAAGATGAGATCGAAGCGAATATCGAAAATATTTTTATATAAAAAGTTTAATTAATGTGTTTTAATTCATTATGACAAGTGTTTAAGGAGGTAAGTTCTTTTTAGTAAGATATCTAACAAACATCTTGAGTTGTCCGGGTACATAAAATCAAGAAATTTGACAGATTCTTTTCAGTCGATGGGCCACACCTATCATTATTATCCGTAAAGATCAACTCAATTAATTTTCAACATTCGCCCAACTTGGACGTGTTTTTTTGTATTTAAATTTTATTTTTGTAGTTGTTGCAACAATTACCAAATAATTAAACTTAATAATTATAATTTTATTACCTAATAATACACATTCTGTTTTAAGTGAATAGTTTTTTTTAAAGTGTAGTGCAGTAGTGTTGTAGTAAAAATATTGCTGATTGTTAAATTTTAAACTGTAAACAAACTGTGTACATATTAATAATGTCGATCCAAAATAAGTGCATTTACTGTGAAATTATAATCGTTGATGAATGGTTTTTTTCATGCAGCGGTTATTTATGTAACAACGTTATAGACTACAGATGTGCGACTAGTAACGCAACTAAATTGCTGAAAAATTTTCCAAATGATTTACGGAAAGGTATGAAATTAGTGATGGACGATGTGCCTGGTTTGCGGTGGTTCTGTAGTAAATGTGAAAACGGATTGAATAACATCCTATCCAAAATCGATAAATCACTCAAAAAAATTGAGAAATCAGAGGAGAACATAATCGATAATGTTCTAAAAGGAATGAATCAATTAGAAGAGACATTAACAACAGTGGTTCATGCTTTGTCCCAATATGCTGTTGAACCAGAAGAAAGTTGGGCCACAAGATCCATGTCCGAAGCCTCAAGCCAGACCGAAACACCAAGTCTAGTGAACAATACGATATCATCACTAACATCACCGTCAGCCATCCAAAACCGACAATTTATAGATCATTTAAAGCCAACACAAAATAATAATCTACCTGGAGCATGACAATCGACTATACCTGTCCCTAATACTAAAACAGCTGCCAATAATGTTGAATTAATGGATGAGTTCTCGATTCGAGTGGCACAACCCAGAAAGTGGCTTTTCGTTAGCCGAATACATAATTCAGTGCCGGAGGAACAATTCCGCAAACTAGTGACAAAGATCGCGAATACTGACGATCCACGACGATTGCCCAACGCATGGTGCCGAAAGCAAGCTTTGGAATGAACTATGATTACGTATCATACAAAATCAATATCCTGCAGGTGAAGTCTCTACTCTGTGGCCAGCAGGACTGTT
Organism: Nephrotoma appendiculata; assembly: GCA_947310385.1. Lineage (NCBI taxonomy): Eukaryota > Metazoa > Arthropoda > Insecta > Diptera > Tipulidae > Nephrotoma > Nephrotoma appendiculata. Next base: position 131,919,129 of record OX371224.1, on the reverse strand, counting down.
TGTCAAAGAATTTGATTGGGGTCAAAGAAAGACGTTTTTTCGGCCAGCTCATACGCGCCACCAAATCCAGTAGGTAATTTTATTGTTGGGAAAAATAGTGCCACAAATTCGGAATGTAATCATGGTACCTCAACCCCTTGAGGATGTGACCCTTGTCACATCCTCAAAAAACTATTAAACAGATACATTTTACTTTTAAAACGTAAATAAAATGTCTTCAAAGGCTGCTCAATTTCATAATTTTGTATTCAAAATACTCTTTCCGGTTTATATGTTATATCATATGTGAAACGTCATTCAATGATAAAATTTTAAGTTCGGAATTCTTCCCTAGTCAATATGTGGTTTATAGATGTGATCGCTCACCACACACAAGCATAAAAAATCCGGTGGCGGAGTACTCATAGCTATCGATACATCACTACCTAATGAATTGGTAGATTTAGCGAATCCATCGATCGAGCAAATATGTGTTAAAATTGTCATCAATAATAAAACAGTAAGAATTTACGTGGCGTATCTATGAGCAAACCGAACAAATATCCTCCATGGTATGACGATCAACTTATCAGTCATAAAAACAAAAAAGACAAGGCTTATAAAGAAAACCTCAAAGTGTGTTCCCAGGATAGCAAACAGAAATTAACTGCTTATAACCAAAATTTTGAATCTTATTTTGAACTGAGATACAGAAGCTATATTCGCAATCTAAAGGATAAAATAAAAGGCGATCCCAGACACTTTTGGAAATTTTTTAAAACCAAACGCGAAATTGATGGTTAAGCAGACTGGATGAAATTTAATGATCGAAAGTCTTGTGATACACAGGTTATAACCAACATGTTTGCTGAGTTTTTCCAACCTGTTTATAAAGCGGAAGACATTGATAATTATAAAGATTCAACCTCTAGTGAATATAGTACATTCATATTTACTCCACACATCGAGCCAGAAGACATCCAGAGAGCACTGGTAGGATTCGGAGAAGGATGTGGTCCTAATAGTATTCCTGTTGCATTTTTAAAAAATTCTAAAAATTTGGCAATACCTCTAAGCATTTTGTTCAATCAATCATTAAAATTGGCAACTTTTCCACAAACATGGAAAATAACTAGAGTGATGCCTATTTTCAAAACTGGATCTAGAAATGATGTTTCTTGCTACAGAGGTATTACATCGATATCTGCTATACCTAAATTATTTGAACTAGTGATATGTAACTCAATCACAGTGTTTCCACGGTATTTATCACAATATCAACATGGTTTTATGCCTAAAAGATCAGTATCTACAAATCTCATACAATTTACCAGCTATTCTATTAAAGAAATTGAGAAGCACAAACAAGTTGACGTAATATACACCGACTTTGCAAAAGCTTTCGACTCCATCAGCCATTGTAAAACTTTGGAACACATTTTGAAGTTCAGATTTTCCAGCCAGTTCGTAGCTTATTTGTTGTAGCTTTGTTCAAATCTTATTTGAGTAATCAAATCCATTATATTGAAATAGAAGATAAAACGTCAAATAGAATACAAGCTACCTCTGGTGTACCACAAGGCTCTCACGTTGGCCCATGGATTTTCATAATCTTCATAAATGGTGTTACCGAAGTGATAAAGCATTCCAATATCCTTCCAAAATCTACAAAGCCATCGAGTTAGTCGACGATGCCAATAAACTACAGGAAGATATTGACAATCTAGCGTTATGGTACGAGTTTAATTCTCTAAGCCTCAATATTGAAAAGTGCAAATCTCTATCATTTCACCGAAAAACCAACCGTGTTACACAAGCCTACATGATAAATGGTGTACTCCTTCAAGTAGTACTTGAGACTAAAGACCTAGCGGCTACTTTCGCTGAAAACGTGAGCTTTACTAAGCACATTGAGTTGTGCATCGCTCGCGCGAACTCCATGCTCGGTTTTGTCAAACGTTGGACGGGTGATAATTTTGATGTGGAAACAATTAAGATTGTTGATTGATTGTATTGTGCCTACGTTCGATCCCAATTGGAATATGCTGTAAATGTGTGGTGTCCGTTCTACGAATATCATATCCAGAGTATTGAGAAAATTCAAAAGAAGTTTATACGCTACTTGACCTGGATAGACGGATGGGTTTATGACCATGATCTACTATACCACGTAAACATACAGCGACAACCACCATATTTAACCGGGTGCAAGTCATACGACTTGACAACTCTTGAAAATAGACGCGAATTGCTAAAAAGTACATTTATTGGTAATCTCCTACTAGGTCTAATCGACGTACCGGATGTGCTAAAGTCAATTAAAATAAACGTTCCTGGTAGACAACTAAGAGATCCTGGCTTCCTCCACTTAGAGAGACACAGAACCAACTATGGCGATAATGAACCAGTAAAGATGAAAAAACAAAAAAAGTAAAACTTTCAATAGAATTAACTATTTATTTGATTTTTGTTTAACTAAAGATAATTTTAAAAATAGACTAAGGCAATTTTATGCCTCTCAGTGATTTTTTACTTGTTACTTTACTTTTATATTTCAAATTTTCAAATCCAATGCGGATTTATTTTATTTTATATTTTATATTCTTAAATTAATATGTTTCAAATCAAATTTTCTAGACTTTTTTCAATATAAATAAATAAATAAATAATAAACAAAAAGTCACTGCGAGAATCTGCGGAGCTTTTAAGGTCACTGCAAACTCTCGACTCTGCGTCGATCAGTATCGAATTTCGGGAGTTGAGGAATATATTTGCAATTGGAAGTTGACAGTGAATCGATAGATGTGGGGGCAGTTTCGACTCTAGTTAACTATTCCAGTACCAAAGATTGTCGTTTGAAGTTTCAGCGATTCATTGAGCAGATGACAGGACATAGTTGTAAGAGGTCGAGCCGAAAAAGATTATTTCAAAAATCTGGAAGAGAACTGATTGCTACGCCAACTTGAAATGTAATATGACTCGGTGTCAATTTTTTCAATCTTAAATGGATCTTTTAGGATATGTTTTGGATGAATCTGGAATCCGACCATCATCCGAAAGAGTTCGAGCAATTGAAGAGAAACTCCAACCATCAAACTTGAAAGAATTGCAAGCTTTCATTATGGTAATGTTTATTATATTTTAACCGTTTTTTGAACAATTTTTCGCAGCTTGCGTTAAGAAGGCGTAACGCATTGCTCAAGAAAAATGTTCTGTTTTTTGGGGGTCAAAAGAGCAAGAAAATTATTTTTGTTAAATTGAGAATTCCATTGTGAAAGTGTTTTAGGTTGTTCAGGATCAGTTTGACTGTCCACTCTTGATAGCGACAGATGCCTCAAGTCACGGAGTAGGGGCAGTGATTTATCATATTTATCCTGATGGAAACGAGTATTGGTCATTTATAGCTTTTTATCGAAGACGCTTGATGAACATTAGAAGAAATAGAGTCAGATTGAGAAAGAAGCTCTTTCGATCGTCCGTGGCTGTAAAAAATTGTCACCAATATCTCTATGGCAGAGAATTTATTCTAGTGCTGGATCATAAGTCACTCGTATCACTGTTCCACCCAAAAAAAGGTTTGCTAGTGACGACACTAATCATCTTTAGCGTTGGGCTGTATTTCTCGGGTCCAAGTGAACGAAGAATATCACAAAATGTTGGAAGAGTTTCCTCTGAATAGTAAACAAATTGCTGCAGTAACAGCTAGATTAGATTCCGTGCTAAATGCCATGTAAGAAGATATTCTATTTCTGTTTTCAATAACGTTCTTCTTTTCCAGACTGAGTTTACTCGAGTCAAAAATTCTTTCGGTCTGAATGAAGCAGCTACCCTGTAGTCACTGCTGGTTGTTGAACATCGATAATGAAATCGAAGCCACAGTGGAGAAATGTTTCGAAAGTTGTACAATCGCAACGAAGCCGATAAAACGGTTACATGTCAACTTTGCTGGACCGTTTCAAGGTCATATGTGAATGTTAGCTGTGGATAGTTTGTCCCGATATCCATACGTCATGAAGATGCCAGACACACTCAGAAAAAAAATATGATAAATACATGATTACATTTACCATATTATGATAACACTTAATCATTGTTATTATTAATGTCATCATTGTGTGTTAAATACAATCATTTAAATGATTGGTTTTATCATACTATTATATTCTTTATCATTTTCTTGATATTCTCCATCATAAGAATGATGATCACATGTGACCACTTGTGATCATCATTCTTATGATGAAGAAGATCAAGAAAATGATCAAGAATATAATAGTATGATAAAATCAATCATTTAAATGATTGTATTTAACACACAATGATGACATTAAAAATAACAATGATTAAGTGTTATCATAATATGGTAAATTTAATCATGTATTTATCATATTTTTTTTCTGAGTGCACTAATGCTACAAAAACATTTTGCAATAGACGGGTTACCAGAAAGAATTGTAAGTGATAATGGAATAGCGTTTAAAAATGGGGTTTGTTAGATCTTTAAACACTGCCATGAAGAAACAATTGGGAGACGGAGTTAATATTTATCACGCGACGCTGACGTTCCTTAGCAATTATCGATTTTCGCCGAGTCCTGATGGCAAACCTCCGAGCGATAAGCTTCATGGCCGAAAACCAAGAACTTTGTTATCTCTCATGTATCCGTCCTCAACTTGAACGAGGAATAGATGGCCAAAGTTCGTTGTGGACCAGCCTATTATCATAAAGAACTTCTCATCTGGTGCGAAGTGGATTATTTACAAAAAATGTTTTGATGCGACGTCATGAAACCAAACAGGAGCTTGACACCTGATCCTGATCTGCTTGCTACCGTTGGAATTTTGAATAGTCAAAATCAACAGATACCTACGGACTCTGAAGCTGGTCAAGATAACAATGCTGTACACAAATATAATCCTTCATCATGATCGAAGACTTCATCAAAATAAGGAGAGAGGAATATTGTGTTTGTGGATCGGATCACAATAATTATTCATCTGACTCTTTCATTTACAAAAACAATCCATTTTCTTAGTTCTCTTATCATCGGTTGTTCTCGAACATTAAGTGCCATTCTGTTCACGATTGGATCTCATCGTGGTATGTTAGCCGTTTAATTAAAATAGCAAGATAGACAAGGACTTTTGTTTTACGACATGTAAAAACAACCACCAACGACTGCAGATACTATTTACCTTGTCGAGAAAGGCCCGTTTATTGTCCAATCGGTTGATCGGAGACTGCGATATTATCGGATTCATACAATCAACCGAGTTAGATAGCTGGGGCCACGATATCATATCGCAAATTTGTAAAATTTGTAAAATTTCTTTTACAATTTTATTTCCATCAAATAGCACGTTTTATAAAAATGTCAAAAGTTTTGATTGGAAAATGATGTTAAATATTATATTTATTTTAAAGCTTATTCTAAAAATATTTTTTTAACCTTGACATCGCGCATAAGGATGAAACAGAGAGAGTTCACATAGTCATATAAATATTGGGGAAATAAATTTTCAAAACGTTACAAATGAGAAATTTGAACATTTGTTTTCACTTTCTTTCAACACTAAACAAAATTGTAAAAACTGAAACATGGTTAAACCCAACTAATCAGCACATGCCTGAAACCGGAACTGAATATTGATGAGAGCCGTTCTCGTAAATCTATCTTGTAACACTTCCTATGGACCCTTAAGTCGGGCCTGCAAAAACAGCTGTTGAATTTGCCATAAGATTGCGATTAGTCAGTGGATCTTACATACTTCTTACAAGTTCTAACCCGGATGAAAAAATTTTCAACTATAATGGTCTACATTATTTTCGTACAGCTTTAGACACGCGTACTTCAGGAAAAAACATCTTGTTTGAAATATACAAGTGGCAATGAAGTACACATGCCCCCGCATAAACCGAATTTTGTGAGTTGAAGTTGTCCATACATTTTCAACCTTATCACCTCGCTCTTTCAGATTAAGGATGAAACTTTCAAAACCTGTAAACAAATCTTTAAGATCTGGGTTTATTTCCGGTTTGTCAAATAACTAATATAACTGTGTTAGAGGTTGATTGAAAGGTATATGGATCACGGTAGGAACCTTGCCTAAGAGTTGATATTTTATTGGTATCTCGAATATAATCATTGTTGCTCGCTATTTTTAAATTGAGACTATAAGACCTTACTTGCCTGTGATCGCAAGGCCTTGCCTGTGCGACTGGTTGCCCAGGAATATTATTAGATTTTACGAAGCTACTGGGATTTGAGAATATTTGTTTAGAAAACTTTTAATTTCTTCCTTCATTATGTTTAAGCTTGTTAATCGAGAAAGTCACCCAGTAAACAACATTATTATCGACATAACGTAGGTTCTCTAAACATGAAAATAATCGATGAAGCTTATAAGATTGCAAATTCAAAGCATTAGGTTTTTCCACTTCAAAGCTAGTTAGATAATAAATCGAAAATCGCAGTAAAACCGAAATTAAAACGCAAACCAAGATCTATTAACATACAAAAAATTATAGGCTCATTATGGCCTAATCAAATATCGCATTAAAAAATTTGGACTCCACTCGTTCTTGACCAAGCCTTAGGTCATTTATTTTAAAACTAGCAGAACCCAAATCAAAAACCAAAACCTATTGGCATACAAAGAATTTTAGACAGTGCAATTACAATGTTTTGCAACTCGTGCAAAAAAAATGTTTCCGCTTACATTTACGGACATTGTTTCATGTAATCTCTGTGATTGCCAATTTTGTTACGATTGTAGTGGGCTTGACAGTGCTGCGATTAACTCAATTACAAAGTACACCAGCATTTGCTTTTTCGGCAACTGCCGAATACCCTTGATCACAAACAATAACATGTTCAAGATTTTGAGAAAAAATTGATGTGATAGTGGACAAAGCCGCTGACGATTTGGACTTAAAGAAAATTAAATCGGAGGTGGCTGAAAACCGTAAATTAATCAACGCATTGTCAAATAAACTTGTTGACGATAATTCTAACCCGACAACATCTGCTAAAGTGGTCAAGTCTAGCTCCAGTATCCATGATGTATCGATGCTGCCACAAGTTATTGTATTATTGTTGTAAACTGTCTCAGTCGTATCGACCCATCCACCTCAATCGATCAGATCGTTGGCTATTTCTGCGATAAACTTCAAAATTGAAGACCGCGTTTTGGACAGCTCACAAACGTTCGTTTAATTTAAATTTGGTTTGAAGGAGGCTTTTTACCTGCTTAATAATTCTGATGTTTGGCCTGCTGGTGCTATAATCCGCCCATTTATAAATTATTCACGCATTACAAAAAACTGGACTGTGGCTACGTTTCAACAGCCAAAGTTACTACTGCGTTAACCAATCAGTTTATTTTATCAACGACCGTCACTTCATCTAATACCATCAACGCCTTCACTTCTATCTACTATCACAATGCCTCCAGTATCCGAGGTAAAACGAGGAATTTCCGCTTAGACTTGACAATGTTTTTGATGTTATAATAATCAGCGAGACCTGGCTTACGATCAATATGTTATCCGAAGAGTAGTTTCCATCTGACTGTGTCGTTCATGTCGGATGTCTACATAACACGTTTATCAACTACATCGACTCAGCCGTTATAACTTCAGTTTGTCCTTGTGATCAAATTATCATTGTGGACGACTTTAACTTACCCGGAATATCTTGGAACGATGTTGATGGTGTGTTCTTTTCATCCTCAACTGATGAGAAAGCATTGACTATCATCGATTACTTCGCTTCCATATCAACAACACAGCTTAACCGTTTCAGCAACAGTCGCGGGAAATTCCTGGACCTGCTATTTGCCAACGATGTCTTGCATATGCTAATGTTGTTCCATGCTTGGACTTCACTGAACGGGAGAGCATTGTATGATAAATATTTTTTATACTAAATGTACAACTAATTATTTTTCTAATATTTTTCACTTTAATTTTAGAATGGCCGACTATGCGTCCTTGATCGAATTTCTCAGCACTGCCGATTGGGACTTTTTACAGTGCGGTGCGGAATTGAATGACATGGTGCACAGATTCAATGAGCTTCTCGGGAGTGGTATCGAGAGACAAGTGGATTATCAATAATAAATCCGGCTTTCGTGAGCCATGCATGATATAATACCGAGTTGATGGTGCTCGAGAAACGACGTAAGAAGTTTCATTCCCTGTACAGAATTTAAGATCCTCAATTGGTTCCTTTACAACAATTACGTAGTGTAAATCGAGCAAGTTTTGACATAAAATCACAAAAAATTTTGGAACTTCATTAACAGTAAGAAGAAAGTATCTGGTTTTCCGTCGAATAAGTCTTACCAGGCCTCCACCGCCAGTCAGCCATCTGATATTTGCAATTTGTTTGCCAATTCAAACGTTGCGCTGTATGTCTGGCCCCTGCAGTTACCTTCTTGTTTAACGAAAGCCTTCGTCTTGGTTTTTTTCAGGATACCTGGAAAATCTCATTTGTTCCTCCAATTTTCAAGGCGGGTAATGGAAGTGAGGTTAGTAATTATCGTGGTATCGCCATCCTTTCTGTGTTACCCAAACTGTTCGAGTCCATGGTTCATAGAGTATTACACTTCCATACCAAGAGACTTATTTCTCCTTTTCAGCATGGATTTTATCCCGGTTGGTCTACCATGTCTAACTTGTCCTCTTTTCGTGGTCATTTATTTAACAGTCTAAACTCCAAGCAGCAGCTTGACGTTGTCTATACCGACTTCGCAAAGGCTTTCGATGTGATTGATCACTCTATTCTTATTAGCAAGTTGGAGAGTCTCGATTGTCATTTCAGTCCCATCGACTGGTTGCGTTTTTACCTCTCAGATCGGTGGCAATCTGTTAGGATTCTGGATTTGTTCTCCCCATTATTTCGGGCGCCATCCGGAGTGCTTCAGGGTGGTCATATCGGCCCACGGTTATTTTCATTATTTACTAACGATGTTGTAAAATATTTTAAGTTTGCCAACTGCCGCCTCTTCGGATGACATGAAAATTTTCGCCCGGGCCGGGTGATTTTTGAACATGAATTTATGAATCAAAAATTAAACAAATCATCTAAATTTTAATTTAATATTTTTAATACACTATTCAAAGAACACATATTTGAAAATCAGCCATCATAATGTAGTATTTATTTGGTAAATTTAAACTAAAGCGGAGCATAAATTTATTAGTTTTCTATAAAAATGAGCTTTCCGTTTAGTTGTGTAGGTTTATAAAGTAAAATAATAAAGGGTACTGCCGCGGATTCCTCTTACATCCAATTTAGAATTTAGTTTTATAAAAATTTAAGTTATTTGGTAAATTCTGGTCACATGCACATCAGAAGTTTCGAGATGAACGATGCACTTAATAGCAATCTAAACATTCCACATTTATAACAAAATTAAAGAGAACAAACAATAATATTATTCATATAATAAAATTTTTACGTCAAAATCTATTTACGAAAATTATTTTTGTATACAAAAAATCAACGATGTCATGATTTTCTTAATTAAATATTATTACAAAACAGAACAAAACGTAAAAAACTTCAATTTTATCCGATTGCAAAACCGAGGTTTCTGTAATTCGAAAATCCGTTTACAGATGTCTCTGTAATAAATTTACTTGAAATTACAGAAAAGCGTAAAATAATTAAAAAACTATTTACGAAAATAAACCATTATTATTGTAAGTTAAGCACGAAATCTGTAATACAATAATTTAACATAATTAATAAAACTCAAAACAATTATAAATTTTATTTATTATTCGGTTGGCGTAAATAAAACTTTTCGTCGTAAAATATTCACCATCATAGTTGCTGCGCGCTTTAAAACAATAATAGAAAAATGTCACAATTTTTCCAAATTTGTGTTTTTTTTCAATCTAATTCGCTGGTGTTGCGTTTCTCAGTTGCAGGAGATCTCCATAATTTATTGAACCAGGCAGTATACATAAATGAATTGTCAAATTTTCGAAACAAACATTTGGATTTTAAATTTTTTTTAAAATTTTAGCGACATTTTTTGATTGGTTTTGTAATTGTGAAAAGATTTATAAAATAACAATGTTTTTATTTGGTGAAGTTCTGTTTTGTTTATACTACAGGATGAATCAATATAGGCTGCGAATTTGTTGCGATGAAAAATCAAATTTTTACCAAGTAACGAAAAACAGTTTTCGAAGTTTGTCATCAACAATGTTGAAATAAAATCCAAAACACAATAATCCCCATATTACATTACTACTCCAAAAGCCTTTTTTAACGAATTTTTGTTTTGGAAAAATAATGCTGAACTTCTTTATGGAACACTCTATACTAATTTCTAATTTTCTGTACATACACATAAACAAATTCTTGTTTCTACAAAAAAAAAAAAAAAATTGTGTTAGACTAATTTAAATGTTTTTGCGTTAACTCAACATAATATGATTCAATATTAAAATATGCTTTTCCTGAATATTGAATTAACCATTCACATTGAAAATTGAAACAAAAAATTTATGTTTTTATTTACAAAAAAGCTTCTAAAAAATACTAAAATACACTGGTTTGGTTGGTATGAAAAAGTACAAAAAGCTTCCCCTCTATGGAAAGAAAAAATGGCTGAATCTTACGGCTCTTATATTTAGGAGGCTCTGGTTCTACTCATTCTTGACATATGAGTAGCTTAGGTCATTTAATTTAAAGCCAGCATAACCTTAGAGCGTGTTTCAATTGGTTTAAATACCGCATAAAAAGTTAAAAAGTTAAAAATTGTGGTGAATAAAAATGTCAAACTTTTTATCCGCTTCAAGAGCTGATAAAAATTTTATATAGAAAACATTTGGCTGGCAAAAATATTTGTTTGTAAATAAAAACTTTGCATGTAAAAATTTTGTGAAAAATTGCAATAATATATATGTAAACTGACCATAATTGACTAATTAATATTTAAAAAGTATTTATTTTACATGTTTTCATATTTAAATTGTCTATATATGTTCACAATTAAACGTAAAATAAGCAACCATGTTGTTGTCAAAATTTTACCCAATTGAAACACATAAAAAGTTAAAAAGTTGAAATATATTTACCACGAATAAATTTTTAACTTTTTAACTTTTTATGCGGCATTTAAACCAATTGAAACACGACCTTAGTCGAAAATCTTTTAATGGAGCATTTGATCATGCCATAATGAGCCTAAAATTATTTGTGTGTCTATTAATTTAGGATTCTGCTAGCTTTGAAGTGGAAATGATTTTTCTAGAACGAGCAGAAAAACGTTAATGAGAAATTTAATTAGCCCAAAATTAGCCTATAATTTTCCATAGCTTTTAAATCATTTTGGAACGAATGGAGCCCAATTTTTTTTAAGAGACCATTTAATTAGCATATTATTGGCTTATAACTATCCATAGTATCTAGTAATGTTCTGCTGGATGGGTTCTGCTAGCTTTTGGCACGTAACTAAAGACATCACAGCGGAAAATTGTAAAATATTAAGGTAAATGTACCTTAAAAATGAAAAACAATAAATGATAAATGACGGGTGTGAACTATGTCCTAACTTTGTCCTAACCTTTTGAAATGAGTTAAACTCTCGTTATAACGAATTTTAAAATTAAAAATAATGTTTTATGCAAATTGGGTATAAAGGTATAATGATAAAATCGTATATTTCTCTCTCTCTCTGGCCTTCACATCCCATGAAGGGATTTCGCCGCCTGCACTAAGGCCCTCCATCCATCTCGATCCACCGCTCTCGTCCTCCAGTTTCGACATCCTAATGTTCGTAGATCTTGTTCGATGTCGTCGCGCCAGTGTAGTCGGGGTCTTCCTCTACGACGTACTCCGGCTGGTTGTTGGTGGAACACTTTATTTATCATCCGTTGTTGGGGAGACCTTGTAACGTGGCCGAGCCATCTCACTCGATTGGATTTGATGAATCCGATAATATCGCTGCCTCCGAGGAGTTGCTTTATTTCGTGATTCATACGAATCCGATATTCGTTGTTCGCAACTTTAATTGGACCAAACATTGAACGGACAACCTTCCTTTCGAAGGTAGATAATAATCTACAATCGTTAGTGGTCATGGTCCAGCTCTCGCTTCCGAAAACCAGCACAGGTCTTATAAGTGCTTTATAAAGTGCGAGCTTGCACGACTGCGATAGATGTTTCGATCGCAATAATTTTGATTTGGCGTAGAAAACTCGTTGTCCGGCAGCGATTCGGTCTTTTATTTCTGCCTGCATATCATTCGACGATGTTATAACTGACCCGAGGTATTTAAAGTTTTCGACGCTATCAAAGTTGTGGTCGCCAATTCCGAGATTTGCCGTAGAGATGTTCCTAGGTGTTACTAAATATTTGGTTTTACTGCTGTTCACCTCCAAACCAACTCTTCTTGCGCAGCGATCGAGCGGTATGAAACTGTCTTTGATATCGCTAGGTCTTCGGCCAAGAAGCACGATATCATCTGCATATCCAAGAATTTGGCCTGACTTATTAAATATACAGCGCGAAGTTTCGATGTTGCTTTTCCTCACTACGTACTCAAGCGCCAGATTGAACAGCAAAGGCGCGAGTGCATCGCCCTGTCGAACACCAGATGTTATTTCAAAGGGGTCTGACACAGATCCTTCAATTACGATTCTACATACAGACCCGGATGTTGTTAATTTGCACAGAGAAACGAGTTTCTCTGGGATTCCCAGGCATATGAGCGCGGCCCATAGGTTGTCGCGGTTTATACTGTCATACGCCTGTCTGAAGTCTATATATAGTTGATGAATGGTTATGTTATACTCCCAACATTTTTCCAAGATCATCCTCATGATGAAACACTGGTCAGTGGTCGATCGGTTGGGACGAAAACCACACTGATAGTCGCCAATGATGTTTTCGGCGAAAGGGATGAGTCTGGCAAGTACAACATTAGCCAACACTTTGTAAGCAGTGTTCAATAGAGCTATGCCACGAAAGTTTTCACATTTAAGACGGTCGCCTTTTTTATGCAACGGACATATGAGTGCGGTCTTCCAATTCTCCGGCAACTCTTCTTGGTCCCAAATACAAACGACTAGATCGTATAAACTTGTTGCAAGAGTAGCGGCTCCGAGTTTAATTAGTTCTGCGGGGATTCCATCGAGACCGGGTGCCTTGCCGTTTTTCAATCGAATAATAGCTGCGTCTACTTCCTCTACTGTGGGATATTCGACAAAGACCTCTTCACCTGGCGGAGCTATTGCTCTAATGGGGGTAACTTCGTCATTCCGATTTAGCAGATTTTGAAAGTAGGTTTGCCATACTGAGAGAACATCAGCCACGTTTGTTCTCAGCTCTCCATTCCCGTCTTTGATGGCTGTACTTCTTGGGTGGAAATCTTTAGTGAGATTCCTGGCGTTAGCAAAACAGTCCCTTGAGTTTCCTACTTCCGCTTGGAAGCTGATGTTTTCGATGCATAATCTCATATGTTCGTGCTTCTTTTGTCGAAGGAATTTAGTCGTGGCTTTCCTAGCGCGGAGATATTCTGCTAGAGTGCTTCTGGTGTTGCGAGCCAACCATTTTTCACGAAGCGTTCGTTTATTTTCGACGTCCCTTCGGCATTGATCATCGAACCAATCGTTGCGGGGCCTCGAAGGTCTTCTTCCGATGGTATTTTGCGCCGCGGTTGTTATGGCTGACTGTATAGCGTGCCACTGCTCCTGGATGTTAGGAGGAGCTTCTTCATTGTTATGGGGCCGGTCTAAATAATTAGTGACAGCTGATTGGTAACTCTGCAGTGACGCTTGGTCTTTTAGAGCATCGATATTCCATCGAACGGTCTTTTGTGCTTGTCTGTTAAACGTAGATGACAGTTTGCACTTATACATAAATATGACAAGCATGTGATCGCTGTCCATGTCTGTACCTCTGTAGGATCTAACGTCAGATATGCTGGTGGAGTGTCTCTTGGACACCATGACGTGATCGATTTGGTTTTCAGTTCTTCCATCATTCGATCTCCACGTTACTTTGTGGATTCTCTTATGTGGGAAAAACGTACTTGATACAACTAAGTTGTACGTTATTGCCAGGTCTCCACTCCTACCGATTTTTGCATTAAAGTCGCCCACGATGATTTTAATGTCGTGGTGCGGTATGTTGTTGATGACTTCCTCGAGCTCGACAAAGAAGAGATCTTTGATGTCATCTGATTTATCTTCGGTGGGTGCATGCACATTAACGATCGTGATGTTAAATTTCTTAGTGCGAAGTCTGACCGTGCATATCCGCATATTGATAGGGCGGAAATCGATGATATGGTGCTTCACGCGCCGATGGATGAGGAAGCCAACTCCAAATTCTCCTCCGTTCTGATGGCCGCTGTAGTGAAGAGTGTAACCATTGGTGGTGTCATGGATCCCACTCCCAGACCATCTAAGCTCTTGTAATGCAAGTACGTCTAATGTGTAACTCTTTGCTTGGTTCGAAAGGTTCCGGAGATCTCCAGGTCTTAAGAGGCTAAGCACGTTCCATGTTCCCATTTTTAAAGCGTTGTCCGTGTACAATTTCCGAGGTCGAGTTTGTGATGAATCTGATATGGTAATCCGAGGCCTTTGTTTAGAGTTAATAACTTAAATGTTTTTATGAGAGAAGGTTGTTGGCCTGCCGCTCAACCCGCTTATTACGTGTGTGGGTCACGTACTGGTGAGAATCTTAAGGCATCCAGTCCTACCTTGAAACACATTTATATAGCGAGCCGCTTGATACAAGACAGACGCCCGCTTCAGCCGCTCCTAACCTGGAGAACAGACGCTGGTTTGGTATTGGTTTTGAGGCGCCAATGGCCCGCCTTGACATGTAGTGTCCATGACTATAAACAGGATTTAGTCTGCTCGTCTCCACTACACCGCCTGATTCATTTAGCGTTACCCAGGGAGCACCGGCGAGGAGGTATGAATCTAGGACTTTGCCCCCCAAACGTATATTACCCCTTTTTAATTGCAGAGAAATATTTAATGACCAAAAGATGGTATTGTGCGTAAAATTAAATTAATAAACTAAGCCGCGCTCATATGCCTGGGAATCCCAGAGAAACTCGTTTCTCTGTGCAAACTAACAACATCCGGGTCTGTATGTAGAATCGTAATTGAAGGATCTGTGTCAGACCCTTTTGAAATAACATCTGGTGTTCGACAGGGTGATGCACTCGCGCCTTTGCTGTTCAATCTGGCGCTTGAGTACGTAGTGAGGAAAAGCAACATCGAAACCTCGCGCTGTATATTTAATAAGTCAGGCCAAATTCTTGGATATGCAGATGATATCGTGCTTCTTGGCCGAAGATCTAGCGATATCAAAGACAGTTTCATACCGCTTGATCGCTGCGCAAGAAGACTTGGTTTGGAGGTGAACAGCAGTAAAACCAAATATTTAGTAACACCTAGGAACATCTCTACGGCAAATCTCGGAATTGGCGACCACAACTTTGATAGCGTCGAAAACTTCAAATACCTCGGGTCAGTTATAACATCGTCGAATGATATGCAGGCAGAAATAAAAGCCCGAATCGCTGCCGGACAACGAGTTTTCTACGCCAAATCAAAATTATTGCGATCGAAACATCTATCGCAGTCGTGCAAGCTCGCACTTTATAAAGCACTTATAAGACCTGTGCTGGCTTTCGGAAGCGAGAGCTGGACCATGACCACTAACGATTGTAGATTGTTATCAACTTTCGAAAGGAAGGTCATTCGTTCAATGTTTGGTCCAATTAAAGTTGCGAACAACGAATATCGGATTCGTATGAATCACGAAATAAAGCAACTCCTCGGAGGCAGCGATATTATCGGATTCATCAAATCCAATCGAGTGAGATGGCTCGGCTACGTTACAAGGTCTCCCCAACAACGGATGATAAATAAAGTGTTCCACCAACAACCAGCCGGAGTACGTCGTAGAGGAAGACCCCGACTACGCTGGCGCGACGACATCGAACAAGATCTACGAACATTAGGATGTCGAAACTGGAGGACAAGAGCGGTGGATCGTGATGGATGGAGGGCCTTAGTGCAGGCGGCGAAATCTCTTCATGGGATGTGAAGGCCAGAGAGAGAGAGAGAGAGGTGTATTCTCCAGACTTGCCTCCCTCTGATAATTAGTTATTCAGATCGATGTCTTTCTTATTTCAAAGCCCAGCGGTTCACGAAAGTTGAAGGTGTTCAAAAATGGCTTGATTATTGTTTTGCTTCGAAACCACCAAGTTTCTATCGCGAATTCATTCATTATCTACCTGATAAATGGTAAAAGTACAAATATATAGTAATGGCGAATAATTAAATACTTGATTTTTATAACAATTATATTTTCAATAAAGGTTAATTTGACTAAAAAAAGCACAGTTTCTATGTGCACACCTAATACATAAAAAGAAATAAGTATAAGGATGGCGAAAAAGAATCTATTATTTTTATTTTATTTCGTGGATTTATTTAACATCCACGCTTGAAGAGCGCTTGCCATGGACAAAAAGTGGAGATAATCGCTTAGTGCCAGGTCCGGTGGATGCATAATAACTTCCCAACTTAGCTTCCTGAGCTTCTGGCGGGTCATCATCGACGTGTGAGGGGGGACTGGCGTTATCCTGGTGGAACGCGACACCTTTCCTAATGGCTGATTATAGCCGCTTCTGGTCGGTTACTGCCTTCAATCGGTGCAGTTCATTCCTTGTTTGGCCACCGTTTGGGCCGCTTCGCTGGTCTTCGAACAAGATCGTTTCCATTTGATATTGTCGTACATGACACCTCAGTTATTTTATCAACATTTTCGACGGTACACATTCCAATGCGTGGTACATTTTTAATACGCAAATTAGCGGAACGGAATCAACGAAACCAAAATTGCGCATAATTGGCTGTGATCTGTATCGAGACCGTAGACACCATTCACAATTTCAGCCGCCTGACTTGCGTTTTCGCCTTTATCGAAGCAAAATTGTAAAATATAGCGAATTTTCTTTTTATTTACCTACTTTATGGCAAAATAAATTTTTAGTGCATGAATCTCCCCTTTCTAACAAGTATAAAGCGACAAATACATCACGGGATATATGTCACTAAAGCCATCTAGCGAAAAAATAATGGATTTTTTCCCCCAACCCATTATTTGTTCCAATAAACGAAAAGAGTCTATATGGAAAACGTAGAAATCAGGGGAACCTTCAATTTATGGGAAAAGCTTAAGTCTACAATTTCAAACCGCTCAGTCAATCCTTACTCATATAGAACTTTTTCAAGAGCAAATTTTCAATCATTGCCGATAAAACGAATGGTACATCTGCAAAAATCTCAAGGTCCTCGATTGCAGGCTTGTTAATCACTCGAAAAATTGAGGCTGAAGGAAATTTTGATTAATAGCATTGTAGTTAGAGGAGCCAAATTTCTTTCGCTGGAGATTTTTTTTTGATGCCTGCAAGCAAGTAATAATCGCTGGGTCCAAATCTCGCGAGTATGGCGGATGCGGAAGCAATTCAATGTGAAATTTGTGCAATTTTATTATTGTTGCTATCGACTTGTGACGTGGTGCATTATTTTGGTGAAAGAGCATTTTTTCTTCTTCATTTGTGGTCGTTTTTCAGCGATTTCTTCCTTCCAATAACCCGATATAATATTCGCTGTTAATTCTTTTTCCATTCTCAAGGTAGTCAACAAATATTATACCATGTGTATCCTAAAATACAGACGCCATAATATTTCCAGCCGACAGCTGTGCTTTTGGTCGCTTCGGACCAAAATCATTTTTATTGCGCTCAAACAGCTTCAAACAGCGCACGGAATCATGACGCGTTATCGTTGTTGATCCATTGTGAGCAAACGCGGTACTCACTTCGAACACAGCTTCCTCATGGCCAAATGTTCGTGCAAAATATGACCAGCACATTCCATTGATATCTTTACAATGTCATCTATCTCACATAACTTCACTTTACGGTCAACAAAAATATTTTCTTGGATTTTTTATGTTTTCTGGAGTCACAGCCTCATTTTATTTTAAATTTGTTTATATACGTATGTTCCGCATGTTCAAATATTACAAATATGATAATTCATTATAACGAGACATTAACTAATACATACTCATAATAAAATAGTCAGGACAATTTTAGGACAAACTTCACACGCGTGAGGTTTATCCTAAATTTTGTTTTTGGAATTTTAGGACAAAGTTAGGACAAACTTCACGGGTATGATAAATGAAGTTCACGCTCATAAGAATGAACATTTATTTTTCGTTTTTATGTTTTTTGGACCTGCATGCATACAAACCATATTCTTTTTATTTGCCTTCGACTTGGACGTACATATATATTTGCAGTGCTTATTCTAAAAGTATTTCCTTTTAACCTTGACCTAACGCAAAAGGATAAAAACAGAGAAGCAAAAACAGAGAGTTACATTATATTGGGGTCTTGGGGAAATAGATTTCCGAAACGTTACAAATGTAAAATTTGAACATTTCTTTTCTCTTTGTTTTTCATGTTTGGAATTTTCGTTATATTTTTGTCTCTCGCAGCTTTTATAAAATTACATGTGCTTATTGCATCAGTATCAGTTAGTTATATCCCTCCCTATTGGTGAGGAAAGTGGTGCTAATGTATTGCTTTGCTCATTTTTTTTTAATTAAATTTTACGTAATTTTGAATCGGGTTCGGTATGGAAATTAATTTTTTTTAAGCCAAAATTAAATGTTATGTTTTACTACTACTTTTACTTATTAAATTGAACCACAATTAAATCCATTGGTTGCTTTGTAATTTATCGTGTGAAAATTAAAATTTAATTAAAACATTAAATAGTTTTGTGGTGAAATAATGTTTGAAAAACACGGCAATCGGTTTCTGAGATATTTAATTTTATTAATTCGTTTTTTGGTAATAGGAGTATGTTGTGGTAAGCTAAATGGAATTACTTATTGTTAAGTGTTTTCACCGAATTTTCATTTGATTACGTGCCAATAATACCGAACGAGTGCTGCAAAGCCTAACTGATGCAAAAAAAATCTAAACTATAAAAGCCGTGCTTCTCCTGTATTTTATTCATATACTTGAAGAGTAGTAATACTCGAAAAGGTTGTTCTATGTTGGTGTAGCAGGATACCGGTAGATAATAGGTAAATCCTATTTTAACTATCTTGAAAAAATGTTTATATTTTGACTAAGAAAATATTTTTTTGTTTCTACGATTAATTTTCCTTTACCGAAAAAGATTTGAGTGTTTGTCACATCAGATTACTTTGTCACAGTTTTAATGGAAAATAAAACAAAATTTCATTCAAAAAAATTTACGGACGATGTAGTGCTCGGATCCTTTATCGATTTTTTTTTTGTATAACTTATTCGAGTTCATTATGAAAAGTTAGTGACTAAAACTTTTGATGATAATAAATTGTTGTATTTTTTTTTGTAAAACAAAGTGCTTATAACTTTACCTGAGAGTGGTATGGTTGAGAATAATATTGAGGGAAATTTAAATCTTGAAAAAATCTATGGAACAAATTTTCAGATTCGTTTTTCGGTTGCATTATATTTAACTATTTACCGTGAATACCATTTATCGTGTGTACAGTTTATCGTGTGCAAGTTTAGCGTGTGCAAGATACATGTCGCACACTATGTTTAGGTAGCATCTAGTCGGATATGGGCGAGTCCCGTTAAACCCCATGCAAGAAGCCATCATTACAAAAATATTAAATTAAGTGTGCATTTTGCAAAAAGAAGGATTTGGAATGACTATAGAAGGCCTCCTAACATAACATCGACTTCAATCATCTACCCCCATAGAAAAAACAATTAGTTCATAATGAATGAACGCAACCAAAAAAAAACAACTTCGTTCACAAAAAAATGAACTTAAAATACTAATACAAAATGAAATGAAAAATTTAAATTAGAAGAACTTTTTAAATTTAAATTAGTCCCATTTGAAAATGACGTAACATTAGAAAAATTAGCAGAGCGAGCTGATGATTTGATAGAAACGATGTCGCAACAGCAAGTAATGGAGATTAGTAATAATTCGCATGCCGTTAAACTAAAGGAATCTGAAGTTCCTTCAATTAATGAGTTTCAGGAGATGTTGTCGAAGTTCCGTAGGGATATTTTATTGGAAGTATCCGCTTTACGAACCACATTTAAAGCTCACAGTCCGCATAAGGCGTCTAGAAGTTCGTCAAAATCGAGAGAGCGAACATATGATGTAAACGAGTATTTTTACCATCGTCGCTTTAAGGATAAGGCAACAAAATGTGTTTATGGTTGTCGTCACCATGACCAATTTATCAAAATTCAAAATTCAAAAAACTAAATTCTGGTCATCATCTAGAGACGTGTGAGGATGAGATTTTTACAAATCGTTTGATAATTCTTGACCAAAATTCTAGTTGTAAATTTCTGGTAGACACAGGAGCAGACGTGTCAGTTTTGCCCAGAAATTTTAGTAACAAAAAAGTCGTTGAACCTGAGTTTCATTTATACGCAGCAAATGGTACCAAGATTAAAGCCTATGGAACGCAGACAATTCCGCTAAACATTAGTTTACGTAGGGTGTTTAGATGGTCCTTTATAATTGCTGAAGTATCAATGCCCATTAACGGTGCAGATTTTTTAAAATCAACCGGATTAATAGTAGATATAACAAAAGGCAGAGTTATAGATCCAATAACAAATTTATATACAGTAGGATCCATTACGCAAAATCCAAGTCCTTCGTTAGCATTAGTTGATACAAATAAGATTAATCCGGATATCAACAATTTATTAAAAAATTTGAAGTAATTACTCGGGAAACAGTTAAAATGAATACGCCTAAACATAACGTTACGCATTGTTTAGAGACACGAGGGCAACCAGTTATGTGCAAAACGAGGCGCTTGAAAAACGACAAATTAAAAATAGCGAAGGAATACTTCGAAAATATGATGGCGCAAGGTATGTGTCGGCCAAGTAAGAGTGAATGGGCCAGTCCTCTACATTTAGTACCCAAGAAAAACGGTGAGTGGAGGCCTTGTGGAGATTACAGGGCATTGAATAACGTGACCACCCCTGATAACTATCCAGTACCACATCTTCAGGACTTCTCATTTCAGCTCGCACGTTGCATGATATTTTCGACGTTAGATTTAGTTCGAGCATATCACCAAATTCCAATTGAACCTCGAGATGTACCAAAAACAGCCATATCAACACCATTCAGATTATTCGAATTCAATAGAATCACATTCGGCCTCCGAAATGCAGCACAGTCGTTTCAGCGATTAATGCATGGATTGTCATTCTGTTTCGTTTATCTGGATGATATTCTTATTGCATCCACGTCAATGGATGAACATTTATCGCACGTTGAACAGGTTTTCTAACGCTTAGCTGAAAACGGGCTTGTAATTAAGTTGGATAAATGCGTTTTTGCACAGAAAGAAATCTCGTTTCTTGGCCATTTGGTAAATATGAATGGAATTTTACCGTCTCCAACAAGAGTAGATGTAATTCGGGATTTTCCGCAACCTGTTAACATACAGCAGTTAAAACGTTTTTTAATAATGATGAATTTTTATAGGTGATTCATTCCATCCGCAGCGCATGATCAGGCCATTTTGAATGATTTTTTAAAGGGATATAAGAAAAATAGTAAATCACCAATCGTTTGGACGGAAGAATCGGTATTAGCATTCGAAAAGTGCAAATATAAGTTAAGTGATGCCACCCTCCTAGCTCATTCTGATATGTCGGCAAAGCTATCAATAATGGTAGATGCTTCAGACACAGCAGTAGGAGCTGCCATGCAGCAGTTAGTAAGGGAAGTTTGGCACCCACTAGGTTTTTACTCTGTTAGGTTGACTGATTCACAAAAAAATACAGTACCTATGATCGGGAGTTGTTAGCGGCTTATTTAGGGGTGAAATACTTTAGATTCTTTCTCGAGGGACGAAATTTCATTCTCATTACGGACCATAAACCATTAATTTACGCATTTAGGCAAAATTTAGACAAAGCATCACCACGACAAAGACGTCAGCTAGACTTTATTGGACAGTTCACAACGGACTTGCGACTTGTAACGGGTATAGATAACGTAGTAGCTGATACGTTATCTAGAGTAGAACCTATTGACATTCACGAGACTGTTGACTATAACAAACTGGCTACAGATCAGTTGCAAGACTCGGAACTGAAGGACATTCTACAGGACGAGAACTCCGGACTGAATTTACAACGTCGACCGCTAGCTTTCAATACAGAACATTTCATTTACTGTGACATATTGACTGGACAAACAAGACCTTTCATCCCAAGAGAATGGAGGAAGAAGGTATTTGAGTCGCTACACAATTTGTCGCATCCTGGAGTAAAAGCTTCTGTTAAATTGTTGTCAAAACATGTTTTGTGACCTTCAATTAAAAAGGATGTTAAGGAATTGGCACAAGCATGTGTGGCTTGTCAAAAATCCAAAGTAACAAGACACACACAAGCACCAATTTATAATTTCGAAGTTACTAAGGAAAGATTTACTGAGGTTCATATTGACTTAGTTGGACCGTTACCCTTATCCAACAATCAAAAATATTGTCTAACCATGATTGATAGATATTCACATTGGGCGGAGGCAATTCTGATACCAGATATCAATGCAAATACGGTGGCAAGTGCTTTTTATTCAAATTGGATAGCTCGGTTTGGTGTTCCTAATTTTATAGTAACAGATCAAGGTTCACAATTCAAATCTAATCTTTTTTCAGAATTATCACAATTAATAGGTTTCGAAAGAAGACGCACTACATCACATAACCCTAAATGTAACGGAATGATTGAACGTTGGCATAGAACATTAAAAGCAGCGATTATGTGTTACAATAGACCGGATTGGACAGAGATATTACCACTCGTATTGTTGGGTTTGCGAACTTCGTTTAATGAGGAGTTGAAGACTACTCCTGCAGAGTTGGTATACGGAAGTACAGTAAGAGTTCCTGGGCAATTTATGGAACCACCAAATGCTTCAATTCCGCAATCCGAATTCGTAAACAACTTAAAAAGACATTTTGAGGAATTGAAACCAGTAAATGCATCGCGACATTCTAAAGAGAGATTCTTCATTAGTAAGAGATTAGAAGATTGCTCTCATGTCTTTATTCGAACAGATGCAGTTAAAAGGGCACTTCAACCTCCGTATACCGGTCCTTTTAAAATTGTAAAGAGGGATAACAAATTTTTTGAGCTAGAAATTAAAGATGAAAAAGTTAACATTTCAATAGATAGACTCAAACCTTGTTATTCTGAACGTAAAGATGAGTTGTTTGATAATCAGCCGTTAGAGACAAATGTGTCATTAAATTTTGATAATCAGCCGTTAGCGACAAAGGTGTCATTAAATTTTGATGATAAGGCTGATGAATTAATTGCAGAAACTCCATCATCTAAAAAGAAAGTAGTTTTCGATTAACATGTACAAAGTAGTAAAGAATCAAAAGAGGTGTTGTCAAGACATGGTCGTGTGATAAAACTACCAGTACGATTTAAGAATTGAAACACCAGACTTCGTATCATGTAATTTAATATTTACCAATTTTTCTAAATTCCACTGGAAGTGGAGTGTATGTGGGTGTATCCGTTTTCTTGTCGTTGTATTTTCTGTAAATATAGTTATAAAAATAAATTTATTAAATGTTGTTCTTATTTTTATAAGTTTTATTTCTTTTTATTAAATACTTTACCTTAATATATGTTTTGTTATTATTATTTGTTATGACATCTAGTTGTTAAGAAATGTATAATTAATGACATTTCTGAATGGGCTAATGGATGCGTTTTATGTAAATAATGTAGTTAGGTACAGTTGATGTGACGAATCATAGAGTCCTTAGCCAGGTTGTATATCAGAAAAAATAGTATATAAGATTTTGTTTTAAATTTTTCCACCAGTCGATTAAAAATATATGTTCCATTAATTAAGGACACATAAGACACAAATAGAATTGTATAACCGTAAATTTTATAATTTTAATATATTGAATAAATAATTATTAAATACAATATAAATTGAGTTAAAATCTTTATTATGTAATTTATATTTATAAAAGTGAATCAAAAATAATAGCTAATAAAAATATAGCAGCTGCTGTAAATATCAGTATTGGAGGACTGATAGGAATCCGCATATATGATCATAAATTAAATAAATATCAAATATATTTATTGCAACACACACACACACCTCCCGAAACCTTTCATTTGAATTTATTTCCAGCTACGACACTTTAAACGGTAAGTTTTTAGAAATTTTCAAATTTTTTGTGTGTGCGATTTATTCAATCAAGTTTTCCCAGACTTCCAACATAAAAATCGACCTAAAAATTTTCCATTTGTAAGTATCAATAAGACCTTTCATTTGAACCTGTTTTTAGCCTTGACACTTTAAACGGTCAATTTTTAGAAATATTCAAATTTTTTCTAAAAACTCAGTTGGAGCCAGATTACTCTAAATACGAGTATATTAACATTTATGTAACAATTTTAAGGATTTATCTGAAGAACTGTACGATAGTTGCATCAATTAAATGCAATTCGATATTCTTTTGGCTTCAGGCAGCTTCCATCTTAAAGTACAGCTATTCTTTAATAAATGATCGAAGAGTTATTAACAAAATTTTCGCTAAATTATTTAGTTTGGCTTTCTCGAGCAACGCTTCGAATCCTGACTTTGACTATTTCTAGTAGTTTACCGTCCTGATTAATCGCGACACTGTGGTCTCTGAAAAGACGCTTTAATTTTTCTTACCCATAAGAAAGGCTGCAAATATTAATAATTAAGCATCGTGTAAGAGTCACTGTATCTTTATTGTAAACCTTTGTTTTCTGTATTTCACATCGTTTCCCCAAAGGTCCTTCCACAATCAACCTCACCATGTTTACATCAAATTTAATTGTCATGGAAGCAGAGAATGAAGAAGATGCAGTTACTATGGAGTAAAATAGTTCTCAGAAACATTATTTTATTTAAGCTCAAGACCCTAGACCCTCTAGACCCTATTTGAATCTTTTTCCAGCCATGACACTTTAAACAGTCAATTTTTAGAAATTTTCAAATTTTGTTTGTGCGATTTATTTATCGAAATTTTTGGACTCTTCACATGAAAATTGTCCTGAAATTTTTGAAGTTTTGCTTGGTACTTATATACCATTGAGTTTTCTCCTTATTAAAATAGTTTTTTAATTATAGTTTTAATGCATTTAATAAAAAAATTTGATTTTGAATAGTATACGTTGATGAACCGAAATATACATTTTTGATTTAAAAAGTAATTACTGTTTAACACCAAAATTACGAATCTGCCTTACCGTCCTTTACTGGCGAAATATACAAGCTGTTTTTGAATCTACACTATCGACTTTTTCGGCTGATACAT
Organism: Nephrotoma appendiculata; assembly: GCA_947310385.1. NCBI lineage: Eukaryota > Metazoa > Arthropoda > Insecta > Diptera > Tipulidae > Nephrotoma > Nephrotoma appendiculata. The sequence goes on along the minus strand of OX371224.1, from coordinate 131,893,706 downwards.
TTTAGTGTTTACAGCCGATTCTGCATTATCGACATTTTTCGGCTGGAGCGAGTCGGCTAACTTTAACAGTATGGAAAAGACAGCAAAAATTAAATGAATTAGCATCTCGCGACTTTTTCCTATTTTCAAACATAAAGAAATTACCCGGTGGAAAGAGATTTAGGCCAAATGTTGAAATATAATAGCTGAAACGAACGCTCATTTTGAAAATTTTGATAAATCATATTTTAAAGAAGGTTTACCGTAGTTAAAAAATTGTGTTAGAGAATCGCTGGAATAAAAGGAGGCTAAAAGGAGACTATATGTTGAAAAACAAAGTGAATTTTACTTTAAAACTATATGTTTACTATTTCATTCTAAGGACTTATCAATCCACCTTAGTATGAGTGCCTTGGATAATTCTTTTGAGGAGTTCGAATATTGTACATCCGTAGATTAGGACTACTGCTGTAAAGATTACAATAATCGTGGAGCTTATATTACATCCCCCTCCTTTAAATTCGAAACTCTAAAGAATTTTGACATTGTGCGTTACAAGCATTATAAAAACTAGAACCATTTACCTTATTTGAACATTATGAATATACATAAAATAATTGATTTTAAAATTTTTATCTTAAACCAGAAATTATTAAAGAGGATTGTTGTATTTGTATACCACTGCGCTTCACTTGTAAAAAATTTTGATAGAAATTTTGGTTTGTTTGAATTTTATAATACTGACAAATTAATGCGATCTGACAAACGCTCAAATCTTTTCTATTAAAGGAAAATTAATGGCAACATAAAAATATAAACCATCAGTATCAATCATTTTCTAGACAGAAAATATTTTTATCAATATAATTATAGAACAATCTACACAATATACAACAGTGTTACATATATACGAGTATATAAAAATAAAACAAACTTTTCAAATTAAACTAATTACGTGTCAAGAATACGAAGAAAAATTTACAAAGTACTCAATTCTAGAGGTTTTATCTAAAGAAAACACTGCTCGTAACGGTTGGGTTTTGTTCAATTTCCCTAGTATAACCACATTACATGTTCGTTATAAAAATTATTATATATCGAGAACATCTGATTTACTAAACACAATACTTATGTATACTGTTAAGGTACGCGGGAAAAACGTGAACGATCGTTTGCCATTTCTTAACCGATTACGATTACGATGTGATTGTGTAGATTGGTTGGAAATAGGATTATAAACTGATTTTTTGCGCATTGATACTCTGGAATATGTCCACCTGGAACAGAACTCGACCATTTCTTAACCTATTATGAAAAGATTGAGTATGTTGGATGGAAATGGGATTCGACACAATCCGATTCTGACGCACAGCCATTGACTAACAAATGGTCTTAGGTAAGACTTTTTGTATCTGTTTTGAGTTTAATCTTAACTAACACTTTTCGTATTCTGCATGTAGTCTTAGTTGGCAAAAAAATGACTTACGTAAGACACAACAATTTTTTATTCTTTATATGATAGTACTATATAATTTTTCAGCCGGAACCTTATAATTATAGCCGGAATCTCATAATTCCAGTCAAAGCCTTATAAAGCCGACCGGAACCATACCCTCTACATCCAAACCAACTATGGCACAAGAAGCACAAATTCATTGTACATCACTGTACACTATCTGATTTTTCAGTCGGAACCCATATTAAGCCAGTCGGAATCTTTTAAAGCCAGCCTGGTCAACTGGAATCATTTGGAGTTTGCACAATGAGCACAATGAAACTCTTAATGGGTCCCGTTGATAAAATTGCTGGCTTAATATGGGTTCCGGCTGAAAAATCAGATAGTACACAATAGCTGGGATGGTGTCGGCTGGCTTTGTAAGGTTCCATCTAGAACTATACGGTTCCGGCTGAAAAATCATATCGTACACAAGACATTGTGCTTCTTGTGCCATAGTTGGTTTGGCTGTAGAGAGTATGGTTGTAGCTGGCTTTATTAGGTTCCGGCGGCTATTGTAGTGGCTCCGGGTGACAGTTTATATGTTGCACACCTATTTAAGTGCATTGTACTGATTGTGCAAACTTCTAATGGTTCCGATTGGTAAAACTATGGTCCCAACTGGCTTTAAATTGTTCCAGCTGGCTTAATATAGGTTCCGTTGCATTGTGCTTCTTGTGTCATAGTTAGTTTGGTTCCGGCTGATATGGCTTTGAGAGTAAGGTTCTGGCTGGGTTTATAGGGTTTTGGATGGAATTATAAGCTTCCGAAGGAAAAATCGAATAGCTTCATGTGCACATAGTTGGTTTTGCTGTGGAGTGTAAGGTTCCGACTGCTATTGAAGTAGTTCCGGCTGACCTTGTTATGATTGCGGAGGAAAGCTTATATGTTTGACAGCTATATAAATGCATTTCCAGCTATTCATTTAAGTGCTCATTGTTCAAATTACTAACGATTCCGGTTGATAAAACTCTGGTTATGGCTGGCTTTAAATGGTTTCTACTGGAATTATAATGGATTCCGACCGAAAAAAATAGATAGTGTACAATGATGCATAATGGATTGTGATTATTGTGCCATCGTTGATTTGGCTGTAGAGGGTATGGTTCTAGCTGGCTTTATAAGGTTCAGGCTCGGATTATAAAGTTCCTGCTGAAAAATCATATAGTGCAGATTCATGCACATTACATCGAGCTACTTGTGGCTTAGTTGGTTTGGTTCCGGCTGATATGGTTTCGGCTGCAGTGACGAACACCACGGTTTGACATTTTCCTAAAAACCTACATTATGCTCGAACATAGAAATTAAATTAATAGCCAGTTGTATTGAAAACTGAATCATTTTAAACATAAAAATAAATTTTTTGACTATTTTAACATTTTTGTATCTTATCTTAATTTAAAAGAAATAGCCTAAGTTTTCACTCAAAATCCATTTGTGTGTTATTTGTATTCTGTGGGTCAATTTTGTTCAAAATTTGGCAGAAAAGACATGACCTTTTCGTATACGTATAAGGAGTATAGTATACAATTTTATATTAGTATGTGTAATTTTTCTGTGGTTATGTTTGTTTGTTTTCCGCCAATGTAAGCATCAAAAATTATGAATCGGTACAAATCGATTCAGTTTTTTAGTGCTTATGTCCTTTCGTCATCTCACAGCCATACAACTTTTTCGTTTTTTAACATGTTCGTGCAAACATCTTTCATTTTCTAATACTGTTAAGTTAGCCGACTGCTCCAGGCGAAAAATGTCGATAATGCAGAATCGGCTGTAACAACTAAAATATATCCCTTTTTCAACCAAAAAATATAATTGGTTCAATTTAAGTCCAAACCACACAAATGTGTGAGTAAAAAACCCTAAGTATGTAATGGTTTTATTGATAAAAATTTTCCCTTGATTTGAACTATAACTAACACAATTGTGTGTATAATTATAGTGTTTTTTCGTTCGAAAATAAGTTTGACAGGAATGCACAAATGTGTAAGTTGGTTCAAAAAACATAATAAACTAAATTTTTGACATTGTATTTTTGCCCTACCCACACAATTGTGTTATCGGGCAGCAAAACGGATATAAGCCGACAATATCGATAATGCAGATTCGGCTGTAATAACAAAAATATATCAGCCGAAAAGGGTCGATAATTCAGATTCAAAAATAACTTGTATTTATCGCCTGAAAAGGTCGGCAATGCAGATTCGTAAGTTTAAAGTGTCATACCAGGAAATAGGTTCAAATGAAAGGTCTTATTGATGCTCACACCTGGACAAAATTTCAGGTTGATTTCTATGTTGGAAGTGCGGGAAAACTCGATTGAATATACCGCACCCACAAAATTTGAAAATTTCTAAAAATTGACCGTTTAAAGTGTCATGGCTGAAAATAGATTCAAATGAAAGGTCTTATTGATGCTCACACCTGATAAAAATTTCAGATGAATTTTCTTGGTGGGAGTGCGGAAAATCGGTTTAATGAAATATTTAAAATAGTTAAGCATCCACAGAAATACCCAGCCGAATAATGCCGATAACGCAGATTAAACATTGAAAAAACTAAATGACAGCCGATTAATGTCGACAATGCAGATACAAATTTTATGTCGGAAAATAAATTTTTTAATATAAATTATGTTTTGTTACTGATTAATATCAACTAAAACTATTAAAATTTAAATTTACACGAAACTATTAGATATAATAATAACAAATTAAATATTTGTAGGTAACTTTTCGACCTGAAATTTTTTTTAAAATCATGTATTTTTTTTTTATTAATTTGTAATTACAATATGAACATTATACTTTTATACAAAAAAATTCTTGTTTTTTTAAATTTGCCGTAACCCAAAGGGTTGTATGCAACTACTTTTTAATTTTACATTTAAACCAACCTGTTTTAAACCTGTTTTTTAGTTGGGGCTAAATGTCATAAATAAAAATTTAAATAGATAAATAAATTAAATAAATTATACTATAGTAGTGCATTAATTTAAGTATACTAAAATATTGAATTCAAATTATTCGCTATATAGTTTCATTAAACATATTTTTATTTAAATTCATAAACATTTTTGTTTGTACTTTGAAATTTTTTAAGGTTCTAATATTTTGAATTTCGGTAGGTACCTTGTTATATAACGGAATTCCTCTATATATTATAAATTGCTTCTTGTACAGGTATCTCCAGCGAGAAATTCTCTTAACAATAAAGACGCAGTTCGTAAGTTATAGCCATACGTGTCCCCTGCTTTTACAATGATTAGATTATGTACAATTAAATTGTTTAAAATCTTATACACATACAATATCAATTCTAAATTGTTCATAAATGGCAAGGAACCGAATTCTTTGAACAATTCAACTGTTGGGTAACGTATTGGTACACCCTTAATTAACTTTAAAGCCCTCTTGCGGATAATTTCTAATTCGTTCAGTTTAAATTTTGCTACTCCACTCCAAAGAGGGTTTAATTGATTGATTGATTGCTTAATTAGAATGTACGGCCAAGACTAAGCAAGGATCCCGGATACGCCGGGTCAACCGTACACCCCTCTTACATATAACAAGATGGAGGGATAGGAAAGGTTGTTAGATATGATAGACTTGACCCGGTTACAGACACCTAAGTAGTCAATAGTTAGTAAAGCACAAGACGGCACAATTATTTTTGTTCTTCGGGATATAAATAATCAGCAATCAACATCCTAAAAAGTAATTGATTAATTAGTAAATATCCTGAAATAAAATTTCATTATTATGAGTGATGAATTTTATTTAATACCATTTCCTCATATCAATTTACAATACCGCGACGCCAGGCCCGCCACATACCTTTATTATAGCATCTTAAAAAAAATTGATAATCAATAATGTTGGCATTTTAATGGTAAATTTCCTGAAATAAAATGTCATTATTATGCGTTAGAGAATCATTATTTTGTACGATATAATTAAATTATTCTTGAATAGAATAAATGTAATATAATGATTATTATAACTAAATTAATTATAAATTTGATTGTCGTAAAACAAATAAAATAAAATAAATCGAATCCAAATGTTGTAGTATCAAATGGATGGATCCCCTCTTCAACGGATAACCTTACCATCCCTAATAAACCAATATGTTTATTAATAACAATAAAAATGAAACAAAGACATCTGGTTTCAAAAATAGCTAATCTGGAATCTATAAGGTAATATATCAATAATGAATGTGTCACAGGTTAAGAATCCCCAATGCCTAAACAAATTAACCCATTACAATTTATTCCCAAACAGAACTAAATAAAACTATTAAACTAATCAGGAATCTGTAAGATGACAGAAATAGTAATAAGTAGCTATTAGAAAATAATCTAATTAAAGAAGTGCCATGATCCCAAAAATACAAAAAAACATCTATGTATCAATATTTATCTGATTATAAATTTTATTGTGTAGCCTCCAAGCTAAAAAATAAGTCAACCCATAAAGTTTCCCTCCACCGACACTTCAATGTTACATATAACCATAGTCATTTAATCTATTAAAATAATATTAGTAAACTAATTGTCGTGAGACAAATTAAATCTTAAATATACAATTAAATTAAATTAAAATAAGTAAAAATACAATTAAATTGTAATTACAATTCGAGCTATAATTAAAAATTTATTATCTGGTTAATAGTGGAAATCTATTATATTCCTAGCGACGGCAATTGTCACTTCAATGCAGTTCTTGAAGCAAACTAACTTCGATCTGAAACCATAATTGGCGTTTAACAAACACGATCAATTTGGAAGCTTTATACCCACTAACACCTATTGAAAGAGCTTATAAGGAAGGAAATTCTTAATTACAAAATATATATGTAAACCAACTTAACCCTGGATTAAAACGTTTATATACAAATTATAATTTATTAATTTCTAATAATAAAACTCAGTATTGATAGCTGTCCAATCAGGAAACTATAAATAAAATATAGTATTAATGTTCATTATCTCAGGCGGCTTAAGAATCTTAAAATATTTAGAAATTTTAACACTTTAAAATGTATTATTATTAGTAAGTCAAAATATGACCAAGTAGAAGCATGACAACATACACGGCTTGCACGTACGCAGCCCCAAATTGCACGAATGCAGATCCCACCCATCCACATCTCGCACTTGTGACGGAGAAACAAACCCCCCAGTCACCCGAGCACAAACTCCGTCCATCCATCCCCAATTCTGATAAATTACCCCTTACCCTCAAGCAAATCTTCACTTAGAACTTCACCATTCTCCGCTACGACGTCCCTAATCCGATAACTACCGTACAATAGAGAAGAAAAACAAACAAAATTACCACTCTTCATACGATACACTCCAACCAGACTAAAAAAGACACCACCACAGAAAATGGCAAATCTCCAAACGAAAACCACCCCAAAAACAAAAACCAATTCACCAAATATATGATATACAAACAAAGTCAATGCCCAGTAGAATGAAAATTCATTTATCCGCCGCACGCCTGCTACCAGAGCCTCCTTAATATAAGAGCCGTAACATTCCGCCATTTTTTTCCATGAGCTTTCCATAGAGGGGAAGCTTTTTGTTCTTTTTCATACCAATCAGTGTATTTTAATATTTTTTTAGAAGCTTTTTTCTATATAAAAACATTAATGTTTCGTTTCAATTTTTAATTTGAATGGTTAGTTCAATATTCAGGAAAACCATATTTTAAAATTGAGTCACATTATGTCGAATTAACGCAAAAATATTTAAATTAGTCTACCACAAAATTTTTTTTTTATTGTAGAAATAAGAATTTGTTTATATGTGTATGTAAGAAATTAATATAGAGTGTTCCATCAAAAATTTCAGTATTTCTTTCCCAAAACAAACTTTTGTTAAAAAATGCTTTTTGAGTAGCTATGTAATATGGGGATTATTGTGCTCTGGATTCTATTACAACATTGTTGATGAACAAACTTCGAACACTCTTTTTTCGTTATTTGTTAAAAATTTGATTTTTCATCGCAACAAATTTGCAGCTTACATTGTTTCATCCTGTAGTATAAACAAACTGGAGCTTCATAAAATAAAAACATTATATTATAGAGCTTTTCGCAATAAAAAACCAATCAAAAGATGTCGCTAAGTCTAAATTAAAGCTAAATATTAAATCCTAAATGTTTGTTAACTAACATTTAACAATTTATTAGGTATACTGCCTGGTTCAATAGATTATTGAAATCTCCTGGAACTGAAAATAACCGAAAACGAGCGAATTGAAATAAGAAAAGAAAAAATTTGGAAAAAATGTGACATTTTTCTATTATTGTTTTTCAGCGCGCAGCAACTACGATGATAAATATTTTGCGATGAAAAGCTTTATTTATGCCAATCGTTTTAAATAAAATTTATAATTATTTTGAGTTTTATTAATTATGTTAAATTATTATATTAAAGATTTCGCGCTTAACTTACAATAATAATGGTTTATTTTCGCAAATAGTTATTTAATTATTTTACAATTTTCTGTAATTTCAAGTAAATTTATTACAGAGACATCTGTAAACGGATTTTCAAATTACAGAAAGCTCGGATTTGCAATCGAATAAAATTGAAGTTTTTTTACGTTTTGTTCTGTTTTGTAATAATATTTAATTAAGAAAACCATGACAACGTTGATTTTTTGTATACAAAAATAATAATAGATTTTGATGTAAAAATTTTATTATATGAATAATATTATTGTTTCTACATGGTGATTCATAAAATTTCGTTTCAGCTCACGTTTTCTCTTTAATTTTGTTATAAATGGAGAATGTTTAGATTGCTATTAAGTGCATCGTTCATCTCAAAAATTCTGAGGTGCATGTGACCAGAATTTACCAAATAAGTTACATTTTTATAAAACTAAATTTTAAATTGGATATAAGAGGAATCCGCGGCACCACCCTTTATTATCTTACTTTATAAACCTACACAACTAAACGGAAAGCTCATTTTTATAGAAAATTAATAAATTTATGCCCCGCTTTAGTTTAAATTTACCAAATAAATACTACATTATGATGGCTGATTTTCAAATATGAGTTCTTTGAATAGTTTATTAAAAATATAAAATTAAAATTTAGATGATTTGTTTAATTTTTTATTCATAAATTCATGTTCAAAAATTTTCCAATTACTACGGTTTCTTATAGTAATTCAATAAAAGCTTCCCCTCTACTGAAAGCTCTCTTTTTAATATTACGGCTCTTCAAAATCATAGATGGCTCTGCTGCTACAAGATACAAACCTATAAAGCCAAAAAACTTTCCGTTTACGTTCCACATATGTACAAATAAAATCCCTAATTTCGAGACGGCCACATACACATGCATAGACACTGATTAAACAGTTATCTGATTTGTTATATACTCTTCATTCATGCACGTTCATTACACACACATACACATTGAAACACATTTTTACATTAAATTTACAAGTAAATATGTAAATAAAACACAACGTACGAGTAGGTTACAAAATTATACGATAACCAGAAAAAACGAAAATCGTCGGTCATCAAACCTGTTTATTCGCAAAAACAACAACAAGAATTTTTAACGAGTCTAACAAAACAGAATTGAAATAACCCTTTCTCGCCCAAAAAAAAATCTCACTATAACCCACTACATGAAAATACTAGTATTTTACACCTTTACGTGTTATAAAATACAGTTACACAGTTACAGCGTTTATATATGTATTTAAATTTTTCTTATAAAAATTATGTTTTAATATGTAAGAATATAATATAGGTTAAAAATGGAAAAACACTTATCTTGAGCATCCATTGGAATCAAAAAAGTCCTATACATATTGAAAAATTACACACAATGCGTATGATGCATTCAACAACGATATCAAAATCCATATAAACGAAATTGTTATACGTATTCTGTGCCGTTGCAAGCGCATCACACACAAATTATTACAACTATTCAATATGAATAAATTTTCACTTTACACTTTCACTACTTTTAAAACACACAAATTATTATTAATATTATTATTATTATTATTTAAATATGCACATATTATTAATTAATTATTTAATTTTAACACATTTAAATTAATTACTTGTTTATATAGAGGAGAGACAAAAACACGTCTTTCCTCTACGATGTTCAATCGCCGACCTTTTTTTAGACAACGACACATAGTGTTCCCAAGCGGTCACCCATCTAAGTACTAACTATGCCCTATGTTGCTTGACTTCGGTGATCGAACGAGACTCCACTCCAAAGAGGGTTTAAGTATAATAATCTGGAGTTAATATACGCATTATATATCAGTTGCAAATGTTCTCGAGTTAAAAAGTTCCTTATACGTTTAATAACAAACACGTAAGGACTTATCGATTTTTTGATCCAATTTACATGATTCTGCCAATTTAACATGTTATCGATTGACAATCCAAGATAACAATATTTAGTCACTTTATCAATTTTTGTGTTTTTATACAGAACTTGAAATTGTTATCTAAGTCTTGATTACCAAATATTAAATATTTTGTTTTTTGGCATTGAGCATCAGACGATTTAAATTTAACCAAGTATCGATTAAGACCAGATCGTTTTTAATCATTGAAAATAGACTATGTTTTGAGTCCGCTGCATAAAATATAATACTATCGCCTGCGAAAAGTTGCAAAGTACCTTTAAGTGGCAAATTAAAAATGTCGTTAATATAAATTTTAAATAGGCAAGGTCCCAAAATAGATCCTTGTGGAACGCCGCACAACATTGTTAGTTCATCACTTACAGTACCATTAACAACCACCTTCTGTTTCCTACCATGTAAATAGTTTTCAAATAGTTTCAATTGCGTCGTGTTAAATTACAGTTTTTCTAATTTCAGTAGCAGTATTTCATGATTAACACAGTCAAAAGCTTTTTTGAAATCTAGAAACAGACAAGCAGATTTTTTTCTAACATCTAAAATTTTTGTACTTAAATGGGTTAGATTAGAGCATGCTGATAAAGTACTTGATTTTTCCTGAAATCCAAACTGATACTGATTTAATATTTGATTGCTAACCAGAAAATTTTCAAGTTTCTTAGAATTACTTTCTCAAATACCTTGGAGAAAACTGGTAGGATTGATATTGGCCTGTAATTTTCAAAATTGAGTTCATTTCCGTCTTTAAATATTGGGACAATTTTGGCTGTTTTGAGACAAGCGGGAAATTTACCTGATTCTAAATAATTATTTAAGAATTTGGTAACAGATTCGCCAAATTTTCCAACGAAATATTTAAGAACTTTTGTTGAAAGTCCATCCAATCCGTTGCCGCTCTTGTTTTTAAAGTGTTAATAGTTGTTATTAGCTCGGCTACTTCAATAGGCTCAAGACTAAAAGGACTGCGAATATCATAATTTATATTAGCAAAGTTTTCAGGGCGAAGAACACCCGTTCCACTCATTAATTTTTGGGCTACTGTAGTAAAGTGTTTATTAAACAATTTTGCAGCTACTCTAACACTAACTAAAGCACCAAGTTCATTCTGAATAAATATTTTTTTATTGCTGCAATCCTTGTTGAAAATAATTTTCCTAAATTGCTGCCAAAGAAGAGTAGTGTTGTTATTGTCTATGTTTGATTCTATCAAATGTCCATAATGGAGCTTTTTAGCCAGTTTTATGTGATTCTTAACTAATCGTACTACTTCTTCATATCGAACTCGCAAATAGTCATTTGTTGGAAACCTCTTTGCCAATATCCACAGTTTGCTTCTCTTTTTAATATTTTGCAAAATATCTGATGACATACACCAATTCATTACCTTCGCTTTTTTTAGTTATAATGTGACTATGCCGCATAACGAACTTCCCTAATTCAGTAATGAAATTCTCGAGATTCGACAATTTGAGTAACTCATTCCAACTCATATCGCTACTAAATGATTGAAAATTCAATATATTGTAGGTAGCGTTCTCTACCGATTTTCTAATGCGTATCTTACTTATTTCGGTTATGATAATTCGATGGTCAGTTAGGTTGGAGTCTTTGTACGTTAGATGGTAATTCAAATTAACCAAATCCGTAATACAGTGATCAATTACCGTTGCAATTCCGTTTTGCACCCTAGTTGCAAATTTTTTATCAATCGAATTCAGAATTATTAAACCTTGTGTATCCATAATAGTTCTATAATTAATGACTTCTGATTCATCTTCATTAATCAAATTAATATTTGCGTCTCCAAACACTAGTGACTTCGTATGAGAAGCTAACAAATTTTCTAACAACTCCATAAATGAAGCTTGAGTGTTTTTTTGCGATCGGTAAAATGCAAATATATTTATACAGTTTAGAACCAATTTAACGCCTAGAAACTGCGAATAATCATGATTACGCTGGTAGAGTAATACCGATGGGATGGTTGATCTAATATAGATGGCACACCCTCCGTACCCATCTGGACGGTTGGAAAAATAAGAATTAAATCCCGGTATATTATAGAAATTAACTAAATTATCTGTTACCCAGGTTTCTGTTACAACTATAATGTCAGCATTGTGTTGGAGTGCTATAATTACTACATCAGCTAATTTGTTTCTCAAACTTCTAACATTCAGGTACGTTACCCTGAGATCTGCATTACCATTACTACTAACACCATTACGAAATAAAACATGAGTGACGTTCTGCGAGGTGCAGTTGTGTACACTGCTGTGTTTTTTTATTAGCGCCCGATAGCTGTATACGGAGCAGCCAATTTTCTATGTCAAAACTTATATTTAGCGCGCTATTATTGCATATATATAATTTATTTAACTCTAAACTAAGATTTTTCATTCAACTTTTTAGTTAAAAATCGATAAAAAAATATCTTGCTCTACCTATTTATCGGGAGCCGCTATCGGGAGCGCTATCCATTTCAATGGGAAATTTGAAAAGGCTTTTATTTTGTAAACCCCTGAAACCATTAGAAACTTAATCTTACAATAAAAATTTAAAACGCAGCAAGATGAATTCTTGTTTATAACGTCATGTAAATATAAATGTCAATTAGTATATTTCAGGTGATAAATGTTTGTTTTATTGATGAATTTAGTTTTAATTTTTATAGTACAGCGACACCAGTGAGTAATAGCTGCAGTTTCAGTAGAAAATTGCCATTTGGCTACGGATAGTGCTCCAATATTAAAACACGGCTTCTGATGCAATGATATTCTTAATCTTGGCAATATCGTTTCGTGACTGGACCTGGTAGACTTTTGTTCCATCCGATTTACGAAAAAATATATTTGTGTCGCTTACCCATAGGTACTTCCAGTTGTGTGGTTTTTTAAGTTGAACTGCCTCATGATACAAAAACTTTTGGAATGGTGTTAAGTGATGTCGAATAAATATTGGTTTATTCTTTACAGCTTCTGTATTGTATCCAATTTCACCAGCTGCCAGATACTTATTTTTGCGCTTCTCACGAAACAATGCTTGCTTTGCAGAACAATTTGTGAAGGTGATTTCTTCCAAATTATACTTTTTGAGCATTCTGTTCACAACGTGTTTTGCTGGTTGATTCTTGTCGGGTAGCCTCGCCAGTATAACATCATTTTGAAGATGTACTAACGATTTTCCACCTATTACATAGATACGAATGCAATATGTTGAATTTGGGATTATTTCAGATCAGCAACATGCAAAATAACTACTAAATAATAGTAATATCATTGAAATTCAACTTGACTACTTTTACTCAGCATTTTTTGAATATATTGAACATTCAGTACCTTACAAAGAACAAAGAAGATTGCGCCACCTTAGAAATAAACATTGGCAAACATTTCTAAAAACTCAGTTGGAGTCAGATTACTCTAAATACGAGTATATTAACATTTATGTAACAATTTTAAGGATTTATCTCAAGAACTGTACGATAGTTGCATCAATTAAATTCAATCCGACATTCTTCTGGCTTCAAGCAGCTTCTACTTTAAAGTACAGTTATTCTTTAATAAATGATCAAAGAGCTATTAACAAAAATTTCGCTAAATTATTTAGTTTGGCTTTCTCGAGCAACGATTCGGATCCTGACTTTGACTATTTCTAGTAGTTTTCCGTCCTGATTAATCGCGACACTGTGGTCTCTGAAAAGACCCTTTTATTTTTCTTACCCATAAGAAAGGCTGCAAATATTAATTAAGCATCGTGTAAGAGTCACTGTATCGTTATTGTAAACCTTTGTTTTCTGTATTTCACATCGTTTCCCCAAAGGTCCTTCCACAATCCACCTCACCATGTTTACATCAAATTCCATTGTCATGGAAGCAGCGAATGAAGAAGATGCAGTTACTATAGAGTAAAATAGTTCTCCCAAAATTACTTTATTTAAGCTCAAGACCCTAGGTTTTCCATCTGAACTTCTTTCTCTTTTCGATGGACTCATATCTGAGAGTCAAAAAATATCAGCTGCTCTCAGATCATCAATATCATCTATCAGCCACATTTAGAGTGTACTAGAGTAAACATTTGGTGATAATTCTATTCAATCTACTTATAAACGACGCTGTTGGTGTTATGAAGACCGATGAAATGAAGATTTACAGATCCATCTCAACCCCCCACTGACTCGAATTTATTACAAGCAGACTTGAACAGCTTTGCTATATGCGGTGTATGAAAAAAACCATACTCTCGTAAAGCGTTTATGTTCCCAATTACGAAACAATTCTTTCAACAAATAAGGCATTGCTGGAATTACTTCAGTTCGAGATTTTGGTGTTATTTGTGAAAATGAACTGATTTAGTAGGGCCATATTATTGTCAACCGAGAATTTCACGATCCTTTTGTAACGAAGGCTCTGTTCACAACCTTTGTTGGATGTTTAGAATAACGCCATCTTTGCATCACTAGTAACAACTTCTTTTGTTTGTCGTGAAGCATGTCTGCTCTTTTTAACGAAAGCTGTCAAATTTTTATGGCATTTTTGATTTTTTGATAAATGTAGAAAATAAAAATGTCGTGTATTGATTAAATACTTTCATTTAAAAGGTTTAAAACCACAATGCAGTGTGAGCATCAACAAGACCTTTTATTTGAATCTATTTCCAGCCATGACACTTTAAACGGTCAATTTTTAGAAATTTTCAAATTTTGAGTGTGCGATTTATTTATCGAAATTTTCGGACTCTTCACATGAAAATGGTCCTGAAATTTTTGAAGTTTTGCCTGGTATTTACCATTGAGTTTTCTCCTTATTAAAATAGTTTTTTAATTATAGTTTTAATGCATTTAAAAAAAAATTGATTTTGAGTAGTATACGTTGATGAACCGAAATATACAGTGCTGTGCAAAAAAAATTGGGCAAACATATTTTATTGCAAATTGGAGTCTTTTTTTGATAAAACTACAAAACTTTTGAACACAATTGGCTTATTGTTTCATTTTAAAGACATGTATGACGTAATTTTATGTAAAAAAAATTTACCTGCAATTTAGGGGAAAAACCCCGAGAAATGCCATAATATTCAAAAGATACGGTGATTGGAGTTAAAGTAATGGAATAAATTAAACACTTATTTTTTAATTTTTTTTTTGTTTTTTATTGATTTATAGAAGTTCTATCTTTAATATTAATATTTTGTTTGGCCGCCTTTTGTATTTTTACAGCGATACACCTCCGATTCATTGAATTGACAATAAAATAAAATTTATTTAATTTAGGCTATACCCTGTTTGTTGAAAACAACATTTTTCTTTATTACTCAGCCTCTCAACGATACACTATCTATTATCACGAGTATATAAATTATAGGTAATGGAAATCACCATGTGCATTTTGTTCTTATAAATATTTCAACGTGTATTTCTCGTACAATGGAAAATACAATTTCAGAACATTACAAATGAGAAATTTGTACATTTAAATTTTCCTCTCGCAACTTTTTAATGAAATTGCTCGTGTTTATCCCATCAGTCAGTTTTTATCTCTCTGTTGCCGAGTAAAGTCGTGCCAATCTTTTTGCTGTGATTTTTTTTACCGGTGTCTAAATTTGGGTTTTCGTGATTTCGAAACCGATTTCATTCAAAACGTTTCACGGGCAGGATTTGTTTAGTGAAAATACCAAGTAACGTAGTAACTCAATTTGGATTAAGCTTTCATATTCGATTTCATTAATTCAATTTAGTGGTTTTCTGTGCTGTTCAAAATAATAATAAATTTGTGTTTTTTGGCGTTGTTTTTTTTAGTGGGAAAATTATCTCGTATTAAATAATTTTTGGTTAATTTTCCGTAAAAGCCTTTGTATATTTTTAATATAAGTGTATTATGTTTGGAAAACATGTGTACCCGTTACATAATCATATAAACGTAATTTTATTGATTATTTTTGTAATAGCAACGGTATATTGTGGTAAGTTAAACATAATTACTAAATTGAATCTGCTCTAATAGGATTAATAAAGTGTGGTGTGAACAAGTGTTAATTAAGTGGTTATCGGCAAATGAGTTGGCAACGAGCCTTATCAGTAAACATAAAATTACTCTTGATAGAAAATGATAGGTGGTCATTTTATAATTTTGCACACCATGTGCTCGTAACACGAAAAAGCTCTTCAGTAAAATCGTTAGTTTTGTAAATGTAGACGCCTGGATAGGGTATGTTGTATGCACAACCGATAATATAAACTGGTGGATAGCTAATTAAGTTTATGTATGCATCAATGGTTTCCTGAAAATGTTTTCAACTCTTTAATAAGGAAAACTTTTTTTAATATAAAATACAAATAAAACTTAATTCCTCGAACGAAAATTATTTTAATTTATTGGTTTACTGAAATCATGAACCTTAATTAAAACATTATTTAATTAATATATTAGTGAAATTTATTCAATTTCTTAAATATTGTAATTAAAAATTAAATATAAGTCATTAAACGCGGGAGAAAATTATTTTAGTAGCATATATGTTGAAATGATAATAAATTTTTTATGTTTATAATTTAATTAATCTAGAAATTTCAGTCTGTTTGTTTGATTGTTCCGAATGGGTGAATTAGCTGCTCAAGCAATCTCTAGCGCAGTGATTCTTAACAGTGGCCGCGGTTGCAAAAAGGTTGCAAAATTTCCTTCAGAACATTAAAAGAAAATTGATTTATAACCGAATATCGTATTGAAAAGTGAAATAGCAAAGATGTTTTTTATTTATTTCTTATTTCTTCCTACGTACAACGATATTTGGTTTTTAGTTGAAAATAGTTCACCGGAAGTTGGAGCTTCCATATGATTACTTTCGATCGATAAGCTCAAAAACTACTGCACGGATTTCATTAAAAATTTATATATGTATTCTATGGGTTGTGAGGAGTGATTCTTTATTTTTTGGCCGAAAACGGTTAACCGAAAGTGGCAGCTTCCATAGAAGCTTCTTCGTGTTTTGAAATTATATTGAAAAGAATATTATTTACAAGAGAAGCTACTAAGAACAAAAGATTCTAAATTAATTTTGCAACGATACCGGTCCAAATCAGGTTTTCAAAATTTAAGCGAAAACGACAATTTTTGACTGAAGAAACTATTTTTCAACAAAAATTCGGCCTATGATTTTGGTTTGCTCCAATGATGTCTTTTTCGTGGTTTTCGGGAGTGGTAATTAGTGCGGTGTCATTTTTAGTACCTCCGACTAATATCTACGCCTATAATGCTAACATTTGTCTCATTTTCGGGGTTTCCGGGGTATTGCTTACGTTACTGACTTTTTTTTTGCAAGTCGTGATGAATGGAGGGGGCGAGCGCGATCTTTTGGTACCTAAATACTATCTACGCCGATAATGCCGATGTGAGTGTTATTTTCGGTGTTAATTCAAGACCTATACTATCAACGCCAATGTGCCTGTCAATTTCAGAGGTATTGATTACATTACTCACCTTTGGTTTTTTGCAAAGTGACGTGGAGGAGGCGGTGTCAATTTTGGTACCTACATACTATCTACGCCAATAATGCTGACATGGATGTCATTTTCAGGGTACTAATTACATAGCTGACTTTTGTTTTTCGCAAGTCGAGTTGGTAAATTTTGATTCCAATATATATACTAATTGCGCCTTTAATGTGGATATGGATGTCAGTTTCGGCATACAAATCAATTGGTTGTGTTATAGATCAGTTGTGTGTTATAAGTTTTTCCACAGGAGTAAGTTTAGAAAAGGGTTTATATAAAATAAGTGGCATGCTTGAATTTAAGGGGCCCATCCAATGGATTAAGCGGTCCCTTCTTACAAGTCTCTAAGCCATTCATCCAATCGAATTCTAATATAGGTATTTTGTATCATAATGAGCAGGTTTCTTTTATATTTTTAAAGGGGATGGCCCCCTGGGCCTAAGTGCTCCAAAAAAATGTTTTCTCAAAAATCTCTGTTTGTTTCGAAAGGGTGTTTGCGCCGCTCATCCTATCGTCATGAAATTTTAACCATGTATAAGTTGTATGTACAGGATTAGGAAAGGGATTATATGAAATTAGTGACATGCTTGAATCCGAATGGTCTGTCCCTTGGATCAAGGAACCCTCCTAAGTGTCCACACCATTTATCCAACCTGATCCAAACTTTTCATAGGGAATTTATATTAAAATGAGCAGGTTTACATAATATTTATGAAGGGGTAGGCCGCCTGAATCCAGGTGTACCTGAATCGCCTGAAATGTGTTGTTTAATTTATAATCAAACCGACTATCAATATTAAAATGAAATCGTTAAGTACAATCCAATTGAATATGATGGAAGGCGATACGATACATT
Source organism: Nephrotoma appendiculata (assembly GCA_947310385.1). NCBI lineage: Eukaryota > Metazoa > Arthropoda > Insecta > Diptera > Tipulidae > Nephrotoma > Nephrotoma appendiculata. The sequence continues at coordinate 131,875,453 of OX371224.1, read as the reverse complement.
TGAATACGATATTCCGACCCGACCAAACAGAGCCCATCGTCATTTAAATGAGTAGTACTGTGATAACCAAAACACAATCGATGGTGTGTGTGTGTGTAATCGTTGCAATTCAGTATCGTACTTTTGCGTTTAAAATAATTTGGTACCCAGTTAAAACAGATTTTATTTTGATTAATTTTAATAAATTTATTATTCTGTTTACTAAAACAGAAAATTGATTAACTGTGGATTTTGTTATCCAAATAATTACAGCTTTTTATTTATCAGAATTTTGTTTACCAGCAATACAAAAAATCAAAACAATATCCTATTTTATTTTGGAAATATGGAGTGACAGCTCAATCACCAACCCAAGTCATCCAAAAAACGAAAAACTATTTTATTAAAAAAGTAATTTTTTATTAATAAATAAAATTAAAGTACTGATGGGCTCGAAGTCGCCCAAAGCATTGCCGTCGCTGTCAATTCAATCATGTTAGCCAAAAGCGAAATAAATGGGTATCACGAACTTCACTGCCAGTTCATACGACGGATCAAATCTCGGATTTTATTTTTAACTATCCCAGATTTTTTTTTCAATTTTTTCCATATTTTTTGTACTGAAAGAGGCGTGTCTATTATATAATTTACGTGATGTAATTGGTTAAAATGATGGGATATAAAAATCCGAAATTTTTACCCGTCGTACAAACTCGCTGTCAGTAACAGACAAGCAACCAGTGTTACCATTGAAAAATTTGAAATCCAGTCATTTTTGACTGGAAAAAAAACAGCTAAAAATGAAAAAAACAGCTAGAATTCAAGTCAAAGAAAAACTAAATTAAAACCAGCTAAAAAACCAGCTGAAAAAGATTTGATTGTATTTTAATTAAATACGACGAACAGAAAAAATTAAAATAGGTGGTTTAATTCAGATTTTATTATAATAAGTATATATTATTAACTAAAAAACAACAATTTCGATTTTTGTAACATAAAATAAATATGAAAATAATAAATTATTATAAAATTATAGAAATATTCCTTACTGTAAATATTAAAGAATAATATCATTAAATTCGTCTTCACAGTCAGTTTACGAGTAACGATGAAATTCATTGTTCAATTTTTAAATAATAAAAAATTAGAAAACAAAACATTATGATTTATGTTATAAAATAATTAAATGTAGTATACACTACAATAATTATATTTAATATTAATATGTTATTGTAGTATGTACTATGTACATACTACAATAACCCTTTTTCAATCAAAAAAATGGCTCAATTTAAGTCCAAACCACACAAATTTGTGAGAAAAAAATCATAGTATGTAATGGCGTTTTTGATACATACAATTATGTTGGTTTTTGTTCAAATCATGCGAAATTTTTTTATCAAAAACGCCATTACATATTGTGATTTTTATTCACACATTTGTGTGGTTTGGACTTAAATTGAGCCATTTTTTTATTTTATTTTGGTTAAAAAAGTGTTAGCAGGAAAAGGGATAACATATTAATATTAAATATTAATATCCCGTTTCAATTAATTGAGCATCATTTTCATCTTCATCATCAGCTTTACCAATGTCATACGTTGCACTTGTTCCAATATTTTTAATAATTTCATCTGGTATAGGGAAATTGTACCAGCAAAGTCCAAATCTCATTTAGTTTCGAATTATTAAAATACTGTTTATTAATTGGATTTGCATTCTCTTCCGTAATTTTGTTTTCACTAAATTAAGCTGACTGAAAATTCTTTGGAAAAACCTTGACTCCAGTCAAAAAAACTTAAACCAGTCAAAAAAACAGCCGGCTGGATTTTTTAAATTCTTCCAGCTAAACACAATGAAATCCAGTCAAATTTGACTGGAAAACAGTCAAAATGGCAACACTGCAAGCAACGCGCAGCCAGAGAATGGATAATTAATGCAATCACTACACGAAGTGCCTTCAAATTCAAAAGAAAAACACAGGGAATGTGCTGTGCGGTAGGAAATTTGAAATTACCAGAATTACATTCACTACCCGAACCATTATGAACGTTAGTATCAACGCCATCATCCAATAATGCCAACCTTAAAGGAATTTGCAATGGCAAATTTATCACTACTATACCACTGCCGAACGAAAATTACAAATTTGTTAAAATCTATTTAAAACTAGAAATGGTCGTACTTTACAAGCTTTATTCGATCAACACAAAGAGTTAATTCGATTGGTTAGAACTGCCTTTGAACAAATGCCAGCTGATGGCTACAAAGCTGTAGTTAGAGAAGACAAATCACATGATATATTCGCAAAGACGCTTTTTTTACTCTGAAGTGCGAAGTGTAGTAAACACATGGAATACATCAGCGAAAATGTTTTAACGTCGCAAACACGGTAAAGCAGTTGATTGACATCCCAATTTATATTCAAGTATGTGACACTTATGGTAGATTATAGCTCCACCAAGCTTTTTATTAAAAATACGAACCACTAATATTTTTTAATAATTATATTTAATTTATATTTAATTACATATTAATATGTATTTTGATTATCTCGACAAATTATGTTTTTTTAAATTTCTATTTTTTATTGTTTTTTCTTTAAATGAAAAACTTGAACCGTGAAAACTATTTTTTGTTATTTTTAAATAGGCTTCTAAGAAATAGAAATTTTTTACAAAAAGTTGGTTTATACCCAACTAACCATTCGGGTGCTAGAAAATTTATATAATGAATTTCGATATACAAGGTGCGTGAAAACGCCACAATACTCCCCTCCCAGAGAGATCGAAGATCTATCGATAATTTAAGAATCTGGTAGGAGTCCTGGTTACACGACCCGATCTTGTAGTTGTTCTAGTACTTGGCGAAAGATCAAAACGAACTTTTTTGCGAATTTTCGGTTCCTCGGTAGGTATTTTAGGCCCGTCATCCGAAATAATGAGTTCTGGTTCGTGAGTCGGTAAAAGTAATCCAGTTTGTATAGTTGGTGCGTCCTTAATTTCTGATTGATTGTCGGAGTAACACGGTTTGAGTCGGTCGATGGATATTTTGGCGTGTCGTCCGTTCAGATCCAAAGTGTAAAATTTGTCGGTACGGTCGATTACCAAATACGGTCCAGTATATGGTGGTTACAGTGATCTGCGTACTGCGTCCGTCCGTAAGAAAACATGCGAGCAAGTAAACAGATCTTTACTGATGAAAATTTTGTCCGTAGTATGCCGAGAAGCCGGTACAGGTCGAATTTCATCAAAGTGTCGTCTTAAATTCGTAATAAAGTCTGATTGTAAAATTTGGTCGTTCGTAGTATCTAAAAATGTTCCAGGAACTCGAGTTGTACATCCGTAAACCAGTTCAGCTGGAGTAGCTTTTAGTTCGTCACTGTAAGTCGTTCGTAGTCCAAGTAAGATTGCAGGAAGAACACTAGTCCAATCAAATCGGTCATAGCACATAATGGCAGATTTGATGACCCGATGCCATCTCTCGATCATGCCATTACATTTTGGATTGTAACTAGTTGTTCTCCTGCGTTCAAAACCAAGTAAGTTAGCCAGTTCGCGAAAAAGTTGTGATTCAAATTGCATGCCTTGGTCCGTGACAATGAACTCTGGCACACCAAAGCGAGCTATCCAATGAGAATAAAAAGCGAAAGCGACGGTTGCAGCAGTTATATCCGGAACAGGCACCGCCTCGGGCCAGCGAGGGTATCTATCAATCAATGTGACGCAATACCGCTGATTATCAGAAACTGGTAACGGACCAATGATATCGAGGTGAATAGTCGAAAAACGTTGAGAAGTTAAATTATAGTTACCAAGTGGAGATTTTGTATGTCGAGAGATTTTAGCCTTTTGGCGAGCTACACAACTTTGAGCCATTTTCTGAACGTCTTTTTAAATCGATGAACAGATGACATTCTGAGTCAAAAGTTTGATGGAAGCTTTGACGCCAGGATGTGAAAGGTTATGAAAAGCCTCGAAAACTTGTTTTTGGAAATTAAAGGGAATGAATGGCCTAGGTGTAGTAGTAGAAATATCGCAATAAATTAATTTTTTTGAATTGAAAGAAACAGGAAATTTCTCAAATTTGAGAACAGAGTTACTCCTTAAAATTTCTTGAAGTTCCTCGCCATTGGTCTGAGCATCTGTGATGATAGCATAATCAATACTTTCGGGAATAGAAATTTGATTAATGCGTGAAAGAGTATCTGCGACAACGTTATCCAGACCAGAGATGTGCTGAATATCGGTAGTGATTGACCAATGAAATCTAGGTGTCGAAATTGACGAGGAGATGCTTTTTCCGGATTCTGATCAAAAGCATAGACAAGTGGCTTATGATCGGTATAAAGCGTAAAAATACGACCTTCGAGAAGATATCGAAAGTGTTTTATTCCCGAATATGCCGCGAGAAGTTTACGATCATAAGCACTGTATCTTTTTTGCGTTTCATTGAGACGTACTGAAAAGAAACCGAGTGGTTGCCAAGAATTTGATACAAACTGCTGAACTACCGCTCCGATCGCAGTATCGGAAGCGTCAACCATGATGGCCAGAGATGCCGATGATGATGGTTGAATAATTAAAGTCGCGTTCGTAAGTTTAATTTTACAGTTATCAAACGCTTTGATAGCCTCTGCTGACCATTGGATTGGAACTCGACTGTTCTTAGTGTAACCTCATAGGTATTCGTTCAACAATTCATGGTCAGCAGCAGCACGCGGAATGAAGCGTCGATAAAAGTTTATCATACCTAAAAAGCGTGTTAGTTGTTTAACAGTCTGTGGTCGTTCGAAATTTTTGATGACTTGAACCCGTTCATGCGACGGTAACATACCTTGTCCAGTTACCAAATGGCCTAAAAAAATAATTTCGGTTTTTGCGAAAACGCATTTGTCCACATTTACAACTAGGACGTGTTCGTCCAATTTAGAAAATATAATTTTAATATGTTCAAGATGTTCGTCGTAATTTCGAGAGACAATGAGTACGTCGTCCAAATACACAAAACAGAAGGCAAGTCCGCGTAATACTGTATGCATAAGACGTTGGAACGACCGTGTTGCATTCCTAAGTCATTCTACAAAATTCGAATAGTCTGGAAGGTGTCGAAATTGCTGTTTTTGGAATGTCGGTCGGTCCAATAGGAATTTGATGGTAGGCCTGGACAAGGTCTATTGTTGTGAATATAGTGCAGCCCTCGAGTCGTTGTGTAAAGTCCTGGAGATGTGGGATTGTGGGGTACCTGTCTAGAATTGTGACTTTGTTTAGTGCCCGAAAGTCTCCACATGGTCTCCTCGCTCCATTATTTTTTGGTATTAAGTGCAACGGGCTGGACCAAGGACTCCTACTAGGCCTGCAAATCCCGAGTTTCATCATATTTTTGAATTCTGCCTTCGCGATGATGAATTTGTCCGGTGCTAGTCGTCGTGGTTTGCATGCAGTCCGTTCGTCTCAATTTTGTGAGTCACACTATGTCTAGTATTGTTAATATTAATATTACCGTGAATGACCGTTAAAAATTTTGATATTACGTTGAAAACTCCTGGGTCCATTGCTGACTTGTCGATCCTAGAAACAGTAGTATCATCGTAGGAGGAAGGAGATCCATTTGAATACAGAGAGGTTAACGGATCTATGAGCCTCTGTCTCTGTATATCCACTAGCAAACCAGTTTTCCTCAAAAAATACGCGCCGAAGATAGGCATCGACACGTCAGCAACTATAAATTCCCAGGAGAATTCGCGGCGCAGTCCGATGTCAAGTCTTAAAAATTTGGTTCCATAAGCATTTACCGAAGAACCGTTCGCTGCGAACAATCTGAATGATGGGTCGACCCTTGGATTCCGAACAAAACGGACTGGCAATACTGAGACATCTGCACCTGTATCAATTAAAAAATGAGTCTGGAGAAAAATTTCGAAAATTAAAAGACGGCTAGTTTTAGAATCGTCATTACACACCGCCAATTGTGAATGACTATTTATTTTTTTGAAACATTATTATCGGAGCTATATGTTACAAATTTACAATTTGGTTTACATTTTAATGCTTTTGGGCCGAAATGATGATGATAAAAACAAATAAAATTATTCTCAGCCGAAGGTTCACCGTAAAATGGATTGTAAGAATTTCGAGAATTTGGAGAGTTTTTACGAGAATAATTATTTCTAGAGTTTGATATATTAACGAATAATTGCGACCACGTGAATTTGATTTAGATCGTGATCTAAAATTTTGATTAACAATTTCCGAAATCTCCGATAATAATGTTTTTTTAAATTCCGAAAGTTTATTATCTAGAGAAAAGGTTGAATTTTGATTAGAAGAACCAGATGCAGAAGTCTCAATAGCACATATTTGTGCCTGAGCCATAGCCTCATGCACGTTGTCAGCCCGTTCTGCAAGGACTGACAGGGAGACATCGTTTTCGAATGGTTTGAGTACCATTTGAACTGACTGATGCAATCTCTTCATCCAAAATTGACGAAGTGTCGCCTCGTTAAAATTGTCACCAGCGTTCAATTTCATGATACTCAACAACAGGGACGGCTTCCTGTCCCCAAGTGTCAAATCATGCATAAAATTATTCAGCTTCGTTTTTTCAGATTCGCCAAGTACCCGAATCACCTCCGCCATGAATGAAGTGTAAGGTGTATTACCCTTCGGACTAGTGATAACATAAGCGAATGTATCATGGCGACGTGCATCTAGGGCTCCCACCGCATGAGCATATTTAGTAGCCTCAACCGTGATATCTGCCAAAGTGAACTGCTGCTCGAGTATCTCAAACCACACATTTGGGTTTTGAGAGTGCAATGGCTGTGGAGGTTTGAAAGCCACTCGAGCAACAAGCCCAGCACCGGAAGGCAAATTAATATTTGGCTGCGATATTTCCGAAAACACATTTGTATTAACATTTAATTGAGAGACAGCCTTGACAACAGCATCATTAATAGGACCAGCCAACTGAGCAGGCGTTAACGAAATATTGGATTCCCGTGTCGTTCCGCTGCTTGATGCTGCTGACAAGTCTGAACCATTTGTCGCTGGTAGGGATAACGGTGGATCATTCATTCTTGCACAACACGCTGAAACAAAAAAGCGAAAATAAGAAAAATTACCGAAAACACGTAAACGGATAGAGAAAAAGTACAATACATTATAATTAAGACAAAATTGAAAAAAAAAAACCGAAAAATTCTTATTGTTGAAACGAAAATTTTTTTTATTAACTTTAGCACCAAAAATAGTTATTTGGGTACTTACAGTTTTTATTTAATCTTAATGATGAACAATTGACCCTTAATACAACCAGGTTCAGGTATATACAGCTGTCCGTGCTTGAAGTTAAGGTGATAATGACCATTCGCTGATAAATATTATGAAATAGTTAGCTATCAGCGCTCCGAATTGACCAAGTATTGATGAATACTAGCTGATGATTATTTCATTAAAAGCAGCATTAAAATATTGCTGTTAGTGGCCGTTGTTAAGTTTGATAATAAATGTAAGCAGCCGTAATTTAAAATTTGTGAACGTTGGCAAAATTGCTGACTGCTTCACTGTCACGTCGGGTTCACCAATTATGGTAGTTTATTGCTCCACCAAGCTTTTTATTAAAAATACGAACCACTAATATTTTTTAATAATTATATTTTATTTATATTTAATTACATATTAATATGTATTTTGATTATCTCGACAAATCATGTTTTTTTAAATTTCTATTTTTTATTGTTTTTTCTTTAAATGAAAAACTTGAACTGTGAAAACTATTTTTTGTTATTTTTAAATAGGCTTCTAAGAAATAGAATTTTTTTACAAAAAGTTGGTTTATACCCAACTAACCATTCGGGTGCTAGAAAGTTTAAAATAAATTAATATAATGAATTTCGATATACAAGGTATGAAAACGCCACACACTTATCATGAAGCATGACGAGAATTAAATCTTCTTGAAAACCATGTATACTGGGGCACTTCACAAACACAGCAAATACGCTTCCCACGCAATCGTATCGAACGATTGACTTGCAATAAGAAAGATATTTTCATGTCAAAGAATTGGGTACATTTGTTCAAACTAATCTACAGAGTACTTGATTTCAGAACAACGCTTAGCGTATTTTAGAATTATGCATGTTATTACAAGCCAAAGTGGCGGGTTCAATTTCCTAGATGGAAAAACAAAACATATTTTGTATCCAAAAGGACCTCAATAAACAGAATTATAAACAAACACTTTCTTTCTTTGTATGGCATTGCCATGCATGCCGCGATTTGTACTAAATATATTATCGCATTCAATTAAAAACCACGCGAACAAAAGCTGTTTTGCTTTCGCAAAGCCGCTTAGCTTTAATATTAGAGGCCAATTTTGGTTTCAGCAATATTTGTTTATAAATTTCCAGTAACGGAAAATAATTGTTCATCATAGGCTGCGGGCCATTAGTCGGGTAAAAGTCAATTTTTAGTAAATTTTTCGGTAAATCCAATTATTTTTGAAAAACTCTATGGCAAACTGATCGAAAAATCTGTGTTAAATCCGATTTTTACCATAGTAAACGATTTACCCGACTATTGGCCCGCAGCCATAGTTGGCATTTATATCAGTAGTAATTGTAATCTGAATCGGTTTTATGAAAATCGATTTTTTTAGTTTTATTTAAAGCCAACTATACTTTAATTACTACTGATAAATACCCCAACTATGATGAACAATAATCTTCCGTTACTGGAAATTCATAAACAAATATTGCTGAAACCAAAATTGGCCTCTAATATTAAAGCTAAGCGGGCTTTGCGAAAGCAACACAGCTAAAGTCGTTGACAACAGCTAGTATTATATAAAAAAATAAAGAAATTATAGATAATTTAACAAATACATATAAATTATTATTAAAAAAATGGAGACCACAAAAAATATGAATTATTTGGTGGGCCGCGAGTAAAAATAGGTAAAGAACCACTGGTCTAGGGGCCACTCGTAAATTTGTTTTCTAAACTTCAGATATTTTTTTTTTTGTTTTTTTTAAACATAATCAATTATTTAATATGGCTGCGGGCCAATAGTCGGGTAAATCGTTTACTATGGTAGAAATCGGATTTAGAACAGATTTTTCGATCTGTTTGCCATAGCGTTTTTGAAAAATAAATGAACTTACCGAAAAATTTACTAAAATTGACTTTTACCCGACTATTGGCCTGCAGCCATGAACTAACATTAAAAAATGATGCTCGTAGCATTTGTTACTTTGATTTAAAAAAATCAGGAATTGCGCCTTCTTCAATAAATGCGAAATAAATTTTATAATAAAATTTTTAATATTATTGAAGTGTAGCGTCTTACCAAACATCTCATAAAAAAAATCTAAAGCGTTTTGCTATTTCAAAAAATTCCTCTGTAGGAGGACTTAGTTTTTCAAAATCTGAATTTGTAGTATAATTTTTGTAGTAAATAAAATATTCACTATTTGTTGTCATCTTTTCATTACATTTAATTAACAACCTTTGCCAATGGGCGCTTTCAGGGCACCCAACAGTTGGGAACATGTTGAGTAAAATTGCGGCCAACGCTATGAAATTTTTTAGCGCTATGAAATTTTAAATCAAATTGGCGTTGATTTTACTAATTAATTTTACTTTTACTTGTACTAATTTTACTATACTCATGATAGGGGACCTGAAAGCGCCCAATCATTACACTTTTCGTATTTATTAATTCTATGGAATCAGTAACCTACAAAATATTTTAATGACAATATTTGTTCTCGCCATATGTAAATTGGTTTTTCAAAACTAAGTTCTCTATAGACATCGTCTAATTCAACTGTGAAATTGTGGTTGTTGATTTCTTTTATTGCGCCCAATTAAAGAAAGTTGTCGTTGTTTATCGGATCGTTGTGCTGGAGATCTTCAACGACCATTAATAATCCGTCTTCGTCATCAATACAATTTGATAAGTTTGTGTTTTTTATGTACATGATATTTGTGCAAAAATTCAACTAAATTCTAGGATTGACGGATTTCTACAAAAGACTTCTCCTCGCCTGGTAACTGCAAATGTATGTTCTACGGCGTCTTGATCCAATATTTTCGTCAAAATATATGTTACGGAAGGATAGTGTTTAAAAAGCCCACCAGTCAAATTTAAAATTCCATTTAATTTGATTATCAACCCCTCAACACAAAAATATGTTAATTTTCTATTAAATTGCTTTTTTGTTTAGTATTTTACGTTTTCTTTAATATCTAAATAAATGACATTGTCTTGTCTTAAAGGCTGTTTGTTTGTTTGGGTTTCTCGGAAGAAGGTCGGAGCTGTTTGGATTGTCCCAGAGCTTATTTAATTTTTCGACAAAGTTTGCGGTTAGTAGTACAAACGGTTTCACTTGTTCGGAGAATTTATTCAAAGAATAATTTGTTCATATTGCTGCCGCCACAGTGTTGCTGGAAATTTAGACGGCAGTGCTAACCGTCATTTTTTGCATGTTTGTTGGTTAAATGGAAAATGTGGTTCTCCTGCAATTTTAGGCAAAGCATAGTGATCCTATGACGTTCCATTTAAAACATCTCTTCTATTACCTTAAAACGTCCTGTGTCATCTGGTGTTATTGTATTGGCTACAATTAAAATATCCCGGTTTGACTTAAATAAGTGTGGAACATCATAAAACGCCAACACATTTTTATCTTCGACATTCAGAAAAGGTTTATTAGATGTTACTCGAAATGTATTGTATGCCTTCCGGATGTTTCATCCTTGATCGTATATCTAAGAGTTTTATAAACAAAGCACTCCACGAAAAATTGTTATACCAAAATAAAACCACATTTTATGGAAAACTACAGTTTGTTAAAACTGGCAATAACTCAACAGCGATTTGTCGTACATCATTTTCAATAGTCTCATTCTTAAGAGGGTCCTTTACTAAAATAAATTTTAATTTTGAAGCTAATTTAAAATTTAAAATACGCACATGTACAATCATACTACATTGTTTTCCTAGTAGTGGTGGTTAATACTTTTGATCTCTTAATGGGTCTCTCCACACTTTAATTCTTTCAGCGTTTCAAAAGATTTCAAAAAATCAATCGACGTCCACATTTGATTTCTTTGCGCATTTGTAGGGGGTACCAAAAAATTCGTTCGGATTATTTTGTTTGCTTATACATATTAAAAATAAAAATAAAAATAATTAATTTAAAACTGTAATATTTAATTAATATGTTTTATTTTAAATTATATATTAAATTAAATATAAATTATATTTTAAATTAATAATTTTTATTTCTATTTTTTATTATAAGCAAAATAAACAATCCGAACATTTTTTTTGGTACACCCTTTTTTTACTATAGCCTTTCTTTTTTTATATAAAATTATGTTTTTTGATTTATTCATATAGTAAAAAATATTTATTATTCGCTGCGAAAATTGCTTCCTTGGTTGAAAAAATATATTTTTTGCACTCGAAGCAAACATTAAACTAAAATTAATCCAAAAACGACAAATAAACAAAATGTCCTTAAAATATTTATTACGTAATAGTGCGAAGAAATCAGTGAATCAAAAAAAGTATTGACGAAAAAAGAATCAACAATTTCCCCGCCAACAAAATTGTTTGTGGGTGAAGGGGAAAGAAACGAAGAAAGAATCACGCTGAAAGATTTAAAGTGAGGAACCGTGGATTTAGTTTTATTTATGAATGGAAAAAAATCAGCATAGTGTAGTGTTGTTGGTTTATGGAATAAAAACGAAACACATAGCAGTATGCATGTATTGAAATTAAATAATTTGAAGTCAATTAGTGCATTCATGTCCTAATTTTCATGGAAATGTTTTTAATAATAAAGAAATCTGGCGTAAACACAAAATGCATTAATAATGCCTGTATCAACAACGCATGATAGAAACGTGAACAAAATGTGTAAGCAAAATAAATAAAATTTAGTAAAAAATAAATTTATTTTCGTATGTCCTAACATGCTTACCTTTATACATAATTCGATCTCTAATAGTTTTGTAAACTTGCATATTGTAAATTGTAACTTCTGATGTAGCAATGATATCAAGATGGTCCAAGAATTTATTTAATACACATAATAACAATTCAGTGATTACATGAAAACCACCCCTATGATTTGCCTAAGGGAAAATTGCATCCCAAAACAATTATTATCATCAACCAATCAATGAAATCTTAGACCACATCAATCAGATTAGACGGAATTGGCCTCAGACGATCCAGACTTACAGATATGTACAAAAATGTCGATTTTAGTGAGTTCAATTATTTATTACACCAGACCGCCACCGATATTGAATCAAACGTTTGTCTTCGATATATGTATAACGATTTATAAGCTCACGATAGAAAAGGCCTATGCCATAAATTAATCTGTTACGATTGGTATGATGATCGGTGTTGTGCGTCAGCGCGTGTTTCCGAATTGTCTCCATGTTGGTGTCGAAAATAGCGTATTCAATTGATAGGTAGACAATGTCGAGAATTGGTAGGATATGCAGAAAATGTGTAGACAATGTAGATTATTACTTTTTTGTAGTTTTTCGTTGTTTTTCTGTATGAAATATGACGACCTTTTAGTTTTCCAGTTTAAATTGGGTTTTATCTATATTTTGTCAGTTAAAATTCAATTTTTATTAAACAAATAGGTGAGATTGAATGTCTTGGTCAATCCATGTCATATTGGTACAACCAGAAGCAAGTTACAAGGCTAAATTCGGCTATGGTCTCGCAGTATATCAAATGATTTTAACATCCGGTTTTTAGCAACGGGATTGAGTTACTACAAAACTTATAGCGTAAATGAGTTTTGTTGATTGTTTACTGTTTTGGTTGTACATTTTGATCAAAATTGAATACAAAAGAAAGATGTTTCTTACAGATAATGTAATTTTCCAGACTAAAATTATCTGATAGCTGAGATGATGATCTTGTCATTAACACGTATATAGGTGGGGGTTTTTAATGTAGGTTATATCAATTTTGCTCGGGTTTGTTCAGGATTCCATTTGACCCAGACATTCGCACCAATTGATTATCAACCGACGTTTGTGTTTCCTGGTCCTTTTTAAATGAACTTATCTTTCTTGAAATTGGGGGCGAGTGGCATACACATATAGATAAAACAACAACATCTTCATCACTAAAGTCAAGCAACCATTGCTTTGATTATTACAAGGTCTCCGGGTGACCACTTGGGAACATAATAGAAAAAAGTGAATAATGAAATCGAATGAAACCTCCTCCCAACTTCCCTCCCCCCCTCAACCTTCGGCCAGTGTACAAAAGAAGTATGCTCAAAAGCCCTGGAAGCTGGCTAGGATTAATAATTCATTGATCCGTGTTCAAAATGATTACAGAAACCAATATTAGAATAAATAATGCAACATGGCAAATATCCGACACTCGGTTATCGTAGACGGACATGAATTTTAAATTAAAAATCAAAACTGTAACAGAAACGTGAAGGCTTAGAGACAATTAGAGAAAAACGAGATTCTTGGCCCTCGTGTAGTGATATAAAACAGTAGTAAAGTAAAACCAAATGAAATAATTTAATATATTTTATGGGCGCGATGAATAAAGCGTGGGTACACTCCATGTGCTCCTTAATTATAGATAAAGGGAAAAATAAAGCCCTAAGGATAGGCCTTATTTAAAACCGATTTTTATCGTGTAAATAATTTTAAATTTTTTTAAATTTGCTCATTCAACGATTTCACACTTTAATCGTAACGTAAACCGCACTTTAAACGTAACATTACCATATCACATTTTTCAATGTGACAAAAGAATGAATTCCATCTTGAAATGGTTTGTTTGATTACAAAGAAATAATAGAATTTTGATATTTTTTTTTTACTTTGGTTTTGCATTGTAATAGTGTTATTGTGATTGTTCCGTATATTGGCGCAACTCGCAACCTGATGAGAGAGAAGGCTGATTTTTTTAAATCAATAATCTCATCCGTTCAAAACTGATTGTTGTGATTCTTACACATTTTCGATCTATAAGTTAAAATTTAAATTTTGATAATTGCTAACAAAAATATAATTTTCGACATTGTCTACATTCTCAACGCCATTTTCTGAATTTTCTACATACATTGTTTACACGTGTAGAATATAAATTATTTACGCGGTGTAGACAATACGGCACAACACTGACGATGATCTGATCAAATAAAATTGATTTATGAGCTCCAATAATAGCTCAAATACCTATACACCAAATCTAGAAATATTTATATTTTTACTGTATAAATGAGTGGGGTTCATGCTAACGGGTTGCAGTACAAAAACCAAAATTATCGCTAAGTATTTCAGCTCATAAATGGCACATATCTTTGTTCAAAAAAATATTTTTAGAGGTGAAGCCCTAAAGGAGCTCAAAATTATTCATTTGGAGATTTCAAAAGCTCATAAATAGTTCATAGTTCCGCCTTGTTTTGTGTTTTGTATGGTTCCCAGGTTAAGTAACTCAACAAAATTAAAAATTCCCATGCCCTTTTAAAATCAATTTCTCTTATAGGTATATATGTACATTCATAGGCTTTACATATATAAATAATAATGTCTTGTAAAATAATAAATTAGTGCACAAAAATATTTTATAGTAATCTTAAAATATCAAAGCATGTACATATATAATAATTAAAAATATACATAATGTGTTACAAAAATTACATCGTTATCGCCTTTGAGTTTTCACATTTTTTGCTATGAAATCACGATCGTCAAAAAATTTTCCCATGTAATTTTTTTTAAAAATACAAAAATGTGATTTAGAATTAATGTAATTCGCTTGCAAATTCGACGCTGATTCCGAATCTGTAATCAGTTTTACGCTATGTTCATTATTAAGCATTTAGTTTCTATGTAGAATAAATTAGTTAGTGTTGGTTTCGATTGCATAATCATAAATATAGAACACTACCAAAATTCATTCATTTACGTTTTTTTTTCTCATTGTTTTCTCCATTCTTTGTGTACAATTATTTACACATACACAAACATTTGATTCCCTTCATGCGCGCGTGCATACCAAACGAGTAATAGCCACCAATCGGAAATTTGCTGATCTTATTTTGATGAAAAATTTTAATAAACTATTTTTATTTTTATAATTTATATATTAAAATTGAAAAATATTTAGAAAAGAAGAAAACTAGGCACGAGATTAAGAATTTTAGTTGATTCTTGTGAAAGAATTTTTTGTCTACTGTAGTTGTACATTCCAATCGAACCTGCACAACTTGTCCAAGTTTGAGAGCTAATAACAAAAAATTAAAAGAAAATTTGGAAAAACTAGAATAACTAGGCACGAGTTTAACATGTTATCTAATGAATATAACAAATTTTTAGAAGAAAATGTTCACACAAGTGCTTATCGAACCTGCACAAGATACCATTACTTTGGTACAAGACCCTCTTAAGGTTTCTAAATTCTGTACAAAATCATTTATTTGAATTAGTGAAACATCAGGAAAGTTCGTTGGTAATCTTACAGTTTGGGTTTTTTTCTCGTTAAAATCATTTTTGTATGTCACAAAGAAAGTCATAAAAAACAAAAATAATAAAAAACAGACCCCAGCTTCGGAAAGTAGACTAAATTTCCTACATTTTAAAAGTTAAAAAAAAATTTAAACCGATATTTCACCAAGATACAAGCGTTTGAAAATATGGTATTTTTCTAAAAATTTTACTGTTGTGTTTTTTATTTTGCACAGTGTCTAAATACAAAATTTTTATTGTGAATTTTAAATTTTTTAGGTAACATAAAATAGCAAATATGACTAATAATTAGCTTTTCTGAAAGCTAAGAGTCAGATCTATGTTTTCATCGAAAAATATTTGCTGACGTAGAGTAATATTAAGAGCTAAATGATATAGATAATTTCTTTTAATAAAAATAAAATTCTAAAAGTTTTGTTTAAATTTGAAACACTTTTTAGGTAAATATTAATTTTAAACCTTATTTAAAAGAGAATGTTATCAGCTTTTTAAAGAAATTAATACTTGAAAATAAAAATGGTTATTTTTCAAGATATTGAAGTTTATTTATTACAAGGTGCTGTGTTGGCAGGCTCCACTTTAAACGTCAATAACTTGATAGGGGGGCTTTAACCGAGTGACGGAAGTAACCTTACCTTCGTTTTGATCAAGGAATCCAACGGTACTATTCGTGACAGGTACGTTAGGGACAACCTGTATATATAGATAATAATTAATATAAAATACAAATTATAAGACGATATATACATTAATAATATTAAAAATGCAGGTATAGCCAATTTTTTAACGATTTATTAAGTATGAACTGAAATATAGGCAAATTAAATAATCTTGAAGTTTTAATATTTCTTAATAAATTTTAAGTTTGACTTTCTTGTATTTTTAAGTTCTGGAATACGATTCCAGATTAAACAGAAACTGGAATATTGCTTAACGAGATTAAATGAAGTTTGCTATGACCTGCGGAGATTGGATTCTAAAATTAAACTTTTTTGAAGTTGTGGCATTGCAACTACATATAGGTATATCTAAACCGATTTTTATCAAATTCGATTATACATCCGTGATCATTATGAAATTCTTTCAGATTAAATTTATTTAGATTTTCTACAGCCCAAAAATATTGGATGAAACTCCATACTTAAGCTTTTCTCATAAATTGGGGGATCCCAATAGTTTTTAGTCGAAAGTCCGGAAGTGGTATAGGGGCCTTTTCGTTTTTTGCAAATAAATATTCTAAATTAAATTCGTAATATTTACGGCCAAAATATGTTTTCCAATGAAAATGATAATTTTGACAAAAAACTGTTTATTATCAAAAATTCTGCCTTTGTACAGACCAGACTGATTTTTTGAACGGGACGATTCTTCATTCTTAGGACTTTACTATAAATTAAGATATCGTAGAGATTTTAGGCCGAAATCGTCCACGAAAAGTGGCAGCTATATTTTGAAATTATATATGTATAACATTCAGGAAAAACCCATTAAAAACCGAGATATTGTAAATTAAATTTGAAAAAGAATTTGTTCAGATCATTTTAATGTATTTTACGTATTAAAATAAAGTAAAGGAACCATGAAAATTGTGGGTCCCATTTGAAACGCGATATTTTAAAACGAGATATGACAAAACGCGATATTTCAAAACGCGATAATTCAAAACGCGATAAAGTACAAAACGCGATATGGTACTAAACGCGATATTTCAAAACGTGATATTTCAAAATGCGATACGGTACAAAACGCGATATTTCAAAACTCGATATGGTACAAAACGCGATATGGTACAAAACGGGAGTTTAGGGTCGGGTGAAGGGGAAATTTAATTTCAGTTTATAGGAATTTAAAAATCGATAGGGGCGAGAGTATATAGGATCGGTATAAATCGGGTCGCTACGCTCCCGTCGCTTCGCAATGCACATTCTGTACCATAACGTGTTTTGAAATATCGCGTTTTGAAATATCGCGTTTTGTACCATATCGCGTTTTGTATACCATATCGCGTTTTGAAATATCGCGTTTTGAAATATCGCATTTTGTACCATATCGCGTTTTGTACCATATCGCGTTTTGAAATATCGCATTTTGAAATATTGCGTTTTGTACCATATCTCGTTTTGTCATATCTCGTTTTGAAATATCGCGTTTTGAAATATCGCGTTTCGAGCGGATCCGGAAAATTGTTGATCTTGCGAGTTTTACAAATTTAACATTCGCTATATCGCCGCAGTCACAATATGTGATTTTTTTAAAAATCTCTGATTACATGTGCGTTTGCGGTTCTGTCTAGACTAACAGACTAGCTTCTGTACAGCCCAGATGAATTGACTGATCGGGATGAAACCATGGAAGATTATAGCGACTACCAACCTATGCAAATCATCAAATTTTTATTTTAAAATCAGTGCCTCGTTCGAGAAACGTTCTCCGCATGATTTTTATCTTCGTCTCAACCGTCGACCGAGTTTACTATTCGACGTTTGATGGCTAAATTCAAGTCAAACGGTTCGATAAATAATAATCCAACACTCCCACGTCACCGCAACGCAAGGTCTGCTGAAAACATCGCTGCTGTGAGTGTCCTGAAAAACCCGCGGTAGTTAAGTTCTTGCTGTTCACAAGAACTTGGCCTTTCTGCGCTTCAGCTTGGCGAGTTTTGTGTAAACGACCATAGACAGCACCTTGAGTTCACCTGGTTGAGCTCTGGAGCAGTTGGAAGTTGACAAAAATTTCGCCAAAAAATCATCTTTATCGACAAGGATAATTTTTGGATGAATGATTATGGGAACTAGCAAAATAGTCGGGTAAATCGTTTACTATGGTAAAAATCGGATTTAGAACAGATTATTCGATCAGTTTGCCATAGAGCAGTTTGCCATCGCCGAGTTGACCATCGTCGAGTTGTCCGCCGCCGAGTTGTCCGTCGCCGAGTTGGTCGTTGCCGAGTTGACCGTCACCGAGTTGGCCCTCGCCGAGTTGGTCGTCGCCCAGTTGTCCGTCGCCGAGTTTGTCGTCGCCGAGTTTACCGCATTGTTGTCAGATTTTTTAACTGAAATTCCGACACACCATTTTTAGTTTCTACTTTTTTTCTCTCATTTGTGAGGAAAATTTCAAGCATTTTTTCCCACGGGCAAAATTTGTAATTTCACTTAATTTTCCCTTTCAATAATACAATTTCCCTCATTTTTCCCATTTTCAGAGAATCGTTATTTGTATATGGTATTATATACACCAATTAATCATCTGCTAAGAACCCTCGAACTTCTTCACGAAAGCTAGCTCGAAAAATTATGGCGCGCTGGCCTGAACTAAAAACATATGGTGAACAATTTCTGAGACGTATATCCAATCCCTTTGTGTGTTAAATGCCAAGAAAAGAACACTACATGAACATATCCAAAAAAATTAACGGCATATTTTATTTGGTTATTAATTATATATTTTATAAAAATAAAAATCACATTTTATTCAGTTTTCAGCTTAAAAATACCCAGTGTCAAAAAAAGTCAAAAATAAAAGTTAAAGCAATATAACTTAGTAATTGCACTTTGTTTCATACAAATAATTGTATTTAAAATGGATCAAGCTGAATATAGCTTTTCTGATTTAAATAAAATCAGGCTATCGTTTGGCTCAAAATCTAGACATGTTTTATCTGCTTTATTCAAAGTCGACTTAAAAACGCACAAAGAATTGAGCGTATCTTCTCCAATCCTGTTTCGTTTTTTCGACTTTGTCGGTAACCATTGAAAAATACGCATACGCTCCGCATGATTCCCATTTATCGCTTTTTTGGCAGCCATAGTCTTCCATAATTCTTCCACACTTAATAAAACTAAATTTTCTTTTTCTTTTTCGGAAAATTGCAAAAGAATATCCCTCCGTTCATCCTCTAATTCAAACTTGTCATATTCAACGTAACTTGAAATGTGAGTTAATCTTTCGGAAAATGTCCGTTTAGTGACATTAAGCACTAGGTCAGGGTTTATAAATTCCACAGATTTAAAATAATTACTATTTATTGGAAATTTCTTCAAAATTTTCTCTATGGTTACTTCTAGGAACCTTCTGTAGTTTGACTTTACCTCGATCTCCTGACATTCGTCTTAATTTTGATTAATGTATTCCGTCAATTCTGAGTCAAATTCAATATCTTCCAGTTGAATTCTGGTATCTTCGTTGACTAATAGATGAAAATCTGCAGTTTGTGTATCAAAACAGTCTGAAATAATCAAGACGCTATCTGCATTATCTTTCGGCTGGCAACTTTTGGCTAACTTAAACAAGATACGAAAGATTGCTTTCCTATCAGATAGTAGTTTTATTCGACGGTAAAAATATTAAAACCGTTATACCGCATTATACATAAAACTGTAAGACTATGTCGCATTACATAAAGATTTTGTCTTACCTACAATTTTATGTACAATGCGGTTTAAATATTTTTACCGTCGAATAAAACTACTACAGCAGTCTTTTGTAGCAGACCTTGAAACATTTTACATGCATTTCTTCCTTGTTTGGGTGAGTGCGAGATTTATAATAGCAAATTCTTTCGAAACAAAATTTTGATCTTAGATCAAAAAAATGACTGGCAATGCGATGTATTTCAATGGCATTTCGATCAAATTTATTGTATTGCCAATCATTTTTTTGATCTAAGATCAAAATTTTGTTTCGAAAGAATTTGCTATTAGAATCAAAAAATATTTTAACCGAAAAAGAATTATTAATTCCAATCATAATTCAAAAATCCAACTATGAAAATTCCATCCATACAAAGTGTTAACATTTTTTGTTTTCGCTTTTTATATTCTATTAATTGCAATTCGTACACTGTTCACACAAATATAGCAAACGAACGGTACATTTTTAAAACAGAAAAAAAACGTACTTTTACTAGTCAGTGTCAGTATTATTCCGGTTTAGCTTGTACGTAGTGGTTGTGCTTTAAAATTTTAATAATTTTAAATATTTATGTAGGTGCCGTTTAGTTATCGCGAATTAAATTTTCTTCAAAAGCTTTGTGTTAATTACCATTTTCTCGTTTTTAATTGTGTTAGTGAAGTGATTAGTGAACAAATTATACAAGTTTTAAAATTTAATTAGAAATGGCGTCGTTTTAATCAATTTTTCAGTGCGCACAAGACTTTAGTCGATATATTTTAAGTGTAAATGTGTTTTCTATTTTATTTTAAGTGTTTTTTGTGTAAATGTCATGCGAATCTAAGTTGGAACATTAATAGTGTTTCAAAATTAAAAGCATGTTACAAGTGTAATTAGTGTTAGAAACTTTATTAACGGGATCATCAAGATTGAAGCAGGACAAATAAATTAGTCTTTCCCGTTACTATTTGCCATCAATTACAGGTAGGTGGAGCAACCATTATATGTTTTAATAATTTCGTAAAATTTTTGTTGAGTAGAACTTTTATCAATTACGATAAATATGAGAAGTTTTCATTTTCGTTATGTACATTTTTTATCACCATCGTCAACTAGAAAATTCCGCTTTCCGCTACATTTTTTATTAAGACAAACTGTGTAAGTTGGAAATTATAAACATCAAATGGAAATAATACTTTACTAGGTGGTTTTTTATGAAAAGCTCGGTACATAGAGACTTTAATGAAAAGTTTTAAAATGTAGGCAATGTAAGCATTCAAAGTTTTGGAAAGTACAATGATGGTATTTTTATTTTAAATACGAAAAGCGATCGCCTTAATCAATATTCATTAGAATACATAATTTTCCTCCAACTAAATTTGTGATTTCCTTATATATTTTGCCTTTTTTATCGTTGAAGTTGATTTTGTCGCTTCAGTTTGGTATTTGACCTTATGCCGTAGTTCTCTGGATCATTAAAAACATATGTTGATCTCGTGTTTACTGTTTACTTAGGCACATTTTATCATTTACATTTCTAGAGGTTTGTAATTGACTCATTGCAATGGGTACTATGGAAAAATTTTAATCTTCCTATATCAGGAAATCAGAAATCCCCTATAGATTGCAGAATCTGTATGGTGCTTGTTAAAATTGTTGTCATTTGTTCAACGTGGCCAATTGTGGCCAAGTAACAGTTCCGATTTTCACCTTTCAATATTTCCTTCAATAAAGAAAGGAGACAATTTTGCACAACATTTTTGCGCTGCTTTCCTCCGAGGATAGTGTGAATGCAATCCTTAATTTCGAAAGTCCTACTTCTTGTTCGTTGATTTATTTATTTGAGATTTTCTCATTCGCGTTGTTTATGTTAATTTTTATTTCTTCATGTAAAAGACTTAGTTTAGTAGTTGAAGTTACAAGTCTTCCCCTACGAAGCATCACTTAGCCATTTCTAACAGCCGCAGCGTTTTTTCTTCTTCTAATTATTGCTCCGAGTGAATGAGTTTCACGGCTGTATCCGATTGTGTTGAATAGATAGCAGGTTTTCAATCGAAAATGTTAAATGTATAATTAAGAGAGATTCTGTATTTTCAACATTTTTAAATAGGACGTCGTCTTCACCATGTATAATTTCGGGAATACTTCTCTGAGATAATCGACTATTTGCAAAACGCTTTTAATAGTACAGCATAAATGAAAGTGTCTATAACAATAAATGTTATTTGATTTAGTTGATCCTTTGCCAGGAGCGTTCAACAGAAATTTGTAAACCCATTGTTGATGTTATTCAATAAATTTGACTTTTTGTGGTACTGCGATACAACTAGTGATTGCAAAATCGGTCCTAATTTTGAAAACCGGTTTTTTGGTTTTGATCTTTTCAAAAACCTGATCCCGATTTATTTCATGATAATAAATAAATATGTAAAATATCCATGCAACGTTCGAAATTTTTTATTTATATAGTTTAAACTATTCGTAATAAAGAAATTCATAAATAATAAGATAAATCTAAAATGGGCTCTTAAAAAGCAGAGACTGTCAATTGTGTCATCAACTAGGCGCGACTTAGTTTTAGTATAGATTTTTTCCTGAAGAAAAAAAAGCTCTTTCAGCTTCTACGCCGGTTGGCGGAATCGTCAATAAGAATTTATATATAAATTCAAAACTTTCTCCTCTGGTACAGGTATCTTCGAACTGTGTTAGTTCTCTTCTTATAACGGTCAAGAAATTTAAGGAATCTTTTTAAATAAAGGAGACGGCGGAGCTCTTATTCCTTTTTTCAATTGCATTTTGCAACGCCTGTTTCATAGTTACTTGAATTTGTTGTATATTATCATCCGGTTGGTGGTTGTGTGTTTTTTCCTGAATCTTTTAATCTCGTCAATAATTTGTAAATCACAGATATAATCGTTTTTTTTATTTAATTTGGAACTTGCGTCATTGACATTGCAGTAACCAGTATGTAAGTACTGAAGAACAGCTGATGGCTCCGTTCGCCTTTCATTAATTCGTAATTCTAGTTTCAATTTCATTTCATTTGAAAGAATACTATTTATTTTCTGCAGTTTTGATAACATGAAGGTAGTAGCAGCGTTCGCAGTAAGAAGATTTGAATCTCTTCGGCACAAAGCCTCTACCTTTACCTTTATTGGAAGCACATTATTAATCTACACCAATACAATAATTTTCACAAAATGAATATTCGTTCTACGATCTCCATCTGTAGACTAGATTTTACTTTGTAAACTCGTTCGAGCATTATCTAAAGGCTACTCCATTGCGTTTTAGAGTCTAAGGTTAATTCCAATTCTTTGCCATAGTTCAGTCTTACATATTTTGGCAACGTGCTATTTCTTGTTGGAGAAGCTCTAAAATTTTTTACTAGCTTACGAATTTTTGTTATCAGGGGATGTATAATAGGATTATGTTCAAATTGGTTAGATAGTTCTGAATCTAAATTATAGTTATGTGAAATTTCAAAGCTGTCTGCAACGGGATTTACCTCATCCTTGCGTTCATTTTCGGATTCTACAGTTTTTGGGCAATTTCCTTCGTCAACATTATCACCAGTTTCGGATAA
Organism: Nephrotoma appendiculata; assembly: GCA_947310385.1. Classification (NCBI taxonomy): domain Eukaryota; kingdom Metazoa; phylum Arthropoda; class Insecta; order Diptera; family Tipulidae; genus Nephrotoma; species Nephrotoma appendiculata. The sequence goes on along the minus strand of OX371224.1, from coordinate 131,851,957 downwards.
TTCGCCAATGACACCCAATTCAGAATTTCTATAAAGCACGTCAAGCACTGCTTGCTGAATGCCTTGCAAGGCAAAGCTGATGTTCTGGCTCGATCAACCTCCCAAGTCTTTTCATTGCCGATGCTCCATCGGTGGTTATACTTACAATGTCCTTGTCAAGCGATAAAGCTCAATACACGTTTCGGTGGGAGCACTACCGTGACCTAGCCTAATATCCATATTTTTTCATTGGAATGTACATTTTAAGATTAGACGGTTTCTTATAGAAGTCCACTCATCAAAAGTTTAACTAAATCTAATTTTTTGATAAAATTATTTTCTTGTTAAATAATTCGGATCTTCTTTTCTGTTGAATTTCTGCACCATAATTCATCACAATTTTTTAATGGTATTGGGTGATTTTGGTATTTGATAGCACGTGATTCCTTTGGCCATGAACAATACCCTGAGATCATTTGAGGTAAAAAACACAGAAAATGGTATACCATCTCTTGCCGAGATAAAATGGCAAACAAAGAAAAATCTTGTTTATTTTCACCAAAGAATTCTGTGATTTTGTTCGATGAACTTGAATCAGAGAAATTTTATGTTGATGGGGCACTTATCTCCCGTTTTGCTGCATTTGTATTGTGAATCGCTCGTAAATGGGAATGAAGCACACTATATAGTAGATCCATTCCAACATTTAATTTGTTTTCCACATTTCTTGCATTTAACACAACTTCCAGTTTCTCCTCGTAGAAAATGAGGCCATATCTTGTACTCATCATAAATGTAGAAATGTTAAAAAAAAAACAATAAAAAAGTATAATTTGAACGAATATCGAAATAACCTGGGCGAAGATCGAAAAAATAAGCCGAAAGCACATACAGAGTTATTTCTTATAAATATAGGAAAATATTTCAAAACCGGTTTTTTCGCATCATTTCGCTCTACAAATTCCAAAATGAGATATTAGGCGGTGGTGGAAGACAATTTAGATTTTAAACGCGTATTAGGCTTCTAAGTTCCAAGTAAACTTCTTTTTCTGCAGACACAATTTTTCTGCATTACAATTGGTGCGATTAAAGTGGCAACAATTAAAAAAAAACGCCGACACAAGTCGGCTCGTGTGATAACTAAATGCAAGATTATGTTCCCCAATCGCATCATCCTGAATTGTTAGAGTGGTCGCTACAGAACTGTGCACGCATTTTTTCTATAGCCAACTCAATTAATGAAACCTGCCAAAATGCATCCTTAAGATCAAGAGCAGTATCACAATGACACTTGCGTCATTGTTATAAATGAAATTTTGATTAAGTAGAGTATCCGCTTCGACAACAAACTCGCTGGTAAATCTTCGTTCCACAAAGGACAAATCTCAGTGTTTTAGACTCTCGAAAAGAAAAATGTTTATTATCCACTTTTACCGTGTTATCCACAGCTTAGCGGCATATTACCGAAAGTAGGAGTTGGTATATTTTGGTAAATTATGTTTGAGGTTTGGGTGTTGAAATACTGACAATGGGTATTGATAATTTGGAAGTTTGAGTGGTAGTTGTAAATGAAGTAGTTGTAACTGAACCACAAGTAGCTGCGATAGATACAAAATAATTGTAAGCTTTAAAATTTGAGATTTTTCTTTATATAATTTCACTTTAATAGATTTTTCCGTACTAACGCTATTAATCATTTTATCAACACGTTTTTTTGCTGTGGATGCATTGAACCACTAATAGAACTAACTATAAAAAGTAAAAAGAATAGCAAGCGGATTTGATTTTCAATTGATGGAATATGGAACGCTCTAGGGTATTTTCAAATTTTCAATAAAAATTTTCAATTTTTACTCATTTTCTGGAAAATTGTATGTGCCGTCGGGCGAAAATTCAACTGATCTGCTTTCATGCGGTACAATTCTACAACTTCTTGAGGAAGCTCGTTAATGGTGACGGGGGTCTACATGGTCTGAACATATTTCCAACTGCAACTGTCAACTAAATTACCATTCCAAAGCTGAATTTTCATTTTTAAGCAAAATATTAAAGTTAAGCCTTCTTAGTTAAATGTAGAAAAGTCTAACCATTTTTATAAGCGCAGTTGATGGCCTGTTTATCGCAAATCGTCTAAAATTCACAAAACTGTTCGTTGAATTGAGCATAAACTCTGCTTGGCCAATTATATCTTATACAGTAGCGCAATTGAACTATAAAGACCTGCGCTTTCTGTTTGTTCTACAGCTCAGATGGATTAACTAATAAATTGGTAAACATTGATGTTTAGCCATCATCACCAGAAGTGGCAGCTTCCAAAGTTGCTTTATCGTGTTTTGCAAATATTTTGAAAATTATACGGCATTTACAAAAAATTAAAACAAAATGATACAAGAATAGACGAGTTTTGATAAATAAACTTTATTTCACTAAAATTTACCACCTCAACATTCCAGGAGGATTGGTTATTCGAAAGAAAAAATTCGCTTTGAAACAAGGCATTAAACCGATTAAAATAATTTAAAATATTTTTTAAAAACAATAAATAAACCTTAGTTTCCACATCTTCAAATTCGTTTAGTATTATTTCCGCCTTTTTTCGTTTAGTGATGTTGCAATCGTAGATAAAAAAATGTTTTAAAACAGCTCAAGTCTGCAATATTTTTATAATGCATGGATGCATGGATAACCAACGAGTAGCTGCAACTTTTAGGTCTTTCGGACATATAACTTGCGCAGTTTCGGAGGAATGTTTCAATACTTTCGGGAATTTTTCTGATTGCCGATTTTAGCACAAGTGCTGAGGAATGGCATATACATTTTAGAAGAATCAATTCGTGGTAGCTTCCGATGTTCTGCTGAAGCAATGTATACATGGAATTATTGTCCCCAATCATAACTGCAGCGTTGTCTGAAGACATTGCTATAATGTTTTGAATATTGATGTTTCGTTTTTCAAAGCATAGTTTATTTTCTTGAATTTTTTTTTACTGCTGAACAGTCTACGGCATCTATATTAACCAATTCGAGTAGTTCGGATTTCACTTCAAAATCTACTATATATCGAACTAATACACAAATGTTTTTCTTATTCGAAATATCAGTTGATTCATCGATAAAAATCGAGAAATTATTGCGCTGAATTATTGTGGTTAATTGCTCATCTTCAACTTTCGCCAACATGTTCGTCAAAACATTTGTCATTTAAGTCCTACCTAAATAGATTTCATTCATAATTTTTGAACCAGGAGCACTTTTTTTTAGTAGTGGAGTTAAATGCTCGATTATATGTTAAGGAAACATTATGTTCGGCAAAAAAATTGGTCAGCTTCATTTTCGCATATTTGACTTTTTGCTGCTGATTTGTTGTATCAATAAATGACCGTATAGCCGGAGTTTGTTTCATACTATCAAAATTAATTTTGTGGTTTTTCCCTTCAAGATGTTTTTTCAGCTCACTTGCACGGGTGTTGTTAAGTAGTTTTAGGAGATAAAAACTACCTCAAAAACTACGTGTAGTTAATCCATAAACTACGTAGGCGAAAATCATGAATTAACTACATATTAACTACATGCATTAACTACATTCGTTAACTACAATCGCCCTTTTTTCACTCATTTAAATTATAAATATGTATATTCTTATGAGTATGTATGAATGACACAAATACAAATTAGTTTTATTATATTCATATGTATTTCTATGTATTATTATTATTTAATTCAATATATATATATATCAACCCCACCACCAATCAATTTTATTATTATTAGCATATTATTCATTTTGTATTTAATTCGTTTTCATATTATCATATACGTTCTCATATTATCATATCATCAATCATCATATTCATCATCTGCATCTCCATCATATTCATCACAAATATCGTCGTAAATTTTTAATGAATGGTACGTATGCAGTAATTTTTTTGACCTGTCCGGTTTTAATCTGTTTCATCTATCTGTATGAATATATGCCCAATTACTGAATAACCTTTCTAATTGAGCCGAACACGCCGGAATTTTTAATAACTTATTAGCCAACGCTGCTAAATTGCCATGTCTTCTGGCGGCAATGTTCCAATAGGTTCTTGGAGTGGTTATTCCCTTTGAATTTAAATTTTGGAAAATCCCTTCGTTTAAATTGAATTCTTGGAGGCTATCGAGGCTAGATTTATCCAATTCCTCAATCAAGAACTCATCAACGATATCAATTTGATTTTCTTTCATAGCACTACCTCGATATTTAGGATGCAAAAAATTCGCAGCTAATGCATACTTATTTAAAGCCATAGCTTGTCTCTTTTTTAGGGCCTCTTCAAATTCATTTGGGAGCTATAAAAAATTAAAATATTCTAGAAAATAGAGAAAATATTTAAGTATGTCTGAACTACCTGTAAATGCAACCAATCCTCTGTTGCATCGGCTATAGAATATCGTAGTGTCTGACAATTATTTATTAATATACATATCGGGTCAGATATTTTAATAAAATGCTTAATTGATTCTATAAAATTGTCACCAAATAGTATCTGACTTATTTCACTCTTCAATTTTGCTTTCCCGTCAGCAGCAATTTTTTTGAAAATATTCAAGTTGCCGATGAGAGACACGTAAGAGTCTCTGTAACTACACCAATGAGTTTCAGCCGAAAGTTTCATCTTTTTCCCACCATTGTCAATTACGAGCTTCTCCAAATCGGCTCTCTTAAACTCTTTCAAAACACTAACGGCTTTAGTTGCAATGCTTTTGTCAACTACATCTTTTGCCAGTAAATTCCCAGTATGGCTACTGCAAGTATTATGCCATAAAGTAGATTTTTTGCCCAAAGATATCAGTTTTTAGCATTATCGCTAGTCACCGCATAAATCTCAGTGTGATATTTTAATTTGGCTAACTCAATTGATGATTCGCAAATTTTATTGAGTTCATCTCCCGTTTCCCGTATTCCTGTCATATCATGTGCCTCGAGGAATGACAATTTATTGTCGGTAGTTTGTAACATTGTTACCACAAGATTAGAATTACTGGACGTATTTTTCCATCCATCAATAAGGAGGACTGTTTCTTCGCCAATATTGTTTTTTTCCTTAAGTGTTATATCAGAGTAAACAGAACCCAAAATTGTTGTAGCTAACGTTTGCCTACATGGCGGTTTATAGGATGGTCGTAGTTGCGATAAAAACTCTTTAAAATATTTTGAATTGATTACATTAAATGGTATAAATGTTACATCCGAAAAAGAAAATTCCTAATGCATGATCCAATTTCCGTTTTTGTTCTGGAGTTACATTGTCCATATAGCCCAAAATGTTTTTCTGCAAACGCGATAATACTGAGGATTTTTTTGGACTGCAGAACGTACGTTTTTGATGTGGCGGCAAATTTGGTGTGGGTGACGTCGTTACTGACGAAGATGATGATCCGAACCCCGATGTAATAGAGAGTTCGTTTGTCGATAATGCTGAAGAAGCGCGATCAGCAGGTATAATAATATTATCAAAACCGGGATATAGGCAACGTCATTGCTACTTGACTGATTTAAAAGAATTAGAAAATGTTATTATACATTTTTAAACAGAAATACTACTATAATAACATATCTACTCACATAATCCGTAAGTTCCGTGACTGAAACAGATACGTCATCCAAGTCACTCAGATATATTGTTGGAAGTAGCACATTTTCATTAGCAACGGTAATATCGTTTAAAGTTGGCCGAACGTCTATAGCATTTTCATCTATTGCTTGTGTAGATACACCTGTTGAAGTAACTTTTCCAGTTTGTTCAATATTTTTATCAATTTCATAGCCGCAATCGCTACTATTAATTAATTCCAGTTCAGAATCACTATTGCTGTGAGTGGCTACAGAAGATTGTGAGCTGCGGCTGCGAATACTATTTTCATCGTGAGATTTCGAAACAGATGTGCTTCGTGATGCTGATGAACATAATTTTCTAAAAGAAATTCTGTGTTACTGAGTATGTTTCAAATTTAATAATTTTTACTTACCTATGCGCTACAAGTCGAGTTCTTGTTGTATTTTTCAAAACAGCACTGCACACTTTACAAAGAGCTCCTATTTTTTTACGACCTCGCTTATCAACATTGTTGATGGGTTCAAAAAGGCCTTCTTGCCAAAATGAGTGTAGTTTCCGCCCACATCTACTCATTTTCAGTTTTTTATGTACTATTATTTTTATTTTACTGATTTAATGGCTTAGCTTCTTTTGCTACACAAATTCACAAATTTAATCACAAAATCTGGTTTAGACGTATATATACATTTATTTATTAATGATTTAAAATATTAAACCTTAAAATCACCACTTTTTTAAGAACAATACTTACAAAGTTACAAAACTCGTTCAGTACACAAAAAATTGAGGTTATGTCAAAATTTAATTTTCATTCACTCAAACAAACTCAACAAAAGGTAGAGACTAGAGAGTAAAAAACAAAATTTAAACCAAAATAACAGAAATACGCATGCGTATAAAAAACTATGTTGACGTCATTAACTACATTAACTACACTGAACTACATTAACTACTTTAACTACATAAACTACATGGCAAATGTAGTTAATGTATTTTTTAAAAAATCACACGTAATTTAACAACTCTCACACACAAGGTTGGTTTTACACATTTTACAAAATGCTTTGCAATGATTTTCTTTCACTGGTAAAATCCATTCTTTAAATCGCGGATCGCGTAGCCAAATTTCCTGAAATTTTTTCTGCCTCTTATTTGGTTTTATTGATTTGGTTGTCTGAATTTCTTTTGGAGTCGTCCATTGCTCTTCATCTACATCAAGATCTTTTTCGATAGACTTTGCAATTGGTGAGCGGCTAGTTCTGGATGATGTTTCACACATTCTCAATATGTTCTACAATGCAAAACGAATTTAAATTATTATAAATTAATTTCAATAATTTATTTTGGGGTAAGTTTGTAATAAAACTGTATTATGTACTCGTATAATTCGTATGCCTAATTAAAGCTATACATCAAAACTACAAATAAAACTAGACAATATGCGCCAAGTAAATTGGAACATTTCGTGTAAATTTAATCTGAAAAGAAAATAAAGAATTAACTAGAAAATCGTATGGCATATTTTTGTTCAAAATTTATTACACTTTCTGAAAGAATTTTGCAATTGATTAACATCGCCCGGATCATAATAATTTCTGCATAGGCTGCTGCAAAATAACTGTGTAGGGGTCTCTTTTTCGGTTAAGGAATGTAAGGTCGTATTACACAATTATATTATATTTGTGAATTTGACATAAAACCGTGAAAGTTGTAAGAATTTTAAAACATCAGATCTTAATAGCGAATTAATGATTTTACTCCATTTTTCCTTAGTCTCTTTTCGTCCCTCGCAATACATTCAAATTCACGCAAAAGTGAAAATTTCCCTCAATCTGACAACACTGGTTTACCGTCCCTGAAATGATCATCGCCGAGTTGATCGTCGCCGAGTTGACCGTCGCCGTGTTTGTCGTCGCCGAGTTGGTTTCACCGAGTGGACCGTCGCCGAGTTGTCCATCGCCGAGTTATCCGTCGTTGCGTTGTCCGTCGAGTTGGTTTCGCGGAGTTGTTGCGTACCGTACATATTTGCTCGTCTTGCTTCAATTTGCATTTTCAAATTTCTACTAAATAAATAACAAACCAACAACATGATCATCGACATCGATCGCCACGAATCACGATAGTAAAAAAAGTATGAAGAGAGAGAGAACAGACAACATAGAGAATAAAAATATATTTTTATTTTTCAAATTTTTTACTTCACATGATTTTCTGTTTAGGATGTGGGTGAGTTTGCTGATTTGTATCAAAAATGCATTTTGTTCGCAGGTTTCGATCTATGTATATTGATCATTTTTACTGCAGTCCATCAACAAATTTACAAACGTTAATAAACATTCCCGTACATGTTTAGGACAATCAAGAATTTTTTTGTTAATTTGTCTGACTATAATAGCAATGAAATGGCTGCTACAAATGAAAATGCTAATTCGCGATTTGGAACAAAATAGCTGACATCTGGTGAACAAAATGTGAATCATAGTTTGCTATGAAGCAAGGGGGATTAAAACTGTCATAACAATGGAATTGACAATTCTCGTCCCCCTTTGTAGACGCAGAAACCAACACTATCTACATTCGATGAAAATCGCCAATAGCCTTTTTTATTGCGTTGTGATTATCGAATGAATCATACTTATATTCCAAATAATCGAATATTGACATATTATTTAAATTTAAAAAAGATAAAATGAACACCCAAGACCAGTCGGTCACAAAGTGTTCAATATGAACAGGGTCATTTAACTGCAACAATATGCAGTTTTACAGAATGTTAATTTTAATTTAGCTATAAATAAAATAATTAATTTTTTTACATGCAATTCTGCACTTTTGGAGTTTATAAAATATTAAAATATTGTAATTGATATATGATCATATGTAATGTAAAAAACAACAACAAGAAACTATCAAAATTGTATATAAACGACAAAAAATAAATGAACAACTCAGTTCTAATCAAACTCTACTATATGCTTTTATTACAATATTCCGGTATTAGCCCTCACCCGTGGAAAGCTCGGAATTAAAAGTGTATTAAAAGTGTTAAATTAGTTCAAGCTGAGGCTGAATTAAACAGTGGTCCTTCGAGCCATTAAGAACAGGCAAAAACAAACGCGTATTCTACATTAGAACAAGTAACACGCGATAATTAATCAACTGGCGAACGAGAACTGCCTAAATTCAAAAATGGAAACCCTTGCATTCAATCAAGAACAGCTTGCGACTCAGATTGATAAAATATGTATTAATTATAAGAAGGATGGCCCAGAGAGGAAAACAAAAACTTACCTCACCAACCGAATCCAACAATTAAAGGAGCTTTATACAAAGTTTCTAGAAACAGATGAGCAAATAAGGAAGCTGAAAGATGTCAACTTAGAGCACCCGTACTTTAAAACGGTAACAAGTGTAGTGGGAAAATATAATGAATTTATTACTATAATGCGTGCAAAACTAAACAACGGCCCACCACTTACACCGGTCCCAGATCATCGCAGTAGAAGCCAATCAGAGTCGAACACCAGTAACAACAAAGATGCAGGTTTGGAAACAATGAATCCAGAGTTGCAGCAATTAATAAAACGACAGACTATTCGGATGAGGAGTCTCTACAGGAAGATTGATGAGGCCGAAGACCTTGTCGTGACTGGGCCAAAACCGGCAATGAAACTGTCACTTGGAGTGATGCAAAAACTCATGGAACAAATAGCTGAACTCCATGAGGAAATTTGCATGCTCGTTACTGATGAGGAAGAACAACGTATAAAGTACTTCACAGAACAGTACTTTGAGAACATTGATAGCAAGTGTCAATCAGTAATCCTTCAAATAACAACGAGGATAGATGAAACCGATAAAATTATACCAACAAACCAAACAACGGACATTCGGCTACCACGAATTCAAATCCCAATATTTGCTGGAGATTACCAGAAGTGGACTGGATTTCGTGACACATTCACCAAACTCATCCATGAGAATAGACAGATCAGTGATACCCATAAAATTAACTATCTAAAGGGTCAGTTAGAGGGTGCTGCGGCCAAATTAATCAACCACCTACAACCAACAGAAGAAAATTACCAAGCCGCCTGGGAAATTTTGAATAGCAGATATAACAACAGGAGACTACTGATTTCAACATATTTAAATACGTTACTCAGTCAAGTAAATATAAACATCGAGTCTGCAGCGGCACTGAGAAATCTTCACGATACAACAATTGAATGTTTGTACGGAATACGTAACGCAGGGGTAAGCATTGAATCGTGGAACTCAATAATAATCTTCATATTAACTAAAAAACTAGACAATGAGTCAAGGCGACTCTATGAGATCTCCTTAGAAGATCCAAGGGAATTCCAAACAACAACGGAATTTTTAAAATTTTTGGAAGGAAGGTTCAAATCATTAGAGGCCAATGGCAACCAAAAGCCATTAATCCTACCAACAACCGCCTCACGTGAAAACAAAGCTCAAATAGTTAAAAGGACCTTCTTAACAACAACAAATATCTGTGTCTACTGCCGAGGGGGACATAAAATTAATGATTGTGGAGGATTTAGGAAATTAAATTCCAGTGAAAGATCGCAAATGGCAATGCTTCATAAATTATGCAGAAACTGTTTATCAGCAGAACATGAAACATATGTATGCAGGCAGAAAAACCAATGTAACATATGCAATGGAAAGCATAACACAGGACTGCACATCGATTCAAACGCAGACATGCAACGAGTATCTAAAAGTTATTTAACAACACAATTAGGTCCTGCGATATTACCTACAGCTCTAATCGCATTAACAACAAGCGAGGGAAAATGCATGCTCTTTAGAGCATTAATTGACCCAGGCTCTCAGGCGTCATTCATATCCGCAAAGGCAGCAAATCTTCTTAAGGCTACGCAGAAACAAGTCAACACTAAAATCTCAGGAATGGGAGGAAAGGAAGCCGGAGTGTGCAGTCATAAGGTCGAACTAACTTTATCTTCAAGGCTTCAGAGTTCGTTTGAAATTAAGTTTGAAGCAATGGTGTTCAAAAAATTAACGGATAATATTCCAGACATCGACTTTGATACCAACAAATGGGCACATTTGCAGCATTTACAACTTGCAGATCCACAATACAACAAGTCCAATAGCATTGACGTAATAATCGGGGTTGACTACTATCCTCTAATTGTAAACAGTAACATCATTAGAGGACACCCACAAGATCCAATTGCCCAAGAAACTGAGCTTGGTTGGATCATGGGCAGCACAGGCAATAACCAAGAAGATAAAATGTTGTCAATGGTCACAACCAAAACAATTAAGCAACAACTAGACTTATTAATTGAAAATGATGCCATTCCGCAAGTAAAAACACATACCCAGGAGGAAGCAATCGCTGAAAAGCTATATGCAGAAAGCACAACGCGACTACCAGATGGGAAATACATGGTACACTTACCGTTCAAAGTAGAACCGTCTATGCTAGGAGAATCCAGAAAAAAAGCAGTAGCACGATTACTGCAAATCGAAAGAAAATTTCTAAAAGATAAACCATTCGCTAAATTATATCACGAATTTATGGAAGACTATCTAGCGCAGGGGCATATGCAATTGGCAAAAGATGATCCAGATGAGAATCCAGTATACTATATACCACATCATGGAGTGATCAACCACGAAAGTACTACCACAAAGCTAAGAGTAGTATTCGATGCATCGAGCAAAACTACTTCGGGATTATCGTTAAATGACATAATGATGAACGGCCCCAAAATTCAAGGTGACCTAATTGACATCATCTTGAGGTGGCGAACACACAAATTCGTGCTAACAGCAGATGCGGAAAAGATGTTCCGGCAAATCTGGATGCATCATGGTCACCAGAACTTACAACGCATATTGTGGCGAAAAAATCCATCACAAACAACAGGAGAATACAAACTAAAAACGGTTACCTATGGAACAACGGCAGCGACGTTTCTTGCTGTAAGAACATTAATGCAATTGGCAGAAGATGAAAAGAACAACTATCCGACAGCTGCAAGGATCATGGAAAGAGATTTTTACGTGGATGATCTACTGACTGGGGGTGACAGCGTTGAGGAGGTCGTAACCATTCAACAACAGATGACAAGACTTGCACGGAGCGGAGGATTTCCATTGCACAAATGGGCGTCGAATTCAGCTGAAGTCATGACTAATGTTCCTGACCACCTACGAGCAAAAGGAATGATTAATTTAAAAATCAACCACATAATAAAAACCCTAGGGATTCTCTATAGTCCTGAGGATGATACATTTGAATTTGACCTGACCAGGCTAAATCTTTCAACAGAAGAACCAACGAAACGTCTACTGTTGTCCGACTCTTCAAAATTATTTGATCCTGTCGGCTGGTTATCACCAATAACGATAACAGCAAAGCTGTTAATGCAAGACACTTGGAGAGCTGGTACACAGTGGGATGACAAGCTACCAGAAGCTATTGAAGCAAAATGGAAAAAGTATAAGAACGAATTAGATGAATTAAGCAAAATAAAGGTACCAAGATGGGTTAAAACAACGTCAACGCAAAAATCAGAGTTACATGGATTTGCAGATGCTTCGCAACAAGCATATGCAGCGGTGGTCTATTTAAGAACCACAAATACGTTCGAGCAAGTTACAACCAGTTTGCTAGTAGCAAAAACCAGAGTTGCTCCAATCAAAACAAAACTGACAGTTCCGAAGCTGGAACTAAACGCAGCGCATCTGTTATCTAGGCTTCTAAGATACGCTAAAAATACCATGAACATGCAGGATGTAAAGATGTTCGCTTGGACGGATTCCACCATAGTTTTAAGCTGGATAAGAGCTGATATCCCGAAGTTAGAAACCTTTGTAGCCAATCGGGTATCTCAGATTAAGGATAATTTACCTCAGCTACAATGGAATTACGTACCAACAAACCTAAACCCAGCTGATTTAGCAACAAGAGGATTGGCAGCGGCTACCATCACCTCACAAGGCTCGATCTGGTGGACGGGACCAACATTTTTGCAGGAAAATTCTGATGCATGGCCATCATCACCTTCGCACAAGGGTCCACAAATACAAGCTGATCACAACCAGGACAGCGCAGCGGATATCACTTGTCTTACAATAACTGCTGAATCTAAAGCAAACGCGCTACATGAATTAATTGATAAAATTTCAAACATTCATAAGTTGAAGCGTATATTGGTGTACTGCCAAAGGTTCATAAACGTGCATGTTCATAAACAACGGCGACAGTCGAAAGAAGTGACAGTACCAGAACTGAAACTCGCGGAAGTCCAAATAATTAGGATTGAACAACACCGATACTTCCGTAAAGAACTTCAGGCATTGATGAGTGGGATTTTATTAAATAAAAAATCCAAACTATCTGCGTTAAATCCAGTCATGAGCAAGGATGGGATATTACGATTACACGGACGTTTACAAAATTCGCAACTACCAATGAATCAAAAGCAACCAATTATATTACCGTGGAAAGCTCGGAATTGTAATGGAGACTGGTATTTGTTTTCTTATGGATGCTATTTGTTCTTCAAGTTGTGATGGGCTCAATAAAAGTGGGTGTAAAATGTTTAGATGTGCATTGTGAATAACCTCTAGTATTGCCTCCTGCACATCCCGTAAATTTCCCGTGGCAACGACTAGTTCAAGGGATGTCATTAAAATAGTTAATACTTGTTGTTCCGTTACACGTGTGTTATTTATGTTTTTTTCTAAGTGCTGCAACCTCCTCTGAATGTTATTAATAGCCTGTACTGTGACATGTTTGGAATATTAACGCAGAGAGAAGCAGATCAATATGAAGAACATTTTCAAACTATAGAAACCAATGAAGATCATTTATTACTGCTAATAAAGAATCAAACCTCCATGATTGATAACTCTGTAAAACTATTCAAGCACAGCCAAAATGCCACAGTACAGGCTATTAATAACATTCAGAGGAGGTTGCAGCACTTAGAAAAAAACATAAATAACACACGTGTAACGGAACAACAAGTATTAACTATTTTAATGACATCCCTTGAACTAGTCGTTGCCACGGGAAATTTACGGGATGTGCAGGAGGCAATACTAGAGGTTATTCACAATGCACATCTAAACATTTTACACCCACTTTTATTGAGCCCATCACAACTTGAAGAACAAATAGCATCCATAAGAAAACAAATACCAGTCTCCATTACACAAAGTACAAAGGCTTTGGTATTTTAGGTGGAGTTTTTTTGCTTTTTACAGCATTTAGGCGTTCTTATGACGCTTCCGGTAGCGTCTTAATATAAAACCTTACCACCCTCATGGCTCAGTAGCTGGATAAATGAACGGATCATCCTCTGGTTCACGAGCAAATCTATAGATAGCATCCATAATTTCGTAGTCCGATACCAAATCATTCATTATCAGTCTTTCAGACCTTGCTTTACGAAGGTTTATAATATTTACGAAGTAAATACCTTGGATCAATAAATCGGGGCCTAATTTAGGATAGGAGTTTAATAAACTATTGTAGGCGGTTAATTTTTTCAGCTTATCCTGTTTTTCTAACCGCCGTTTTCCTCGCAATTGACAAAACTCATTAGGTCTATTGATCGTTTGATTTCAGTGTCTCGTGTCGTGGCCTGTGTTAAATGCTTTCAAATTAACTAATTTTGTACCGTGATTTCTCCATTGAATTATTTTATTCTGAGACGACGGAATATTTACATCTTCAACATAAACAAATTCAGTTTGTGATACAGTATTAAAAATTTGTAGCGGCTCAAAATAAATAAAATCCTTTGCACTTCGTGGCACTCCTCGTAGCAAAACTATTTATACACCACGCCGCTTAATTACGAGGCATTGCTCGTTTTGCTGAATAGAGTTATTTCGCCACCTACATTCGCGTATCTCGATATTTATCGATTATCGATAAATATCGAGATTTCAAGTTCATTACACGGAATGAGAAACGAAAACGACCAGTCGGGTTTTAGAAGTCAAACGAGACACAGTCTCATATATAATAAAAAAAAGTGAAAAAGTGCCGAACAATCGTTCACACCATTTTGTCTTTGTGTGAACTAATATAAAGATTATATATTGTAAAAATATATTCAATAATAATAATTCAAAAGTTATTGCAAACTAAATATAGTGAGTGTTAATCAATTCAATATTAAAAACCCGGTAACACCTGGCTATAACTGGTGACCCCGACGCGCGGATAACGGTAACAGAAAACAGTTCGACCGTTAACAAAAACCGCGCAAGAACACATTTTTTCTGCAGTGTGCTTAATAAAAGTGCAATTATAATTAATTATTATAATATAAACTAAACTAACATATAAATAGTGCAACATGTTAAAAACGTGTACAACAAAATTAAAACGCTAAAAAAAACCCAAAATAACAGGCGCACATAAACGCCAAGTGTATCATAAAGTTATAAAATAAAACATAAAAAAAAAACCATTAAAAACTAACGTAAAACACGACTCGTAAATATAGTCGTGAGTATAGTGCAGTGGAAAAGTGTACCACAACTGTGCATGCGCACGAAACTAACGCAAGTTCGATACGCGGTCAAGCCAATAAACGTTTTATTTTGGAAACCGCAAACTATGAATACACACAAAACCGAAATTTTTGGGCCTATTGCCCCTCAAAGGCGATCGCGCCCATCGAGGGAACCAGGGAGCTGGCAACAACAGTTCGCTTGCGGAAAACCATAAAAAAAACAACGGTGTAAGCAGATCAACGCAAACAACACATCAGCGAAAAATAACAGGAAAACCACAACACAACGGATACATCAACACGGATACCTAACGGATATACACATATGAGTAATTATAAAGAAAATTACATTTATTAAATATTTTTTAAAAACATTTACTTAATATAAAAAAAATAAATTCGATTATTATTTAAATTAAACATATATATAACAATTTACACATATATATATATAAACATATACAAACTTTTAAAATTAAAAATTTTAATTGGAAAATTTTTTCGTTAACTTTTAAATTTTTTTATAAATAAATAAATTACATTACAACTATATACATTTTACAATATTATATATTACTACAACTACATATATATACATTCAATTATATAAGCAGCATAGCCCAACGGTTAGCGTTGAGGGCTATAGAATTTAAAGTCGATAGTTCGAAACTCGACTAATTCAGTTAATTTTTTTTATATAAATTTAATTTTTTTTTTCAAAACGATTTGAATTTAAATATTATTTTACTACAAACATATTTTCAATACAAACATTATATTAAATTTAATAAGCTTATTGTAAATGTACGATTGTTCGCCTCAACTTCACACGATTTTCACTATAATTCCGTTGATATTTCCGTTGAATAATTCTCTTTCGTTTCTAATTTCGCTTCCTTTTTTTTCGTTACAATTTCTTTTTTTTGCCGATTGCATCCTCACTCGATCTGCCCATTTTTTTTCATTCACACACTCCTTGGTTGGAAAAATAGTTCTACCAATTTGTTCGCGTTCGAATATTTCTTTTAGTCTATAATTAAAATAGACAAGTTTACAAAATAAATATTTTTGCTACGCTGGATTTATTAAAGTGAAGTGAAAAATAAAATAAATAAAATGCCACCGAAACAACAAAAAGCCGTTTCATCATCGGAAGATGAGAACGACAGCCATGCTGGCACATCAACATCGCGGGCAACGACCAAAATATACAAGATGCCACCTAAAATACCTCCCTTCTGGAACGAGCAACCGGCAGCTTGGTTCATCCTCGTCGAACATCAGTTCGGTATCCACCGCATTATCGACGATGATGAACAATTCGCATACACTCTCGGCGCGATACCACAAGAGACGGTACAGTTCATAACGGACATTTTCAGGAACCCGCAGCCTGGCACAAAATATCATCAATTGAAATCCGCGTTAACCAACCGATACTCTGTCAGCGAGGAACAACGACTTGACGAGTTGCTTTCAGGTTTCCAACAAATGGGAGACCTTAAACCGTCCCACTTTTATCGCCTGCTTGAACAAAAAGCAGGTGATTCCAAATTAGTAAACAACGATTTACTCAAAAATCTCTGGCTAAAACGTTTGCCAGACGACTTACGAGCGATAATGGCGCGGGATATAAAGAACGACATCGAGGAAATCCTACCGGTCGCCGAAAATATCTGGATTTACGCTCAATCCAGAGCACCCAAACCAATTGCTGCTGTCAACCAGCCATCCACAAGCAAGGCAACTGCTGACGGTGAATCAGCCCTTGCTTCAATGCAAAGACAACTTGACAAGACGCAACAACAATTGGCAGATCTACAGCGAACACTGGCCAACATGAACGTTCACGTGGAAGATCGCCAAACAACAGACGGAATTTCAATTACCAACACAGGTTAAGGTCGAGATCATCATCTCGATCTGGACTCTGCTACTACCACCGTCGTTTCGGCTCACGCGCACGCTGTAATAAGCCGTGCAGTTTCTGACCGGTAGCTCATGGAGAAGCTACTTCAAAATATTTCAAGTCTTCCGAAAACCGCTAAATCCTGCTGTCTCTACGGCAAACAGTGGGATTGGTTCATCTCGCCGTCTTTTCATCAACGATCACGAAAACCACTTACAATTTCTGATCGATTCGGGGGCTGAAGTATCTGTGATACCCGTCAACAAGTTTTTCCGACATGCTAAAGACACCGTTTGCATTCTTACCGCAGCAAACGGATCCCCAATTTCCACTTACGGTACCAAACTTTTGAAGGTTAATCTCGGTCTCAGGCGTACGTTCACACATCCCTTTATCATCGCGGCAGTAGACAGGCCTATTATAGGTGCTGACTTTCTGTCCAAATATGGTCTCATGGTCGATTTGAAGAACAGAAAACTTTCTGATTCATTTACTACCCTCACTGTGAACGCAATCATCGCCCAAGTTGATACGCCATGTCCAAAACATTTCAGCGTTAACAACGATTACGGCGCTCTTTTAAAGAAATACCCCTCGCTCACTGAGGCTCCGAATTACAATCTCCCAGTGAAACATAACGTAGTCCACTACGTCGTCACGCAAGGTAGGTTACCTTGTGCTAAACCGCGACAACTTGACGCAACTAAACTAAAAGCTGCTAAAACTGAATTTCAGTTTATGACAGACATCAGAATCTGCCGCTCCTCATCATCACCAGTCTCCTCACCATTACATATGGTTCAAAAGAAAGACAAGAACTGGCGCCCTTGTGGAGACTATCGACAGTTGAACACTGTCACTGTCCCAGATAGATATCCTATTCCCCACATACACAGTTTCTTGTTGAAACTCGCCGGCGCCACTATTTTCTCGAAATTAGATTTGGTTAGGGCATATCATCAAATTCCCATGGCTCTCGAGGATATTCACAAAACAGCGATAACTACTCCTTTCGGGCTTTTTGAGTTTACCCGAATGCCATACGGCCTTCGTAACTCAGCCCAGACATTCCAGCGATTCCTTAACGAAGTGTTAAAAGGGCTGGACTTCGTCTACTCTTATATCGACGATATCCTCGTTGCAAGCCGTTCCGAGATGGAACATAGTGAACATCTCGAGTCAGTATTCAAACGCCTCTCCGCATATGGAATTAATATTAAAGCTTCGAAATGTATTTTCGGCGTGAAGTCCCTCGACTTCTTGAGCCACACAATTTCGAAAGATGGCATCCTCCCATCGCAAGACAGAGTTGATGTCATTTCAAACTTTCCAGAACCAACTCAATCCGCCAAATACAGCAGTTCGTCGGTATGGTGAACTATTACCACCGCTTTATACCACGGTTAGCCGAACTGTTATCGCCGATTCACAGGCATTTGGCCACTTTACTTAAGAAAGGCAAAAACAGAAGAAACTTCTCTTGGCCTGAAGATTGCACAGAATCTTTTGACGAGGTCAAGCGTTCTCTTGCCGCTGTCACTCTTTTGGCACACCCGTTGAACGACGCGCAGTTCAACATAACTACCGACGCTTCCAATGTAGCAGTTGGAGCTGTCTTACAACAACGCAACAAAGGATGTTGGCAACCATTAGCGTTCTTTTCAAAGAAGCTCTCCCCTGCGGAAATTAAATACTCTACTTTCGATAGAGAACTTCTTGCTATGTATTTAGCAATCAAACACTTTCGCCATTTCGTCGAAGGCCGAAATTTCTCTTTATTTACCGACCATAAGCCTCTTACAACAGCTATTGCGTCAAAGTCTGAACGTAGTCCCCGGCAATTACGACATCTTGATTACATTGCCCAGTTCACTACCGACATTCATCACATTAAAGGTAAACACAATGTGGTGAGCGACTGTTTGTCTCGTTCTGGTGAAACACTTCTCACTGAACTCAGCGTCTTCTCCTTCGACACGAAGGAACTACTTATACAGCAACAACGCGACTACGAATTGCAGAAATTGATTTCAGCACGCACACCGAAATCAAGCGTAAACCTGCAACGGATTGACTTACCAGACAAGCAGCAAATTTGGTGTGAGACTTGAAGAGGTAAAAATCGACCCTACGTTCCTCTCAACATGTGACGGACAATCTTCGATAGTCTACATGGCTTATCACACCCCGGCATTCGTGCTACGCGAAAACTCATAGCTTCAAAATACTTCTGGCCAAGAATGAATACTGATACAAGCAATTGGGCGAAATCTTGTATCCCATGTCAAAAGTCCAAAGTTCACCGCCACACGAAATCAGAACTTGGTAAATTCGAGCTACAAAGTGGCAGGTTTGAACACATCCACATGGACCTGGTTGGTCCACTGCCCCAATCGAATGGCTATCATTACATTTTAACGATAGTCGACCGATTTACCCGTTGGCCAGAAGCTTATCCAATCCGAGAAATGACCGCAAAAACCATAAGTAAAATCTTCTACAATGAGTATATCTGTAGATATGGTGTCCCACTCTTCATCACGACAGACCAAGGAACACAATTCGAATCAACGTTGTTCACCGAGCTCACGAAGCTCCTAGGTTCCCATCGCATTCGGACAACTGCATACAACCCGAAAGCGAATGGTCTTGTCGAACGGTTCCACAGGCAACTAAAATCCGCCTTAACAGCTCGATGTAATACATCCCATTGGAGTTCAGAACTTCCTACAATCCTATTGGGTATTCGAACCTCCGTCAAGGAAGACCTCAACTGCACACCAGCAGAGCTAGTATATGGTCAAAACATTAAGGTTCCCGGTGAATTCTTCATCAACGATCAAAATTCGAACCCAAACACAGATACTTCGGATTTCGTGAATCAGCTTCGTACCACCATGAGAACCTTAGTTCCTACGGACACAAGACATCCACCTGAACAGGCAACGTACATTCCCAAAAATCTGGAAACCTGTTCACACGTATTCGTACGTGTGGATAGAGTCAGAGGTCCATTGAGTACACCGTATTCTGGACCGTATCCAGTGACCCGCAAATTGCGCAAATTCTTTGTTGTGGATGTAAATGGAAAATCCACAACAATTGGCATCGACAGGCTTAAGCCAGCGTACGGAATACTTGTGGTAAACCCAGTCGAAAAACGTAGTGTTCCAAAAACGGTTACATTCAATTTCAAACACTACGGTTTTCGATCCTGGAGGGGAGTGATGTAGCGGCTCAAAATAAATAAAATCCTTTTCACTTCGTGGCACTCCTCGTAGCAAAACTATTTATACACCGCGCCGCTTAATTACGAGGCATTGTTCGTTTTGCTGAATAGAGTTATTTCGCCACCTACATTCGCGAATCTCGATATTTATCGATTATCGATACATATCGAGATTTCAAGTTCATTACACGGAATGAGAAACGAAAACGACTAGTCGGGTTTTAGAAGTCAAACGAGACACAGTCCCATATATAATAAAAAAAGTGAAAAAGTGCCGAACAATCGTTCACACCATTTTGTCTTTGTGTGAACTATATAAAGATTATATATTGTAAAAATATATTCAATAATAATAAATCAAAAGTTATTGCAAACTAAATATAGTGAGTGTTAATCAATTCAATATTAAAAACCCGGTAACACCTCGCTATAAATTATTCAAATCTATAGCATTTCCGACAATTTCATGTTGTGAGGAAAGTGAGAAATTTTCGTTTGAAACTTCCGGCTTAAAATCATTATTCAATTATCATTATTATAAATTGAAGCTACGGAAACCGTTTTCACAATGTTATCTTGTATTGATTCTGTTGATGGTAGAGCAATTTTATTTTTTGATTTGCAAACAGGTTCCCAATTGTTTTTTTAATAATGTTAAATACTCTACTTCGGGTAGGAATGCTACGCTTTTCAAACAATTGTTACTAATTGTTCAACTAAAATCTCAGATCAAAAAAAAAAACATTCACACAATAAAATTTTAAGAAAAAAAAAAAAATATTAATAAAGTTTAAAGTCTTAAATACAAGAGGCCGAAAAAAATAATTTAGAATTCAATTCCTTCCTTCTAGTATAGAATATATTCTGTTGCCTTATGACACTAGGCGTCTGTTGCGTCAGCCCTACAAAAAACGAAAAATAACTTTCCTATCCTTCCTTCTTTTATTTTATATTTTATTTTATTTTCTTGTTATGTGTAAACAGAGAGTGTGGAATAGGACCGGTGTTTTCCGGCGCACTTGTCCAGTACTTGGTTCTACAGTTCAATCAATCCATGATGATCCATGGAGATTCATATCATCAATACAATACAAAGGAAAAATGAATATTAAATTTAAATTGTTGCATATATAAACAAATTGCAAAATATGTTAGAGCTTTTATTGCATTTCACTTTCAACTATTTAAACAATTTATTATCTTGTTTTTGGATGTATAAAACAAATTATGGTAATCAGATAATAACAACAACAACCACACAACGAAATGGATTTAAATGAAACTTGAAGTTGCTTTTTTTACAGCTTTTTTGTAAATTGATCAAAAAATCTATTTGGGATTAGAATCGTTCCAGAACCGGCACAAATATATACTTACATAGTATAGACCAGCTGCCAAGAACCGAGCTGATTTTTTTAAGAAGCAAGGACGTCACAGACACAGTTTTTCAAAATTCGTTAACAATCGCATTTTTGTTCCAATTGATGCCATATCACTAGTTACGCACCTGATAAGATAATTCTATATTCGCAAAACGTGCTAACATAAACTAAAAGTTGCTAACATATTGTATCATATTGACATTTAGCTATACAAAAATTGCACAGAAACGTGCCCATTATCTCGCGCATTTCATTTAGATGATATTAAATAGCCTTTGAAGACAAAAAGTTGTTTTACTAAAAATTATTATCTCAATATTTTGGTTAGTTGTTAGTGTAATAGCGCTTATATAACTAATTTGATTATGCACTTGAAGATTTATTTGCAAGTTGAAAGCCATTGTTTAGTGTGTACTGTTCAACTCATGATTGAGCATCATAAAGTCATTTTTTTTGATATCGCGCGTTTAGATGCAACCCAAAACTAATCGACATAATTTTTTACTAAAATGCATTTTATTTTTTGTGAACATAATTTTATTTTATTAACATACGAGTATGTGAACATTTTTTTACATCGCGTTATAATTAAATGTAATAAGATACATAGTTTTTCCTAGCATTGCACTTTATCTTATAATATTACGTACATTTTTGTTATTAGTTTAATCAATGCAAAATTGTTGTTAGTAAATTACACTGTGCTAGTTGAAAAATGTGACAAGCTGGGCACCCAGGGGGTAAACCTAATTCGAGTACGCTGAATTCAATGGTGCTAACAAAACGAGAGGAAGGATATAGGCTTAATAGGTTTAATGGATAACGATGGTATTGGTCTTCAACAATTGCTTCTCTAAATCAGCAACCTGTGGAAAATTTTTATTATTTCACGTACATCTGGAAATATCCTGAAATGTAATTGTAAAGCAATGCTTTCCGGCTTCCTAAACAAAATTGGTTGATTAAATAGGCCTAGGTACAGACCCCTAAAAAGTCGATAGTTATTAATGCAATGACAACACAATTCTAATCTACTAATCAACAATTAATATTTCAAAGAAATATTATTTCCCGCCAATCTGTAGATTTCCTGAAATTTAATTCTAAATTAATGTTTTCCGGCTTTCTGAATAATATAAATATTTATTAATTTAATCCTTCTGCAATTCCACAACTTACAATAGAATTTCGTGAAACCATAATTTTTTAAATTATATTAAAATTACTCTAAATTCCATTAGTATTTAACCCTTGAATCGAGCAACCACAAGAGCAAGAGAAAAAAAAAGAAAAAAAACAGTATCTGTAAGGCATCCCAAAGGCAATGGTTAACGGAAAACTTTCAATGTTATTCAATGTCAGATTAACTACCGGATTGGATATGTCTGATAAATTTAGTTTATTTCGCAAACATTTCAAACATTTTATTAATTTTGTTCACCAAAGAATATTCGATTAATTACCAAGTATAGTTATACTGCACCGGAAATTTATACCATGCTCCATGGAACTTTACCATTACCAATAACTGTCAAATATGGTATGTAGAATTGGATTGCCACTCTAGCATAATGTTCAAATGAAACTAGGCCAACTCTAAACAAATGATGATCAAATTCGGGGTGCAAAGCCGAATTTGACGAAATTTTGGGATTCAGCTATAATGAATGGAACCAGGGCGTTTCGCAACCGAAATTATTCCAGTTCAGCTTGTAGAGCTGGGCTAAGATTGTAATAAACTAGAATAAACATGTATTGGGATTTTAACGTGTCTTTTTGATAAAGTTCCAAAATTTGACCATTCTGGAGGGAACTTGGTCATATCACGACCAAATATTGCCAAATCAGGTAAGCTGAATTACATGTGAATTGAAAAATAGATTTTAGAAAAGTTCTTCGGATTCGGCCGTGCTAAGCAATTTCTTACTAGCAATTTCTTCTTCTCTAATCATGTTTGGATCTGGTGTGTTGAGCTGAACCGGGATCTCAACATAAATCCCAGATGAAGTGCTGGATGTTTCTACAAAATAAATCCGAAAATAATCGGCCAAGGAATTATCCTATTCCTCTACTTACCCGTCAAGACAACCCGTTGAGAGATGACTCAGCCAAACTCAGCCTCACCAAAACTAATGCTAATTGCTAGAATTGCAATTTACTAGAATTCCAATTCAGCCCAAAAGTTATTTTATGCATCTTCCGCAGTATACTGTCTAGAAACAGATTACGCAACAATTCCACACATCTCAATCAAACAAAAATACCATGATTTACGTCGGGTGACGGCACGAACGGAAGTTAGGACCACGCGAAAGGCTTTTACATAATTCATGCATGAGCAATTCGTTGATTTAGAATTCAAATCAATCGATATTCGTATATCGTCGGCGAGAAACTCAGAAGGAGCAAAGTCCAAAACCGCAAACCCCAAGACACAGCCAAAACGTCCCCACTCCCATCCCCACAATCAAACAATCTACCCCTTCGATAGAAATCCCCTCAAAACTTAGCCTGTTTTAAGCAAATCTCCATCAAAAAAACAAACCATCCAACTGCAAAGATGAGAGCAAGGACGCTCCAACTGCGTCCCGAAAATCAACGATCCCACCCACCCATTCCGAATCTCTCGCCACGATACATCATCCCCATGCAATTGCGAACCTGTTTCGAGAAATATTGTTGCGCCAGATAAATTATTTTAGAGAAAATAGTGCCAGCAGTAAACAATATAAAAAAACAGTTAACATTAAAAGGCCGAAGGATATCACATCAAAGATTTAATTGTCATTACAAATGGAAATAAAAAATTAAAAACCAATTTTCCTTTGCCATGCCGTAACACATATAATAACACATATAATATAACAACCATATAACAAAACAACACATCGATGCGATCAAGAGACACGATAATAAAAAAAATATGAATTATGAAATATGAAAATTAATTTTATTTAAGTTTTATTTAGATATAAATGAAAAATTCACAAAAAAATTGAAATCGAGTCTATTTTCTTATCATTTGTCATTTTTTCCTTTGCTCACGAGCAGAGGAAATGTATTGTTTCTCTACCGATAGTATATCATTTATAAAATCGGGTCAACATTTTGGCGAAATTTCATGTGAATTTGACACACACACAATGATACAAAATGACAACACACAATATTAAAAGTGTATATTATACACTGTATACGTATACAAAATTCAACTTGAATTGAATTTGAAAAGGCAACAGAATCCATACCCAGGTCTCATCTCTTTAAATCAAACTACAAAAAAGTCTTGAATATTTACACATACACCCAAACCTGTTCTTCCATGGTGTTTTTTTGCACGATTTTGAAATAACACGGTCAACAAAAATAAAATAGTCGTTCTAGTTCAATGGATGGCAAATAAGGAACCCTGGATTACGGAGTCAGTATTCAATGAGTGATTCAACAAATACTTTATTCCGGAGATCATAAAAAGGCATGCCTTTTAAATGTAAAAGTCGTCTTCTTGCTACCCAATACAGCTTCTCTTCTGTAGCCACTCGACTAGGGAATAATTGCAACTTTTAAAGTATA
This sequence comes from Nephrotoma appendiculata, assembly GCA_947310385.1. Classification (NCBI taxonomy): domain Eukaryota; kingdom Metazoa; phylum Arthropoda; class Insecta; order Diptera; family Tipulidae; genus Nephrotoma; species Nephrotoma appendiculata. Next base: position 131,826,746 of record OX371224.1, on the reverse strand, counting down.
TTATGTAAGACGATCATTTAAATATATTTAAATAAAATGGATGAGGAAGAATCGCTGACTGTTGTTGGCGTGTGGAAAAAAAAATCAATCCTGGTTTGTATAAAACATGCATTTTCTCCGTGCCTGAAATAGGGCCATCTACTTTGAATGCTTGCTGGAAGAACGTTTGTCCCGATTGTGTTAAAATTGTAGATACTGTTCAATCAAATGTGGTAAATGAAGTGTACATGGAAATAATCAACTTAGCACAAGCAGCCGGCCGTGAGGGATTTTGCAATCGAATAGTGAGATTGCAAAATCCTTCACAGCCAACTGCCAACGCTAAAAGTGAAGTAATTGCCGACAGATTGCTTAATGATATAGAGTTGCTAGAAATAGCATAATAAACAATCAACGTAAACTACAGCAGCGACGAGCATGAACCAATAACTTTATCTACCAGTTTAATTCTTGAAGGTCTCCGTTGGTAAATAAATTAGGAAATCATTTCATGCTTGGTGATCCAATGACTGAAACATCCACCAAATTTAAATAGGATTTAAATTCTTGTATGAGTCGCTACAAAGAATGTCGAAAGCGATATCTCAAAAATGGGGACTAATTTTAAAATGGGACTAGCACCATTGAATTCAGCGTAATTGAATTTGGTTTACCCCCTGGGTGCCCAGTTTGTAAGTTTGCGATTCAAGCACAGTGTAATCAATAGCAAAAAATTGTATAAAACTAGAAATATTTTCTAAATAAATTCATTCTGTTCAGTTTATTTAAAGTGTGCAGTTTCATTCTTAGAGTATTTGAGGCCTCACCCGTGGTAACCTCAAATACTCTCCATTAATTAAGATCCAATAAAAAACTGGATTTAACAGTACAGTTCAATTGCTAAAATAAAATGTTCTTTCTTAAGAATGGCTATCAATTAATCCTAATATGTTTGTTATTTTTCGGAGCATACGCATATCGAGAAAATGGTTCAGAAGTGTCGGAAACGTTACGGATGGTATCGATTGTAAGTATAAAATTTACACAAGAGTGATATTTCATTAATTAATAAGGGCATTTCTAGTTTTTCCGACATGGCGAACGTAATCCAGACTCATTGTTCCCAACTGACCCAAATTTTAATTATTCCTGGCCTGGTGGATATGGTGCGCTAGTTCCAAAAGGAGCTTTGAATTTATTTAACGTTGGTATCAAATTACGCGATAGGTACAATAGCTTGATTCCTAAAAATGATTTCTACAACCAAAATTTCATTAAAGTAAGGAGTAGTGAATATGATCGGTGCTTAATGAGTGGTGAAAGCTTTTTGGCTGGTTTTATGCCGCCCAAGGAATCATTAAATATACTTCCATTGCCGTGGCAACCAATTCCAATCAATTCACTCCCAAAAGCTATCGATTATGTAAGTAACAAAATATAATAACATTTTTAGGGTAAACTAGAAAATTAGAGCTTATTTATAATACTCGAATAATGGTAAATCCTGGTTGCTCATTTATCGGCTTCCAACTAAAATTGAAGTTCGTAAAATGTAACTGCTCACAATCACTTTCAAAATATTTTTTTCAGTACATATATCCGTTAGCACCATGTCCTGTTTTTGATCGAATGTATGCCTCGATTAATTCACCTGATAGCGTATACTACGAAGAAACATACGGACAATTTGCTGATATTATAAAAATATTAGGAAACTACACACGGCAACGATTCATTAGGTTAACACAAATAGAAAATCTTTATTCTACGTTTCAAATCCAACAATCCGCTGGTCTAGAAATACCGATGTGGAGTGATTCATTTTATCCTGAAAAGCTTTTGGAAATAGTGAAAGTTAGTTCGCGCTTAAACACAATAACACCATGGATGAAAAAAATGAAAGGTGGACCTATAATAACGCAACTCTTAGATATTATGAACGCAAAGAAAAGGAAAACGCTCAATCCTGATCGTTCAATATTTATTTATTCTGGCCATGATCTTACGTTAAAGAATATTATGAATACGATCGGTCTTTTTCCGGCGGGAGAAGTCCCAGGTTTTGGCGCAACATTAGTATTTGAGTTGCATGACAACAATTTGCTTTGTAAGAATGATTTAGAAATACGAGTAAGTATCTAATTTATTTGAATGCTAAGTGATAAATCCCTAATCCTATTCTATATGTTTTAGATTATTTACTACAACGATGGCTATGCGCAGGTCCCACAGAAACTTACGATACCAAATTGTAGGGAACCATGTTCACTCAGTAAATTCGCCGAATTGATGGAACCGTATATTATTCGTAATATAGAAGAAATTTGTGCGGCTCCGTAACTTGGCCTGGTGTCTAAAATAAAATATACATACTTTTATTTTAAAAAGTTTGTGTTTTTCTAGAATCCTGAATTTTTATAAAGTTAGTGAAATTAAACTCTGGATATTAAAGATTGATAAATTTCTGTCTAAGGTGTGGTGTAACATGAATGCCTATGGCCATAAATTAAATTATTATCGTTATTTGAACTCGTCGTCATAATTTACCACAATATAAATGCATACTGCACAACACGTTAGACAGACTGTGTGAATAGAAGATACAAACATAATGGAGAAATTGGGTGTACTACGAAATCTCGGTTTTCAAGTCATATCCAGGGGCTTTTTCATCTTTGACGTTTTTTAATTCTTGTTGAATTTCTTTCAGAGTAACTGGTAGCACAGATTCCTCGTCTACTTTGCTTTTAGGTGTTAGATATTCACTATCCGCTTGTCCAGTTGGTGGTTTGAAGGTATTTTATATGTGTTCGGCAAACAGATCAACTTGCATCTTGCATTTTGGACCTTTTCAAGCCTTTGGTGGCTTTCCACAGGAAAAGCCCGTGTCAGGTCTGCCTTTCGCGCTGCTTAGGATGCTAGCAAATGTTTCATCTTAGTCTCCTTTATAAGTAGTCTAAGTTTGTTGAAAAAATTGTTTAGGATTATTTTGTCTTCAGAGGCTCTCTCTGCCAAGCTTTACGAGCTCTTCTTTTTTCGTTAACCAACTCTCTCATTTCAACTGGATAGTATATACATTTTTGTAATATTTCCTGCTGTATATTCTTTCCAGTTCTTCTTCTATCATGTGCCATTCGAGATCTGTTTCTGTAGATTGACTCTTTCTTCGACTAGCAGTCGAAGGTATTCCCAGTTTGTTTTGTTATTTGTTAGTCTTGGAGGGCTTGCTTTCCTTATCATTGCGCCACTTATTGTTTTTAAAACTGGCTTCTCACTTCTCAGTGAGTGAAAAAAAGATTAGACAGACGCCACCAAACCAATATGGACGCCACAGGCTGCCAATATCGACTCGCTCTTATTGAAAAATTTATATAAAAATCAAAAAAAAAATCATGAATTTTATTTAGGTCCTTAGGCCAGTAGATTGGTTTTCTACTGAAGTGAAACTCACATTTTAATGTCTTGCCAGCTTTAAATAGCTCTCTGCTTTTGGAAGTTGTTCTGTTTGATCCCCAGAATATGCGTTTCGCGTTAAAGTCGCATCCAATAATAAAATTATTACCAAGCGATTTAAGAAGTTCGATGTATTCTTCTTTTTTGGTTTATATCTGGGCGGACAGTAGATTGCTATTGTAATATACTATAGCTCTTGCTATTTTTGCTTTGGTTTGCTATTTTTGTGTTCAAAATACTTCTAATTCTGAAAGGTAGCAATTCTTAAATAGTGTGTCGTTATTTTTTGGCATGGCATGGATTAACACAGTGTATGCATTTCACTGGTTCGTTGTTACTTTTGTTGCATTATTTTGGTGGATATTTTCCAGCGCACTTTACGCATCTGGGCTCCCTGTTACGTCTGACAGTTGTAGCATTGTGGCACTCTACTAGTGTTCTTTTTTAATGTCTCAATCTTAACTTTCATGTTAAGGATTGCTTTGATTTCATATACTCTGTCAATGCTCATCATGTTGTCAAATGTTAGATTTACTTGATTAAAACAAATAAAACTGTCCTTAATGGAGTGACGAATAAATAAAATTTCGATTTTAGTTTGAGACAAATTGGTTAGACGATTTTTGAAGTTCGTTTTCATACCGGTTGTTTGTTTCCGTTAAAACAATTCTCAATTCAAAATTTAAAAATAATACCAACTGCTCACATTGTCCGCCTTCACCTTTGTATGGTCATACCGTTGCTTTTAACTCTATATGTAACAAATAAACAACCTTCATAGTTTTCTATCTACTTCCTGACGAGTTTTGAATCTTTAAATATTTTACGATTCGTTTTTAATTCGTTCGCGCTGAAATATTAAAATTTATAGACTTGTGGCAATTCGGATAATATTATATGACGCTCGTTTACCACAAAAGTTATAAACGAACGGTTAATCTCAGTAATGCCGATGTACATGCACTTTGAATAATCTTTCCAATAATCCCATATCGAGCTGCCCAGCATTCGTTCATGTTATGTCTCTCTATCCTGTCCAATAGCAGCTACCACCTCCATTCACGACACCACTTCTCCTGGTACTTGCTGACTAATATATGGCTCACTATGAGTCGTCGATTCTGCGTTCGGTTGAGCATCTAAAATCCCGAGCAGTTGCATTCTTTTTTCTTAAACTATGACAATATCCCGGTTGAATTGTTCATCATTTTCAAGCAACTGATCCTCCTTATTTGCTGTCTCTTCACCACCACTCGATTCCACAAAGTACAATAGTTCCTTCCAGCCATTAGCATCTACTTCAACATCTCCATAATCCCGTTAAACCTTTGTAATGCCACACACTTATCATGGAAATTTCGACATCATTCGCGTTGCAATACACTTTGCATTTCGAAATAAGTACACGCGAAAAATATTTGATGATTTGAGATATTGCATGAAATTGTATTTTGTAAAATAAACATATTTTATATTTCAAAATTTATTTTGCTTTGTCATGATTTAATAACAAAAATTAAACATGTTTATTAGGCATTACGAAATATGGTAATAATTAATATTAAGTTTTAGATATTGATCGAATCGATTGAGTTGAAAGACATTATTGTTTGAGGAGCCGTCAATTGATGTTCAATCAACAAAGGTTATAAAAGATAAATATGTAATCTAGAAATATAAAAGCCTAAATAAATCTATTTATATAAAAGTTAAAAGTGAGTTTTAATAAAATATAATAATAACATTACATGGCGATCTTGCCATCTAATATTACACCTTATTACAGACAGCCCTTTCCAACATCTGCTTTCTGGAATACTCAACATTCTACTCCGTGTGGCCTACATCATCATCTTGTTTGTCAAATATTAGGTCTCTCATTTGATCCAGTCCTTCTTGCTTCATTTCTCGCGTTCGTTAATTTGTTGATAAAATCCATTTGTTGCGCCTAATCTTGTATTGTTTGTTGAGCGTCAAATAACATATTGCTGTCATTATTTGCGCCACAATGAAGGTTACAGATGGCGAAGGAACTACCTTCACCATCTCTAGTTTATCATCTAGTTTTTTCTCTACTACATCTTCGAACTCATAATTATTTGGATCTATCCGGATCTGTCACATCCGGTGCGTATCACTGGATTGTGGATATCGTTATAGAATTTGACGGTTACATTTACAACACTAATTCTCGTAACTTACACCGCTTTCGGATTATTTCCGAAAATACCGAAAATAATCTTCGAAATACTTACTTACACGAATACCGTATGTACATGCACGCCACTTCTGGAATATTCCCGAATATTCCCACAGCAATTTTTCCAATATCCAATAGTCACAAAAACGCAACAGTAAACAATTTCCAGTATTATTTATTAATTCATTTAATACACCGTTTGCAATTTTTAATTACTCATTCCGCATTACTGTAAGTTGTAATTAATTTTAAACTGTTATAAAACTATCTCTTATGTTACTACTGAACCCACGTATGTGAAGATAGCCCGAAAACCATCCCGAGAAAAGACTTTTCAAAAATTTGGTTCGAATCCACGCTAAATACGATAAAAACCTTTTGGCCCGAAAAAACAACATGAAACATCTCAAAATTACACTCTATCCCGAAAATAAAAAAAAATTGATTTAAAAACCTGTTTATTATTTCTATGAGTTTAAAATATTTACGTTGCAAAAAAATGTAATGTGTTGTTCGTTGTAGAATAATAATACAGTAACATAATTATTTTAAAGAAAATCTTAGTACATATTTCTGTATTCTTTCTGTAATATTATAAATTTAATAATGACGTGTTGTTGTGTTTATAAATAATATTTAATTTATTTAAAAAAAACACGCATATGGTCTATATAACTAAATACCTAAATTTATAGATATTAGAGTATAAAAAACCACATTACACACTCAAACACATATATTTCCGCTCACATGAATTGCCGAGTACATTGGTTGATGCGAGTGACTCGATTAGATCATTTCTGACTTATATTGGGTAACCTAGTTGGTAACCCATATACAACAAACATTGGTTAAATCTGGGCCCAGAAATACTCCTAATCCCCATCGTATGGCAACTAGGTTACCCAGTATAAGTCAGAAATGATCTAATCGAGTCACTCGCATCAACCAATGTACTCGGCAATTCTTGTGAGCGGAAATATATGTGTTTGAGTGTGTAATGTGGTTTTTTATACTCTAATATCTATAAATTTAGGTATTTAGTTATATAGACCATGTGCGTGTTTTTTTTAAATAAATTAAATATTATTTATAAACACAACAAACCGGACAAGTGGTGCAGTGGTTAAAGCTTCGGCACTTGGACCGGGAGGTACTGGGTTCGAATCCCATCAGAGGCTAGATGCAAATCGAATTTTCATCATCGATTACGATCGGTGATGTTAATAAACACAACTAAGACCCTCTGATGGAGTGCAGAATTCAACGCCGACCCACCGTCCATGTCAATGTACAGGTTGACATGGAGCTTGCAATGTGCAGGTGGTATACTGTAGTTGTGTGAGTAGGTGAATAGGTGAATGGGTTAATGATGTAGCGTGAATGCGTGGTATCACAATGGGCCAAAAAATGGCCTAAGTGTCAACCACTGAAACCTAAGAACCTAACCTAACACAACAACACGTCATTATTAAATTTATAATATTACAGAAAGAATACAGAAATATGTACTAAGATTTTCTTTAAAATAATTATGTTACTGTATTATTATTCTACAACGAACAACACATTACATTTTTTTGCAACGTAAATATTTTAAACTCATAGAAATAATAAACAGGTTTTTAAATCAATTTTTTTTTATTTTCGGGATAGAGTGTAATTTTGAGATGTTTCATGTTGTTTTTTCGGGCCAAAAAGTTTTTATCGTATTTATCGTAGATTCAAACCATTTTTTTGAAAAGTCTTTTCTCGGGATGGTTTTCGGGCTATCTTCACATACGTACTGAACCCTAGGTTTCACTAATCTCACAAAAAATGTTATGAATTTTCTAAACCTTAAATGAGCAATTTTCTCTCTAAATAAATGTCCCTCCCACGCTGAATTTTTACCCATCAAACCAATAGTCACGATCGTAACATTTGCGGTCTTACTTTGGTACAAGCTGATTCCATTCTGGTATAGAATTAATTTGTGCTCAAAATAACAACCAAAGATATTTTTTAATTTATTTTTATTAGTTGGTAACAATTACATTTTGAATTTGAAAATGACGTAAAAACGCAACTAAATATATTCAATTAAATAGTAATGTGCTAGAACATTATTGAATATTATTACAAATCATAACTAATTTTTCGTCTTGTTAAGAAAAATTTGATGTCAAAATAACAAAAATCACTTTTATATTTTTATTGCCAACATTTAAAAATAAAAGTATTCAATAAAACTGCCCTGATGGTGAACATTAAAACTACAGGTAGAATTGAATAATTCTATACCAGCAGAAAAGTTGGTTTAAAATAATTCCAAATTGGTATTACATATATGGGATTGTTGTTGTAAATTTCTCAAAGTAAGACCGCAATTATGTTATAGGTAATCCTTTGTGCATCCTGCCTCTATTGAGAGGCGAGATGCGAACCCGGTACCTGCCGATCCAAACGCAAAAGCTTCGACTGTGTCGTTTGGTCGGTTCATGAGATATTGAATTTTTAAAGTTGTTAATACAATCTACTAAAATTTTACATTTTTAAACACACAGCGCGCTTTACCACCTATGAAGCTTTCAAATCATAAATCCATTACTTATCTTATTGCATTAACAGCGAAAATGATTTCTTTGTGTAAGATATTTCATCGATATCGTACACAAACTTTGGAAAATATCGTGTCAGTTTCTTTTTCATTAAATAAACTTAATAGCAAAAATTCCTTTTTTAAGTACAGAACAGGATGCATCTCAGTTTGGTTTCCGGAAAATTTTTCTGTTCTAGTTTTTGGTTGCTCTATTATTTATGTAACTACCTGATAGTTCTTACGTTCGTTCTTTATATTCTACGTTTCTAGATACATTTTTTTAATATACGTAAGAACAGTAATAGTGCGTTCATGACATAGTGAGTTAGTTTGGAACAAATTCTATGGAAACACACAAAATGTATTAAAACAACAACAAAGATAAAACAATTTCAACTCGAGTTCGGAACTAGTAGGCGTGGTACAAAGCATTTCAAATAATTTGATTGGTTTTGAGTTCGTTAGCGAGTATGGAAATATTTGTTTCCGATGTCATGTACGCGACATAAAGCGCATCTTCTTTTGTTTGTTAATTTATCCTTCAACAGCAAGGCTGAGTTCATTATTTGTTGTTGACGGAGCCGTATGATAAAATTTTATCGCAGATTGTAGAAAGGTAATCATTACACATTATTGCAACAAAAGTATTGCAAAGCGTAAACATTGCTTGGGCATTTTAAAATTAAGATTTTCTGACGAGTATACCAAATTGAATTTTTTCAAATGTTTTTCTTTTTTTTTACAGATAATGATGAAATGCCACCAATACTATTGCATGAACTATTGAATTTGTCACTAGTCCAGAGTCAAATCAGTGAGTGTGATATTTGAGATTTTAAAGCACACATTGATTTTTTGAAAAATTTAATTTTGCACTTGCTTTACAAAACAATTTTTATCTATGGGTCCTATCATTTGGCGTTCCCAGGTAAATCGTGAGCTGGGATCCCTCAATAATTACGGGTGTCTGCAGTCTTTCTTTATATTTTTGTAGATTATTCGGATTTTTCGTTGAGACTAAGTCTATTTTAAGATGTCTATGGATGATGTACCAGGGTGCAACGACCACATTCCTTAATACTCAAATTTGAAATCTTTGAAATAGATCTATGTTGCAAAATTTGATAAAGCCGAATAAGTTGAGATCTAAGTTGAGCTTTGTAAAAATTTTCTGTATTTAGGCTGTTGTTTTTCGTTTTCTTTTTGAGGTGGTTTTCCTTGGAAGCTTAGTATTTAAGAAAATGCATTTTTTTCTTGATTTACAATAAGCGGAATGTATTCGAGCCGTCTGTTCGTGAAGTTTCAATAGTTCTAAAAAAAATGGAAATACAACAAATTTGGCTGGGATTAGATATGCTCTCGCTCACTAAAACTTAAAGAAGAAAAATACAATATACAGTTCGATATTTTTCTAAACAGTTTCCCAATAACTAGTATTAGTAAAGCAAATATCCGTTCACTCAGCCGAATCATGAACTTCTAATAAAATTTACACTCTCAGATTGGACCTCGATCGCATCTACCCCTAATTCTGTTCATTTACTCAACTTTAGCGTAATACTAAACACATTTCCAGGTTTTGACCATCGGTTTCCTTAATAGCAAAGGTAGGTGACGGTAATATCTGTTCACTCAAGCCGAATCATGAAGGTCTAATAAACATCTACACCCTCAGATTGGGCCTCGATCGCATCTACCACTAATTTTCTTCATTTACTCAACTTTAGCGTAATACTAAACACATTTCCAGGTTTTGACCATCGGTTTCCTTAATAGCAAAGGGAGGTGACGGTAATATCTGTTCACTTAAGCCGAATCATGAAGTTCTAATAAACATCTACACCCTCAAATTTGGCCTTGATCGCAACCACCCCGTAATTTTATTCTTTTACTCAACTTTAGCGAAATACTAAACACATTTTCAGGTTTTGACCATCGGTTACCTTGAAAGCCAGATTAGGTGACGGTAATATCTATTCACTTAAGCCGAATCATGAAGTTCTAATAAACATCTACACCCTCAAATTGGGCCTTGATCACATCTACTCCTAATTCTGTTCATTTACTCAACTTTAGCGTAATACTAAACACATTTCCAGACTTTGACCATCGGTTTCCTTGATAGCAAAAATAGGTAATGGTAATACCTTATTACCAATACGTGACCCACACACGTAACAAGCGGGTTGAGCGGCAGGCCAACAACCTTCCCTCATAAAAACCATTTAAGTTATGAACCCTGAACAAAGGCCTCGGATTACCATATCGGATTCATTACAAACTCGACCTCGGAAATTGTACACGGACAACGCTTTAAAAATGGGAACATGGAACGTGCTTAGCCTCTTAAGACCTGGAGATCTCCAGAACCTTTCGAACCAAGCCAAAAGTTACACATTAGACGTACTTGCACTACAAGAGCTTAGATGGTCTGGGAGTGGGATCCATGACACCACCAATGGTTACACTCTTCATTACAGCGGCCATCAGAACGGAGGAGAATTTGGAGTTGGCTTCCTCATCCATCGGCGCGTGAAGCACCATATCATCGATTTCCGCCCTATCAACATGCGGATATGCACGGTCAGACTTCGCACTAAGAAATTTAACATCACGATCATTAATGTGCATGCACCCACCGAAGATAAATCAGATGACATCAAAGATCTCTTCTTTGTCGAGCTCGAGGAAGTCATCAATAACATACCGCACCACGACATTAAAATCATCGTGGGCGACTTTAATGCAAAAATCGGTAGAAGTGCAGAAAATACAACGCACATCGGTCCTAACAGCCTGCACCTAACTAGTAACAACAACGGCCAACGCGTCACCGACCTGGCAATAATGTACAACTTAGTTGTATCAAGTACGTTTTTTCCACATCAGAGAATTCACAAAGTAACGTGGAGATCGAATGATGGAAGAACGGAAAACCAAATCGATCACGTCATGGTGTCCAAGAGACACTCCACCAGCATATCTGACGTTAGATCTTACAGAGGTGCAGATATGGACAGCGATCATATGCTTGTCATATTTAAATATAAGTGCAAACTGTCATCAACCTTCAATAGACAAGCACAAAAAACCGTTCGATGGAATGTCGATGCTCTAAAAGACCAAGCGTCACTGCAGAGTTACCAATCAGCTGTCACTAACTATTTAGAGCGGCCCAGCGACAACGAAGGAGCTCCTCCTAATATCCAGGAGCAGTGGCACGCTATACAGTCAGCCATAACCACCGCGGCGCAAAACACTATCGGCAGAAGACCGCCGAGATCCCGCAATGATTGGTTCGATGATCAATGCCGCCTGGTCGTCGAAAATAAACGAAAGCTTCGTGAAAAATGGTTGGCTCGCAACACGAGAAGCACTCAGGCAGAATATCTACGCGCAAGGAAAGCCACGATTAAATTCCTTCGACAAAAGAAACGCGATCATATGAGGTCATGCATCGAAAACATCAGCTTCCAAGCGGAAGTAGGAAATTCAAGGGACTGTTTTGCTAATGCCAGGAATCTCACTAAAGACTTCCACCCAAGAAGTACAACCATAAAAGACGGGAATGGAGAATTGAGAACAAACGTGGCTGATGTTCTCTCAGTATGGCAAACCTACTTTCAAAGTCTGCTAAACCGGAATGACGAAGTGACCCCCATTAGAGCAATAGCTCCTCCAGGTGATGAGGTCTTCGTCGAATATCCCACAGCAGAGGAAGTAGACGCAGCTATTAGTCGATTGAAAAACGGCAAGGCACCCGGTCTCGATGGAATCCCCGCAGAATTAATCAAACTCGGAGGCGCTACTCTTGCAACAAGTTTATACGATCTCGTCGTTTGTATTTGGGACCAAGAAGAGTTGCCGGAGAATTGGAAGACCGCACTCATATGTCCGTTGCATAAAAAAGGCGACCGTCTTAAATGTGAAAACTTTCGTGGCATAGCTCTATTGAACACTGCTTACAAAGTGTTGGCTAATGTTGTACTTGCCAGACTCATCCCTTTCGCCGAAAACATCATTGGCGACTATCAGTGTAGTTTTCGTCCCAACCGATCGACCACTGACCAGTGTTTCACCATGAGGATGATCTTGAAAAAATGTTGGGAGTACAACATAACCATAACCATACATCAATTATATATAGACTTCCGGCAGGCATATGACAGTATAAACCGCGACAACCTTTGGGCCGCGCTCATATGCCTAGGTATCCCAGAGAAACTGGTTTCTCTGTGTAAATTAACAACGTCTGGATCTGCATGTAGAATTGTAATTGAAGGATTTTAGACTCCTTTGAAATAACATCTGGTGTTCGACAGGGAGATGCACTCGCGCCTGTGCTGTTCAATTTGGCGCTTGAGTACGTAGTGAGGAAAAGCAACATCGTTCGCGCTGTATATTTAATAAATCAGGCCAAATTCTTGGATATGCAGATGATATCGTGCTTCTTGGCCGAAGACCTAGCGATATCAAAGACAGTTTCATACCGCTCAATCGCTGCGCAAGAAGACTTGGTTTGGAGGTGAACAGTACCAAAACGAAATTTTTAACAACACCTAGGAACATCTCTATGGCAAATCTCGAAATTGGCGACCATAATTTTGATAGCGTCGAAAATTTTAAATACCGCGGGTCACTCATAACATCATCAAACGACATGCAGGCAGAAATAAAAGCCCGAATCGCTGCCGGACAACGAGTTTTCTACGCCCAATCAAAATTATTGCGATCTAAACACCTATCGCAGTCGTGCAAGCTCGCACTTTATAAAGCACTGATAAGACCTGTGCTGACTTTCGGAAGCGAGAGCTGGACCATGACCTCTAACGACTGTAGATTATTATCTACCTTCGAAAGGAAGGTCATCCGTTCAATTTTTGGTCCTATTAAAGTTGCGAACAATGAATATCGGATTCGCATGAACCACGAAATAAAGCAACTTCTCGGAGGTAGCGATATAATCGGCTTCATCAAATCTAATCGAGTGAGATGGCTCGGCCACGTTGCAAGATCTCCACAACAACGAATGGTTTACAAAGTGTTCCATCAACAACCAGCCGGAGTACGTCGTAGAGGAAGACCCCGACTGCGCTGGCGTGACGACGTCGAACAAGACCTACTCGTATTAGGATGTCGAAATTGGAGGACGAGAGCGATGGACCGAGAAGGATGGAGGACCATAGTGCGGGCGGCAAAATCCCTTCATGGGATGTAAATGCTAGAGAGAGAGAGAGAGAAATATCTTATTCAATAATCTTATTTTCATTCAACATACCCAATCCCATCATAATCGGTTAAGAAACTACCGAGTTCCGTCCGACATGGCCATATTTCAGAACTTTTTCGAAAAATCATCAAAGGCTGCCGGCCAATAGTTGGGTAAAAGTCAATTTTAAGTAAATTTTTCGATAAATTCATTTATTTTTCAAAAACTCTATGGCAAACTGATCGAAAAATCTGTTCTAAATTCGATTTTTGCCATAGTAAACAATTTACCCGGCTTATGGTCCGCAGCCAAAGAATCAAACTAATTTTGATATACACCACCAAATATAACACCATGCATAAAACTGTTCTACGATAAATTGTCCCACGATAAATTGTGTCCACGGTAAATTATATCTACGATAAACTGTTCTTCGGTTAAACGTTCACGTTAAATTGTTTACGATAAAGAGACCGTCACCCAAAATAATTACGCAAAAGCAAAACCAAAAAACAGAAGAGAGAATATTAATACGTCGAGAAAAGGAGTGTGTGTTTATTAAAAAGTGTAACGAACAGTGTTTACTAAAGGTGAATAAATTTGTGTAGCTTGCAGTGATTAACAAAACAAATTTTTATAATTAATAAGGAATCTGGTGTAAATACAAGTTATAAGGTGTGTCTAAATGTGATTTAACTGTTTTAGTGTTTTAATTGTGAGTATATAGTGTGATTCTTCGTGTGAACCTTTGGTAATATATTCGTGTAATTCATTTAGGATAGTTTGCAGATTTAAATCATAATCTTTTAATTTTTTTAATTATTATTTAATTTAGTTTTAATTTTTTGGAGAGTTTTAATTTATCTTATTCAAAATGTCGCATGCTAAAACGGTCAAAGTAATTAAAAGATATAGGACTCGAGAGAGTAAAGAAAAACTGAACGAGAGTACTTTGAAAGAGGCAATCAACGAAATTTTCGGCAGTGATGTTACGGGTATAAAAATTCCCCGATGTAGGTCTCAAATATTTACTAAAATCTGTTCAAAATTACGTGTTTGCAATTCTCACGGAAACAGACAAAAAATATATTCAGTGTGGCATAGAAAAATTAAAAACATCTACTGTGCAATCGAAATCGCAAGTATAGAAAAAAGCTGTGCTACACCTTTTAATAATTTTAAAGATCACGAGCTATCAAAAAACACAAGCTTTAATTCCAATTTTGATTGTAATTTAGAAGAAGATTTTAATTTTGGAAAAATTGAAATCGATCGACCATTACATAAAGTAAATAGTGTGCAAAATTACGAGATTGAACATTTACCCACAGAAATTGAAGAGCATGTTTCAAATAAATGGTTCTCACGAGGAACATTTCAACTTAATATTTTAAACATTAACGATGCAACGAACGAATAAATACGAGAATCGCTTAAAGAATCTCTAATCGCAGCCAAAATTTCGTGCGTTTTGTCATTTAAAACATTAAATTTTTAAAAACAAGAATCATTCGAAGGTCATTTACGCTACATGCAAATATAAAGACCATAAGCAGCAATTTAAATTTCTAATTTATAACCAAAATGTTGTAAATTATTTCGCAAAAGGCCCTGATATTAAAGATCATGGAACATATAAAGAGTTTTTCCAATTAAGAGGGCACCGAAGATTGTCTATCCAAGACAAAATGGTTCATAAAACTGCCAGTTTAGTTTATTTGACACAACTTACGAACAAAGATCCACAACTGATTAAAATGGGAAATACCAGAATATCTGCAGAAAAGAAGTGTTGCGGAAAGCGAGATCTGAGCGTCAATGTCCAAGCACTAAATATGTATATTTAGCATCAGATCCGCTATATATAATATTAATGCGAACTGAGAAATTGTCAATTCTCTCCCAATATTGCGTGAACCAACTTCACATTGATGCAAGCAACTGGCGGCCTTATCAGAAAAATGAAGTGTTGTGGAGCGCATAATTATTCGAGAATATATTACTACCCTATAGTAATCAAAATTAATAATACAATTGTGCCCATTGCCGAACTAATATCAGCTAGACACGATAGTGTGGCAGTTGGTAATTTTTTGAATTACTTTTATTGTGAAGTCCTACGGAACAACCCAAAAAAAAAATCTCCAACATTTTTTATTACTGACTGGTCGTGGGTTTTTATAAATAGCATTTTACAGGAAATAAATATCATGAACATAAATGGTTATGTAAGGTTTTGCTATGACGTCATTATTAAAAAACAAAAACTGAATAATGAGACTTTCGGCGTATTTATATGTTGTTCACATTTTGCTGCGATACTGACCCGGCAAATTAAAAGTAAAATTACAAACTGCTCCAAGGATTTGCGTGACTTTATAATGATTTTATTTTTCTTGATAATCGACGCGAAATCATTAGAACAAATCGACACGTTATTTATTCTTTTTTGCCAAATTGGTTGTTCGAAATACGAAAACGATTTGTACAACATTGCCAACAAACCATTTCCTAGCCACATAAAGACGCGCATTGATTATGTTGGTCCAAATAATGAAGGAATCACTATTGATTGCGAATCACAAGAAGATGACGTAGACAGCAATTCGTCATTTTATAATCATTTTCAAAATTTATATAGCGAAACAGAAAAGACTTTATTAAATAATGAAAGTACCAAACAAACTCAAAATAAATTATTTTGTAAACGATTCATTGAATTTTGCGTTAAAAATATTTCACGTATTTACCACTGTGCGGAGTACAGTTTTTCTAAGATATTATAATAAGGACCAAAGGGTTTCGAACGCCGTTATTGAAAACTGGTTTAATATTATAAAAAATAATTTAATTAAGAGCCCAAACCAAAAGCTGCGACGGTTCATTGATAAACTCCACGAAACAACAGAACTGGTTTTTAACGCTGTTGATTTAGAGCCGGATCTGATGTATCTAAAAAAAAATCTAGCTACTAAAGAAGCATTAAGCAATACTGAAAGTGAACCAGTACAGTCGCGAACACAAATTATAAGGAAAAAAGATATCGGTGTAAAACCTTTAAGCGTCACGAAAAGAGAGGACAACTTGATAACGACGACAGAAACACCAAGGTCAACCCTCAAAATATTTAACGATGAAATTGATCCAGCGACCTTTAATCTCAAAGAGAGTTGGAAAAGAAAACGACCGACAGAAAATAAATATTCCGGCAGAGCAGCATTGAGTCGCTACATAGCCCCCAAATTATTAAAATTTACAAATAATGTGTACATGGATAACATTGTGAAAAAAGGGTTCAATTTAAAATTATTTAAATTTAATTTTCATCCCTTATGGGAAAGTTCCCTTAGTAGTGGGTGTTACAGCAGCCTCGATGGATCTTCGTTTTTAACTGCTGAATTAGTATATGTCGCTGCAAATGTTTTTGATCCGTATCAATCGCTTAAAATTATACCCAGTGTTGGAGTTTACAAAATTTTGGATATAAAAAAACATCCTGAAATTACAATTTGTCGTAACAAAAGAAGAATTTACATACCAAGTGTTGTTAATAATTCACATTTCTGGTTGACAATAATTGATTTTGAACTCAATACAATTGTTACTTACGATCCATTGTCTACTCAAGCTAACCCAAAATTAGCAAAGAAAGCTCAAAATTTTGTGAATGAAATAAGTCGGGCCTGGTGTACTTCAATAAAAAAATTTAAATACTCAACATCTAATAGCCTAGCGATGCAGAGGGATGGGTTCAACTGTGGTGTATTAGTTTTGTACGCTATAGATTTTACAAGCAACAATGCGTATCGGAGTGATATTCATTCATCTGATGACCAAATATATGAAAACGGTATGAGAGAATACCGAAAATCCTTAAAAAACATTATAGCAGAAAAGTCTGAATCGGTTTTGGAAAACTGTTTACTATTTGATTGATTGATTGATTGGACTGTAGAACCAAGTGCTAGCCAAGAGTCCCGGATAACGCCGGGCCTATTCCTACAGCCTGTTTACACATAACAATAGGAAGGATAGGAAAGGTTTTTTGTTTTTTTGGGGACGGAACGATCCGGTTGCAGACACCTAGCGATCGTACGGCACAACACAATTCTAATCTACTTCTAATCTACTAGGAAGGATAAAGGCTTAATAGGTTTAATGGATAACGATGGTATTGCTTTGATCTTCAACAATTGCCTCACTAAATCAGCAACCTGAGAAAAAATAATATTATTTCACGTGCATCTGGAAATTTCCTGTAATATAATTCTACATTAATACTTTTCAGCTATCTAAACAAAATTGATTAATTAGATCAGACCGGTTCCAAATACCTAGATGAAGCCAATAATTAATAACATAATGAAAGCACAATTCTAATCTACACAACCAGCAATTAATATTTCAAAGAAATATTACTTCATAACATCTAAAGATTCCTGAAATTAATTCTTAATTAATCTACCCTACCGGTTTCCTAAATAATATAAATATTTATTAATCCTCTACAACTCCATAACTTACAATAAAATTTCCTGAATTCATAGTTATTTGAATTATATTAATAATAAATTGAATTATATTAACAATTAATATTAAATTATTAATAATTTCTCTAAAACCATTAGCATTTAATAAATTCACTGCAAACTGGCCGTTAAAATAACTCAGTAAACATATATTAATTATTAAACCTGAAAACAAACAGTATGCTTATTACTGACTACTTAATTTATTTAATATATGCAACCTTATTACTTACACTTCACGGTTCAAGTTATTAAGAAACATAAAAACAAGATACTAAAACATGATTATAACGCGCAAAATGAGAAGAAAAAAAAAGTTACACATGCACAGTTGCTTTTCAATATTGAAGTTAAAGTTGGAAATATAATAAAATTAAAATTAAAATATGATATAATTAAAATATAATACAATATTGTATAAAAATAAAATAAAATAAATAAAATAAAATCTCACTATCCATTCAAAAAATTTACTCAAAAAAAACTTGACTGTTCAGGAAATTATATTTCCCTGAAAAAACCAGTGGAAACTTGTAGTAAATTAATTTTGAACAAAAAAAAAAAAAAATTTAATGGATAGTTCGAAATACAATCCACAAGTTATAAACTCATAACTAAACTGTCAATTATATTGATAATAAAACTAATCTAAAATCCTTATATTTACTTCTGTCTAACTTATAATAACTTATTATAACTAAATACTAAATTTAAATAGTTATTAACCCGGTCGCCTTCCGAAATATTTCCTGTAAATTAACTTAAGATTAATGACTACCATTTCACTTTACAATATTCGAAAGTGTAGCCAACAAAACTGCTTCCAAAACACCAATGTCCTACAATTTAAATTTGTTAGTGAATTGAGATGCATAGATACTATTAATTCCGGAATCCTTTCCTAAATCCGGATTAAATTAATTTTATTATTCCAATCCATTTTTAAAACATTATCACACCCGAATATTTGTCATTAATCAGCACGCATCATAAATTAGCTTAACTACTTTACCAAGTATAAGTATACTTTCTATCATACAATAACATATTATAAACTTAATTCTAAATTTAATTTAATTTAAAAACTAGCATTAATATAATAGTGGTCGTTTGCTACAACTCAACATCAACCTGGTGGAGATTTGTAGATATAGTTCACAACCTGGAATACTAATAATATAATTATTCAACATTCATATTAGATAACAGAGATTAAGAATAAGATTAAATTAGCTGACTTCCATTTTATTTGTATAATAATGTTTATTATAAATATTGTATATGAACTGTAATGTGATTAATCTAAACTATAATTATTTTGAAATTCCATTAGTATTAACAATGATTAAATATTATTCTAAACCAAAGTAAATAGCCTTATTTGTTATGAGGCTTAAAAGACTCAGCTTCCACTTCCATATATATCTGAACCTCCAGATTATTTTATTATATAAAATTATAGTTAATGAGTTAAATAATAGATGACTCTTTTTAATTAGTGGAAATTAATTATAAAAAAAAATTCTAATTCCGCCCAGCTAAATTGACGATAAACTTTAACAAAAACATCCACAACATTTAGCAATAATTAACAACTATACCATATTCCCGCTGCCACTGTGTAAATTGATCACACATATTGCATCACTCGTTAACCCCCTCCCCCCCTCAGTTCTCCACATTATAGAGAAGAAGTGTACCCCCTGCCAAATCGCTAAATATGTAAATACAGGAAATAGAGATGCCCATCGCAATCTCATCATCACCCAAGCAAGATTCACATAACAAGCCGACGAAACTGAACAAATCCACATAAAACGTGCTACATGCTACATGCAAGGTTATGAACATCAGCAATACCATGCGAAACAAAATAAAACATTACCATCATGAACCGAAAAACAATTAACATTATACAGACAAGATATAGGAAAGCATGCGTTAATTTTCCATTCAGCCATGCTACACACGGTTTCGTAAGACCGGCTTCACCTTCCTTTCTTTCCCCTTTTACCCACAAAATCCGTTTTTACTGCGACATTAAATTTTAAAAATTAGAAACCAACAACAAAATCCATCACGACTTAATTTGAAACCAGAAGCTGAAATCGTGTGTAGCTTGGCTGATTAAAACAACAAAAAATCTAGCTCACGGAATTACACACGCGTATTGTAAAACATCTGCACACACAAGCACAAAACGTAAATATGTATACAACAAATATATAATTATGTAACAATGATGTAAAATAAATAATAATTATTATCTCATATGTTCCTTCGCACACCCATACATAGGACACAGCTAAACGCATATACGTATAACATGCTATATCAGAACCAAACACAATTACATTCTATAGAATATAATTGCGATCGGCTTCGAGTTATATATCGCAAAACCACATTTTCGGTGATTATTGAAATGCATTTCCCGCGCGCCAAACACCTCCAATACTAATATCCATGTAAAATATAATAAATGACTACGAGTAAATAAGTACACAAAACGAAAGATAGTACTTAAAATTACCAAAAGCAGAAAACAAACGAAAAATTCTCGTCGATCACCAAACATGCATACTCTCTTCCAAAAACAACAACAAAAATTGTTAGCTAGTCAACCAAAAACAGCAGAATTGAAAAAAACCCTTTCTCGCGCAAACTATATTCGGTCGGATAACAACCCATAACATGAGAATAATTCTACTCTACACCTTCATGGGTTATAAATATGTATTTATATGTGTACTTAAAAGTAAAATTTATTTAGGGAAAAAGTTATGTGTTATGTAATTTAGTATGTAAAACCGGAACCAACGAAAATGTATTCTACATTCTCGTTGGTTTCGGTAAAACAATGAAAAAATGAAAAACACTTATCTTTCCATCCTTTGCAATCAAAAAGTCCTACATACATATTGAAAATTTGCATTGCAATGCACGATGCATTCAAACAACGGTATCAAAATACATACATATAAACGAAAATTGTTATGTACATATACTACACCATTGCAAGCGCACAACACACAAATTAATACAAATATGCAATATGTAACATTTTTCACTTATTAACTACTTTTAAAACACACAAATTATCATTAATATTATTATTATTATTATTTATATATTCAGATATTATTAATTAATTATTTAATTTTGACATATTTAAATTAATTACTTATTTATATAGAGGAGAGACAAAAACACGTCTTTCCTCTACGACGTTCAATCGCCACCCAGTTTTGGAAAACTGTTTACTATGTTTTGAAATTGTGAACCATAGTGATGTAACAATACAATGTCAGAACTGCAAAAGAAAAATTCACGAGGATTGTAACAAACATCATCAAATTTTTTCAACCGTATTAGGATGCGCGTTTTGCCAGCCAGACGACCAATAAAACTGAGAGTGTAACATGCGTAACATGTAAGCGTAAGATAGTATGTATATTTAAAATAAGTATAAACTGTACTTTTATTCTATATTAATGAAATATGTTAAATTTATTTTAATTTTTTTTAAATCACAACATTTCTGAATTAAAGTATGTATTTGAGAGAGAAATGCAATCAAGAACAAATATAAGGGAGTAGATTTTATTAGAACTTCATGGTTTGGCTTGAGTGAATAGATATTACCATTACCTACTTTTGCTATCAAGGAAACCGATGGGCAAAGCCTGGAAATGTGTTTAGTATTACGCTAAAATTGAGTAAAGGAACAAAATTAAGGGATAGATATGAGCAAGGACAAATATTAGATTATTTAAGTTTTAAATTTTTTAATTTAAATAGTACTAGTATTTTGTTACAATTGCTTTCAGTGTTTAAATATCTTTAATTATAAAACTAAATTTTTTTTCAATGGTGTTTTTGCATTTAGTTTGTGTAAACTGTTTTTTATTATGAACGCCTTAATATTCTCTTTTTACACATACATTCATAAAATGTGTTGTTTTTGTAGTTTAGGATACATTTAGTATAAACTTCATATCGGTCTACTTGGTATATGATTTTAATATTCTAGCAAATTATATTGGTAGGAAAGTTATTAAGAATGATTAAGTCTCTTGGCCTGAACCTTGGCAAAAGCCTGCACCATAAAAACTCTAGAAATTCCGTTCATCAGGCTCTTACCCCTGTAATGTTTTTTTTCCGATAATAAAGGTTATCCTGTGCACCTGATATGCCCTTAAATTGCTTTAAGAAGTCATACTTTTATTCTTGAAATAGTTGTAAGGCTGTTAATTTAAATGTGAGTGTGGAAGGGGGGAGGGATCAAATTTAATTAAATAAAATCTCTATGGCAAGGAGTGTTAATGGCCATTGTCAGTTCAAATACCAGTTTGAGATTTATAGGACAAGATTCGTTATCCGAGTTGCAAAGTGTTCACGAATTTTTTCCTATGAATCCCAAATTTGCCTTGGAACTGTAAGTCTGGAGACTTTTAATTGGATATGTTATCTCAAGTCTCGATAGTGCCATATGATAATTATATTCCTCATTGAAGGAGCCCTTAAACTGTACCTTAATCTGGGTCGCTCAAATTTAAATAAAAAGTGAGAATATCTTTTTCTTTAAGTGATCATTTTTATTTATTTTTATATTTTATTTTGGACTATTTCGAGAGTTCTCTCTTCGTCATCTATTTACTCTATTCTCTCTTTACACTCATTACCAGAGAATTTGACAGTTTGCTATAGTGCTTATAATGAATAATTAAATTTTTCATTCGTCCAGCCATCATACTAATCGTGCTTTATAAAACAGGAGAAATTTGCCAGCGGAAAATAAGAGACTTCACTTATCACAAAAAATAATTTCGAACGAAATTTTTTTATTCACTTTTCTACCTCTTTTTTTACAAAAGAAAACGTTCCAGCGGAAAAAATCTTATAATTTTTCCCTAAATTGTGAAATTGGTTGATGTCTGAAGTAGAGAAACACAGTATATGTATTTGTAATATATCTCATGTACCTCCGCCAATTCTTAACGAATTATGATGAAGTTTCTTAATAGTATTGGCTAGGGTTTTTAAAGTGAGTTTACAAAATTGTAGGATCTGTTGATGCCAGACTAAATTTCGCCAGTTGATGCTCCCAGTCCACTTTATTACTTGTAAATATAACAACAGTTGTGTCGGGTAGAATATTAATTTTGGATTGGAAACTTGCCAATCTAATAAGAAAATTAAGAGAGATTATCGTTTAGAATTCGACGTTTTTTTTTCTTATAGCTAAGTTCATACTTGCCGTTCCGGTTTCAAAGTGGTCAACATGCTTGCTCCAGCAACCGGAGGCCTCGGGTTCGATTCCCGGTGGTCACAAGGAAAAATCGCACGGCTGGTTTAGTTAGGATCAATGAATTAATCACTCATTATCCGAAATGAAAATACAGGGTTATCCAATTCGAGGTTGATAAAGTAGAAATCTGTATACCGACATCTGTCAAAGATAAACGTCAAGTACGCTGTCATTTATTTAGTTGACATTCTGCCATTTAAGAATATGGAGCATTTAACAATCGACCAACGCGTTAAAATTATTAAATCTGCTGATGCTGATTTTTCGAACAAAATTTTCTTCAGTGATGAAGCTCATTTTTCGCTTGGTGGATACGTTAATAAGCAAAACTGTAGAATTTGGGGCTCAGAAAATCCACAATTGATTGTAGAGAAGCCATTACACCCGGAAAAAGTCACTGTTTGGTGCGCATTGTGGTCTGGTGGTGTGATTGGGCCGTATTTTGTTGAGAACAACCATGGACGAACCGTTACCGTCAATTCTGAGCGCTATGGCCGCATGTTAACCGATTATTTTTTTACGAAAATCGAAGATTATGATCTTGACGATATGTGGTTCCAGCAGGATGGAGCAACCAGTCACGTAACACGAGCAAATCGAGATCTTTTGCAAGAGAAATTTCCTGGACGTTTGATTTCGCGATTGGCTGATGTCAATTGGCCTCCAAGAATCTGTGATTTAACGCCTTTGGATTTCTTTTTGTGGGGCTACGCGAAAGATCGTGTTTACGCAAACAATCCTCAAACTCTTGACGAATTGAAAACTAATATTCGTAAGGTAATGGCCGAGATACCGCCCGAAATGTGCCGAAAAGTCATTGAAAATTACCTCAAAAGAATCAAGGCCTGTAAGAAGTCCCGTGGAGGACATTTGAATGATATCTTGTTTAACTAAAAATGGCAAGGATCAATCTGTAAAATGAAATAAAAATTACAATACATTCCGAATATTTTGTGTGTTTTTTTTAAGTTTACTTTATCAAGCTTGAATTGGATAACCCTTTATGATTATATGAAACCCTATTTGAGTCGGCCAAATCCCTTGATGGGATATAGTGCCAGATAGAGAAAGAAAGAAAGTTCATAATTAGTCCACATGGAAAATTAATGATTTAGAATTTTCTACGGCAAATTTGGGCTCCAGCCTAGCCAAATACCAGAACTTCTATCAAAATGCAGCTTAGTATCCATTTTAAACGTGCAGATTGCGTAGGTAATGTTGTCCAAAACTAACTTTAGAATCCATAACCAATACTATTAACCAAATTTTATCTTAATTCGTTAGCTAATGCAGAGATAAAGCGAGCATTGTAAAATTACAAAATTTAATATGTCGTGTTTCTTATCTTCGGATATCAATTAATTGGTCAATGTAAAAAACACTTTTAAGATTTTATTCCGCTGGAAGTTTGTGAAAAAGAGGTACAAAGAGGTACAAAAATGAATAAAAATATTTCCGCTGGTTATAAAATAACAAAATAGTTTTTTTTTGTAATAGTGCTGCGACTATGGCGAGCGGCATAATCTATTACTTTTCGCTGGGAAATTTATACAGCAAAAGTCATACAGCTTCTCCAAATATGGGTCGCAAAATGAACTCGATGTTAATCTCAAATTTGTCTTGCAACTGGAAATGTTCGGTTATGCTATCTAGAAAATTAAATTCGACGAGCTGAAATACAAGGCCCTATGCTGTGCGAGTCGTTTTCGCCTTGGAACTGTAAATGACCATTAATACTCCCTACCAGATATTTTAACTCAGGTTATAAAAGATAATTAAATTACGTATCCGTCAACCCCAAATGCATTCCCTAAACCGGGCCACAAAGTGTTCACGAAATGTTTGCTATGAATCTTAGGATTTAGTTGGAATAGTAAATGGCCTTTAATTAATTAATTTATTTATTTATTTAATCATTTCATTTTATTTTATATACATTTGAATGGTTTCTTAACCGTACAATTTAGCCATTTAAACAATATTTGTTTGAACATTTGAAAAACTACTAGCTGACCTGTGACTGAATAATCAGTCACGTGATACATTTTATTGAATTTTTGGTTAAGAAATAATTAAGAAGATTTTTTAAGTTGTAAATTTGATGCACTTTTATCAAAAATAAAGTAAATTCATATACGTAGTTAATTTTTAAATCTTAAACGGCAAGCACGCATTCAAATGTACACAGTATGACTTACGTGTCAAGGCAAATATTCATATCTCAAACGGGAAGCGCGCACACGGGATTACATGACCACTTATGCGGCCTAACCAAATATTAAATTCTCAAAAGGGAAAAGCACACAATGCTGAGGCAAACTTTAATCTAAATATTTCATAAGAAATGTAAAATAGGATAATAAAATAGTAGTAGAAGGTAGATAATAAAATAGTAAAATACATTAGAATTTACATGCACAGAATCTCTTCAAAAAATACATTCTTTGTTGTGATGCGCCCATCCCGATCAGCTGATTGATCGCTTGTCGCAACGATAAACACCTTGAGTCCGTCAAATGAGCGGCATCGTGAAAAGGCCACATACATCTGATCATGCGTAAATACGGGGGCCGGCAAGTACACTCCTACCTTATTCAAGCTTTAACCCTGACTCTTGTTGATGGTTATGGCGAACGCGACTGAACCGGAAATTTAAGGCGAGTCATTTTAAATGAGAAAATGCCTTCCGAGGGTGAGAGCTTAATGCGTGCGATGAGAACGCGCTCGTATTTTGAGAAGCCAGTCAGCACTTCACATTCCAGAATGCAGCGGTTTATTTTTGCGACTCGCATGCGTGTTTCATTGATTCGACCCTTGCTAGTGCTTAGATTCCTCATCAAACGAACGATCACGTTTACCTTTAGCGGGATTGCATGGCACGGCAATCCGGACCCTTCAACCTTGTTGACAAAATCGACGGGTAGGTGGAGTTCCTCATGCATGTCGTCACTCTCAAGTTTATCAGCACTATGTTTGACTTCTTGTTCGTCGGGCAGGAGGTCAAGCACCTGCTGATTGGTTAGCGTGCAATCATCATTCTTGGGTGCAAGGATGGTGCGCTCCTCGATGATTCCCTGGGCTGGTGTTGTGTTGATGTCACCACACACGAAATCGATCACACTTTGAGGAAGTCTGCCGGAAGTGTGATCCAGTCGGTTCGAGCATTGCCGTTTCCAACAGAAAGCAAATATTGCGCAAACTCGTCCTCACCTTCATCGACGCGCATGTTCTTGGTGAGTGTAAACTTATTTACCAATTTCCAAAGCGGGTTCAACTTGATGGTCGATTCGCAAGTTCGCGCGCGTCCCGCCTTCAGGTAGTCACCACACATGAGGGTATTTTCCCAGCTAATGGAACACCCACTACCCGTCTATGATTGTGAGCCTGCTCCTGGTATGATTAACTTTGAATTTAAATCGCGCGTCAACCATTAAGCAACTTTGAAATTGATTCGCGCACCGACAGTGTTGCAACTTCGAATCTGAATCGCGTACCAACTGTTTTACAACTTTGAATTTGAATCGCGCGCCACTAATTTGAATAAAAATATTTACTTTTTGGTCGTTCCATAAAATTCTCAAATGTTGCAAGATTTCACGCGCACAAAAACTTGGAAATTTTCTGAAACCACCTGAGGTACCAATTTCGGGTACTTTCTGGAGGAATTTTTCCGATTTTTCTAGCCCACGCACAGCACAATATTTATGTCGACCTACCCTGAAAAAATCTAACGGATCGGATCATGGTTAGGGGTCATTTTAGGGTTGAGTATGAAAAAATTATTAAGAATATTATTCTAATAGATAGATAGAAGCTGACCTTCGACTGAATAATCAGTCACGTGAATACATTTTACTGAATTTTTGGTTAAGAAATAATTAAGAAGATTTTTTAAGATATAAATTTGATGCACTTTTATCAAAAATAAAGTAAATTCATATATGCGGTTAATTTTTAAATCTTAAATAGATAGAGTGTCATGACAAAATTGTATTTTTACACTCACAACTATTAACACCAAAATGTATGTAAAATCATTTTATGTTCTCTGTTTTGTTTAATTGAGATTCAATTACAAATTTTCTACTCATTTTGTCATCACAGTGTGTCATCACAAAAACATCGGCAATTTTAATAAATTTTGTCATTGTCACGGTGTAATGCGCATGATCATAGATTCAATATAAACATATTTTGTCATGGCATTCTGGCGTCGTGACAAAATTTTGCTGAAAACACCTGAGGTACCTGTTTCAGGTACTTCCCGGTGGAATTTTTCCGATTTTTCTAGCAAAGGCACACCGCTATATTTATGTCGACCAACCCTGAAAAATTTAAACGGATCGGATCATGTTTTGGGGTCATTTTAGGGTTGAGTTTTGAAAAAATTAAGCGTATTAATATAAGAGATACAATAAAATAAAATTAAAGTAAGAATTTTTAGAAACTAACAAGTAGTTTTTAGATAAAAATTCTGATTCATACTATACGATTAATATTAGTTATACAAATTATATGACTTTTGTTTGCGGTTTAATTATAATTAATACAGAATAAAAAATAATATAAAAATAAAGGTGAACTCAGAGAAACTTGGAATTATATAATTACACAATTACAAGATTACAACCAACGGTCAATATCAGAACCCTCCATTACCTAGAAATTGGGTAATGGAGGTTTCTAGGCTATTTGAAAATTTTAGATACAATACTCTTTATCATAGATTTATTTTCATTTAATTTTTTTTAATACTCTTTATCATAGATTTTGACTTGGGTTGCTATAGTGCGTCTATTATATAATTAAGTTCCTCATTCGACGAACCCAAAGACATCCCGTCAGCGTAAAATATTTACAAATTTTTCTATGAATCTCAAATTTTCCCTAGCCCGTAAATGGTCATTAATTTTGACTCATAGGTTCTGATAGTGCTTATAATGAATTGTTAAATTCTTGTTTGATGAGCCAGAATAATTTAGACCGGATTGGGCCATAAAATTTTCACGAATTTCTTAACACTATTTATATCAGAAATTTTGAAAATAATTGATCTCCGCGTTAGAACCCATGGGGCCAGCCATCGAAAAGGTTGAAATTTGCTATTATTGGTGTTGCAACCGGAGATACTCTTTCATATTCGCTATTTCCAAAGGAAACCATTTTATAGTGTATTGCAGTCACAGTTGTTACCGTATGGAGATATACTAGGCGCATTGCCATTTTCCCTATTGTTACAATATTGAACCAATGCCACACAACGTGCTACAGACGATCAACGCCTATACCTAATTAAAACTCAATCGCCCATTGGCCATCTATGAACATGACCACCTCATTATTTGACCGAATAAGAGCATTATTTGATGATATGTAGGGCTGATTTTAGAAGCTAGCATGTAGTTTACGGAATTGCTGAATATTAGGGCTGCCGAATAAAATTTTAATGAATCCCGGATCCTGGATTGGAGGTTATTACAAAATGTGGCGTTATGTAAAAGAACTCAATCCTTGCTTAATAATCGTTTTGATCGAAGTTTTGGAAATTAATGATGCTGAAAAGAGCGATTTCGTCGGAATCATTAATCTGTGATTTGATGAACTAAACCATCATTAATTAGAATGTAGACTTCAGCCCCGACACATCTTCCATGTAGGTTTACAACGAGATATAAAGCTAGCAACGTGAAGATAGTGCATTGTAATTGTGCGAGCAAGATGGAAAATAAATGACATGAAATTTTTGTAAAAATATGAATCGCTCTCTTTCTCTAGCTATCACGTCCTATGCAGGGATTTAGCCGCCTGCTCGATGGTTCTTGCTCCTTCTCGACACGCGCGTCTTGCCAGCGCAGTTATGGTCTTTCTCTACGACCTACATCGGCTGGTTGTTTGCTGGAGCACTTTTTAACCATTCGTACCGGAATTTATTGGAAAAAATCCATTGCGAGAAAGACAAGAAATGTGGCTTTGGTTAGATAGTGTAACTTTCCATTTTGGTACAGCTTCCCGACAATAACTAAATTTAATGTTTCCGAATAAATGGATTACAAGAAGTGACCCCACTTCTTTTCCAGCATTTATGGGGCCAGCACTTTATTTATGGGGGACGAAATAAAAGACTAAGTCTATTTGAATCATCGGCCTACCACTGCAGATATTTTTAGAAATCATATTTTAGAAGCTGAATTAAACAATTTTTTTCTTTAAATTTTGGTTTAACACTACACATGAAAAACTTGGTGAAAACTCGTTTACTTTAGTGAATATCCTATATCTTTGAAATCATACGCTTTAGAAAAATTTTGTATGACGAAAAAGTATTTACTTTTAATATGAAAACAGCACTCAAAAGTGTAGGTTCAAGTTTGAAAAATCTAACTAGTCTATATCTCCGAAACTAATGAGTTTCAAGGTCATTCAAGATCACCACTGTGCCGCTCGACCCTTAAAAAATTACATTATAAATTAATTTTTCCTATCTAGCGCCGTCTCGAGATAAATGTCTGGCATATTTTATAAAACTCACCTTGTAGGTACCGTGAAAAATTTTGTTTTCTATGTTCCAAACAGCGTTAACTATACTACCATTTTTAGGTTATCTAAAATTTCAGGTAAATGAAATATTTTATTGGTTATAGATTCTAATTCCAAGAAAATGTAGTTTTGTCTTGGTTTCAGGAAAATTCGTTTAGCAACCCTTCGATGGAGTCTATAGCTCAAATAATTTTGTTGAAAATTACAAAAGGGTGTTTTCGAGTACTGGAATGAGTCCTGATTTCGGACAAATTCGTTTAAGAGATTTCAGTTTGAGGAGGGGGGGGGGGGGGGGGGGAGGGTTTCAAGTATCAGGAATTGACTGTAATGTGCGCTGCTCATTTCGGGCAAATTCCTTTAGGGAGTCCCCGTTGGGGCCCGGATTCTTATTTAATTTTTTTCTTAGATCGAACGAGTTTAATTAAAATTATGGAAAGGATTTTTGGGAAATAAGTTTAGAGTGTAGAAAATAAGTTCTCCAGTGTGGTCCGAGTTTATTTTTAAAATTTTCACCTCAGCACAATCGATTGTGATGAGCCTTGATTTAATGAAAATTCGTTCATGTGATCATCTGGTATGAGGGTTACGTTTCTTTTTTATTAACCTTTTTCTCAGCTCAATGACTTTAACGAACATTGCCGAAAGGGTGTTTTCGAGTACCTGGCGGGATGCGTCCTGATTTCGGGAAAATACGTTTGAAGGGTGCTCTGGCAAATAATTTTTGCCAGATAATAATTTTTTTCCTTACCACAAACCACCCAGATGTAAATTGTTTAAAGGGGGTTTTCTTTAAGGAAAATTCGATTAAAGATCCTACGGTGGGTCCCGGGCTCCATTTTTAATATCTTACACCGCAATTCATTCGTCCTTAAACAAATTTGGTATTGACCGCAACATATACAACCTTCTATTTTGGGAAAAGTATTTGAATGGCCGTTTTACTTGCCGTAACTCGCAGGGAGGTATGTCAATTTTTGCACTGATCACTTGCCTAAGTTTATTCATTGGTTTGGGTTCGTACATCTGATTTTTTAATTTACCAGGTGCAGAGTTAGCTTAGGCGATCTTACGTGAGATTTTGTTAGAAAATTTTGAATAATTTTTTTTTCAATCTTTCATCCAACATATTAGATTAATAAGTGCGACTTACGATAAAATTATCTTTGAACAGCAGTTACACACTCTACTACACTAATCAACCCAATTATCTATTTTTGTCATTCCAATTAACCATAACACGAGTCGCTGATCACCCTTAATAAATATCTTTCGCTGTTCTAATTCATACCCAAATGTACGGTCTTTTCTACCATAAATCATTAAGTGAAATCTTATTATTTAGTTGAATCAATTCCACGTATTTTTTGGGCGATCTGGCAATTACATATCTTTATTCTCAATAATATACGAATACAATTAATTTGGAATTATTAATTTGTAAATTGTATCATTTTGTGTTTTGTAATTTATTTGGCTTCTGTTTTCTAAAAAAAATCTTAGGATCTCATCTTTTTATAGATTTCTTAGACGATGACGGCTTATAAAGAAAGAATTCAATATGCTTGGGTACCCCAGATGATTTTCACAAATCTTATATGGTTTTGTTTTTTAAAATACGTAGAATTTTTTTTTATTGTTGAATAAGTTGTACAAACCAAAAAAGCATTAAAGAACGCCT
This sequence comes from Nephrotoma appendiculata, assembly GCA_947310385.1. Classification (NCBI taxonomy): domain Eukaryota; kingdom Metazoa; phylum Arthropoda; class Insecta; order Diptera; family Tipulidae; genus Nephrotoma; species Nephrotoma appendiculata. Next base: position 131,795,269 of record OX371224.1, on the reverse strand, counting down.
ACCAAAGATTTTGAACTTTGAACGATTCTATCTCAGAAATTGAAAAACATCATAAGGCATCACATATCAAGGGAAACCCCACTTACTCTGAATTTCTTAGAAATAATTTTAAATAAAAAATAAAAATCATTTACTTAAAAGTTTAAATTTTTCGGATAACGTCTATGTGATTGACGTATATGTGGTCACACTGATGGATCACTGCCAGACTGAGTTTATATTTGTGGAAATAAAAATTGAAGCATTCGCTTCTCACGCAATAAAAACCAATCTAATATACACTCATAGTTGAAATATTTTTAACTTTGTTGTTGTTTTAATACATTTTGTGTGATTCTGCAGAATTTTTTCCTCAATCGCTTCCGCAAGTATAAACGCACAATGTGATTTTAGTTCAAATAGGAGCTGTATGATGTATGTAAAGTTATCACGGGTTGTGTCTCCGATCAAAACACGAAAAACATCGTACCATTGCAACTTGCAACCCCAATTTGTTGGATTGGGGCTATATGAATTAAGATGGCCGGACCCACACTTCACTTTTGGCATAGATCTGGCCATTTTAAAACTATATAGCGCTAATCCGATAAATTAATAATTTTACATGACAAATTAAAATGTTATTTTTCGTCGAAATTGAATTACATGTAAATATTTTTGCCGGAGCCTAATTTCGATAAGTTGCAACAGTACGATTTTTTTCATTTTTTTTTGCTTAAAAGTAGCATTAATATCTCACGTAGTCTTAATTTGACAAATTTGTACTTTTAACCTGCTCAATTTAAATGTTATTTTAGGTCATTGGTCTATACTATTGGCTGAAAAAAAAAATTATCTTCAATTTACCAATGAAATTTTTAGAATGGAATTTTTTTTTATGTGCTTTAGCAGACACCTACCTCAAAAAGCCTTTTGGGGATGAATATTTGGCGCCAACTGTTTATGCATAAAATTTGACACATATTACATTCGATAGATCTCTAATTACTTCATCAGCCTTAATATCAAAATTCAAACCTTATTGGTATTCTGGTTTTCCGCAAAAATCGTCTCTACTTCAATGGTGTTATCATGTTGTTGTTCTTGTTCAAGAACATCTCTACGATGTTCGAGTTTTTTACACTCCAATTTCAAAAGATTGTTTTAATGGATCATAAGCATACTGGAAAATACTCCTGCAGATGCGCCAGTTAATTTCATTTTGCGACAGTCGCAACATTGAACTTTATTATACATTTTGATTTAGTTTATTTTTCAAAATTTTTTAATAAAACTTTTTGAGTAATTTTAACAAAATAAAAATATTAAAAATACGTACATTATATAATTGTATACAACATAAAATCGCATCAGTATCGGTTAAGAAATGGCCGAGTTCCGTCCCAGGGTGATATATTCGCAGTGAGTACAGCAGTTTATCATCGACTTCCGAGCAATCATCATATGGCCACATTCCAGAACTTCCTCCAAAATTTATTTTACAATCCCCTATACATCCAAATTGCCCAATATCATCATACTCCGTTAAAGAGTAGCGGTGCTCCGTTCTAGGTGCCCGAAAATTGCCCGAGTTCCATCCCAGATTTCTTTATTCCAGAACTTTCCCAACAATTATTTAGGAGTCTCATTTCCACCCATTATGTCCAATTTCATCATGATTGAAAAACGACCGAGCTCCGCCCAAGGTGATCACTGATCATATTCCAGAACTTCTTCCAAAAATCTTTTTAAAACCTCATTTCCATCCAACATACCCAATCCCGTCATACTCGGATAAGAAATGGCAGAGTTCCGGACCCAAGTGATCATATTCCAGAATTTTTCTGATAATCATTTTACAATGCCATTTCCATCCAATATACCAAATCTCATCATAATCGATTAAGAAATGGCCAAGTTCCTTCCCAGGTGGCTATATTCCAGGACTTCTTCCAAAAATTAGTTTAGAATCTCATTTCCATCCATTATATTCAATTTTATTATGTCGATTAAAAATTGGATGAGTTTCGATATTGCAGAACTTTTTTCACAAACCATTAAAGAATCCCAGTTCCACATACCCAATTTTATCACGATAGTTTAGAAATCGACGAATTCTTATACGAAATACAGGGGCCGTATTATTGAAATCGGCGGCGAAAATTTCCCGAATCGGAATCTTTGAAATTCTCGCAATTTTTCGCCAACTACTTTAATCATTTTTTCAAATTTGTTTTCAAGTTTACTAATATTTGTCTTCCTACTAAGGGTCTATATTTTAATTCAACCGGAGCAAGCAGGCTTACCCCGGGTAATGTACACCGAGCAAATATTGTACTGGGTAAAATTATCCGGTGTGCATAGAGTAAAAAATTGTTTTTTTACTTTGCACACTCTTCATATACTGACATTAATTTCAGAGTAAAATTTGAAGAACCGAGTAAGTGCGGTGTAAGCACAGCTCACAAATAAAAACGCAGTGTGCAGAGTAAAACTACCCAGGTTGAATAAAAAAATACGGAGTATTTTTTGTCAGCGCACTGCCTGCTCGGGATGAATTAAAAAATAGACCCTAAGGGAATAATTTCTAATCGATTTACCCAGTCGGAATTTTTCCCTTAGTAGGGAGAAACAATTAAGGCGGTGATACATGTACAGATTTTGCCTTTAAGGCATAAAAATTATGCGCGCTGATTGGTTAAAAGTCGGCCATCTTGAATCGCCTTATAGGCAAAAATTTTAAATTGAATATTTCTCAATTTTGTATAAGGCAAATTTTTTTGCCTTAAAGGGTATCGAGCTATTCAAGATTTGGAATTTGTTGACCATTTCAAAACCACCTAGAATTCAATTAGATATTAAAGATTGTTGCTGTTGTGATTACTACAGCAGGGGCCCTATTTCTGAATATAATTCGTATCGTTGTAAGATACGAATATGAATGGGCATTTCTCAATACGAGCGTGGATTGGTTTGTGGGAATGGCGCAATCGATTGTGTCTAGTGCAATGAGAGTGATAATGAATGTATTTGAATCCGAATCGTACTCAATTTTTGCAATAAATTTCGTGTTATCTGAAAAACACAACTAAATGTGAGTGTGTGGTGGTTGATTTAGCAGAAATAATCTTCCACTGGCTAAGGGCTCGGAAACTTCTTCAATTTTATCACAGAATTCTCTCCAAGACTTGCTTGAATGAGTCGGAGAATTCTTAAATTTTAACACTCTCTCCACTTCCTTTTCAAATCAATTTTACATATTTTCTGGTAAGTCCCAAGTTTCGCTGACAATCATATTAGTATTGGCTGCCCCAAACTTTATCTTATACGCTTATACCAGCCAGGTCTTGTATAATATAAAGATGCTTGCTGTCTCTAGACAAGTCGCTATTATGGTGCCGTCACTATATAGCGTAGAAGAAGATTTTTTTTTTATATTACTCTTCTGAAGAATGCTGGATCTGTTACCTAATTCTGTTACCATTTAGCAGTGGTTCTTGAATAAGAATTGAGTCTTTTCTCGATTTGGCTAGTCTAAAAAAAGAAATAGAAAGAGAGAGAGAGCTACCAAATCGGCTTTGGTATGATGCAGGATGATCCAAGTTAACTGTATCATGTTTCGGCGTTTAATTTCCATCTCTGCATACTACGTGCTATTACAGACTAAAATGCTAGGTTGCCCTCTGCAGGGTTCCCTGAATTGGATAGGTTTGCCACTTCTTCAGATTGACCTCCTATATAATTTTTGACTCCATCTCTTCCTTCCAAAGCAAATTTCATATCACGGTCTGTATTTTCGGAAGATTAGGATTTGGTTAAATATTGCCCTGGATTTTATCCAAGTTTGGCTTGGTCAAAAGTTATACGCGTGCCCTTGATTTGATTGATATTTTCTTCTGGCTACTGCCGCAATCTTTGCACTTGTCGATAACTCATTTGTTCTTGTAGAGGTCCGTTGATCTTCGGTCGCATCCACCCAGTTTAACACGAGTTTGATACCAACCCGCATCCCTATGAGGGTAATTATAATAGCTTCTCCGCATTTTCGGTAGAGGACCATAGCCGGGTTCTTTCGACTGTCACAGTTTCTCTGACCTACGGCACGACCCATTCTACTTAGACCCTCTGTTGGAGTGCAGAATTCAGTGCCAACCCACCGTCCATGTCAGTGTGCAGGTTGACATGGAGCTTGCAACGTGTAGGTGGTATACTGTAAATGTGTGAGTAGGTGAATGGGTGGGTGAGTGCGTGAATGAAAAGGGGAGTATTAATTGACCTTAAAAGGACATTAAATCCATTGGATGATTAATACTTTCTTTATAAAAAAAAAAAAAAAAAAAAAAAATCATCATGTTTCTAGTGGGATTTGACTTCAAAACTAAAAAAAATCTGAATGAACTTTCCGAAATGTTCGAATTATTATTGCAATCCAATTTGAATCAAATAAATTATGCATCTCATGACAGTAAGCCTTTCATAATCTACAATTATTTCTCTTATTTTCTTGACGCTTGATCTGATCGTCAGTTCATTTTACATGAAACATTGCAAAGGCGCTTACTAGATTTCCGCCCAAATTTTGTAACAATTTATTGTGAATTTATAATTTAGTATGTGCCTTAATTGAAAGCTCAATTCGGTTTCGCGTACTGTACATCAGGTGGAAATTTAAATCAAGTTAGAAATACAAATTAAACGAAAACAAAAGAAAACGGGAAAACCGGAAAGAAACGCTGTACCGGCGATTATGAAAGCGAAAGCAAAATGAGAGGAAAAAGATGAATTTGAGAGTTTGGTCAGTTTGGTTGTAAGGGTCCAAATTAAAAGAACAAAAATAAAGTCAAGTACACAAGAACGTGAAAGTTTAGAAATTTATAAAGTAAAACTTAGAATAAAAAATATTATTGTGCAAAAGTTAAATCAAAATAATTGTTGATTATAAATAAAATGTTCATAGTAAAAAACTAGATTAAAATTAATAATAAAATTGTAAATAAATTGTGACCAATAAAAATTACAACCAATAAATCTAAATACGCTTATAACACGTACTAGTAATAGAAATTGTTAAGATTGTTTCCAATTATAAAATTTGAATAAAGTGATTAACAATAGAAATATAGAGTTCAGTTTAATTAAATAATGCACATATTTCGAGTTCGAGTGTACTAAAATCATATCTTAACGTGCTACACGATCATAATAGTGTGCGAGCATATGCAATAATTTATTAATAATAATGATAAAACTTATAATATCTACGGTATGCGACTATGGAATATTCATAATATGCATACATATGTAATTCTTCTGTACGTGTGTTTGTAATTGAACTCCTCCTAAACGACTGGACCGATTTTAATGAAATTTTGGGTACCTCCGTGAAGCTTGTCCGAATTTTCAGCCCGAAATTTTAATTTTTTACTTATGGCAATACAACTTCTGTCATGACACAAAATATAAGTAAATTATAACTGTAAAGCAACTTGGTGTCACACGCAAATTATAACTAAATATTAATTAATTGTGTATTAAATAAATATCGAACTAATCGTGTCTTCTAAATTTTGATGAAAATAATAAAAAAAAAAATTATTGCTGTTGAAACATCAACGTAAAAAATTATTAGGTCAAGTTTTCAAAAAGAAATTCTAGAAATGTTTTCAGCGGAATTATGGAAACTATATTCAGCTTGAGAAAAATTGTATCGGATATTAATTGGAGTATATTCTATTATATCTCGCCTCATAAACGATTCACGAGCACTAGACCTATGTATATCACCGGAATTGCTAAAGACCAGAAACCGATAGAATTTCAGAAAAAATCTACCTGGAATTATTTGGATATAGTCCTTTGAATATCGACTTACACACGATTCACGACTAATTCACTTATACAATAGGATTCGTTAAAATCTTGGCTACAAAACTAGAATATTTCCTGAAATATCCTTACTGGATACAGCTGATTGAATCTCGCCTCACAGGCGATTCATGAGCACTTGGCATATACCGCCGGATTCGTTGAACTTTTGACTACAAACTAAGAAATTTGTATAAAAATTCTACACAAAAATTCTTCTGGCACATGGCCTATACCACCGAATTCGTTTAAGATTTGACTACAAACTGAGAAATTTGATTTGATTTGATTTGATTTGATTGAGATGTACGGCCAAGTCATTTGACAAGTAATCCCAGATATGGCTGGGGCCCACCGTACACCTGTATTACACATAACAAAATAGGAGGGATAGGAAAGGCTATGTTAGTAAGGAGAGACTCGACCTGGTTACAGACACCTAAGTAGTCGATAGTTAGTAACACAATGACACAATTCTAACTACGAAATAATCAGGTCGATTCAATATAGATCTTCTATTCTCAATATCTTCTATTCTTCTATATTTGTATATGAAAATTATTAAATGTCGAAATAGAAGGAAAAAATAAAAGAACTGCTATTCATATTAAAAATAAACAAATTTTTTGATTTTTTCGCTTAGAAGGTTTTTACTAAAAATAATGCGACCATACGAAATAAAGAAATTTTTGACTGTTGTAATGTTTTTCAAACATTTGGTTTGTTTTATAAGTTATCTAACCGTATCTTGATTTGAATTTCAAATAACTATCGACTCCGAATAATTTTCAATATGATTTTGTGGGCTATGTGTGATTCTAGATGGCTTTGATGTATATGCAACAATTTACGTTTCTAGCAATTATATTTTTTGAGTTGTTAAGGATAAAAAATAATTAAAATTTCGTTTTGACGTTTAATGTTCACGTCGATACAATGAATTCTTCTATTCTTCTTGAAAAATCTTCTTCACTAAAACAGAAGAAATCAAAAATAGAAGTATCTTCTATTTTGCTATTCAGTGTAGCAGTGGATTGTAATCTTCTATTTTTATTATTGAAAGTTCCAAATCGAATCGTTTTCTTCTATTTTTATTTTCATAAAGTATGCCGTGCTAAAATTTCATGGAAAAAAACTCAATGTGCATATCCATACTACGGTAACTTGAATCCGGTAACTACTTCGTTTCTTTCCCCTTTATCTATAAATGTTTTTTATTTTATAGGTAAAGGGGAAAGAAACGAAGTAGTTACCGGATTCAAGTTACCGTAGTATGGATATGCACAATGAGCTTATTTTTAATGCGCTAGTAGATGTCACATCCCCAACTTTACCAGCGCATTTATGCTGTGATATCCTTTTCTGCAAATGTATAAATTGCCAGGTGTCTCAACAGAATTTTCTGGTCGGGCGATGGTTATTTGGACACCGTCAATAGCACTGATTATATTCCTCATTCCATATTTATCCTGAAACCTGTTAATGGAACATTACGAAATTTTATAAATTAATAAATATGATACATTTTTTTCATCCCTTGATTTGTTTCTAGTTTTTTCTAGAATAGTTGTAGGCAATGTTCTGTGCTTTGGCACCAAATATTTGTTTATAAGGCAAGTTACATTGTGAATACATCTTGACACACTAGGTTGTTACAGGCCCAACACATTGTTGCTACCAACGGAAGCTTGATAGCTCCCTTGCCCACAAAAAATGCAAAGTAGCAAGCACATAAGTAATAAGACTCATTTATGTACCCTAATTGCATTTCCAAATAATTAATACATACTTGTTATTTAAATGGTATTGAGTTGAAGCTGGATTTTGCTACTAAATCGGTTACAAATATCACAACAATTCCCTTTTGCAATCAAAAGTACTTGTGGAATACACTATCAATAAGCTGAAACGGATCCTTGTTTATTCTTATATCATTCAGTCTCATTTTAGGTTTTTGTCTACAAAAATTTATTTAATTAATTTTTATTAAATAATTAATAAATTTACTTACGAACCAATACGCTTTTGGCGGATTCTTTCACTTCGCATTAAACAAAAATTTATTTTTAAATTGTGAAGATTTAATCAGAACACAACCCGCTTTTGATAACAATCGAAAAAAATCTATTTCTTCTTGTCATAAAAGTCTCATTTTTATATCTTCTATTTTTAATCAAAACCTTCAAACGAAAAAATCAAAATAATTGTTTATTTTTAATATGGAATAGCAATTCTTCTATTTTTTCCTTCTATTTCGACATTTAATAATTTTCATACACAAGTATAGAAGAATAGAAGATATTGAGAATAGAAGATCTATATTGAATCAAGTTAAATATTTTGTATAAAATTTGTACCTTTAAAATTACCCTTACCACAACCCATAACAAGTTGATCTATAGTTTGGGAACAGATGCTATTTGGAATAACTTATATTCATAAGATTAATGTTGAAATTTAAATGGGAACACAAGATATGGGCCATCAAAGTCTAAATATGAACCAACGAAGAGTGTGAAGTTTTGACATTTATTTATCGTAACCGTTTTAAATTTTATCTTGGAGTGCAATTAGTGTTCAGGATAATAAACCTGGAATTAAAATTTAAGTTTTATGAAAATCAAAAATTGCATTGTAAATTAATTAATTCACTTATCTTGTATTATGGAATTGTAGTAGAATTGAATTGTTTCATACACCTGTTATTATTTAGCTAAAATTAATTTAATGTTATTATTATAGTTTAATTGAATTATTTTGAATTTAACTTAAAAAATGTATTTACTATATTGTTAGCTTACCTGGTGTTATCACTCCATTGGCAGTCAGTATGTTGTATATTATCGCTATCGGTCTTTGTTTACCACTCTTCCATCTTCTGTGTTATCGATAGAGTGATAAACAAACACACCGCCATCTCGGTTTTAATAGTTTAATATGAATTTCAAGCAGTTTAATATGGAGAGATTTCGCCGAGTTATTTTTTGCTAGTCAAACTTGTAGAATAAAATTATAAAATTTTTCTCTGTCACTTTGATGGAACATTTCGAGCTGTACACATTAATTAAAATTAATAAATATTTTGTATTGAAAATTATATTTAATAATTTCATTACCAAAAATAAAACGGAATACTGTTTTAAGGAAACATTATTTTTTATTGGAACCGGAATTTTGGAACAGAATCCCATCAATTAGAGAATGCGAATATTGCAAAAAAAAGGCAAGATAAATTATCGTTTACACGTTTACAAATTATCTTACTGCTTAGAGAATTAGGGCACAGTTTTGGTTTTGTGTAATAATACATTTTTGACATTATAGCAAGAGCAAATAGAAGAAAAAAAAATCGATTTGGAACTTTCAATAATAAAAATAAAAGATTAGGATTCCACTGCTACACTGAATAGCAAAATAGAAGATTCTTCTATTATTGATTTCTTCTGTTTGAGTGAAGAAGATTTTTCAAGAAGAATAGAAGAATTCATTGAATCGACATGAATATCATGTAACTGAAAAACTTCCAGTCATCTGAAAATTAAAAATAGTTATTTAGCTCTGCAAACTTATCTTCTTGAATTTTCGTTAATACCTATTTTTAATAAAATCTAAAAGAAAGATCTAAAATAATAAAAAATTAAAATTAATAATTATTATTAAATACCACCCACTGGATGCAATACTAATAATTAAAAAAATTCTTACTAAAACGCCTAACTAAAAAAGGAGCCAAGCCACTGGAAAAACAGAGGTCTCTATACTACAAAATAGTGCAATAAAAGTTTTTAACTGCTTCTGAAATCGGAATCCAATTTTTAATCATAACAGCATATCTATCGTGTAGCTAATTCCAAATGGTTTCAAAAAATTCTAATCTGCAATATAAGATCAATAATGGATGCTTGGCACAGCTCTAGAACCCCAACACCTAAACAAATTAAATAACACTTTTAAAGCAATCACGAACCTGTAAGATGATAGAATTAATAATAAGTAGCTAACACAACTGTATGATCCTTCATCGTATCGTATCACCTAATCGTATTAAATAAATCATAAAATCAACAACCAGCGATAATTATTTATCCAACCCAGAACAATATAATCAAAAGCTTCGCCAATTTACAGTCTCCCGAAACAACCTAGAAAACCATTTAATTAAAGCATATATTTTTACATATGATGAACTAAAAATAATACAGTCCATACTGACCTTATGGACTGTAGAATCTTTATAAAATTATATTTTAGTACAATATCATAAACTTTAATTAACTAGCTACTTTAAAAATTCATTCACTCTTTCAAAATTTAGAACGAAACTATCTCGAACTAAGTAATAAACATTTACTCATTCTCAATCAAAGAAAACTATATTAATATAATTACTATAGTAATATACATAAATCCAATTGAAAATGGTGTCGCTAACAACATTCGGTTACAAGAAGTATTTTGATGGTTCGTTAAATTGAGATGAAGATTTGAAAAAAGAAAAAAAGAAATCATAAGGATATGAATAAACTGATGAATGATCCTAATACAAAATACCTCACGGGTCCGAACGTTGAAAACATATATTTTATGAATATACATTTCTGTATCTATTTATTACCCACCCACAAAACACTAAACTCAAATTAATGTATACACACCTGCGGAAACCATCGCGATTACGATGAAATAACATATTTACGTCCATTAACTGAAGATATAAATCCCTCAGACGCATCCACAAAGCTTTTTTACACACTTCAAATATGTATTTCCAAATTTCCGTCACTTATTCATTTAAAACCAACCATTATTGCAGAGCAAAATTATATTACGATCCATCTCATGATCGCTCAGGGGTGGACCCGTGATTCAGAATTAAACTCGTTTGTCAACAAAATCAAATCGACCAATTCAGGACCCGAACCTCATATTAAAAAATTCGAAAAAATAAAAAATTAGAAGGAAAAAAAATACATTGTCGAACCTGTAAACAACCGCCAATTTCGATTCGTTTTGAATGAAACATTTTATGTACAGTGTACAAACCGTGTTTACATGCATCGCTCTAGAAAAAGACATGTAAATGAGGACTCTGTGTAATTTATTTGAAACGTCATATTTGACATTTTTTTTTTGTAATTGTTAATTTTGCATTCTTCCAACATTCAAATACGAAATAAAAATAATAATAATAAGCACTGCATGTACATACAATGAAACATCCTTGAACATTCAATCCGCAAGACCTGCCTTTGCCCCAAACTAAAAATTGCAATATCCAAAGAACCATTCCAAAATCAGTCAAAGTCAAATGTCAGAAAAGTGAGAGAAATTTGCCGATGAGATCAAATATTACAGGTGTTTCCCTCTCCGGAAACAACTTATACCGAAGATGACGGCTGCTTGTTGCCTATACACCTCGTTACCGCTGCCCACCGCAAATACAATACATAAATCCTATTACCGCAAACATGACGTAGCAAACATTCCATTTATAAGACAACAGTCCATTAACAGACCAGACAATCAACTGAAAAAAAAAAAAAATGAAAAATACAAAAGAGGTTGATGCATACAGCCACTGTCACATGTACCTTCCTTATGCTCTAAATAGTGTACATATTACACTTCGGTAGACTTTACGTGGGTTGAATGCATCCCTTACCTGCTTATCAGGGTAAATACCACCATTACCACTTCGCCGTGCTCTTCAATAAATGAGGTTATGTCTGCGTACTTTCCAAGCATGAGGATAAGTTGAGCTAGTTGGAAACCATCCAGTAACTGGTTGCTGATGATTCATAAACAAATGATGCACAATCCTTTGGTAGTAGTCCAATCAGACTCCAGAACTACTACGACCTCTCATGATTGCGATTATTCAGGTTCTCCAGCCGGCATTTTTACAACCTCAAAATTTGATGTCTTCACAATTAAATATACACTTTAGTATCCTCAACATTCTAACATTTTCAAAACAAAACCACACAGTTCGCCTAATAACTCGTGATTATTATAGAAAACTAATAACTCAAAATTATTTTATAAAAATTAATAAAAATTAAAATAAATGAAAAAACAAAAACACGTCTGGTCGATATGAAAGTCAAAGGCAACCCCTTTTTTTTAACCCCTTTCGGGTTTTCAAAAATTAATTTTAACGTTTTTCAACGTCTTGTTTCTACATCTTTCTTGTTACTGTCTTGTTCTTGTTGTCTCACAGGCGATTCACGAGCACTTGATATATACCGCCGGATTCGTTGAACTTTTGACTACAAACTGAGAAATTTGTAGAAAAATTCTATCTGGAATTATCTAGATATAGTCGTTTGTATCTCTTCTCACAGGCTATTCACGAGCACTTGGCATATACCGCCGGACTCGCTGCAGTTTTGGCTATACAACTAAATGATTAGCAAATAAACTCGCCTGAGAGTTGAGATTCAAACGACTATATCTAGATAGTTCCAAATAAGATTTTTCTACAAATTTCTCGGTTTGTAGTCAAAACTTCAACGAATCCGGCGGTATATTCCAAGTGCTCGTGAATCACCTCTGAGACAAGATTCAAATGTCTTTATGCCGGTTATTCCCAATAGATGTTTTTTCTTTTAAATCTCTCAGTTTGTAGGCAAAACTTCAAACGGCTATCTCTATGAACAATAAATTAAAATTTCGGGCTGAAAGTTCTTGCTAGATTCATAGTGTTCAATCTCGTAATGCTAATTAAGTTTCCGCAATGTCTTTTCAGGTTAGGTTTGGGCTTTTTAGGTTTCCAAACAATTGAAGGGATAATTTAAAAATACGTAATAGTTATATTTATAATTTCGGGCTGAATGCTCTAAATGTCATAACAAATTACCATGACACATTTTACTATCGCGACAGTGATATTTTTTCGGGCTGGAATATAAAACTTTCTCGATAGTTATAGTTTAGCATGGCTAACGGGCTTTTTGAACTGAATATCGGGCTAGCTTCATTTAAATGAAGAGTTTAGGTCTGACTAGGCTACCACGTAATAGTAACATACGAGGGTATATCAAAAAGTCTTGCAATATCATATGAAAAAAAAGAGTGAGTGAGACAACAATATTTTTTTCAAAACCATTTTTTGTCGCGATGAAACTTCTAGAAGAACATTTCGATGTAAATTTTACAGTTCGTTTGTTTTTGTCAAATTAGTAACACGTGTTTTGAATTTTTCTTAAAATGAATGAAATTGAATATCACGCCGGTATTAAATTTTTCTGTAAGGATGGACGAAATGCAATTTATATATTCAATTATATATCAAAAAATTACGGCGAATCTGCACCATCATATGCCACTGTAACAAAGTGGGTAAAATTATTCAAAAGTGGTCGGGAGTCATTAGAAGACGACAACCGCTCGGGTCGGCCAGCAGATGCTATTAGCCATGAAAACGTAATTTTGGCCGAATCTATTGTATTGGAGGACCGGCGTATTTCTGTTCCGCGGTTAGCGTGGAGACTTTCTCTTTCATACGGTACCACATATACTATATTACATGACCACCTTCACATGTCGAAAGTAAGTGCGCGATGGGTTCCCCGTTTGTTGAATGCAGAACAAAAAAAAATGCGTGTTCAAACTTCAAAGGCGATTTTTGATATGTACAATGAAGATCCAGAAAATTTCTTGGATAACATAATAACAGGCGATGGAACATGGCTTCATCACTGGGATCCAGAATCCAAACAAGAATCGATGCAATGGATTAAACGTAGTGGACCACCACCAAAGAAATTCAAAACTCAACCGTCTGCTGGTAAGGTTTTGGCAACAATTTTTTGGGATGCTGAAGGAATTTTGATAACGTTTATATGCCATCGAAAACCACAATCACAGGCATATATTACGCAGAGGTTTTGCGAAAATTGAAAAAAGCGATAGGGAAAAACGGCCAAGGAAAGTTAGGAAAAAAATCTTGCTTCTTCACGACAATGCACCAGTGCACAAGGCTAATATTGCTCAAGCTGCATTAAAGGACTGCGGCTTCGTAGAAATTCCACATCCACCGAACAGTCCAGACTTGGCACCCAGTGACTACTTTCTGTTTCCCAATTTGAAAAAAACACTAAGGTGCCGGAAATTTTCCAGTGACTATGAAGTACAGTCTGTTGTAAATGAATATTTTATGGAGCAAAAGAAATCTTTTTTTTTAGAGGGTTTAGGCAAATTAATTGATCGATGTGACAAATGTATAAACCTTAAAGGAGATTATGTCGAAAAATAAAAATATTGCTGTCTCACTCACTCTTTTTTTTCATATGATATTGCAAGACTTTTTGATTTGCCCTCGTATCTTAAAAATACACAAAAGTAATTTTAAAATTTCGGGCTGAATATGTCATAAATATCATAACATTATATCATGACACTGTTTACTGTCGCGATAGTGACATTTTTCGGGCTGGGATAATAAACCCTCACGATAGTGATAGTTTAGTGTTACCATCGCGTTTTTTCGGGCTGAGTATCGGGCTAGCTTCATATATAGTACATGTTTTGGGTGTGTGTTTGAGTGGATTCCTGAATGGTTCAGATTCTCAATTGAAACCGGTATGTGGCACTGCGATCACGTTCTAGGATTTTTTTTATTTATTTTTCAAATAAATCCAAAATTTCACCACCCCCACCACTCCAAAATTTTCTGTACGTGTGTATGTGACTGAACTCCTCCTAAACGACTGGACCGATTTTAATTAAATTTTGTGTATGTATTTGAGTGGGTCCCTGGATCGTTTATATTTACAATTGGACCCGGTAGGTGGCACTGCAATCGGGTTCTAGGAAATTTTGTTTTTTGATGAAATATTTTTTTAATTTTTTTTTTGTATTTGTCACATATCAGGGTGTCGATTTTTTCCAAAATTCGACGAACGACGAATGACGTTTTCGTATACGTATAAGGAGTATAGTATACATTTTTATATTAGTGTGTGTAATTTTTCTGTGTTTATATTTGTTTGTTTTCTGCGAGTGTAAGCATCAAAAATTATGAATCGGTACAAATCGGTTCAGTTTTTTGGTGCTTATGTCCTTTCGTCGTCTCAGTTTTTTGACATCTCACCAAGTATCTGAGTGGTGAGTTAACATGTTCGTGTTAATTACTGCTATAGCGGTCATACAACTTTTTCGTTTTTTAACACATTTTTAACACATTTTAAGGAATAACTCGGGATATTTTTCAGTTTTCACAATACACTCCTTTCCGCGACGAAATATCATTGCAATTACAAAATTATCAAATGTGTTCCTGAGTAGCACACACATTTAGAAAGTGTGCCTCAATGTGTTAAGGAAAAAATATGTTTGCTACACATTTCAATATTTTTTCAATGTGATGTCGAATAAATGTTTTGTTTTCACAGAAACACAGAATTAGAAATTATTTTAAAACTAAAACTAAACAAATTTAGTTTTATTTAAAGCATATTTATTTACATTTACAAATTTTAAATGATTATAGGAAACTATATCTTGAAATGTCATATCCAAAAATATTAAATGGCACACATTCGAACTAATACAAATACACGTACCACTACTATATACATGCGGTTATTTCGTCAACTTGTCGAATTTTGGAAAAAATCAACACCCAGAACATATAACTCCCACATTTTGCCAAACCCCACCACTCTCCAATCTTTATAGATATAATTCTTTTGTACGATTTTTTGTAATTGTACTCCTGCTAAACGGCTGGACTGATTTTAATGAAATTGTGTGTGTGTGTGTTTGAGTGGATTCCTGGATGGTTCAGGTTTTCAATTGGATTTGGTAGGTGGCACTGCGATCACGATGTATGCTTTTTTTTTATTATTATTTGACAAAATTCTATTTTCATATTGTTTTAAGATTTTTCGCATATTAAAGTATATAACCCCAAAATTTCACCATCTAAAATTTTGGGGTGGTGGTCTAAAATTTTCTGTACGCGTGTCTAATTGAACTCCTCTTAAACGGCTGGACCGATTTTATTGAAAATTTAAGTGTGTTTGAGGGTCCCTGGATGGTTTAAATTCACAATTGGACCCGGTAGGTGGCACTGCAATCGGGTTCTAGGAAATTATGTTTTTGGTTTTTTGACGAAATATTTACAATATTAATTTTTTTTTGTATTTTTCACATATCACACACATATAACCCCAAAATTTCACCGCGCCACCACCCCCTAATTTTTTATAAAATGACAAAAACATAGTGAATAATTGACTTTCTGAGATATATGTAATTCATAGTTATGTTTGTGTACCACAGGCGGGGCAGATATTGAATTCTGTGGCGTTTGACGTATGTACCAATAGATGTGGAAGCCATTTGCGTCGTAGCTTGGCGTTGTTTTTGATATTGCGATACTGTTTGCGTTCATATTGAATGTATTATTCATCAACAAAACATATTGCAAAAGTAAGTTTACTTAAACACATACATTGAAAAAAATGTGTAAGGTGTAAAATGTTGAAGTGAATACCGTACATGGTCGTCTATAAATTTCAATTATATACATGTGCATTCAATGACAATCAATCTAACCTACTCTTCTGCATCGCATTTGGGCCGCTGATCAAGATCGATTTTTTGCCACAAATGTATACGTTGCATTAATATAGATTGAAGATATTTGAATTCTCATTTCGAATATGCCACTCATTACAGCAATGTTTTAAATAATGAACAAGTGTTCATTGCTGAAAGAAAGGCAGATTCTTTTTTTGGATGCACTAGGCGACACTGGCAAAACATTTCTCATCTCACTGATACGTGCTCGCATTCGATCACAAAATCATATTGCGTTGGCAATTGCTGCTTCATCTGGCATTTACTTGATAGTGGAAGCACTTCACATTCAGCACTCAAGTTGCCATTGATCGTTCAGACAAATCTAGACGCAATGTACAATATAAAGATGCATTTCGGCATGGCTAAAGTTTTGCAAAAATGCAAAATTATTGTCTGGGACGAATGCACTATGACTCACAAGCATTCACTTGAAGCCTCGATTAACCGATGAAAGATCTCGACGATAATACCAGGCTTTTCTGTATCGCTCTACTGTTGCTGTCCTATTCAGTGATTACAGACAGACATTGCATGTGTGGACGAAATTAACGCATGTTTGAAACAATCATTACAATGGTGAAATATAAATACATTACACCTTAATATAAATACGTTGAACATGCATATTGCAAAACGATCCATCGGCATTGTCAGACAATTTTTGCAACATCGTAGCCATGAAAGATGAATTCATTGAAAGCATAATCTCAGATGCGGTACGTGAACGAGCTATTTCATCGAGCTATTTCAGCTATCAATTTAAACCGTTCATTGTTCAACTCAAAGTTGTGTACAATTCGGTTTTACTAGGAGACACGCATTAAAATCGTATAGAACACAGAGCTACATATCTAGTTCTATTTACTAAGAAATACAAAATTATAAACGTTCCCTCTTCTACTTTGGCATTAGACTCACTTTTACTGATAAAGCAAGGTTACTGGGTAGGACTGGTACTTATTAGGTCGAGAGGCTGCCATTTAAATATTTTGAAAACTAGTTTGTATCGTTTTTCGTTCCGATTAAGAACAAGTGTTTTTCTGCTGATTGCAGAGGAAGAATTCTTTATATTTCGCTCAATAATAGTAAAATTAATAATGTTTTGTGCTTAATTCGTTTAAAATTCTTAAGTGCACCTGCAGTTTAACGATTTGCAGACATTTAGAAAATTTAGAAGTTTTTGTATTTGAAGGGTCGAAATAGTTCATTTCTAACTTTAAATATAGGATAACCCAAAATAAATACAGTCAAACCGGTTTTTGTGCGGTAATAGGGACCGCATAAAAAAAAATCTTCCGAAACTTTACGAGTGGGTAGAAAAAATAGTTTTCACAACACATTTAAAAATTGTTTTTTTAATGCGGTGAATAGGGACCGCATAAAAAAAGTAAAATAACTCAAAACATTACGCAACCTGACGCAATACGACGCAATGTGATGAAATATCAAAAATCGAGAAAACAAACTGGCCAACGTCAATTAACTAATTAGATTAATCACATTCAATTATGTTCTAATTTGATTAGAATTTTGACAGAACTTAAGTAGAAAAATTTTTCATATACCGCATAAAAAAATCTCACAAAAAAGACTCCACAAAAACAAGTTTGACTGTATAAAGTTAAATTTCTTGTGCTAATCGAGTGGTTAAAAATGAAAAATGTGTGGGTTATGCAATTTAAATGGGTTAACGCTTACTAGCAATAGAGATCCCCTTCGTTAAGGTGGTCAAGCTAACCGGATTTTTGGACAATAATGATTTCGTAGACAGGCGGTTCTTTCCACCTTGGACATGTTTGAAGCGAGCGAGAAACTTCTACATATGCTTGAATTGTGGTCGTATGGCATGCTGTAGGTGACAATACTAGTTTACTGTGTAGTCTGTAGTCGAACAATTAAAACCTTTTATAATATTAATAAATGAAATAAATATAATACGTTCAATTCTACCACTGTAAATTATTTTACTTCATTTAGCTAAAAGTAATACAAGTTGACACCCAACCAACAACCTTGAAAATAAATCGAGTGCAAAGGGTTAAAATTTGAATTTTTTATTACTGTTTAATTTTTTTGATTTGTCTTACAATAATGGAAATGAACAAAGAGGTGGTAGCCTAATAAAGTTATTAAATCCAGTTACCGTATAAGAAAACTGTGTGTCGATACTATGTTTTCATCCGCAGATCTTTCCCAAATATGCCAAGTCATAATTATGCTTTACCCAATAAAGCTTATCTTATCGCTGACATATAATCCATAATACGTATAGCTAAGCGGAAGAATTATTTTCTAAAACGATTTACGTATTTTTATGAGCTTCTTTTATCATTCCATTTTCGTCACGACAGATAAGTCATAATATAGTATCACACTTCCAGTGGAAAATATTAAGATAGCATTTTATTATTTTTAAATTACGTATAAAAATATCACAGCCACAACATTTTTCCGACAAAAAAATATTCAGCTAGATTCTATTAAGATTTATAAAGTTTAGGGAAAATGGAAAAGTTTATAAAATTTGAAATCACATTATTTATGTGTTATTCTTGATTTCTAATATATAAGTATTGATTATTAAATGTGTCTATTCCATTTTAATGAGTTTTGAGTTAGTCGATGTTTCCTCGTAATAACGGAAGAAGGAAAAAATTAACTGAGGTTGTATAGAGACCAATTTTCCTATCATCTAACCCATATTGGTATGTATAAAGTGTTACGACCAATAATTTCAGAGTATGGGCGATCTTAAGGTGTAGAAATCTTAAATTAGTTTCTCGGTTTACGATGAGTAATCTGTTGGTTATTTATTTTACAATAATTTCTTATTCTAATTAGAACTGCCCAGCGCTAGCGGTTTCTACCTTTGAATTCTTCTCATTCCATTGTTGGTGTCCAACATACGATGGATATCTTCATTTTCATATCGGGATAATCGCTATACATGTTTCTTTGTTCGTTCCTTTATTTTACGGGTGACATATTCTATCTTTAAGTCCCTATAAGATTGTGGTTCCTAATGTACCATGGGACACTCACAATCCCTCGCAGTACTTTATTGTGGAAGCATTGTTTTATTTGTACATCGGTCTTCTTGGCACAAGAAGAAAATGCGCCATTTTTTAGTCCAGTTACTCACAGTGTTATCTGCACTTTGAAGTTTGCTTGTTGCATCCGATATATCTTTTCCAACTGCTAAAATAGCTGTATCGTCTGCAAATGTTGCTACTAGAGCACCTTGAATATTTGGTAAGTCTCTTGTATAAAGAACGAACATGGTATTCATATAGCCTCTTCTGCCCCTTCCACTGACGTTGAACATGTTTCATTTTTATTTGAACTAGTTTACGCAAACCTTTCTCGGGAATGGCTTTCACAATTTGCTCAGTAATTAAGTCATAATCTGGAGCTTTTCTGATAATTAAATCATTGGTTCAATAATTAAATAATAAATAATTTAGTTCAGAAAGTTGTTTCGATTTATTGCACATACAATTATTTTTATGTTGTGCAGCCTGAGTTTGCTGTCAGATTTTACGAGCTTTCCGTTTCTCTCTAACCACACGAGGAGAGTTATGTTTCCTTAAGGAGTTAGTATGAGTAATAGGTGAACTTTCTCACGATTATTTGTTCCTAAGTGTCATTCAATAGTTCTAGTTCGTCTTCCACCTGCATCTCTATTCTGATGATAGTCCTTAACAGTTTTCGATACACGTAACGTCCTTTAACTCTTCTTTAGTTTCAAAGAAGTCATGAATATATGAAATTGTATGTATGAAGCCTATGTTGGTTTATCAACAAAATGAAACTCACAGTTTTTCTCGCGAAAATCAAGTCCAGCCATAACAATCGAAGATATAACATCAAAAGAGATAACATTCCAGTTCCAAGAACTAAAATATAAGTCTTATAAAAATTACTTGTGTTTAATTTTCTTTCATAAATAAAAAGCAGATTTTGTTAGCTTCCAGGAAAGTAAGTAGTAATTTATAATTGTTAAAAGAAAAAAAAAATATTGTTAAAGTGGCCTAACCAGCTGCGTTAAATAATTCTTCCTTTCGAGATTACAAGTCTAGATCTCCAATAGGTATTCTTTACATAAAAAACACCGCCTATGGCAACATTTGGTCCTAGTGATTTAAAAAGTCGACTGTACTCTTTTTTTTTACTGTGATTTTAGAGTTTTAACTTGTATTATTTCTGTTTCGATACTTGGCTCTTCGTAATATTTAATACTTTTGTTAATAACTCCCCAACCGCCCCCCCCCCCCCCCCCTCCTGGATAAATAGCATGGTAGCATTTATAATTACGTATTCCATAAAATGAAGTTTATGTTAAATGAGTATCCCTTATACATATATCTTTTTTTTTTCAAAGTGTAGGAAAATTTTTAGGTCTGAAACATGTTGCGCCATTCGCATTCCAAAGGACACATCAATCATTAAATAAACATGATTCATTGATGTTAACTCATTTATGGCTTCCTGTCTTTCTAGTCGGTTATACGAGCAAGTAGCTTCTAAACCATTGTTCTTGTTTTCCTTAGAGCTCCTCTTTGCTCCCATGGACTGTGGTTATTTCGGCATTCTAGTTGTAGTTAAAATCCTTTCTCTTGTAACGTCCATTTTTGCTAATTGGGCAGTGTCTTGAGTTGGTAGACACAACTGATATAATTTACACACCTAATATGTCGCCCGCAATATCTTTGGATGTGGTTAAAGTCTTGCAATTTCTTGCATTGATGTGTTCATTTCATGTTCTTTTTGAGTGGTTTTATTTTAACGTTCATATTGAGTATAGGAGCAATCTTTTAATGATCTTGGTTCGTTGGCTATTTTCAATTTTCCCCCGTTGCATCTTCAATTTACAGTTCTTTCATTTTGAGGTTTACTATTATATCCTTCTTCTTGCAGGTGGAATGTAGACCTCTTGCCTACTTTCTTCAGTGAGCTTTGTGGCTGAAGCTCTATATTAATCGGGATCTTTTATAAGGGTGTCCCAATAAGAAAAAAAAATTCAAAAGAATTTCAAAAAAGTTCAAATTTAAAAATTTAATACTACAAAACGTTTTATTATATTTCCAAATTCATTTTTTGTTTGAAAGTACAATCCTCCTGGTTATTTATGGAAAATGATTTTTAGTCGGTCCAATTTCTGAGCACGTTTTGGATTGTGTGCGGATCTTTTTCGGCAATGGTTGAAGCAACTTGGCTTTTAAATGAGAGGTAAACGCTCCTAAGTATGTGCTTCCGCCGTATCTAGGCCGTTGTTTGTTACTGAATATTGAACCATTGTTCGTCTGAAGACAAATTTCTACTTCGAATTGATTGTTTACAGCTACTGTCCTTGTTTTCAATACGTGCCCCAGTGAGATCACTCAGACACCGAGGCTTAGTGATTGATCTGCACTTCCATGGGTGTAATTTTGGTATGTCGGACCCGTGTTCGATTTTAATTTGTCCAGAGATGAATTTAAAAGAGTTTTAAAATTTTTTTTTATTCAAATTTGATTTATATTAATAAACCTATTTTTAAATACCAGATGTAAATTAATACTGTTGGTTAAATACTTTTATAAATGCCCAATTGTTTGTGGATTGTCCGTATAACACTTGTCTTTCAAGGCATGCCACAAATAAAAATCCAAAGGCGTTTCGCTATTGTAACGAACGATGTGTGGCATAGCGTAGCATCTTGCTGGAACCAAAGGTCGTCCAAAGCAATATTTTCAAGATATGGCCACAAAAATGATGTGGACATGTGACGGTAGTTGATTCCGTTGACCATAACAGTCGCGCCGGCCTCATCTTCGAAGAAATACGGCCCAATATTGCCGCCACGCCACAAGCCGCACCAAACAGTAACACCCAATGAATGCACTGGCTTCTCCACATATCCTTGTGGATTTTCCGATCCCCAATTGCGGCAATTTTGTTTGTTTACGAAATCACCGAGATGGAAATGCGCCGTGTACGAAAAGATGAGTTTTTGAGCAAATTTCGAGTTTTGTCGCAGGCCCAACCAACGGAGCGTTATCGAAGCGAATGGTCACGGGGATTAAATTGCTGGACTAATTGAACTTTATAGGGTCATAAACCAAGATCTTTACTCAGAATTCGTTGCATGGAAGACCTGCTGATGTTAATTTCCGATGCACGATGACAAATTGATGTTCTCGGCCGTTTGCGCTCATTTTCGGCCACCGCGGCTATATTTTCGGTTAAACCAATACGACGAGCACGGGTACGCGTTGGATTGTCGATTAGGTAGCCCATGTCACGCACTTTATGCACAAACGTAAATTTCGAACGTTTCCCATTTTTGTTGAACCGTTAAGCAACTAATTTCGCCAACTAGAAATAATATACTGAGTTTCTGTCAAAGAAAGAATGACATTAGTGTTGCCAGATCCAAAATAATCGATATGTCAAATCTGAACCAGTTATTGTGACATCCTATATTTATCTTCCAAACATTATTGTTTAGTGCCACTACTTTATAGTCATTGTTTATAGCTGATTTCAATAAAGCTTGGATATTCGAAAACTCCAAAATGCGTATCATAGTAATTGGCGGTGGCGCCTTTGTTTTCACTGCAACCTTGTGTTGTTCTTGTTGCTGGTGTTGTTGAGGTACAGTCACTGGCTCTGTAGTTTCGACCTAGGGTATGATTGTATCGACCTTCATTTGGGCTGGTATATCGACCGACGCTTTTTACCCCCCAAACATGTATGCATGATTTTGTTCAAATAATTGATTTTTCGATAGCAAACAGTTAAGTGCTGGATCATTAAGGATGTGGTGATGAGTATTTACAGGAAAAACACTTTAATTAAAAGCAAAAAAAAAAATACCGTCCACAACATATACGGTACGGATAAACTTGGAGCTGTTGTTGCTCGGCTATATGTCAGGATACGGATAAATTATTTGTAGGCTATTTTTAACAGCTATTAATTAATTTCTAATTACCTAAATATAGTATATACGGCCATTTACCCTAATAATTCATCCTCAGTTTAGTGACAAATTTATCTCATTGAATTGAAGTTGACTGGAAAAATAAACCGACTTTCCTTAACTGTCCAATTTTTCTTATAGATCTGAGGAATTGGAAACTTGTCGTCTACCGTTCTCATTTAGTTTGCGATAGTCAATCACGTCTCTGATTTTCCGTTTCCGTACGAAGTTTCTAAATTCCAGATTATTCCGCTATCCAACATTTCCTGTATTTGTTCCTCAACATCTTTTTCGTGATAATTGTGTGCTTAATAATTATGTTTCAGGCTAGGTTTTCGATTGTTTGTCTATTAATTGAAATTATTTGCTTTGTACAGACCCGATTAAATGGTTATATCGTTGTCGAATTTTTTGAACCCTCAGGCTAACCAGTCTCCTCTCTCTGAGGTAGGTTCAAATGGATTTAGGATTTTACATCAATTTTGTGTGTGCCTAACGGGTTTCTTACTATTATTTCTGTACTATTTTCTGAATTGGCTTTTATTAAATTTCGGGGTCTGATTTCTGATCTGCGTTAGTACTCAAACCTACCTCCATGGTGCCGGAAGCCACGTGATGATAACAATAAATAAATTTGTTTAGGCGCGGAAAACTATTCTAAGAATATTTGTGGAGAATTTATTGAAATAAAACTTTAGGTTATCCTACATTTTAGGTGGATATAGTAATCCCCTGCGAGGTTTCAGCTCTTGTATTTTTGTCATTATAGTTCTTACAGAATATTACCGAAAAGCCTATAACAATGGTATGATTCTACAAAACCTTTGCTTGGCATTATCCATCAGCACGAAAAACTTCCAGGCTCTTTAACCTCGTGATCAATACTAATAATTTTTCATTTTCAATTTGTATGTCATTTTTTATCTAATAGAGTTTTTTTTCTTTTCAGGTAAGCGAGATAATTAATGGAAGTTACTAACTGCGAAGATGTGTACAGCAAGTATACATTAATTTATTAAACTATTTAAGATATGATTGTTTTTAAATTTGGTACTTATATTTAACGATCAGATACATTTTATTCTTTATTAGAGAACTAGACAAACTAGCCTTGCCTTAGCGTTTGTCTAAATATAACGTTGGGCGAAAAAGAAATCCATGGTTTTCGACCATAATCGTTTCTACTTGACACTGACGTGTGACCCATTTCTCGTGACCAGCATCATCCGCAAGGATTCGCAGATGCGGAAACACCGTCCATCATGTTTTTTGTGTTAGAAGCCATATGCATATGGTTTAAAATTATTTTGTCGTCAACTTCCTTCTACATCAATAATTTCCAGGATTTAATCGAGATTTTTGCTGGTAGGCCGTTCAGTACGTGGTGCATCTTTAAAATCGAAATTACCGGAATGGAATCAACGAAATCAAAGTTGTGTAAGATTGGCGGTGACAGAATCGGGCCCGTGGACACCATTCACAATTTCAGACGCTTGACTTGCGTTTTCATCTTTATCAAAGCAAAATTGTAAAAAATAGCGAATTTTTTCTTTGTTTATCTCCATCCTTGGCATGCCATAACTTACAACTGAATCGATCAATTAAAATAATGGCAAAATAATTTTTTGGTGCATGAATGAATCCCCCTTTGCAACGAGTATAAGTATGGCCTACTGCGACAAATACACCACGGGATATATGTCACTAAAGCCATCTAGCGAAAAAATAATGGATTTCTTTTCCCCCAAAACAAAATAATGCTTCGTTTCGGTTACTGCAGGAATGGATAAAATTCTTTAATTTCAAATAGATATATTCAAAAAATTATCGAACTCTGCGTAAATTACATCACTGACCTATGAAATTAACGTGTGTGTTCTTTTAGACATTTTGTCCGATCGATTTTTATATAAAGAAATGGATTGATTTATCTAGACATAAAAGTTGAAATATTTAATTCATTAATTCAGCAAAAAAAAATATTTTCTAAATTTTTGGTTATTATGTAATGTTATATGCGATATTATTTTACTGATACGACTCACGCAGATGTTCATAACAAAACAAATTGGGTAAATTTGATGTCCCTTGTGTAAAATGCTAAAAAATATTGGGAGAACTGTCGTCAACTATCTACAACAGAACATCGTTGGTTTTTTATCAAAATGGAATGGAGCGAATTGATTCTATTTTGTTTGATTTGCATAAAATTGGTATCACGATATTTCTTAATTGTACATTTGTACAGAAATAACTTTCAAATATTCGGGAACCTACAATAAAATTCGAGGTTACGAAGAGGTTAGCGAACGCTTAACTAATTTTTAATATTTCGAAAATGTATGTCCTTGAATTTTAAATTTAAATATAATCCGTTGGTCAATAAGTCGCGAGGCTAACTACTAAACAAACATTTTTTTTTTGTACAAAATTCGACCCTTCAAGAGTGATACATGCATTCCAAGTTTTCTAACATTTCGTTGCCTTTTTTGGAGAACGATTTATCTTTGGTCTCAAAATAATCGTTTGTTTCGGCAAAATATCTTTTTCTGGACCAAGTTTTGTGGTTTGCAAACATATAGTAGTTGCTGGGAGCCACATCCGGAGAATAAGAGGATAGGGAAGCAATTCGAACTTCAATTCATGCAATTTTGACATTGTACCCAACGACTTGTGAAACGGTGCATTGTCTTGGTGAAAAAGCACTTTTTTCTTTTGCATTTGGGGCTGTTTTTTCGCAATTTATTAATGGTATATTAAAGATAGTCGACGAGTAAAATACCTAGCGCATCCCAAAATATGAAGGCGGCTACTGTCTGTCTACTCAGCTGACGACTTGATTTTGGAGTGTAATGGTGGACGCATTACTACATACCAGTTAAACAGATCCAATCAGCGCTATTTTTTGATTGATTGGATTGGTTTGATAGTTAGCACTTTCTAAATATCATATGAATTGTTTATTAGATGACTTATGTATGTGTCAGGCTCCTGGCCTATTGACCGACGAGTTACATTAAAAGTATGTATTTGTCATGTTGCTATAATTTGGTCTCTGCTGTCTGATAAAGGATTTATAGTTTTCCTTAACTTGTCCTCAAACAAACAAAGACCTACTATTTCTGTTTATAATTATATTTAACAGTGTAATATGTTATAACTCCTTTGAAATGAAAAGAGACATTTTTATTTCAGAGGAACTATAACATTTTACAGTATTAAATAGAATTATTAAACTAATTAATTTTAACAGATTATTAAAATTAATTACATAAGAAGCTGGAATAAATGTTTTCACTTCTCAACTGATATGGAATAAGGGCTTAACTCGACATAAGTGAAATTTGGGATTCTAATATACATTTCATTAGAATCTCATATTTGACTTATGTCGAGTTAAGCCCTTATTCCGTATGCCTCGTTTGTCGACTCATAAGGAAAAAAGTCTTAACTCGTCATAAGCGAAATATAAAATTCTGATAAAATTTTTATTAGGATCTCAAATTTCGCTTATGTCGAGTTAAGCCCTTATTCCATATGAGTCGAGACTTTGTACTAGACCCAAGCCAACTAGCATCTGGTTAAACCTCTCTAATATTCCGTCTTCGATGTTATGGTGTGGATGTTATGGAGTGTAGTTCCTGCGGTATTTCGAATCTTGCAATCCAACTCGGTGTCCTCAGCGAGTGCCACTGCGCCCAATAACTTTAAACAGTGGCGCTTAGAGATTCAATTTCGTGCAAAAGCGGCCGTCCGCCTTCTATCAGTCATTTCTCTATTGTCCCAATTGACTCCTTGGTACCGTAGAACAGTTCTTTATTTCCTGTCTTACGCATTAATTACACTGAACTGCACATTGATTTGATATTATTAATGTGTTCTTATTATCACAATGGAAACTAAAACAGTGTAATTCTATTTTTATATATTTATTAATTTAAGGTTAAATCCAAATTAACACGTTGTATATTGAAGGAATACAAGAAAAGAAGTGAAGTAAAACAAATACATTATGAAGGCGTGTTGTTAATAGAACTAAGTATCTGAACATGGAAGAGTTACGTTACAAAGTTGAATTAAAATTACTCTAACAAACATGAGTTTCGATAGTCTTTCTGCATACTTTTGCTAGATAACCCACCGGTATTCAGTCACGAAAGTGTAGGCTTGTAGTCGTTCGATCCATCTAGCTGCTTTTCATTAGGGTTACTAAACTTTTACTACAGCCAACAGAGATGATGAAAACTTCGTGAAACATCTGCGAACATAATCCTAGAAAAATTCTTAGTTGGCTATAATATCCTTTTGTGCTGGCCAATTCATTTCTGATACTAGCTTCTTCGGAACCATTTGCACACCATTGTTTGAAATATTATGAACGAAATAGTTTACTTTTTCCCTGGAGAGCTACATTTTGTTGCACTTGACTTCAATCCGAATAGCTCGTAGTACTTAGCTCGTAGTGGATAGCTCGTCGGATACCTGTCCTTCATCGTCACTTCGTTTAATTTGCTGTAATCAACACAAAATCGTGTGCTATCGTCCTTTTTCTGAACAAAAACCAGCCGGTTTTGGTGTTTCCCTGATTAGAGTAACGTTTAATGTGTCGATATAATTCGTCATCATTACGAGCAAAATCATCGGCTAATCCATCCGCCACTGCAGCATCCAACTGTACTGATGGACGATGGTTGCATTGTGAGCAAATGATCTTCTGCAGCTTATAGTTTGGTAACCAACGGCATTATTGTGATTGCCAGTTGGCAATATAGTTGATTTCCTCAGCTGTACCAATGAGCATCCCTTTCTTGATTACATGCCTCATATGGTAAAGCCAACGCCTATTCTTCATTTATTGTTTTACCTCTAGCTCTCAAATGCAATTTTAGATTTCTGATGTTCGTCTTTGACAGCACTGTGCCAATTTTGTTACCTCCCTTTCTAGGTTTTGCATACTTCCTACGTAATTTTCGCTTGTTTCTCAGTTGTATCTTGCATACACTTATCTGACGTGTAGCTTTCCATATTTTTAGTTTCAACTCGGTTATGACCAGCTCCTTTCAGTTGCGGATACAGTTTGCAATACATATGCATCTTTCCCTCAAATAGCCAATATCACTGCTCCTCCGGGCCTCAATAATTGCGGTATACTGCCGCTTGGAAATACACTTCTCAAAAGGCTTCTTTAGCTTCCGACAACAGGTTCTATTGAAAACGTTTTATTTTGCTGGCCATCTCCAATAGTTTGCTAGGTTTCTGTTTCAAAGCGGGCTTTAACTTGTTTAATTTTATATTCAAGCTGCTGCCTGAAATGTCCTTCAAATGAAAGCTGGTCGTCGACTTTCGCCTCAATATAGACTTTATTTCTCCTCTTAGCTCTTTAACTCTCTTGGGCATGCTGAACTTGGTTGAGCTTCTGGTCTAACTCGGAAGCCATTCAACATGTTCTGCTCGTGTTTTCATCGTCTTACTGTAATAAAGTATTATAGATCAATAGAATAATTTACTCCACATATAGTTTCGTAATTCGATAAGGTGGTTTGAAAATATTACCACGTCTAGAATAGATTTTTTCTATTATACCCAATCCATCTAGAAAACAGGACTTTCCAGAAAGACTAAGAGAGAAGTGATTGTAATATTCAATAGTTGTGTGCTCCAATTAAAAGTGCCTTGTCCTAAGATATTTTTCAGTGATTACTGGAGTAGATGTTTTTATTTTGTACCGCAGGGATGGGTGAGGTAGATTACGCAATGTAATCTACGAGGTTCTCGACCCGTAATCTGTTTTTGTTCCTGATGTCAACGTTATCGACAGATAACTTTGATATCCTAGCGAATTACATTAACAACTAAATTTTCTCGTCATTTTTCCTTTATTGTACGTTATCTGGGCTACTAAAGTTGCTGTATAGCTATTATATCTAGGTATTTGTCTAAACATCCTCGGGGTTGGCCCCTAAATAATAAGTTTACATTTTGATATTAAATTACATAAATTATTCGTTAGAATTTTGCAACGACAGCGACCCCTACTCTGATGTAAACTAAGTCTGACCTAAACTTGCATAAGGACTAATTTCGCTAAGTTGTATCGGTACGGTTTAACTTCGCTCAGTCACACCAAGTTATTGAATTTCTGATAAAAATTATGAAAATCCATTTTTCTCGACATTTTTAGGTCTTTGATCCCAAAAATGCAAAAAAAGTTTGTCTGGATGTTTTTGAGAATTTTTACCTCAAAGGGGTGTGGTACTTACCCATAAGAAATTACCTAAAAAAACATTAAATACCATATACCAATATTTCCTCTTGAAACGAATCGCACGGTTTTGAAGAATGCCACCAATTTCGTTTTTTCGCATTCTCCTCATTTACACACAATCTTGTTGCTGTATATCGTTTGAAAGGTTTAGGTTTCGGACGAAGCAAACATTTTGTTACCATTTTTTTTTTTTGATAGTACAGGCCACCTGGGGTTTACTACAATAATTACAAGTACATGTGTTGTAACATTCCATATCCAGTTCTGTTTATCTGAACTAAAAATATAACCACGGCAACGTTTATTTTTTATTTTCTGATGCCGTAATACGTTTTTCAACCATTTAAAAGATTTTAGGTTAAATTTTAATATTCAATATAAATAAAATAATGTTTTCGACGAAAAAGGTCTAAAAACATTCCAAAAACATGTTCAAATCAAAACGAAGGAATTTCAATTAAAACCAAACACATAAATTATTGTACATAAAAAAAGGAGTTAACCCTCCCAGTAATCCACAGTAAAAAGCGTGAGTTTTGGCGGCGGAAATCTGTGTCGATACCACGCAGTACCAAAAAAAAATGATTAAAACAATATTTGAATTTGTAAAATATTTTTGTGTGTGAGCGATGTCAATCGGAAAACGTAATTGTGTGTACCTTTTACAAAACTGCCAAATATTAAAAAAAAATGAGGATTAAGATATTTTGATAAGGCACGCCTAAATTCCTTATTAAAACAAACTTAAAGTAAATTTTTTGTTGTTTATGGATTTTAGTCTTTCGTTTAAATAGTTCCTTCGTACTCGAAGTAAGTGAATTACATACAGTATGAAATGTAATTTTGACATGAGAGAATATTTTGGTCTGAGTGAAAATCGATCTTTTTTAGTTGTTATGTTGAACTCATTTTTATGCGTTTCGGTAATTAACTGGCATATATGGCGTGTATATTATTGGGGGTACAAATAAGTTTTGAGTTTTTTTTATAACTTCGAAACTTTATCCAGAGAAATTGGTACAATGTATTTTATTCAAAGTATTATCCATCGTTAGCTACGATATTTTCCCATCTTCCTCCATCAGACAACATACGGATTTTGCGCCAAAAAAACTTCTCGTGTTTTGAGGTGATCGAAGAATCGACCCAATTTATTACTTCTTCGTAAGCACTGAAGTGCTGCTCGACCAGGCCATAAATCTTTGACCAAAAAAAATCGGTAGTCATTAGAAGGCAAAGCGTTGTCGTGCTGAAGAATCACTTTGCCATGTCTTTTAGCATATTATATGGGCGTTTGAGCTTCAATGCTCGGCTTAATTGCATCAATTATTGTCGATGACGTTCTCTTGATGGTTTGTTTAGGCTGGACTAGCTCGTAGTAGATCACTCCGAACTTATCCCACCAGATGCACAGCATTGGCTTCTTTCCATGAATATTTGGTTTGACTGTTGAAATTGATCCATGATCAAGCATGTACTAGACGTCTCTTGGCTTGAGTTCATAAGGAACCCAATTTCCTTGTTTTTGCACCATATCCATGGTCTTGAGATTATTTTCAATCGCTGGTTGAGTCACTTCCGAAGTTTCAGGGAGCTCCTCTTGTGTCAAAATCTCCACTTTTAAAACGGCAGAACCAGTACTCACATGTTTTTATTGATGGAGCATGTTCCCCATATGCTTCACACAGAAATCGATATCCATCAGGTGCAATTTTCTTGCAAATTGTGTTTTATTGGTACAAAGTTGACATGGTTGAAGCACAAAAAATATGTTGTTTACACTTCAGCGAAATGACACATACTGATTTTTAGAGGGAAATGATTACGCTTTAACATCAATATAAGTACGAAATGCCCGATGTGATTTAATACTAGTTACGCCATCTTTTGTAAATCCCTTAAAACTTATTTATAATCCAATACAAAATAATAGGTTGCTTCTTAATAATTAAATATCTCTCAAATGTTTATATACAAAAATTGTAAATTATTTAATAAATATCGGGGAGGGGGGGGGGGGGGGGGAATTACATATGCCACAATGTAGCGAGTCATCAACATCAGCAACAACAACAACATCAGTATTTAACTAAAGTTACTTATCCCACGATAATCGCTGATCAGGCATAATACAACAACATGCCATAATGCATCAACTAGCATATTACATTGTATGTCGTCTTCATTTTAGCTGATACTGCCAAACAAACAATTCTTAGAAACGCAACGAGCAACATGATACCACATCGCCAACATTAAATTATTTTTATAAAATATTTTTAAGTTCATTATTATTCGTGTACTCGTTCCACTAACATTATAGTTTTCGTAAATAAAATTGTTTTAAAAAAATAAGTTTAAAATAAATTATTAATTGCTCTGGATAAAGTCCAGAGCTATAAAAAATAAAGAGTTTTCGACGTGAAAACTATAATTGGCGCAGTTTGGTAGCGGATATTTTTTAATATCTGTCCACTACTTAAAACCACATACTGCAAGTGAATAAAAACCGTGTTCTAAGTGTTCATAATAAATCTAAAGTTAAAGTGAAATACTGACGGCTAATCAGTAAATAGTGCTTAGAATCGACCTTTTTTTCTCGAACATTACAAAAAGTGTATATGTTGTTTGACGGTTAATCAAACATAGTTTAGTGAAAGTATAATATTGTGAATTATTCTAAAATTAGACGACTAGGCGTCAGTACCTAAACAGTGAAACAAAAAAAAAGTAAAAATTATTCAAGTAACGATCAAAAAGGCGGAATCAACCCAGAAGAATCGGAAAGTATTGACATTGTTATTGATAAATGATGGTTTATCAGATATTTGTGACAATCTTAATGAAGCGGAAAATGACAAACCAAACCAGCAGTCAAATTCTAGTAGTACAACAATTATTGGCCTACCCAGTCAGCATGATGATATTCGTGATGTGGTTATCAACACAATTAAAAAAATTGGATTGGGAATTAAATATGATGACATAGTGTCCATTCATGCGATTCCCAAGAATACGAGTACAGTTTCATCAAAACAAAATAGATCTAATTCACTTTTGCACGATTTATTGGTTGTCAAATTCACTACTAATGAAATAAAAAATAACATTATGCTGCATATGAAGAAAAAGAAGTCAATTTCAACTAAGGATTTGGATACAATACTGTCGCAAAACCATCCTGAGCAACGCATTTTCATTATGCACAGATTGACAGCTTTCCAGTCCCGGTTATACCGTGAAGCCAAGAAAATAAAAACGACATATAATTATAAATATTTGTGGTGTAATTATGGGCAAATATACCTACGGAAGTCGGCGGCTTCTGATGTTCATCGAATCCAATCGCACAATGATATTTTTCGGCTTCTTCATACAAATAATCCAAATGGGAGGAAAATCATTAGTGGATGAATCATCCGGGAATCTAAAATTATATAATTTAATAGGTATACAAATTTTCTTGTTATTACAATTTCATTGTTTATTATTTAATTTTACTTACATCTATTCATTTTTTGTGATGATTTCGTCAAAACAATCCGCACTTGTCTTTGTTTACAAATGCATGACAGCTGTATTTTTTATTGTCAATTTTAATACTAATTTGTTGGTAGCACTGAAAATTAACGCGATCAATTCGAAACATCGGATGTGCTCTTTATTAGTGCTGTACTCGACTTTAAATTTTTATGTAATCAGTTGCTACAATTCACAACTGGATTACAGCTGACATTATTCGTTTAGATCTTGATCTTGCAGGGAAAAAGTGGTCATTCATTTGCATCTATCGATTGAATAACGGGTCAATTAATGCCGTTTGTGATGATTTAGAAATTTTATTGCGTACGCTTTCAAATGATAACGTAGCTATACTTGGAGATCTTAACCTAAACCTGCTAGATATCAATGAATCGTACGGTTACCAGACAATGTTGGCTTCATATGGTTTAATCAGCTTCTTAAATGAACCAACTAGAATGCAAGCTTGTTTAGACCATGTATTTCTCAAAAGTGAACAAATATTTAACATTAATATTAGCAACCTTCCTATTCAATTTTCTGACCATAATTTGATTAAACTCCATATATCTCCATCTAGTTCAGTTACTGTCAACTATAGGTCAAATGCACATAACTCAAATATATCAATTGCGAACTGAAAATATCCTTACGTGTTCAAAGTCCATTTCCAACGAATTTAATAACTTTTTTATAAACGTATCCCAAGAAATAAATTCTAAATTTAGTATGGTAAATAATGAAAATACTGAACATAACAAATTTATCTTTGGGTCTCTGACAAAAAAATTATGTTTCATCATGTTATTTTGAACCTATGTATAACTACTGCGGAAATTCTTAATGAAATTCATAAGTTAAAAAACAAAAGATCTAAAGGTTCGGACGGAATTGATAACTTTGTTGTTAAAAACTACGCTTGGTACTTAGTAGATATTTTAAAATTTTTGTATAACCTGAGCCTAGACAATGGGGTTTTTCCAAATATTCTAAAATTAGCCATTGTAATTCCAATTTTTAAAAAAGGCGATGAATTACAATTAAACAATTACAGACCGATTTCTCTACTAAGCACCGTATCTAAAATCTTTGAGAAACTAATAAAACGACGATTAGTGTGTTATCTTGATAAAATTGATTTTTTGCACAATAAACAATATGGATTTACTGCTGGTAAATCCACTGAAGAAGCACTGATTGATTTCCTCAGTCAGATACACACAGCGATGAACAGTTCGCAGAAGCCTACAGCATTATTTGTTGACATTTGTAAAGCTTTTGATTCAGTTGACACTGGAATAATGCTTACTAAGCTACGTAATATTGGTATACGAGGTAAAATTTTAGGTTTGTTTAGAAGTTACCTTCAAAATCGGCATCAGATTGTTAGAATAGGTGAAACTTTAAGTGACCCGTGCACTGTAAAATATGGCGTTCCCCAAGGATCAGTTTTGGGCCCGTTATTATTTTTGATTTACTTTAATTCGATTTTTGAAATTAATCTCATAGGATATCCGACTGCTTTTGCTGATGATTTAGCCCTAAGTTATGGAACGCCAGCGGCTGATATTACTTATGACATCAGTCTCGTTCTTGAAAAGGATCTTCATACTTTAAGCCAATGGTTTTATCATAATCGTCTCATGATCAGCGATAAATCAAAAATCATGTATTTTGGGCGACAGAATACTAGATTAGTGCAACCACAAACGTATCACATGTATGAATGCAATAGAAATCCATACACGGCTCAGTGTTTTGTGCTTGAGTCTGTACAAAAATTTAAATATTTGGGCTTAATAATGGATTCGAAACTCAATTGGAAGTCTCATATCAATACCACAAGGAAGAGTGTAATTTGGGCCATACATAAATTTTATAACCTTAGAAAAGTCTGCCCTAGAACTACACTAAGGAAACTATACCATGCCCTAATAGAATCAATAGTAATGTATGGCATATCCAGTTGGGGTGGTACATATTTTACTAACATAGAGGAACTGTATATTGCCCAAAAAAGAATTATTAAATTAATCTACAAACGCCCTCATACAACACCAACAGTTCCATTGTTTCGTGAGCTAAACTTACTACCATTTAGATATCTTTATGTTTATCAAGTCCTCAAAATATTTTTTATTCGAAGTGACAGTTTTCACAATCGCACTGTACATATATACAACACGAGGAACCTCAATAACTTTGCCAATGTTCGTTGTTATAGCGAGAAATTTAGAAGATTTTATCTTTATATGGCACCGTTCTTTTTTCACATGCTACCAAACGACATTAAAGGTATCAACCCTGTACGTAAACACAAATTTAAGCGCGAACTTCGATCCTGGCTGCTCACCATAGAAAACATTGAACAATACTTTTAATAATACAATATATTTAGTTATATAGACAAATCAATAATTTTAAGATAGTGTGTAAGTTTAATATATTTAGTAAATATGTGATATTGTAAATTTTGTCAACTAAAGGTTTTGTATTACATAGTTTTAAGAAATATTTTCTTGTTGCTCCACCACAGATTGTAATCTAAAGGAGCTTTACTTTGTTTCATTATACGATCAATTATATGTATAAACTATTTTGTATTTAAACTGAAATAAAGATAATAATAATAATAATAATCTTAATAATTAATTTGTGGTGAGTACACATTTTGGTAATAATCCCTTACTTTTCCTTTAAAATTCTTGGTTACTCCTAAAAATATAAAAAAAAAATAAAAAAAATATAACTTAAATAGACAGTGTATTAGGGAAGTTGAACAAAATATGGAAGACGAAGAACAGATTAAACGAATGGAGCAAACTCTCAACTTATGAAGAATACCAGACGCGATTAAAGACATACCTCCATATGACGGTAACCGGACCGACTTAAATAAATTTATTAAACATGTAGACGATATTGTAACGATTTTAAGACCTGATTTTGACAAAAAAATGCACGGCAATATATTAATCCGAGCAATTCGGAACAAAATAATAGGAAATGCCGACAAAGCATTAGAAATGTACAACACAAGAAATGAATGGGGTGAAATCAAGCAAAATTTAATTCTACACTTCGCGGACAAGAGAGACGAGACCAGTCTCATCAGAGATCTGCACAACTTACACCAAAAGGGTGATCCAGTAGAAGTATATTTTTCCCGAATTTTGGAAATAATTAACGCACTCAAAAACTGGGCAGCTCTAAACACATTAGACAACATCGATATTGGGTTCAAATCAAAATGGTACGACGAAATGAGATAGACCGTATTTGTCTCCAACTTAAGAGATCCACTTGAATCAATGGTCAGAGCGATGAAGCCAGCCGATCTACCGACAGCAAGAATATATTGCCTAAAAGAGCAAAATACAGTATACATGAGGAACAAAGTATTCGGTACAGGATATTCTCTACAAAATACTACAAAACCAGTAATACCACCCCGGATACAAATGCCTAAACCTAGTTACGATAGAAATCCTCATAGACAGATATACAATAATCAATTTTATAATCCAAACCATAATTTCCATCCACCGCGTAATAACAATCAATATTTTAATCATCGCCCATTTACTAACAACAATCAATTTGCTAATGTTCGCGGTTTGCCACCAAAACCCGATCAAAGAAAATTTGAAGCTATGGACATAAATTCCAATACTAATGAAAATAAACAAACAACATTCGCTCGACAAATACCTCAAAATTCGAATAATCCACATCGATATAATTTCAATCCGAATGGACCACGGATGATTCCAATCAAGGGAGCTATATAATATCTGCACCAATCCATATGATCATGAAAGCGATCATTATTACGAACCTTATGAAGAGAATATATATAACACAGATTCCGAGGAAACGTACGACCAATATACAGAAAATACACCAGAAGATACGGATTTTTGCCTTGCTACCACCAGGAATTCGGATACCTGAGCCTTTCAAATCATCAACACCAACATCAAAAAGGTTTCCAACTCCCTTACATAGAACTAATCCTCAACGGAAAAATAGAAAAATTTCTTATAGACACAGGTTCTACTAAATCGTTTATCAATCCAGAAAATATTCATGACAAGTTCAAACAAGAAATTAAACCTGTAACCATATCCACTCTGTTTAACAATACTACTGTAAATCAAATGGTTAAACTAAATGGCATAAAAGAATTTAAAGCCACTGAACCTTTAGAGTTCATTCTCTTTAAATTTCGATGGACTTATAGGCATGGAAACAATGAAAAAACTTAACGTTTCATTAGATCTAACTAACTCATTAGTAAAAACTCCTTTAACAGAAATCCCCATTAAATATAAACTAAACTTTATGTCGATACAATATAACATTTCTCCGAGAAGTAAATTAATTATCGAAATTCCTGTAACGATTACAAACGGAGAGATATATTTAAAACCTCAAGTGATTAAAGAAAATTTAATTATACCCGAGGGTGTATATACATGCAAGAACAATTACGCTATTGTTGAAATAATTAACTATGGGCCTCAATCAAAACAATTTATAATTGAACACCCCATCGAATGCGAAAAATTGACGGAAAATCATATCGAGTTAAATAACGCAGAGCCCATAGAAAATTATGAAAACCAGACAGACAATATTAAACACTTAATTCGAACAGAACATCTAAACTCTGAAGAAAGGAGGAGTATCGAAAAATTATGCGAAAAATTCGAACAAATATTTCAAAAAGAAAATGATAAACTAACTTTTGCAAACTCAATCCAACATGAGATAGAGCTAACAGACAACAAGCCTATCTTTACGAAAAGCTACCGTTATCCCTACATACATAAAAGAGAAGTCGAAATTCAAATGCTTAATCAAGGCATAATACGACCTAGCTACTCGCCATGGTCGTCCCCAATTTGGATTGTCCCAAAAAAACAAGACGCATCTGGAAAAGTTAAGTGGAGAATGGTCATTGACTATAGAAAGCTTAACGAGAAAACGGTCGACGACAAATATCCGCTGCCCAATATAACCGACATTTTGGACAAATTGGGAAAGTGTATATATTTCGCGACGCTCGATCTTGCGTCGGGATTCCACCAAATAGAGGTGAGCCCAAAAGACATTCCATAAACAGCCTTTAGTGTCGAGTTCGGACACTACGAGTACGTTCGAATGCTCTTCGGACTCAAAAACGCACCATCCACGTTCCAGAAGGTCATGGATAACGTGCTAGGAGAACTACAGGGAAAGATATGTCTGTGTTACATGGACGATATCATCGTGGTCTCGAAATCCTTGCAAGAACATATTAACAGCCTACAAAAAGTTTTCGAAAAGCTTCAGCAAGCCAATTTAAAAATCCAATTGGACAAGTCAGAATTTCTACATAAAAAATTGCTTTTCTTGGCCATATTGTGACATCTGAAGGTGTAAGACCTAACCCGGACAAAATTCGAGCAATACAAAAATTTCCGTTACCGAAAACAGAAAAGCAAATAAAAAGCTTGTTAGGACTGTTGGGCTATTACCGCAAATTTATCAACAAATTTGCGCAAATAACGAAGCCACTAACAGAATGTTTACGAAAGGACAAAGAAATAGCAATAACAGAAGACTATGTTAAATGCTTTGAACAGTGGAAATCGTTACTATGTAACAAACCTATTCTCCAATACCATGATTTTAACCGACCATTTTTAGTCACTACCGATGCAAGCAACGTTGCTATCGGAGCAATACTCTCGCAAGGACCGATTGGACAAGATCTGCCAATCAGTTACGCCTCAAGAACTTTGACCAAAACAGAACAGAATAAAAGCACAATAGAGAAAGAGCTCTTAGCTATTGTGTGGGCCACAAAATATTTTAGGCCATATCTGTTTGGAAGACAGTTTACCATCATCACGGATCACAAACCGTTAATGTGGCTGTTTTCCTAAAAAGAGCCAAATTCTAAACTAGTCCGTTGGCGGTTAAGGCTAGAAGAGTTTGACTATAAGATATTCTATAAAAACGGAGTTCAAAACTCAAATGCCGATGCTCTCTCTAGAGTTCAAATTAACAACATCGAAATTTATAACTCAGAAGATTCATCGTCAATAGAGGATACAACTAGTATGCTCTCTATACCAGATGACTTAATACCAACCACAAAAAATTCAATTAACAACTTTGACAAACAACTCATAATTTACCTCTCAGACACCTTAAAAAATCCCTTAATTAAACACGAAACCTATTTTGGAACACGAAAAAGTGTAACGCTAACCTTGCCCAGAAAGCGTGGGATTAAAACTGCTATAAGCGAGGAATTAAGAAAAATGTTTGGTAGAACCCGAAACCTTACTTGTGTTTACACAACCGAAGAATGTTTTCAATATGTAATGGAGGCATACAAAACCATGATATATACTAAGCCACGAAGCACAACTCCAAAAGTAAACTTAGTAAGTTCGAAAACATTTTTGACTGATGTAGAACAAAAGGAGGAACAGATGAAGATAATACAAGATACACATTTAGAAAATGAACACAGGGGAATAATTGAAAATTACGAAAAGATAAAACAAAAGTATTATTTTCCACACTCTAAGGAATTGATCAGAGAATTCATAAATAAATGCGATATCTGTCAACGCACGAAATATGATAGACAACCACCACAACTACAATTAACTTTGAGCGAGACCCCAAAAAAGCCAATGTAAATTATCCACACAGATCTATTATTAATGGATGGAAAAGTGTTTCTAACCATAATTGACAAATTTAGCAAATTTTCAGCAGCTTACCCATCAATAGGAAAAACCAATAAAGAAATTTCAGAATACCTTACACATTTTTTCAGTCAACACGGATTACCAGAAAAATTAGTAGCCGATTCAGAAATAGGCACCGGAAAGGAAATCAAAAATTTATCAGAAAAACACAACATTGAATTTCGCCAGTGGAGAGACTTCACTCTACACTTAAAGAAATATGTAGCATCATAAAATTACAACGACCGGATGAGTCACTAGATAAAATCATGATGTCAGCAATACTCGCCTATAATAACACTATCCATTCTACAACACAAATGACTCCGTTTAATCTCCTAAAGGGACACTACGTTGGAAGAACGATCAATTTTGACAACGAACTAGATTATGCGGCTCAAAGGAAAGAATTATTCGAGCATTAATGTAATGACATATATGAAAAATCATTAAGAACAAAGAAAAATGTAATACAAAATCGGAATAAAAAATTAAAACCATCAGTATACCAATATTACCCAAGCTTTTTATTTACGCGAAAAAGAAGAAACGCGGTAAATTAAGAGCAAACTATAAAAATTTAAAAATTATTAAGGATAATGGGATAACCGTTGATACAAACGAAGGAAGAGTTCATAAAACTAAAATCATAAAACTCTTTTCAGGTACCCCATGATGTACACACAAGAAATCAAGCTAACCTCGTTAAAGGACAACAAAGGGATCATACCTCTAAAAACAGGAGATGTCAAAATTTACAAAAACTATACGGTTGTGAATATTTTCCTAAATACAAAAGTTATTCCTAAAACCAACAACAACAAAACAAAATGTCAATGTATATGTAAAAAATTGTGTTATCAAATAAATCAAATTAGTGCATATTAAAAAGCTAAAAATTAATTCAAAAATAATTAATGGGCATACTGTAGGCCTCAGTCTGACTAGTTTTACGATATTTCCAAACTCGAAAGACTTTCTGGTAGTAAAGACCTAGAATAAAATATTTCCAATATTTCTAAACACCGCGCATATTAGCGGAAAATTGTTTTGAGTAGGTCTCAGTCTGACTAACTGGAAAATCATACACAATTTTCAAAAAGTAGCCTTTCTGGTAGTTAGGGTTAAGGATATTTGGTCACATATAAATACGATACATTAAAAACGATCGTTTTTCCGAGTTTTCCAATATTTCTAAACACCGCGCATATTAGCGGAAAATTGTTTTGAATAGGGCTCAGTCTGACTAACTGGAAAATCATACACAATTTTCAAAAAGTAGCTTTTCTGGTAGTTAGGATTAAGGATATTTAGTCACATATAAATACGATACATTAAAAACGATCGCTTTTATTATTAACAGAAGAAGCATTGAAAATATACATTCGAGAAATGGAAATCAAAATGAATTGGCGCTTCAAACTTTCCGCAAAGAAATCCAGGGTATATTGGCGGAAAATTCCGAAAGTATGGAGGAAAATTGTTTCTACTTTTTCGGGAAGTTGAGAGAAAAGAACAACATTTGTCAATATTGCAAGAGAAGAATACATTTGGATTGCGAAGAGTTTCTGCCCTATTATAATAATATTTGTATTTTCTGTAATTCACTTGATAAAAAATAATTTGAATAAAATTGTGTATATATTTAAAAAAAATTAAGAAAGTAATATAGTATATTGCTTGGTCGGTAGTGTAAAATTTGTACCAGTGATTACTGTATTTCATTTCGCATAAGAAGAGTGTAGGTTGGAATACTTAAAATCGATTCACATTTTCTCTGGTTAAGAATGCAAAGTGTACACGCAGGTTATCCAGTGCTCGAAAATCAGTAGAACTTATGATGTATGACTGAGTGCTTCTATGATTGATATCAATAATTTGAACATGAACGAACACAGAAGAATAATTTCCTATTATAGGCACGTGTTGCCGTATAGGCTATAGGCTATAGACGCTTGTTGCATAAATTTTAACTCTTCTTTAACTGACTTGGTATAAGTTGGATGGATGTAAGATTTTTTGATGGACATGATAACGATTTTTGCGTATACCGGGGGCTCTGTCTTCAAATGTTGTATAATCTTGAAATTGCAATATTTCCTGTCGCAAACGATGTTGTCTCTGATCATGATGTTCATAATGTTGTGGTAAGGTTTTTGTTAAGTTTTACTAAATTGATTGTCTTTCGACTATACCTGCTGAAAGTGATCATTGTTAATTTTCTAAAAGCGGGAAATAGACTGCCTCAGAATTTCCCGTTAATTATCACACACGGCAGCGAAGTTTTCAGCAGACCTTGCGTTTCGGTGACGTACGGGCGTTGCTCGATTATTTGTCAAATCGATTGATTCGAATCATTGACCTACTAGTATACTAATTGTTACTTTAGAAAGTATATGCATAACCTGTTGGTCTTGCCTTAACATATTTCCTGGTCAGCTTTTGTTGTTATGGTAATCGGTCTCCTGTGCGGTTGTGCTCTGCGAGCAGGGCGGATGGACTCAATTGGACCAGACTGCGAGCTGCACTGCTGTCATTGTTGTTACAGATTCATCCTCAATGGGTAGTTTGCACAATTTCACTCCGGCACATGTTATGGTTGCTACTAGAAACAATCCATCCTTTCCGGTGTAGGTGTGGCCCAAGTACCAACTTCCAACGTGTGGCGAGTAATTGTTCGTTCTTAACAGAACTAAGTCTTTGTATTGTTTGTGACGGAAGCATTTGATGCATTTCTGAATTACCTTGCGTATAGCCCTTTACCCATCTATAATCCAATATGTGCTAATTAGATATGCTAAAGTCTATTGGGTACCCCCATACAACGTTTTGCCATGATTATCCTCTATAATAGCCTGGACAGACTGCGGATTAGTTAAACTGGTCTAGCAAAATTCAATCAAGCACCCTATGGAAAAACCTGAATTTCCTATTAGATTTTTGATTTTTTCGTAGTATGTCGATCTGAGTTGAATTTTATTTCCTAGAGTACTTGACCGAATTTTGCTAAACCAGCTTAACTAATCCACAGTCTGTCCAGGCTTAATTTAACTATGTTATTCCTGGTTAATATTACAGGACCTTGTGCGGCAACTGGTAGGTCTGAATTTTGTAGTCGACCATTCATGCGCAACAGGCCGTGTACGTGAATCACTGGATTCAGAGGCAACAGTCGGCTTTTCCGGTTCAAGGTGTTTCATCCTCTTAAAAATCGATTTCGCGATTAAAATCTTGATGTGAGATGACTTAGCTGTCTGGTAGCTGTCCTTATGCAATTTGTGCTGAATGCACCAACGACAATACGATACAATTTGCTTTATTTTACCAAAGCTTGACTGTCGTTCGAATAATTTATTAAACGTGTTATCATTTGGTGTATATATCGGTGGTGGTAATTCTCCTCCGCTACTTCTTTCAGCGGTGGCTGCATCGAAACTATCGTAAGTCGTTTCGAGTTGCAAGAAGTCTGGCCCATTCCACCACAAATTATTATTTGATAAGGGTAATGGCGTAGTACTTCTGGTAACCAAATCTGCTGGGATTTCAGAAGATTTCATGTGCCCCCATGTG
Source organism: Nephrotoma appendiculata (assembly GCA_947310385.1). Classification (NCBI taxonomy): domain Eukaryota; kingdom Metazoa; phylum Arthropoda; class Insecta; order Diptera; family Tipulidae; genus Nephrotoma; species Nephrotoma appendiculata. Next base: position 131,751,762 of record OX371224.1, on the reverse strand, counting down.
GTTTCGGGAAAATGCCAGCCAGTGCTAATGTCCACTATACATGCAGTCGCATATATGTGTGACACGTGTTTTTGACATTAATAAATGATGGTGGTGGTGATATAGCATCGCTCATCAGAGCGTCGGCAATGAATTGCTGCGGCATATGCTGACTTCGAAGCATCAGTACACCCATGTAATTCAACAGATGATTTCCTTGTGAAGCCAATCATCAGCCAATTAAAAGCTTCTTGCATTTTTAATTTAGCGGTAATGGGTATTGGTGGCAACCATCCGATGGTGTTGAATAGTTTGGATGAGTCCGTAAATAATGCTTGCTTGATTTGTTGTCCATTTGAAAAGTATAGATTTGACACATCAAACTTCTCCATGAGATGATACTATACTCAAGGTTTTGACGCAATTATTCAACTTAATTGATAAGTTGACTGTTCGATGGAACTTGTTCGAATACATTGCAGGATGCCCCTGGAGTTGGATGCCCATTTGCGAAGATTTGAGCTATTCACGGCTGCTACAGCTTCCTCTAAGGTGTCGACTCTTGTCGACAAGTCCGATGATAAAATTCTTGAAGCTGTTGGATAGTTGAAAGTCCCGATCATCTTTATGTATCCATACTTGTCTGCACATTTTTTCAATGTCGGCGGTTACGACAAACTTGTGCTTTCGCCATCGAAGTAGGATATCTGCGGAGTCTTATTGAATCTTAGGGCCACTCATCATTAAATCGTTCAATGATACCCGGCTGTCGTTTTTTGCTAAGGCATCGACTACTACACGGAGTTTAGTTGTGCTGATATCGTTTTTGCTCTCGGTGATGTGGGATATCATAACTTTGATTACCTACCAGTTGTTCTTGTTCCGTATACACTAATTTCCATATGATTGAGTTTGATGGTTTTTGGATGAACTGGTGATACATTTATTTAAACGGTAGAACCCTCTTTCCGGTTCCCTTACAGACGATGCATACGTTTGCCTTGCATATGCATGAGCCACTCTTGTTGCTTGAAGCATCTTGCACAGGGGTTCGAGGTTTCACCAAGCTAGCTCTCTCCAATGTCATCATTTTCCACATTGTGCGAGCTGGTGACATTTGGAGCATGCTTTAACCCAACAAAGAGGATAAACAGTAGCAGCGTTGACTCGCTTTAAAGATTGTACATCCGATGAATTGCCTGGTATTTTCCATGATGTTGGTTTAGCGTTGTCCATTGCTTCTAAACACTGGTTCTTCTTTTCAAGAAGATGAAATATTCTGTTATTGTTGATAGCTCCTTTGGGTTGGGTAAACTTCATTCAAATATCCGAATGGATTCTGGACCAAATTTTCTGGATAGAATGAACGTTACAAGTGATTCAAATGTGGAACTTAGTGTTAAGCATTCGATGTTATGCAGCCTTTCTTTTGCATTGGCAGGCTTGTTCCTAACTCCTCCTGGAAAATCCGCTTGATACACAGATAAAAGCGAGTTGCAATATTTGTTCGCAACTAGCCAAGGATTGTTGCACCTGGCCTGTAGCAAATCTCGTGCTTTCTCATAATTTTCTCCTACGTTTAAGAGATGGCTGATGAGTTAAGGCGCGCCTTTCTGGTCGTGTGAGCTTAAATAAGTCTTTTTGACCGTATCCAAGATTTTCTTGATGAATGAGCTCCGTGAATAAACCGTTGAACGAGCTTTGGGTATATACAACCTTCGGTGAATGTATGTTTGTACGTCCACTTTCGGTAGATTTTTACTGCGCACCTCTTGCGGGTCGTATTTGATTTTAACCCAAGTCGCAATATTGTGTCATCCACCTTGCCCACTAAGGTACCGTAGTAATCCTTGAGCAAGTGTTCAAGTATTCGATCTTTCTCGTCTGTTTCTATCGTCGAAGATCATCGTATGCAATTGGTCGATCTCGTCCATACTTTTTTGCAGTATGTTGATGTTCATCTATAAGTATTCGCGGGTAAACGAACTTCTTTATCCAGTTTTAACTCGATTTGATGTATATATTTATATAATTAACGCATGACTACGTCTTGCTTTTGAACAGTGAGTTATCAAACTGATCGATCGATTCAATTCGAGTTGGCTTTGACCTTCTTTGATAATTACTGTTATTGTCTCGCTTATTGGCACTAAATGATGACGATTCTAATTGACCTGACAGCGACTTACATCGCTGTTGTAATTAAGCGAGCAGAACTCCGTAATTTTCTGCTATTTGCTTCCTGCCTTTAATATACATAGGATGGTTATCACTCAGCGGCGACATCGCGATGTTTTTCTCGTCGGCTGAGATGAATTTTGCATATAGCTCTTTCAACGTTCTTGTAGATAACTCTGACTTTTGCGTTGGTCGCCGTCTGTTCCATAGTTCCGCCTCATGGTGGATATCTTCTTGGAGATGACATCTTGTTGTTATACGAATTCCACTGTTTCGAGAGTCATGATGAGTTATAGATGAAAAACTGGTGCGCTTAGTTGTGATTTAATTATTTAATCTTTGTTGTTTATGCACACAAACTGCTTCCAATAGGCGTCGTTACGGTAGAGCTGCTACTGTGTGTTGTTGTAAAGACTGCTATGCTGATCTCGTTGACGCTGAGATCTTTCTCGAAGGACAATGAATATTCTAATCCAACTGTCTAGACTATATGAATAATTACAACTACAGGTTGGAATTAGATTTTTTGTTATTGAATAGCTTTATCAAATGAGTAGTGCGCTTACCTCTGGTGGGAGCTATGGCCACTTTTCAATTCAAAACTTCAAACTTCTAATTTCAATTATAGAACAGAACAAGTAGGTTGGCTTTTTAAGTTGTTCTAATTTATTTTACCAATTTTCTTCCTATATAACCGACACACAAACAAAAATTATACTTAAATTACAGCAACAAATATTTAGTTGGTGAGCTAGCTTTACAAATTGCATTTAACAAACTATAGTTATTTTACATAGTAATAATTTTGCTGATCTTACAAATTTAACTTGTTTGCACAGCGGAATTCAGGAAATACAAAACCACACAAACAAAGTTTTTATTAACTGACTATGCCGATTCGATAGCCCATGACCATAGGTAGATTTTGATTATAGGTTAGGGGTGAGTCTGATGGGGTTATAGGGGTCAAATTTTGATTTTCCCCATTTTGCACGGATAACATCGTTTGTCATTCGAGATTACTGTACAAAGTACAGGTTCATCAACCTACTATACATAACTTTAGTAAGTTATACCTGTTGAGCTTGCCTGAACAACACAAATTCATGCATTTCTATTTTAACCGTCCTACTTAATAACAATAACATAAAATCCGGATTAAAAAATTAATATTTCTGTTTAATATGGATTTTGTATATTTTACACTAATACATTCTCAACTATTTAGCATTAGGAAATTTTTCACAACTCTGGCTAGAAACGTGAATTTTTTCCTAAAAAAAATTCTAAAAATATTTAAACAATTTTAGGAAATACTTCACGCCAACAAAACTATAGGAAAATGATACACATTATAGAACTTCAGCCCTATGAAGAATTAATCAATGAAATCGAAAATCAAATAACACAAATAAATAAGGAATCATCAAAAAGCGAATATCTAAACATACTAGACAAAAAAAGATAATAATGCAATACAAACTCGACAATTTGAAAAGGTTATACAAGGAATTACTACCAAAAAGGACAAAAAGAGGTCTTCTTAACGGATTGGGATCATTAGTCAAAGACCTAACGGGAAACTTAGATAACCAAGATCTTTTAGACATACAGAATGCTATCACCGAAGTGAATAGAAATGAAGACATACTCAACAACCAAATAAACAAACAAATCTTTATAAACGATCAACTAATCACAAGAATGCAAGACATCCAAGAATTCGTTAACACGTTCGTGGACAAGTCAGCATATGCCGTCTCTATGTATAGGGACAAGACGGGATATACCGTCCAAATTTTTCCACTTGGTTTCCACTTGACGGCATTTCACGTCATTGTTCTGGTCCATCAAAAAAAATTATTGCAGGGACAAGACGGCATTTGGCGTCGTGCCATTTTTTGGCCGTAAATGGTTTAATGTTATAAGGCCTTTCATATTTTCTTTTATGGATGTTAAAAGCTTATGCATTTACAAAAAACGTTAGTGTGTTTTTTTGAGCCGCTCAATTTTGGCTACTGTCCGCGAACGTGTTAATATGACATTAGTTCGACTACAAATTGAAAACAGAAAAATAAACGACAAAATAAATAGCTTGGCACTATTATTAATATACGATCAACATTTTTACAAAATAAATCACATTATAGACATCTTACACAGAAATCTAGATGAAATTTTAGACATAATAACATTCTTACAACAACAACTATTCTCGAAACACTTACTGACACAAAACGAAACGACATACATACTAAAGTTATTCAGACAAGATGAAATACGCATACAAAACGACAACCTCATCTATAGCCTATTAGAACTAAAAGGTTTCTACGATAGCAATAAACAATTAATATTTATTATCAGAATACCCATCTTTCATAAACAAAGTTTTGAGATGTATCAAATAAAAACCATACCATTTCACAAGAAAATCCTGAATCCTATCCCTCCAAAATCTATTATCCTAAACGACCTGTATTACCAATCACACACCACAAATTGTAAACGAATATACAACACACATTATTGCAAAGAAACAAGAATGGAACAAGTAAAAGGATCATGTTTACCGGCAATTATTAAACAACAACCAGCTAACTGTGAAAGCCAAAATATATCCCTCCAAGAGGAAATAGACTACTTCAACTACGGGAAATTATTCATCCAACCCAAATCAACAAGTATATCATACGACTCCAATTGCAAACAAGTAACGAATAAAATCACCGAACCAACATTAATCGAGTTCTCAAATTGCACAATAAAAATAAAAAATCAAGAATTTTCGACAGTAGAAAACGAATTTATAAACCAACTAGAAATTGAACTACCATACAACGATGTATTCATTAATCATACCTCACCTGAAATTAACCTACACGTCCTGCATAATAAAACGATCGCAAACATGGAGCAAGTGAATATATTACATGAACGTGTCAAACTACACACAACATCTGGACATGTCTCACTAGTACTTATACTAATGATTATGTCCCTCACAGTTATTTTTTGTATTAACAGACACAAACAATGCTATATAACCACTCCAGGACCACTATCGCAGCCAGCCGTTATTCTTAGGGGGGAGGAGTTACATATGCCACAATGTAGCGAGTCATCAACATCAGCAACAACAACAACATCAGTATTTAACTAAAGTTACGTATCCCACGATAATCGCTGATCAGGCATAATACAACAACATGCCATAATGCATCAACTAGCATATTACATTGTATGTCGTCTTCATTTTAGCTGATACTGCCAAACAAACAATTCTTAGAAACGCAACGAGCAACATGATACCACATCGCCAACATTAAATTATCTTTATAAATTATTTTTAAGTTCATTATTATTCGTCTAACATTATAGTTTTCGTAAAAAAAATTGTTTTACAAAAATAAGTTTAAAATAAATTATTAATTGCTCTGGATAAAGTCCAGAGCTATAAAAAATAAAGAGTTTTCGACGTGAAAACTATAATTGGGGGGTGGGCATATGCATTATATTTAATAAAGAAATTAAATCCGTAAAGTCAATTTTTGCCCAATCATTTTGTTGTTTATGAGTCTCTAGCATCAGCCTAGTAATTTAATTGACGAAGTCATTAATCATCATTCGAGCCGGATCTCAAGATTCGCGAAACAATTTATCGATTGCAGTTTGCTAATGATTTGTATTTGAACTGGTTTGCCTGCCAATTTATTTGGTTTTTACGGTTACCACGTCCAAAATTAAGTTAAGTTGTTCTTTTTATTTTAATTAATTTGTTGTTTTTTTGTTGTTTTTTTCGAACCAATCCAATATCAGCAGGAACTAGCAAAACACCAGGCGGAACTATATGAATCCATGGAAATTATCCAGCCAATGAGCAAGATCCGTTCGAATTCAACGTGCACTCTCAAGTATCAGTAGGAACTCTTCGCTTTAACCAATATAAAATAAAACCTCTTTATTAGGCCTGATTTCCTGTGAAGTGTCGCCAGCTGATTCAAAATAATAATAAATTGGTCAAAATTACATTTTTTTATGAAAGTTATTTTAATATCCGAATACTTCAAATTTTATAGTGATAGTGAATTCGGTTCTCTTATGATTTAATTTGGTTCCTTAATTTTAACTAAAAGGGATAGATTACTGAATTTAACTCCAATTATAGATCTTGTATTAATTTTGTTCAGGGAGTTTAAATGTTTTAGAATGTAGTGCTATAGAGGAGGAAGAAGTTGTAACGACTTTGCTAAAATATATTTATAAATGTCTTGCAATTGCAGATTAAAAAACTTATACTTCCGGCAGTTGCCTAATTCGGTTCTTGCAGCCTAAAATCTCACCAAGAAGCCATTTATATATTATTCTAACGAACAGTAGGGGGTTAGAAACGTATGGCTAAAACGCACCTTGATCCTACCACTAAATAATTTGTGGAAGCATAATGTCATGGAGCACGCAATTTAGAACTTTCAATTATTAGTTTTGACCATCCCGTAAAGCTATGAACGTAATAATAAAATTCTTTCATAAACTTTCGAGTTCGCTTTTCGGAATGTTTGTGACTTAAATGGAGGTATTTCGATGCGATTAACAGTAGTAAACACGCTCGATCGCTCGAAATCTCAAATTGGATGTTAAATTGACATTCCCAAACAAGTGACGAACCCATTTTAATTAATTTTATATGAGACGAATGGGTTACATTTCTTGGTATACATTAATCTGAAACTAAATGATTACAGAAACGAATGCTACAAGAAAAATCTGCTTACACCAGCCTTTCCCTTTTGTACCCACATATAAATTAGAATTGTAGCGCAAACTGGATATTAGTAAGTTTAGAAAATCATGAAGCGGTAATATATTGAAATACTAGACCTCACTGTAGGTCAGATGAAAAAAAACAGTTGAGATAGCTAGCAGCGAAATGATATAAAAAATTTTGCAAGAAAGTAGCGCTGAAACGTCACAAAAAATAATAGGAGAAAATTTAACATTGATTGAAAAATCTGTGGCCACAAGTTAAAAGTCCTAAAGTCGACTTAATTATAGAGGCATATTTTATATTTTCCTAAATATATTTCCTTTTATATTTACTTATCACGAAAAATTCATTTATGTAAAAGTTTGTAAATTTATCATATTGTTATAACTTCAAATTTTTCGTGATAAATTTAGGAAAATAAAAAATATGCCTCTATACTTAAGTTGACCTTAGCATTTTTAACTTGTGGCCATATAAATAGTGACACAAGAAATACATTTCCAAGATTGCTACCAACATGCCTGGATACCAAGAATTCCACAAAGAAACCATAGTTTACAGTTCAAACTTGGAAGAAGATTGAGGAATGCCTTCAGAAAAAATTATCACCTAAGAAAGAATACGCCTGAAAGTCTAAAGAAATATGGAGAATAGAGATACTCGTAGATATAGATCAGAATCGAATAATTGAATTTTTGAAAACTTCTGAAAATTTTTGAAATACGAGTACATAGCAAGATTCATTAGAAATTAAATCCATTAAATCCATACGCGTTTAGAAAATATTTTGAGCTATATCTAAAAATATAGATGTAATGCCGTGGACAGCTCTAGGATCCGCGGTAAAAAAAAATCATTTAGATTGGATTTGAAAATGTTGTTGAGATCTCATGAAAATCTCCAAGATTGGCTGGAATATTGTTTGAAATCCGTAGAAAATATTCAATTTTTAAATATAATTTTTAATAGAAAGAACCTCAAAAATATTTTAGATCTTAGAAACAAGATGTGGTTCCCAATCTGGATACAGCAAACTTAGCTGAAAAAGAGTTGGAAGTAGTTTTGAAATCTAAACGATTGGGACAAAAGTAATAAGGCTCGTCCGAAGAGTTCTACAGACCAAAAATATTACTGGCATTGGATACTATTTAATTATAGAAAACCGCATAATGTAATATTTTTAGGTTAAATTTTAAAATCAATTTATGTAAACTGTTTATTGTTATGTATAAATTATAAATTTATGATGTATTGATATTTTCCTGCATTAGCTAATTAAAATTGTTGGGGAGGGTTATAGAATGGGCGCCTAAATTTAGATGTTGAAATATAAATAACAACAAACTGTTATTTACTGTCCATTATCTATAACCACAATACATGTAGGACAATACCACACGAAATAATTAATTTATTGTCAGTATTTGTGGCAATGGAAGGTAACAATAGTTTTCTAGTTATTTATTTGTGGCATCTAAATTTACATTTATCTTTGTTTTTCGAATCATAATGTTTTTAGGTCAAAATATGGATTATTAAAAATAACCGGATGATTTTAATACCAAATATTGGAATGGTTGAATCACAAAGCTGATTTACATTTGGCATAATTTTTATGTTTTAGATCCTTCGCCAAGATATATTTTTATCAAAAACTACTTTTGGTGTACTCATACGAGCCCCACCATATGTCTGAAAGTGTTTGAAACATTTTCAAAAAGGAGGCGTGATGTAAATTTCTAATTAATCAGTGAATCTGGATCTTGGTTACAGATTTAAAAAAAAAAATCACGATTGAATCAGCACGCAGACGTCCGTTTTATTTCAAATTGAAGCTGTGATTTATTCGAAAATGTATACATAACATTATAATTATATGTAAGAGGGGTATTGTTTTATTTGTTAACGACGGGGCAAACAATAAAAAATGAAAATTTTTCCAAAAATCTGGAACTACTTTAATTACTAAAAACAATTCTTTCTGCTCACCGCCACGAGACGGTCTTTCAGGGGGCTCACATATATTTGTTTTATTTCAAAGAAAACATTTAAATAAATGCAAAAGTATTATATCTACTATATATATATATATATATATATATATATATATATATATATATATATATATATATATATATACCTGAATACGCCATTAGTGACAAAAACCATATAAAACAATAGCAAAAAATGGGAGCACTTTTTATATAGTCATATCCCTTGTTCATATACACCTCTTGCTTTAAAAAAATATTTCCGAAAGATAGGACCGTACCGAGGATAGATTTAATTTCGAAATTGTCTGAAATTAGTTTTTTATTATTATAGTCAATAAACAAATAATAATATTCAAATGATTTAAATTAAAAATCATATTTTATTCATTTAATTCATGTGATACTACTTTTATATGCACATTTCTTCTTGCAATTTTCGTGATATTTCAAATGCGCACGTGCAAGTAATTCGAATAAAAAGAATAGTTCGTATCGTCAAAACGTCAAACGTTAAAAACTGAAATCAGTTTTCTGTTTACATAATTTGATTTTCGAAAATTCGGAATTCAAGAAAAGAAAAAAAAATTCTGTCTCTATCACAAACGTAGAACTATTTTTTCTCTACCATATAGTTTTTGGAATGTCGTATCCATGTATATACATCAGTGGTCGGAGATATGGTTGTGTCTACGATGTAGTTGTCGACGATGTAAGTGTCGGCGATGTGGTGGTAGGCGATGTGGGTGTTGGTGAAATGGGAGTCGGCGAAGATATTGTGTCGGCGATGTGGGCTTGTCGGCTAAAATTCCTGTCGTAGATGTAGTTGTCGGCCATGTAATTGTCGGCGAAGTGGGTGTCGGCGATGTGGTTGTATCTGCGATGTGGCTTGTCGGCGATATGGTTGTGTCGGCGATGTGGGCTTGTCGGCCAAAATTCCTGTCGGCAATATAGTTATCGGCCATCTGTCCGGTCGGCGATGTTGTTGTCGGCGATGTAACTCATACCCTATTTGATATATATAAGGTGGATCCGAAATGTGTATTTAATAAGAAGTGTGCATTTTTCTTTAAAAGCAAATCATGTCCGAATTTTATTTTAGAAAATGTGCATTTCTAAAACTGCATGCGATGTAGTTTTTTATGCATTTTGGTTAAAGAATGACATGAGTAAAATTTGAAAAATAATCTTTTCTATATTAATTTAATATTTAAATAACTAAAAAACTATTTTGATTAATTAAAATAAATTTGTTTAATTAAAAAAATTAATTTGATTAATTAAAATAAATTTATCGACGAAAATAATTAAAAATGAGTTACCAATGTAAGTAAAAATTAAAATATTCATTTGTATTATAACCTCCAAAAATTCAATAAAATGAATTTTAACAATTATTCTTCTACAACCCACAAATTTATTGAAGCTCGCATATCCCGGAATCACACATTTTCAGGAACTCGAAATACAGCAGCAAGAGCTTATCAAAAAATAATCGACAAGTTGGGATTTCCAATTTCAGTAAAGCAAGCTAAAGGGAAATGGCAAAATTTGATCACGAAATATAAAAATTTAAAGAAGCCACCAATTGGTAAAGGGATAGAAATGGATGATACTACTGCGGCTAATTGGGAATATTTTGCGGAATTAGACGATTTTATGTCTCCAAAACACAGGATTACACCGCCAATGCTTATATCAGCTACACCAAATGAATATAGGCTTAATGTAATCGTGAGCGATGACTCAATTGTTGCTGAGAATGAAATTGAAACTAGTTGTGATCATATAATGGAACCGATTGATTTAATGGATACTTCCGTGAATACCGCTTCACAGAACCCGAAACAGAAACGCAAAAAGCAAAAAGATTCTGCGTTGGATGAGGTGACTAATCTTATGAAGAAAAATAATGAGCTAATGGAAAGATCTGTCGTTGCATTCGAAAAATATGTTGCCTTCAAAATGACACAGCCAAACTAATTTTTGTAAAACATTACGTGTATATTTGAATTTTTTGTTAATCAAACAAACCTATTGAATTGTATTTATTTCATTTATTATAAATTGCATTTTTATTTACTTGTGTTACAATTACAAACAATTATAAAGATTAATTAACTATATTCAAACCGAGGCAGAAATTATTAAAAAGTTCATCCCTTAAAGAAGAATTTTCTGTGTAAGCTGCAATCACGTTATCAGGCTCCGACTCAGAAGAAATCTCAACACTTACAATATCGTCATTATCGATACAAATGTTATGCAACATAGCACATACAGCAATAATTTTAACAGATGTTTTTATATTCGTTTCTAGAGGACGTTTAAATAGAGTTCGCCATCGTTTTTTGTACATCCCAAAAGATCGTTCGACAATTGATCGCGCTTTGCTATGACATTTATTAAATTGTTGCTGTTCCTCTGTGTTTGGATTTTTAAATGGTGTTACTACTGGAATTGGCGCTACTATACACGGATATCTGGAGTCACGAAGTATGTAGAAACCAGTTGGTGGATCTGGATATGTCGCGGTACGATAAAGAGGGCTATTTAACAGGAACTCTTGAATCGTGTACTGAACCAGGGTAACCAGTAACAAAGTCAATAAATTTGTGTTTATTGTCCACCATTGCCTGTGAATTGATTGATGTAAATAATTTTCTACAAAAATAATCTTGTTGTTGTTTTAATGGTGCAATATAATTGCCACGTGACAACCTAAAATATAAAAAAATATTTATTTAAATTTCCCATAAGCATATCGAAATTTATTTATATACCATCAATGGCACCAACTGCCTTTTGGAAAGAGAAATTATTGGCCAGCCTAGAAAATCCGTGTCCAACCATTTCTATTTGATTTTCGTTTGGATATTTAATTATTAAATTAATATTGTATGCAAATGCATCCAATAATCTTTGCACTATATCAAAAATTGATGATTTGGGAACGTGAAACGTTTGTGATACGATGCGATATGATGCACCTGCCGCCGGCCAATATAAAACCATGGTTAGGTTAGGTTTCAGTGGTTGACACTTAGGCCATTTTTGGCCCATTGTGATACCACGCATTCACGATACATCATTAACCCATTCACCTATTCACCTACTCACACAACTACAATATTACCACCTGCACATTGCAAGCTCCATGTCAACCTGTACATTGACATGGACGGTGGGTCGGCGCTGAATTCTGCACTCCATCAGAGGGTCTTAGTTGTGTTTATTAACATCACCGATCGTAATCGATGATGAAAATTCGATTTGCATCTAGCCTCTGATGGGATTCGAACCCAGTACCTCCCGGTCCAAGTTGAAAAAATTTCAATTTTTCATTACAATACGGCTGTCGCTTTTTCCAAAAAAAAAAGAAAATATAAGATTTACATCATCCTCGTATGCATTTTATACACACCATTTGTGTCTTTCTGCTTTCCAGAATATATCTAATTACACTAAACAAATTCTTATTATTTTGTTGGTTAATTTTATTTAAATTAAAATATATTACAGCTACTGTATCCATTCTTGAATATTATTTTTTGACAGATAGGTATACAATGAAGTGTGGTTCATTTACATTTTTTTATGGTATACCGAAAAATAGAAATACGCATTTTTTATTCCGAAAATGCACATTTTTACTCCGAAAATGCACATTTTCGAAATGTACACTAAAAAGTTACATTTCGGATCCACCCATAGTATAATACTTTTATACTCAAAATTATTGTAGTTTCACTCAAGATTTTAGGAATACTAAATATATATCATAAAATATTAAAATAGTTATAGGAATGAACTTAATATTTTAAGTAATCTATAGCCGAAAAGTCAAATTGGAATAATAATTTTTGGTTTTCGTTTCTTACGTTATTCCAGTTATTTTTTTTATTTCATCTATAGTTGGCCTTTTAGCCGTTTTTTTTATTAGCGCCCGATAATTTATTTAACTCCAAACTAATATTTTTCATTCAACTTTTTAGTTAAAACTCGACATAAAAAATAAAATATTTTGCTCTAGCTAGTATATTTCAGGAGATAAATATTTGTTTTGTGGATGCATTAAATTTTAATTTTTATGGTACAGCGACACCAGTGAATAATAGCTGCAGTTTCAATAGAAATTTCCCATTCGGCTCCGGATAGTGCTCGAATAATAAAAAACGGCAATTATGTAAAAGGTACTACGAAATTAATTCGATGTTTGACAAACAGCTGTCAAATGCAAAATAAATATTCAATAAAGTTACACACAAGATAAGTTGGAATATAAAAATAATATCAATAATTTAGTTCTTTGCTATTGTTTTTCTTAGATTGTCCAATTTGTGAATTAGTCGTTGAATGACTTTGACACTGTCAGTCTAATCTTAATCTAATAATTTTCATCGCCACTGTTGTAATTCTGCATAGGATATATGTTTATTGTTTTAAGAATTATTATTAAATAATACGGTTGGTCGGCTGTGAGTACACAGGGGGCTTCGGCTGTAACTGTGTGCACCTCGGCTTTTCTTGGCGAGCGCGTCCACGTCGCAGGGGGAGTCCAATGCTTGCAGTGGCTAAGTTCTGCCAGAGATATAGTGTTGGGAGGTATAACCTGACCAATTAAAGCAATGGATACAATGGAAAAAGGAGAAAATGCCCCAGGCTCTACACCAACTACCCAGTTGGCCAATTCACTTTATCATTGCTATACTCATTTTCAAGAAGTTCAAAGTTGTCAAGATCACCAACTAGACAAAGTAACTCAGCAAATCAGCGTTCTGTTGGAAAGAGTAGAAATACTTATAACCCAACTGAGAAGTGAAGTTGCCAAACTTAAAAAGGAAAATGGGGAATTAAAGAAACCCAAAGAAATCTAAATGGAGCTTTCTGAAAACGCTCTAACCAGTTATAACAAAGCAAATACATATGCCAGTCATAGCACCGAGTTCCATACTGATGAAGAGGTCCATACTGAAGTTGAAGAACAATCACAAGATAATGTAACTGGTACTACTAATACTAATCCAGCACATCAGCAACAAAAACAACAGCAAGAAAACCTACAACAAAAGGTTGCCCCGAAAGAGAAGGTTCCTCTGACAATAAATTAGTGTATTCGGCATAACCGAATTTGCAACAATAATGAAATCAGTGACCACTAAGGAGTACAGATTAGTTTTGCTAAACAATAACGTTTGGAAAATCTATACACCAGATTCCGATACATATAGAGCTCTAGCCTCAAAGCTCAACGAGGAAGCTAAAAATGGTTCACATACGAATATAAAGGCGAAAGGCCTAAGGGCAAAAGATCTGCAAATAGAAGATGGAGTAAATGCACTAGATATCCTAAAACGAGAGAAAGGTGAGAACAATAAAGTAAAAAAAGGGCTCTCTGTGCTGTGTACCGTGTTGTCCAACAACAGAAAATATGTGTGCGCAACTCGCTGGTAGTAAAACATTTAATCATAACGAACCGTGCTGCTATCAACACGTGCAAGAGATTGATACTTTCAATAATAAGTTTCTACAACTTGCACTTGGTTTTTTCAAAAGACGAAGGTGTACAAACGTGATTCTGATCAATCAGTTTAATCTACTATCATCATTGCAACAGAAACATTTTAAAATAAATTTAAGTAAGCAAACCCAAGAGTCTTAAACCTAATCCGCTAAAGTGATCAATACACTTAGCATTTATTAGACATACTCGTATATCGTTCGAGAAATAACAACGAATCTGCTCACATTTCCTTATTTTGTTTGGATAACTGATAGCGTAGGAATTTTATCAAATTTTGGAAATCAGCATGGAAGCTTAGCAGCGAAACCACATACATATAGTACATCCAAGTACCAACATTTTCACACATTTTAACGCTTTGAATTATGTTTTTGGGATATTTGGAACATATATTTGAAGTGTGCAAGAAAAAATATATCGGGTCCCGGGGTAAGGCTCCTCGGACCTCTGGTCATGGTTATATTTTGAATACCTACCACGTCGTTACTTGTAGTTTAGTGTACGTTTCAACAAGAGCTCGTATAATTTCGTTTTCATGAACATGATTTAGTTTACATTGGTTATGCCCATTTATTCGACTTTAAAAAATTGCGATAATAACTCATTAGCTGATCTACTAGATCCATTACTCCCATATTGACGAACTGTTCCACGCCGTTTATCATTTTTTTTTTTTGAAGAATTTCGAATAACGCGTAAGACGGAAAATAACTATCGAAAAACAACCTGTGTCCAATATCTATAATACGGTTACATAAATACAACACAATTGCGGCACCGTATCCGAAATTTTTAATATTAGCTTCTGGGAGACCGGTTGGTGTTCCTTGGTAAATTAAGAAGTCATATGGGAGGCCACTTTTCCACACAACATATAAATTTTTATACTCCAAGGGCACGGTTTCCTTTGACGTATTGTTTTATAGCTAATCTGACTTTAAAAGGCACAATTTGTTCGTCGATAATGCTTTGAAATGAATTTATGTTGAAATTTAGTTTGTGAAATTTATCAACGGATTCGGGTTTTCTTTAGTAGGTTTCTGAGTTGAGAGAAGCGGGCATAATTTATCGCTTTTAGAGCTGAATACTATGTAAGTAGTGAATTCCAGTACAAACAGGAGCGGCGAAAATGAAGAGAAATCAATGGAATATGCAACCCGAACAGTTTCTTAATTCGTTGGAATTCGTGTATTTCTACCCCCGAATAGACTGCTGTTTGACGTACATATTTGTATGACGCGCCATTTATGAAGAGCTGGGTCTTCTATCTATGAGATCATCTACCATTTGTGTTTGACATTTTCCGAATTAAATTTTTCTTGATTGGAACATGTTAATTTTTTTTCGCCACTTTATATCGGGTTTTATAGTAAATTGAAATTTCTGAAAATTATCGATAAATTCAATTTTGATCATACGGTTCAATTTATAAACAATTAAAATTTTACTAAAAAGTTCCAAGCAAGGAAATTGGCCACCATTTAAATTCGTTTGAGTGACATCATTGGGTTCCTGAACTTCTTCATCGCTCCAAAAGTCAAATTATGAGTCGGAGCCATTTAAAGTTTCCGCCAACTCGTCCAACCTGAATAATTATTTAGGTTTTTTTCTCTCGGATTCATTTTTGAAGTTATCTTTGAATAAAATTGGATAAAGCCCAAATTTTGAACAATTTGTTATTAAATACTGATAACTGCCACTATATTAATTGAAACTGATATTCACGTAGCACAAATTTTAGCAAATACACATAATAAAGCACTAAATCCCCATTTGCTTCGCATTGTCAAGATGAGAAATGTAGTTAGAATGATAAAATGTAAATAGAAGAGAAACAGTAGAGGTAAATTATAAAAGTGGAACGGCAAAAATTGAACAGTATTTTGATATGGAAAAAATAGACAAAACCTATGTTCCGAAAACGAAACATTATGACCCAAATGGTTAAACTTTGAAAGCTGAGGAAAGTAAAATCGATATTTCATTGGTACCCTTACGAAAGAAAACTTTCATGCATGTCCGATCACAACCTGCTCTTAAGTGGTTCAAAAGTTTATAATTTAGACTACATTCTTGCTTTAATCGTTTGGCGTCAACCGCGATTAGGTTATTGTTACACAAGAAACAGAATCGTTTGTCTTTTTTGTTTTTAACTTCCAAGAAATTCATTCGTTCCGCAATCCAACCCGGCGTAAATTTTTTATATTTAGCACTCCTGAGTAATTTAAAATTTATATTTGAAAATTGTTAATAATTATGAAAATCATTTAGTTCTCTTTTGCATAAATAAATTATTCTATATCTGTGTAATTGCGCATAAACAACAACAACATTATGCTTACAAGTACGAGTATGGTGTGTTACCTAGCAGCATAAAGTACTTTTATGCAAAACGGAAGGAGAACAACCAATTAGACGAGGTAATATACAATAAAGTTGAAAGTAACTTTATAATCTTGGTAGATTGAGATGAATCATAATATGTTTTTGTTGATTGTCGCATGTTACAGATATCAACATCGGTTCGCCAATTAAAAATAAAAATATATCAACCTTACATCAATCATTACGGTTCCTTAGTTATTTAAGACCTACCTAGTCGGTAAATTTAAAAATACGAATGAATGAATAATGAACCAGAAAATCTGTAATTTCTTGCTTATGCAACTTTCTAATGCCTAATTATTAACAACATATCAATGCTCACGACTTCGCGATTGAATTTTCTTTACTCACATGCGGCTGTTTACAACTCTAAACTATAGATTTAATGTCTTTATTGAATAATATAGATGCCATTTAGGCCAATCCATGTTTAGTTTTAATTGAAACCATAAACGACATTTAACAGGTTCTTCATTACTATGGAATCGGTTTCATAACATTAATCATGGAATTTTTCTTTCTTTTACGTAGTGGAATGAGTATAGTAAGCATGAAAAGTTTTGACCTCGACATTTAAAAAAATGAAAAAAAAAACTGTGTGTGCGTATGTGGTGCTGTGTTTACTAAATGACCCCAGACGGATTGACTGATCGGGATGATACTTTATAATTGTTTTTCTCATAAATTGGAAGATCCCCATGATTTTTGGCTGAAATGCGTCCACCTGAAGTGACAGTTCCCGAAGAAGCTTTTTCGTTTTTGCAAATATTTTGAACAGTATATCATTTACGAGGAAAACGATTATGAACAGTAAGATTTTAAATCAATATCGCCCTTGATCAGTTTTCCGGGGTTTCGGCGGAAATGACGATTTTAGATAAAAAAAAAGTTTTTCTATGAGGGTTCGGCCGCTTTCCGGTCCAGATGGACTGATTGTTCGGGGATGAAACTTCATACCTGGGCTTTTCTCACAATTCAGGGAGAGACGAGGACTAGATCACAGTGAGTTTTGGATGAGATCTGTCGACCGGAGGTAACGGCTTTCAAAAGTGCTTTTGAAAGGTATGACATTTAGGAGAGGAATGTTAATGAACTAATACATTTTAAACTAATTTTGTATCAATACCGGTTCAGATTAATTTTCCAGAGTTAAGACGAGAATGACGATTGTTACCAATAGTTTAAGTATTTTGGTCTCTGTACATCCCATACGTGCTGATTGATTGGAATGAGATTTCATACTTAAGCTTGTATGTTACGAGTGGCCTGCCAACCCGCAGATTTTATCTAAGCATGCAGAGGCCTCTCCAACGGTGATTCTGCCGACTAGATCTCAGGGTTTTGGGTTGTGGGTAAGTTGAGGCTTGCATGTTCCTAGCCCACAACGTGTAACAGAACAGAATATAGAGTGAACTAAAAAAACTGAAATTAAATTGAATTTTTTACTCCAGAATCTGTTGACCGAAATTTGAGGAACGTGAATAGATATAATAATAACCGGGTGTGCTCACCCAGGAAAGACCGAATCTCTCCGAGTAACAAGTACAATGTCTGCTGAAGAAACGAAAACAAGTTAGCACTTCATCTTATTGCAAAACAAATCAAAAAATATATAAAATAGCTAGGATAATAGCTGGACCAAAAGTAAATTGAAGCCGACAAGAAAAAGAAATAATAAACCAAAGGCCAAAAATCATATGCTGGTTTTTTATTCCAATAAAACAAATTTTTGTCCAACAGGAAAAATAAATCCAAAGGAAAGGGTTGAACGTGACCAATTTCGAATAAATCAAGCTGAAAAAGGTCGAGAGAGAAAAAACAGAAAAATCGAACTAAAATATGATGTGAGTTATTTTGAGAGCAAAACAAATGAGCATCAAATGCGCACCAAGCAACCGTTATTCGGCATTTGATTACACAGTATATTTAATAAAAATTGAAAAAAGTTGAAAAATAAAATAAAATTGAAAATGGAAAAAAATATGAATTTAAAATGAAATTTAATTGAAAAGCTAAAAAATAAATTGACCAACAAAAAATTAAATTTAAAAAAAAACACACAAAAAAAATCGTACTTTCTGACCTCGGAAAGATCACCCTGTAGGGTTGCGACGTCTGCTCATCGTTATTCGTAAATATTTTCGTTGGGCGTCTTTCCGCCTTGGACCGTAAATTTTCGTTGGGCGTTTTCCCTTTTTTAACCGTAAATATTGTTGAGCGTCTTCCCGTCTTTATCCGTAAATATTGTTGAGCGTCTTCCCAAGTTCCCACCATTAACAAAAATGCGAATGGCCACGTTGTTGGCCACACGTAAACGCAAATATTTGGTGCCTTTGGCACCTTCGCAAGCAGTAATTAGGCCACTTAGAATTAGATCGTATAAATCAGGCCACTCATACACTCTGCGGCACCCGCCTTATTGTTGCAGTATCTTAGATAACCGTAAAGACAACCAAAATGGTGGTGTCCACGAGTTATCGAAAGCGCAACTTTTCTTTGTACGAAATACATTTTCTGCTTCTCTTTATATATCGAATATGCTCCAAATGTCACGTCAATCACTCTTGCACAAAAAAATATCAAAACAAATGTAATGAAAACTCAACGATTTGAATAACCTCAATACGAACAAAATCACTTTAGGAATTAAAATACCCTCAATTTATTTTCCATAACTATCGTCTTTTATTTATATAACTTTATAAAAACTTATTTTTCTTTATAAAAACTTATTTTTCAAACTCGACTCGAACAAACAAGAATCTAGGAGAATATTTTCTTTTTTTTGGTGCGCGTCTCTCGCCTACCCTTTCACACCGCACATCCAACCACACGCCAAAACGAAAATGAACCACAAAAACCCTTCTATATTCTTACACACGCACGAATTGCACATTGGTCTCACTCTCAAAATTATTCGACGTTTACGCGATACTATAGGAGTTTGCAAAATGTGAACCAGAGTATAAAGGCCAATTCACACTTACAAAAAAAACCTTAGTGCCAAATGCTCGAGAACAGATGGCAATATCATCAGTAAATAGGCATCAGTTATTCGGTGGTAACGAAATTAAAAACTCAAAAACAAAACCATATATGAAACAAAGTTATGACCCCTCAAGGCCCCTCCATAGAAGACCTGGTTAAAGTTAGCCGAAAGTTGCCAGCCGAAATTGAAAAATCGATAATGCAGATAGTGTCTTGACTACTTCAGCTGAAAGTTAAACAAATTATTTTAATATATAACTTGTTTAACATTCGGCTGAAGTAGTCAAGACACTATCAAAATATCCTAGCCGAAACTGACTAACCTACAAAATCAGCCGAAAACATATACATATGTATTATTATAACCAACAACAAATAAAATTTTCAATTTAACCGATTTTAATTTATTGTTTCATATCATTCATATTTAATTTATTAAAACTTAATGTTAAATGTGTTATGTTTGGAAAAAGTCTCATTTAAATTGGTTTGGAAGGTGTTTGTAAGCGGTAATATCTGTTTCATACATCCGAAAATTGCCAATAAAGAAATTTAAAAATTACCAAGCTTTAAATGGTTTGTAGTTGTCGTTAAAGTGGTTTGAAATCCAAGACTATTCCAGAGATACAGCGGAATACACCGACTATGCCTCTATATAGATTTATATTATGGGGTGCGTCTGATGGGGTTATAGGGGTGAAATTTTGATTTTCCTCATTTTTGCACATAAACAAATGGGAATGCACATTCGATAGCCCATGACCACAGGTAGATTCTGAGAATGGGTTTGGGGTGGATCTGATGGGGTTATAGGGGCGAAATTTTGATTTCAATGGTCGATAAAGAATATTGACAATTATCATGCATCGTCAAGAATCGTTCGTCATTCGTGATTTTGGCATGTAGACACCAAGCTAACTATGTCGATTCGATAGTCTATGACCATAGGTAGATTCTGAGTATAGCCAAATCGTCGCAACAACCAATATATAATAAAATCCACTCCAAAAATTTAATCAAATCCAACTTAGAGTTGTGGTTCATCAAATTGGTATAGTCAGATCATAAATCATCTGTCAAAAACTTGATATATAAACCATACATCAGCTAAACGTAACTGCGCCTCATGGCTTTTGTATAGATGTCTGTTATTGACATTTAATGTTAGAAAATTGATGATTCATATGTAACTTTTAAATCTATATGGCCGGCATTTTTCGGTTTGTATATTGAAGTTAATCTTCTTTATCGATACATTATTGCATGCTGCATTATTGACATTTTAAAATATTTTCGGTTATGATGGCAAAACTAACATCTGCATTACCATCTTTCGGCTGTGGTAGCGAAGGCACTATCTGTATTACACTCTTTTGGCTGGAAACTTTCGGCTAACTTTAACAGTATCCAAAGAAGCTTATACGTGTTTTGCAAATATTTGAAAGGATGATGTTTGAGAATAAACGATTAAAAGCAAAAAGATTGTAAAAATTGGCTCAGGTCATTTATTAAATTTTACCGGAAATGACAAGTTTTTATAAAAAGGGCTTTCTTTCTGAAGTGCCTGAAATGGCAGCTTCATTGTGAGCTTTTACATTTTTTCAATGATGTTGAATGGTTTGGGATTTGCAGGAAGCGTCAAGGAATTGAACGATTTAAATAGATTTAAACATTACATTTTCAACTAACAAGGATTGGCCTTTTTGGTTTTCTAAAATTTAAACTCATAGGTAATGTTTTTGGATTGTATTTACCAAAACTCTGTTGAGTTGTATTTTTTGCCTTAGAAATATAGAAACTGACTAGGCAAATATCTATTTCACCGCCATTCTCCAATATCGGAATTGACAATTGTGGTCCTTTTACGTAGCTTACAAGAGAGTAGCTTATCGGAGCTTTGAAGCGCTTTCTTGAAACAAGATGCATTTGCACGCACATATTGTCCGACAATGCAACAAACTTCGTTGATACCAATAATGAATTACATGAGAATGAGTTTCATTTTGAAGCTATTGTGAGGAAGATCAAAATACTTGAGGAATATAAAAAGCTACCGTGAAATCCGCCAAACAGCTTCTACATAGACGGGTAATGGGGAATGGCTCACTGTCATTTGATGAATTAAGCAACAAGAGGTCATTCTGAACAAGGATGAGGTCATACTGAATTCCCGACCATTCTACCAGCTGAGTAGCTGGGTCATTTTTTTATTGACTTATTCCTTATATCGATTCCGTAACCCGATGTAATACAACAGTTACATCAGCTCTTTTTTGGCTCGGTGGTCATTGGAGAACCTACTACAACTTCCACAGCGCAAGTCCTCCACCGTAAACCGAATTAAAAATAAAAGAAGGTTTACGATAAATAAATTCAAATTTCATAAGACTTCTCTTTCCCTCGTAGCCTAGCAACAAACATCATGCAATGGTATTTAGCTGTATTTGCCCATTGTATTTGGTTTGAGTAAAGAACTGCGGGAATTCAGTTTCATTTAACAAGATGTGCCATTTTTTTAGTCCAGTTACTCACTGCGTTAACTGCATTTTGGAGTTTGCTAGTTGCTTCCTATATACATATATTTTCTAACTGTTGGGATATGATGAACAGATTATTGTTTGGATTGATAAACTCGCTGAGCCAGGTCTTGATGCAGTTTAAATTCAAGCCCACCGAACTTTGCCGAAAGCTTGAGATGCACCTAAAAAAATACTGGAGCAGGACTTCTTATTCTGAAGTGCATCCTAAATGATATCCGATATTCTGTGAACTTGCTCAATAGTAGGATGGCAGACCAAAGTTATTAACATATCTAAAAAAAATTCGGCTTTTTGGACAAAATGACGACTTTTTGAATGGCATTTTTACAGTGTTTACGTCTTTTAATTACGTCATAGAAAACGAGGAGGTCAATTACTCACAACATAATATATTACTTAAAAAATATTCTGAAGTTAATAACCTTCAAAAAGCTTAAACGTCTCAACAAACATAAATATTTTTGATTGGCAATCAGTTATGTACCTCTCAAAAATAAACGAGCAATTATCTTTAGAAGTAGAAAAAAACCAAATATTTTCTAAAGTACCTTAAAGCAATCTTTGAATACATTGTGTCATTAAATTAGCGGGTAATTCAAAAATAATAAGTTTTCAATGTTGTAGGCTGTACTCGTTTTTAATCTCCATATTATTCTGCATTTTCAATATTGTTAATAAAATTTTATAAAAAAACGCTTTTATCAATAAATTGTTCATTCTGTTATTTTGTAAATAAATTTATAAAGTATTGTTCGATCTATTAAATAGAATGAAAATCAAAATTCATTGTTAGTTTTATCGATTCGGTTATCCGGTAGACCGGACCATCATTCTTATTTAAATTTATCATTTTTCTGGCTATATTCCATCTGTAAACAAACCAAAAAATTGTATGTGGTGAAGCCCATGTGGCGTCGCTTCAAAATTTTTTATTTTATATAATCGATTAAGCAACTAAGTTGAACATTTACAGTTTAAAATATTTTGAAATGGGCAATGACCCAGACATAAACACAAAATAATATTTTTCCAAAAATTTGGCGAGAAAATGTTTTCTGTTTTATAGTTAACGGTAGATATGGCAAATTACTAATAGATTTTACCACCATAGGGGGGAATTAAATTAAAGGTATAATTAATTTTTGAACTGTAGAAAGAAATCACTTTCAAAGAATTTTTTTTCAGTTTCTTACAAATGCCTCGATGATACATACTATATACCAACATTTATTACGCTCGCATTGCAACATAACCCGATTTTATTACATTTACGCCAATAATTGCAACTTCTGATGCAGTTATGATATCGGGATGGTCTTGGACCAGAATTTATTACAAATTAATTACATATCATTGGTTAGTTCAAGACCACCCCTATAATCTGCCAATCATTAAACACTCATTCAAATCAATAAAGAAACTTACAAAAATATGAAATATGTTCTTAAAAAAATATTATAGCATGATAAGGCCAGGTGAATTAAACATTTTTGGTAGGAAGAACTAAAAATAGAATTCAAATAATTCAAACATGATCAAAATAAAAACGTTTATTTCACTACCTTTATTAATTTAATACTACCAGACAGCCACCAGATATTGTGTCAAATATTAATCCATGAGCTTTAAGACGACTGGTCAACCTTAACCAGGTGTGTAATAAATACTGTTAAAGTTAGCCGAAAGTTTCCAGCCGAAAGATGGTAATGCGAGTAGTGCATTTGCCATCCCAGCCGAAAGATGGTAATGCAGATAGTGCCTTTGGCGTCCTGACCGAAATGATAATGTAGATATTAATTTTAACTATTTTAAAATGTCGATAATGTAGATTGTATAGATAAAGAAGATTAACTTCAATACTCAAACCGAAAAATGCCAGCAATACAGATTTAAAAGTTACAAATAAATCATAAATTTTCTAAAAGAAAATATCAATAACAGGCGTCTATAGAATAGCCATGAGACGCAGTCACGTTTAGCTGATGAATGGTTTGTATACCAAGATTTTGACAGATGAACTATTTGACTGTACCAATTGGATGAACCATGACCCTAAGTAGAATTTGAATATGTGTTTGTAGTAGGTTTTATTCGGTTATATTTTTGAAATATTCCATTTTCGGTTGTTTCGACGATAAATTTGTCCCATTCGAGATTTTGCCACTTGAACACCACTCTGACTAGGCTGGTTCAATATCCCATGACCATTGGTAGATTTTGATTAAAGATTAAGGATGGCTCTGAGGGGGTTATAGGCATGAAATTTTGATATTCCCCATTTTTATTCGATAAAATCGTTTGTCGTTCAAAACTTTGACATATAAATAATACGGTTAAAGTTAGCCGAAAGTTTCCAGCCGAAAGATAATGCAGATAGTGTCTTGAATACAGCAAAAATCAGTCATGAACTCGAATTTAGGATCGGGTTATATCCTTCGGGTGAAGGGGAAATTATTTCAGTATATAGAAATTTAAAAATCGAAAGGAGCGAGAATATAAAGAGAGTTTAACTTTCGGCTGAATCAGTCAAGACACTATCTGCATTATCTTTCGGCTGGCAGCTTTCGGCTAACTGTAACAAGGTATATAAATACAAATCGGACTATGCCGATACAATAGCCTATGACCATAGGCATTATTTGATTATAGGTTAGGAGTAAGTGTGATGGGGTTATAGGAATGAAATGGCATATCTGCCATCTGACCACAGGGAGATTTTGAGAATATGGTTGGGGTGGGTCTGATGGAGTTATAGGGGTGAAATTCCCCCTCCCCCCCCCCCCCCCCATTTTTTGTCGATAAAATCGTTCGTCATTCGAGATTTTGGCAGATAGACACCAATTTCACTATGCCGGTTCGATGGTCCATGATCAAAGGTAGATTCTGAGTATATGGTTGGGGTGGATCTGATGGGATTATTGGGGTGAAATTTTGATTTTCCCTTTTCTTCGTTGATAAAATCGTTCGTCATTCGAGATTTTGACATATAGACACCAATCTCACTATGCCGATTCGAAAGCCCATGACCATAGATAGAACGAATTTATCGGACCCACCCCCAACCCTGTACTCAGAATCTACCTATGGTCATGGGCTATCGAATCGGCATAGTCAGATTGATGTCTATATGCCAAAATCACGAATGACAAACGATTTTATCAATGAAAAATGGGGAAACTAAAACTTCACCTCTATAACCCCATCAGACCCACCCCTAACTTATCCTCAGAATCTACCTATGGTCATGGGCTATCGAATCGGCATAGTGAGATTGGTGTCTATATGCCAAAATCACGAACGATTTTGTCGACGAAAAAAAGGGAAAAATCAAAATTTCATCCCTATAACCCCATCAGACCCACCCCAACCCATCTGGACAAATATTGAATGATGAACGATTTTATTGCCAGAAGAAGGGAAGAAACAATCTATCACAATTGATACGAAATAATAAATTAATATCGGTTAAATTAAAGATTTTAATTGTTGTTTGTTATAATATAGTATATGTTTTCGACTGATTTTCTAGGTTAGTCACTTTCGGGTGGGATAGTTCAATTTAATATATAATTTGTTTAACTTTCGGCTGAACTAGTCAAGGCACTATCTGCATTATCGATTTTTTCACTTTCGGCTGGCAACTTTCGGCTAACTTTAACAAGATCCAGGCAAATCCTTTTAAATTGCTTTAAAGGCACCATTCTTGTAGAATCTCCACCACATAAATTAAACGGCACCTTTTTAATAAGATTTAACTAAATTTCAACAACAATCGTCGAAGGCAGGTTTTCCGTGCCTCGAGAAGAGTCCCGACTTCAAATTCCACCAGCAATCTTGCACCAATTTCCTAACACGAAAGGCATAAAAAAATTATTATCTCTTGAAATGATCGAGGAGCTTGACATAAATAATACATAGGTCTAGAGACCTATCAGAAAAAAATAATCACATTTTTGATAAACATATTAGGTCTCGAGATATTCAATTTCTGAAGAAAATCCTAAATAAAATCTCTTAATATTACCTAAAATATCAATTGTTATTTGGCCTAAATGTCACTATTTGCTATATTTACCAATCATCTACACTTTTTCATATTTGTTTTGATTTAGGATTAATTTACTTCTAACTTCACACGCGTCTACAAGCGTATGAAGTTTGTACTAAAAGTTAGTACTTTACTTGTTAGGTCTAACATAACATGCATCACGTATCGGCAATAAATAGGGCTACCTCACAGACAGGGAAAGACGGTTATCCTTCTTGCCTAATAATATTTATATGAACTGTTCGTTACTGCTCCGTCTCTCCTTCTCTCTCTCTCTGTATCTATCTATCTATCTATCACTTTCTCTCTCTATCTCTCTTTCTCTTCACCAACGCTCATATTAATGTTGAATTTTGTAATTCTATTAAATTTACCAAACATGTATGCAGCTGCAGATATATAACAATGAACCAGATTCAGCTATCTTTGTACGCAAATATTTTCCTTTTGTCAAACAAAGTTGAAAATTGTATAATGTTCGCAGTACAAATGTATTGGCACGGAACTTATTACAGTTTGAGCTAAGAAAAAATTTCAGTAGACTGTAACTACAAAATGATTACGAGTTTATATCAAAAGCATTAATTTTTAATAATTTGCTGAAAAAACATAATATATAAAAAATAATAGGGTGGCAGGGCGGGAAGAGCTCGCGACGTTCTAATACACAGAAAAATAATTGCTTTAATAATTTTATTTTTGTTTTCCTAGGTGGTCACGGTCACGGACTGAAGAATATCGCATTTTCGTAACAGTAGAGAAAATACGATTGTCCTGTTGCTTTCAAAAACAGTTTGTGATCAATCATTATGCATAATTTATTTTTAGAATTTTTTTTTGTATATGAATAAAATACAAAATACTTGAGTTCCAAAAAAAAAATAGTTATTAATGTTTTACGGTAGCGAGTATAAGATGGATGAACATGTAGTCTAACAGGGAACGTGTGCTTCTGAAACAAAATTAATAACGGACTATTGACGAATAAAGAATTATTAATTATGTATTTAGATAACATATTTCTAGAAAATACTTTTTGTTCAAGGCCATCGCACCATAAAAGGAATTGGGAAAAATATTTTCCTAGTATTTTTGTCGCAAACATTTTTTTCTGGCATTTTATGCTAAACAGTGCTGACGTGTTCTACCATCACAATTTTCGATACTTTATCGAAGTTTATATCTCGTTTTCCTAAACTAAAATGGACGACGGTTTTATTTATGAATTATTTCTTTTCTATTGCTATCACAACCTACTAGAACAAATGCGAACTTGTTTTTCTCTAATTTCGTTCAAGTATCGAAAACAAATTATTTCGTGATAGTTAGAAATGGTGTAGAATATCACAATTTTTCAATCTAGCAACCCGGTAAATGATATAAAATGTGCAATAGTGTCATATTTTATTCTAAAGAAGTGAAACATAATCTTCGAAAAGTATCAAAAATGTGATGGTCGAACATGTCAGCACAGTTTGTGAAAATTGTTTCAAAAACAAAATTAAATCTATACAAAATTAAATATTTTTGCTAATTCCTTTTTTCCATAGGAATGCCAGAATAGATATGCACAGGAATGGATTTAGTTGCCTAATCGAATAAATTAACTATCGTTTGCTTTAAATTAAAAAATATTTATATTTTGTAATTTAATTGTCTGTGAATTTCCTCTGTATTTACGAGTAAAGCACATATTTTATTCATAATTTTATGAAATGCAAAATCGAGTTACACATAAAAAATTACGATGTGAAACAGCACATAACTTTCCAATTACTCATACTCTGCTATTTCAGAAAATTTTGTACGTTAATTAATTTTTAAAACAAAAGAATCTCCCTTTTTGAGGAAATATTGCTAAACGCCTCTCATAACCGCACAAAACACGAACACATTCATCTCTCGAGATATTTCGATTTATGTTAATACTTTACATACTTCGAAATTGTAAAGTAATATAATTCGCCAAGAAAATGTAATATTTCTGTTGTTTCCCTAAAATTTTCATTATGGTTACGTTTTAATTAACAGCAGTCATAAATCAAAAATTCCGAAAATTTTGTATGAAAACGTAGACGGTGTTCATTTCTCTGGTAGGGGTAATAGCTAAATGGAAATTGTCTGTAGGTATACAGTTAACTCTTAATTACAGTTTCGTATTTAATTTGCATATTCTATATTTATTTCAATTCCTCATAACGTAAACTAGGGAGCACAATAAAAAACGGGTTTTTCTATCGGAATAAATTTACATTTTGATTAAAGTTTTCGGAATTTTTCTACTGTTTCTATACCAAACAAACTTGCTTTTCTGTCTAATCACAACTAAATACTCAAATTTAAAATTAATATGGCTTATAGAAACAAGTATTTGCATGCTAGTAGTACAGTGCTCAAACGACGGCCCGGGTTGTTTGTAAAGATTACCAGAAGTAGGCGAGCAGGTCGTCAATCTCCACCAGAACATCTTTTCGCTGTTAAATTTTTAATTGGACAAAACAATATGTGCTACCCATGTTGAACTGGCCTGGTTCAGAAAAAATTTAAATTAATGTAGTTGGGAAACCCCGTCAACGTTAACCTATTGCCCAACTTTAGCGGCTAAAATGCAGAATATTTATTGCAGATTTTTGAGTTTGCCCATCAAACCAAACACAATCTATCGATGAATCCAATAAGAAGACTGAGATGTTTTTTGTCATGAATGGAAGTTTTCTTAGAAATTGGAATCACCATAGGAAAAAGGACAAGCGTGAACAAACACATTTAAAAGTAACGCAAAATCCAAGCAATATTTACTGAAAATATCGAATCACAAGTGGTAATTATTGAAACTTAACATCTTATTTTGGTTTTAGGATACGGAACTAAAACCACTGTTTTAAATTTCAGAAAACAATTTCAACTTTTGTTGAAAAATTAATTTTTAAATCCAATTAAATCTTTTAGTTTTTTGTCGTTTTTTGTATATGCGATACTTTTCAAGATGATTGCAAACATTTAAAAATCTCTTACAAAAGCGGTCATTTCCGGTTTTAAAAAATTAAGTTTGAGCCGAATGTTGGTGAGATAAAGTGTTTGTATTGATTGAAAAGGTCTACACTAATTTTGTTTGTTTTTAATAGTTGTATTGTCAATGCTATATATCCTTCTCAAAATATTTACAAAACAGTGAACCTTCGTATGGATAATGAAACTTCCGATGGACCAATTTCAACCAAATATCACTGGAACCTCCCAATTTATGGAAAACCTTTAAAAATGAAGTTTCACCCGGATAATTCAATCTGCCTGAGTTGTAGAGGCCGAATTTTGTTTTGAAAAATATTATTTTGTCTAAAGGCATTATTTCCGCTGAAAAGTTCATACGGAGGCTGTCACTTGCCAAAAATCGCTGGACTCATCTCCTCCTAATTTACAGAAAAAGTTTATAAGTGTGATATTTCACCAGGATCAATCAATTCGTCTCAGCTGTACAAAGGACATAGACATTTAGTCTGCACGCTTCCACAAAGTCATAGGCACACATACACACACACGTACAAACATACACCTACAACTTCAAGTTACGTGCACACTCGTGTCGGGGGTAACCGGTTCTACCCCAGGGTGTTGAAATCGCTTGGGAAAGCAAGCCAAGGTCAACTGTTCGTTAAGGAAACGGAGTGAAGTTTCCAACGTTATAAAAAGTGTAGCTACACATTTTAACGAAAAGTGTTGACACGTGAAGTAAATAAATTATTCAAAAGTGTTCAAAAGAAAAAAAAATTCGAAACACGCACAATAAATATTTTGTATCTTAGTACTAAAAATCGGTTATTGGATATAACAAAAATAAGTTAATACCTCCTTTATAAAGAAATGTTTTTAAAGTATTTTTAATTAAAAAAAACTACGGAACCATGAGTGCCGAGTGTGGAATTTAGTGTTCTCATCTTGTAATGACGTCTGAAATTTGTAAATAAAAATTTAAGGAAATTTGCATGTTGTGATTGGCGATATGGCTCTACACGTGGGAGCGTCTTTGGTGGCTAAATTAACTCAATTCTATTATTAATTCAAAAGTACTATCGGAACAATGAGATCATCTTCAAGTAGAGAACACTAAATTATGCACTCAACA
Organism: Nephrotoma appendiculata; assembly: GCA_947310385.1. Classification (NCBI taxonomy): domain Eukaryota; kingdom Metazoa; phylum Arthropoda; class Insecta; order Diptera; family Tipulidae; genus Nephrotoma; species Nephrotoma appendiculata. Next base: position 131,721,238 of record OX371224.1, on the reverse strand, counting down.
TTCATGTTTCTAATGATTTTTTAAATGAGTAAAGGAATTAGAGAATTTGGCCACCAAAGACACTTCCACTAGTAGTGCCATCGGTACATTGTTCCGTAGATTTTCTGAATTTAAAAGACTACTTTGAAAATTGTTTTTACTAAGAAGGTATCAACTTATTTTTGTAATAACCAATAACCGTTACACATTTTTAGTACTGTGATACTCAATATTTCTTTATTTTTTTCAATAATTTTAATTAAACCACGTGTTTCGAATTCCAAACTTCCTTGTTCTTTTGCAGCTAACACTTTTTAATAATTTCTTTATCTATACACTGTTTGAGTCTACACTTTTCGTTAAGATACGAAACACTTCTTATTAACTTTTTATTAACGTTAAAAATTTTACACCGGTCATAAAGGATAGTTAAGCCAATTGGATATAATGTCAAGGTCATACTATGCAACAAGCACATACTATGCAATATTATTTTAGCTTATTTTCGACGTATACCTTTTTATGCCAGTTTCTTGAATTTCTGCGTCGTTTTTTAAGTTCATACATATTTCGTTATCTATCTATCTATATAAATAAAAATGGATGTTTGTATATATGTATATTTATATATGGTGAAAAATTCCTGAAATCACAAATTTTTGGAAGTCATGTTTGAATTTCATGTTTTTTATATTTTCAATGTATAGTCTTGATTAAAAAAAAAAGTTTGTGGACATTTTTTTTTGTTGTTGCTGTTAAAGATACAGGATGTCAAATTTTGATAAAAATGATGAACATGATGTTGTATATATGGCGCTAAAACAAAAACTAATTATCCGATACTTATAAACGAGGGCTCATTTTAAAGATAAACGAATAGGGATTCTAAAAAAATTATAAAATTGGTACCATGTTTCAACTCTTCCTATTCAAAATGGCTGCCAAAATAGTATTTTAGAATTCAAAAACCAATTTTTTTTTTTTTTTAAATTTTTCCTCATTTAATTCTATTGAACACACCAAAAAATTGTACTTGTGTTATGTTTTGTTTTCTTGCAAAATGCATTTAAGTAAAGGATCTACCTATTTTTGTATTTAAAATCAAATTTTAATGTGGTATTTTTTAATTTTTTTTTTGCAAGGAAACAAAATACCGACCAAACGGCACAGTGGTTAAAGCTTTGGCGTTTGAATCGGGAGGTACCGGGTTCGAATCCCGATAGGGGCAGGATGCAAAAGGGATTTTTCATCATTTGATTACGATCGATGATGGAAATGAACACAACTATGACGCCCTGTCGGAGTGCAAAACTCATGGGCCGACCCATCTTCCATGTCAGTACTATAGGCTGGCATGGAGCAATGGAATGTGCAGATGGTTCTACGTAAATCGGACCTATAGCCGTACGTCCTCGATTTGGCAAGCAATGCGTAAAGTAGGGCGGTAAAAGTAAACTGCGAAAGAGTTGGGAGTGCTTCGGCCCCAGAACACATTGCATAGATTAAAAAAAAAAAAAAAAAAAATATCGCAAGTCCAATTTTTTAGTAAATATATATATTTTTATTATTATTATTTTATTAAATGTATTACAAAATAAATAAAGAAATTTAAAAGTATTTACACAATCAAAATTTACATGTTACATAATGTTCACTATTTGAATATTTTTTACATTTTAACTTGCCTTCTCCTGAAGGTATAATTGCGTGAAAATCGCGGGTTCCTTTTATTGTTTTCAAATTCCCTAGTCTAGTCTCCAGTTGAATTTGTTTTAACTTATATTCAGCATCTGAGCAAAATTCAAAAATCATATCAGTTTTCAAAGTTTGACCCCATTTGAAAATTTTTCAGCATTAGTTATGGTATCATCATATTCTTTGGTGAGACTGGCTCTGGACGCCATTCTCTTAATAGTACCTGCTAGTCCATCGCATGGTCCCTTTCCATGAGCAGTTACGTGAAAATGCCATTCACAATCGACTCCAAAATCCTCTTTGTGTTTAGTTATATTCATAAATTTTTGTTTGTTTTTATAATGTGTTACTGCACCATCAGTAACATAATAAACTTTAGATAAATCCGGAAATTTTGTTTTCAAAAACTGCAATAATTTTTCTATGAACACGTAAACTGCTACGGCGTCATGATGGAGACAATCTGATATTATAATGTAGCTGGAATGCTGCAATTTATCTCCTTGATTTTTGTAAATTACAAACGGATGAATAGTTGCTTGTTTGTTGTTCCAATGAAAACCATGTGCTGCATTTTGCATTATAAACGCATAATTTTCCGCAAAGTCACACGAAACCAGTACCTCTGTGGGCTCCAGAGTTAACTTTTTATTTTTGATGAAACCAGATTGTTGCAGTGTTATAAAGCAATGGGGAATCAGATTTCCAGACAATCATTGTCCAAAAATGCGTTTCTCAAATATTCAAAAATGCGTTTCTCAAATATTCGCGAAAATTATCCAATTCTGGGCAGTTCTCGCACTGCAGAAGATAACATGTTGATGTTGGATCTTTACATAATATGGATGAAATGCAGTCTTGGTATTGCGAAATTTTTCGATTGGTGACAGTTTCCATCCTGGTTCCATCAATAATTAATTTGACATTTTGGTGTATTATACAAACACAAACTGTATGTGTTCCGCTGCTTCCTGGTTGCACACAGTATTTAGGACGAAGCAGAGAAAATTTTGAAAAGCCAATTTTTTTTGACTCATCATCTTTATATTTGATTTTGTACCCCTCATAGCACTCCTTTAATGTGCACATCATTAGACGTTTCTGAAGTTTAACTTTTTCAATAGTTATACAATCGTTTTTCCCATTCATTATACGACTAACATCATCATCATTATAATATTCTATCACTGAGTCTCTTAGTTCATCACTTATCCGTTTGCCAGCTGTGGGTGCTGGAAGGCTCAGTGACCCATTCTTGTTTTGAATATTTTTCGCTGTTCGTACCATGTACTGCGTTGTGTTAAATTTTTCCTGGATTTTTTGTATTGTTAGTGATTTCGGCAATGTAGATAGCAACTGTATTTTATCACAATTTTTCTCCAACTGTTGAAATTTGGCTTTTAGTTGATCCATGAATTCATCATAAAGGCATGCCTTATGATGATTTTCCGCTGAGTGAGTCAAAAGAGGCTCGATACCAGATACCGAAGATGTTGATGATGGCGTCAATGAGGTAGTTAAATTTAGTAATTTTTGCTGTTCATGATATTGCCTGGATTCCTACTTACTCGGATATATAGGAGACATGCCAATGTCTGGTAATATTTTATTAAGTTTTCACGAGCGATAGCACTTTTTATTTAGCACTCCTCACTTTCATTACTACTCGGAATATTCTCGTCACTGCGTGTTGATAATGTCTCCGGGGTAACAGGTGAATTTGATGAGTCAGTAACAGGTGACACTTCGCTTTCAATTTTCTGATGTTTAGAAGATACCAGGTAACACATTGTACAAATCGATGAATCTTCATTTACTTCAGTCGAGCGCGGCAAATGACTTTTAATATAATCAGAAACTTTTCTTAAATTTTTCGAACATTTCGTCTCAGGAAACGGCTTACAACACTTTTTGAGCCCAGACATTATTACACTTATTAATTGAACTATTTTAAATTAATTTTTTGTTATTTAAACAAGCAAATGCTTCAAATAGAACTTCACAAGTTAAACTAACTGAAATATTATTTTAAACTGTAATTTATACAAAAATGTTAACAAAAGCCACTGGTTATGTTATTTTACAGGCCTACTCCCCCTTCTATAGAATCTCAAAAAAATTATTTCAGGAATACAACTAAATTTTTAAAAATTCGATCGAAAAGGTTATATTCATGTACAGAAAATAGTGATTAAACCTAACAAAATAAATCAGTTTATGACAAAATTTTATTATTCTACTAATTATTTTAGGGGCTATCCATAAACTACGTCACGCGTTCAGGTACAGAAAATACGCTTAATCCTAACAAAATAAATGACTCATGGCAAAATTTTATTATTCTACTAATTGCTTTAGGGGCTATCCATAAACTATCTCACATTTTTATGGGGGAAGGATTATCGATTGTTGTGACGTGTGTCACTGCAGGAGGAAGAGTTTTATAAAATGACAGATTGTGACATGACGTCACGTGCCAACGTGTCTAATTATAATTACAGCAGTCACTTTGATAGGATAAACATTCAATATAACAATTTGCAATCAGAAGCTATTGTTCCATCTTTTGAACAAGATAGCGTTGAAAATCGCAAAAATTTTTAATCAAATGGAATAATTTTGCTAAATAAACACGCGTAGACGCAAAACGCTGAAAGGAAGTTAAAAATGATCAAACCTAGGGTGATGTAATTTATGAACGATTTGTGAACTGAATAATTCTAAACAGTTACTTTATCAAGTTGATTGTAAAAATAAATGAAAATAAAAAATACCACATTGACTTTGATTTTATATACAAAAAATGGGTAGATCTTCATACTCAAACGTCTTTTGCAAGAAAACAAAAAATAACACAAGTACAATTTTTTAAATAAATACTTTATTAAAATACTATTTTGGCGGCCATTTTGAATAGGCAGAGTTGAAACATGGTACCAATTTTATAATTTTATTAGAATCCCTATTCATTTATCTTTAAAATGAGCTCTCGTTTATAAGTATCGGATAGTTAGTTTTCTTTTTATAGCCATATATACAACATCATGTTCATCATTTTTATCAATATTTGACACCCTGTAACTTTAACAACAACAACTACAATTTTTTTTTTGTTCTACAGTTTTTTTTTAACAATTACTACACATTCAAAACATAAAAAGTAAAAAATTTAAACACGACTTCCGCTTCCATATAACAAATTTGTGATTTCACGTATTTTTCGCCATATATGTTACCGTTTCACTCCAACACCGTTCAACCGATCGCCATGAAATGTTTACCATGTACAAGTTGCATATCCAGAACCAACCTTACGATATTTTGGAAGGGGCTGGACCCCGGGGTCAAGGGGTAGCGGTACAAATTTTTCCGAAAATTATAATTTTCTTTAAATTTTCCCACGAAAATGAGTTTATGGGGCTGGTTATATGAAATTACTGACATGTTTGAATCCGAGGGGCCCAGCCTTGGATCAAAAATTAATTTTTACATGTATTGATACAAATATTTGACTATTCCAAAATGACTTCTCAGTCGCTCAACCGATCGCCATGAAATGTTTACCATCCAAATGTTGATGTTCAAGACCAATCTTACGATATTGTGAAAGGCGCTGGACCCCGGAGTCTAGGGGCCATGGTACAGATTTTGTCAAAAATTAAAATTTTTTTACGAGAATGAGTTTTGGAAAGGGGTTATATGAAATAAGAGACATCTTCCAATTCGGGAGTCCGCCTCTGGATCAAAAATTCATTTTTACATATAAAGATACAATTATTTGATTGTTCTGAAATAACGCCTTAGTTGCTTTACCGATCGCCATGAAATTTTTACCATGTACATATTGCATGTTCAGAACTAAGCACACGATACTTTTGAAGGGGCTGGACCCTGGGCTCTACGGGCTGTGGTACAAATTTTTTCTCAAATTTCAATTTTTTTAAGATTTTTTGACGGGAATGACTTTAAGAAAGAGGTTATATGAAATTAGTGACATGCTCCAACCCGGAAGTCTACCCTGGATCAAGAATTCATTTTTACATGTATAGATACAATTATTTAAATGTTCCGAAATAGCGCCTTAGCCGCAAATTTAGACACCAAAAAGGATATTTAGCGTGCGATTGTTATACACAAATCATACCTCTACTATATTTGATTTAACTATCCAAATTAATTTTATTAATTTAAATTTAAGACAATCTTTCATCACTTTAACTGAAGACAAATCTCTGAACACCTATATTATCCATTCTAATAGTCCATTTTTACTGGTTTGACATGTATTGTTTAGTGATATCCTATTTATCATATCCTGTTTTGAAATGTACCATAGTCAGCGAGTTCTAATTTCCACATAACCTCAGAAATAATTAACATTCTATTTTAATCCACTATTGCAACCGACGCTTTTAATGAAAATAGTAGTTTCATACTAAACGCCAATAGTTTATTAGTTTATTACTTAAATAATCAATGATTGTTTCATAAAATCAATTCTAGGAAAGGTACTAAAAACTATTGTACGTATAAACTAATTTACTTTGAAAAGTACTAGCGTTTTATATTTGAAAATAGCATCTTCTACAAGAAACATCCTTGGATTCAAATTATTGTACGTGTAAAATTGCCTTAGTTTGAAAAAACTTCTTTTGTTTTTCGAAATGTCATTTTCAACCACAGTTCGCGGTAAAATGTATCGAAGTGGACGTAGTTTTAATCGTTTTGAATAAATTAATATTAATTTGTGTTTCGGATGCCGTTGTTCTCGATTAGTTAGCTATATTGAAATAAAATAATTGTTGGTGATTATTTTCCAGGTATTAGACATTATTTCAAGTGAATATACATTCTTATTAGATTTAAGTGTTCAGTTTGTGTGTTAATCTATGATTACTTTTTGATTGTAGATAACATTTGATTTTGCTTAAAAAAAATCCGTAAAGACATTTTCAAACACAGTTCGGGGTGAAACGTATCGAAGGGAACATTAAAATCGTTTTGATAAATTAATACTAATTTCTGTTTTGAATGCCCGTCATTCCTGATTAATTAGCTACACGTTTCATTTTTGCTTAAAAATGCCACCGAAAAAAAGGTCAATTGGGCAAGTAACTGCAAAGTCGAAGAAGATTAGAGCCGCAATGGTGGCTGAATCAAGCAAACAGTGTGAAACACGACTTGCAAACGTTCGAAGCAGGATGTCTTCTTCTAGAGCTGATGAAACAACTGAACAGCGTGAAACACGACTTGAAAATGTTCGAAGCAGGATGTCTTCTTCTAGAGCTACTGAAACCATTGAACATCGTGAGGCCCGGCTGAAAGTCGATCGGTTACGATATGGACGATTAATAGAAAGTTTTAGAGGTGATTTAAAGTTAGCAGCATTCAATTACGAGAAAGACTATGATTACAATGTTTCAATTGGGCAAATGGAAAACATTTCTTTGTATTGTCATGCTTTAAAGTTTCACAATGAATCGCCTGGAATGTGTTTTTCAAATGGAAAAGTGAATTTGCCTCCTCTGAATGATCCACCTGAACCTCTTCTAGCTTACGTCTCCGGAAGTACTGAGTTATCCAGACATTTTCTACAAAATATTCGAAAATACAACTCATGCTTATATACCTCCCGTGCAACGCCGGGTAACTCAGCTAGTCCTCAATAAAGTAAGAGATAGCAAAAAACAAAATAATAGGTAAAGCAGTTCACCAAGAGTTGGCCGCTTTTTACTTTGCTTATCTATCAATTTATTTATTTATTTCAGTTTAATTTTTTATTTATTATTATTATTAGGTGAACATAACCTTGCAAAGTCCGATATCTACATTAGCAAGCAACTAAATCGACTCAAACCTTCAGTGTTCACAGACAGGCGAGTTTTTTTAAAACGGTTTAACCGATTTAAAGACAAGACATTGTTTGAAAAAATGTGTGTGAGACACCCTTGAAATCATCTCGTTCCATGGCTGTTCGTATTCATTGACATCTTGTGTTAGCAATATTCTTGGCTCTGACTCAGGATCAATTAAGACTTCCAACCATAATACGTCATCTTTGAGTTCACTTGGGACTACACCACGGCTCGATGAGCGGGGTTCTCTGGCGATCGAATATGGTGCCATTGGTTGCGGTTGGAATACGAGAGAATCGATCCGGTTCGATTCGCAATATACGTTGGCCATACCTTTGGTGGTTTCGACAACCAATGCAACACTATTGATGCGTCGGTATAGTAGAATTGCTTCAGAGTGGTTTTGAGTTTTAGTGCTATAGTGACCGTTTCCATCAACTTTATCAATAAGGCAGCAGCGCACAACTCTAATTTCGGGAAGGACACTGTCATGATGGGTGCTACCTTAGTCTTGTGATTATATTAATGTACATCTTCTGTGATGATGTTATTACTCTGGAATACAGGACTGCAGCATAGGCTCCCTTGGACGCATCAGAGAATCCATGGATTTCTAGCGTGTCAGTCAAATGCAACCACCTTGGGATTTCCAAGTCTTCTATTGCACCCAAATCCTTTCTCATCTTCATCCAGTTTATTCTGCATGAATCCGGCAACTCATCGTGCCAACCAAGCTTCTCAAGCCATAATTGCTGGAACATGATCTTAATAGGTATCATAATAGGAGCGTTTAGTTGCTGCCGTGCGTTCTGGGAATAACACCTTGAATTTAAATACGTCTCGGGATGGTTGGTAGTACAGCCCTAGTAACGATATTACTGATCCACTGGTTTTGAATTCTCTGTACGTTTGTTGTAAATCTGTATCGACGATATCATCCAATAGGTGGGGATGATTGGCTGACCATTTTTTGAGTTTAAATCCTGTAGCGCCCAGGACTTTGATCAATTCATCTCGCAATGTTAATGCTTCGTTGAGTGTGTCTGCACCCGTAATTACGTCATCCACATACACATCTGATTTTAGAACTTCCGCCGTGATTGGATATTTGTGTTGGAACTTATCGGCGGTATAAGTTCCGTATGTTACGGTGAGCAATCGGTAGTGTTTTAGTTGCTGATCTGGCGATTCCCTCCAAAGTATCCGCTGATAGTCGGTGTCTTCTTTCCGAACCATTACTTGGCGGTACATTTTGATAATGTCCCTAGTGAACACAAATTTGTGCCTTGTATACCTCAATAAAATTTCAAACAGTAGTTGTTGAACTGTTGGACCAACAAGTAGTTCGTCGTTTAAGGATTGCCCTGTACTCGTCCTCTGGGACCCATTAAAGACAACCCGCAACTTTGAAGCATCTGAACCTTTGAATACTCCATGGTGAGGCAAATTAAACGTCTGGTTAGCAGGTTTATCAACTTCGTTGTGTGGTATGTGAGGCATGTGGCCCAATTGTTGGTGTTCCCGGATAAATTGGATGTATTCCGATAGTAGCTTTCTATTTGACCGCAATATTTTCTCTAAGGCATGAAATTGATGCAAGGCTACGTTGAATGATTGTCCTAGCAATGGAGGAGTTCTTTTGAATGGTAGTGCAATTGTTATTCTCCCACTTTCATTTTGCTTGACTGTGTTTGCGTAACGTTGAATGCACTCAGCTTGTTCTGGTGTGTAGTTGTTGGCTGATGGTATGCTTTCCGTCTCTCAGAATTGCCTAAGTGTCCTATCAATATCTACCTCCTGCTGCTCGGTGAGGTACACTCTTTGAGCGGAATTTGATTCATTGCCTTGAGATGAGTTTCCCCCAGCAATTATCCATGCTAAACTAGTATTCTGTGCTACTAGATTCTGTTGCTCGATTAGAATTTTTCCATCCTCCATTAGTTCGAAAAAATGATCACTTAACAACAGGATTAACAGGTCAACTGGTCTCGGTTTGTTGAACGTAGGATCCGCTAACTTAATGTCACCGCTGTTTGGTACGGCAACATCTAGGCATTGGTGGGTAAATTTGATGTGAGTTTAGTCACAACTAAAGCTTCGAATTGATGATTTGCCCTTGATCTGATTGTGAGAGTTGTGCTGCCCTTAGAAGTACCTGCGTTTGCCCCGCCAAGACCAGTAACAAGGACTCTTCTATTTGTCTTCGTTAAATTAAGCTTGTTCACAACTGATTCTTTTATGAACGATCTGGTTGAGCCTAAATTCAATAAACCTCGAATGGGATGCCAATTATTGTGATTACCTTGCAATTCGACCAACATGGTAGGTAAAATTGCGTTCGCGTTACCAACATGGTTGACCACTGCTGATGTGGAGATTTTCCCGGTAGTGGCGTTGTTGCTCTTGGTAGTCGATGCTTCAGCCTCATGTGAGGGTACCTTATTGGTTGTAGTTGGTTGATGGTCAACTTTCGTTTCATCATGATGGAGATGAACGAGAGTATGATGCCTACGTTTACAAAGTTGACATGTTCTCCTGGATCGGCATTGATACACGGAATGATTTCCTCCCAAACAGTTAAAACATTGTTGTTTCTCGTTGAGAAAGTTTCTTCGATCAGACACCGACATTGATTTAAAACGACCGCATTCAAATAGGTGATGACGATTCACGGTACATAAAATGCTAGGCAATGGTGTGATCTCAACATGAAAGACTTTTGACGACTGAGGCGGTTTATTGTCTGGTTTGCGACTTGTTGACTTGATTTCGGTTAGAGCGTCAACGCGATTTAGCAAAAAATCTAAAAATCCTTGCAATGTAGGAAAATCAACATCAGCGGTATGATATCTCCATGCCTTCCTTGTTTCATCATCAAGGCGATCCACTGCCATGAAAATGATCCATTGATCGCGAGCTTCAGCTTCCTTGCCTAAGGATTTTAGGCCTCGTACTACCTCGTCTATATTATCGTGGAATGCAACAAATTGCGAAGCGGTTGATTTACTGATCTTTGGTTGGTCGATAAATGACTTTATGTGGGCTTCAACGATGGGTTTCTTATTTTCGTATCTTTTGCTAGGCCGTTGGACTGCCTCGATGTAGTTGGCATCGTCCACTCGTAAATGACTAACCAGCTTGTATGCGTTACCTTTCAATAGGCCTTTTAAATATTTAAACATTTGTGCAGGCGATAGAGACACATGCGATGCACAGTCGACGAAAATATATCGTAAAACGACTGCCAGTCCTTCATATCTCCGTCGAAGGTAGGCATTGTTAAGGACGGCAACTTAAAGTCGGACTTTGGATTGGATTCTCCGCTGCTATCGAGTTGTTGGTCAGGACTAGCTGCTTGGTGAACTCCAGATTTTACACGCATCAATGCTTGTAGCTTTGGTATAATCGTATAATACTGGTTGTCGATTATGTCCATTTCGGATACGGCATTTGCATTTATACCAAACTAGCTGAGTTACCCGGCGTTGCACGGGAGGTATATAAGCATGAGTTGTATTTTCGAATATTTTGTAGAAAATGTCTGGATAACTCAGTAGTTCCGGAGACGTAAGCTAGAAGAGGTTCAGGTGGATCATTCAGAGGAGGCAAATTCACTTTTCCATTTGAACAACACATACCAGGCGATTCATTGTGAAACTTTAAAGCATGACAATACAAAGAAATGTTTTCCATTTGCCCAATTGAAACATTGTAATCATAGTCTTTCTCGTAATTGAATGCTGCTAACTTTAAATCACCTCTAAAAGTTTCTATTAATCGTCCATATCGTAACCGATCGACATCCAGCCGGGCCTCACGATGTTCAATGGTTTCAGTAGCTCTAGAAGAAGACATCTTGCTTCGAACGTTTGCAAGTCGTGTTTCGCGCTGTTTAGTTGTTTCATTAGCTCTAGAAGAAGATGTACTGCTTCGAACGTTTGCAAGTCGTGTTTCATACCGTTTGCTTAATTCAGCCACCCTTGCGGCTCTAATCTTCTTCGACTTTGCAGTTACCTGCCCAATTGATCTTTTTTTCGGTGGCATTTTTAAGCAAAACTGAAACGTGTAGCTAATTAATCAGGAATGACGGGCATTCAAAACAGAAATTAGTATTAATTTATCAAAACGGTTTTAATGTTCCCTTCGATACGTTTCACTGCGAACTGTGTTTGAAAATGTCTTTACGGATTTTTTTTTTAAACAAAATCAAATGTTATCTACAATCAAAAAGTAATCGTAGATTAACATGATTATAAATTGAAAACTTAAATCTAATAAGAATGTATATTCACTTGAAAAAGATTTAATACCTGGAAAATAATCACCAACAATTATTTTATTGCAATATAGCTAACTAATCGAGAAGAACAGCATCCGAAACACAAATTAATATTAATTTATTCAAAACGATCAAAACTACGTCCACTTCGATACGTTTTACCGCGAACTGTGGTTGAAAATGACATTTCGAAAAACAAAAGAAGTTTTTTCAAACTAAGGCAATTTTACACGTACAATAATTTGAATCCAAGGATGTTTCTTGTAGAAGATGCTATTTTCAAATATAAAACGCTAGTACTTTTCAAAGTAAATTAGTTTATACGTACAATAGTTTTTAGTACCTTTCCTAGAATTGATTTTATGAAACAATCATTGATTATTTAAGTAATAAACTAAATAAACTAATAAACTATTGGCGTTTAGTATGAAACTACTATTTTCATTAAAAGCGCCGGTTGCAATAGTGGATTAAAATAGAATGTTAATTATTTCTGAGGTTATGTGGAAATTAGAACTCGCTGACTATGGTACATTTCAAAACAGGATATGATAAATAGGATATCACTAAACAATACATGTCAAACCAGTAAAAATGGACTATTAGAATGGATAATATAGGTGTTCAGAGATTTGTCTTCAGTTAAAGTGATGAAAGATTGTCTTAAATTTAAATTAATAAAATTAATTTGGATAGTTAAATCAAATATAGTAGAGGTATGATTTGTGTATAACAATCGCACGCTAAATATCCTTTTTGGTGTCTAAATTTGCGGCTAAGGCGCTATTTCGGAACATTTAAATAATTGTATCTATACATGTAAAAATGAATTCTTGATCCAGGGTAGACTTCCGGGTTGGAGCATGTCACTAATTTCATATAACCTCTTTCTTAAAGTCATTCCCGTCAAAAAATCTTAAAAAAATTGAAATTTGAGAAAAAATTTGTACCACAGCCCCTAGACCCCGGGGTCCAGCCCCTTCAAAAGTAACGTGTGCTTGGTTCTGAACATGCAACATGTACATGGTAAAAATTTCATGGCGATCGGTAAACGGCTAAGGCGTTATTTTAGAACAATCAAATAATTGTATCTTTACATGTAAAAATGAATTTTTGATCCAGAGGTAAAAATGAATTTTTGATCCCCGAATTCGAACATGTCTCTTATTTCATATAACCCCTTTCCAAAACTCATTCTCGTAAAAAAAATTAAATTTTTGAAAAAGTTTGTACCATGGCCCCTAGACTCCGGGGTCCAGCCCTTTCACAATATCGTAAGATTGGTCCTGAACATGCCACATTTACATGGTAAACATTTCATGGCGATCGGTTGAGCGACTGAGAAGTCATTTTGGAATAATCAAATATTTGTATCAATACATGTAAAAATTAATTTTTGATCCAAGGCTGGGCCCCTCAGATTCGAACATGTCAGTAATTTCATATAACCAGCCCCATAAACTCATTTTCGTGGAAAAATTTAAAGAAAATTATAATTTTCGGAAAAATTTGTACTACAGCCCCTTGACCCCGGGGTCCAACCCCTTCCAAAATATCGTAAGGTTGGTTCTGGATATGCAACTTGTACATGGTAAAAATTTCATGGCGATCGGTAGAACGGTGTTGGAGTAAAACGGTAACATATATAAATATACATACATATATACAAACATCCATTTTTATATATGTAGAAGATATGGCGTCTTCCGTAGTGACGAATTCTGTATACAACTTATGCACGTTGTCACAACGTGTTCGTTAATCGCCATATGTTAGGTTTTTGCCGTTTGACTCGATGTAATTGGCCAGACGGGTAGTTGTCCCTTAATTATGCCTTTTCGTTTGGTAAACTTTTCCATTATACCACAAACTTTCAACACTGCACCACACAAAATTTGGGAAAACACGTTTTGATGGTCGGCGAAAATGGCGGACTACAATTGAGCTTGGCTTTTTTTATCATATAAGGTGATAATGTTGATTTTGATTTATCGGCTTCGATATCCGGCTCGAAGGACCACTTTGTACAGCTTACTTGATTGCTGCACTTACAATTTCACCGTACACACGTAGATAAATTTTTAGTTTATTCTCCGTCACCATCAAACTTTTTTTTTTAATTTTTTTTTTAATTTTTTTTTTGTTTGTTTGGTTTGAACGTTACTATTCATGTGGCCAAAATTTACAAAATAGTTCAGTGGTTATAATATTAATTCAATGATATTTAACTGCTATCCAACTGCTACTCAACTGCTATTCCACTTTACATTTAATTTTAATGATGAAATATGTATTTATTTTATTTATTGTTTTTTCCTTCTGTTCCTTCCTATATTTGGGATTTTACGTCTCTCAAGAACTCATTCAATTCAGCATATTCCTCCATTTTGTTGTCCGCTAATATTTCCTCTAACTGTTTGTTCATGAGTGTTTTGAATTTTATTCTCGTCCTGTCGGTATTTTGTGCATTCTTCTATAATGTGTCTTGCATCTTCTCTTATATTGCATATATCACATAAGTCATTTTCTTCTTTTTTAATTAATTTATAATATTTTTTATCAAATGTATGATTTGTTCTCAATCTAGTAATCCTTTTTATGTTACCACTATCTAGGTTTTTTTTTGTGAAACCAGGGTTTCTGTAAAACTTTGCCTCTTATATTTCTTCTGTGTTGTATTCCTTTTGTTGTTGTTCTGTTCAAAAATTCATTGTTCCATTTTATGTATAGTTCATTTTTAAATATTTTTCTGTTATCTTCTAATGGTGTTTTGACCTCGATTATTCTTCTTGTACTCGTTCCTTGTTTTGCCGCTACATCTGCTTCTTGCTTCATGTTTTGTATTTGTTTTTCAAAATATTTTGTGTTTGTTTTGCTTGTGTAATTTTTTAATGACATGCATGATGATAATGAGTCTGTTATGATCGTTAATTCCTTTATTTCGTTATAATTTGCTATTTTGATTGCTTCAAGGATCGCTATCATTTCAATTGTTTTTATTGGTATATGTTCTGCTATGTTGTAACTAAATGTCTCGTTATTATTACTATTATATATTCCAATCCCTCTTTTTTCATTTAATATTGAACCGTCTGTATATGATATTGCATGGCTGCTGTGTTCTTCTATGTAATCTATTGTCATATTCCTCAGTTGTATATTGTTGTATGTGTTATCTTTTAGTAGTTGATGTAGCCCTATGCTAATTTTTACTCTTGGTTCGTTGTTACTTCTGTTTGTTTCCTCTGGTTCCTTCATATGAAATTTATCCAATATATATTTATATTTTGTGTACACTTCTGTCAATCTTTCGTGTGCCTTGTTCTCCTTGATTTTGCGACTCAACATTGTATTATTATATATGTGTTTTGCTATATATGAATAATTATATAATTCGATCTTCAGGTTTATAGGCAGGTCTCCTGCTTCTGTTATCACCGCAGTTATTGGGGTGCTATTTACTAGGCCCAAACATGTCCTAATTCCGGTGTTAATTATTTTTTGTATGACTTCCATGTTTTTCTTGCTAGTTGTTACTATTGAACTGTATCTAATTCTGCTTTCCGTAATGCTTTTGTGTAAGTTTAATAAAGATGACGGATGAGCCCCTCCTTTTTTTCTTGCAAATGTTTTTATAATGTTGATCGCAAATATACATCTAGTTTTTAATAATTTGTGATGCGAATTAAAGTTTAGGTTTGTGTCTATGTTAAAACCTAGTGATGTAATTTGATTTTTTTGTTGGATTTCCGTGTTGTTTATTTTGATTTTGATTGTTTGATTTATCTTTCTTTTTTTTATGATCATAAATGATGTTTTTATGGGGTTCATGTTTAAATTTAAGTCCTCTAGCATATTGTTAAATTTTTGTATGTATTGGTTTGCTAACCTTTCCACTGCACTTATTTCCTTAGCCGTAATAACCATTATAAAATCGTCTGCATATTGTAGGATTTTTAGATCTTTGTTATTTATTGTATGTAGTTGACTGGTGTATATGTTGAATAAGTTTGGACTTAGTGGGTCACCTTGTGGTAAACCTGTACTTGTTATGGTTTCTAGTGTTTTGTTACCGGATTGTATTATTATCTTCCTGTTTATTAATGAGTTGTATATCCAATTAGTGTATTGGTGTGGAATTTTTAGTTTTTGTAATATTTCAATCAATTTATTAGTGTTCACTCTATCAAATGCTTTCTCGATATCCGTTGATATTATTATTGTGTGTTGATTTCTGTCTTTGTTTTTTTTAATATGTTTATTAAATGGTTTATGTAATCGGACGTTGATTTTCTCTTTCTGAAACCATAAAATGTTTCTGGTAAGATGTTTCGGTCTTTTATAGCTTTGTTCAATCTCGATTTTATTAGTTTTCCAGTTATTTTGGATATTGTTGAATAAAGGTGCATCCCTCTGTAGTTTTCGATTTCGTTAATGTTTTTGTTGGGTTTTGCTATCGGAATTAATTTTATCCTTTTCCAGATTTCTGGATATTCTTTTCTCTTCCATGTTTTATTGATGTGTTCCGTAAGCTTGTTAATATGATTATCTGTTAAATTTTTTAATATTTTGTATGTTATCTTATTAATGCCTGGGGCTGTGTTTTTACTATTATATATTATCTCTTTGACTTCTTCTGGGTGGAATTCGTTGTTGTTTACATATACTATTGATAAAGTGATTTGTTTTTCTTTTTCTATTATTGTTTTTGTTATGTTGTGTTCTAAGAACTTTTTCATATTGTTTTCGTTATTGAAAATGTTGCTTCTTTCCGTTTTTCTGTTATTAAATATTCTTACTTTATTCCATATGTCTTTAGGAATTACGTTAGGATTTATGTTGCTTATGAATTGATTCCAGGATTTCTTTTTTGATCTTTTTATTTCTAGTCTTAGCTTGCTTGTTGCTTTTTTTAACTCGATTTCAATGTAGATGTTCCTTCTATTGTTGTTATATAATTTGAGTTTTTGTTTTTTTATCTCCCAAAATTTTCTAATTGATTCTGTCCACCATGCTTTTGGTATGTATTTGTTCTTATGGTTTATTGTTTTTGTGTTGTTTTCGATTATTTCCTGTAATTCATTGTCGTAGTCTATCAAGTCAAATGTGTATGCTGGATTTAATTTCAAGATCTCTTCTGTTGCTTTTTTGTAGTTGATTCTGGTTATAATTTGATTTGAATATGCGTTTGCGTTTTCTAAATTAGTTCTGATGGGTATGTGATCTCTGAAACCAATTTTAACTTTATCCGTGTACCATTGTATTTTATGTATTATGTCCTGAGTTGCAATCGATATATCAATAGCCGAACTTCGACCATGTGGTCCCATCCAAGTATGTTCTCCAGTATTTAACATTATACATTTTGATGTTGTTATTGTTGGCTATTGTTTTTCCTCTGCAATCTTCTTTACTATTTAATTCTCATAATGAGTGATGTTCATTTATGTCTCCGATAATTATAGTGTTATTATTGTTGTTGTTATCTTTTATTAGCCTTTTGAATTTTTCTTCTATTGTTTTGTTGTTTATATTCGGTGGGATGCATATTCCGATGATGTTTAGTATGTCATTATTCGTGTCTATTACCTGGATTTTTATGGTTTCTATTGGTTCATATCTTGCGTTGATTACAATTTCTCTTGAATTTATAAACTTGGAAACTATAAATCCAACTCCACCGTAATTATCCGGCCTATGTTTTAAATATAATCTTTTATTCGTAAATTGAATTCTATTGTTGTCGTTGGTCCAAGTTTTGCTGAAAAATGTGATATCTATCTTCTCCTTTCTTATATAATGGTCTAGTTCGTCTTTATTTTGTTTTATACTTCTTATATTTATTTGCATTATGTTTAGTGGATTATTCATTAAAGTTGTTAAATTGATTGAATAATTTCTTTTTATTCATGACTATTTTGTCCATTTCCTGTATTTGTTCCAAACTTTTCATTATTGCTAAGTCGGATTGGGCTCCATTAGATGTTGGATTTATGTAACTCTGGCCTGTTGTCTGAATTTTTCTATTAATATTTGTGATATGTGATATAATATTTTTCATCTCAATTAATTCGTCTTTTAATATTTGGTTGTCATTCATCATTTTCGTTTTCATAAATGCCATCTCGTTTTTCAATGTTTGTTGATGGTGGGAAAGTGTTCTTGATTTATATTGAATTCCTTGGCTCTGCGCGGCTTTACCTCGTTTCTTGCTTCACCATACAGCATTCTTTTCGTTATCATCACATAAGTAATTATTGGTTAAATGGTTTCCTCCGCAATAATAACATTTGCTGGAATTTTTACAATCGTTTTTAGTGTGGTCCTGTTCCGAGCAGTTGATGCACTTTTGTTTCCCATGGCAATATTTTTGTGTATGACCGTATATTAAACATTTTTTACACATTAAAGGTTTTGGGATGTAGTATGCCACAAGTCTATTGACTTCATAAATGGTTACATTATATGATAGGTTAGTTGATCTAAAAGTGATTTTGATAGCTGTTGTAGGTTCGACTTTTTTTCTATGTTGTTCCATCTGTTTATGCGTTCTAATTTGGTTATTTTTGATTTTGACGTTATGTTCTTTTCTAATATAGCCAAATTCGTAGTGGTAGGAATTTTGTTTATGAATCCAATGGATTCCAGCATGAAATTTGGTACATATGCTGTGTATTGATGTAGCCTTTCTAGATCTACATTGTTTAAAATTTTATTCGCTGTATCCATATCTCTAGCTTGTACTTTTACTCGGTTTTTTCCGTATTGTTTAAACGATAAAATTTTTCCGAAATTTAGTTCGTTTAATTTTTCCGCGATTATTATGTCGTCGTCATTTCCTTTTTCTCTATTACGACGTAATATGGTCCTGCGTCCCCCGGTTGATATTTATTGGTGTTATTTTTCGTAAATTTTCTATTTATGTTGTCTGATTTCTTTTCTTGATTATTTATTCTTGTTGTGTTGTTTTTATTTATGGCCTCAAAGCCCTTAAAGCCATTTTCTTTTATAACTGTATCTATCTCTTCGTCGTCCATCTTGGATTCGTCGTTTGTGGAAA
This sequence comes from Nephrotoma appendiculata, assembly GCA_947310385.1. Lineage (NCBI taxonomy): Eukaryota > Metazoa > Arthropoda > Insecta > Diptera > Tipulidae > Nephrotoma > Nephrotoma appendiculata. The sequence continues at coordinate 131,702,370 of OX371224.1, read as the reverse complement.
TTTTTATTTTGTCGTCCATCTTGTTTACTTCATTTATTGTTTTATAATTTTTCTTAATTATTTTATGTTTCAATTTGATTATCCGATTATCATATTTAATAAATTTATTTTTGTTGTTTCTGCTGTTTATCTCTTTACGTTTCCTATCATTATTATTGTCTTTATTTATGTTTAATGTTGGAGACGCCTGCGCGTCATCCATGTATTTACTGATTTCTATTGTCTTTATTTTTTGTGTTTGTTCACTTTGTCACTAATTTATTTAATTATTGTTATGGAATGCTTCTGGTTTATATTATCAATTTTATTTTCACTCTTATTTGTTTGTTTTTCGCACTTTTTCACCTTTAGAAAATTCTATAATATTTTGATGTTAGTCATTCAAATGTTACCATAGAACTCCCTCATCAAACTTGTTCTAATTATTTTTACATAAGTCATACCACACGAAAGACGAAAAACAATATACTAACATAAATTGGTATTACCCACAATGCTCATGTAACCTTATTTATGGTATTTGGATACATGTAATCATTTTGTAATTCTATTTTGACATGTTGACGGAGTTATATAAATGAATGTGTTCTTTTGGGTTAACAGAGTAAAAAATAGAGCGAAATAGATTAATCTCTATACAATACGATAATAATTGAATTTAATTACATTATAGCTAACTAACTAATTTAATTTATTTAATTTATATTTAAGTAGCGATGGTTTGCTGGAATACTATTATCGTGAATACGAAGTCAATCATGCATATTGGTCAAGGTAAATTGTTTTATTTTTGGATGTGCTTTTGGACACCCGTTCATCTTACCATGGTGAAAGGGATGTCAGAGGTTTAGCTATTTTCGCATAATCTTTTATGAAACGTCGATAATAGCGTAACATACCTAGGAATGACCTTATTTTTTGAGATATATGGGTGGTGATAATTTTTTTATCGATTCATTTTTTTTATAATTCGGTATAATACCATTGGATTCTATAATAAATCCTTAAAATTCTACTTCATACTATAAAAATACGCATTTGTCTAATTAGGCTTTCATATTTGCAGATTCTAAAATTTGAACAGGATTTTCATATTTCCAAAATACTCCTTTTGGTCTTTACCAAAAATTATTATGTCGTCAATTTAGACATAATATAGACTTAAAATGTTGTCCAATGATCTTTGAAAGATTGAACGGGCATTTTTTAGTCCACAAGAGAGTCTGACGAATTTATACTTTCCGTTAATGATAAAGAAAGCTGTTTTCTCTATATCTGAGTCCATGAGCGGTATTTAATGGAATCCACTTGATCCATTGACGTGTTGAAATATTTTTTTTTGAAATATGTGCGTATTTCCCCCTAATTCTCGTATAGTATAAGTTAGTTTGGTATCCCGTTCCGCGAAAGGTTCTTATATTTATTTTATTAACGCTTTATATTGTTTTAATGAGATTTTGATGTTGGGATAAATAGTCAGATGTCCTTCATCTTCACAATCAATAAAGTTGAATATTTTTAACAAATTTTTCCGTTTTTCATAATAAATTTTTTTGAAAGTGAAGATTTACACTTTTAGGCTGTTGAAAAGTTTTATGTCATATATAATTTGTCGGAAACTTCACATTTGTTTAAATTGAACAAACACCAAGGTTTAAAAATAATTTTAAGTTATCTTACATTAGTAATAAAACAAATAAACATGTAAACCAAAATCAGACCGTAAATAAGGAAATTATATTTTGGTTGTTGATTGCGCCTAATTTTTCAACAGTAGTAACTAAATTACCAATTTTTTTTTATCCTTGTCAGTGTTTTAATTCGCATACACACAATGGCATAGAACCGTGCAAACGACGAATAAATTATTGCGGTAATTTATCTCGTGGTTAAAGAACGGGTAGTTGATTATACAAAAAATATTCTGCATAACTAAAAAGCTCACTTTTTGCTATTTCCGTGAATTACATAGAAATACCTGAGTTTTTTTTTTGCATATTTTATAAAGGTATTCATCTAGAAAGAATATCCTTAAAAAAAAAAAGAAAAGCGAAAATAGATAAATCGCAGGTGAATAAAATTTTATTATTTCTCTGGGTAAATAAACCAAACACATGACCAAATAACGGTAGAGTAGTTGTTGGTAATGCTGGGTTCTAAATCAGTAGACGTGATGATTATATTGATTAGTCCCTCTTGAAATATTAAAGATGTGTGAGAAGGAGTGGTACCTTTTATGGATTCTTTTATTCTCTCAATGTAAGGTAAATTAATTATGTATGTACATATTAAACGTAAACGCAAGTAAATTGATTAGAAAATGTAGGCACTCAAACTCAATTACCCAATTAATAATTTATTTTAACACGTGGAAATCGAAACCTATAAAAATTGAAGAAACCCTATACTGTGAATGCTTTGATAGAAAATCTTATTAATTTCACTGTAATAAATTACCGCAACATCATAAAATATTGTAATATCTAATAATTTATATTTTTGGGTTTAGAAAGAGTACCGCAACCAGTGTTGATGTTTGATAAATCTAATTAAACTCTTTATCAGTATGGAACATAAGCCCAGTAGAAAAAAAACAGGGAAAATTTGGGAAAATTGTAAATTATGCGCGCTTGCCATTAACAGTAAATTTTAGAGTACTTTGTGGTTGTTTTAATGATTTTGTTGAAAATACGTCAGTTAACAAAATAATCTTAGCCCTTAACGATTTTTCTCTTTACAAATTGCTTGTACGAATTTAAGTTCGAAGCATTGAAAGCTTTTGGGATCAGTGCGTGATGGGGGTCGGATACCTGCCACAGGAAATCACCTGATGACCCAGCCATTTTTTTTCTCTGTCTTAATTTACCGCTTTATAATGCTGTGTTACAACTTAAGCGACGTTTTTCCATGAGTTTTTTCATTATGAAGTTTTGTGACATAGAGTATTGATTAAACATCTGAAAAATATATCAATAACCAGCGCGTTCAAATACCCAACAGAATGGCTGGAGTTTGCAATGGCGAGGATCAAACCGAAAGGGTTCATTGAAAAAAGTGGAGTACCTGTCGAAATTGAATGTAAATAATATTGACGTCGATGAGCTAAAAACCCGTTCGAAACGCATTGATGAATTACTCAAGGAATTCACACATATTGTTGATGAAATATCCGAGATCGACCCGGAAGCAGAATCCAGGGGCCCTATTCATGAATACGGTACGAAAACAAAAGTACAAAATTCATATTTGAATTGAATTAGGTTCGTACGATTCTTATTTGAAATTGAATAGGAATCTTGTACTTTCGTTTTCGTATCGTATTTAGGAATAGGGCCAGTTATAACGATTTCGAGCAAAAATATTTTTTGCCACCGTTACACGATGGGCAACAAAAATGTTCCAGTTGTGCGGCTCTGCGCTGATCCAACATAGCGTGATAATAGAGTCAGTCCAATAGAAATAACGGTTGACTTTTAATTGGTCGAAAACATCTTGCTTGAGCCGACTGACCAGATCAGTCATAAGCTTAGCCGCTAAAAGTTCTAGTCGAGCAATACTGACCGTTTTTGTTGGGGCCACCCTTGATTTCGCGCACACCAAACGGCAAGAAATTGACCTGTCATCATGAACGCATCGTAAATACACACAAGTACCGTATGCTTTTTCACTTGCATCTGAAAATGAGTGAACTTCTATGAACTTGGGGTTGCCCTTCAGCAGGACGAATCGAGGAATGCAAATTTCTTTAAGAGCTGTCATTTGAGCTCGGAAATTAATCCATTTCAAGGCCAATTCATTACCTAATGGCTTGTCCCAATCGTTCTTCATTTTCCACAGCTCTTGATAAAATATGTTGGCCAGAGTGATTACCGGACATACAAGGCCTAATGGGTCGAAAAGGCTTGCCATCTCAGACAAAACGACTCTCTTGGTAACAGGTGCCGTTGATTGTGCCAACTGGTATGTATATCGAAAGACCTCTTGCTTAGGTTGCCAAATTATGCCCCTATCATGGTTCTCACGTCACCCACATCTCGCCGTGACGCGTTAAGTCGTGTGACTAGTCTTTTGGTATTATAGTTCTCGCCTATATTTTGGCGAGAGCTGTGCGCAGGTGTTGTGCGTTGTTTTGTGTATTATGACAGTTTCCATTAATTGTTAAGTTGGCAGCACTGTTAAATTGAATTATTTTGACAATATCAGTTTAATTTTGGATTTTATTTGATTATTAAAAATTTTGTGATTTATTAAAAATATATTTATTAGTTTGAAATAAAAAAGTTAGCATATCGCTATTGCTAATCATGTTAAGCAGCGTAGATTTATTTTTCTCCGATGACATTGAAGAGGAAAACGATAATGTTGCTCATGTTAGAAGATGTTTGAGAGATAATTCCAATCCGTTTGCGCTACCAGAAGACAAGTAAGTTTCTTGTGACTAAGAACGTTTTACATTATATTGTATTAAATATATGTATATGAATTTGTTAAAATTTTAGATTTATCAAAAATTTCCGGTTAAACAAATATGCATTCCAACACTTACTCGACGACCTGAGTAACAAATTTGAACCTGCGGTTCGCACATCATCTATACCACCCATCCTTAAACTTTGTGCTGCTCTTAGATTTTTTTCAACCGTGAGTTATCAATAAAATATTGGTAAAGATTTTCATATCGGTATGGCACAATCAACAACTTCTACGGTGATCAAAGAAGTGGTAAATTTGATAGAGCAACATATATGTGATAAGTGGATTTTGGGAATGAATGCTACCGAGAAATTGGATTGTAAAATGTATTTCATGACCAAACATAAAATACCTGGAGTAGTGGGGTGCGTTGATGGTACGCATATCAGGATTATCGCACCCGGTAAAGACGAACGGCACTTATTCTATAATCGAAGAGGATATTAAAGTTTAAACGTAATGATTGTAAGAAATCGGATAACCATATAATAACTTGGAAAATATTTTTCAATATATTTCATTTGTTTGCTTATTTTTTAGATATGTGACCACAAGCTGATCATACGGTGCGTTGATTCTCGACATCCTGGGGCAAATCATGACTCCTTTGTGTGGAACCATAGTGCGGCAAATAGAAGTATGGCTCAAGATCATGAAAATAGGAATTGCAATAACTGGCTTCTTGGTAAGTATATAGTATTTTAATATAAAATTTATTTGCATACATAGTATAAACCACTAATTTTAATTATTTATAGGTGATTCGGGATATCCATTACTGCCATTTTTAATAACGCCATATAAACAAGCTACTACGGGAAGTCGTGAAGCAAAATTTAATAAATTACATTCTTCTGCAAGAAATGCCGTGGAAAGAACTATAGGTGTCTTGAAATCTAGGTTTCTTTGCTTGCTTGGCGCCAGAGAGCTACATTATAAGCCTAATAAAGCAAAGCAAATCATCAACGTTTGCTGCGCGCTACACAATATGTGTAGATTTTATAATGTAAGTTTCCCAGAATACGAAACAGAGGGTAGTGGTAACTCCGAAATTGAAGTGGATTCAGAACCATCTATGGCGAATGTCAATTTGTTGCAAGAGGGACAAAGAATACGCAATGAAATTATGAATAGTTTATAGTATATACATTATCTTTATTAATAAAATAAACATAAATAAAATTCAAATTCAATATAGGTAATAAATTCAGTTATTTGAAATTCAGATTTCATCTTTGTTTCATAAATAAATAATTATAAAAAATCACAAATTTTGCCTATTATTAAATGATTCATTCTTCAGAATCGCTAGACGAGCAGGAGTCACGACGGGTTATACCTAATTTTCTCTCCTCTAGTTCTAACTTTCGTTTTTTAAGATTTAATTTTTGTACTATTTGGTTTTGTTTGTACTGCTCATTTCTTTGTTGTTGTACAAACTGGTTTTGTAGGAACTGAAACTTTTTTTCTTTTACGAGGGTATATCAAAAAGTCTTGCAATATCATATGAAAAAAACGAGTGAGTGAGACAACAATATATTTTTCAAAACCATTTTTTGTCACGATGAAACTTCTAGAAGAACATTTCGATGTAAATTTTACGGTTCGTTTGTTTTTGTCAATTTAGTAACATGTGTTTTGAATTTTTCTTAAAATGAATGAAATTGAATATCGCGCCGTTACTAAATTTTTCTATAAAGATGGACGAAATGCAATTTATATATTCAACTATATATCAAAAGTTTACGGCGAATCTGCACCATCATATGCCACAGTAACAAAGTGGGTAAAATTATTCAAAAGTGGTTGGGAGTCATTATAAGACGATAACCGCTCGGGTCGGCCAGCAGATGCTATTAGCCATGAAAACGTAATTTTGGCTGATTCTATTGTATTGGAGGACCGGCGTATTTCTGTTCCGCGGTTAGCGTGGAGACTTTCTCTTTCATACGGTACCACATATACTATATTACATGACCACCTTCACATGTCGAAAGTAAGTGCGCGATGGGTTCCCCGTTTGTTGAATGCTGAACAAAAAAAAATGCGTGTTTAAACTTCAAAGGCGATTTTAGATATGTACAAAGCAGATCCAGAAAATTTCTTGGGTAACATAATAACAGGCGATGAAACATGGCTTCATCACTGGGATCTGGAATCCAAACAAGAATCGATGCAATGGATTAAACGTAGTGAACCACCACCAAAGAAATTCAAAACTCAACCGTCTGCTGGTAAGGTTTTGGCAACAATTTTTTGGGATGCTGAAGGAATTTTGATAATCGATTATATGCCACCGAAAACCACAATCACAGGCATATATTACGCAGAGGTTTTGCGAAAATTGAAAAAAGCGATCCGGGAAAAACGGCCAAGGAAAGTTAGGAAAAAAATCTTGCTTCTTCACGACAATACACCAGTGCGCAAGGCTAATATTGCTCAAGCTGCATTAAAGGACTGCGGCTTCGTGGAAATTCCGCATCCACCGTACAGTCTAGACTTGGCACCCAGTGACTACTTCTCTTTCCCAATTTGAAAAAAACACTAAGGGGCCGGAAATTTTCCAGTGACTATGAAGTACAGTCTGTTGTAAATGAATATTTTATGGAGCAAAAGAAATCTTTTTTTTTAGAGGGTTTAGGTAAGTTAATTGATCGATGTGACAAATGTATAAACCTTAAAGGAGATTATGTCGAAAAATAAAAATATTGCTGTCTCTCTCACTCTTTTTTTTCATATGATATTGCAAGACTTTTTGATTTGCCCTCGTAGTTCACATTTTTTTTGGAATAATATTGTAAATTATATGTATTTTTTTTAAAATTGTAAGTATTTCTGTTTGGTGGCCAGTTTGTTTCTGTAGCAGTTGCAATTGCTGTTTGTTTGCATCAATGGTAGTTGGTTTTGGCTTCGGTGTGGTAACATTATTGTGGACGGAATTTAAATCACCTTCATTGCTGAGCTCTCCAGCATTATAATTTTCATCTGAAATATTTTCAATAGACCGTAACACCGGTATTGAAGCAGATGATGAAGCGATATTAGTTTCAAGCGTCACAGCATTTATGCTTGAGGAACCACTACACATTCCATACGTGTTACCGCTCGGGGCGCCAGATTGGTTTTAATTAATTAGGGCATCGACTTGTTGTTCGAGCGGCGTTAACGAATTAAGCGAATTTGGCCCACCTCCAGTTGCACGAACCTCCTCTTTATTTTTTGCAATTTTATGCTTAACATTTCTTTTGTAATCATTCCAAACCTGTAAATAAATATTGAATTAATACCAATAATAACACATTACTTTTATAACAACTTGCTTTTCTCCATTCTATGGGTTCTTTTATAGGGGTTCCTAGGCAATTTAAAATTACGGCTACCTCTTTCCAAAAATCGTTAACTGACGATTTGGTTTTACCTAGGTTTGGAAAACCTCTCGCTATATCCGGGTTTTGTTCCATTTTTTCAACCAATTTTGAAAATTGGTTGAAATTGGTAATTTTAATTTTTTGCCTAAAAATAAGTAGCATAAAATTAATAAGTTTTAAAATAATAATAAAATTTAAAATAAATACGAACTGTGTGTTTTTGCCGTCCATCTTGTTTTGTTGATGACAGAGAAATAAAAAATTTCTATGAACTCACCGAAAAAATTTCGGTGAGCATATTTGACATTAGACTCACTCACTGGGAGAACCATGATACAACAAAATAAAAAAAGGGAGCAGAGTCGCCGGGTGACTCAAATGTGAGAACCATGATAGGGGCATTAATCCCAAAGTTTTGATGACCTCTTGATCGTCGATTTTCATAAATTTCTCGCGATAGTGGAGCTCAATTGGTGACACTACTGTTTCTCTGTTAGAACAAAATTTGCTCAGTGTTAAAGCTCCTTTTTTCAGAATTGCGATCGATTCGCTCATAATTTCGGTCAGCTCATGGATCGAATTCGCTCCAATCATCATGTCGTCCACATAAAAACTCTGTCGAAGTACTCGAGCACCGATGGGAAATGCTGCTTGCTCGTCATCTGCTAGACGGTGTAATGTCTTAATTGCAAGGTAAGAGCCGGCCGCTGTCCCATAAGTCACTGTGCAGAGTCGGAGAATTTTCATCGGATCGGTTTTCTTCTCACGCCACAAAATCATCTGAAAGTTATTGTCAGGAGATCCTACTCGAACTTGGCGGTTCATTTTCTGGATGTCGGCTGTTAAAACGTACTGGTACAACCTGAACCGCAACAATATGCTGAATAAGTCATCTTGAATTTTAGGGCCTGTGTGCAAAATATTATTAAGGGAAATGCCCGAGGAGGTCTTGCACGACCCGTCAAAAACCACACGTAACTTCGTACTGGAGCTAGACAATTCCATCACGCAATGGTGTGGTAAAAAACAATGCGGGACCGTTGAATCAAAATCATGAACAGTTTCTAAGTGCCGCAACTGTTCGTACTCTCTGATGAAAGCGGTGTACATTTCCTTCGCCTCAGGCTGTTTCTCTAATCTTTTCTCCAAACTTAGAAAACGTTTCATAGCGATTCCCATCGATTCCCCTAGAACCGAAGGGTCTTTCGAGAATGGTAAACGAACTACGTACGATTCATCTGCATTGCGGTGAGTGTGGAGTGCATAATGGTCCTCACACTCTTGAGCTGTGGAGCTCATCTCGACTTTAGCAAAAGGGAGACTATCAACCTCCCAGAAACGTTGGACCATCTCGTTCAATGATGGTTTGGGTGACTCGATTTCTGATAATGTTCGATCACAAAATAATGATGTTGATGTTTGATCATTTTTGGTACTTCCGCCAGTTGCATATTACTTGGAATCTCCAAGTCCTTTGTTGAGATTGGGATCGCTGGATGTGTTTCAGAGATTTTTGGTAAGACAGCTGCACAAATGTTTGTCTTTCGCTTAGGAAGATTTAATGTTTGAACAAACCACTCCGTCACAAAATTAGCTGTGGCTCCACTGTCTAAAACAGCCCGACATGGAACAAGCAGTCCATTTAAATCTGCAACATTTACTATTGCAGTGGCCAATACTGCTGGCTTATCGCTAAATCCCTCAGCAACCATACCAACATGCAAAGATTTAGCAGTAAAAGATGGCGTATTTGATGGATCACTGGACGATGACTCAAAGTGCATCATAACATGGTGCTTCGTGTGGCATTTACTGCATTTCTTTGCTTTGCAAAACCGTGCTGAATGTGCTGCTTCCAGACATAACACGCAGATATACAGGCGTTTGATCTCCTCATAGCGTTCCAGTGGTGACAGCTCAATGAACTTTGGACATTTCGAAATCGTATGATCAATGGCGAAACACTTGCACAGCAACCTGAATTTGAAGTCGTCAATGCAATATGCGTCTTATTCGAGTGCAGAGAATTTCTTGTTGGAATTGGTTTTGACTTACTCGACTGCTGTTTGTTATATTCTAATTTTTCTAATGTCATAGAACGCTTTTCTAGAAAAGAATGAAACTCATCCCGTGTCGTCGTCTCTTCCCATTTTTTTGATTGTATTGGCGTCCAACTTCGCCAAAATTAAACAAATCATAAAATTTTCAATTAACTCCACATTAGATCCTAAGGATTTCAATGCACGATAGTGGGAGCTGACTTGGTCCACCATATCACGTAATCTTTCAGCAGCTACCTTGTGAATGGTCTCTAGTTGGATGATGTCGTTTATATGCGACTGCAAAATGAGTGACTTATTCTCATAACGAGTTGTTAATGCCTTCCAAGCTGCTTTAAAATTCGCTTGAGTCGATTCCATTTTCGAAAGAGTACGCTTGGCGGAACCAGATAAACACGATCTTAAAAATCGAAATCTGTCAACGTCTGTTAGCTCTATGTTACCTCGATAATCATTAAGTTAAATTCGTTCTTAAAATCGATCCAATCACTATAGGCGCCAGAAAATCTTGGTGGTTCCAGCTTCGGTAGCCTTACGGCTTTCGTTGCGACCACTAACGATTGATTTTGCATGGTGGTTTCCAAGGCTTCTTTGGGTTTTGATTTATCAAGCTTTTCATCAATTAAAGCTGTGATCTCGGCTTTAGCATCAATATACCTTGATTCAAAATCTGTAAACCTCGAATCAACGTCATCCTCATCCTCATCTTCAGACTCGACATTGTCCAATATTTGGTCTTCCATCTCTACAAATCGTCTGTAGTGCGACTCCAACTGCTCGATCTGGACTTTAAGCTTAGCCATATTTGCCTGTTGGAAATGTGCAGTTACCCAAGTTGCCAACTTATCAACGGCATCTACTGACATTGTTTGCGATCTGCCTAGTCGCTTCCGTTCAGCTGCCCTTTGCTTTTTCTTTTTTTCCTTGTCGGCCATTATTCCAGTTGAGCACGGAAAAATACGAAAATTGAATTAGTAAACAAAAATGAAAATAGAATAGCACCGCTCCTACAGAAAGAAATATATTTACCGCTATGCTACAATCTAGTCAGCAACTGATTTGCTCGGTTGATTAATACACCAATATTCAAGGCCGCCAATGAAATGTTGTACAGCACGAACAGTTTCGGTAATAATATAAACTCGAACAAAGATGATTCCGTTATCCGATCGTACGATTTTTTGATTAAAAGAACGTGGTTGCCAAGTTAGAGTATACCAAAAACAATTTTTTGGAGTGTAGTTCTTACCAGCAAAAAACACTGGAATCCGCCTTACTCCTTTTTGGTATATTCACTCCACGTCAAAGAAAAAATTAAAACACAACGGTCGATCGAACTTGGATCCGCGCAATGGTACTATTTTTTTACTAGACCAAACTGCTTATGCTAATGATGAACGCGCACAAACACAATTTTTCCTCCTTCCAATTAATCGAAAAATAATCTTGATAAATGTCCACGATTAAAACCTGTAGTAAACTACGCTCTGCTACCAATTGTTTTTATTCACGTAAAAAACCTTAAAACCGCCGTGTTTAATTATCAGAGTAAAAATACACACTTGGATTATTATTTGTATTAATATATAATTTATTCACCAACTGCATATAAAAATGATCCGATATGAAAGAGAAAAAATTGCGACTGACTCGAAAAATATAAAATCAAATTGAATTTACAATTAATAACGGTACCTATTTTATAAAACAGAAAAAACCTGAGTACGAGAATTTATACACAGGGTGGTAATTATATTTTTTGCCTATACCGGGAAAAGCAGGCATAATTATCGCATGCAATATTTATGCCTGCATAAAAACCAGGAAGGTCTTTTCGAGAATAATTCATTATAAACAACAAAACATATATATATATATATATATATATATATATATATATATATATATATATATATATATATATATATATATATATATATATAAATATATATATATATATATATATATATATATATATATATATATATATATATATATATATATATATATATATATATATATATATTGCATTTAAATAGAGAGACGAGCCCAATTCTTAACAAACTGAATGCATGTTTAAAGTCCTCCAATTTGTGGAAACATGTCAAGGTATTACATTTTAGCAAGAATATGCGTGTCATGTTGCAAAATGATCAATCTGGAGACATATTCTCTAAACAACTCATTGATATTGGTAAAGGCAAATTTCCTATAGACATGCTGACTGGCCGCATCATCTTTCCTGAGAGTTTTTGCCAGATAACGCAATCAAAAGCTGAACTCATTCAAAAAGTGTTTCCAAATGTTGCTCAAAATTACTTACATATTCCATGATTGGTTGAGCGAACGAGCTATACTGGCTGCCAAAAACACTGATGTAAATGAACTAAATTTAAATTTCAAAATCCAAGATGACATCCCTGATGAAATGAGGACATATAAATCAGTTGATACGGCAACTAATGAAGATGATATCGTGAACTATCCACCGGAATTTTTAAACTCACTTGATTTGCCAGGATTGCCGCCTCACAATCTTCAATTAAAGGTTGGATCTGTAGTTATAATGTTGCGAAATATTAACCAACCGCAACTTTGTAACCGCACACGATTAGCGATAAAAAAATTACTGAATAACGTAATAGAAGCAATCATATTGAAAGGAAAGTATAAAGGAGAAGACGTTTTGTTACCCCGCATCCCAATGATTCCGACTAACGTACCGTTCGAGTTTAAATGATTACAGTTCCCAGTACTGCTTGCTTTCGCTATGACTATAAACAAATCCCAGGGGCAGTCATTAAGTGTTTGTGGTATTAATCTAGAAAACCCATGTTTTTCGCATGGTCAATTGTATGTTGCCTGTTCCCGTGTGGGAAAACCATCTGCTCTGTTTGTTTACGCGCCAGGTAATCAAACAAAAAATATCGTGTACCATAAAGTACTACAATAAAAATGAAACTTAATTTTTATTTTATGACATAAATGTAATTGTTGACTTATTGACTTTCTTCTTCTTTTTTTTATTTTACTAGATGACCCGGTGTCCCGAATAGCAGAATAAGTATTAAAAAAAATAAAAAATTAAAGAATCGACTGTTAGGCGGTACGAAGTTCGCCGGGTCAGCTAGTAAATTTATATATGTATATAAAAAGTAAATTGGAAATCGGTCGAGCCGGCTAAATTTGTGTAACGCTAGAAAAACAAACGTATAAAGTTGAAAGTGGATCCAGAAGCGGGCGAATCATCTTAAGGAACACGAGACTTATCACCATCCTGTACGTAAATTTTGTCCACGCTAGTTATAAATTATTCTATCGGGTGTGTTGTGTTGGGAAGTACAGTTTTTTTGCGTAATTGGTTTTGGTAAACTGAAAATTTTTTGACATTATTAAAAAAATGTAATAATCGTTATTGCATATAGAAAATAAGAAAATTGAAAATTATTTTGGATCCAAAATTTCAATAATTGTATTAATTTAGTTGAATAAGCAATAATTTGTTACATAAAAATGACGTATTTCTAACAACTAGAAAATAATATAAAAATTATTTCAGTTATATGTAAAAAAGAATTATTACGCATAGCCGGTGTAATAATTTGGTTGCATTCAGAATACTGTCAAAATTATTACAATAGAAATAATTATCACAATATTCGGATGAGTCCTTTATGTTATTATACGCAGACGTTTTAAAAAAAAAAAGGTTTTTTCGCATACTAACGTAAAAGTACTTGCGAACCCTGTCTAGACCGATGCCCCTAATAAATAAAAGTCAAATTATAAAGAAAAAATGAGTTTTATTAAATTTTGACAAATAAAATTTTTCTCGAGAATCGAATTTGCTGTTGTTTTTATTCGAATTTGCTATTTTAGTTCGAGTCTACTGTGTGCGAGAGTTGTTGTAGTACTGTGATAGAAATTTGATAGTGTAGCTATACAGCACATATCCTGTTTACGTTTCGTATTCTGAAGTATATAAAGTCCTTATATTGAGCTAGATAAATCTATCCGTAAGATTATTACGTTATCCTTTTTTAAATTTTCTTTGCTTGGTCGAAGGACATTGCTTTTATTATAAGTATTCGTGATGCTTTATAGAATTGCTTTCTCGTTCCTAACTCGAGAAAATATGAAAACAGTAAAAAGAAATTGCAACAATAAACCCAAAATATTTTCTATGATAATGTATATTGTCTTTCTGCTTAGAAATTTCCACTAGGATGCGCTCGATTTGTTTTATTTGTAAAGAAACTGTTTTTACCCTTTCAGAAATCGTCCAATTTATAGTAAGATTTATATACAACCCTCTTTGGTACAAACATCAAAAAAAAAAAAACGAAACTGTATACAAATACGTTAAGCTAAAATCAATTACACCAGAGTATATTAGTAAAAACTTATTTGAAGTAATAAATCGTGACCGTTTTTTACTCAATTATAAAACGTTTGGTATCCAGCATTTATATTCTTATAATCAAGTTTATAATGGACTTTTATCTCATTCATGTCACTTTTCCACAATAAGGAACTCAGATGGGCTAAGTATTGCGAAATAATTAATTAATTGCGAACATTATTGTCGGTACATCATGTTAACGATGAACTATGATGGTAGGTTTTAAAGTATTATCGAAAAAAAATACTTCACTCAGTATTAAGTAGGTTTCTGAACGGTGTAACATATTTAATTTGAAACAAATATCACGAAATATCTCGAAGGAAAAGTATGTCCCGAGGAGTTGGATAGGCTTCATCTATTTTTGTAATTTGGATTACATTTTAATTTTAATTAAAAAAAAAGTGTAATTAGTCTTAAAATAAAATATGTAGACGATAAATTGTAAAAACAAACTTTTAATTGTATATCACGAATTTATCTATTTATAAAAACCAGAAAATACCTAAGGTCAGCAAATCTGTAGCTAAGCTAGTTCTAGTATCCCGTTGCTGTAGTAATATCCTTATTTAATTAAAATTCGAAGAAAACACAAAATAAAGCTAAATGATAATCTGAGTATTGTTCTATAATCTGTCACAGTTACCTAGAGAGCATGTTACTCATTAATTTTATCGATTATATAAATAGAATGAAAATGTTGATATAGCAATTGATACAGGTTGTCGATTATGTGTAGGACGAGTTTTTTAATATTTTTTTTAAACAATTTTCTTTATTTATTGAATCTTTCAAACATGAAAATAACAATAAGTTTTCAAATCTTAATAACTCAGGTAATTATGTAAATCTGCGGGAGCAGAATCTATTTCTTATCAATAAATAAACTTAACAATTTTATAATTTATGTTGTTACAGCCATCGTTTTCTTCTTTAATCGCGAAGACGTAGGTATATCTTTTAAAGGTTTCGGGTCAGCAAATTCGGATGAGATACTAGTTTCCCTGCATAACTGATCCACATCTTTTGTAATTCGTCTTTGATAGTTAGGATGCCTTATGCATATTTTTGCCTTTTACGAACCCGGGTGCTCCTGTAATCATTCTGATAATTTTTGACTGTGTTCGTTGGACAATGTCGATGTTCGAATTTGAGGTTGAGAAGTTTGTATTCTAGGTAATTAGTTGAATATTTCCACATCAACTAGTGCATTTTATCAATTTTTTATTTGATATGGTCCCGTTTCATTGCAATTTGTTTTCGCCAAGTTAACCGTCGATCTAGATGGAAGCCTAGATATTTTGCTCCATTTGATTGAGGGATTTGTATTCCGTTCATTGTGACAGGTGGACAAGTAAGCTTATTTAAAGTGAATGTTACGTGGGTCGAAATCTCTTCATTGACCTTTACCTTTCATTTCTTTAGCCATATTTCGATGTCATAAATATGTTGTTGTAGAATTTCGGACGCCGTTTGTAAATTTTTATGGCTACATACAAACGCCGTATCTATCATCTGCGAATTTGCGAAGACGTTGGTAGACCTGAAGTGAAAATTAAATATAACGTTCTCTTTCGATTTAGAGGTGTTGTTTTTGACATAAAAATATCTGCGATTTGACAAATACGACTTTCGCAAGTTGTTAAATTTCTGGCAATTTAAGATTAATTTTATGAAGCAGTGGATTAGTATTTTTTCTCTTCGTATGCTGATCTTATTTCTGTAGCTACTCGGCGCACTTGCTGAATGGTTTCGTGCTCGGCTCTGAAACCAAATTGATGACTAGGAATGATACTCGTATTTCGTAGTTCCAGTTTAATATTTTCGATAATAGTTTTTTCGAATACTTTCGAGATTATTGGCAAGCCTACTGCCATTAATCTTGGTCTATCCTGATTCGTAAATTGAATTGAATATTTGAGCCAGTCGTCCAAAGGCACACTCAGGCAGATGTTTAAGCATTTTACCTGTAATTCGATCATACCCAGGGGCTTTCTTTAATTGAATTTGATGTGCAATAATAAACTTTACCAGTGGTTTCTTTATCTTAAACTTCCTCACAGGTTTGATTGCTATATTTTATGTTTGAATCACCGATAATACAAGGTTTGGAGTGAATACACTTTCAAGGTGATCAGCAAATGCTTTAGCTTTAGAAAGACGAGTGAAGCTTGGAGTATTTCTCGGTTTATTTTACCTGTGACTGCAATATTAAGGACGACAGGGATTTTTCGACAATCAGTAGGCTAATAAGTTGGTTGGCTTCACGACGCAACATCGTCGTGGTTTTCTTGAATAATATTCTGTAGTTGACGTCCCCTTGGAGTAGTCAATCTTGAACCACAGTAGGTTTGTTTGGCATTAAAGTCGCCGGTGACCATAAAACGTGGACCCAAGGTTGCAAAAAATCTATTGTAGATAAACACGCCCAAACGTTATTATTTGGATGGCAATATATTGAAGCGATGACCAAACATTCTTTGTCGAGGTCCACACATTCAGAGGTTGCTTGCATTTCCTCAGTGCTATATTCATTTCGAACATAATGGCATATCCGTTTTTTTTATAATAATAGGATTTCCTCCTTTTCTATCCATTGTGTTTATCGGTTAAATGGGTTTTAGAAACTAACATAAGATCAATTTCGTGTTTAGCTAGGAAATGTTCTAATTCGAGTTTGTGTTGGCTTATACCGTTTGCGTTCCAGTGGCATATCTTCAGATAATTTATCGGAGACATTCTAGTTTCTGGATCATAGTAGTTTTTTTTCTAGCATTGCTTGTAGCATATTTTGAACTGTTGTCATTAACTGCATCATCAGTTGCATGCAGTTATTCAGGGCAGGTTCAACTATTAAGGATTCGCCTTGAAGAACGCTTTCGTATGTTGGTTTGCTGGTTGGTGTTCTGGGCGAACAAGAGTCATTTGGCGCATGCGGAGGTATATCATTCTGCGTATCTAGTGTAGTTTTATACTGCCTCCTGGGATGTGACAATCGACTAATATTTATGTAGACTGGGCATCCTCGGTAGTTTGCAGTGTGGTTTCCACCGCAATTGCTGCATTTCTCTTCAGTTGAAGAGTTCTTTGGTTTTGGGCAACTTTTGGTTTGGTATAGTTCTCCGCATACGACGCACACTGATATCAACTTGCAATATGTCCTTGAATGACCATATTCTTGACAGTTTAAACACTGTATTATTCCGAACCTTTTCTTTGGCTCTTCAATAGTTATGCGTCTGTGTATGAGGTACTTTAATTTATATATTGGATGAACTTCTCCCTTTTTCAAAATGTTTCGGATGGATACAATTCAACTTTGACCAATGGTTGTGGTTGCTTCACGCGGTTCATGATCCTATATATATTCATTCTGTATCTTAAATCCATCTTCAACAAGCGCAGCTTGGATTTCGGTTGTTTCAACATGGACATCGATGCCTTTAATATCGAAAGAAAGACCCTCAGAAGACTTCAATCGGTATGTATAATAGTTTTTGTTGTGAGCATCGTAATAAACAATGACTTCTCGATAGTCGTTGACCTCATGCGTTTGAAGTTTTACTTCATGTATTTTGCCTCGAAGTAAATTCGTTACGTGAAATGTTTTTCCATTTGTTAACACGATTGATTTGAGTTCTTGCACCATCTTGTGCGTATCGATTTCGCGTAAGTAGATTGTAGAGGACTTATATTTTCGATTTTCCTGTTCTTGAGAGTTTGGCTCTCTTCCGCATCCTTTTCGATAAACGTTTCAAATTGGTTGTTAACTTTAGTTTGAATTTTTCGACATTTCGATTTCTTACTTATAAAACCCGATTTTATATTCCAATAAAAGTCGAACTGTTAGTTCATAACGCAAAAATACATTTTTTTTTATTGAAAACAAAATATAAATTCCGAAAATACGTCGTTCTCCATAACATACTCTTTCCAAAAACAACCCCCTTGTCTATTTTATTTCAGTCGTCCATTCTGCAACCAGAAATGTCCTCATCGCTGTCGTCGATATTTTCTAATTCCTCCAGATCTTCTAACGTATACCAAGGTTTTAATCGATCTGAACTACATACACCATCGAACTTTCGCTGGGTTTGTTCGGCTCATGGGACGTCGACAATGTGATATCTATCGTGTCCAAGCGCTTTATCAATTAAATATGGTCTCCGATATTTTGGTATTAGTTTTCTTGATGTACCACTTGAAGCACCGCCTTCCACTTTACAAATACCATTTCCCCCTCGTTGTATTTATGAGGGGCACAATGTGCTTTATCGAAAAGTTGTTTCTGGCGTATTCCAGCTGCTTTTGTTCTCTCATAAGCTAGCCTATTAATAGTTTCCACGTCATCATTTGTAAATTTATCGGTTTCCATTGCCAGCAACAATATATTTTTTAATATATTTCATCATTGTATTTAAGGCCCACTGTATTTCAAATATTTGTGTCCCATTTCCTATCGTCTTCTCCAACCATTACTCGTAACATTCCCAAGATTGTTCTATTGTACTGTTCACATTGGCCGTTAGCTCTTGGCGTCGTATCATCGAGCGATATAACTAGAGCTGTATTCGTTGATTTCGCTACTTTGATAACTAAGTATATTGAAAACGCACATATTATAACTATCAAATAAGCATTACCTTTAGAAGTTTTCGGGAAAGGACCCAAGTGGTCCACATGTATGGTGTGAAATGGTATAGGCGTCTTATCAATAGGATACATTTCACCTTCCTTTGTTCCACCTTTCGATTTTGTATAACCACATTCCAAACACGAGGAAATATATTTCCTTACATAGTCTCTTATTCGAGGGAACCAAAAGTGTCTGCGAATAACTTCAATCGTCTTTTCAACGCCTGGGTGTCCCATATCATCGTGATTCATTTTAGCTATACGCCACTTTAATGTTCTGGGCACAACCCACATTCGATTATCATACACAATTCGGTATAATTGTTCTTTATATACCGTATAGACTACATGCATCTGCCGTTCATCAGAATTAATTAGTTTTCGACTCCTAACTTCGATGATTTTTTGAATATCGTCGTCTAAACGTTGCATACCGATAAGCCAATCATCTTGCTGTGATACTAAGAACACATCAATCGTTGCTGGTTCAATATCCACTCCGTCGTCAATTGAGTTACGGCTAAGTGCGTCGACATGTTGCATCTTCTGTCCACTGCGATGAATCGTATTAAAGGTATATTCAGCCAATCGCAACCACCACCTTCCTATTCTTGAAATTAAATCCTTTTTCGTAGCGCAAGTTGTCAACGTAGCACAATCCGTGACCAAAGTAAATGGCGTTCCGATTAAATAAATACGGAATCAGTGAAGCGCTTCAACGACCGCCAACACCTCCAATTCATATGACTGATATTTGCATTCGTTCTCCGTTGTCCGGCGACTGTAATATGACACAGGTTTCGTTTCACCTTTTTTGTTTCTTTGGAATAGTATACCGGCGAGACCTTTGGAACTTGCTTCGGTGCACACCTCATGTTCCAACTCCGGATTATATAACGTCGAAATATCGCGACTTCCCAACTTGCTTTTTAGTAATTCGAACGACGTTGTTTGCTCGTTTGTCCAGTCAAAGGATTCATTCGTTTTAGTTAGCCGCGTTAACGGTTCAGCGATAATTAAAAAATTCTTAACGAATTTTCTGAAATAACTTGCTAACCCGATAAATTGTCGCACCTCATGCTTATCCGTAGGCGTTAGAAATGTTAAAATCGCGTTAGTTTTGTTTGATCCCGCTCGTATGCCATGAGAATCAATTTCATGGCCAAGAAATTCAACTCTCTTCTTGAAAAACTGACACTTCTTTAATTTTAAAGTTAATCCTCGTTGTTGTAAAACTTTGAATACTCGTTCCAATTTTTCCATACCTGGTCGTGCTTGGTATGATAATATCATCCAAATTAACAATTACATCATCGTTAACCTCCCGAGCAATGCCATTCATCATTTTTTGGCAGACAGCCGGAGCATTTGTTAGCCCAAAGAGCATCCTCAAATACTCGAAATGCCCATCTGGCGTCACAAAAGCTATACGTGATATTGATTCATCAGACATTGATATCTGATAATAACCGGATGCTAAATCCAGTACAGTGAAATAACTACAGCCACTGAGTCCTAATAGCTGATCTTCCATAATCGGTAACGGATACTGGTCCCGTATAGTTTTATTATTCAATTATCGGTAATCAATACACATTCGTTCATCACCGTCCTTCTTTTTAACTAGGACGATTGCACTAGCATATGCTGATTCAGACTCACGTATTATTTTATGTTCCAACAATTCACTTATCATTGTCTTTACTTTTTCGCATTGATGGTATGATAGTCTATAAGGCCGATGGACCACTGGTTCATCATTATTTAATTTAATTTCCATTTCAACATCCGTTTTCCCGAGTTATTTTAAATTTCGAGCAAAGCAACTAAGTAGTGAATTTTGTTATCAGCTTAAATAAACATTCGCGTTCACTCGGAGTCCTACACTGATCCATATTTATTTCAGCCAATAGAATTTCAATTACACCTTCGTTTTGTTCATTTGAACAATTGCTACTTGAAACATCACGTCTTTCTGCCATATCCAAAGTTCGATCAATCAATAAAGTATCGCTGGTTTATGAATAAAATTTTGGCCTTTAGAGATTGTGTATTTAAATATTGGTGAGGAACAATAAGCAACTTAATCTCATCAGCAACTTCTTTGAGAAGCACGTTACAGATTGTCGTTACAATTTGGAGCAAATCCTTTGACAAACACGTTACATTTACTTCGTTCCATTTCAAGCTCCACGTTACATTGTATGTGTCAGCTCCATGTGTCATTGAGCATTGACTTCCGAAATCGATTAAACCCAATAGTTTCACGTTACCGTTCAACATTACAGTTTTTATATAGAAACACGCATAGTCAGTTGTTATTTTACCATTGAACGATTTTTGAGTGCCAGTCGTAGTGGAGCATTCTTTTTGTTCCCTCGGATGAACATGTGAACATTTTCTACATCGTTCTCGTCTCTGTAGTTCAGGACAATTTATAGACAGATGTCCTGGTTTTGAACAATTATAACATTCGTATGTCCGACGAATCCCGTTGTTTGCATCCTTGTTAATTGGTTTTCCCGGCGTACTTATATTATTATGTATATTCAGCCGATCCGAATTGTATTCAGCATTTATAATCGGTGCACTCTGCGCACTTCCTTGCCGCATGCTCAAATACCTCGCGATACGTTGACGCAATTCATCCACATTAGCTACTATCTGTGTGCGCAACGATGTACTTAGCTGATAATCATTCAATCCCAAAATTATATACTTTATTAAAGCCTCATCTGAAACTTTACGTTGCCCGATGGCATACATTTCGTAATAATAATCAATCAACGTTTTGAACGTAACTTGTCGTGTAACTCTGCTTCGCCAAGATGTGAATTAAAATGTTTCATCAATTCGTCTGCAAATATTTTCCACTTGATAAACACGCATTGTACTGAATTAAACCATAATTTGGCCGATCCTTTTAGTTTATTCCTGATTGTTAACATAATAATTCGTTCATTTATTTCATAAATATTCATCAACGATTCAACTTTGTGAACGAATTGTTCCGACGTTAATAGTACTGCCCTTGCAGGATCAAATTCTGGAAGTATATCGATCACATCACGAGGTGTAAGGTTAAATCGATTTTGAGAATTACGATAATTGGTATCTTCCTCCGGGAATGTAGTACGTTTATCGTTGTTTGTTTGGTAACGCGACAATTCCGACCAATAATTCCTCATTAAGCATACGCTCACGCTCAATAAGCAATTTCTCTCGCTCCAAAAAATTTTATTCGCTGTTCAAGTTCCGTTAAATTTTGCTCGTAACTAAGATTTTCCGAATGCAATATTAAAACATTCAGCTCGTTTGTATCACAAGTATTTTATTCAATCACTTCGCGCGGATTACTACTAACGTTTCGAAATCTTCAATTTCGTAGAATTGCCTCCATTTTGCTGCAACTCATAACCATTTTCTAACCGTTCCGCTAACGTTTTACACTTCCCGGTGTTGCTTAATCCACGTTTTCCACACTCGATCCGTAATTTCGCAACCGAAAGATTTGAAAAATCCATGACAACTGGTCAGTAGTTTTTCTGTTTTTGAACTATCCCTTTTCCGTTTTACTGTAATATAGCGATCGATGCCAGTTTGTGTCAATTGAACATTGCGTTTAGTGCTCTCTTTAAGGCTTGTGTCGCTACTGTGTATTTCTGGGAGTTTATTTATCGGGTCGTCCACCACTTCTGGTTCCATGTTCAACATTGAATTTAAAAATGATCGTTTAACAGAACTTGCGGTAGACTGTTTTGTAGTTGATCGCCATACCTCTTATGATGAAAGATTGTTCAATTACGTAAAGGTGTTTTTACTTCCGTCAGCCGTACTGAATGAACCAACCGCAACCACTAGACTGACACCTTCAGTGATATTGCTTGTGGCTGTATATAGTGTATAGTAATCAAGCTTTGAATCACTACATCATTGCGGTCGCTAGATCTCGACGACTGGGAGCCCGCTTGTTCACTCCCTAGAGCCGCCGGTACTATAGGCGTCCGATACCCTGCACCGTACCTCTGTTTTGGTTGGTTGACTCCATTGAATATATACATTCTGGGTTGCTTCCCTTAAAATTTTATACCTAGTGCCCCTAACGTGCAGAACAGACACTGGAAAAGCCGCCCCTAACATGGAGAACAGACGCTTCAGTATTTGCCATGGGTATTTCCCCCTCAAGGCAAGTAGCTCGGATTTTATACCGCCCGTAATCGCGGGGTTATACTTTTAGCGTTACTCATGGTGCAGCGCGAGGAGCTTTTACAACCAGAAAACCCCGTTTTTTCTATTTTTTAAAATACAAATTAAAAAATGCCGTCTTTAAACATCGAGATTGGCCAACAAGTTTCCGTACAAGCAACACAGTAATAAAATCGGAACGGTTTGGTAAATGAGTATCTCTGATTTTTTTTTTATTTTGTATAGTGTATACTATTTATTTATTTGTTTATTCAGCAAAAAGGATAAAGCGTTTCTATCCAAACAAATAAAAAGTATACAAAAAATAAACTAAAACATAAATTAAAATGTAGTTTTAATAAAATCAAACAATAATTTTTTTAAATTTAGTAAAAGGCTTCATACGTCTAATCTCAATCGGAACCTCATCCCAAATTGTGAAAGAAGTAAACAGAGGCGAATTGTTGTAAGTACATGATTCATTTACAGGCAGTATTATTTTACCATGTCGATAAGACCCAAATTTTATTTTATCATATAAATATAAAGGAACACGATTATCAATGGCTTTATATAATAATAGTAACGCTCTAAAGTAAAAGAATTGAATCATAGTGCAACCAAAAAATTGTTTAAACTTAGCTGATATGAGGTCTATTTTCCAGTTAAGCATTTTGAGGCACATGTCGTGTTGCTTGTTGTGAAATAGGTGTCAAATTATGTAGAGGAATTTGGTTGACTCTGCATTAACCGTATATGTAAATCCTTCCCCTTTAAAGATCCACTTCCCGTGGATTATGTATTGAGAGAGACTGTAGGAACAGAGATGAGAGTGAACTAAAATGATATAGTTCAGTGGAATTGAAATTGAAAGTAAACTTGCTTTAGGGAAAATTTGAGCATATTGTTATGGTACTACACAGGATCTATAAGATGAGAAAGAGAAAGAAGAAAGAATGGCGGGAAAATATGGTATTTATTCAGTTGCATTTTTATATGGGTCTTGTGAATTTTCCGTCCCGAAGCTGTTTTCACTGTGACCTGATTATTTTTGGCCACTATTTCTTTGTTCAACTTTGCCTTGAATTTTCCATGGATTTGTCTCACCACGACGCATAAGGTGTCCCCTACTTCGTATGCTTCAGGTTCTGTTTTTTACGGTTTCTTTTTGTATAGTGGCTTGTCGAGCGTTTTGGATTCTTTGCACTACGTCTTCATATATCTGGTCCTTGAAATTCAGTAGATTTGTTATCCCAAGTTATACCAAGTTGATGCGATTGGTTTTTGCGAAAAAAGAACACTAGGTTTTTTTATGGCCGAATGTATGGTGTTATTATACCTTTCTACAGCGATATAGACTAGGTCCTTTATATGAAAATCCTTATACTCGTCCATCAGACATCTTGTAATCTCGATGATTGTCGAGTGAATCCTTTCTACCATACCGTTTACCTCACTTTTTTGAGAAGGTGTAAGGTATATTTGCACTTCGACTGTTTTGATGTAATCCAAGATCATTGGGCTAACAAAACTGGATTCATTATCCATAACCATTATCTATGGTATGGTGAAGTAGTGTAGTATTTTAATGATTTTGGTCCTTAGATGTAGAGCTAATCTGTCTTTGATGTGAAAAAGCATCGTGAATTTACTGAATTTGTCGATGTACGTGATGACTCTCTACTTCTTGATGTTAATTATATCTATATATGGATGACCTTCAATGGATAGGTTGGAATTTCTTTCTAAGGCAGGTTTCGCAATTTTGCGTTTATTTTCGTATCAAACTAGCCATTTATGGGAAATAATATCTCTCTAAAATTTGTTCTTTGTTTGCCTGCCAGTTCTTATGTGCACGTTTATGTTATGCCTGGGCTTCCACAATCCTTCTTGTTAACTGAATTTGGTATCCGACCAGGTGTTCCACGAATATATCCTGCGACATTTGAATGTATTCTTCCGATATCTTCCATCAATGTTTCTTTGGTTATCTGATTTAAGCTGATGAAATGCCTCTGATAGCATGCTGATAAGTTAGTTTTTGAATTCGTTTATTGGTGCGTCACAACATGGAATTGAATTGGTGTTGTCTTGATCAGCGCTATGAATCGTGCCATCGGTTGATAGCATGTTGGTTTCCTACTCTACCCGTGATAGAGCATCTGCTACCCTATATTGGTATAACCTTGATGCCAATAAATCCTTTAGTTGTTGAAACGCATGGATTTCCTTTCCCGAAAGTTTGATATTACCTTTTTTTGATGCGCTGGTTTGGCCAGCTTGGCAAAATTTCTTATAAACCGTCTGTATTAGGATGTGAGTTACAGGAATAATTTTAGGTCCTTCAGGTTTTCTAGAATCCTCAATTTTTAGATTGATTCGTCAGGTTTGATTCCTTGATTGGTTATAACGTAACCAAGCAAGTCTGTATCATTTCTGAGAAACTCTGTTTTGTTGAGATTTATCCGTAGATTCACCGTCTGAAATTTGTACAATATTTTTTTCACGTTGTTCAGGTTTCGTCCTCTGTATTCCCTCCAAATATACCTATGTACACGTAACATATTTTCCCTATGAATTCTTTCAGCACATCACCTATCATCCTCTGAAAGATTGCTGAATAATTTTTTAATCCAAAGGGCAGCCTTAGAAACTCATACCTCCCATTCATTGTGGAAAATGACATTTTTTTATGTATTCGTCCTTCATTTTAATTTGGTGAAAGCCGGAGGTGAGATCGATGGTCGTGAACAATTTTGAGTTTCCCAAATTCACCAATGTGCTGGATGTATCTGAGATTGGGTTTGCGTCCGATACTGTTACCGCATTATGTCTTTTAAAATCAACAAATACTGGAGAACGATATGGGCTCTTCGAAAGACCTTATGATGCCGTCCCGTATAGGTGTTGCTTGATTTGATTCTGTACCTCACAGGATATGGGTAGGTTTCGGAATAAGTTGTGCTTCCTCAGTTGTGGTCCTGATTTCAGCTTTTATACCTGTATCTATTAGTTCGTGGTTGCTGACGGGTTCAAACAGTTCCTCAAATTGCGACAGCATACTCTGTAACTTGTTGACGTTTTCTCAGATTTCTATGTTGTTTACCTGTGATGACCATTTTTCCTTCAGTGGTATTTTTATGCTTGGTCGATTATGGCTCCTAGATCTTTTAAATTATCGTCCGTAATGATTCTGACAACCTATTCCTTGATTGGTATGCTTCCGCAAGCCGATTTTATGTTAAACGAGTTATTAGTCGATGTTGGGTTTTTTGCTAATTTGGTTTGACAAAGTTTTTGTTTGCCCCTATATCTATTAGGATTTTGATCACTTTGTTATCTTTGGTCTTGTATTCTAGGTAAGAAGCGCTAGAGAGGCGTTCGTCATAAAATTTAGCTCCGTATCTTTATTTTCCTGCGGTCATTCGATAAATTTTTTTTTTATGTTTTCTAACTCTTCTACATGCCTTTTCAAAAGTGGTGAATTCGATGTTGCACACAAAGAACGTGGAAAACCTCCAAATAATACGAAGATGTGGAATTACAAGCAATGTTGGACGAAAATTACTTGCAAAAAAAAATAACTCGCCGAGCAATTGGGAGTTAGTCAAGAAGCTGTTTCCAATCGGCAACGAGAGATGGAAACAATTTATAAGACCGATGTATGTGTATGAGTTGAACGAAACGACAGGCAAATGGAAAAGCGCAAACCTTCGTGACATTTTGCTCGCTCGGTATAAAAGGAAGTCTTTTTTGCATCGTGTAGTTACAAGGGATGAAAAGTGGATTTATTTTGAGAACCCTAAGCTCAAAAAAACTTGGGTGGACCCAGGCGCACCATTCACATCGACCGCAAGACCGAATCGCTTTGGCAGAAAGACAATAAATGTTTTTGTTTTTGATGGGACCAGATGGGCGTGGTCTTTTGAGCTGATAAAATCTGAGGAAACGGTTACCAACAACAATTGACGGATTTGAACCGTTTGCTGTTTCAAAACAAAGGCCGGAATACCGAAAGAGGCAGCACAAAGTCATTTTTTTTCATGACAATGCTCTATTACATACTCAAAACCGGTTCGCAATACATTGGAATCACTCAGCTGGGAAGTTCTACCCCATGCGACTTACAAACCAGACTTGGCTCCTTCCAATTACTACTTGCTTGCATCGATGGGTCACACACTTGCTGAATGGTGATGCATGGTTCGCTGTGAAAGAGGAAGATTTTTTCTGGTGTGGTATTCATAAATTGCCCGAAAGATGGGAAAAATGTTTAACAAGCGGTGGAGCATACTTAATAAAGCGCCCTTTGTCATTCTTCCAAATTTAACATAATTTTGTAGTAAAAAATTTCGTATTTCATACTTGTACACCTGGTACAGATTTTTGTATTATCATTTTTCTAGAACTTTTGGCGAACCATGAATCGATATTTCATTTAAATATTACTCTCGAATAAATAAATATTATTTTTATGAAATTATAGTGAATCGCTTGTAGAAATAATATTTATTTATTTGAGCAAAATATTTGAATGAAAAACCTAAAAATCTGTTTCCTAAAAATTTTAAGATTTCGAACAACAAATAATATTTTTACCCACATACAATTCTTCCATGAGTGTAGTCGGTACTAGGAAGATAAAGCTGATCATTTTATTGGGCCCATTAGCTGCAAACCACGATAATATCTAAAATATTTATATTTTCAGTTCGCCTTAATACAATTTCCGACTACTCAGAATTATCCGCCTGTGTACAATGTCCATTTAATAATATTCAAATTCTATTTTGATTTGGTTTTTATAAAAAGAGGAAATTGTTATTTTAAATTTACATAAATTCACAATCAATATTTCGCGTGGTACGAATGCGGTAACATAATGACCAAGGTGGCATTATATTTGAAATTGCTTGCTCTTTGGAAAAATACATGAAAAAAATATTTTATTTAAAAATAAATCGTATTTTTATGCTTGCAATAAATTTTTTACGTAAGCATTCCAATTACATAATAATGACAACCGACTTTCCAAAATAATTATTAAGCCAATTTTTTTATTTGTGTGGATCATTTGTTCGAGACAATGCACGAAGCACGTTATACAGAGTGTATCTACCTAAAATAATTTATTTTCTTCATCTTTTCTCTGTTACACCAAAACCATTATAATGCTTGCGGTTTAATATAATTTCCAGATGTGACCAAACCTTCGTTATATACGTTACCCACCTTGTGCACGGAATTCTAAATGGGATGTCTCAAAAGAAAATTATTGTTTTTTTATATTTCTTCGTGTTTTTCGGAATATTACAGGTGAAAAAAATTGACTATCATTATGTTATGTATGTGTAATACATGTACTATGTGTACGTATTATAAGAATACGTTATTGGTTATTTTTACAAGTAACGATCTTTCAATGAAATTTGTTTTGGAAAATTGATGAACAAAATGATTAAATTGAATTACTCTTGAACCATTAAAATAGCCGTAGATTTGCGTTGATTGATTGATTGGTGTGTGTGCGACCAAACCTATAATATATGATCACACATTTCTTCATTTTGGTTTAACATCAAATGTTCAACGTTTCTAGGTAAGTTAAGAAATTCATTTCATAATACTAATAAATTTGATCAAAGTGGCTCACTCAAGTGGCTCAACGCTAGTTGGACAGCGGTTCAGATTTAAACCTTGTTACTGAAAGTCGTAAATTTATTCAGAAAACAAATGAAAGACACGGAAACAACAATAAACACAAATAAGTCAGAGGAACCTCGACCAACCAAAAATCACCAGTTAATCACCAGCAAGTCCAGTTTACTTCAAGCTAAGTCTTATACCTGCGGAAATGGAACTGACGAACCCTTATTTTAATGCACCCAACACTGTAATTCCATTACAGTGCTGAAAATGTTCCCTCCTTTCTATGCCACCGGGTTTGGATACGTCATAAGTAGCCGCGTAATGCGGATCTGCAGATCTGCGAGTAAAACACATGAGCATAATTTTTTGACACTTGTCTGCGACATTTTTTATTTTGAGTTAAAGCAGGCTATCAACTTTTTGTCACACAGATGAAATGTCTTGTATCGTATAAAAATTGGTTTTCTTTTATAAGTTCTGTAATTTTTTCCTCCATCTTGACAAAATTTAGTGTCAAAAGTGGAAAATATCAAACAGTGTCGCATGAAGTTGCCGAAGATTTTAATATTTTTTTTTCATATTGTCAACACCGACGGATGCGCAGTCAAATTAGAAATGGAGACGACGTGCGGAATTCTGCATGACATGCGTCGTACATGTATCTTAACCCATGCATATACATACACTAGTGCATTCTAATTTTGTTGCATGCAGAATTGTGCACATGTGTTTCCAACATAACATTTATTCATGTTAGTGGAGAATGTCTACCTACAGTTTATGCACTAATGAAAGCCTACAAAATGATATAAAACGTTTTTGGGAATTAGAAACTTCGGTTAAAAACCATTATTCGTTAGAAGCAAAATATAAGAACCAAACATTATTACCATTCGGTCGATACTCACTCTCTTAAGGTGGATTCAGTGTTGCGTTCTTTCGTTCCTTCCTAACTCTATAACTTTGAGGTTCCGAAAACATATTTGTGTGTGTCAATATCAATCCCAAAATTCAAATTATTACAAATAGTTAATTTCAAATTTAGAAATCAATTTTATAACAATTGTCATAGTCCGGACACTACTTTTCTAAATTCCAAGTATTTTTGTGGAACTAGTTTTTCTTTTGAAAAATCAGTTCACATATAAAAAACAATCCATTTGGTATATAAAGGGCAAATTGTTTTTTTTTTCCAGTAGAGGAAAATTAATAAGTTTCCGAGTTTGTCGCAAAAAGCGCAAGCGATGATAAGTGCAATAATAATAATAATATTGGTTTCTTGCAACCATTTGTAGTGTTCTAATTATTTGTGTTGATTTTAATTGTTAATGATAAATTGTAAATAAAAAATAATTGTATTTAAAATACTAGTGTGCCAAATATTTATTTGAATAATAAAGGTAGTCTACCTAAAGACTATCATGGATATAAATATCATATAAAATATCCATATTGGTGACCCCAACATGATCACAGATCACACATCGCACACAATCAACATACAAAAACACGCACAATAATATTCATCAACCGCCAATCGCAGCGGAAAACGATGCAATTGGTATGCTGATATAATACGATTCCCATTAATATACCAGCCGTTGTCATCACGTATCCAGCCGCTATTGTATATATATATATATATATATATCCAGTCGTCAATGCCTGCATATCCCGTATTGTCTACCACATCAAGAAATTCATTTTCATCCGTAGCAGTATAGTGTACTAGTACAATTTTATTTCGCATCAAAATTCATCGGATACAAATTTCAACACCAAAAATAGCAAGACAAAGATGTCTATCGCATTTGAATTACGGACATCATAATCAATCATCATTCGATCCATGGTATCTCTCCAATTGATCGCCTCCACATTCCTGGGTTAATTAAATTCCAGTTCATCATTCAGCAGACGATTAATCGACCACACTGAGGCAGTTTATAGGGTAAGTTACCAATATTATTTTTAAATAAAGCAACTATACATAACGCTTAATGGTGCGGTTTCAAAAATATATTTTAAAATAAAGTACTAACAAGTTTTCCACATTCGGATTGTTGTTTTATGTGTACAAGTTACATAATTAATTCATTTTTTTTTATTTATTCATAAAATTGGTACACCACATCATCCCTTACATCACATTATTTTCTTTCCACACTGATTCCTTTCGTTTTTGCCCTGATCGTGTCATATTTGGTTCATTGATTTGCATATTCGGGCTATTTTTATACAGTTTCATTTTGTTTGGAAAATAAATTAAGTGTAGTGTAAATATATCAAACACCACGAGTGATGAATCGGAAAGCTCATCTCCATCTACTTCAGCAGTCAATACAGCCATGCTGTCGCCATCAGATATCGAGCATCTTATCCAAGAACAGGTAAGTCGTATACTGCAAAACACAACAAATACTTCGACAACGGAATCTTTACCTATAGTTCATCACAGACGCAAAGCGGAAACATAGCATCCCTCACATTCAGATTAACCTCTTTGGTGGCTCAGGACCAAAAGGTGTGGTTCCACATCATCGAATCTCAGTTAGCTCTTGGGAAAATCACTTCGGAAGCAACTCGTTACAATCATATTCTCGGTGCGATGAATGATCATAATTGGACCCAAAAGCACTACACCATACACAGATTTGAAAAACGCCATTCTAGAGAGCCTAGGAGATTCCAAGCAGACACAAATTTATCGTCTATTACAAGGATTGGAGCTTGGAGATCTTAAACCATCGCAACTTCTTCGGAGGATGAAAACCAATGGTGGATCCAACGTCGATGCCGAATTCGTTAAGATGATTTGGTTGAAGAGGTTACCTCCAAGAGCACAGGAGATTTTAACACCGACCGCAGAAGCGTTAAATACGACAAAACTCGCCGAGTTAGCTGATCGATTGATGGAAACTATGTCACAAAATCATATCATGCCTTTATCCACAATCGATCAAACAACTAATATCGAGTCGTCGATTTTAACTCAAATTGGTGAAATCACGCGTCGATTGGATCAAATGGAACATCATAGACCACGGAATGTTGTTCGTAGTTCTTTTCGCCAAAAATCGCGTTCACCTCGAAGATTTGACAACCGTCAACATGTCATAACACCAAAAGATGCCAATTCTACCGAGTTTTATTTTCACGACGTTTTAATGACGATGCCAAAAATTGTAAGCCGAGTTGCTCACGTTGGAGCGAATTCAAGGCAAAAAACTAAATTCAACCCCACAAATGGCGACGTGTGAGGGAAAATTAATCAATTGTCGTCTTAAAATTATTGATCCTCCATCAAAAATCAAATTTTTAATCGATACTGGAGCTGATGTTTCTGTCATTCCCGCAAATAATAACGAAAAGAAGAACATAAATCCAAATCTTGAATTGTTTGCGGCCAATGGATCATCAGTGAAAACATTCGGTTCCCGCCGTTTAGAGTTAAACCTTGGTCTTCGAAGACATTTCGTTTGGACCTTTATTTTGGCTGATGTTACGATGCCAATCATAGGCGCCGATTTTCTGAAATACTCAGGTTTGTTGGTCGAGATCCAGAAGAGTCGTCTGGTCGATCCATTAACTTCTCTGCAAGTACGAGCGATAGCTATCACATCTGATTCTCCTACACTAAGAGTTATTGACACTAATACGATTGACGTTAGAGTGTTACCTCTTCTGGAGCAATTCATTGAAATCACGCGAGACATCCAGGGAAACTCACCCACTAAACATCAAGTGACACATCACATTACCACGCGAGGTCCACTGATTGCCTGCAAGACCCGTCGATAAAGTACCGAAAAATTGGCAGTTTCCAAAAAAGAGTTCGAATATATGGTTAATCAAGTCTAGTCCTTGGTCTAGTCCACTACATTTGGTTGCCAAAAAGAACGGTGAATGGAGACCATGCGGTGACTATCGTGCACTTAACAACGTCACAATACCCGACAGATACCCGATCCCATATCTACAGGATTTCACACATTAATTGCACGGATATAACATTTTTTCAACAATTGATTTAGTTCGTGCATATCACCAGATACCAATCGAGGAAGCAGATATTCCCAAAACGGCTATTTCCACTCCTTTCGGTCTGTTCGAATTTTTCGCGAATGACTTTCGGATTACGGAATGCTGGGAACACATTTCAAAGGTTCATCCATTCGATAACTAACAATCTAAGTTTCTGTTTTGCGTATTTGGATGACTTGTTAATCGCTTCACGATCGTTCGAAGAACATTTATGTCATTTGGAAATAATCTTTTCGAAATTAAAAGAAGCAGGTGTAGTGATAAATGTGACAAAATGCAATAATTTTATTTTTAGGACACGAAATTTCTTTTGCAGGAATTCTTCCATCAACTGCACGTATAAACGATATACTTAATTTTAACAAACCAGAGACAATTAAGCAATTAAGACGATACCTGGGTATGTTAAATTTTTACAGAACGTTTATTCCTAATGCTGGTGGTAATCAAGCCATCCTCAATTGACTGGACAGACAAAGCTACATATGCATTTGAGCTTAGCAAAAGGCAACTCGGCAAAGTTGCTATGTTGGCTCATCCATTACCGAATGCTAGACTTGCAATGATGGTAGATGCATCGGACAAAGCCATTGGAGCAGTAATCCAACAGCAGATCGAGGACGTTTGGCAACCTCTGCAATTTTATTCACAAAAGCTAAACGACACTCAGCAACGCTATAGTGCATACGATAGGGAACTATTAGCCGCTTATTCTGCCACAAAACGATTTCGGCATCTAATTAAAGGCCGAAAAGTTACGTTATTCACGGACCACAAACCCTTGATATATGCTTTTCAACAGAATCCCGAAAAAGCTTCACCACGACAATTCCGTTATTTAGACTGCATTAGTCAATTCACTACGGATTTACGACATGTTTCCGGGATTGAAAATGTAGTAGCGAATGCTCTTTCCAGAATCGAAGTTATAGCATTGCCGGAATTCATTGACTAACACGCGATAGCAAACGTCCAACAAAGCGATGAATTAAATCAATTAATTCAATCAATTCCATTTGAAAAATAGTAAATCGCTTAAATTCGAAAAAATTCCGTTAACATTCAATTCCACAGTTAATTTATATTGTGAGACGTCAACAGGGAGAAATCGTCCATATATCCCAACAGATTTCCGTAAACGGGCATTTGAATCAGTACACATTCTGGCTCATCCAGGGGTCCAAGCTACGGTCAAAGCCATGTCAGAAAAATTCATTTGGTTCAATATTAAAAATGATGTTAAAAATGGCTCAATGTTGTTTAGCATGTCAAAAAGCCAAAGTGAACCGTCATAACAAAGCTCTGTTGGGAAGTTACACTCCAGTGGTCAAAAAATTTGCCGAAGTACATCTTGATATCATTGATCCACTTCCTGAATCGGAAGGACAACGTTATTGTGTCACGTTAATAGACCTTGCTGGTCAGAAGCAGCACCAGTTCCATACATCAAAGCCGAGACAGTAGCTTCAGCCATTTTTAACACTTGGATCTCTCGTTTTGGCATTCAAGTTTCCATCGTAACTGATCAAGGTTCACAATTCGAATCGGAACTATTCACAGAATTTTCTAAATTATTGGGTTTCGAGCGTAAAAGGACAACTGGATATCACCCGCAATGCAATGGCTTCATAGAAAGATGGCATCGAACACTGAAAGCCGCTATCATGTGTCACAAAAACAAACAATGGACACGTGTCCTTCCTTCAGTATTGTTGGGTCTCCGAACAGCATATCGAGAAGATTTCAAAACTTCGTCTGCTGAACTCGTCTTTGGCGAACCTATAAGGATTCCCAGCGATATGATAGAAGATAGTAAATCCAAACAAGATTATCCAGAATTTGTTCGTCAACTGAGAGAACATTTTTCGTACATTCGACCACCGCCTCCATCAAGACATCAGCAAGATAACATTTTTATTTCTAAAGATTTAAATAAGTGTTCGCATGTCTTAGTTCGTACAGATGCAGTTAAAAGGTCGCTGCAATCTCCTTACGAAGGACCGTTTATGATAATCA
This sequence comes from Nephrotoma appendiculata, assembly GCA_947310385.1. Lineage (NCBI taxonomy): Eukaryota > Metazoa > Arthropoda > Insecta > Diptera > Tipulidae > Nephrotoma > Nephrotoma appendiculata. The sequence continues at coordinate 131,667,538 of OX371224.1, read as the reverse complement.
AACGTTTCGAGAAGTATTTTAATTTGAATATCCGAGGTAAACATTGTAATATATCAATCGATAGACTTAAAGCATGTTTCATGGAAGAAAACATGGCAGATGTTTTACCAAATGAACCAACAGAAGTTATTAATAAGTCACTACCCAAATCCGCTAAAACCTACCAAAGAGTCAGTTTTAACTTGGAACATAATCAAGATAACCCGATTGCTCCAGTCGGTAAACCAAATACGACTAGAGTTGGTAGAATTATTAAAATTCCTGGTCGTTATGCATAATCGCTCACTTATAAGTTCACTAGGAAAGGGGTAATGTGGCTGTCAATAGCAATCTCAAAATTCAAATTTATTATAAATAGTTAGTTTCAAATTTAGAAATCAATTTTATAACAATTGTCATAGTCCGGACACTAGATTTGAATTTTGAGTTAGTGACATCTACTTTTCTAAATTTCAAGTATTTTTGTGGAACCAGTTTTTCTTTTGAAAAATCAGTTCACATATAAAAAACAATCCATTTGATATACAAAGGGCAAATTGTTTTTTTCCCATCAGAGGAAAATTAATAAGTTTCCGAGTTCGTCGCAAAAAGCGCAAGCGATGATAAGTGCAATAATAATAATAATATTGGTTTCTTGCAACCATTTATAGTGTTCTAATTATTTGTGTAGATTTTAATTGTTAAGGATAAATTGTAAATAAAAAAATAATTGTATTTAAAATACTTGTGTGCGAAATATTTATTTGAATAATAAAGGTAGTCTACCTAAAGACTATCATGGATATAAATATCATATACAATATCCATATATTGTTGCTTTCACAGCCGACATTGCAAAAATGACAGACAGATTCGCATTGATAAAAAGCAACAGGATTTACAGCGCCATATTTGGCAACACGTACATTGAAACAATGTAACAATTGGCTTCGAATGATGTTATGTTATTTCCGTCAGCGTCGAAAATTTGATTGAACGATTTTTATGTGAACTGCACAAATAGTTAGCAAAAGATGACGAAAATTTGAAATTAATTTTCCAATGTTTCTTTAATGCGTGTGCAAAGCGTAACATTTTGTTGGAAATGTGCCGATTACTAGGGGCGCAACTAATTTTCGGGGTTTTTTTTTTTTGAAAAATGAAAAATTTCAATAGACATATAAAAAAAGGTTTATTCAAAGTAATGTCCTTCGTTATCTACACATTTTTGCCATCTCTCTGCCAATACATAAATACCACGACGATAAAACGACGATGGACGGAAACCATTAATCTAACCAATTTTGCACTTCTTCGAAACTGGCAAGTATAGCCGTGCCAAGCTATACGCCATCGACCGGAACAAGTGATAATCCGAGGGGGCCAGGTCTGGCGAATAAGGCGGGTGCGGTAGCTGATGCCATCGCAGCAGCCATGACATTGAGTTTCCTTTCTGATCCCACGAAACGCAGAACATTTTCTTCTTTCCGAACCGATTTAGCCGTACCGTCGATGTTGATGCTTCGCCAGGTGAAAGCCACAATTCGATGCGTGAAGCTCTTTCTTTCATGTCGTGAAAGCAAAATTTTGCAAGTGGCTCTTCGATTTCCCAACCGTTTCACAGTCAACTCATGCCGCACCCATTTTCCCTTCTTATAAATTTTCCCCACAGCATGTAAACGTTGGAAATACCTTGGCGAGACGTGTTTAATTCCTCCGCATGTTGATCTTGAGTTTGCGTATAATCTTCCAATAACGCTTGCAGCTCAGTGTCTTTAAATGTTTTTGGTATTCCGGAGCGCTTGTTGCCCTCAATGTGGAAATCGCCACTACTGAAGCGTGATGCAAATGACGTGCTTAAGCTGCATTTTTTATTAAGTTGAAGCAGAAAAGCAAAGCTTCCCACAAATGCTGTTTGTTTGACTCGACATTTTCGTTCTTAGAAAAAATTGTTTTGCGTTGCGATATGTGCCAAATGTTTTTATTTTCTAAATCTAATTCGCGTTCATCATAGACTAAACAAAATTTTTTTTTACCATCTTATTCGTACGACAGATACCAAAAAAATATTAATACAGGTCTAACCCGATTTAACGAATTTCAGATTAGACGATACCCGATTTTGCCGCATCCTATTATACGAAAGAAAAGTATCCAACTTTACAAAAACTTAAAAAACTTGGACATTTATTGCATAAATGTAACTGCGTGTCAACCAATGGATCAAAATTTAATCTAAATGATTAAACCCTTTCGCCGACGCACCATTATTTAAGGATATTAGTTACAGGACACGTACTATAGTTTAGATTCTTTACCATTTTAGTCAAACCGGTTATAGTACAGATTATATCACAAAAAAAAGCAATTTTGGGCACAATGAAAACAGAAACTGAGACTGAGTCTGAGACAGTGTTTTTTTATTATTTTGTTTGTGTCGGTATATACCGACATGTCTGCGAAAGGGTTAAGTACAGAAATATATTGATGCTAGAAGTAATGGTAAATGGAACAAGCGATAATGAGAACATAGGAGCAATATTGAAAAAAATTAATACCAAGGATGCGGTATTCTGTTTGCACGATTCTTGGGATGAAATTTCGGAAATCAGTATTAAAAGGTCGTAGCGAGAAGTTGTGTTCATTGTTGATGGTAAACTAGTTCATGAGGGTTTTGTTTCTTTGGCTTTTCTAAATATGTAATTGATTTGAACTTCGGGTGCCTGAAATTGAAGAAGAGAGGAATTGTTGCAATAACTTAACTGATAATGATATTATATCGATAGTTTTAGAACAATCTGAAGAACACGAAAAACAAAATAATGATAAAGATGAATCAGTTCCTTCTAATACTTCGGCAGAAGAAAATATTAATTCTAAAGTAGCCAGTTGTTACTGTTATTGTTGTTATATTTACTAATAGCACGTTAAGTATTGTGCCATGCCCTGTATGTGAATTTGTTTCTGCTTGTTATCCATGATCTGTTATCTTTTACCGTTTTTGCGTAAGTGCACTTGTTTTCGCATGCAAATTCACTCTTACTTTGACTTTCAAAGAAAGCGTATGTGTTGCAGGAGTTATTTTACACAGTTTAGTTAATATGGTCTGAAAAATGGCCGGAGAAATGGCCGAAATCGAAAGAAAAATACACGACGTTTAAACATCGTAAACATGCGCCAATGATAGGTTAAAACATCGTAGCCGTTAACATATTTTATGAATAGGAAATATTAGATCTTTTTTCTATAACACCAAAAGCACGACAATTGTAAACACAATTTTGTGTGAATTATCATAAGTGCTGAACAAACACATTTATTTTATAGTTTGTTAGTGTAAACAACCATGTAATTTTGTATATAAACCGAATAATTAAAATAAACGATTCAAATTTTTACGACCAGTCAAAGTCTCTACATAAAATATTAGTGATCAAGCTCTGACTTACGGGAAGTGCATTAATCTCAAAACAAAGTTCAATACACATCTACTTGAAGATTCACATCACATTCAACTAACATCAAAGTTGAATAATCAGAGCGCGAATTCGGCAGTACATCTAAAGGCCGGACACAAACACACGATGATAACAATAATTTCAATGATATTAGCGTAGTGACGACGAATTTGATTTCGGTATCTTTATTGATAAAAAGTAAAATATATATGCATTACGTTTTCAGACTATAATGATGGTGACAATAGTAGTGATGGCGAAGTACTTCATAGAAAGAGAAGAAGAATACAAAATATAAGTTACAATGCGGATGAAGAAGATGAACATGATACTGCTGATAAGGGTAGCGAATAGAAAGATGTTGCAGAAGTTGATGATATAGTCCACCTCGGATACCATTCAATACTTTAAAAGGTCTCAGGTTGAATATGATAATCAATAAATTCATTTACACTAAAGCATCTTCGGGCTCACGCGGAACACCCAACCGGAGATTCTATTGTGGAGAACTTCTTGAGTTCTGGACGCCTACCCGGCAATAAGACCACAAGTTTCGCTTCGTATGAAAAATAGCTTGGACGTGGTAGGAAGTAGACTTGAAATATTTCTGAACCGTTGTACTCGTTTTAGATTTTAATTTTTTAACCAAAGGAAAATATCAGTATTTTTTTAACTAAAATAAATAAATTATATGTAATGAATTCCAGAACCAAAAATAGTAAATAATATAGTTTTTAATTATGTGCTATTAAATTTTAAGTTTTATTTTAATAAATTCGAAAGTGATTGATATTAATTTGATATTTCCTAAAAATTTAAAATTCAAAAACCTTTTTTAAAACATATCCGATTTAACGAATGTCCAATTTTACGAAAGCAAAGATTTTTCTGCCTTTCGCTAAATTGTGGTCATTTTGTTTCCAAGTACAAGAAGATTTTTTTTCATTTTTCAGTTTTGTTCTTTTGATGATATCGACTTCAAAAATGCATTTCAATAATACATTTTCTTTGCATTGAAAAATAAAAATAATTTTATTCCTTTTTGTTTCACCAAAACTTCTTACAAAAATCATTTAAGAATCCCATTTCCATCCAGCATACCCAATCTCATCATAATCGATTAAGAATTGAATGAATTCCGCGCTAGATGGTCATATTCCAGAACTTCTTCCAAGTAATTTTAATAGCAGCTAAAATCATAACATAGATTGGGATGATCTCAGTACACATTGAGTTTGTGGTGAATGGCTAGAATTCAAGAAACAATTGCTCAAATTGAACCGAATAGATATTTCACGGTGTATTTTAGTGCCTGAGTGTAACTTTATACAAATCCCTGCTTTTTCAGATGCATTTGATAAAAGCTTCGGTTATATTTGGTTAACACATACGATTGATTTGTTCTAAATCTCGAGTGGTACCTCTCAAGAAACATGTAACGCGTAAACATAATATTCCGCGGCATTGGTCAGATTCTGACAAGGAAGGGGAGCGAAGTGTCCCTCTCCGATTTCGCTGAAATTTGAATATGTGAAAGTAGACTGAAAAATAAGGGGTACGTATTTTTTTTATCGGCGGAAAAACACTCTGAGGGGGTGAAACACCCCTCTGAAGTTGGGGGTAAAAAACGGACTTTTGATAATTTCGCCTAGAAAAATCAGTGAAATTTCGAAGAAACTTATTTAGGAATGTGTATTTTAATGAGCTAAATAATATACTATTTTTTGAAAAAAGAATCGGAACAATCCAGGGGGTGAAACACCCCCTAACAGGGGTAAAAAAATCAACTAATTGATGTAAAATTCTTACATTAATGCGGGAAAATCTGAAAAAAATATATGTTACTTAATAAGAGAAATCAAGGTTGACGTGTTCGAGGATTTTTGAAACTACCCCCCGTATGGGGTAAACTACCCCTACCCTGAATCTTTCAATTATGGAATATATATAAAATGCTTATAAATGGTTAATACTAACCTATCTCATTAATATTAATAATTTTTAGGGTTCGAAACATCCCCTAATCGGCGTATAAATTTGAAAAATTACGAAATATTCAGAAAAAAGTTCAAGATCTTCTGGAAAAAATCTAGAAAAATTGTATAATGTTGCGTTTTTAACAATACCCTTGGTTTGTCCCAGAATATATCGTAATGCCCCTACCTCTACTGACAGGAAGTTAACCACCCCTTTAGCAAAACGTTGAATTTTTCGATTGGGAAACAACAGAAAACATTTTGGAATACAATTAATAAGTTAGGTTGTGGTAACAAAAATCAGAATCAGGATTGATTGTTTTCTGCTAGTGAATTGTCTAGGGAGTTTTCTAGTCATTTATCACACTCCCAGCATCACAACGTTTGGGAATCTACGGGTGATAATGCGGCCAGTTCTGAATTATCATTCAAGTGTGTTGACATTATTATACGTTGGAGAAAACTGTTAGTTTAGTGAACGGTGCAAGTGTTGGTCTTGATCTTATACCCATTAAATTTATTAAAATTATTTTCCCAGCTGTCGGTTGCTTTCTTTTGTTTATCATAAATAATATCATTACTAAGTCATCTTTTCCTGGCACGTGGAAGAGTGCTAAACTGATTCCACTTCCGAAAAGCAAAAATCCTGCCACTGTGTCTGACTTCCGGCCTATAAGCATTCTCCCTTGTTTATCAAAGGTTTTTGAAAAGATTGTGAAAGATCAGATTACTTTGCATTTAAATGATTTTAACCTGTTAGATCCTTATCAATCAGCATATAGGAAAGGACATAGTACGTGTACGGCTATATTAAACATTGTGGGTGATATTCGGCGGAATGCTGATTCTCTAAAGGCAACTATTTTAGTTTTACTCGATTATTCAAAGGCATTCGATTCTATCGATCATAGAATCTTAATCAAGAAATTACATAGTAACTTCCAATTTTCACTCTCCGCCTGTAAACTTATTGAAAGTTATTTATCAGGCAGAAAGTTTACTGTCTTTAGTTCCGACACGTTCTCAGATTTTGTTACAACCTCGTGCGGTGTTCCTCAAGGCTCGGTACTAGGTCCGTTGCTGTTTTCGCTCTATATTAATGATCTATCTAAAGAGTTAACTGGTTGCAGCTATCATTTATTTGCCGATGACGTACAGGTTTACGGTAGTTGCTCACTAGGCTGTATGAGCGATGGAATAAGTAATATAAATGATAATATTTTAGCTATTCAAAATTGGGCTGCGCGGAACAACTTACATGTAACTGCAGTTAAACCCCAAAAAATCCCAATCAGTTGTTATTTATAAACATGGCATTGATACATCCTCGTTCCCGTCGATTACAGTATGTAATGAAAATATCCCTTTCATTGATTGTGTTAATGACTTGGGTGTCTTAATTAATAAATCCTTATCGTGGGATGAGCATAATGCAATTTGTAGTAAAAACCTTTATGAAAATTCGAAGTTTATGGAATGTTACTGATTTTGCATCAACCGAGCTTAGACGGAAGTTATTTTTTGCCTATGTTTTTCTACATTTTTCCTATGGTGACCTGATTCTATTTGGTATGAATGAATATAATATGGAAAAATTAAATAGAGCCTTCAAAGCTGGTGTAAGATACATTCATCGACTTCGCAAATATGATCATATTTCTTTGTTTCTACATAATGTGATTGGGTGTTCACTTAATGATTATTATACATATCGTACGTGTCTGGCTATATATAAGTTATTAGACACACATATTCCATCGTACTTGTTTGTGAAATTGGTCCAATTTAATCTTTCGCGTAATAAATCCTTAATTATACCGCAATAGTAAATTGTTCAATTCATCATTTTATGTTAAGGGTGTTGGCTGTTGGAATAGCTTACCATTGCATGTTAAGTCAACCGGGTCTTGTGCAAGTTTTAGGAAATCGTTTTTTCAGAATCTCTGAGGTAATATTATTTATTTTCCTTGATTTACCAGATGTTAGACATTATTATTTCGTTTATTATTATTGTTATTATTATTATTATTAATTTTAGTATATTGTTATTATTTTTTAAATTTTTTGAAATCTATTTTATGTATTCTATAAGTTTTGTAAGTTTTTTTGTACTGTAAATCATTACTTTTCATAATGTGTATAAGCTCTAAGCTTTATTATGTATTAAATATAAATAAATAAATAAATAAAAATGTATTTGAATTATATTTTTGCAATATATATTGTAATACGAAGCAATCATGAATTCCATACCTGAGGTAAGTTTTCCCGAAGCTGAAGCCAATACATAAACATTCTCTGGTCTAAGTAAATTTGCTTCAACAGTGGGTCCAAATTCTCCACTTTTTTCCTTTAAAACCAGAAATAAGGGAGAGGAAAGTTTTCCTTCCGCTGATATCAGTGGTTGTATTGTATAACTATGAGTTTTTGATGGGATGGATTGTACAAGACATTCCACTTTTTCTTCCCTTTCAACAGCCAAAGTTCTGCCAGTGTGCATCTCTAATTGAAATCCGCTTTGATTTGAATTATAAACATTTTTTAATCCAATCTTTTCTATATCTTTCCTAACATCTTTAATGAAAGTATCCGCCAACTCTTGTAAGTGCTGGGCATTTTCCAATGTTTTTTTGGTAACAAATTTGTTAATTTTCTTTGACACTATTCTGTGGGCACTCTTAAATTTAATTAACCACTTTTTTGAAGCCCTGAATCTATTGTCTTCGAAACCTAATTCTCGTTTGGCTTGCAAAGCCCATCTACGCAAATCTTTATCATGGAATTATGAGACCAGCATCCCAAGCTCATTTAAAATTTTCTAGCGTGAATTCACAAATTTGAGCAATTTTTTCTCGGAAGGTACCGCCTTTATTCAAATAATGGGCCCAACGTCTCAACTGTCTTACTGATTTAACTTTATTTTTGTTGAACACTTTGTACACTTAAATTCTTTTTTTTACCACTCCTCCAGTAATTGACAGCACGAGTTTTATAGTCGAAAGACAAATCTCCTTCATCTGATACACATTCATCTGTAGGAACGTGAGGTGGGAAGACAATGTATATGCATCACTTCATCTTCAACTATCTGTGGGTCTACGTCTTTAAAAGGTTCTTGGAAGTCCAAGGTTTCATCAGTGCTAATCTCAACATTATTGAACTCGTTCATCGCATCAAATAATATATGTTCAATTTGGTTCTTCAATTCTATTTCATTATTATTTACCGGAGTCTCTGGTATTTTCAATGATTGAAAAGTAAGAAGTAATAGATTTAATACATTTAAGGGATTGACCATCATTTTTGTAAACACGTTTTCAAAATGTTATTATTGAATAATTCTAGCTAATATTTTATTTAGAACCGAGCACTGAGGATATGTACGAACGATGTAATTTCTGCCGGTGTATATATATTTTACTATTTTATTAACGAGATATGACCCTCGTTCAATCAAAGGCGTTGATTAACTGCCTGGAAGCGGAAGGCAGGGATATAGAAAGTGACGTTCTTGTGGATATAGAAAGTGACGTTCGCGGTTCTATTCTGTCTTACCTTATTTATAGAATTCTTATTCATCAGATTGTCGCTCGACACAAATGATTATCTCTCCCAATGAAAATAGAATGTATATTTTTATTAATTTGTTTTCATCAGAAAATTTTATCTACACGAATACTAATCTATTTTTGAAGTTATCAAAATTATTGTTTTCTTTCACAACTACGGAACAAAGAGAAACGTCATTTGTCTATATCCAAATTGGCTGGTCTATATATGAATGAGAATTTAAATCTTTTTTTGCCATCATTAATGAAACGTGCTGCGAGACATTCTGAGACTGCTTCGGCGAATAATGTAATATTTCACGAAATTTTTTTCATACTGATACGATATTCCATATACTATCGCAATTGTTCTAATTCTCACTAATGTTATTTTCACATAGACTAGAGTACTTCAAGGACTCACTAAAGGGGTAGTTAACTCGCTACAGAGGAGAGGTTCCGAAAATTCCTTGAGAATAAAAAGTCACTTCTTATAAACCAAAACCGTACGTTTTTTCAGAACGTTTCAAATATATTTTCGGAATTTTTTCTACTTTCACCCACCATGGGGGAAGGGCCTCAAACTCTGAAGGTCATTGTTGTTGATAAGGGATGATAGTAATAATAATGTTCAAGGAGATAAAAGATTTCTTGCCGGAACAAATGTTTCCCAATCGAACAATTCAACGTTTCGCTAAAGGGGTGGTTAACTTCCTGTCAGTTGAGGTAGGGGCATTACGATATATTCTGGGACAAACCAAGGGTATTGTTAAAAACGCAACATTATACAATTTTTCTAGATTTTTTCCAGAAGATTTTGAACTTTTTTCTGAATAATTCGTAATTTTTAAAATTTATACGCCGATTAAGGGATGTTTCGAACCCTAAAAATATTAATGAGATAGGTTAGTATTAACCATTTATAAGGGTAATAAGAAACTTGCGTCGAGAAAATTTTTTTCTCCTTTCCATAATTGAAAGATTCAGGTCAGGGTAGGGGTAGTTTACGCCATACAGGGGGTAGTTTCAAAAAATCCTCGAACACGTCAACCTTGATTTCTCTTATTAAGTAACATATATTTTTTTCAGATTTTTCCGCGTTAATGTAAGAATTTTACATCAATTAGTTGATTTTTTACCCCTGTTAGGGGGTGTTTCACCCCCTGGATTGTTCCGATTTTTTTTTTCAAAAAATAGTATATTATTTAGCTCATTAAAATACACATTCCTAAATAAGTTTCTTCGAAATTTCACTGATTTTTCTAGGCGAAATTATCAAAAGTCCGTTTTTTACCCCCAACTTCCGAGGGGTGTTTCACCCCCTCAGAGTGTTTTTCCGCTAAAAAAAATACGTATCCCTTATTTTTTAGTCTTCTTTCACATATTCAAATTTCAGCGAAATCGGAGAGGGACACTTCGCTCCCCTTCTTTGTGAGATCATTCTGTTTCGAATTAAATCTGAACAAAGTAACTTCAGTTCGTTTGTGGCAAACCGAGCTAGACCAATTCAAGGACTATTTACAATACACAGTTGATGCTACGTTCCAATATCACAAAATCCTGCTGACTTCATTTCCCGCGACTAAGTTCCAAATTAATTTCTGAAAAAAACGTTATGGTGGTCAGGCCAAACATTTTTACTTGAAGATCAATGTTATTGTCCAAAAAATCCTAATCAAAAAATTAGTTCAGATTTGTTGAGTTGAGAGCTTCGTAAAAATGTTTCAATTTCAGTCTGTAACTCGGAATCGCATTGGAACATATTTGAGCGATATTCCTCGTTTATTAAACTTGTTTGCGTTACAACATACATAGTTCACTTTATAAATAATCTTAACCGTTTGAGTCCCAGACAGCGATGGCGCTGTTGAGATTTTATGTCGAGAAAACCCATCACATTTCGAACATTGTCGACAACTGACGGTGCGTTACCAATTGTCGAAGTCGCGCACTCAGATTTGCTGATGCAAGCACATCACACAGCTCCTTTCAATGTAAATATGTAGTACATTTTACAATAGGCTTGTCTCAATCGATTGCATTTTCATCTCATTCATTTCATCTTCCTCTCTCATTTCGAGAAAGCGCAGTCGTGCTGTTTGGGACTATTCGACAGTGTTTTTTCAACACTCCCAACGACTCAAAAGGTTAAAGATAAAGAAAATGTAAAGACGGGTGGGTGAGCAGTCTAGTAATAAATGGAATACTTCATTAATGAGCCTTGTGAAAATAGTTGCAAAATGGCAATGATATTCAGAATATTAAAACGTACACAAGTGTACAAATCTCCAGCAATTTAAAACTATTAAACTCATTTTTTGATAAGCTACAGCTAGGACTTCTTCGTGTTGGCGGAAATTCGAATCTAAATTACACTAACAAATATTCGCTAGTATTACTAAGCAATCATTTATATTTTTTTTTCTACAATCTGTGGTCTAAGTAAATATTTGATTACACGATGTCGAAATTTGGATAGGCAGGTTGTAAATAAATGTATATATTGTTTCTAGAATAAACCAAAGGTACCACATGAAACAACAAACAATTATTTCTGATTTTTTACATTCTAATTAAGTAAGCAGCCAAAATTTATATTAAAAAGCCGGCAAAAAAGTTTCGGGGTTGACACAAAAAATCATATTATTTATTTGCTCATCTCCGAAATTGTGTTTCTCCGAATTTTAATGGCATGTAGTTTATTGCCGGCTTATGTCTGGTGATAGAGGAAAATTCAAAATAATTTATATAATTTTATCAGAAGTTTCCGATGAAGATATAGTCTGTCTAGCTCAGGAGCTATTCATTGTCCGGACTATCGGCATTCTCTTTTGATAGAAGATGATTTAAACTAAATTCTATGATTTTTGCTGAAATTTATGGTACAAGGAGATTTAAAATACTTTCTGTAATTTTAGCAGAATTTTTTTATTATAGGTTGAGTTGTAGTCTATCAAAATCAGGAACTTTTTGTTAGCTGCACTATTGGCTAACATCTGGTTGAAGAAGAAGATTTAAATTAATTAGTAATTATTGAAAGTAATTTTTGTGTTTTTCACAATTTTTCCTTGACTAGTTGAGGTATAATCCCTCGAACTCAAGACGATTATAGTGATAGCGGTGAAGTTGAGATTTTATTCGTTGGCTGGACTATAAACCGATTGTCTGGTGATAGTGGTGTATTTAACCGGTGTTAAGTTTTTGGACACTTTTAATTTTTTGGACACTTTTATAATTTGGACAGAAATTTACGCGAGTGCCCAAAAATAATTTTTTTAGACATAATTTCGATTTTGGGTAAAAATATATGCACACATGAACATTTCTAAAAAATGTAAACACAAAAAAAATGTTTGTTTATAAAAAAGATCAAATTTTTGTATTTCATATATGTACATACATATTAAACTTTTAAGAAATTTAATCATGAGGAATTTATATGAATTTTTGTATGAAAGGATATGTCGTTGTAGGTTATGGTAAATTACACAAATCTCAGAGATTGGCTCCCATAGTGACTATATAGGTTCGAAAGGGGATACATTACGGAATTGAAATCACCTAATGCCATTTCGAAATGAGCCGTAGGGCCCTCGTAGTCACGTCTATTATTTTATCTTCAATTTAATTTATTTTGTAGGCGGAAGATATTAAATCATACTCCGATATCTTTCGATCGAAATTATTTAGTTATAAGTTTCTACATTAATAGCGTTGTTAGCTTTCGTCCTCATTGCAATTTTGATTGCGGGTTATTTTTTTTTTAATTTTCTTGTCAAAGATCAGCTAAGATAGACTGTTCTTTAAAATAAACACATAATTTGATATTTTATATAATAAATATATAATATATATGGGTTCAATAAACATTTAATTCTATAGCATTTTTTTTTGTTGAAATAATGGCCAGAGTACAAGTGAAACTCCTACTAAAATGTAGCGAATGTCACAAATACTAATTGTACTATTAAAGTTAGCCGATTCGCTTCAGCCGAAAAATGTCGATAATGCAGAATCGGCTGTTATAACTAAAATGCATCAACCGAAAAATGCCGATAATGCAGAATCGGCTGTAATAACTAAAATGCATCAGCCGAAAAATGTCGATAATGCAGAATCGGCTGTAATAACTAGCTGGTCTTGAGCAGGACAATAAATGAAGGAAAAACCCTCAAATAAAAATTGTAGTGGCGACGTACATTAATAGCGCTACATATCTTGCAACTAATAAATTTGAATCGAATTTTCCGATGAACCCGAAAAATTAAAAAAATACTTGCATGAGATGAATTCCAATAAGGAGTAATTTTTTTCAAAATGGCATTGGGTGATTTTGAATCTATAATGTATCCCCTTTCAAATCTATACAGCCACTATGGGAGCCTATCTCTGAGATTTGTGTAATTTACCATAAGCTACAACGACATTTTTTCATATGAAAATCGCGGATAGCGTGAATGTAAAACTAAAAACTATATACGAGAGCCCTACGGCTCATTTCGAAATGGCATTAGATGATTTCAATTCCGTAATGTATCCCCATTCGAACCTATATAGTCACTATGGGAGCCAATCTCTGAGATTTGTGTAATTTACCATAACCTACAACGACATCCTTTCATACAAAAATTCATATAAATTCCTGATGGTTAAATTTCTTAAAAGTTTAATATATGAAATACAAAAATTTGATCTTTTTTATAAACAAATTTTTTTTTTGTATTTACATTTTTTAGAAATGTTCATGTGTGCAAATATTTACCCAAAATCGAAATTATGACTAAAAAAATTATTTTTGGACACTCACGTAAATTTCTGTTCAAATTATAAAAGTACTTAATAAACACATTTTTTATTAATCACTTGTTTTTTGTTTCGCAGTTATTTTGAATAATTTTCAAAAAGTTTAAAAAATCACTCGATCGATTTCGACTTGTTAGGTCATCATCAGGAGTATCTACTGGAGTATCTGATGACCTAACAAGTCGAAATCGATCGAGTGATTTTTTAAACTTTTTGAAAATTATTCAAAATAACTGCGAAACAAAAAACAAGTGATTAATAAAAAATGTGTTTATTAAGTATAAGTGTGTTTCGCCAAGTGCCTACGGCAAATAGCGTAAAAAGAATTATAAAAGTGTCCAACAAATTAAAAGTGTCCAAAAACTTCACACCGGTGTGTATTTAAACTAATTCCTTTCCTTTTTTGAACATTTTTGTTTGTGTTGGAGTTGAGACTATAGTCAATCAAAGTCAGATGCTTGGCATGGCGTTGGCCGGTCTATCGGCTTATGGTATGTGGATAGTGGAGGATTTATAAATTCCTTGATTTTTCCGGAATTTTGCTATATGAGGCTGAGTAGAGATATAATCTAGTGGTAGAGGAAAAATGAAAATAATTTTTTTAATTTTATCAGAATTTTTCTGTGGGGTGAAGTTGAAATATAATCCCTATAACCGGGGGCTGTTCGTTTTCAGAGCTATCGACTTATGCATAGTGCTAGGGGAAGGTTAATAATAATTTCACTGATTTCTTTAGAATTTTTTTTTGATGTGGAGTTGAGTGGTGGAGATGTGTGGTGGTAGAGGAAGATTTAAATTATTTTCTCTGTCTTTCAGAATTTTCCTATAAAATGGAGTAGAGATATAGTCGGACTATCAGCTTATGTCTGTTTTAGAGAAAAATTTAAAGTAATTTCTGTGATTTTCTCAGAACTTTTCTATGGCGTAGGGTTGAGATGTACTCCCGCTTTTGTCTAGTGATATAGAGTAAGATTTAAAGTAATTTCAGTTTTTATTTTCATGAGGTGGAGTTGAGAGATATATTCCCTCAAACTGAGAAAGTATTCATTAGCCGGACTATCGGCTTATGTCTAGTGCGATAGTGGAAGACTTAAAGTTATCTGTGATTTTTTCACAATTTTTGTAAATTCTCTGCATACTTGACAATTTTAATTATTGGTGTGCTGTCGCTTGTCAGCTTTAGGTCAGTTACAAATAATTTTGTTTTACCTACTCACCGTCATTACTCATCAGGTATCGACCCATTGCTTAATTTTGTTATTGTGTTACAAAATAAACTAAATTTTTCGGAGAAAGGAAGTCGCAGAAACACCCAGTGAACAGTAACAACGTTTTCAGCAGACGTTTCTCGAACGGAGCATTGATTTTGATTTCTGAACAATTCACAACAAATTTGACAGATGTTGCTTTAACAACATGGCTGCCATTAAGTTATAACAAATTTTGAGCGCCTCTTATGAAAATACCCCTTTAATGGTGGTTTACCCAAGCAAACTGAGAACACATTAGGAAATGAAATACACCGCGATTTTACTCATAAAAAATTAAACACAAATTAAGTTGAAAGATGAAAATAATTATGGTACAACATCCCATCCCTGGATGATGATATTTAAGCAATATTTGTAAAGCGCATAACCTGCCGTGCCCATCAATTTTGTTATCAGAGGGAAAAATTATGAAATATTCTAAATTACTAAAATTGAAATTTCCGTAAAATGTATTGATTAACTATTTTATTTCTACTGTAAAAACTGCAATGCAGGTTTTCAGTCAAATAATATCTATACCTTAGTTTATATATTCTCGGTAACTCGCACAAAACATGTTTTTAAAATGATTGAAATTTCCGATGTATATTTATATATATATATATAGAAATATATATATATATATATATATATATATATATATATATATATATATATATATATATATATATATATATATATATATATATATATATATATATACGTAGATGTTATCCGATATTGTTTTGTCGGATTTGAAAAATTGATATTTTCATGTTTACACAACTTGTATAATTGCTATTAATTCTATGGAGACTTTATATGTTGGGATGCTATTTTTAATTGCGAAAATCAATTTCATTAAATTACCAACAATCTATTTACGATTCCTTACATAAAAGTAATATTACAAAAATTTTCAATTTCAGGGAAATTCGCTGTTTTTGTTTATTACAGAATAGATAAATGCGAAGCGAAAAACGCCATACAAAATACAATTTTGTTCAAAACACAGTGATTTTTGGGGTTACTTTACGACCTCATGCTGCTCTTGGCTCAGCCTTCGTCCGTGAATGTGTACCTAAAATAAATTTAAACACAAAAATTTTAGGCAGAAAATATAGAGCACCTGTTGTAACGGTTGTTGAATTTTTCAGAATATTGCACTGTTTTGCAAGTTTTGCAAAATATTGCGTTGAAAAAAGCTTTGAGTCTCACTTTTTTCTTGGAAGATTGTTTTTGTGAATACGATTATAGCACACCATCTGTGTGAATATTTGGTATTTTTTTGGTGGAGATACTAATTTGTTTTTTTTTCATAATACCTGAGTAAAGAAGAGCAAGAAAACAAAACATAAACCACGATAGAATTACCGGACAACAACAACATTATAAACAAGTAAATCATGACTCCAATGCTGCACCAGCACTTATAGTATACAATTTTGCTATAAATGTAACAACCCACCATCAAAGTTGATCAAACAACCCATTTTGTACAAGTTATTTGTACTCTACAAGAAATAGGTACCCTGGAATTTACAATGCGTGGAATTACCTTCAGAGATGAGCGTTTACACGGCATATAATAATTTTTATACGTGATGTCGATAACATCAATTACTCGTAGACAATGCCGACAACTACTTACTATTCATGCTAGTACTGATTGAATAATTTACATATTTTGAACTTCTGTTTCCGAAAATTTAAGAAACTTAACTTTTAAACTAGAGAATTCAATTTTGGAAATTTTTAATTGTGCCACTTTCACTACCTTATTATGATTAAATAAAATAATAAAACTAATCGATAATAAATACTTAGACAATTCATAAACCTCAAAATAAATAGAATACAATTTGAGTGTATTGTGTTTTACGCCATCTGTTGAAAGTTGGTACGAACTAAGACTAAATTAGTTTAGTCAGTAATTTAATCAAAAATGTTACGGCACGTTAATTTCTGGCAAATTATTATTTTTTTTTCTTCTGAAAATGGTAAAAAATTCGAACAATATATATTTTAACATGGAGGGGAGATTAGCAGGACCTTGGAATTGTGGTTTCGAACTAATGAAGCATTGAATCCTTTAAATTAAAAAATTCGGCCGTCTCATTAGACTGCAGTGTCCAAACTACTACAGAATAACCCATAATACAATAAAATTACAATTAAATACAATAAAATTCGAGGTTACTTAGGGGTTGACAATTGCGTAGCGAATCATAATAATTCGCTAAGGCATTGTGATTATACTTAGTATGCAAGTTAAAAGTATTTTCATTATTTTTGTAGTTTGGTCTCTGTGGTCTGATGAGATGAGCGAATTTTTTAATTTGAAGAATTCCTTGTTTCATTAGTTCGAAACCAAACTACCAACGGCTTGGTAACCTCACATCGCTGTAAAAATAGATCTGCCTGTCAACCAGAATAACCTAAAATTTTGTATATATTGTACTGACATCTACTGACATTTGGCGAAACGAAAACTATGAAAAATTGAACGATAAAAATTTTGTTCTTTGAACTGACAATTATATATTTCTTGCATAAACTAATTTAACAGCCGGTGGCAAAGTGCTCTGCATGCTTGCTCCAGCGCCCGGAGGGTCCGGGTTTGATTCCCGGTGGTGACAAGTAAAAAATTTCACGGCTAGTTTAGGATCAATGAATTAATCACTCCGAAATGAAAATATGATTATGAAACCTCATGTGAGGCGGCCAAATCCCATCAAGGGATATAGTGCGAAAGAGAGAGAGAGAGAGAGAGAGAGAGAGAGAGAGAGAGAGAGAGAGAGAGAGAGAGAGAGAGAGAGAGAGAGAGAGAGAGAGAGAGAGAGAGAGAGAGAGACAGACAGACAGACAGAGAGAGAAAGAGAGAGAGAGAGAGAGAGTTAAAAATTCACAAAAAATTAAATTTTGTCAAATTGATTGTATGCCAGTTCATGTATTTTTGTTTAAATATTTTGAGCTTAATCAAATGTGAACGAGGTATATTAGGGGAGACTGACTTGGTTAGTAGATTAAATCGGGCATATAGGCCAGGTTAAAAGTTTATTAATTTATTTAGATATTTATAGCTCAAGGCTGTGGTTGGTTTTTATTTGTTGCTAAATTTAAGTATGTTCATAATTCTAACCAGGCAGGTTGAAATGCTGTTCAGGCTGAACATACACTCACTTTAACGACATGTTTAATGGTGATTGTTATAACACTACACTACGATCTTGTATACGCAATGGGAGTTTAATATGTTGCCCGGACAATTGATGACCACCGTTTTGGTGCTTGTTCGTTATCTTTTCGTTGCGTGGTGCGGATTACTATATACTTACAGAGTTCGAGACCATAACCCAAACAATTATTTCAATTTAAAGCGGTAAATACGTTTGGAGTTAACTCTCTGTAATATTTAAATGTCGTTGTATTATTTTACAGATTCATCAAAATCATATAAATGAACTTCGAGGCCACTAGTCACTATTCGCGTATTCCTACTGAAAGCATTTGACGATTGCCACAACTTATACATAATCAATTTATAGTATGCCTGCACACATGGAATTACTCACCAAAAGTTTTCCCCAATATATCTGAGAAATCGTTAGACATCTGAGTACAAAATATTACCCCGTATAGTAGGAGTTCAGTAAACAGTGCACAATTGATTGAAAATAAACGAAAGTTTTAAGCTTAAATGTTCGATGAAGTTTTGTAACAGAAGTAATATCCGGTTTCGATCTGATAAGAAAATGAAAAAATTCAATCATCTCATCAGGCCATGGCGACTGAATATTACTACGTAACGATTTCATTTTGTGTTCTATATATGTAGAGCAACCGTGTAATCGTAACTCTAGTGAATTATATAACAACTCACTTCATTTTATTCTTACAAACTTTTCATCCCCTGGCAAATATTGGTGCTTTGCAATTTGACTTCGACAATAACGGCTTAAACTGTCTTGTATTGCTTTATAAAGTAAATTACTAATGCTTTTCCTCGGTTTTCAACTGGTGCCGCACCAGTTTTAAAATGTTGATTGCAGACATTTCGCACTCTATCTTGCATAGTACCCAATAAATTTTAGAAAGTGTTTTGACTTTCTTACTTACTTTAATGTTTTTCTTGGCCCTACATTATTTCTATCCATTCTTTGAGACTTGTCAGTACAGCAGTAACTTAATATTAAAGTGTCTTGCGTTAGCTTTCATCAAATTTTATAAAATGCATTGGAAAAGTACGGTTTTGAACAAGCGGCATTTATAGTGATCACCTTTATGATCGCATGTTGGCATAACCGGCAAATATTTTCTCATATACCTATTCTAATAGAAATAATTATTAACTAACTTACATTTGTTGTTTCGCCTGCTCTGGGGCAGGGGCTCTATTTCTAATATTTATTTTTCTTTTACGTATGGGTAATCAGTTAAAATAGGTGTTTCGACCGTAAAATAGATTTCTTTCTAGTATACAGGGTGAGTTTTTTAATAGATGCTACGCTATGAGTTTGGAAACGGTTGCACCGTTGAAATAAATATTTTTTGTTTGGTTTGAGATTGATTAAATTTGCTCCAATTTGGTTCTAACGCTGTTACGTTTTCACGAGGAATAAATGTAAATAAAATCAATTATTTTTCGACTTAGAAGTATCGGTACCTAAATTGAAAATTTGTCATAAGGCTTGAAACAAGAACACTTTTACTCAACGTATAAGCATCCCTGTTTCATAGAATTTGCCGTCACCTGCCTCGTACCCTATGCGGCGTTGGTTCCCGTAGCTCAAGCCGGTGGAGGGAACGGCGTGGGTTTTGGGTACACAGATCACGGCCTAGGTTACCGCATATATATATAACAAAGGAAAGAAAGATGGTATGCCATCAAATGGAAAGGTCGAAAACGTGAGGATGGTGAAAGACTGCATCGGTGGGTCTCATGCCTCACATCAAGCAGGTCCACCGTGGTTGTGGAATATAAAAATTTAGAGTAACATAGTTACTCTAAATTAACCATAAAAAAAAATATTATTTATCATGGGCTGAAGGCCCTATGGTTAGTAAGTGGTAATTTGGTAAAGCGTTCCAGCTGAAAGAAACCCGCGTGCTAACGCACATGCGAGATAAAATTTATTTAATTATAAGAAGTAAAAAAAAACAAAAAAAAAGACAAACTAAAATAAACTAGAAAAAATTTGCAATACTTAATTATCACGGCTTGAGCTCTGTGACTAATTAAGTTGCCTTCCAAAACTGAACAACCACGATCCAAAACAATGTCGCGGTATTTATACAAAATTAACTGACTGACAGAGAAGGAGGAGGAACATTTGTTGTGGGAAATGTTCTTCTCTCTCAACCAGAAATATCAATTTTTCCAAAAATCAGCGAAATACAAACACCGCACATTACTGACAACGTGACATAAATCTAATTTATGTGCACTCATGGGAAACTATTTATATGTGCCACGAAAATTGCAACGTTTTAAAAAAAAGTCCATATATAGATCATTTAAATAAACTATATTCAGAACGTTTGCTTTCTTCGTGTGCACAACACAACACTATGTATACATCATCTAATTACAAATCTTATCTTTACGTACATTCATTAGTATTTATAATAACTACATTATAATCTTGAGCGACACAAAATTGCAACCAGATAATGTAAATAAGAGATAATTTTATGTTCGTTGTATTGCATCTTATACCATTTCCGTGTATATGGATGCAACAACAAACATAAAGAAAAGTAGATAATTCCAGCATGACTTAGTGGTTAATGAATTTTTGTGAAGATGGTATCTCCAAGGTCATGGTGAAATTACTCTGATAAACGTAACGCTTATTGGGGATGGATTGATAACGGAATAGAATAACATTCCGTTACAGCGTGGGGAAAACCCAAACCCTGAGATGAAAAGAGATCTCCTGCTCTATTAGGAAAGGATGATGGAATAAGGTATTCAGTCTTGGCAGCTCAACGTGGGGAACCCCCACACCCTGAGTTAGTCTCAGCCGGGCAACCTTACTTACTAAGATTACTTATTATTAACTGAAAGTACTTATAAAATTTTGCTAATATACTTAAAAGGTGAGCTTTAAATTTCGTTTGTTTAACCTTTACAACTTCATAAAATTAAAAATTAATTAGTCTAACGAAAACTTGCAAAAACTGAACAAAATACATGAAAAATGATTAAAGTTAATGTGATTTACATCGTGATGTTGAGCTGGTGCTGGACCTGGATGCTGCCTTGTTTGGTTATGGTGAACGTCGAGTAAGGAACAGTTACGTTGACATTTTTGTTGCTGCTTCTTTCTGTTTATATCATGCGTACAAGATGTGAAATACGGTTTTCTTAACCCCGACTTTATGTATTCGTTTTGAAATGAATTTGATGAGGACCAGATATGGTTTACTTGGTAGGTGGTTGGTGTCACTATTATTACCAGTCTAGTTTGTTTGGTAAAACTTCTAGTCAACTACGTTGGATGAATCTCGTATCCCGAAATGTCCTGTCGACGCCATTTTAGCTTCGTCCTCTAGCTTAATGATGAAACTGCTGTTCTGGCTGGTTTAGAAACTATGGCCGGACGGTTGAAGGTCAAGGCTTATAATATCTCTTACGTGAATATTGTACTATGCTTATGACTCACTTCAGATATTCGTGATACTCTCACGTTCTAGTTGTCGCAAATCGTGTTTAGTTTTGAAGCTCCACAGTTACTGGATAGTGTATACAGTTTGACGATTTAGGGTCTAAGCTTAGTAAAATTGTATCGTCTGAAGTCCCATTTGTATTTGTTATCTGATTTAATATTTCATGTAAATTGTCCAAAATGTAAAACTTCAGCTCTGCTCCTAAGATTACCACCAAATTTCCGCAGAAAGTGATGTACCACTTGGTATACAATGAGTTTATTGTCGCTGGATTTGTGCTTCGTGTTCTCATTTTACTTTGATGGGTCCAGTGATATGAATAACCATTAGTAACATCTTTTGATTTATTTTCTTCTTCTACCATGGGTCATATGCTTATTTTTGGATTTAGCGTGAATTATTGGATATGTGGTACGATGTTACAACACACATCGTATTTTAATCTCAAAAACGTTCTCATCGATGATAATTAGACATGGAGTCAATGATGTTGATAGTGTACCCAAAGATCCGAGTGTTCATGTTATTGTTATTGTTTCTTCATGTCAAATGGAGGATTAAGTTTATAAACAAATTACCGTACTGCGGCATTCGCTGGGGTGATATTTAACGACTTCGCTTCTTGTAAAATGTAACATAAGAAACTGTTCCTACTTGCGCTGAGCGTTGAAAGTATATTTAGTAACTTCTTCTGGCATGATATTTTTTGTCCCGTGCATACCCCGTATCACATTATCATTATCATTTTCATTCTAACCTGATTAGATAATACATAATTTTATTTCTGTTATTTGTACCAATTTTGCTATTTTAACTGAATTTCTGTTAATTCACCTACTTAAAAAAAACAATCCTCTCTTTCAAATTTTTTTCCATGTTTTTTTAATTTTTTTTTTTTTTTATTTTATTTTATTTACTTAACTTAACCTACCAATATCTATTATTGTTGATGGCGCTACCTCAATCCCACTTTCGTTAACTATCTGAATGGGGTTGAGCTAACCTCATCCTCTATCTAAACTTAATATTATACATTCCTAATAACTATTGCCTTAACTAATGTCGCTGGTAAATTTATGATTGCGCGCGGTTACCAGCCTTCATTTTACCATTACATCACCTATGTAAATGCCCGAACTTACATAGATGGTCTAATGGGAAAATGGATGAAATACGTGTCCAAGTCTTTTACGGCGACGCTTCCAATTGCGGTATTTAGGAACATCGGTACGACGTCGCATGCTGTGAAATAATTTAAAATCTTCCGGAATGACATACAATTTGTCTTGTGTAATCCTTATGTTATTACCATAATAAGGGTTACAAGGAATTGGTGCAACACCAACCCGTTGGTTAATAAATTGCTTTGATTTTTGTGCAGCTTTAAATGGCCTGTTGTGAGAACTGCATGGTAATGGCTTGTGCAAGTTACATCTCTTCTCCTTATTACTGGGAGGTGAGGTCGTCTTACTTTTGGTTGATCTTGTTATAATTTCATTTCCTAATTTGATAGGCAATGAGTCACCATTTAATTCGCCAATCTTGTTACTGAATGTTGATACTAGGCCTGCTGCACTATTTGTTGGTAGTTGCATATCAGAACACAAACTACTGTCTGCTAGGTTCTTACTACAACTCAGGTCCATCTCTTGCTTCGCATAAATGAGATCTACTTCATTATCACAACTAGTTTTTTGTGGTGATCTTGGACCTAAGGCAACGTGTGGCATCGTTTCGAGAAATGGTATAGCTTGTTCATCATTAGCTACACCACACGAAAGATTTGTATCGACTTCTAAGGTACAGTTTGACGATAGGCTGTTGGATGCTTTGTCAACAGAACCGCATACGCCATTTGAATTTAACGCTGATAGTACTATTGTTTGCGATATTTGTGGCGGTGGTTTATTGCTAACTTTGTTTTGAACTACCTGATTATTATGTAGTTCTTGCGGGCGGCTAGGAAATGATCTAGCTGGTATCATTTTAACCGAACTATATGAATCGTTTAATTGGGATGTTCGTGGTGCTGGCGATGGAATCATGATTGATTTCTGTGACAGGCATTGCTCATTGATCACTTTTAGCGATAGCCTGAGTTCAGCTAACGTACCACATGGTGGTAGCAGCGGATTCCTTTGCTGATCTTGCGCGTCATCGGTAATTCTCAGGAGTACTCTGGTTTGGTATGACCCCACTACTAATTTGTTTAATGCATTGTCGAATTCTCGCAGTGTCATCTCGTGCCGTATCATGGACCACCCGATATCCCTTAGTTTGTTCCAGGTCTGTTTCATCTCGACAATTACATCACCAAGAATTACGAAATTGGAGCTACGATCGATTCGACCTAAAACATGAAGCAGTTTGGTAGATAAAACTAATTTTAGTTCATCCACGGTGAAACCACCCCATAGCCGAGTTCTCAGCAAATTCTTAATATACCCCAACTTCTTAAAGCACATTCGCACCTCTTGAAATGGACATTCTTGGGCTGCCCTATGCGCGAATCGCGGTGCACAAATAAAACCACTTCGCTCTCGTTTAAGAGCTTCTTCTAGCACAATTATCGCTTGTCGTCGAGCCTCATAGCGAATTCCCCTTATGTCACATTCTACCATTAGTTCGTCTGTAGACAATAGTACCAGCTCCATTATTATTACTTAAATAAAATTTATTATCCTAAAAGAACTAAACTAAATATAAAAACATAAACAAAAAAAAATTATCAAATGAATACAACCACGGCTTTTTCACTTTCTCGTGAAGCATAAACCTCACCAACCTGGGTCAAACTAGCATGGGAAAAAGGGAAATGTAATTAATTTGGATGAGATCCCAAATGCCAACCCATACCGGCAATGGCATTCGTAACTCCGACTTACGCGCAAGTGAGACACATTGCCTCGGTGAAGTCATTTGGTACCTCATTAGTTTACCTAATTGGCAGAGACAATCCTCTTGCCCTCGTATTTCACAGTCATCATTCTAAATCCCCTTGGATGAGCATGACCGTGTGAGTGGCAAGCTGAATTGTACATTCAATTAGGGACAACAACACGCCGGTTATTGCCAAAGATTTCTGCAGTGTGTGGTATAATAGTATTTAGCTTATGTCCGAAACCTCATCAATATCCGTTCACTGATAGAAAACCGGATTGAACAGCTAAACACATTATATCCTGAACGCGCCTAAAACTAACAATGAGAGGACTGGCAACCCCATCCCGGAGGATGAAAATTTTTATGTAAAACAACGAAGTGAAATTTACGCAATAACTTAACTATACACTGACTTAGAAATCCATATTTTTAAAACCAATTTATCTCACGGCTCGTGGTAATTTCTTACCGATAGCCATAAGCGTATAACTGAGGAAAATTAAAAGGTTGACAGTTTGATTTTACTTGCCAGGATACGGACTGGCACGCTTGATAACCTGAGAATGAGCAGCCCTTTATACCACCCAAGATCGTCGCTTGGCAGGAAAGAGATATGCTCATTACTTCAGGGAAACGTGCCACTCTCCCTTGCAGGCAGAATAAAGACAAACAGTTGATTGTACACGGTGCCGAAAACCGTACAATCTGATGAGTAAATAAAATAAGTATTCTGTAATTAGACATTGCAAAAATGGCTCATCAAATCCCAGCTGCTACCACGAATATTAGTTCATCCCCCGGAGTGCGAGTTGGGACAATGCCACAAATGAACTAATGAGACGAGGATCCAGCACTGCAACTCGACAATTATAAAACCTTTTCAGTGTGTGTGTGACCCACCATCGTATCTGGTCAGGCATGCCTCTAAGGCATGACCGCTGCCACACTCACACCGAAAGAGCTCTTCCACTTTTTATATTAAATCACAGAGTACTTAATTTGAATTGATTGTATAGAACTCCACTTGAAATTGCGAAGCTCATAACTAAAATTATTTTAACATTTAACTTTGTGAATAAATTTTCAATTAAATTTGGGATTCAATAATGATTCCAGAAAATTGTTGGCAATCTATACCAATAATTTGGGCCAGTTAATGGCCCCATTTGGGCGCCACTTGAAACAGTGGTGCCTACATAAAAATAAATTATTTAATTAAATTTGGAACTGATCTTTAGTCCCTAATTTGGGCGCCACTTGAAACAAGAACACTTTTACTCAACGTATAAGCATCCCTGTTTCATAGAATTTGCCGTCACCTGCCTCGTACCCTATGCGGCGTTGGTTCCCGTAGCTCAAGCCGGTGGAGGGAACGGCGTGGGTTTTGGGTACACAGATCACGGCCTAGGTTACCGCATATATATATAACAAAGGAAAGAAAGATGGTATGCCATCAAATGGAAAGGTCGAAAACGTGAGGATGGTGAAAGACTGCATCGGTGGGTCTCATGCCTCACATCAAGCAGGTCCACCGTGGTTGTGGAATATAAAAATTTAGAGTAACATAGTTACTCTAAATTAACCATAAAAAAAAATATTATTTATCATGGGCTGAAGGCCCTATGGTTAGTAAGTGGTAATTTGGTAAAGCGTTCCAGCTGAAAGAAACCCGCGTGCTAACGCACATGCGAGATTTCCGCTTCTAATGAAGCAGCTGGTGGACCCTTTACCAAATGGGCCCGATTAATTAGTAGTTGATTTATTAGCCATACTTACCAACAAGTTTTTTTTTTGCTCCCCTTTTTTTTTATAAAACAGCAAAAAAAACAATTTATGTTTAATGTTACTTTAAAAAAAAATTTATTTAATTATAAGAAGTAAAAAAAAACAAAAAAAAAGACAAACTAAAATAAACTAGAAAAAATTTGCAATACTTAATTATCACGGCTTGAGCTCTGTGACTAATTAAGTTGCCTTCCAAAACTGAACAACCACGATCCAAAACAATGTCGCGGTATTTATACAAAATTAACTGACTGACAGAGAAGGAGGAGGAACATTTGTTGTGGGAAATGTTCTTCTCTCTCAACCAGAAATATCAATTTTTCCAAAAATCAGCGAAATACAAACACCGCACATTACTGACAACGTGACATAAATCTAATTTATGTGCACTCATGGGAAACTATTTATATGTGCCACGAAAATTGCAACGTTTTAAAAAAAAGTCCATATATAGATCATTTAAATAAACTATATTCAGAACGTTTGCTTTCTTCGTGTGCACAACACAACACTATGTATACATCATCTAATTACAAATCTTATCTTTACGTACATTCATTAGTATTTATAATAACTACATTATAATCTTGAGCGACACAAAATTGCAACCAGATAATGTAAATAAGAGATAATTTTATGTTCGTTGTATTGCATCTTATACCATTTCCGTGTATATGGATGCAACAACAAACATAAAGAAAAGTAGATAATTCCAGCATGACTTAGTGGTTAATGAATTTTTGTGAAGATGGTATCTCCAAGGTCATGGTGAAATTACTCTGATAAACGTAACGCTTATTGGGGATGGATTGATAACGGAATAGAATAACATTCCGTTACAGGCTGTTTTCCAAACACACTTATTTGTGGACACCGATTTATTCAAATACGTCACCTCGCAAGGAGACCTATTTGAATAAGTACGTCTACACAGAAATGTCTCCAAAATTTTGTCTTGGCTAAATGTAATTATAGGCAAAATATACTAAGAGTGACTCATGTAGACAATATATCAAAACCAAAGTCAAAACTATAAAATAAGATTAACCTCGGAGAAATTGGCTTATAAAATTAGCATTACTTGATTTCTCTTATATATTTATTCCTTGATGTTCTAATACATGCACAGTTTATTTTCAAACGTAGTAGCAACGACCAATAAGTCAGGAAACTTGTTTTGTTCCATATAATCGAAATTGCATTTTGTTTTTTGTTATTACGACACAAATAAATCGGTACCATGAATTGGAATGTGACTTGACCGACTTATTCAAGATGGTATCAAATAAGTCAATAAGTCTGTAATAAGTCGGTGTTTGGAAAAAATCCTAATAATAATAATAAGTCAAAGAAGAATTAATTTAATTTTTATTTCTCGTTACAACAAAACAGTGCTAGAACTTATAGGCTGTATGTGTACAACCTTACGCTTTACGAGATCTTTTGTATGAACAAGAAATCGAAAGGTGCACTCAAATGTTTAGGTTCTAATTAAAAAAAAACTTTCGCCAATATCTCCCAAATTAACGAGTTTCAATGTCTTTCAAAATAACCACGACTCTGAATACTTTACTTTATAAAATTTAATTGAAATTTGATTTGTATTTCTTTACTGCGGGATTTCTTTACTATCAGGAGAGTTTTATTTTATTTTGTCTGCAAATTGATTTTATTATGATTAATGATGGCATGTTCGCACACAATGATTGATGACTTTAATGTGTATACGGATGTCACTATGCTTAAATATTTATATAACTTTGAGTTTGTACAGAAAATATGTAAACCTAGACAAAAGTTTTTTATTTCTAGTGCAAGAAACGATAAATCGTATTTTTGTTGCGGAGAAGAAAATTTATCTTCTAAGAGGGGTTTGGTTTCTTTCTTACTAACTATTATGTATGTGTGTGTACCTTATCACAATGTGTTATAAATTTTGTATTTATAGGTAATTTAAACCAATATTTAGAATTGAGAATTCTTTTTCTTGTTAAAACTCTCGGGTTAAAGATTTTCCAATTCGTTCTCTTACATAGTGAAAGATACCCGTACCTTGTAAATGAGGCTCAAAATTATTGACAGGTTCTGGAAATATATGTTTAAATAAATAGTGTTCGATTGGTTTTTTCAAAGCAAATTTTTAATCATCAATTTTAAAGATCTGATTTTATTAAAATTATGTAAAACACGAATATCTGTCCTTTAGAATGACGAGAAGCCATTGAAAATTGAATATCATTGAATTGTTTTCGAAGCTGAGTAACATATTCAGATTGAGTAATATATTTACTTGGTATAATAAAATCTGCTGGCAGTCGTATATTCTGACTATATAGACTAGTTCCCTCGACGAACCTTGAAAGTCTTCTTGAAATGCTGTTCTTAACCCGAGTAAAACTATTGGGAATGACTTTGTTCATAGCAAAAAAGTGCGGATTCAAATTGGTTACCTCTCTTTGTTGCAATGCTTGAAAGTACGCCAGTAGTTTCTGTCCAAAGGTTTGAAGTTGGTATTGCTTCAGACCAAGGTGAACATCGATCGATCATTGTTAAACAATAAATTTGGTCTTCTGATGGTGGTAAAGGTTCTATAATGTCAATATGAAGTTCGTCCAACTGTTTATGGGTCGCTTCATATGTACGTTTTACTTTTAACATGCTTTGTCATGTTAGAACTTCTCGCAATACATATATCGAATGTCTGAAGTAAATTGTGTTATAAAATCTAAGTATCGTCGTTGTGTTGGCGAAGCCTTATCTAGATTTTGATGTAATGAACAAATTAATGCCCTATTGACCGAATGCGCCGCTAGCAATTCGCTATTATACGTACTATAGCGAGTTTCGGCGTCATGTATATAAATAATAATATAATATATTATATTGACTAAAATTGCAAATTTAGCACAACTCAAATACTATAATTGCTTTATCGCTCCGAGGATTTATTGACTTGTCCTCTGTTTCCGACATTTAAAAAAATCATACAATGCTGCTTGATTATGTGCTGCATCTGGTAGAAAAATTCTATAATAACTTATCATTCCAAGAAATCTAAGAAGTCCATCGATTGTCGCCGGTTGTATGTAATTTTAGATGATTTCGACTCTCTATTTGTCCGGTAACATGCATTGGGATGAGATTTTGAAGCCCAGAAATGATATTTTTTCTTTTGCGAACTCACATTTGTCTCAATTTATTACTAAACCTGCATGATTAAGTCGTTTAATAGCTACGCGTACATGTTTCAAATGTTGTCCCATAGTGTTTGATTCCAGTTTTTGCGGCGTTTTTACGTCAATATAAGGAAACACGAAGGCTAGATCGCAGCCTAAATGTCATTCGAGGAAACTCAAACAAGCGTAAGTGTGTTATTATTGTTTCTTGGGTTTCTTGTTGTTTGACTGGAATTTGATGGCACGCTCGAACTTAATCAACTTTGGAAAATCTGACTCAAGATTTAGTAAAGTCAGTTATGAATGATATTGGGCAACGGTCCGGTTTCGTATTGCATTTAACTCTCGATAATCGCCGCATCAATGCCGACTTGATTGATTGATGAGCTGCAAATTCCTTGAGCTAACTAAGTTTCGATCTCTGATTCTACGACCATTGTATCTGTTCTTAAGTGTCGCACTTTTGCCTGACACGGTTGACATGTTGCCTCGATGTAGTAAGTAATTTAGTGTTTTACCGTATTTAAACTTGATTATACATGTGTAACCGGTTTGATTCTTCTAACAGTTCTGAAATACCCGCATAAACCGCATAAACGTTCAAGTATCACTCCTTTTAATGTTTCGTATTTATCATTGAATGGGGGTTTAAGTATTTGGCCTTGGACACACTTGACTGTTTGTGGATCCAGTGCGGTTATGAGATAACCATATTTGGTTGTATCGGAGGTTATATCCCTAATTTAGAATTGCACCTCCAATTAGGTAAACCAGGTTTCCGGATCATCTCCATTGAATCTAGCATATTTACAAACATTAAATTTAGTAACAACTTGGGCACCAGCGTCGTTGTCACTACTGATATCAGACATTTTTATCACTTATTGAAATGTCGCAAATTTGGATATAAATTTAATTTAATTTTAAAAATTTAAAAAGGGAAAAGGGTGAATATTCGTTTACCCTCTACTAAATTCAGCTTCGATTACGATGACTAGCGTACCGGCTGGATGATTGGATGACTGGACGATTGACTTTACTGGTTTTGCTAAATTCGTAAGGTGCTTACCGCGGATGAAGGCTATTACTCCTATTAATTAGACTATCGTTTTTAAATTGTAATTTTTGTCAATTCAGATTAAGCGCTTACCACGGGTGAGGGCTGTCCAGTTTGGTCGGAAGGTTAGAGCTCCTTTACAAAAATTGCTCGCCATTGCGCTACTGGATTATTCCAACATTATGGTTAGATCGGTTCAATGTTCCAGTTAACAAGAAGGGTTATAAATTTGCAAATCCACAGACGAAAAGCTAAATTTTCTAAAAGTGTAGTATATTTTTTTGTAAATCATTGTGTTCTCTCAGCCAGCATGGTTTTTTTGAAGAACGTTCTGGGATTGCCTATCTGACTAAATTTGCTTCACGCACTACTCACGTTATTGAAACGCGAAACGATCATAGTCCAGTAAATGAAGGGGTCGACCTGTAACTTATTAGTTGCGATTTTCATTTTTTGGTGATAAGTGGCATTTGGTACCTCATTAAAAATGAGACCGAGTTTTGAAGAAAACATTCTGTTGTAGGGGGAGAAAATGGCCCCAAAAGACCTGGAAAATCGATTTTCCGCGGATGTCTACCAAAATATGATCTAACGGTTTTTTTGTTCAGATAAACATCGAAGATCAGTTAATTCTCTACAAAAATGGTCCTAACGACTTTTTCCAAAAAATTGACCGTTTCTGAGATCAAACCTATCGTTTACACATGAGCGGGCGGACAAATTATTCTATAACTTTGTTAAAAATGCTTATTTTCTCATGATTCAAAGTTCATGTGAAAGAGAAAATCAACCGCTATCATACCTTGTGATTTGAATCACGTTTTGACTCTTTTATCATATATTGGAAATATTGGAAAAACGGGTCAAACTTTCTGATCCCGCGCACGTTTAACCTCGCCAGGAATATGTTCCTATTTTTTTTGTATTGCAATAATTTGCTCCAAATTTTCTTGATTATGGGTCCTCAGAAGGTCCTTTGTCTAATCTGTGGAGTTCGTATAATCCAATTTTCTTCCATTTTGAATAAAACTTTGTTTGTTGAATCCCAATGTTTTGCTGTTTTTGGAGCGCGGGGAAATTTGTTGAACAACCACCAATTAAAAATTCATACATGATCGGATTGATCTCTATGACATATCACTTGAAAGCTGAGAACGTCTACTTTTCGGCTGTGGGATTATTTTTTTTCACAAAATCGGCCATTTTCCAATAAATTTGGAAAACATGTGCTCAAGGAAAAAGCGCACTTTTTCTTTTCGTGGCTTTTTTTCTCCCGGCTCTTTATTTTTGACGTTTTGACACCTTGACTAATGTAAAGGTGGAATTCTCAGTTTTCTATAAATGTATATAAAGTCATCTCATTGATACGTGGGGAAAAACTCGAGTCCTAAACGTAATGCTATAATTTCATTACTTTCATTTCTTCCGTCGTTCGTCGCGTGTATGCTCTATTTGTTGTCTATAGTCGCCAAAGAGGGAAAGGTTACGAAAAACAGAAACACGGGACTGGAAGTGGTTATTGAAAGTTTTAAAACCCATAATTTTCCCCACGAGATTGTATTTCAGGACGGGCAAACTGTCATTGCGTCGATGTATAGTGATGATGATACACAAACCCTGACAAAAATTAGATACGAGATCTTAGAGCAATTCACCAGAGACAGATATAGAAATCAAACCGCCCTCAAAATAGCAACCTTGCCACCCATACACTTGAAGCTGCAAGGCAATACCTTTATCGGATATATCTTCAGGTCCAGCAGTGCCTCGGAAAAGAACTGTCACCAGAAAAATGGGGATGGAAACGTGTAGGGTGTATACTCATGCCGGTCCAAACCACGAAAGAGCCAGCGGTTCCGAAACTCTTAAAGATGATATTTTGTCAATGTAAGAAAAAATGTAAGGAAACATGTTCATGTAAGAAAGGTTTGTGGTTCATGTGAGTCCCGCCAGTGTTCGAATTATAAAGACCGCCTTAGATACGTTATCCGAAGAGGTAGAACTAGAGGAAACTCTAGAACCAGTAGGAGTTGTTGGCGAGGGTGACGTTGATGACTAAGAATTATTGTTGGAGTCTTGTGACGAGGACTGGGGATTAATAGATTTATGTCATAATTTCAATGTATTATTATATATTTTTCTATAATAAATGAAATTTAAAGAAACTTTATAACTCTTTATTCCAAAAACCTCGATCCAGATAGGATTGGTTGCAAAAAAATTTGCCGAAAATCTGCAACAAATTGTGGTTGAGTATTATGGGTAAATATTCTTCACTCTTTAGAGATTATAGTTTTTGTTAGGAAAAATCTCATTGGACAATAGTTTTTCATATGGGCAAAACTGATTTTCGCTAGTTTTTCACCAATTGATGGGGTCCATCCTGCTGTAATTAATCTTATGGTCTGCTTTCCTAATAGATATAACTTAAGCCCTTATCTCCGGTTTACGGCGTTTCCTATTTATAGCCCCGAGGGTTTTGGCAGTGGATGGATTGTAGTGGCGCCATCTACAATTGATTTCCAAAGTCCAATTTATTGAAAATAATGTAACTATTTGCAACACCCCCCATCTCAAATTTTGTAAAAAGCTTGTATATTTCATGAGTCCCAAAATTTTTGATTTTTCGACCCGACTTTTTGCAAAAAATATTAATGTTGCGAAAAAAATCAACAAGACCATTTTTGTAGAAAATTAACTGATCTTCAATTCTTATCTGAATAAAAAATCTCAACTGCCACATTTTGGAAGATATTTGCCGAAAACCGATTTTCCGGGCCCTTTGGGGCCATTTTCTCCCCCTACAACAGAATGTTTTCTTGAAAACTCGGTCTCATTTTTAATGAGGTACCAAATGCCACTTATCACCAGAAAATGAAAATTGCAACTAATAACTTACAGGTTGACCTTTTTTTCCTCCTTCATTTACTGGACTATCAGCAATGCAAAGTAATAAATAATGATAAACTTTTAGATCCCTCTAAAATGTCATCTGAAGTACGGCAAGGAGACTCAATTGCCCAAACATACTTTAACCTATCGTTTATTGTATCTCCCTGTAATTGACTATTTAGTTGTAATTGAGAAATTAGTTCGTAAGATACTTGGCCCATTCAAGAAAGAATTTAATGACTCACGGTGTCTTAGCGGCAACATTGTAGGTATTACCTATTATGGGAGACCGCATAGAAGCCTATTCGATCACTTTCTTCGAATCAGTTGATGGGACACATTCCGTCAATTCCATCTCCAAAAACGGAAGAAATGCCACAACAAGCAATAAACTTAAATTGCTCCAATGCCTTGTGTTTCACTTAATAGAATTTTTAAATGATTTGAAAATTTCCAGCTTGTACTAAAGTTGGCATAATGTACTTCTGAACAACCAATCATCAATGGCCTGTATATAGTTTGGTTTGATTTTGAAGGTTACGGTTGAATTTAAATTGTTTCACAAAGGTAGTAATAAACTCAAAAATCAATAAATCTTTTCGAGTTTGTATAGAATTAATGTTCAAAACCAAAATTTTATGAATCGCGAATTTTTTTTTGTAAAATATAGGAAGACGTCATTAAGATCGTCGAATTGGATACCACCACCACATAAAACAACAAAAAGTTGAAAACTATATAAGTATTACTATGTACTATCTTTTTGATAATCTGCACATCATAATTTATTCGTCCATCCAATCATGATTGAAACGCTGTTTCTCCTTTTTTATATCATTCGAGATACTGTTAAAGTTAGCCAATAACTTCAACTGAAAAATACCGATAATGCAGATTCAAAATAATCAACAATAAACACATAACAATCGATACATGTAGGTAAAGAAGATCCGCTGAAATAGCCAGCCAAAACTGCCGATAAAGCAGATACACAATTGTGATGTAAATATGTTTTTTATTATCGACATTTATTACACTCATAAATTTCATGTTTCGATTGTTTCAGTCGATTCTGGATTATCGACACTTTTCGGTTTGAATTTTTCAGCTATTCAGCAGTATTTATAAAAATTTCCTTTTATATTTATTTATATATTTTAATAGGCAGTTATTTTAATAAATCATTGAAAACGTATTCTTTATTAATTTTTTCAGATGGCCAAAGTAATAATATTCCGGAATGTGGCAAATCGGAAAATTTGTTTACGGAGTGTTTCAAAAATTTATCCCAAGCTGAACAAACGGCTATGGTAAACGTAAAAATACCCATATCGAAGGAGGAAATTGCGAGTCGATGTTCGTAAGTATTGCATTATTTAAATAATTTCACTATTCTGCCTATAATATTGTTGCGAATTTCGGTTGGTCTTTACGGATTCGTAATGTATTTTGTAAATAAAACACTTTTAGCTTCAACAAACACTATACAAATCCCTTTTCACTTTTACTTTACACGGCTCAGTTACTTAACTTGCGCTGTTTACTGGTAAAAAAACTGTCTTCCCATTTTGAGGAATACTTGATCCGGTGACGTGTTAAGAATAATAACCGCTAAATAAAATTATTGACTCCAAACCAGATTCGATCCCGCGATCATTGAGATAGTAACACTTGGTGGTGTATACCTTAACCCCCATACCTTAATCTCCCACGTGGATTTCCCCAACCCTTGTTGTGTTGTATATGTGTGATTTATATCTGGCGTTCGTAAAGTCGTTTTCTACTGCGGCTCGATGGTTGTGTATTCTTTGTCGTTTTACAGCCTTAAACTAGCCGTGTTTTATTATTCGAGCACTATCCGGCGCCAAATGGGAAATTTTTATTGAAAGTGCAACTATTATTCACTGGTGTCGCTATATCATACAAATAAAAAGTAAATTCAACCATAAAACAAACATTTATCACCTGAAATATACTAATTGACATTTATTTTGACATGATGTTGTAAACAAGAATTCATTTTGCTGCGTTCTAAATTTTTATTGTAAGATTAAGTTTCTAATTGTTCAGAGGTTTACAAAATAAAGGCCTTTGTAAATTTCCCATTGAAATGGATAGAGTAAAATATTTTTATGTCGATTTTTAACTAAAAATTTGAATATGAAAAGTATTAGTTTGGACTTAAATAAATTAATTATATGCAAAAATAGCGCGCTAAATATAAGTTTTGACATAGAAAATTGGATGCTCCGGATACATCTGTCAGGCGCTCATAAAAAACATGGCTACTTTGTGACTAGTCTGTCGGTCTTCTCTTTCACTGTCTTGTCACATTCCAGCACTACTCATTGTTAACCTCAATTCGTGCCACTTTAGCCAGCTTCTCTTTCGCGGCCTTTTGGGTCACTGTTTCTCCAGCGATCATCTTCACTGCGAGCTCATCCTCAAATCGTACTGGATTTTCTGCTGAGCTACCCCTATGGATCTTTCCTCTTCTTGGTAAGCCATCTCGTAATTATTTTTCTTTGGTTATGCATTCTCTTTACGCAGTATTTCATACATTTCGATAGTGAACGAACCTTAGCCTCTAGTATGGATTTTCTTCAACTCTTCCTCTGTGGTTCTTCGTAATCCCACTGACTTTGATGTTACCTGGTCCTACCGTTGATCGAAGCCATTTCCCATAACTGCAAAAGCTGTGTTTCATTGCGGGCCTTTACTTGCTCAATTTTATTTTCAAACTCCTGTGTAATTTGTCCTTCGAATTCTTTGAGTTGACTTTATCTCTCGTTTTGGCTCTTTAATGTGAAAATCTTGGGCGTGCTAAATCTGGTTGAGTTTCTGGTCCAACCTTGCACTGTACTTCTGTCAATTGGGCGCTGATCAGATTAAGCGCTTTGCTGGTCTAATTTAGCGTTTTGCTCTGTGCAGAGTTGATCGAATTTAGTGTCCATCCCCTTCAGTTGGCGTAATATTATCTTCATCATATCTTCCATGTTCAAGGATGGTTTCTGTTGTTCAGGAGTAGGCGGCTGTATTGAAGTGATTGTTTCTGTTTAACCGATCGCTCCGGTATTCCTAATTTTTTAATTCTGCTTCGGAAGGCTGAAATTTCTGCTCATCGTTTAGGACTGCCTTCATTCCTGATGGTTCTGGCATCTATGTTGTGAGGTGATTGTCGCGATCTACGTTCTCTTGTTTCAGAAGGTTCGGTTTTCTGTTATACTAATGTTGTGTAAAACACATGCCGCTACCATGAAATTAGTGATAAAAGAGTTTTTAATTAGTGATTAGAGCTATCGAAAAGTTTCGGGTGGTGAAAATGAATGTAGGTAGTTAAATTTACGTTCTTGAATGTAGGTAGTTCTAAATTTACGAAATATAGTCGGTTATCGGGCATGGATCTATGTTTACCACAATGTACATCTATAAATTTCATTTTGATCTTTACGATCCCCTTTAACAGTAAACTATAATAATTTTACGACTTAGTATTACTAGTTTTTGAAGAGCAGATTTTTTGGAGAGTAGATCTTTATGTAAGAACCGTCTATTGTTCCAACAACGCGAGGTTAACTGTTTTCATTGAAAATTTAAATGGTTATTTTGCAATTTTATATAATTCTGGCTTTCATTTACCAGCCACTTTACGACATAGTACAGGATTCGATGT
The DNA here is from genome assembly GCA_947310385.1 of Nephrotoma appendiculata. Lineage (NCBI taxonomy): Eukaryota > Metazoa > Arthropoda > Insecta > Diptera > Tipulidae > Nephrotoma > Nephrotoma appendiculata. The sequence continues at coordinate 131,630,386 of OX371224.1, read as the reverse complement.
ACTGAACTCTGGGTAATAATGAACCTGTCCGAAATTTTTCTGTTCGTTTCCGAGTAGACATAAATTATAATGGGGTAGATACTCGATCAGCTCGCAAGCAAGCAATTTGCTAGCCGAAATCCTGGCTACTCAATCAAGTTTACCAAGAAAATTTGAAATTCAAATTACGTTTTTTTTATAAATTTTTTGTTTATTTTTGCAATTGCACAATAAAACAACAAACAAATTTGAAAAACATAATTTGAAATTCAAATTTCTAGTGGCTAGCAAATTGCTTTCTTGCTGGCCGATGGAGTATCTACCTTAATATGACTTAAATTTCTTCATCTGCGCCAAATTTTTGTAGAACATCAATTATTCGCAAAATAATTGAATCTACAAGCTTCGACGAATACGACATATAATACGCGACAAACATTTGTGCGACACAAAATTAATTCGAAAATTAAATTAATTGATCGACATAAAACGACATAAAAATAAATCAACATTCATAAATCTACCGTGCACGAGCGCATTCAAAACAGACCGTGCGAAAATACTAGCATTGGTGATTACTCAATGTTGACAACATACAAAAAACTAAAACGAAAAATGGCATGGAGCTTGCAATGTGCAGATGGTCTTAAATCGGTCCTATATAGCCGTACGTCCTCGAGTTGGCCGGGAGGCGTAAAGTAAGGACGTAAAAAGGCATAACCGCCGAAGAACAGGGTGAGCCTTGAGCCCCAAAACAGATCGCATAGTTATCAATACAAAAAAAATGCTCTTCCATTACAAGCTGTCATTTGGGGTGAAAATATAATACAGCCATGGAAATAATTATATAGCCACCATTATTATTGAGGTTAAAATGAGTCTGATGCTATGTAAAAGGCTAATTTTGGTTTAAGTGAATAACTTTATATTGTAACAATGTTTTACATATTAAAGATTAAAATAAAATAACATATATGCACTTTTTGCCTGGAATAGTAATTTTTCGTGTGGAAATAATTATATGGCCACTTTAAATTACGGTAAAAAAAATATAATTAATAAGTGGTCTTCATTCCATTGTGTAGTATAACATCATAAATGCGATTTGGCATCGAATTCACCAATGATTATAGCTGTGCTGGCCATATATTTTTCCAAGATCGAAGAATTACATTTTTCAGCTCATCACATGTCGGGAATTGCCTTCCTTTTTTGTAAATGTCCCGAACCAATATACCCCATAAATTTTCAATAGGGTTTAAGTCTGGGCTACATGCTGGCCACTCCAAAACTGATATTTGTCTTTCCTGAAAACAGTTTTTTGCTTCCCTTCACGCATGAATCGCCGCATTGTTTTGCTGGAAGATCATTCCTGGTCATTCAGTTCAGGAATATCTTCAACCATGTTTAATAATACATCGTCTAAGAGATCGTTCTAATTCGTAGATTTCATTTTTGAAGATATCCAGCATATCCGAGACGTGCCATTTCCGAGACGTGCCGTTTACGTTGTCACTTTGTCCATTTAATTCGGATTACTTTCGCTTAGAATTTGCCGAACTCGACGATCAGTCACATTTAGATCTAGTTCATGTTTAATTTTTCTGGAACTAGCTCCAGACTTACTAGCGGCGAAAATAATTTTCCGTTTTTGACGATTCATCAACTTTGATTTGCACCCAGATCTTTTTCTCTGTCCATAGTTTTCACCTAGCCGAACATAATTGTCAATTACACCATGCGATCTATTGAGTCTTCTGGCAATTTCTCTATTCGAAAGATGACATTCCAAGTAGCTACTAATTTTAGCTTTTTCGTCTACAGTTAACTGCTTTCCACGTGGCATTTCTAAAAGTTTGAGTAGATATTGACAAAATAATTATTCGTGTGTTTAAATATGTCTATAAGCACCTTTTACAAAATAAATATACCCACTTAAGCAAATAATATTACGTTAAAAAACCAAAATATATTCACTGGCTATATAGATACATCCACTCATTTAAACGTTTCAAATGTGACTGTGAAGAAAGAAAATGCAACTAAACGATCTATTGCGTTATTCACACTGTTAACTTACTTCTACGCATTAGGGTATTGAATACGTATATTAAGAATTTTCCATTAAACATCCGCTGTACGCGTTTGCTTTAAGTTATTTACTGGCTATATAACTATTTCCATGACTGTATTCGTGTAATATAATAAATGTTGTACAAAAGATAAAATATAATATATGTATATAAAATAAAATACTGTAATTAAAAGTGGATGAACCGAATTTATAATATAACATTTTCTTGCTGCGGCAAAAATAACTGATTATTATTTAGGTTCATACTTGGGTGGACAAGACTCCCATAGTAGGCTACTCTCACGATCAAGTATCTGAATAGCAATTTTATTAAAAAATCGAAATAAGAATATTTATCCGAAAACCTCACCATTTTTATATTTGCATCCATTTTTTTGTTATCCATATTTTCTGCATCACCATTTGGTCATTAAGATAGTTGTTGTGAAGAAGATTTGAGGACCTCATTACCAAAACTTGCCATATGCACTTTTCATAAAAAATTAGTTGAAAGCGGATAATTTTACAGCTGTTTAATAAGATTCTATTTACAAATAGGTATTCCCCGCAAAACTGTTCTTTCTTATTGTAAAACAAACAATAAAATCGATGTTAGTATCAGAACTAGCCATAGCTTGCACAGTTTTCGAAACAAAACTGGCTATTTTTTCTTTATAACAAAACTATCCATATATTTTCTATTATTTATAAATTGATTTTAATTTTTATTTTCAAAACTAGCCATAATTTTCATTTACTTTTGGCGCGAATTTTTGACAGTTTGCTAGTAAATTTTTAGTTGTTGAAGTGTTTTTAACATGAACAGACGTTGTGATACCTTTCTAAGTTCTTTTTATAATTTTATTAAATAATTTAACTGTGATAAATAATTTAGCGAGATGGACGAGATGCAACCTAATTTTGTAAAATTAAGCACCAAAGGAAAGGGCCGAAAAAAACTTCAAAATATTGATTCCTGGAAAGCGAAAAAGTTTCAAAAGGCAAGGTGAGTAGAAATACTTGTTGTAATTTTAATTGTAGTTTAATAAACAATTAATTTCATAGACATTCCAAGAAAAAAACACCATCGCTGCCTAACTGTAATCATAATAGTATATCGAAACGCTGGGCTACACTTACAATTCGGGATATAAATCATTTTAATGCAATATTTTATCAGGATCCTAACAAAATAAAGCAGGATTGTTTTATTTTAAAATATACGACAAGCTGTTTACCAAAGAAAATGAACGCCGGTAAGAAAAGTTGTAGTACAAAATTCTTTATAAAAAAATCAGTGTTAACGCCAGGAACAAAGACAAATAGAATTCCAGTATGCCGGCAAACATTCTTACAAGTTCTGGATATATCCAAAGACAGAGTGCAGAGAATTTGCAAACGTCATTTACTGACTGGGGCCCTACCAAAGGAAAACAGGGGTGGTGATAAGATAAAAAGTAAGTTTATCGAAAAGCACGACTCAGTAATAAATATTATTCAAACCCTTACTACTGTGGATAGCCATTATTGCAGGGAGAAAAATAAAACGCGGCAGTATGTTTCCTCGGATTTAAATATTACGAAAATATGGAAGCTCTATAACACCTCTGTTGAGGATGAAAAGCTAAAAGTGAAACAATCATATTTTCGGAAAATATTTAACGTCAATTTTAATGTTGGTTTCGGAACACCTGCAACAGATGCTTGTTCGCTTTGTATTAAATTGAAAGAACAGATAAAACACTCGAATGGTACCGAGAAAGTAAAATTTATTACCGAGAAGCGCATTCATAATTTGAGAGCATCAGCGTTTTACGATATCCTACGTAACAATGATCCTACAATACTGAAATTATCGTACGACTGCCAAAAAAACTTGCCACTTCCAAAAGTTCCCGACCAGGCAGCGTATTACTCGCGCCAATTATATATATATATATATAATTTTACAGTATGTTTAGGAGCATCGAAAGACCACCAGACACAAGATAATACACACACAGAGTGATTCTCCTAAGGGGGCGAATCAAATTTCATCAGCTGTCTATGATTGTTTGACAAACAAAATAACATTGTCTCAGGAAATTAAAGAGATTCAATTGATCGCTGATGGTTGTGGAGGTCAGAATAAAAATTCTGGATTAATCGCAATGGCAACATACTGGCTAAAACATAATGTTCCGGAACATGTGAAACAAGTTGTACTTGTGTTTCCGGTGGTTGGGCATTCGTATCTACCTTCAGATCGAATTTTCGGCAGAATTGAAAAGATTCTTAAAAAAATGGATACTATCATACTGCCAGAAGAATATATAGATGTATTCAAGCAGCACGGGACGGTAACAAAACTTGGGCAAAACGAGACCAATATTTATGATTGGATGAGTATGGCAAGAACGAATTTTAAAGCTTTATCTGGTTGGCATTTCAAAATTAATACGTCTAAGAGGATTATAATGCGACGAACTTCTCGGAAAAATGGTGTGGTGGTTAAAGGAGAGCCAAATTACCGAGCAGACATTGGAGTATTTAAAGGAATTTGCAAGAAAACGATATCTACTACTGGGATAATAGAAATTGAACCAAAGGCTAATCTACAGAGGGAAAAGTTGAATGATGTCGATAAGCTGTTGAAAAAACATTTTGGCGAAAGTTGGCGACTTCAAGATAACTTACAATATTACAAAGATGTTATTGACCATTTTGATGGCATTGAATTTGTGGATCAAGTTAGTGATATTGACGAGTTACACGAAGAACTCGAAATTACTGTCTAAACATAAAGTTTTTGTTATTAGTATTTGTACCTGAATTGATATTAAAAGGCTTTTATTTGTGATTTATATTTTAAGTTAAAATATGTTATATTGTATGAATTATTATTAATAAAAAGATTTTATTTTTGAATACCAAATCTATATTGTTTTGTTTTCAAAACGCGCCATAATAATTTTGATGTATATCAAAACAACCCATAATCGAAATTTATTATCAAAACTGGCCATACGAAAAATTACATTGCTTTTATTAGGCTTAGTTTATATTTTGTATCCAATATAATCGCTTGATGTCAATTTATATGGCGTGGCCAATCTAATTCAGATAATAAAATTTATTTTTGCCTGCAGCAGTTTAAATTAAACGTTTTTTACGTTTTACTCGAAATGTAAAAACATGCCAATGGCCAGTTTTGATAATAAGGTCCTCATTTCAGCTTGACCTCGGGATCTCGTATTCTCCCTCCGTTAAGTTCTCTTGACTTACCAAACAAAATTCATCTAGTTTTCCGGCAAACTCCCCATCGTTTTATTAAGAGAGAAGTAGCAGCTATATATAGGCAACTTCCGTCCCTGTACCATATTTAACAGTTCCAGTACCCGGTCTTCCAGGTCTACCAGATTTACCTGCCTTTTATTCGCTGTAGCAACCATGGCCCTTAGACATTTTACTGTGTTTTAATTATTGTTTTAGTATTAATTCCAAATCGCGAACCATGAACGTCTAACGACTCTCCCGGTTATATTGTTGTTGTATTTCCACATAAGTTCTCTCTTTTTCTATCTCTCTCTGATTTTAATGTCTCCGCAAGAATAATACTCTGTTTCGTTGCAGTGCTCTCTCATTTTGTAGATTTGGTGTTTTTACAGTCGCACTTTCTGTGTGTTAGTCGATCATCGATGTTAATTTTCTCTAAAGCCAGTTCGACGTTTCAATACATACTCTATCGTTTCTCTGACAAAGTCCCGTGTATGTGTAACTATCCTTTTTTCTTGTGCACAACAGTTAGTCCAAACCTTCCTGAAAATTGAATCTGTCTTCTTTATGCATATTTTTTGGCACCTTCCACTTTTCTATTTTTTTATGTTTCCACACTTTTATTTATTAATTTTTCACAAACATAAATTTTGGGAACCTCACACCCAAATTGAGCAAGAAGTCCGTTCGTTTAAAGTGAGAGGAGGCTGCATTGGATTACAGCCTGTCTCACTTTGTCTTTCTAATAGCGACTATCTCTACTTACCTTTTTAATAACGAAGCATATTTCAATCATTTTATGTATACCAGCATCTGTCCGTTCTTCGCCTAAACAATTGTTACGATTTTGCCTTGTCACTCAAGGTTCGAATCACTGGATTGTGAATAAATACAACTGCTTCAAATTTGAACTCACACAATTTATTTACACAACACAATTTATTATACAACACAAAATTAACAATTAATTATTATAATTATAACACATTTTTTAATTATCACTTTAATAATCGCTTTAATAATCACTTTAATAATCTTTCTATTTAACCTTCACTGTATCACGTTTAAAATAAGACTCAGCATTCCACGTCAATGCGCGCCTTTATATACCAAAATATTTGTTTCTAGAATAATCCTAAATGCGCATCAAGCAAATATGTTAGTATAGAAATGATGCCTAAATGTTGAACCAAATCATAAATTATAAAAACAATTGAGCAATTAATGAAATTAACTTATTCTATTCTAATCTAGGTGTCACCGTAACACTATCTATGTTTTCTATTCCAAGCAACACGTCTTCAGTGAATTCTTTTCCAAATGTAGGGTATATTGTATAGAGTTATCACCTTCCTTTTTGTTTTCCATAGTAACTCATCTTTGCCTTTTCCTAACAACGCATACAGTGTCACTCACTACCGTCAATAACAAAATACTCCAAAATTATAAAAAGCTATGCGTGTTAATGACCATTGAGGAGATGCTTAATGTTTTCGATGAGAGTGATGTTCCACATTTTCGTGGCTATCTCGATGAATTACTCTGGATCCTACCGGCTCGAAACAATTTCTACGGCTATTAATGGTATTGATTTTGTGTGTGGTCATTGCCGCATGAATCCAGCTACAGAACTTCTCTGTTTGTAGGTTACTCCCTGTTTCTCTTGTATCCGATGTTTGCATGGATCTATGTTGTTTTGATACCGATTTCCTATGCTCATCGTAATCAGTTTCAATGGTGACATGCTTCGGTCAATGATATATTCGCCACTATACCTCTAGTTCTTGTTTTTGGCCCGAAACTTCTTCTTTTAAGCAGCATCTTCGCCTAGTCAATGTAGGTAGGTATCTGCGTGAAATCAACATACAGATCGGTGGATATCTATTCAGAACTAATGATTTTCTGGGGAAGCCTTAACCTTGTTTGATGTTGGTCACCACCTTTCTCTATTGAGTATGATTCAGTATGACCTAAGCTATTAGAAGAACAACCGAAAGTATTGGTTACTAGTGGAAGTTTTCGAGATATCAGCCAAAAACTGAAAATAACGTATATGGCCCCACAAAATTACATTGAAAATCTTAATCAATAAATTTGGCCCGAATTAAGTGATAGCCGAGTTTTTTCCAGTTTAAAATCCATTTAAATCGTGTAAAATGTACAGATACGATTTTTTCATTTAAAATTTATATTTCAATCAAAACTCAATCTAGAAACCAATTTTCATAAGGATTGGTTATGAAATGGCCAAGTATAGTTCAGCATGAACAGATCCTAGAATTTTATCTAAACCTTACTTTAAAACCCCTGATCAATACTACTATCCAAATTTTATCGTAATTCGTTAAGAATTGGCGGAAATATGGAATATTGTTAAATTTCAAGATTTTATTTGGCGGAGATCCTTTACTTCGGATATGGGAAAAAATTTCAGCTGGTAATCAAAATATTAAACAAAATATTCTTTTTTGTGATAGTGCTGCCACTTGCGGCGAGTAGTGAAATCTCTTATTTTCCGCTGTCATATTTCCGCTGTCAAAATTCAGGACCATACGTTCAGATCTAACTATTATCAGGAGTTATAATACTCAGATTTTTTTTACCAGTCAAGAACTTGTAATCTTATTACTCTGATTGTAAATGCAACTAATCGTTTCGTTAACACATTTCTGATAATGTGATTATTTCAAAATGATTTACGTTTCGTTAGGTTAGGTTCTGGTGATATCTTAAATGATTGGCATAATTTGGCGTCCTCTACGCAAAGGTCCTATATATTTTTTCATTGCCGAGCCCTCAGCTATATTTTAGTCTATTTGACGCTAGACGGATGTAGGTCCAAATCGAATGAAGTGAGATAAAATCCAATAGTATCTTGTATTACCACCATCTACCTTTAACCATAATATTCATTTCGTCTACCTTTAATCATAATATTCATTAAATGGCGGTGTATACCTTGGAAATACATAGAAATAATAACCAAATTTACCTTTATTGTTTCATTTTAGTGTTTTTGAGCTTGGTATGAAATGTACTGATGACTACCTTAACAGATGTTTGGCAGAAAACCTACGAAAAATAGTCAATAACGATTTATCTGGTGCTAAATATTTTTATAAAATTCTTTGTAACGACAAAAATTTTCAAAAAGGTAAGTAATAGATAATTATAAGAGAAATGTTTAGCTATTAACTTTCGACCACCATTGTGTTTTAAATTGTTTTAAATGCTTTGGGTCTGTTTTGGTTTTGCAAAATGTATCGCACTTTCACCATCCTCATGTTGGTCTTAAATCCAAAAGCTATACCATTGAGAACTTTGATGAGTGATGCCACATGAAATCTGAATAATTGCTAAATATGTTTCTTATAGTTGAACCTGATATACTGGTATTTACCAGCAAATTAAGTAGGAAGTTTTTTCTCGTACAGCTTGGACATTAGTGTTTCGCGATTGTTTATATGTCCTTCTTTGAATCAAACGTGAATGTGCTCAAAGTTTTTCCCATTTACACCCAATACGACTTTATGGTATTGTAACTTAAGAACAACGGTATGGAATTGCAAGGAGAGCAAAATGTCATTATAAAAGGCTTGCAAACAATCATTTGTGTTTTGCTTACGAGCTTCAACATGGATTCAAATATCGTGTTTTGCTCTTCTTTTTTTCAAACCATTCAGCCATGTCACGTTTAAACTATTCAAAATGTTATAACAACAACACTTATATCAAATTATGACATTGAATATATCAATTTTTCCATATACATATACATCCGTTAATACTGATGACACGGAATATGTATATCGGTTTTCATATTGACTAGGGCATTTACATTTAATTTTACATTTTTTGCATAATCAATAGTTTTATAAATGATCTTTTTTGTATATAAATCAAATGAATTATGGAATAAATATTAGTTCTTACACAACAGTCAACGTGTTTCTGTCCAGCCCTGACCAGCAGCAAGCGAAAAACATATTAAGTAATTGTCAACTATCAAATTTGTGATTTGACCAAAATACGGTCAAACATTGGTCCTTCGAGGAAAAAGAATCACGCTAGGTGAAACGCTCCACAACAACAACAATAACAAAAATTTATTATGGAGAAATTATTAAAACAACAAAGTGATCTGGGCGAACAGATACAAAGACTAATCGCAAATATAAGGAAGGATCCAGCTGCCCGGAAAACAAAGGCCCACCTGGAAAAAAGAAGAGAAGAAATCGCGGATATCTACACAAGATATAAAGACAACGACAAGTTATTAATTAACTACGAAGGCATAGACAACTTGCCTTACATAGAAGAACGCAAACATATAAAACATGCTTGTGATACTATAACAGCTGAGATCAACTATAAGCTGGAAACTGCTGCAACAACTCCAACTACAAAAGTAACAGATGACAACGCAATTGAAAAACTGCCGATAGCAACAACTGAGCTAGCAGAACTGAATGAGTTGGATATCGAAAGCAATTATACACCCAGCACAACTACGGCACAACAAAAAGTTGCATCCAAGTTGGTAATCCCGACGATTCAAGCTAACAGCGATGATCCCAAGGAAAGGCTGCTAAGAAAGCAGTTAATAAAAATAAATCACTTGGAGAACATCATCATTCAAGCATACGGCCTCATAAACACCAGAAAAGAAGCTGAATACCTGAGACAAAAAAGTAAACAACTAAATACGACGATGAAAAAAATAGATGAGCTGCACGAAGAAATACTGCTAGAGACAACTGAAGAAGACTTAGAACAACAAGACTATTTTAAAAACAACATTTACTTCGAGATTAGCAGCCGTGCAGAAGAATGTACTGCTAAGCTACAACAAGCGGTACATAAGACGCTTGAAACAAGTGAAACACACACCAACAATCAGCAATCAAAAAATTACAGGTTAAAGGAAATTGAGATACCAAAGTTCAATGGGAACTATCAAGATTGGGTTGGGTTCCATGAACTGTTCTCAAAATTGGTAGATCAAAACGTCAGTCTAACAGATACACACAAAATCATGTATCTCAAAACACATTTGGAGGGAGCAGCGAGCTAAATCATCCAACATTTGCAGCCAATAGGAGACAATTATAAATGCGCTATGGAAATACTAGGCAACAAATATCAAAACAAAAGGTTGCTAGTAAACAACCATATTAACGCTATTTTTGCCCTACACAATATTCAACAAGAAGCAGCATCTGCAATTAGAATATTGCATGACACCGTCAGGGAAAATTTACATGCAATAAAGAATTTAGGAGTCGACATTGCGACCTGGGGTGCCTGGCTAGTTCCATTTCTAACAAAAAAACTTGGCAAAGAGACTCTTAAATCATATGAGATGTCATTAGAAAATCCAAAGGAGATTCAATCTACCAACGGACTTCTCAAGTTTCTGGAACATCGATATCAACTGCTAGAAACCTTACGACTACCAAAATTAACGCCGGCAAACGATAGCATTCGCCATAAACAACAAGCACTCAGTGCAACAATAGTAAAAAATCAACCGTGCATCTTGTGTTCAGGAAATCATAATTTAGAATGCTGTCACAAGTTTAACAAAATGAGTCACATAGAACGAATACAGCTTGTCAACTTACATGATCTATGCAGAAGGTGCCTAGCCACTGGACACAATTTTCAACAATGTTATATTCAATTAAGATGTAAAGAATGCAATGGCAAGTACCACAGTCTACTTCATACAAAGCAGTCTACAACTACAACTTCAAGAAGCATTTCAACCAACAGTGCGATGAAAACGCATGAGACAACACTTTTAGCAACCGCCCTTGCCAAAACCACAAGGTTTGATGGAAGGGAGGAGCTTTTAAGATTGCTGATCGACACCGGCTCACAAACATCATTTATAACAACAGAAGCCAAACAACGTTTAAATCTATTAGGTCGTAAAATCAGTGCAGAGGTCCATGGTGTAGGCGGACAAGTTGCTGGCAGAGTCAATAGTATTGTAAATATCAACCTACAACCAAGATATCCGTCAACATTTTCAATAGAAATTGAAGCTCTAGTACTAACCAAAATAAGCAAAAATCTTCCAGAAAAACCGTTTATGTCTGAAAAATGGAAACATTTGAATGAGCTGCTATTGGCCGATCCGAACTACAACATTCCCGCACCGATTGATATACTACTGGGTGCAGATTATTACACGCAGATCTTGAAGCCACAGTGCATCAAAGGAAATAAAAACGAACCAGCAGCACAGCTCACGGAATTCGGATGGATAATTTTAGGAAGAATATCTACACCCAACAAGACAACAGAGCTAAAATACAACTCACACGTCTCATCGGCTGAGATAGATGAACAACTAAAAAAATTTTGGGAGTTAGAAGAAATGCATCCCCCACGCATTCACACAAAGCCAGAGAAGGAGTGTGAAGAATTCTTTCGTGACACGCACAGGCGACTGAACAATGGGCGCTACGAATTACGTATCCCATTTCAAAAGGATCCAGCTATACATTTGGGAGATTCTAAACGCATGGCAATAGCAAGGTTCCTTCAAGTCGAAAGAAGGTTGTCAAGAGAACCAAATCTCAGAAAAAGCTATACAGACTTTATGCGTGAATATGAACAACTTGGTCAAATGGAGATGCTAAAAGATGAGGAAGACTCAACTGTAGCATTTTATCTACCACATCACGCAGTGATGAAATCAGACAGCACAACTACAAAACTTAGAGTCGTGTTCGATGGTTCGGCAAAAACAACATCCGGTGCATCATTGAATGACTTAATGCTAAACGGTCCAACGTTACAACAGGATCTAATATCAATTCTAATGCGATGGAGAAAACATAAATTCGTCATCAAAGCCGACATAGAGAAGATTCCGCCAGATCATAATCAATGAAGAAGATCAAAACTATCAACGGCTCCTGTGGAGAGAATCACCAAAAGAAGAAATCAAAACGTTTAAACTTAAAACAGCAACATATGCGACCACGTAACAAAAATAACGTTAAAAGATTTCTATGTTGATGATTTGCTTTCAGGAGCTGATACATTAGAAGAAGCATTAGAAGCCCAATCACAACTCATACAATTGCTGAAGGCTGGAGGTTTTAATCTAAGAAAATGGGCAAGTAACAAAAGAGAATTGACAACACATCTACCTAGAAACGCTCGCGAAGATGGGCTATGCTCCATAAACATCGATGAAACAATTAAGACGCTCGGAATAACCTGGAACCCAGTTTTCGACAATTTTGGGTTTAAAATATCATTGTCCGAAAATATAAAAGAACCAACAAAAAGGAGCATATTGGCAGAAGTAGCCAAACTATTCGATCCATTAGGATGGTTTGCACCCATCATCATAGAAGCAAAATTATTAATGCAGAAACTATGGATAAGTGGTGTTGGATGGGATGATACTCTAAGTATTGAACTACAACAACAATGGAGTAAATTCAAAGAAGGTTTGAATGCAATTGAAAATATTACCATAAACAGATGGATAGAACAAAGGCAACAAGGCGAAAGTGAGCTACATGGATTCAGTGATGCATCAGAGAAGGCATTTGCAGCAGTGGTATACTACAAGACAATAAATTCCCAAGGCACACCGGTCGTTTATCTAATAGCAGCAAAGACCAAGGTCGCTCATATAAAAAACAGAATATCGTTACCAAGGTTGGAATTATGCGGTGCCGTACTATTGGCAAAGTTATTAAAAACAGTTCAAGATGCCATGGATTTGGAACACGCTACTACCTATGCGTGGACGGATTCGATGATAACGCTTGGATGGATAAAAGGCGATCCCAGTAAATACAAAACTTTTGTGGGTAACAGAATAGCGGAAATTCAGTCGCTTATGCAACCAAGTCAGTGGTATTATGTAAAATCCAGTTATAACCCCGCAGATGTAGCTTCACGTGGCATGAACGCACAAAACTTGCGCAACTATAAACTTTGGTGGGAAGGACCAAGCTGGTTAAAAAACTCAAATTATCCATTAGCGCTTGAACCAACTGAAGAAGCAGCCAATGAGGAACTAAAAACAAATTGCTTATTTATCAACGCACCTCCTCAACCAGAGTTCATAGACTTTTCACGATTTTCATCGGCTCTTAAAATCAAAAGAACTATAGCGTACTGCTACAGATTTATTACTATCATTAAAAATCGAATACGTCAAGTTCCTGGAGAGATACCCAGTTTTCTAACAGTAGATGAACTAACCAGATCACACAATGTAATCATAAAAACAATACAAGATTCGGAATTCGCCACAGATATTAAACTCCTCAAATCAACGAGTAAAGCCAGAAAAAACAGCAAACTATCATCACTAAATCCATTCATGGACGAAAATGGTTTGCTGAGGGTCGGCGGTAGATTACAAAAATCTCAACTTAAGTATGATCAAAAGCATCAGCTAATTCTACCAAAAAATCATATTTACTCAAACCTAATCACAATTGAAGCACACCATCTTGTATTACACGGAGGCGTACAAGCAACTCTAGCACAAATACGTTCAAAATATTGGATTTTAGATGGTAAACGTCTAGTACGCACAACAATCCACAATTGTGTAAAATGCTTTCGATTCAGAAGAGCAGCATCAGAACAGTTAATGGGTATGTTACCGGAAGCTAGAGTCACTCCTTATGCCCCATTTTCTAATACCGGCATTGACTACGCGGGTCCATTTGCAATTCGTGTATCCAAAGGAAGAGGAAACAAGTCCTACAAGGGATATGTCGCATTGTTCATTTGTTTCTCTACGAAAGCAATTCACTTGGAACTGGTGAGTGAGCTAACAACTGCACCATTCCTGGCAGCATTTAGAAGATTTACTTCAAGAAGGGGAACGTCTTTAAACATATACAGTGATAACGGTACCAACTTCGTTGGAGCTCGGAACGCACTAAGTAAGGAGCTACAGGTGGCTATACAACAAGCAAACAACAACGCAGCTCAGGAAGCAGCTAACTATGGAACAAACTGGCATTTCATCCCGCCCGGTAGTCCCCACTTCGGAGGCATTTGGGAATCTGGAGTCAAATCAACGAAAGGCCACTTAAAGAAAGTGATCGGTGAAACAACACTGACCTACGAGGAGTTCAGCACCGTATTATCACAAATTGAAGCATGTTTAAATTCCAGACCGATTCTTTCACTGCCAAGCGATTTAGATGATTTTGATGCTTTGACACCTGGACATTTTTTAATCGGGAGACCACTGATTTCACCCCCTGAGTCAGATAAAACCAACATAAGCCCAAAACAGAGGTGGACTCTACTTTCAAAGATGACTCAAGGATTTTGGAAAATATGGTCTAAGGATTAATTGAACAGTGTACAACAAAGGTACAAATGGAAAGAACCAAAAGCAAACTACAGGATTGGTCAGCTAGTTCTAATAAAGGATGAACAACTTCCACCTACAAAATGGGCAATGGGAAGGATAACAGATACTCATCCAGGGTCAGATGGTCTAACCAGAGTGGTATCAATAAAGGGTGCAAAAAGCACCATCTTCAAGAGACCGATTACAAAGAGAGGTCTCCTTCCAACTGAGGATAATCAAGATCCAACAAGCAAATCAGATGAAGATGTAACAGTAGACGACAACAAGGTAGGACAACAAAAGGTTGGCAGGTCTCGAGTTGCCAGGGTTACCAAGAAGATCTATGCACCACTACTCATATTACTAATTACGTTTAGTTTTTGCAATTCGAGCGCACTACCATACAATATCACAACGTTCGAAAATCAACCAGGTATCTATTTTGAATCCATTGGAGAGCTCAAACTTACAAACAACGATTGGAACATAATAGTGTATTATAATCTAACCAGCTATTATGCAGAACTGGCTGCCTATAAGCGTTCCATAGACAGACTAGCTAAATATTGTTCATATCCTGACGACAACTTCACAAACTCGAGTATCGCTAAAAGATCAAGAGAAAATACATGTGGACTAATAGAACCATCGTTCGAGCAATCTTTACAAGAAATGGAGCACAACGATGAATTGCTTCACCACCATAAGGTGAGTTTTGGAAGAAGCAAACGTGGACTTTTTAACTTAGGAAGAAATATAGCCAATGAGTTATTTGGGGTGCTAGATGACAGGGCCGCGGTACGTTATGAGGAAGAAATAGAAAAACTCAAGAAGAACAACAACCATTTCACGGCATTATTAAAGAATCAAACGTCAATCATAGATGCGACTATAAACGTCTTCAAAAATAGACAAGAAGATGTCAACAAGCATTGGCTTGTGTTCAAGAATCAGTTAGAAGAGGCGTTGGAGAGCAACGATGAAAAAAGCAACTTTCTAACTCTATCAATACATACAATGTTACGCATGATTGCATTCAAGGAGATTCAAGATACACTGATAGAAGTAGTATTGGATACGCACAATAGAGTCATTACTACGAGGCTTTTAACGACACAACAACTGAAAAAAGAAATAGATTTTATGACGAAAAATCTACCACCTGAACTAATGCTTCCCAATATCGATGACACAGATGGCATATTGGCACTATACCAACTAATGACAGCCAAGACAAGGCTGCAAGGCAAATATTTGATATTTGAGGTGAAGCTGCCATTAGTATATAAGGAAATATACCAAATATATAAGCCCATACCGCTGCCTACCCCCAACAGTCCATCTATATTTATACGGCCACAAATAGAACTTCTCGTGACAGATTTGCATCGGCACACATATTCTTCAATGACAACTTCTGAATGGCAAAACTGTATCAGCACCAACGACTTTAGCATATGCCAGCTAACCCAGGCTATGCATCAGAATCAAGAAGATGATGTTTTATGTGAGCTGCTCCTGCTACGACAAGAAAAAGTGAATAACAAATGCGAGGTGGTCGAAAGGAAGACGAACAACATGCCCGATACATGGATCCAACTAAGAGATTACAGATGGCTTTATTCAGTACCAGCTGAACGTACGATCAGTATCGTTTGTCAACAAGAGCCATTTTCTACAAAGGTATCAAGAAGCGGAATTCCAAGCTTAGGCTCTGGTTGTACACTGAAGGGAAGAACAATAAGCATACCAGCGAAGCAATCGTACTATCACAAAGTATACTCCTCAATACTACCAACATTTAATCTCTCAACAGAAATGACCAAGCAACCACAAGGTTACTCCCATCACTTTCAAGACTTGTCAAAGGTACAATTAATCGAAGAACTACAGCAAAGAATAAGGGCAGTAACGATGAATACAGGACAAAGCTTATCTCATCACCACGTACACCACTATGCACTCACGTATGGGCTCCTTGCGCTCGTACTCATACTCATAGTCTTCGTGGCAATCAAAAGGAGAATTGACGCAACCAAAAATAAACCAGACAGAGTCACTCCTCTAGAGGCTCTGGTATAAAGCTAGATAATCTTCACATCTTGGCCGGGGAGAATGTTATAACAACAACACTTATATCAAATTATGACATTGAATATATCAATTTTTCCATATACATATACATCCGTTAATACTGATGACACGGAATATGTATATCGGTTTTCATATTGACTAGGGCATTTACATTTAATTTTACATTTTTTGCATAATCAATAGTTTTATAAATGATCTTTTTTGTATATAAATCAAATGAATTATGGAATAAATATTAGTTCTTACACAACAGTCAACGTGTTTCTGTCCGGCCCTGACCAGCAGCAAGCGAAAAACATATTAAGTAATTGTCTACTATCAAATTTGTGATTTGACCAAAATACGGTCAAACACAAAATGACACAAACCACAATTTGAGGAAACCCACTAGCTCCTCTTTTTTGGCCGAAAAAATATTTGACAGAACATTCAACAGCCAGATCATTGGAATCCCCATCAAAACACAGTTTTCACTTATATGGAATAGGGTAATAGTTTATCAATCCCTAATCAACTAATACATTTAGTTATATTACTTAAAATAGCCAGGATCTCTAATACATCTAACATAAATAATTTATCTTTTCAGATTACCTACGACACAAGGAATGCTTATATTTTATACAAAATGATTGGGATGACTGTGCCAAAGAATATCGAGATGTATTAAAACAGGAAATTATACGAATTAAATCCGAACCAAATCGAAATATACACTATATGCAATTATGTTGGTAAGTAACTTTTACTAGTATCTAGTTGGTATTGCTGCATCTTGGTGGTATTATAGTTACCACACCAAGACCATCTAAGTTCTTCTGAGGAACTGACTTCTCTTGAACAAGTAATATACCACATTCGTTATTGTCATTCTTCATCGTCGATCACAGATTAAACGAACCGATTTTGTGTACGGTGTATATCCGGTTGATTTGTGCTATGATGGATCTTCAAGTAACCTCTATAGAAAAAAGCACAACTTGATTTACTTGAATGGGCTGCTGCGTTTATTCGTGAAAGGTCTTGAAAATATATTTTGACGAAAATTGACAAAAATATAAGTAATTAAGGTCCGGGTTGTCCTTAATACAAGAAACACCCACTGTTTTTATAATCGCAGTCTGCCTCGTCCAGCAACCATGAATGAGGCGGCCAACTCCCTCTTTGGGATGTAGCGCCAGTAAAATGAAAAATAAGAATATCGGCTAGAAATTTTTTCTCGATAATAGTGGTATGCGGTATTTAACTTGTAAGACCACGTTATTGATCCTTGATCCCAAAGATGCAAGAAAAGGTGCTAGAACAATGAAAATTAAAATTAAATCTGTTCTTACTTGCTTGACATTTGGTACGAAATGTATGTGCTCGTATAAAGAGAAAAGAAAATACAATTACCTTTTCACAGACCCGAAGAATTCGCAAAAATATGGAAAATACTGTTTTATGATTCGCTATGTTCCGCTTTTCACGACGTTTGTCCGGATTAATATACCTAAATGGGAAATATTCTTTGAATATTTTCTTCATTTATATAGCCAAATTTCACAAAAAATAGACTAATTTGTATGTTTTATGTCACCACGTGATCTAATGATATAGCTTTTGGATTTAGGCCAGCTTCAAACGGTGCATATGAGAACTAAAGTGCTGACAACAAAACTGTTTCTTTTTTCAGGACCTTTCAAACGCTATGCCGCACGCTTGTATTGGAATGAAGATGCTTTCAGTGCCAAAACGGTTGTTTTGAGTACTTTAGTGCTCTAACTAAATTTGTGACATTCTTCGAGACCTTTTCAATGATTTGCGACACTTATATATTCTATAATTAATAATTATCTAGCAGCGCCGACATGGTGGATTTATGACTAAAGTGTTTACAACACAATTGTTTATTTTTACGAGACCATTCAAATGATACGTCACATGATTATATTGGAATGGGCAAAATATAACTGCTTCCAGCGATACAGCGGTGGTTTTGAGTACTTAAATCGTGCGACTCATTTTGTGGTATTATACATGAAATTTTCATAGATATATAAGACATACATATTGTATAATAGGGCACAATTAGCTACCAGTGCCAAAACTGTGGAATTATGAAGTGCTGATAATAAGATTGTTGTTTTTTCCAAGATCTTTCAATTGATATGTCATATGAGAATGAGAAAAACTATATCTGCTTTCAGCGCCACAACTTAAAGAGCTTAAGATAAATTAACGGTATTTTTCAATCCTTTTTCGCCGATATACGACAAGTACAAATTTTTTAGTAAAGTGGCTAACAGCTCTAAATTGGTCGATTTGAGAACTGAAGGAGCATTTTTAAGATTGTTACTTATCCAAAACCTCTCAAACGATATACTACAAAAAATATTGGAGTAATTTTTAAAGCAATGTCGTGGAAATGGATGATTTTTTAGGTGACTTTCTATTGCAGGTACCCGATCCCATTCAGGTACTGGCCATGAAAGCTGTATAATTCTCCTAATTTTTTTTTAAAGAAAGTATTAATTGTCCAGTAGATTTAATGTCCTTTCATGGTCAAATAGTACCCCCCTTTTCATTCACGCACACACCGCCCATTCACACAAATACAGTATACCACCTGCACATTGCAAGCTCCATGTCAATTCCACACTCTACCAGAGAGTCTTAGTTGTGTTTATTAACATCATCGCTTTGTATCCAGCCTCTGGTGGGATTCGAGCCCAATACCCCCAAGTGCCAAAGCTTAACCCACTGTACCACTTGTCCGGTAATTTAAAACAGAATTCAAATCGAACAAGCCATTCTTTAATTATCATTGGTACAGATATCCTGACGTTCAGACATCCAGAAGAACTAATTTTGATGTTGCATTTTGGTTCATTGACCTTCAAAACTCCAAGAAACTTAGTTTTGCACCAATGCCATTTTTATCATTTTCATCAGGATTTCAATAACTCAGTCTTATAGTCCGAAGTTAAAATTGTGTTCGTTCGTCTGGATTTCCTGTGTACTACAGGGGTCCCATTTGAAACGCGATATTTTAAAACGCGATTTTTCAAAACGCGATTTTTCAAATCGCCATTTTTCAAAACGCGATATGGTACAAAACGCGATATGGTACAAAACGCGATATGGTACAAAACGCGATATGGTACAAAACGCGATATGGTACAAAACGCGATATTTCAAAATGCGATATTTCAAAACGTGATATGGTACAAAACGCGATATGGTACAAAACGCGATATTTCAAAACGAGATATTTCAAAACGTGATATGGTACAAAACGCGATATGGTACAAAACGCGATATTTCAAAACGAGATATTTCAAAACGCGATATGGTACAAAACGCGATATTTCAAAACGTGATATTTCAAAATGCGATACGGCACAAAACGTGATATTTTTTATTATTAAATCGAATTACTGGTATGTATTGAACAAAAGTGTTCGTGTTCAATAAAGGGTAATTTATTAAAGATTAGACGAAAATTTTCAAAGTGTCCAAGTTACATTATAAAGAGGTTGTCAATATACAGAATACTTTTACCATTTTTGTAAAAATAAATATTTGAAATTTTAAGAGACTGAATGAAAGTGTCCAAGATACAGAAATGCCCAACATTGAAGGTTTTAATAAAATTCAATTTTTCATTCAATTTGCACCTGGTATCAATTGACGGCCGAAAATTTTAACTGCGTGGTTATACTTTCGAATAGGTCATATACCTCCAAAAATTCTGAAAATCGGTATACTAAGGTACTTTAGAATGCTGATTAAGAATATGGCCATGCAAATATCCAGAAACGACCCCAAGTAGCTCTCAATTATCTTAAGTGGCCCTAAATGCCCCAAATGGTCTTAAAAGACAACCCAAACGCGAAAAAATATTTTCTTTTTTCGAAGCACAAATGCTTTTATGATTATTTTAAATCATTTTATACCTTAAGACTGAGGGCTACTGCCCCAAATCCCAACTTTTATACAAATAAAAAAATTTACTGTTATTTCAATTATTTTATTTCAATTTTTTTTATAATCCACATAGGGGACATTTAATTTTAGTTTATAGGAATTTAAAAATCGATAGAAGTGGGAGTTTAGGATCGGGCTATATCAGGTGAGGGCTTCGCTCCCTAGTTAGAAAAAAAACTTCAGTTTATAGCAATTTCAAAATCGATAAGAGTGGGAGAATAGGATCGGGTTATATCAGGTGAGCACTTCGCTCCTTTGTTAGAAAGAAAAACTTCAGCAATTCGGGAGTACAGCAATGGATTATACCTGGCGGGTCGCTGCGCTCCAGTCGCTTCGCTCCTTAGTTAGAACAAATTTCAGTTTATAGGAATTTGAAAATCGATAAAGCGGAGTATAGGCCCGGGTTATATCAGGCGGATCGCTGCGCTCCTGTCGCTTCGTAATGTACATTCTGGAAAATGGGAAATTTAATTTCAGTTTATAGGAATTTAAAAACTGATGTTAGCGGGAGTATAGGATCGGGTTATATCAGGTAAGCACTTCGCTCCTTAGTTAGGAAAAAAAAACTTCAGTTTAAAAAAATTTAAAAATCGATAGAAACGGGAGTACAGCCCGTTGTTATATCAGGCGGGTGGTTGCGCTCCAGTCGCTCCGCTCCCTAGAAAAAATTTCAGTTTATAGGAATTTCAAAATCGATGAAAGCGGGAGTATAGGACCGGGTGATATCCGGCGGGTCGCTGCGCTCCTGTCGCTTCGCAATGCACATTCTTCTGTAACATATCGCGTTTTGTACCATATCGCGTTTTGTACCATATCGCGTTTTTAAATATCGCGTTTTAAAATATCGCGTTTTGTACCATATCGCGTTTTGAAATATCGCATTTTGAAATATCGCGTTTTGTACCATATCGCGTTTTGTACCATATCGCGTTTTGAAATATCGCGTTTTGAAATATCGTGATTTGTACCATATCGCGTTTTGAAATATCGCATTTTGAAATATCGCGTTTTGTACCATTTCTCGTTTTGTCATATCTCGTTTCGAAATATCGCGTTTTGAAATATCGCGTGTTGAGCGGATCCGGTACTACAGACGTATTACTGTCTAAGGAATTCACCCTATGAACCAGTTACCACGATATTGCTTTACATTAGTTCCATATAACGGTGGAGGGTTTTGAATTAGACGACAGTGTGGACATAATGTGAATTATTTATGTTTAATAGAAGCCCCTGGGGCTCCGCGTGTTAATCGGTAAAATGTTAGAAGATTTCCTACCAAAAAATCATTTTGAAATCCGAGTTTTATCCACTATGTTTTATTATGATCGGTTAAAAAATAGTCTAGTTCTGTCTCAGTTGCCCGTATCACAGAACTTCCTTCAAAATTCAGTTTAGAATCTCATGTAGTTACGTCTTAGTTGGCTCTTTCACATGACTTCTTGCAAAAACATTTAGAATCCTGTTTTCATCAAACCATAGCTCTTGCTATCATGATCGTTTAATAAATGACCTAGTTCCGTTCTGGCAAAATACAAAATTGTTCTCCAGAAACGAAATTAAAACACGAAATCCCTTCTTACCAAATACATATTAAAATAGTTTGAGCCGGAAGATAATATGATAAAGAGGGACCGAGGTCAAAATATTAATTAGATACCGAATACGAGGCAACATGACGAATGGTACCAGCAAATTACACATGAAGAAACATCTCACAACATTCTGCAACATTGCGCAACATGTCGCTACATAATGCAACATCCCATCCCCACCCCATCACATGGTGCAACATCTCAACATGGTGCATCATGATGACTCCTTCAAAGGACTCGTTATTGAAAATTGCTATCGGTGCCAATTTTATCAAAATTGTTCGTGTAGGCTGGTAAACTTACTCTACACCAATTTTAATCAAAATTGTGCGAGCCAAAAAAAATAATTAATGGTGGTTTGTGGAACTTAAAACCCCCTTTCAGAAATTTTTCTCTGAAAAAATCATCTCTTTCTCATCGACTCTTGGCACTCAAAAACAACATCTTATGAATTTTTATAAAAATCAAGCCACCCTAAAAATATTTTAATAAAAGAAACCGGAACAAGTATAGATGTATGTGAAGTTAGCCCAGAAAGTCTTCCCAGAAAAAATAAATTTTTGAATCAGCCAACACTAAAGTTATATATTTATACCAGCCCAGGATTTCATTAAAATTTATTAAATTGGTATTGTGTTCAGCCCAAGAAATATGTAAACCTGGTGAAAAAACATATTGCATGGAAAGAAAAAAATATATTCAGAGCCCAGACATATTTAACCGAAAAAATTTCCAAACCTAAGAGTAACCACTTGTCATTATACTTTCTACGTACCATACAAATTTCAAGAAAATCGTACCGTTCCGATTGGCGCTACAGGTGCACACGTGTTGGGCCCAATATATAAAATATTTTGCTCCTTGGTTCCCAGAAACCACTAGTTCCGGAAATCAAATCTAGTAGTAATCACTTATAATCATGTCCGTTACTGACCATTAAAATTTCAAGCTAATCCTACCGTTGTGACTGATAATATAATTTCACTGTAATGTAATTGTTTGAAAATTTTTCGGTTAAATATGTCTGGGCTCTGAATATATTTTTTTCTTTCCATGCAATATGTTTTTTACGAGGTTTTCATATTTCTTGAGCTGAACACAATACCAATTTAATAAATTTTAATGAAATCCTGGGCTGGTATATAAATATATAACTTTAGTGTTGCCTGATGCAAAAATTTATTTTTTCTGGGAAGACTTTCTGGGCTAACTTCACATACATAACAAGTAGGACGACTTTTTAAATTAATTTTCCTGAAATCAGCCCCAATCGTAATCGATTTGGCAATTAAAAACATCTCCTAACCAATTTTTATAAAAACCAAGCCCAATGAATTAAAAATTCTAATCTATTTTTTCATTCTTTTTAACTTACATCTATAATGGAAGTATACAAAGATTAAACATGAAACCGTTTTCGAATATTTGTATAAAGTTGAAATATTTAATTGACCGGATGAGCCTCTAAGCGAATTTTCAAACGAGTCATTATTTGAAAATAAACCGGGGCTGGGCCGGAGGCCCTCTATACGAATTTTTCCGAATTAGGGACAGATCGCAATCGATCTGAGAAAAAAAATTATAAAACAGAAAACGGCCCCCACCGGATGCTGTATAAGATAGCGGAATTTTGACAGCGGAAAATAAGAGATTGCGCTACTTGCCGCAAGTGGCAGCACTATCACAAAAGAGAATTAATTTTGTTATGTAATTACCAGCGGAAATTTTTCAATCATTATGTAACACTTTTAAATATAAATAATATAAATATTAAAAGTGATCCTTAAAATGGCAAATTGATTGACCTCCGAAGTAAAGGAACTCGGCATATGAAATCTTGAAATTTAACAATAATCCTTCTATCCGCCATTTCTTCCACTAGTAACCAATACTATCGGTTGTTTTTCTAATAGCTTAGGTCATACTGAGACTATATGGAAAATTTGGGGAAAATTCATGGACTAGAAGTTTTTGAGATATTGGTCCAGCCAACAAACAATTTAATGAGCCAACAAAAGCCGACAAACAAAAAAAATCGGGTATCGTACAAGGACACGAATCGGATATTGAAATATCAGAGCGGTAACAGAAGCATCAATGCTGAAAAACAGTGGTGTAAATAAACACAAGCAACGGAAATTGCCTAATACTAGCTGGACGAGATGACGTTCATGAAAGGCGTTGCGATATTAACGGCTGCTAATAGAAGAGGCAGAATGCTATGCCCCAACAGAAGCTGCATCTGAAACAACCATATAAGAGTTCTATGAACAACTACAATCCACAACAGCAAGAATACACAAAAATGGCTTAGATTCCTACTCAAAAATATACACATGGACATCATCTGATGGAATAGATCATGTAATGAGCAATAATTAGTTTTTCACATCATTACAAGATGTCAGTGTAATGAGAGCTGCAGACATTCACTGTGACCACCTTGTAATTTCACAGTTCCAAATTAAACCTGTATTCGTATGAAGACAAATCGGATCAAATATTGGACCGACAGATGAAAGAAAGAAAGTAGAAATCATCAGTGTAGAGCAATAGTGGAATCAAATTGAAGAACCCTATACTGAAACAACTACCAACACACGTGCAAACCCTGGATTTAGTGATAATATTTGGAAGCAAATTGAAGCACGTCGACGGTGCTGAAGAGGTTAGCATCAAACTACATGTTTATCAGGAAAAATAAGGCTAAACTTGAA
Organism: Nephrotoma appendiculata; assembly: GCA_947310385.1. NCBI lineage: Eukaryota > Metazoa > Arthropoda > Insecta > Diptera > Tipulidae > Nephrotoma > Nephrotoma appendiculata. The sequence continues at coordinate 131,605,351 of OX371224.1, read as the reverse complement.
ATTTCCACAACGATATGTAAACCAAGTAGAAAAAGAAGAAGTCAATGAATATGTATACCTTGGTTGTACACCGCAGGTAAAACCTATCCCGCCCGAACACCAACCCGAGAATGTTCAATTAGACAAACGAATCAAGCAGTCATTGACCGAATGAGGTAACAAAAATATATCTGGAGTGGAACCTCTACGGAAAAAAGGAAAGTCGGACAACCAGCTGTAGCGTGCAGGAGACGAGCGATAACCGAAACGAAACAACTCAGGAAGTCATATCGGAGGAAATCAAAGCAATAACACTCAACAGAGTTAGATGATCTAGCACAATAGTCCTATGCTCCTAAATTGGAGATAAAGGAAAAAATGATGTAATAATTCAGATTTTTCATTTTAAAAGTAATTTGGTCTAGTTGAAAATAAAATTGGTTCGATTTTCCTGCAATTTGTTTATATAAAGGCGAAGTAATATTCCAAGAATATTTTCCTTCCACACCAACCGTAGAAATTCTCATGGAAATACTTCGGATGATAACAAATCAAATTTTTACAAAATCAGCGTATGATTGGCATATTTTCCTGAACTGTTTATTGGCAAAATATTTATGTGGAAACTCTCTATTATCTCGTATTTCACTTGTGTTTTCCGGGTTGGGTGGGTCGCACTGAATTTCGTAACAAATACTATTACTTATATACTGTTGTCATGTACATGAAAAATAAAATTTTCGTTGATGCGTTAGAGACGACAGTTATAAGAACTTAGGATAAGTAGGCAAGAGTAGCCAATTTTGGTGCTGTGGTCAAACGTTTGTATAAGGATTTGTTGTCTATTCGTCATAGTTATTAAGTTGTCCAATCTAAACAAATTACAAAAAAAATACCTCAACAATCCCAATTTCTTCGTAAATTATTAAGGCGAAGATTTATTTTAAATTGTTGAAATGAATGGAAAATGGAATTGAATGAATAGCTATGGAAAAATTGAAATAAATAAAAATTCATACGCATTGTTACAAAAAATAATACATCGAATGCTTTTTAATTAATGTATGTTGTAATATGCTAATTAATGAGTTTTACATAAATTATAATAAAAACTCAAATTAACATTATTGTTTTATGATAATTAGAATTATATATTCATTTTTCAAATTTGATTAAATGATTAAATTTACGTTTGGTGAATAAATAGAACGATTTCATGAATATTCATTAATTTAAGAGCGGAAAACGTTTAAGCAAATTAAATTTGCATTTATGATGTCCGGGATGAAAATATTGTTCTTTTCTAGCCCGCTAAAAATTTAAAATCACTTTGGGATACATTCTGATTAGTGATGTGGACTGATGGGACTACGGGGGTGTTATTTGAGTGCTCTTAACCTGCACCGACCAAAGTAACCCGCCTCAATGAAACCTGTATAACTAGTAGAGTCTGATGAAAATCATCAACCTGCAAAATGAGTGCACCGAATGGCTCTGTATTACCTGTCAAATCTTAAAGCGTCCGATTGATTGCTTCCAAAAAATTTTTGTGGGCCATTATGTATTCATCCCATATTATTTATTAGTTTACATGTTTGCAAAACTTTTCCCATCCCTGAATTCTTTTTGTATTGCATGCGGATGTCTCACTAAATTGCATGTTCAATGGCAATTTGAATGCACAGTGCACTGTTGCACCTCCATCCAAAAGAGTTACTGCTGTGCCACAAGATGCGATGGCCAATGCAATGCTATTTTGTGAGCGATTGCTCGCCAAAACCAATAATATCGGAAATATTTTGCCTGTTCCACCGGGTTCGCAAACCGCATTCATTATGCGGTTATATGCGTTGTGTTGTTGTATCGTCAGTTTTGACACATTTGTTTGAATTAATGTTTGCAGCTCAGTGCCATTAATTTCGTGTTGTTGACGATTGATAAACACTTATCCTTAATCCTGATTAGCACTTCGTTATATTATACATTTCTGGGAATCAATTCGCGTTCCGTGAAATAATGAAAATGAAAAGTTTTTTTCATTAGCAATCGAGTAGGTTTGCATTCCCCATAAGAAATTTTGATTTCACACAGTAAAATTTAAAATTACGTGCGAATAATTCAAACTACTAGATTGCCAATGAAAAAAACTTTTCATTTTCATTATTTCACGGATCGCGAATTGACCCCCTGGTGAGAATTGCATGCTTGCGTTGTTGCTGCCTGTGCACACTCGATTTAAAATATCCTCACTCATTTAATCTTTGTATGTTTCCCACGATACGTTCGCTAGTCCTGTACTCCAATGTGAATCATTTTCTAGTAATTATAATTTCTGGCATGCTTCACTTATCGTTTGGCATAATTGAGTACCAACTGTCTCAAATGTTGAAACGATGGGGGTCCACGTACATTAACTAACAATAATCGCAAGTAAAACATTCTGCATTGTTGGGATGAACGGTGTACAATCTACTCATTTCATCAACGCATGGCGTCCTATTAAAGTATGTTGGCACCTGTGAGTAAAGCCAGATCCTAGCGAATTCATCATTTTGGTTTAATGTGAAGAATGCTGTCAATGTTGTGGCTGGAAGTGTATCTGCTCGATATCGTATACATTCTCTGCAGTGAAATACACACGCTGTCCATTTTGCAGATAAAAAGCCAAATCCTTATTACTACCTATATAGCGACCAATTTGATGTCTCGTGATATCATCGTTTCTGTTGGTCAGTACAAAGACATCCATCGCCGATCCTTTGTTGATATATTTGCAGATCTATTTGATCGATTTGACCGAATCGCAATATTCCAGATTAAGCGATTATCGATGTCGAGAACCATCGTTGCCAGTGATGGTTTCCATCTGCCATGAACGAAGACATTGGATTGATGATTCCGTATGGTCCAGTATTTTTGGTGACTACTTCAAATACGTCTTTAGAGATAAATGGTTTATATGGGCTCCATATATTTTAGATAGAAGTGTAGTAACGACCAATCAAATTATTACAAAATACAATTTCTTGATTGCTCTGATTAATCTTGCAATGCAATTTTTGTGTATTTTGGAAAATATTTGTATGGAGCACCAGACCCAGGGACTCGATTCCGTCAAAAAAATTATGAAACCCTGCTGATTTATATAAAATATTTATCCAATGTTTGGAACCGATTGGATGAATGTTGTAGCAACTTAAAAGGAGGGACCCTTGACCTAGAGAACGGACCCCTTGAGTTCAAGCATCCCAATATATAAGTTTTTCACTTAACTCTTCCGCGTCAAAGAATTACAAAATAATTTTTACTTTTAGATAAATTTGTACCGAGGCCCTTAGAACCCGGGGTTTAAAATTAAGACGATCGGTTGAGCGGTTCGCGATATTTGGTAGAGTTTTAAATAAATTCTTACCGGAGTCCCTAGACCCCGGGGTTCGATTCCTTCAAAATATCGTAACGTTCGTTCTGGCCTTGCTACTTATACATGCTCAGAATTTCAAGAGATCGGTTGAGCTTCACGCGATATTTGGTAGTGTGTTAGAAACATTTGAACCGGAGCCCCTAGACTCCGCAGTTCAACCCCTTCAATAATTCCCCCTAGAAGACAGTTTTCAATTTTTTTAACAGTTGGAACACGCACAACAATGTACCTTCTGCTGAAATTAAGTTTACATTCTGCCTACTTAATTCTGCAACAGGAATTTTTAGGGCTTCGAGAGTACTTGAAACTTCGGTTGAAATTGCAACTTGATCATCAGAAATTTGCTTAATTAGGCGCAGAATATATATGCGGATATACGTTCAAAAAACGGTTAACGGACGTTAGGGTTAGCAGAGTATGTTTTTCAACGTGTTTTCAGTCCAGAAGAATCTTTTTTTCCTTTATTTTTCCAGTACTTTATTTAAAATTTCTGTCCGTGTTGCCGATTTTTAAAAAAATGTACTGGTTTTCCTCATTTGTCTAATACTTTCTTATTTAAGCGGAATTAATTTCCAAATTAAGTTTCTCTATAGTGGGCATATATCTTGTGCTTTCCCCATTAAACATTCTAATGAGTTTTGTCCGTTTATTGTACTAGGATTTAAATATGTTTATTATGTCTGTATGCACGATTTCATATTAATTTCCTCGTCGATGTTAATGATTAGTAGGTTTCTGAAGACGTTGTCACTATGCTATGTTGCGTTTATTTTCGATAATATCGGTGTTCTGGATAAGGCCTCTGCTACAAAGTTGGCTGTTCCTAGTTTATACTTTAAACCGTAGTTGTATTTGAGTATGGCCATCCGACGCTTCATTTTTGAGTTGTCGGTTCTGTTCTGCTGGTCAGTGAATATACTGACTTCTAGAGCCGTATAGGAGATATCGTAAAGCTGATAATGCCCAAATATTATCACCAGCAACTTTGGTTTTATTCAGAGTTTTGAGAGATATAAATATTGTAGGTTTCTTCTGTTGAGCTAATTTGGCACCTAGGTCAAAGTTTAAGGCGTCGGTAGTCAATTCAAACCCTTTCTGAAAATCTAGGAATATTAACATTACGTTGTATCGGCCTGTTTCTTCAATTACAAGAAACACCGCACAATATACATAATTACAAATGGACAATTCTCCGTAGAATTCTGAAGTGCTTACGAAGTCGTCGTATCACATTGTATGGGCCTTCATATGGCGGTGTGAGGCCAGTATGAACTTTGTCTATTCGTACGGAAACGTAGTCACAAGTTTGCAGTGAATTTGGTACGAATATGTCGCTTTAATTGGTTTTGCGCGTGTTCTTTGGGATGAGTTTGTTCATCGTGGAGTGCAATTGATGTATCACTGTGTCAGTGGTTACCTGGGATGTGAGTGGGTGTTTCATAAAGAATTCTCCAGGTAATTTGATCGTTTGACCATACGCCAGTTCTGCTGGTGAACATTTTAGGTCATCTTTAACTGTTGCTCGGATTCCCAACAATATGATTGGAATCTCTGAGCTCCAGTTGACGGTATTTGCACGAGCTTTTAGTTCTGTTTTTATTTGGTGGTGAAAGCGCCAACCATACCGTTTGCTTGAGGGTGATAGGCAGTTGTTCGTATTCGGTGTGAGCCTAAGAGTTGCATAAAAGTTTTGATTCCAACTGTGTGCCTTGATCGGTCGTTATGTTGGCCGGAACGCCGAATCTAGAAATGTAATTTTCGACGAGCGTTTTTGCTATTGTTGTTGCGGAGATATCTTTTATGCAGTAGGCTTCAGGCCACCGCGTAAAACGATCAACGCAAGTTAAAATATATGAAAATCCATTAGATGGTGGAAGTGGTCCAACAATATCTATCATCCATATAGCAAATCTACCTGGTGGAATTTGGAAATTCCCGTGAGGTGATTTGGTGTGACGTTGCACTTTACATTTTTGGCAGGATAAACAAGATTTTGCCCATTGGGTTACGTCTTTGTTCATACTATGCCAAAAGTATTGTGCAGTGACAAGTTTACGAGTTGCTCGTACACTTGGATGTGAAATATTATGCAGAGTGTCCAAAATATTTCGACGTAATGACTCTGGAATGTACGGGTGATCGTTGCCTGTAGATATTTCACAATAAACTGTTAAATCGGCTAATGGAAATTTATCTAATTTCCATTTGGAAGTGCGCCGTTTGTAGAACTAGAGAGTACGTTCTGTAGTTCTTGATCGCTAGCTTGTGCTTTAGCGATTGTTGTAATGTCGTAGCGAGTTGCTACGGAGGCAAGCTTGAGGTCAGAGTTTCGAGAAAGTGTGCCGGCGACCACATTGTCTTTACCTTGAATGTGCTGTATGTCTGTCGTAAATTGCAAAACATAGTCTAAATGGCGTGCTTGCCTAGGATTTCGCTCCGCTTTAGAGATAATTGCTCTAGTAAGCGGTTTATGGTCGGTAAAAATAGTGAATTCCCGACCCTCGAGAAAAGAGCGAAAGTGCTTAATTGCTTGGAAAATTGCAAGCAATTTGCGGTCAAATGCCGAATATTTTCTTTCGGCATCTGATAATTTCTTGGAGAAAAATCCAAGAGATTCCCAAGTGTCTTTATTTAGTTGCTGTAAGACTGCGCCTATTGCTGTACTAGAAGCATCAGTAGTGATGCTGTATTTTGTTGCATTTATCGGGTGATCTAAAAGAGCAATATTTTCTAAGCACTTCTGCAGCTGAAGGAATGCATTTTGAAATTCTTCAGGCCAAGAAAAATTTTGAGGCGTTTTGGGTTTCTTGAGAAGTGTTGCCAATTGTGAGTGAATTGGGGCAAGTATCTCAGCGAGTTTTGGAATGAATCGGTCGTAGTAGTTTACCATACCGACAAATTGTTGAATTTGTTTAATGTTTTGTGGTGCAGGGAATTCCCTAATTGCAATAATTCGTCCTTCGGACGGCAGAATGCCATTAGGAGTAATTTTATGACTGAGGAAGTCAAGATTGCTTATCCCAAACACACATTTTGCTGTGTTAATATTGAACCGATAGTTAGATAAGTTTTGGAAGAGCTGTTCCAAATGGAGTAAGTGTTGCTTCTCGTCTCTAGATGCTACGAGAATATCGTCAATATAAACAAAAACGAAATCGAGATCTCTCACGATTTCGATGATGAAACGCTGGCATGTTTGTGCAGCATTTCTGAGACCAAATGGCATTCGGGTGCATTCAAATAAGCCAAATGGTGTGGTAATTGCGGTTTTATGTATGTCGTCAGGAGCAATTGGAATTAGATGATATGCTCTGACGAGATCGATTTTTGAAAAAATTGAACATCCATGTAATTGCATGGAAAAATTTTAAATGTGGGGAATAGGGTAACGGCCAGGAATTGTGACAGCGTTAAGCCTTCTGTAGTCCCCACATGGTCTCCAGTCGTTGTCCTTCTTCTTCACCATGTGTAATGGACATAATATTGCTGAAGAAGAAGATTGGCAGATTCCTAGTTCCATCATGTGCTGAAATTCTAGGAATGCTGCTTTGTGCCGAATCGGATCAAGTCTACGTGGTCTCGCAAATGGTAAATGGCCTGTAGTCACGATATGGTGTACTACATTATGTCTTACCGGAGAGTTGTAGTTTGGTGGAGCTGTTAAAGAAGAAAATTTCCTTAACGCTCCATAGCCATTGTTGATTATGTAGAACAATGGTGATGGTGAATCAACGAGTACTGATGTAGAGTTGATAGTAAGCTTAGTGGATGGATCAATCAATTTGCAACTTTTCAGATCCACTAATAATCCGAATTTGAAAGAACGTCTTAATCCAATGTCAACGTTAAGTAATTTGGTACCAAAAGTATTTATTGTGGTACCATTTGCTGCTGACAGAACTAAATCGGGATTGCGATTTGTTCCACAGCCATAGTATTTATGATACGGGATTATGCTGAGATCAGCGCCGGTATTAATCAGAAACGTGATATTATTTTCCAAATCCCTTATAAATAAGCGGCTGTGTTGCGTTTGTCTTAAGTCTGCCGCTACGACTTTAAGACTCAATGGTTTAGGGAACCGATTTGCGGATCCCTTATGTAGTGTAACAAAAGTGCATGTTTTGCATTTTGATGCTGCGTGGCCAAATTGTTCGTGATACCAACACCAGTTTTGTGGAAATTGGTATCTTGGCGTTTATTGGTTGCTTTTTCGAATGAAACTTCCCTTTTTTGATGGAGGTTGTAATTTAGTATTGGGAGATGTTCGTCTCCAGAGCGAATGAGAACGCGAGGGCTGTCGCTGTGTGTGTGAAATATTTTCTTGCCTAATTAACCTATCGTTAATTTGTTCGAGCATATTCTCGAGATTGCTTTTAATTGGCGTATGTATTTTTGAGTCACATGTTCGCGTGTCGTTATTTATCGAACTGAAATTTTGGGTTCATGTGCCAACCAGATCGTGCAATTTGGAGGGAGCTGTCTGATCCATAGTTTTATAATGACATTGGACGTGAAATTCTTGCCGACCAACGATTTCATTCGGAGTAACATGTCCGATTGTTTGTGATCGCCTATGTCGATTGTTCCGAGTATTGTTTCTAATTTATGCTCCTCGGAAATGGAGTAGCGATCAATTAGTACTCGTTTAGTTGAGTGGTATCTATCTTGGCTTGGAGAATCTTCTAAAATGAAATTGATCTTCTCCGCCTGCGTTGCCGAGAGCGATAGCACAGTGTGCGCAATTTTTTGTTTGTCGCAAATGATTTTGTTCGCGTCGAACATTATTTCGGCAGTCAAGAACCAACACGTTCGGTTGGTTTCCCAAAACGCAGGTAGCCTTGTCAAATGTTTTGACTTTGCTGGCTCATGTTGGGCTTTTGCTTCTTGCTGCCGATTATTTTCATTACTGAGCATATTGGTTTAATATATTGGTTTAGCGCAAAATGAAATGATTTTGCTTTGATGTTGATGGGGTTTCACACACGTAAGAAATTATTTAATTGCACTTTTTTTTCGACCAGAGAAAATATTTCTTGCGAATTTTTAGAAATAGTGTCGGAATGGGAACGTATTTATGAAAATAGTGCGCTTACGACGGGTGCGGGCATTGGCCATTATTTCATAAAAATCGTCGTTTTAATCAAACATAATAAAACACAGTACAAGCACTTTTTTGATATAAAATTTTTTTACACTTTATTTTCACTTCTCAAAAAATATAAAAAGTTAAAACTGACGTGAACGGTAAAAACCGTCGTAAAGGGTCACTAGATATAGCGAATGTATGTATGAACGAATTGAAAGGCGAAGCGGAGCACTTAATAAAATAATAATAATAAAATATAAAAGAAACAAAATTTAATTTAATTTTAAAAATTAATTAAAAAACTTTATTTTGATAAATAACTTTTAAGTTTAGAAGCAGCAGCAGCTGATCAACAACCAGCATCTTTAAAAATTATTTATCAAAATAAAGTTTTTTAGTTAATTTTTAAAATTAAATTAAATTTTGTTTTTTTTATATTTTATTATTATTATTTTATTAAGTGCTCCGCTTCGCCTTTCAATTCGTTCATACATACATTCGTTATAACGTCGTTAGAAATGAGAGAGTTCTAAAAAGCCATGAGTTCGTTATCCTTCAGATTATGATGATTCTTGTTTTTGAGAGAGATTTGGTCACATGTGCGTCATGCCCTTTGAGATGGACATGCGGCCAAATCTCTTAGGGATTTTGTCAGCTTCATGTATTGTTGTATAAATCGCCGATAAAAACCACGTCCTTCCTAGAAATTATCTTAGTTCGTTGCCGTTTTAGGTATGGGGAATTCAGCTATCACTTTCACCTTTTTTAGATTTGTTTTTATTCCATCCTTATAGATATTATAAATCCCAAAAATTTCACTTGATCTTGGAAAAATTCGCACTTGTCTAACTGAATTTTCATGTTATTGTGCTCCATTGTTTCAAATATTTATAATCTTCAGATTCTCTAAATGTTCTTCCTCGCTTTTTAATTGCTTTGTTTTAATATTGGAGCACTATCCGGAGCCAAATGGCAATTTTCTATTGAAACTGCAGCTATTATTCCCTGGTGTCGCTGTACTATAAAAATTAAAACTAAATTCATCAATAAAACAAACATTTATCACCTGAAATATATTAATTGACATTTATTTTGACATGACGTTATAAACAAAAATTCATTTTGCTGCGTTTTAATTTTTTATTGTAAGATTTAGTTTCTAATGGTTTCAGGGGTTTACAAAATTAAAAGCCTTTTCAAATTTCCCATTGAAATGGATAGCGCTCCCGATAGCGGCTCCCGATAAATAAGTGAGCCGAGATATTTTTTTATCGATTTTTAATTAAAAAGTTGAATGAAAAATCTTAGTTTAGATTTAAATAAATTAATTAAATGCAATAATAGCGCGCTAAATATAAGTTTTCACATAGAAAATTGGCTGCTCCGGATACAGCTATCGGGCGCTAATAAAAAAACACAGCAAATATAAACATACCAACGTTTATCTAAGTGATGACGCAGAATATCATCAAGAGTTCTTTAGAATATTGATGGTGCATTCCTTAGCCCAAACGGAAGTATGGTGAATTCATATTTTCCGTGATTCACAGCGATGCTGTTTTTTCTATATCGGATTTTTTCAAAATTATTTGATGAAAGCTGCTTTTGAGGTCTACTATAGTGAAACGCTTGATTTGGCCCAGGTTGGCTAAGATTTCATTAATTTCTGGTGCGGGGTACTTGTGGGGTATTTATGACAGTGTTTAATTTTTCGTAGTCAATCCACACTTGGAAATTGCACGGGGATTTTGTGGATCCGATTATTCCATGAACGAGTAATTGTTATATTTGATTCTTCGGCACATTGGGTAAGGATGTGGTCTAGAATTTACAGTTTCGGTATTAGTTTTGTAGATTTCTCCTCTTACTGTTGTGGTATCGGTCAGTGGTAGTTCGGGATCAGAGAAAACGTTTTTAAATTTGAAGATATTTCCATTCGGTTTTTATTTTAGTACGGAATTGAGGGGGAATTCCTACTGTATATATTGTTAACGGAGTCGGAAACATATTGTTTGAAAGGGATTTTTTTATTTGGTTGTATTCTCATAAAACCGTCATTAGTGTATATTATAGCTTGTAGGTGTTTGAAGCTGTCTATAAGAAGAGTACCATATAAATGAACATAATCCATTTTTTTTTTTTTTTTTTTTTTGTCCGTGGCTTGAGTAGTATAATGAACCGATGATGGAAGAACTTCCGAAACCGGTCTTCATAATTTTTAAAAAAAAATTTAAAATTTTTAATTTTTTAATTTTTTAAATTATTTGTTGTAATAAGAAAGTTTTTACTAATAAATTGTGATGTTGTTTTGTTAAAAATAATTATAATATTGAGTGATAATATTTATATATTTTTTTTATATAATAATACACATTTTTACAAAATAAAATATAAGAAGAGGTCCTTGAGACCATGGTGGGTATCTTCTAGCCTACCCGCTACAGAATTTGCTTCGATGGATTTTTGGTTTAAAATTGAATTTTTGATGTATTTTTATTTCTGTACGTAGTTCTTGTTGGAACCGGTATCTACAAGGAATTTGTAAACTTTATTATCGCTCATCGACTCGTGCTAAAAATAATATTTATCTAAAAAATGGACATCATCCAGTTGTTACATGTGTATCTCTTCGTTATCATTTCCGCTATCGTCAATATCTTCCACGATCGATTTTTTGAGCGAGCGTTCATTGTCTCTTGGCCTATTTCCATGGATGACAGTTTTTCTGGATTAGCGGGGTATGTTCGTATACTTGCTGATAGAATTTTGGAATAGAATTCTGCTTTTATAGTAGTTTCGTTATCTGGTACTCAGAGTACCGAGGTCTCGTTTAGTGCAATCTTAAGCACCTTTATATTCTATCCCAACTTAAGGGTGTGTTATGCGACTCAAGAGCCGTATCTGCGTGGTCTGTGATTTTTTTCTGAAGACGCTTCGTGACGCCCATCTCCATGATTTTGTAAAATTCTATTAAAATATGCATATAGACGTTCGTAGTTGCAGTTGAATAATGTATTTTTTTATTTTTATTTTTTTTTTCATTACAGTGTTAAATACGGATATGAAAACTGTGTATTCAACAGTGCTAGATACAAATGTCGCAAGGATTCGTCAATGTTTGCCCGTGAGCTAGCTCGAATTTTAACATCCGAAAAACAATTCGATAATTGCGATAAAATCGATAAAAGCATTTGTTCGAGTTCTTGGAAGTTGAATAATCATGTCAAGATTTTACATTTAAGTATTTTAATGTATTTCTTCATCGAATTTAATAAACGTACATAATTTAAATATACTTAACTAAATAAATGTTAATTAAATTTATTTTTTTTAATGTAACAAAAAACTTATACAATTTATCAACTCAGCGAAAAAACGTATAATAACTTAGCAAATTGTTAATAGTAAAATTACAGTTTATGGTTAGTTTCAAAAGCAAGCCCATGTTAATAATTTATTGAACGTTCTGTGTTAATTGCACAGAATTAAATTCACTCAACGACAAAAGAAAAATTAATTTATATATTTAAAGTTTCTTGAAATAGACGTTTGGTAAATTGTTTAAAAATATAATTATGGTATTTTAAATTTTTACTATTGAATTTGAGAATGCACATAGCGAGCAGTGGATAACCATATTACGGTAAGTTCCAATAAATAAACCTGGAGTTATTCAAAATTCGATAAAGAACAGGCTGAATATTGAATGAAGAGAAAAAGATTTACGCCAGCGAGAAAACAAGAATGGCACGATAAACGAATGATCAACAGATAAAATTGGAGTCATTGAGATACATTTCTCAACATCAAGGAGATAGCAACCATTTCCCTAAATCATATACCAGCATAAACCGCAACGAATCTGAAGAATAAGTAGTGGACACTTTCCACCATCTGGTAGCGAACCTTTGAGCAATTTCTAGCTTTAAATCGAAATTCACGTTTTTTATAACCAATTTCCTAATAATTTCTTCTTCATCATGTAATTTTAAGCCACGGAGGTCGAATCCAATGAGTTCCAATGAATGCTTACCCCTTGCCGTTCACAGGCGAACACAAATCAAAACAATTTCGGGGCTCAAATGTTGAAAATATTGTTCAATTGTGACAGGTTATAAAGTTTTAAATGAACAAACGTTTCAATTTGATAACCACAGTGCCCAGTTTCTTACTAATCATTGATCAAACTATTGAGCAATTTTCAGCTTCAAATCGAAATTCGAATTTTTTCTAAAATCAATTTGCTCACAATTTCTTCTTATGACATGTAAGCAATTTCGGAAGAATAAAAAATTCTCGTTTTTCTTCAAATTTAGCAAGACTTAACCACTTTCCGTTTTTCCAGGCGAATAAAAAAAATCAAAAATATTTCGGAGCTCAAATGTTTATCAATTGCGAAATGAAGTTTTGAATGAATCGCAGCGTTTAAATTTGATTGACATGCCCAGATGCGCTATAATCATTGATCAAACTTTTGAGCAATTTTCAGTGCCAAATTGATATTCACGATGTCCATTCAATTTGGTTATAGTTTCTTCCGAACATTCTAAGCAATGGTGATTAGATCCAATGTTTTTCAGGAGAATATAAAATTCTGGGTTTTTTCAAATTTAGAAAGGCTTAAATACCATTTACCGTTTTTGCAGACGAAAAAATCAAATATTTCGGAGATCAAATGTTGAAAATGATGATCAATTATGAAAGAATATCAAGTTTTGAATGAATCGGCGTTTAAATTTGATGTACACAATGCCCAAGTTTGATGTAATCATTGATCAAACTTTTGAGCAATTTTTTTAAGTAATTTTTTTTTTTTATTTATTTATTTATCATCCAACCATCCCTGACCCAAAAAGCATTTGTAAAATTATATAATATAAAACATGAAATACAATAAATAATACAATATAATAAAATTGAAATGTATATAAAACAAGAAGGATGGAGGTAAGAGATTTCTGAGATTTATTAATCAGTTTTGAGATCAACTGCCTTATTTAATACAACAAAAAAAGAAAAAGACAACTATTTTTTCTTTTTTCCTTTTTCTTTTGTTATTACAGTAATAGGGTATAGGGAGTCGATTCGCGTTCCATGAAATAATGAAAATGAAAAGTTTTTTCATTTGCAATCGAGTAGGTTTGAATTACTCATTAAAAATTATGATTTCATACAGTGGAATTTAAAATTACGTGCAAATAATTCAAACTACTAGATTGCAAATGAAAAAAACTTTTCGTTTTCATTATTTTATGGAACGCGAATTGACCCCCAGGAATATAAAACCAAAATAATTAAAATTAAAATAATATATGATATATATGAATGTACATATAATTAAAACAGTCTCCTTATTTGTACATGCAAGTAGTATAATATTAAAAATAAAGACAAAAGTTAAATTGAAAAATAAATAGTATATAAAATGATAGTGAGCGTACATATGTATGTAGAAAACTTACAAAATATGACCAAGCATGAATAAAATGTACAATAAAACTAAATTTAAATTGACAATTAGGACAAAACTACAAACAGTGATTCAATGTTATCAAACTTAAGTAGCCATATCTTTAATTGAGTTACGAATTCTCCAACACGACAAATATTTTTAATGCTATCCGGCAACTTATTATACAGAACTGGTGCAATAAATACGAAGAATTTTCTAAAATGTTCCTTTCTCGGTGTAGAATAAATACACCCATTAAAACTTCTCAAGTTATATTTGATAGTTTTAAAATTTAAATTTCCGTTCCTTAAAAAAACATTTTGAGAACTTTAAAAATAAACAAATATCGCAATGGAAGAATATTTATAAATCGAAACAATGGTAGAGCAGACGTTAATCTCTTACGCTTTAATAAGATTCGAATTGACGTGTTTTGCGCAACAATCAAAGGTTGTATCGAGCTTAAATATACTCCTCTCCAGACAGTTAACCCATACTGTAGCTTTGACTGAACTACATAAAAGTCTTAACAGATAAAGCCTTCTGTTACAAGCATAAATATAATGTTGGATCACTTCAATATGAGATTTGAAATTTAGTCTGCAGTCCAAGACTACACCCAGATATTTGAAATTGTCAACTACATCAAGAAGTTTGCATTTGTCTGAATAGCTGGCGATCACTGCTGTAACGTTATTAAATTCATAATTCTGACAACTAATGGAATGATAAATAATGTCAGAATCTATAGTTATAGAACCATTTAATTTGAAGAACATTACTTTAGACTTATTGCTCAAAACCATAAAATGAACATCCGACCACCTGCGTAAGATCAGCAAATCATAGTTTATTTGATTAGCAAAGACCTCATTAGTTAGGCCCGGATAAATAATTGCGATGTCGTCTGCAAAACCAATAACATTACCTATCAATTTTAACTCAAAAATTGAGTTAATGTAAATAATATAGGACCTAAGACTGACCCCTGCGGAACCCCACACCGAATGACTCCAGCACTGCTATATTTGTTGCCAATTTTTACCAGCTGTGACCTATTCTTAAGATAAGATTCAAACCAATTATAATCGACGCCTCGAATTCCTGCGCAATGAAGCTTATACAATAGTATTTTATGATCAATCGTATCAAAAGCTTTAGAGAGATCAATAAAGTTAGTTGCAACATTTTCACCTAGATCTAAAAAATTTACAATATTGTCAACAAAATCGTTCAGCGCAAGTTCCGTACTTTTCCCATCCCTAAACCCATATTGCTGATCAGAGAAGAAGGAAATATCTTTCAAAAATAGAAGCAATCTGACTTTCACACATTTTTCGAAAAACTACGAAGATACTGATAGCAATGATATCGGTCTATAATTATACTTTTTACGCTATTTGCCGTAGGCACTTGGCGAAACATACTTATACTTAATAAACACATTTTTTATTAATCACTTGTTTTTTGTTTCGCAGTTATTTTGAATAATTTTCAAAAAGTTTAAAAAATCACTCGATTGATTTCGACTTGTTAGGTAATCATCAGGAGTATCTACTGATTTGTATTAGTAAAAATTTTGTTATATAGCAGAAAAAAGCAAAATATAAATAAAAGAAGGAGGGACAGAAAATAAGCAATAAAAATTAATCTACGGATCGCGCAGGTAGGCGATGAGTCATAGGTTGAGTAACAAAATTCAAGGTATATTATTGCGTACGTGAGAATAGAAAAGGGCGGGATCTGTAATTGGTGAGAACCGGATTTCTCTCTGTTCGTTAAGCATATTTTGGTTAAGAAATATTGATTTCCTAATTTCGTAAGATTCTAAGGTATCTAAACGTCTGCCTTTGGGTTGTATATGTAATATGTCTAAATTGTTCAAGCTAGCTGTATGATTTTCTGAAGTTAAATGGTTATGGAAAGTTGATTGATTGCAACCAGATAAATGTTCTTTAGCTCTAACTCCAAAATTGCGCCCAGTCTGACCAATATAGGAGAAACTACAATCATTGCAATTGATCCTATAGACACCAGATTTGGAAAGGCGATCAACTCTAGGTTTATTGTTAAAAATCATTTTCTTTATTGTGTTATTATTATAAAAAGCAAAACTAATATTGGTATAATTGGACACGATGTTGCTAATCCGTTGGCTCGTTTTTCCTATATACTCTAAGCGACGCCAATTTTCCCGCGTTGGACTATCCGGTGGATAAATACCCGTTAGAGTTTTACGCTTTAGCTTTTTATTCAATAACTTTAATATAGTCCTAGTTGCATATCCGTTATTCGTTGCTATTTGAAGAATTATGTTAAGCTCAGTGTTGTAATTTGAATTTGTCAAAGGGATATTTATTAGTCTGTATATGAGTGAGTGGAAAGCTGACATTTTAATATTATGAGAATGGTTTGAAGAACTAGGGATAACAGCGTCTGTATACGTGGGTTTCCGATAAATTTTGAAGTCTAAAGATGAATTAATCCTGGTTATTGTTATATCCAGAAAATTAATACATTTATTTTCTTCTTTTTCTAACGTAAAATCAATGGTGGGATATTGAGAATTTAACCAAGTAAGGAAAGAGTCTAACAGTCTATCAGTTCCATTCCATAGACATAATATGTCATCAACATATCTGTACCAAAAGATTATATGATGAAAATAAGGATTGTTATTTGATATGATCATTTGTTCGAAGAAATTCATGAAAATTTCAGCCAACAAAGGTGACAGAGGGGAGCCCATGGGTAGACCATCAGCGAATTTGAAATATGTATTATCAAAACAGAAATAATTTTGTTTAATACACGTCTCAAAAACTAACTTCAGTTCACGACGTAAGCTCTCATCTACAACATCCCTATCTAAGTAATTACAAACTATTTGGGACAAAGTATTAATCGGAATAGAAGTGAAAAGACTGGCAACGTCAAATGAAACTAGTTTTGAATGTAACGGAATGTCGACGTCTTGAATTTTGTTAATCAATTCTACCGAGTTCTTAACCGAGTAAGCTGAAAAGAAATTAGTATGACAATTGAAATAACCCAATAATAACCCAAATAAAATCAGTATGTGCGTTACAAATAAAGAAAGGTATTGATAACTCTTCTTCTCCCACAAACTCTTCTTCTTCTGCTGCTTCTAATACTAACCTCAAAGTGATTGGTGCGATAAAGAAAAAGCTACGTGACCATGACCTGATAGCGTGTAAAGCGGATAAAGGCAATACAATTACCGTGCTCACAAAAGTTGATTACTGCAATAAAATTTCTGATTTTATTACAGAAAGCAAAGCAATAGAGCTTGGCAGAGATCCAACTAAGTCTTTCAAGACTTCGGTTAGTAAGTGTATCACCCAATGCCAGAAGTTATTTGATGGAACTGGTTGGAAGTACTCTGTCATGAATCCATCTGCCCCGATCCTTTATGGTTTACCAAAAATCCATAAGGAAGGCATTCCGATTAGACCAATAGTAGCGTATTGCAATGCTCCTGCCTACAAGCTATGTAAGGGTTTCATAAATTTTTTCAATTGTCATACTAATTTCTTTTCAGCTTACTCGGTTAAGAACTCGGTAGAATTGATTAACAAAATTCAAGACGTCGACATTCCGTTACATTCAAAACTAGTTTCATTTGACGTTGCCAGTCTTTTCACTTCTATTCCGATTAATACTTTGTCCCAAATAGTTTGTAATTACTTAGATAGGGATGTTGTAGATGAGAGCTTACGTCGTGAACTGAAGTTAGTTTTTGAGACGTGTATTAAACAAAATTATTTCTGTTTTGATAATACATATTTCAAATTCGCTGATGGTCTACCCATGGGCTCCCCTCTGTCACCTTTGTTGGCTGAAATTTTCATGAATTTCTTCGAACAAATGATCATATCAAATAACAATCCTTATTTTCATCATATAATCTTTTGGTACAGATATCTTGATGACATATTATGTCTATGGAATGGAACTGATAGACTGTTAGACTCTTTCCTTACTTGGTTAAATTCTCAATATCCCACCATTGATTTTACGTTAGAAAAAGAAGAAAATAAATGTATTAATTTTCTGGATATAACAATAACCAGGATTAATTCATCTTTAGACTTCAAAATTTATCGGAAACCCACGTAGCTGTTATTCCTAGTTCTTCAAACTATCCTCATAATATTAAAATGTCAGCTTTCCACTCACTCATAGACAGACTAATAAATATCCCTTTGACAAATTCAAATTACAACACTGAGCTTAACATAATTCTTCAAATAGCAACGAATAACGGATATGCAACTAGGACTATATTAAAGTTATTGAATAAAAAGCTAAAGCGTAAAACTCTAACGGGTATTTATCCACCGGATAGTCCAACGCGGGAAAATTGGCGTCGCTTAGAGTATATAGGAAAAACGAGCCAACGGATTAGCAACATCGTGTCCAATTATACCAATATTAGTTTTGCTTTTTATAATAATAACACAATAAAGAAAATGATTTTTAACAATAAACCTAGAGTTGATCGCCTTTCCAAATCTGGTGTCTATAGGATCAATTGCAATGATTGTAGTTTCTCCTATATTGGTCAGACTGGGTGCAATTTTGGAGTTAGAGCTAAAGAACATTTATCTGGTTGCAATCAATCAACTTTCCATAACCATTTAACTTCAGAAAATCATACAGCTAGCTTGAACAATTTAGACATATTACATATACAACCCAAAGGCAGACGTTTAGATACCTTAGAATCTTACGAAATTAGGAAATCAATATTTCTTAACCAAAATATGCTTAACGAACAGAGAGAAATCCGGTTCTCACCAATTACAGATCCCGCCCTTTTCTATTCTCACGTACGCAATAATATACCTTGAATTTTGTTACTCAACCTATGACTCATCGCCTACCTGCGCGATCCGTAGATTAATTTTTATTGCTTATTTTTTGTCCCTCCTTCTTTTATTTATATTTTGCTTTTTTTTACTATATAACAAAATTTTTACTAATACAAATCAGTAGATACTCCTGATGATTACCTAACAAGTCGAAATCGATCGAGTGATTTTTTAAACTTTTTGAAAATTATTCAAAATAACTGCGAAACAAAAAACAAGTGATTAATAAAAAATGTGTTTATTAAGGTCTATAATTAGATGGATTATTTTTATCACCCTTTTTGATTATGGGAATAACAGTTGCAATTTTAAGGCAATCTGGAAAATTCCTTGTTCCAAACTGAGATTAAAGATATCAGCTAATATCTAAACAATGGAATGCGAAGTTCGTTTTATTAAAATGTTGCTGATATTGTCACATCCAGAAGAATTTGAATTACAGTGGGTCACAGAAAAAATGATGCAAGCCATTTTTATTTGTTTTAAAGTAAATATCCAAAAAACAATTATAACTATCTCCTTTTAATTTACATTTTTTATATGCTTCAGTATTAATTATTAATTTTATAAAACAAAACAAATAAAAAATTTCAATTTATAACAAAAAAGTAACAAAAAACAAAATTTTCACGTAAAAACATGTCACAGCTAAAATGATGCACTTTCTTTGTTTTGAGAATAGCAGTACTTTTCCTACACAAAACAAAATTTTCAATGAAAACATTTTTGAGTATCAGTTTTAAGCAACCTTTTGGGCGATTATAGTCAATATAGTGCGTTAATATAGACAAATAAGTGAAATTTTGTAATAATTGAAAAAAATGGGTCGCCTCACAAGTGTTGAAATGTGTGAATTAGTTATTAAACACTTTAAAGATGGCAAAACTCACAAAAAAATTGCAAAAATGGTGGAAACAAGTTCTTATACTGTTCATCATATTAAATTGTCGATGGATTGTCCGAAAAATGAAAGAAAACCCAAAATTAAGTGCTCCAAAGTGGGCCGAGGAAACTGAAAATATTAACATAAAAAATGTCATCCAGAAACAATACGCAGAGTATTAAGAGAACCAAATTTTCATGGTAGAACAATGCGGAAAAAGCCATACATTAGTGAAGTTAATCGTAAGGCTAGAATTAAATTATCCCAAGACTATAAAAGCAAAGATGAAACAATCTGGAACATTGTTTTATTTGCTGATGAAAGCAAATTTAACCTTTT
The DNA here is from genome assembly GCA_947310385.1 of Nephrotoma appendiculata. Taxonomy (NCBI): domain Eukaryota; kingdom Metazoa; phylum Arthropoda; class Insecta; order Diptera; family Tipulidae; genus Nephrotoma; species Nephrotoma appendiculata. Next base: position 131,585,293 of record OX371224.1, on the reverse strand, counting down.
TGGATCAAATGGAAGAAACTACGTATGGAGAAAGACTAATACGGAGCTAGCAGCTAAAAATTTACGAAGCACTGTTAAACGCGGTGGAGGTCATGTCATGTTACGGGCTTATATAGCCTCTTCCGGTGTTGGAAATTTAGAGTTTATCGAAGGCAATTTGAACAAAAATATAGATTTAGACATACTAAAAAAAAATACGGAGGAAAGTGCTGAAAAGTAAAATATTAAAGATAATTTTCGGTTCTACCAGGACAATGATCCGAAACACAAATCGCGAATTGTTCAAAGTTGGATCATTTGGAATACTCCTCATGTCATGAAAACGCCTGCCCAATCACCAGACATCAATGTTATTGAAATCTTATGGTGAAAAGGAAATCAAAAAATATGAGATTAATAATGTAGCGGACTTAAATAAGGCATTGTTAGAAGAGTGGAGTAAAATAACTGCAGAGTACACGAAAAAACTCGTAGATTCGATGCCAAAAAGGCTCAAAGCGGTTCTAAAACAAAATGGATATCCTACCGAATATTTTTTTTTTTTTTTTTTTATTTAAATTATTACAACTGAATACAATTCATCTAGTAATTTTTCTTTCTTGATTTAGTCACTTGTGAATGAGAAGAGGCCCATTGGCCAGCTCCATTTATAGGTTATTTACTGAAATAGTCTTTGCTCTGGTGTCCTTAATCCATTAAATCAATTGGTTTCGTTCTCTGCAATCGTCTTACTGCATGTGAAGTGTCCAACATACCACGAAGCTCTTCATTTACGTGTTCATAGATACGTTGTCCATGAATTACTGCAAATTTTTTTATTTCTTCTAGAACCGTCGGGATATTTAGGTCTCTATGAAGGTCATCATTTCTAATGTACCACGGAGCGTTAACTATACCACGTAGCACTTTGTTTTGAAAAGTTTGTATTATTTTGGTGTTGGTTTTCTTTGTACAGCCCCAGAGCTGTATTCCGTAAGTTCATACAGGCTTTAGCACCTGTTGATACAATAGCAATTTATTTTCGGTTGACAATTCCGCATTTTTCCCGAGAAGCCAATACATTTTGCGATATTTGATATTAAGCTCATCTTTTTTCTTTTTAACGTGCTCTTTCCATCTGAGCCTGGTATCTAAGGTCATTCCTAGATATTTAGCATAATTTGCATACGAAATCTGCTGACCGTTAATGATTACAGGTTTATAACTGACTTTTAGATTGGTGAAATTCATATGCGTGGATTTCGATTCATTGAGCCCGCGATACGCCACATTTTTGTCCATTTTATGATTTTGTCACATGCTTCTTGGAGTTTCGTTGTCGATTCCTCGATAGTGTCTCCTACTGAGAGAACGGCAGTGTCATCAGCAAATGTTGCAATGGTAACATCGTTTAATTGAGGTAAATCTCTGGTGTATAGCAGGTAAAGAATAGGTCCCAAAACACTACCCTGCGGGACTTCTGCCGAAATCTTTTTTAGCTCGGAATATTCATCTTCATATTTCACCCTAAAGTGGCGATTCTCTATGTAAGATTTTAAAATCAAATAATATTGTTTTGGTAAATCTCTATGTAGTTTGAAGGGTAAACCTCTGTGCCACACCATATCGAAGGCCTGCGCCACATCTAAGAAGATACTAGAACAAACCTTTTTCCTTTCTAATGTATTCTCAATGACATCTGTAAGCCTATGGACCTGCTCAATAGTTGAGTGTTTCTCTCTGAAACCAAGCTGATATTCTGGGATAAGGTTTCTTTGTTCTATGGTTCTTTTCAATCTTTTGAGCAACAGTCTCTCAAACAATTTCGCTAGTGTTGGTAGAAGTGAAATTAGCCGGTAGGATTTTCTATCATTCGGTGGCTTGCCCGGTTTCGGAATCATTATTACTTCTGCTACTTTCCACTGCATTGGCACATGCTTTTTCCTGAGAATCGCATTGATTATGTGCAGTAATTTACGGGTACCTCTTTCAGGCAGCTCCTTTATTGCCGTATTATCAGATCATAACCAGAAGCTTTCTTTACTTTTATGTTCTTAATTTCAGCTTTTAGTTCTTTTAATGTTACAGGCCTGATCTCATCAAAATCAGATATTCCGGGTGTATCAGCAGTGTTTTCGTCATTGGTCTGCTGACCTAGAGGTCGAAATGTTTCTTCAAGATGTTCAGCAAACAGGTCAGCTTTATCTTTCGCACTTCTAGCCCATTTCCCATCGTGTGTTTCGATTGGGGGATCTGCGTTTTTGTCGTTTTAACCCTTTTGTTGCTTTCCAGAGGGAATAGTCGGTATCTTTAGTTGGAGCTAGGGAACAAAGGTATTTTCCAATGGTTTCATTTTTCACTTTTTTATGAGTGCCTTAAGTTTGATGCACGAGTTGTTTAATGTGGTTTTATCTTGCGGCGCACGCGTAGTCTGCCATTTCTTTCGGGCTTTTCGTTTTTCCTGCACTAGTTCTCTTACTTCTGTTGGGTAAATAATATAGTTTTCTTTCCTGGATGATAATTTGGGGGTGGATTCTCAAGCCGACCATTGCATGACATCAAGGAGCTTGTCTAGTTATTCTTCTATTTCATTTTCACTTTTGATTGGCACTTGAAGTCCTATTTTTTCCTCTACCAACTGCCTAAACAGTTCCCAATATGTTTTGTTGTTTGTGAGCTGTGGTGAATTGGTTTTTTCTATTACATTTTCACTAACCGTCATAATAACAGGAGAATAAGAGAAATTTGAATTTTTGTTACTATTTTGTTATAAATTGAAATTTCATATTTGTTTTGTTATATGAAATTAACAATTAATACTGAAGCTTATAAAAAATGTAAATTAAAAGTAGATAGTTATAATTGTTTTTTGGATAGTTACTTTAAAAAAAATAAAAATGGCTTGCATCATTTTGGCTGTGAGCCACTAAACTATTAATGTAGATAAGAATTTCATGCGGCGTGATATCCGAAAAGAAAAGAGAATTAGATTCTATCTTGCGTCGTAGCATCTCGGTGTCTACACTCGAATCATGCCTACTGCGCAAAATGGACCGTATCAGTAGTTGAGGTGCATTAATAAAATACGAATTAAATATTTCTGAGATGCATAATGGATCCGATGCGAATTTACCTTCTCCATCTAAAATAGACACAATATCAGAATTAGATTTTTGCTTACCAACAATTTCGATAATAATTCGCCATTGACTTTTTAGATTGTTCTTAATGTTCACGAATTTGTTATTATAATACTGTTCTATTGTAGCCATAATTTTACTATTAATTTTATGCTGAAGTGATTTATCTCTTTTGCTTAGATTAGCATTATTCGGTTGCCTCAGCAAAAATTTCAGTAATTTATGCTTGGGGGCGGGTTTAAATTCGAATGAAGATTGCTTTATTTTTGAATTAAGCATCGCAGTAAATTTATTCATTAAAGTATTTGTATCAGTCTCTTGAAGTAAAGTCCACTGATTAAGCATTAAAAGAGAATTTAACTTCGGAAAATTTATTTTTGTAATCGGACGTCTTTCAGTTGTCTACTTGACATATTTTGGAAAATGCTTAATTTGAAGTGACACCAAATGATGATTAGAAAGCTGGTAATCAAATGATTCCCCTAGGAGCTCATCATTTGAATGAGGTTTCATACGAACAAAAATATGATCAATACATGATGAGGTAGAGGAAGTTACACGAGTAGGAGTATTAATTAGACCTTTTAAACCGAAATTAGACATCATTGTTAGATAATTTTTTACCTGGTTATTAACAGAGAATTTTAAGATGTCTATATTGAAATCGCGAGTTGGGAAGAAGACACATCGTCACTGTTTATCCAAATTTCAGAAAAAAATAATATATCTGGCAATGAATTGCACGCACTAAAGTGAGTAAACAAAGAATCGCTATTTTTACGTAAGCTACGCACATTTTGATGGACAATTGAAAAATTATTATTAACATGCATAAAGGAACCTGAAGGAGAGGTGCTATTAACAAATGAATTAGAGTGGTCTAGATCTGTTCTAGAATTATTAATCATTATATCAAATCAAAATTATGAAATAAAAAAAAAACACTTATCAAATTAGTTTGTCAAGATCACTCACATCATTTCATCATCACTCACTGGAACCATAAATGCTTATAATTTTTAGCAATTTTAGTGTTCTTAGCATTAAAATATAATTGTCTTACTACGAAGCTCATACTTTCATTAATAAAAATTTTGCTGTTACTACTAAAGCCGCAATTACTGCAGTGACTTTAATCCTTTTCTTGGCTTGAAGAATGGAATTTCTCACTTTCTGGCTACAGAATTTCACTTGTATAATGTTTGATGGTTTGCCATCTTTGTTTATTTAAGGAAAACATCATCAATACAAGATGTATTGACATCCAAGTTTAAAACTGTGTTAGTTATGTTCGTCACTATAGTGCTAAGATCTTCACTATCAGTTACTTCAACTCCCACAATGTCTAACGAATTAGAATACTGTTGCTGCTCTAAGAAAACTACATTTTTCTGCGTTTTAGATAGTTCCAAACGAAGACACTTAATTTCATATGACAGCTGATCAATTTTTTCTAACGCCTTTTCCAAGATCGTAATACGCGGTCATCAATTTTTTTATTATTAATCATTTACAACTGTTGACTGTGTTTGATTTCATTAAACAGTGTTTCCAAGGTTATATTTTGATTTTCTGCATTATTAGGTTTATTAGTGTGCGCAAGAGAAACTGGACAGTTATCACTGTTACGATTTACTTTAGATTTTGATGTACAACTCTGACATTGCCATTGTGTATTCTCGACGCGCATAAACTCCAAGTCCCGCTGATTCAGCTTTGCACATACAGGATGAAAAATATTATTACACTGGCAGCAGGTAATTTTAGCTGCTTCCCGGTTAATTTTAATTTGGCAGGTTATAAAAGCCATGTCAATGAAGATGTTAAAATTTACCACTATATTCGATGCAAATACACTTATACAACAGGGTTTTATATATTTTTTATTATTGATAACTACAGATATTCAGTATATGATTACAATATCACAGAATTGTCAGATTTTAATACTTTTTATTTTCTGTTTTAATTAATACTAGCTGAGTTACCCGGCGTTGCACGGGAGGTATATAAGCATGAGTTGTATTTTCGAATATTTTGTAGAAAATGTCTGGATAACTCAGTACTTCCGGAGACGTAAGCTAGAAGAGGTTCAGGTGGATCATCCAGAGGAGGCAAATTCACTTTTCCATTTGAACAACACATTCCAGGCGATCCATTGTGAAACTTTAAAGCATGACAATACAAACAAATATTTTCCATTTGCCCAACTGAAACATTGTAATCATAGTCTTTCTCGTAATTGAATGCTACTAGCTTTAAATCAACTTCAGCCGGGCCACATGATGTTCAATGGTTTCAGTAGCTCTAGAAGAAGACATCCTGCTTCGAACATTTTCAAGTCGTGTTTCACGCTGTTCAGTTGTTTCATTAGCTCTAGCAGAAGATGTACTGCTTCGATCATTTTCAAGTCGTGCTTCACGCTCTTCGCTTGATTCAGCCACCATTGCGGCTCTAATCTTCTTCGACTTTGCAGTTACCTACCCAATTGATCTTTTTTTCGGTGGCATTTTTAAGCAAAAATGAAACGTGTAGCTAATTAATCAGGAATGACGGGCATTCAAAACAGAAATTAGTATTATTTTATCAAAACGATTTTAATGTTCCTTTCGATACGTTTCACTACGAACTGCGTTTGAAAATGTCTTTACGGATTTTTTTTAAGCAAAATCAAATGTTATCTACAATCAAAAAGTAATCATAGATTAACACGTTTATAAACTGAAAACTTAAATCTAATAAAAATGTAAATTCACTTGGAATAATATTTAATACCTGGAAAATAATCACCAACAATTATTTTATTTCAATATAGCTAACTACTCGAGAACAACGGCATCCGAAACACAAATTAGTATTAATTTATTCAAAACGATTAAAACTACGTCCACTTCGATACGTTTTACCGCGAACTGTGGTTGAAAATGACATTTCGAAAAACAAAAGAAGTTTTTTCAAACTAAGGCAATTTTACACGTACAGTAATTTGAATCCAAGGATGTTTCTTGTAGAAGATGCTATTTTCAAATATAAAACGCTAGTACTTTTCAAAGTAAATCAGTTTATACGTACAATATTTTTTAGTACCTTTCCTAGAATTGATTTTATGAAACAATCATTGATTATTTAAGTAATAAACTAAATAAAGTAATAAACTATTGGCGTTTAGTATGAAACTACTATTTTCATTAAAAAAGGTTGCAATAGTGGATTAAAATAGAATGTTAATTATTTCTGAAGTTATGTGGAAATTAGAACTCACTGACTATGATACATTTCAAAACAGGATATGATAAATAGGATATCACTAAACAGTACATGTCAAACCAGTAGAAATGGATTATTAGTATGGATAGTATAAGTGTTCAGAGATTTGTCTTCAGTTAAAGTGATGAAAGATTGTCTTAAATTTAAATTAATAAAATTAATTTGAATAATTAAATCAATTATAGTAGAGGTATGATTTGTGTATAACAATCGCACGCTAGATATCCGTTTTGGTGTCTAAATTTGCGGCTAAGGCGATATTTCGGAACATTAAAATAATTGTATCTATACATGTACATATGAATTCTTGATCCAGGGCAGGCTTCCGGATTGGAGCATGTCACTAATTTCGTATAACCCCTTTCCTTAGTCATTCTCAAAAATTTGTACCACAGCCCCTAGACCCCGGAGTCCAGCCCCTTCCAAAATATCGTGGGTTTGGTCCTGAACATGCAACATATACACGGAAAAAAATTCATGGCGATCGGTAAAGCGTTATTTTAGAACAATCAAATAATTGTATCTTTACATGTAAAAATTAATTTTTGATCCACGGGCGGACCCCCCGAATTCGAACATGTCAGTAATTTCATATAACCAGCCCCATAAACTCATTTTCGTGGAAAAATTTAAAGAAAATTAAAATTTTCGAAAAAATTTGTACCACAGCCCCTAAACCCCGAGGTCCAGCCCCTTCCAAAATATCGTAAGATTGGTCCTGAACATGCAACATTTGCATGGTAAACATTTCATGGCGATCGGTTGAGCGACTGAGAAGTCATTTTGGAATAATCAAATATTTTTATCTATAGATGTAAAAATTAATTTTTGATCCAGGGCTGGGCCCGTCCAATTTGAACATGTCAGTAATTTCATATAACCAGCCCCATAAACTCATTTTCGTGGAAAAATTTAAAGAAAATTAAAATTTTCGAAAAAATTTGTACCACAGCAACTAGACCCCGGGGTCCAGCCCCTTCCAAAATATCGTAACATTGGTCCTGAACATGCAACATTTGCATGGTAAACATTTCATGGCGATCGGTTGAGCGACTGAGAAGTCATTTTGGAATAATCAAATATTTGTATCTATACATGTAAAAATTAATTTTTGATCCAGGACTGGGCCCGTTGGATTCGAACATGTCAGTAATTTCATATAACTAGCCCCATAAACTCATTTTCGTGGAAAAATTTAAAGAAAATTAAAATTTTCGAAAAAATTTGTACTACAGCCACTAGACCCCGGGGTCCAGCCCCTTCTAAAATATCGTAACATTGGTCCTGAATATGCAACATTTGCATGGTAAATATTTCATGGCGATCGGTTGAGCGACTGAGAAGTCATTTTGGAACAATCAAATATTTGTATCTATACATCTAAAAATTAATTTTTGATCCAGGGCTGGGCCCCTCGGATTCGAATATGTCAGTAATTTCATATAACCAGCCCCATAAACTCATTTTCGTGGAAAAATTTAAAAAAATTAAAATTTTCGGAAAAATTTGTACCACAGCAACTAGACCCCGGGGTCCAGCCCCTTCTAAAATATCGTAACATTGGTCCTGAACATGCAACATTTGCATGGTAAATATTTCATGGCGATCGGTTGAGCGACTGAGAAGTCATTTTGGAATAATCAAATATTTGTATCTATACATGTAAAAATTTATTTTTGATCCAGGGCTGGGCCCTTCGGATTCGAGCATGTCAGTAACTTCATATAACCAGCCCCATAAACTCAATTTTGTGGAAAAATTTAAACAAAATTAAAATTTTCGAAAAAATTTGTACCACAGCCCCTAGACCCCGGGGTCCAGCCCCTTCCAAAATATCGTAACATTGGTCCTGAACATTCAACATTTGCATGGTAAACATTTCATGGCGATCGGTTGAGCGACTGAGAAGTCATTTTGGAATAATCAAATATTTGTATCTATACATGTAAAAATTAATTTTTGATCCAGGGCTGGGCCCCTCGGATTCGAACATGTCAGTAATTTCATATAACCAGCCCCATAAACTCATTTTCGTGGAAAAATTTAAAGAAAATTAAAATTTTCGAAAAAATTTGTACCACAGCCACTAGACCCCGGGGTTCAGCCCCTCAGTCCATTCGGAACAAACAAACAAACAGGAATTCGTTTTTATATAAATAGATGTAGAAATTATGAACTTAACACTGAAATACATTATTTTAATTATTTAATCCATTATGATTATTTTAGGAACTATAGTTCAATAATCTACACCAAATTTTTATTTCTTTTTATGAGCACTAAACTGGTATTTCAAACAATATTTTTTATATTATTTTGTTAGATTTTAATTTACGTTGTATACCCTACAACGATTTGACAATGAAAGAACGATTTTTGACAATGAATGAACGTACCCTACAACGATTTGAGCAACGGTGATCGAATCCAATGAATTTCAGGAGAAAAAAAAAATCTCGTTTTTCTTCAAATTTACCAAGGCTGTCCCTTGCCATTTTTCAGGCAACTATCAAATAAATTTGAAAATTTTAATCAATTTTGAAAGGTTATGAAGTCTTGAATGAATCGGCATTTAAATTTGAGTTAAACAACGCCCAGTTCCACTGTAACCGTTGATCAAACTTTTGAACAATTGCAAGCTTCAAATCGAAATTCACGCTTTCTATAACCAATTTGCTCGTAATTTCTTCTTCTACATGACAATCTAAGCAACGATGATCAAATCCAATGAATTTCGGGACTAAAGAAATGTCTTCAAATTTAGCAAGACTTACCCCTTGCCGCTTTTCTAGGTGAAAAAATTGTGTTCAAATATAGAAAATTTTGATTACTTGTGAAACGTATGAAGTTTTGAATGAATCAGCCTTTAAATTTGATTTAAATATTTTAGTAAATCACCGGATGTTTTAAAATATTAAAGCTATTTCTGTGGACTATATGGTAATAAATAAGCGTGGATGATATCTGAATTTTTAGAAGGTTGGTTAAGGAAGTGTACTGCCATGTTTAAGAACCCAAAACAATTTTGGTATTTTTGGATACATGTCATGCATACACGTCATCATCCTTTTTTGCAACAAATGTACCAATTTATTACTAAAACTTCAACGAAATAGTCAAAAAGGATTGCTACCGCCTGAAATAACGTTAGTAGTCAGAGGAAAACAAATTGCTTCATGCATGCTATTCTTTTCGGTTGATGATGAAGATGATCCAGAGGCGGTTATCTTATTTGGATTATTTTATCATTGCTGATAATTTTGTATTAATTGATGAAGAATCTACCAAACAAGATATCGACAGGGAGATCATAATATGTTCAATAATAACGACGCAAAGGATATTGAAGATGAGACTGATTGTAGTATTGAGTTTACTCTTCCTACATTACCAACTCATTTGATGCTTTGTCAAAAGGTTTGTACAATGTTGGGAATGTTGGAAGCAAACATCTCTACTCTCTGCTAAGCGAGATACTTATTCAATAAACACAAATTGCTGCACGTATTGATACTGTGAGTCAGTTGTAATGCAAAATAAATTTAATTAAAAAAGATCGATGAAGCGGAAATTTATATAAAATGTACGCCTGCCGATACTAAATCTACAATATGTATGATGCTCTTTACCATGAAAATTATAAAAAACTTTGTAAGGCAAATATCAAGATAACGCAATTTCCTTCGTAACGAAAGTAATTTATTCCTTGTTGACTTTAATTTCATTGAAATTTGCCATTCGTGACGTTTTCCTCAAATAACCCTTTTTCGAGTTTACACAAAATCGAGAGCTAAAATAGTATAACATATTTTATTTGATTTTGGTCATCATACAATAATTTATGCTATAGACGTGTTCTAATGGTTTCATCCCACATATAAATGTATATCATTTTATATATTTAATGAAATGAAAATGAATCGAAAATGAGCACACTGTGATAAAATTGTTAATTTAGAACCTTACACACATCCCAAAAAGAATACTCATTATCTCGTTTCATTGGTGTCACATGTTCTTGAATGTGGAAAACCCCATTCAAAGTAAGTTCATAACGATTTGGTTTCGGTCTATATAAGATGTCGAAAAATATTACTTTTGAAAACTCGTTAAATAAATTAAGACAGAAAATGATATTTTGCTTTGAATGGTAAACATATTTAGGGTGGAATCTAACTAGCTAATGTTTCTATCTGTTCTGAAATGTGTGCGGTTGAAAATTATTAAAAGGGAAACTATTTACTAAAAAGTTTTCATTGTGTAAATACCATAAAGATTTCAAAATCAGGTGGAACCAAATTTTATAGTTAAATCAAAAATTTATTTTTCATTTATCTAAATGCTCAGTAGTATAATTTACTAGCTGACCCGGCAAACCTCGTTTCGTCCCAAATTACTTCGTTCCGAACAAATACTTTTCAACTCAATTCTCAATAGACGATTGAGTTGAGTGGACATGGCATTCACTGTTTCATCGAATTCAACACTACTGTTTTGAAAAATATAGCGCAAATCAATACAATTTATTGTGGTAAACAATGGTTTACCAACTCTCGAACACGCGACGTACAACTCACCATGAGAAAAACGCGGAAATTCCAGATTTACTCCGCACACTTCCAACGATTGACATTGCGATTTGTTAATCGTCATATCGAAAACCAAACGAACGATGTACTGAATGCGGTTGAAGTCGAGCGGAATGTCAGTTGCAATCAGAGGAATTCTCGGAATTAGAAAACCCTCTCCTTTGAATTTGCCTTTGATGATCATCGCTTGAATCAAGTTGTTTATCAGTTTCTTCATAGCCAATCGCATTCCGTTATACACTCTCGGATGGTTGCGATTTGGTTTTGAATCAAGTAATTCAGACTGTCAACATCTTTGTTCTTCGCTGCCAAAACGCAAATCGTGATTCATATAATTCCGAAGAATGTCCAGAAACACTTTCGTGATAAGCTGTTTCTTCGACGTCGTGAACATGCAAAAATTCGAAGGAAACAAAATCAATCCGGTCGCAACATCTGCAGGAATTTTACCATATCTGCTATGTTTGGATGCAGTTGATGAGTCGTTCTGTAGCGCTGAAAACTCGACGATTTCAGACATGCTTTGAGTTCATCTGCAGCTGTTAATCTCGGAATGACAGGTAACGTTTGCCAAAAATCGCCGGCCAGCATTATCATCTCTCTCTCTCTGGCCTTCACATCCCATGAAGGGATTTCGCCGCCTGCACTAAGGCCCTCCATCCATCTCGATCCACCGCTCTCGTCCTCCAGTTTCGACATCCTAATGTTCGTAGATCTTGTTCGATGTCGTCGCGCCAGCGTAGTCGGGGTCTTCCTCTACGACGTACTCCGGCTGGTTGTTGGTGGAACACTTTATATATCATCCGTTGTTGGGGAGACCTTGTAACGTGGCCGAGCCATCTCACTCGATTGGATTTGATGAATCCGATAATATCTCTGCCTCCGAGGAGTTGCTTTATTTCATGATTCATACGAATCCGATATTCGTTGTTCGCAACTTTAATTGGACCAAATATTGAACGGGCAACCTTCCTTTCGAAGGTAGATAATAATCTACAATCGTTAGTGGTCATGGTCCAGCTCTCGCTTCCGAAAGCCAGCACAGGGCTTATAAGTGCCTTATAAAGTGCGAGCTTGCACGACTGCGATAGATGTTTTGATCGCAATAATTTTGATTTGGCGTAGAAAACTCGTTGTCCGGCAGCGATTCGGGCTTTTATTTCTGCCTGCATATCATTCGACGATGTTATAACTGACCCGAGGTATTTAAAGTTTTCGACGCTATCAAAGTTGTGGTCGCCAATTCCGAGATTTGCCGTAGAGATGTTCCTAGGTGTTACTAAATATTTGGTTTTACTGCTGTTCACCTCCAAACCAAGTCTTCTTGCGCAGCGATCGAGCGGTATGAAACTGTCTTTGATATCGCTAGGTCTTCGACCAAGAAGCACGATATCATCTGCATATCCAAGAATTTGGCCTGACTTATTAAATATACAGCGTGAGGTTTCGAAGTTGCTTTTCCTTACTACGTACTCAAGCGCCAGATTGAACAGCAAAGGCGCGAGTGCATCATCCTGGCGAACACCAGATGTTATTTCAAAGGGGTCTGACACAGATCCTTCAATTACGATTCTACATACAGACCCGGATGTTGTTAATTTACACAGAGAAACGAGTTTCTCTGGGATTCCCAGGCATATGAGCGCGGCCCAAAGGTTGTCGCGGTTTATACTGTCATATGCCTGCCGGAAGTCTATATATAGTTGATGAATGGTTATGTTATACTCCCAACATTTTTCCAAGATCATCCTCATGGTGAAACACTGGTCAGTGGTCGATCGGTTGGGACGAAAACCACACTGATAGTCGCCAATGATGTTTTCGGCGAAAGGGATGAGTCTGGCAAAGTAGCAAGTACAACATTAGCCAACACGTTGTAAGCAGTGTTCAATAGAGCTATGCCACGAAAGTTTTCACATTTAAGACGGTCGCCTTTTTTATGCAACGGACATATGAGCGCGCTCTTCCAATTCTCCGACCACTCTTCTTGGTCCCAAATACATTCGATGAGATCGTATAGACTTGTTGCAAGTGTAGCGCCTCCGAGTTTAATCAATTCTGCGGGGATTCCATCGAGACCGGGTGCCTTGCCGTTTTTCAATCGACTAATAGCTGCGTCTACTTCCTCTACTGTGGGATATTCGACAAAGACCTCTTCACCTGGCGGAGCTATTGCTCTAATGGGGGTAACTTCGTCATTCCGATTTAGCAGATTTTGAAAGTAGGTTTGCCATACTGAGAGAACATCAGCCACGTTTGTTCTCAGCTCTCCATTCCCGTCTTTGATGGCTGTACTTCTTGGGTGGAAATCTTTAGTGAGATTCCTGGCGTTGGCAAAACAGTCCCTTGAGTTTCCTACTTCCGCTTGGAAGCTGATGTTTTCGATGCATAATCTCATATGTTTGCGCTTCTTTTGTCGAAGGAATTTAGTCGTGGCTTTCCTAGCGCGGAGATATTCTGCTAGAGTAGTTCTGGTATTGCGAGCCAACCATTTATCACGAAGCGTTCGTTAATTTTCGTCGACCCTTCGGCATTGATCATCGAACCAATCATTGCGGGGCCTCGGACGTCTTCGTCCGATGGTATTTTGCGCCGCGGTTGTTATGGCTGACTGTATAGCGTGCCACTGCTCCTGGATGTTAGGAGGAGCTTCTTCATTGTTATGGGGCCGGACTAAATAATTAGTGACAGCTGATTGGTAACTCTGCAGTGACGCTTGGTCTTTTAGAGCATCGATATTCCATCGAACGGTCTTTTGTGCTTGTCTGATAAACGTAGATGACAGTTTGCACTTATACTTAAATATGACAAGCATGTGATCGCTGTCCATGTCTGCACCTCTGTAGGATCTAACGTCAGATATGCTGGTGGAGTGTCTCTTGGACACCATGACGTGATCGATTTGGTTTTCAGTTCTTCCATCATTCGATCTCCACGTTACTTTGTGGATTCTCTTATGCGGGAAAAACGTACTTGATACAACTAAGTTGTACGTTATTGCCAGGTCGGTGACGCGTTGGCCGTTGTTGTTACTAGTTAGATGCAGGCTGTTGGGACCGATGTGCGATGTATTTTCTGCACTCCTACCGATTTTTGCATTAAAGTCGCCCACGATGATTTTAATGTCGTGGTGCGGTATGTTGTTGATGACTTCCTCGAGCTCGACAAAGAAGAGATCTTTGATGTCATCTGATTTATCTTCGGTGGGTGCATGCACATTAACGATCGTGATGTTAAATTTCTTAGTGCGAAGTCTGACCGTGCATATCCGCATGTTGATAGGGCGGAAATCGATGATATGGTGCTTCACGCGCCGATGGATGAGGAAGCCAACTCCAAATTCTCCTCCGTTCTGATGGCCACTGTAGTGAAGAGTGTAACCATTGGTGGTGTCATGGATCCCACTCCCAGACCATCTAGGCTCTTGTAATGCAAGTACGTCTAATGTGTAACTCTTTGCTTGGTTCGAAAAGTTCCGGAGATCTCCAGGTCTTAAGAGGCTAAGCACGTTCCATGTTCCCATTTTTAAAGCGTTGTCCGTGTACAATTTCCGAGGTCGAGTTTGTGATGAATCCGATATGGTAATCCGAGGCCTTTGTTTAGGGTTCATAACTAAAATGTTTTTATGAGGGAAGGCATTATCATCGCTCCACTAAAACGTTTTGGGTCACTTCGTAAATCCTTCATCGTTCGATTTAACGCTTCCAATGATCGTTTGTGCGCCATTGCGCACTTGTCCCAGTTGATGATTTTGCATTCTTGCAATACCTAGGCCATCGCCAAGTTCTTGGCATTTGAGCACACTGGCTTGTCATTCGTGTGACTATTCATCGGCAATCAATGTCCGGCTGCCGTCCCGCAACGTGGCTGAAATTTCCGATGATGCCTAACGCTATTTCATATCTCGAGCGAATTTTGGCCAAAAGCAATGAAATCAGAATGGTTTGACCAGTTCCAGCGCGGGAGCATTGAGGAAAAATATTCCGCCGTTTTTGTCGTGCATTCAAAAGCGAGACATTCGTTCGTACTATTTGGTTCAGTAAATCTCGACCGTACACCTTGATCTCGTTGCAATTCACGACTAAATGCATCGTGCAACGAACCAGCTCATTGTGTTCATGCAAAACACATTGAAGTTCTCCGATTTTCTCTCGTTTTGACGCATTGAAAAGCGCAAAACGTTAACTGAATTCAAATTCGGAATTTTCAACGAAATAAATTTGAAGGAACTTGGGTTTTTCATTCGCTGGTGGCATCACGTTTCGCCTCGATGATAAATTTGCACTTCAATCTATAAAATAGAGAGCAATTTTGAATATGATGAGTACAATCGTTTGACGTCATTACCTTGTAGGTAGGATTGTACCTGGGCTGGCGAACAACAACATCGGTCCCAAATGGCGTTATGAGAAAGCATTAATTAGTACTGTTGCATATGTGTGAGAAAATGTCTGGATAACATTTGTATCTTCATAGAAATAAGTACGCAATGGCACCGGTGGCGAAGTCAAAATCGGCAATTTAACTTAACAGCGAAGAGCTTTGTAGTCGATTGTAGAATCATAACTGAAAGCAGCGCGACTCAAGTCGACGTTCACCGCACTTCTTCGTCGAGTTACGTTTTGTTGAACCTGAGTTGGTGCCCGTGCAAAGTGCGAACTTGTCCGATATGAGCACGTTTCTGTTCATTTAATTTTTCGCGTTGCTCTTGAGTTTCATTCTCACGGACACCGTGCTTTCTTTGTGAATTAAGATTTCCTCGTCCTAGTTTTGATCGTCTGATAGCTGGCATTTTAATCAAAAATCAATTCCTAACAATGGTTATAATTTATGGAAAAAATTATCGAAATCGTAAAAATCACACCGAACTTCATATGATTGTAATAATGGTACCGTTTATGGATGCAATACACACACTTCGAATATCATAAAACAGTGAATTAATATTCAAATTTCCAATTTAATAATAGTAATAAAAATATTACGTTCACACAATCGAAAATGACAACAATTTGATTTGAAAATTTCATAGTACTTAACATTTTCTAACGTTGGCTTCGATTTTACTCAACATGTTTCCAACTGTTGGGTGCTCTGAAAGCGCCCAATGCGAAAAGAACACCTGTCAAATTACACAACGCATAAGTCAATGTTCAACGCCAGCTATAGGGTTATGGCATTAATGATCACACCTCAGCGTCATCTCTTATTTATCTCGTTAACTTTGTGTTTTTATTATTTATTTCACGATTTTCTGAGATTTTCAAGCTTTACAACGATTTTTCACGCTTTACAGCATTTAAAATTCTATTTTCTTCGGGTTTTTCCGGAAGTTTCTGAGTTTTCCACACAAATTTTGCAATTATTCTCTTCTAAAAGACCATCTGGATCGAATACGTGCGAAATCCCGAACAAAAACATCATTTTTCGATTTTCCAAATTTTCAGGTGGATTTTCCCAGAACTTTCTTTCGTAAAGACCATCTCCTGGCAATTGCAAACGTTTAGCTGTTCTCAACTGATGCGCGTTTATACATTTTTTACACTATTTTTATATATATAGAAAATAATTTGATGCAAGAAGAATTTCTATTTTATTTTTTTACAATTATTTGACATATATGCTATAAAGTAGACTATAGTAGTTATAGTAGTCCACCACTGATGCCATCTATTGAAAATAATCCGAAGTGGCTATGCATAAATGAATGATCATTGTCGAAATACAATTTTCATTGGTGGTGTTAAGTGTGTGTCCATACAACATTCCTATAGAAAACACAATTTTCGATTTTCCTGTTTTTATTTAAAATTTTTTGGTTTTCCCCTTGGTTTTGGCGGATTTTCTTCGATTTTCCGATTTTTTCGTGTTTCCTGATTTTCCTTTAGGGTTTTCCGAATTTTCTTTTTTCCTAAGCTGGTCATCCAAATCTGTAGTGTCGTTATCGAGTTTTTGCAAGAATAACGCACGGCAATTGATTTTAGATAGATAGATAAAATAAATAGATAAAATAAATAGACTGGATAAAAAATAAAATACTAATTTGCATGCATCATCCAGTGAGATTCGAACCTAGTACCTCCGGCTCCAAGCACCGAAGCTTTATCCAATGCACCCTCTGTTGGTAAACCCCTATTTCTTGTTCATAAACCACCACTGTATTGAGACGAACAAAGCAAAAAAAGAATCATCCAAATCGGTCGAGCCGTTCTCAAGTTTTTGGAAGACTAACGCGCGGCAATTGATTTTTATATAGATAGAAGATAGATAGACAGATAGACAGATAGAGAAAATAAATAGATAAAATAAATAGATTAGATAAAAAACAAAATAGTAATTTGCATGCAGCCTCCAATACGATTTGAATCCAGTAACTCGCAGTTCGAAGGCGTCGAAATATTTGATCAAATACATGATCGTCGAGTTAATGAGATGGATAAAGAGTATAGACAGCGTTTGGAGGCAAATCCAATAGGAATTTCTCAAGCGCGGTTCAATATGACTACGGAACAGCAGATACAGGCGAGTTTGACTTGCTCAGTTGGAGCTTAAGCACAAAACAATATGAAACGTCGACAAAACAGACGGCTGAACGTGACATTTCGTAATGAACGCTTGGCGTTCAGATACATACGATCCAAAAGTTGATTACTCCGAACAATGATCACTGTTTGTCAAAATTGCTTTGAGGTTTCGAGACGAACCGTCAGGATTATGTTGTGCGAGCGGAAATGTCAAACTACCACAATTGACACCGCCACCAGAGCCACCGGTATCATTGCTTTCTGGCCAAGAACCTTGATCATAGCATGTTTTGCAGAATGTACAAAAGTACGATTTCCGTCCAGATGACATCATTTGGGCCTAATATTATTGAAGTACGAAGTTTTAACTCAAATTTAAAGGTCGATTCTTTATTGATTATAACACACATGTTTTACGCAGTATACTGGAGAATAATGTGGACCACCGAGGCTTATAAATGAATAATTTGTCATCAATTTTACAGATTCAAGAACAAATTCATCATCGTGCAGGAGCATTGTTGCCGAACACAATCGTACTTTTAACACTACATATTTGGCGTAAGCAAATGAACCGTGTCTGCACTAAAAATAATATCTTCGGATGATCATAAAATAGCGATCAGAGCAGACTAGGTCTTGCAGGCGAAAACACGAAGACGCTTCAATTAACCGACGTTGAATAAAGTTGCCGGTTGTTGGCGAGAACTTGGAGTCTCGCGACTTTGTTTTTCGACAGTGTGATGGAAACCTTTACCGTATCTTCGAATCCAATCGTTCTAATGATACCCGCTGTTATTGTGCCAAGGAGAGTATGGATATCATTTTTTTGATCTAAGATGATTAATCCACTAACCAGTACGTTGCAATGTTGTTAATTATTTTTCAATTCGATTCCTATAACATAAGTTCATTGACAGGCCAAGGAATAAACAAAAAGGTCAGCCCGATGGATTTTTATGCCTGCGTCGTTTGATGATTCGTTGAAACGATGACGATCACATATTGAAATGTCGCAGATTGGATTAACAGTTCGAAATCGAAACGGAACGTCTGACATACGTACGTTTATATCAGTAACAATTGCGTACAGAAGAATACATGTCTTTGCGCGATACCATGAATGTATAGATGGAAATGTAAACAATGTCAGACGATTTATCATTTTGCCAGCAACGCAATTTGGCAGCGCGAGGCACATACACGAATACAGGACTAATTCATCACTTTCACTTCCAATCCAAAATTGATCGAAATCACGCAGCTGTTACTAGGCTGTTAGTTAATCATCCAGGGATCGCCACGCCATTACAGCACGAGTATTCAAGCAGGAGCTCAAGGCGGTCATGAACTTCATTGTGAAGTATCATGTCTTCGAAAACATGCGATGTTGGATGCACTTTGTGAGTGGCAGAAAAGAGGACTGCTTCATGCGTATATTCTCCTGTGGATGGTCGCAGAAATTCCTGGTCTCGAAACAGATCCAGAGTAATATGAAATATAGTGACGATAAATATGATTGAGGGATCGTATGGTGATCACAACCGCGAACCACCGTGCGCATGATGGAAAAAAAATGCTCCAAAAGTTATCCACGTGCTTTATTGACACAATCACAGACAATGACGACATTCACATTCAACGAGTCCATGAAATACGTTTGCAAGTACGTCACGAAAGGAAGCGACATGACTGTAATTGGTATTGCAGCTCTTAGCACCAACGATGAAGTTTCGCAATATCAGATGGGAAGATATGTGAGCAGGAAGGAGGCGGTTTGGAGAATCTTACCATTCTCCATACATGAACATCATTCCACTGTGGTCCATTTAGCTGTGCACTTGGAGAATAGACAACTAGTTTATTTCACGGCAGTAAACGCAGAGGTCGCAGGTCGACAGACCAATAACGAAAACGCTTACAAGCTGCTTCGTGACATGCGCAAGAGATATATTTGAAAAACACTGCTTTACTCTCTGCTTTGCGCATTATCAAAAAAAATCCAAAGTCGGAAACACTGACAGCCTGTTCTTGGATACGTCGTGAATGTATATTCAAGCGATGCATTGGGGCGCATTTACACAGTTCATCCGAGCAACGACGAATGTTTTTACCTGCGTTGGTTATCGGTTAGTGTTCGTGGACCGACTTCATTTGAATTTCTTCGAACTGTTAATGGTGAGTTGGCTAGAGAATGGTATTCATTGGGATCATACACTACCTGATACTGTTATTCGTTAACTGCGTATCAAATTCGACCACTTATGACGAAGACAATATGGATGAAAACTTTTTGTATCGAGTGCTGCGTACAACAACAGCGAATCCCGAACTTGAATTTAACGCGGAGAGTAACAACGAGTCGGCGATTTCTCTCGGCCTCGAGAAAGGCAGTGCAATGGAGATGCTTTGAGTCAATCAACGAACAACTCATTCTGAGCTCAAACTGTTACTGAATTTGCAAATGATAGATGAACCGACGTGCAATGTTTCTAAAAAATAAAAGCAATGGCGAAAGTGCTACAGAATTGCAATATAATCATTTGGGTTGAGTGCACGACAAACAAGCATTGGAGGCACTCGATCGAACGTTGAAAGATTTGGGCAATCAGCACCTCTTTAGAGGAACGATGATTATGCTGGCCACAAGTCAGTTCAAGATGCTGTGGAGAATTTGTGGAGATACGTGAAAACTCTCAAGTAACAACGAATATGCGAGTCGCGTTACAAAATAACGAATCGGCGGACGTGTTTTCCACGCAATTTTTAGACATACGTCAATAGAAAAATTGAGGTCGACGCTTTGACTGGCCACATTTCGTTTCCACCTGTCAATGCACAACCTCTAAAGAAAAATTCATCACGAAAGTTTTCCCGAATCTTTGGTATCTAGCTACCTACTCTTTGGCAATCCTATAATGAAATTTGCAGAAGAAATAAGAATGAAAATTTGTAAATCTGTAAGTCTGTCTGTAAACAATCTCCTGCCAAATCTATTCATCCGATTGCGATGAAACTTTGGTGAGTTGTTGTGTGCACGCCCTCGATGGTTTCTGCATTTAAAAAACCAGGGCTGTACTCAAGGGTCTAGTGGCTCCGTACGAATGTTTCCTAAAATTTCAATTTTCTGTTTTTTCCCGAGGGGTGCGTCCCCTGGACGCGGTAGTTTTTTTTCTAAACTTTCAATTTTTGATCTTTCCGGCGATGCCTTCGATACTGAATTCAGTACCTGATGAATTAGTGTCATATACGGTTGCAACTACAGTGAAGTCGAGAAATTGCCTGCAAAATATTCGAAGTTCAAAGTAATTCTAATTTCTCCCATGCAACGCCGGATAATTCAGCTAGTTTAATATGTTTTTTTGTGATGAAATAAAACTATAAAATAAAATTACGTAGTAATGGTTGGCAATTAGTTTCTATAAACAAACAGCCACCAAAAATATTTTTCCATTTGTATAACAACATCGAGAATTTGATTTAATATGAATTTTCTTTGGTTTAGGCTTTGCTCTGTGCTTAAAGTAAGTACTCAATTTTTATATATACCAGCCATTGTGTTCTTATTTTATATCTCGCATTATTTGACATTAAATGTTAAACGATTAATAAATGCTAATTAAAAGCTTTCAACTCTGGTTTATCGTAAATAAGAAAAAAAATCTGTGCCCCTAAATGTTTGCTAAAGCAAGAAAAGAGCTTGAACGCTTTAACATTTTCGAACAATAATGTTACGGTGACATCTAGAATAGAATAGAATAAGTTAATTTCATTAATTGATCAATTACATTTATAATTTATAAACAACATTTAGGCGTCATTTCTATACTAACATATTTGCTTCATGCGCATTTAGGATTATTCTAGAAACAAATATTTTGGTATATAAAGGCGCGCGTTGACGTGGAATGCTGAGTATTATTTTAAACGTGATACAGTGAAGGTTAAATAGAAAGATTATTAAAGTGATTATTAAAGCGATTATTAAAGTGATAATTAAAAAGTGTGTTATAAGTGTAATAATTAATTGTGAATTTTGTGTTGTATAATAAATTGTGTTGTGTAAATAAATTGTGTGAGTTCAAATTTGAAGCAGTGTATTTATTCACAATCCAGTGATTCGAACCTTGATTGACAAGGCAAAATCGTAACAATTGGTGACAGCGGTGGGATTGTGAATAATAAGAAAAATGATTCTCTACGAATTAAAGCTTGCGCAATTAAAGGAGCAACTGAAGCAGCGAGGTTTGGCTAGTGAAGGCACAAAAGCTAGTTTGGTGGAGCGACTACGTGAGGCCATGGAGAAGGACGGTTTAAATCCAGATGTGTATGATTTCGAGGTGTACAACACGGATGAGATCAGTGTGGACAAGAAAGAAAAGGAAGAACAAACGATGGTCGGAACAACACAAAGCCCATCTGGAAGTTTCGATTTTTCGCAGTTAATTGCTGCTATGAATATGATGGGACAACAGTTGAAGCAACAAGGGGCGGACATTAAACAATCGAACCAGGACATTAAACATCAAATGAAACAGCAGATGGAGCAACAAGGGGCGGACATTAAACATCAAATGAAACAACAGATGTTACAAGTGGAGCAACAAGGGTCGGACATTAAACAATCGAACCAGGAAATGAAACAGAAGATGGTACAAATGGAGCAACAAGGAGCGGACATTAAAAACCAAATAGAAGTTGGTCAAAAGAAAATGGACGAGAAGTTTCTCGAGTTATCTTCTACACTACACGGTAAAGTGGAAAAACTGCAAACAGAAGTACATGCAGAAATTCAAAATGTTAAAGGGACGGTTCAACAAAAATTTGAATCGGTTAAACAAGATTTTCAAACGGAGGTTAAACGACTCGAGAAGGAGCTCCAAGATGTTAAAGTGAATGGAACAACAGGTCAAGTGATTCAGACGGTTAACGCAGCTAAGTTAAAACCACCAACATTTGATGGAACTACATCCTTCAGTATTTTTAAGTTCCAATTCGAAATGGCCATTAAGCAAAATCAGTGGAATGAAGAACAATGTGTTGGAGCGTTAATTGTGGCTCTTAAAGGCGAAGCGGTGGAAACACTACAAATCATTCACGAGCAAGAACGGAACGTTTACAACGGAATTATGAAGGCGTTAGATCGAAAATAAGGAAGTGACCATAAGCGAGAAATCTATCGCATGGAATTGAAGGGTCGATACCAAAGAGGAGGAGAATCGCTACAGGAATTTTCATCGGCAATTGAGCGGCTCGCACATTTAACCCATTCAAATATGTCGGCCGATTACATGGAGCGAATTAAAATAGATGCATTCATTGACGGAATTCGAGATCCTGAGACGCGCAGAGCGGTGATGTTGTCACCTAAGACAACTTTCACGGAAACCATCGCTTGTGTGTTAACAAACGAAACTGCGCAAACCATCATCAAACCAGCAATGAAAATTCGCCGAGTGGAGATTGATTCCAGAATAGACACCGCGCGGGCTACGCCAAGGTTCAGAGATGGAAATGGCAGGATTAAATGCTGGGTATGTGATAGAATGGGTCACATCTCACGGGACTGTTGGGAGATTAAGAAGAAACGAGCAAGGTCGCCATCTCCTATGAAGCGTAGATCAAACGAGGAGCAGATAGAATCCAGAAAGGAGAGTCAGACGACAGCGGAGTCGTTAAACTAAAAAGAGTCAGTTTGAAGGGGCAGAAGCTGACTCCCACAACCGATTGCCCCATAACCTCCATCCATGTTTCGAGAATAGCAAGGAGCGGTGACAGCTTAACAATTGAAGCCGATATTGATGGGAAGAAATGCATGATCACGCTGGATACGGGAGCAACTCATACTATTGTCCGTGAGGATATTATCGATGGAATTATAGAACCAGCTAATGGAATGAAATTACGAACGGCGACTGGAGAAAATTCAGCAATAAAAGGGAAAAAGGTCGTAAAAATAAGGATTGGGCGAAATCACTTTCAACACGAGGTGCTGGTTGCAGATATTGTAGACGAAGTCATCTTGGGGATGGACTTTATGAGAACGAATGGCTTCGTGGTGGATGTTGGACGGGGTGTATTAACCTACGATAATATTGAGTTGCCACTTCACGTTAGCGCCGTTATAGGAGAAACGAGCAGGCAAATTATAATGGATCATCGGGAGAAGCTGCCACCGAACTCGGAAACAATAGTATGGGCAAGATTGGAGGGAGATTCTGGGTCACCCAGGTTGTGGGTTGTGGAAGCCAATGAAGCGGAGAGCGGAGCCAGAGAAATTATGATCGGGAAAGTCCTGGTGAAACCAGACAGCGATAATAGAGTACCAATTAGGACTCTAAATCTCTCGGATAAGACGAAAACCATTAAGAAAGGGACAATAATCGGAAAATGCGAAGAAATATCTGCGATTGTGAAGTGCGAGCAGAAAAATCCGATTACTACGACTAACTCGCAAGGGCAGAAAGAGGTGGTAGAACAACTCATGGAGAAATGGATCGAAGATCTTACTAAGGAACAGAAAAATTTGGCAAAACAATTGCTCGAGCGGTTAAGAACCACAATGGTAAAACATCGAATAGATACAGGAGCAGAAATGCCGATTCGCCAACCACCCAGGAGATTACCGTTGGCAAAGCAAGGAGAAGTGGATCGAATGGTAAAAGATATGCAAGCAGCAGGGGTAATCGAAACATCAAGCAGTCTATGGAGTTCACCAGTGGTGTTAGTCGAGAAAAAGGATGGTAGCATGAGATTCTGCGTGGATTGCCGAAAATTAAATGCTGTGACGAAAAAGGATAGTTACCCATTGCCAAGGATCGATGGCACGTTAGACACTTTATCGGGTGCTCGAATATTTTCAACGTTAGATCTGCAAAGCGGCTATTGGCAAGTGGAAGTCCAGGAGGAAGATCGCGAGAAAACGGCATTCAGTGTGGGTAACGGATTATGGCAATTTAACGTTATGCCATTCGGATTATGTAACGCCCCTGCAACTTTTGAACGGCTAATGGAGCGCGTGCTAAAGGGATTACATTGGAGGACGTGCCTCGTATATTTGGACGACATCATCGTTATGGGCAAGGATTTCGACGAGCATTTAAGGAATTTGGCAGAGGTTTTGGATCGGATACAAGCCGCCGGATTGAAGCTAAGCCCAAAGAAATGCAAACTATTTAGAACGGAAGTAAAATATTTGGGTCATAAGGTAACAACCAATGGAATCCATACCGATGAAGACAAGATCGCAGCAGTGAAGGAATGGCCACGACCTAAAAACTTACATGGATTACGGAGCTTCCTTCAATTGTGTACCTATTATAGACGATTCGTGCCAGGATTCGCCAATATTGCAAAGAGTTTACACGAGTTAACCAGGAAGAACAAGGCATTCGAATGGAAGGATGATCAGGAAGAGGCATTTGTGGAACTAAGACGACGATTATGTGAAGCACCAATCCTCGCATACCCTATACCCAACGTTAAATTCATTTTAGACACCGATGCAAGTAATGACGGTATAGGAGGAGTATTATCACAGGCAACAAATGGTGAGGAGCGAGTTATTGCATATTACTCCAAGATGTTATCAAAACCGGAACGGAATTATTGTGTAACACGGAAAGAGTTGTTGGCTATAGTGGAATGTGTTAAGCACTTCCATAAGTACCTCTATGGCCAAAAATTTCTTCTACGGACGGATCATGGAGCTTTGCGCTGGTTGTTACAATTCAAAAATCCAGAGGGACAAGTAGCACGTTGGATCGAACGTTTGCAAAGCTACGATTTCCAAATTGAACATCGGAAGGGAACCGCACATGGAAATGACGAGGCATTATCAAGAAGACCATGTCCCGTGGAATGCAAGAATTGTGGGCGTGTGGAGGGTAAGGAAAACATCATTGATATTCGGCTTATGCAAGTGCTACCTGATGAGGAATGGACTGATGAAATTATCAAGAAGGAGCAATTACGGGATGCTGACCTGTCATTCATCATGGAACATAAGGAAAAGGAACACCGGCCCACATGAAGTGAGATAGCTGACAAAACTCCCATTGTAAAAGCATATTGGGCTCAATGGGATAGCCTCCACATAGAAAATGGATGTTTAAAACGAAAGTGGGAAAGCACAGATGGTAAAGTAAAACAATTGTTGGTAGTGGTGCCAAAAGATCGGATAGCGGAAATCCTCAAGGAGTATCATGGAGGAGCAAATGGATTTGAGAGAATTGCAATGGACGTGGCGGGGCCATTTCCGACCACCGAGAGCGGAAATAAATATGTGCTAGGTAGTAATAATAAATATGTGCTAGTAATTATTTCAGCAAATGGCCGGAAGTGTACCCCATACCCAATCAGGAAACAACAACAATAGCTGATGCCGTGGTCAACAATTGGATTAGCAGATTTGGTGTACCTATGGAAATTCACACGGATCAATGAAGGAATTTCGAATCGGTGGTATTTCAGGAGATATGTCAGATGCTTGGAATCAATAAAACAAGAACGACGCCTTTACACCCACAATCGGACGGTATGGTGGAAAGATTCAATGGTACATTGGAGGAATATCTAGCAAAAGTTGTGGAAAGGAACCAACGCAACTGGGATCGACATATACCAATGTTCCTGATGGCCTACCGATCAGCGGTACATGACACAACAGGAGTGACACCAGCTAAAACCATATTTGGGAACAATCTGCGATTACCAGGAGATTTAAAGTTTGGAGCTGTTCCATCAGCAGCTCTATGCGGACAGGATTACGTCGACCGGATGAAAGAAAAACTTAATGAAATACACAATTTGTACGGGAGAAAATTCGGGTATCAAGTGATCGAATGAAAGCTCGTTATGACATACGAGCAAATAATCAAGGCTTCGAGGAAGGGGAATTGGTATGGCTTCACAACCCGCAACGGCACAAGGGATTATCACCGAAGTTGCAACCCACATGGGAAGGACCTTACACTGTCATTAAAAAGTTGAACGACGTGGTTTATCGCATACAGAAAGGACGGAAAGGTAAACCAAAGGTGGTGCATTTAGAGCGCTTGGCGCTCTACAGAGGAGGTGATTTGGATCCTGTTCGGGACGAACAGGCTTAGGTGGGGGGTAGTGTTACGGTGACACCTAGAATAGAATAGAATAAGTTAATTTCATTAATTGTTCAATTAAATATATAATTTATAAACAACATTTAGGCGTCATTTGTATATTAACATATTTGCTGCGCATTTAGGATTATTCTAGAAACATATATTTTGGTATATAAATGCGCGCGTTGATGTGGAATGCTGAGTTTTTTATTTTAAACGTGAAACAGTGAAGGTTAAATAGAAAGACTATTAATGTGATTATTAAAGCGATTATTAAAGTGATAATTAAAAAGTGTGTTATAATTATAATAATTAAATTGTGAATTTTGTGTTGTGTAAATAAATTGTGTTGTGTAAATAAATTGTGTGAGTTCAAATTAGAAGCAGTTGTATTTATTCACAATCCAGTGATTCGAACCTTGAGTGACAAGGCAAAATCGTAACAATATTTTATATTTTATCGCCATCTATGGTTGATTTTTATTTTATTATGTTAATAAAATTTCTCGTTAAAGCTTAATTTTTGTTAAACATTGGGCGCTTTCAGGGCACCCAACAGTTGGGAACATGTTAAAAATTGAGTAAAATCGCGGCCAACGCTATGAAAATATTTGGCACTATGAAATTTTTAAATCAAATTGGTGATGATTTTACTGATCATGATAGGGGACCTGAAAGCGCCCATTG
Source organism: Nephrotoma appendiculata (assembly GCA_947310385.1). NCBI lineage: Eukaryota > Metazoa > Arthropoda > Insecta > Diptera > Tipulidae > Nephrotoma > Nephrotoma appendiculata. The sequence continues at coordinate 131,558,006 of OX371224.1, read as the reverse complement.
ACTTAATACAACAATGTTGCAGTTTCAACGAAAGTTTTATTCCGATAGCATTCGAAATTAATCGTATTTCACTGTACGGTCATTTTAATTGTGTAATATAAATTTACTGTCACAAATAAATGGAATTAAAGCCTCCGGTTATGTCACGATCAATAAATTTTTATATTATAAAAAGCTTCTTAGTTTGTTTCGGCTATAAATTGGAGTGATTCGATTTCAAACCGCCGCTTAATGTAATTTTGTTGTTGTTTTTATTGGAAAATATTTTTCGATGATAACTGATCACAAATTCTAATTATAGTCGATTTCTAATATTTTTGCTGAGTTTTGATAACCTGCTAAACGCTACACCTACAATAATTGAGAAACGTAAATCCTATAATGTTTGTACCTGCTAGTTGCCATGTCAAAATTTTCACTTGCTCAACTCGTACAGTTGTGATGAGGTCAAGGTAGTTTGAAGCAGGTTCGAAACATTTATTACATTTTTTTTATTGTTAAAATATTTTAACTTACAATAATAAAACAATGCGGATATGCAAGTATAATACGAGTGTAAGTGAAAGTAGTTCTAAATTTTTATGTTGATGATTGTCAGAAAAAGTAATATCCATTTGTAAGTATATGATGTATTTGTACACTAAGTAACTGATATAATTCGTAAAGAATGAAATGCTAGAGGTACGTACACAAAGAAAGAAATACAATTTGCTCATACATGGATGGATAAACTTATACTACATAATACGCGATGTATAAAGATTTTATAGTTGGAAATAAAAAGTGAAATGACTTCAAATTAACTGAACATGTATTTCGGTAAACGCGAGTGGCTAATGAATCTGCTTAAAATCCGCTTTTTAATAGAAAGACTAACTTTTATTAAATAATATGGAACGAATAATTGAATTTTTTATGTCGTTTCTCATACGGCTATTTGGTGGGCGAATTATTTTTTAATGACAGGTTATTTAATATATAGTATATCTTAGTACAAACAGCACATAATTTTATGTCAAGCCGTTGTATAGTAGATGTAACAGATTAAGCGACTTGTTTGTTTAATTCAGGATCCCGGGTAACATTTTTTTTAAATACGTACATCTCTTGAAACTTGTAATTGAGAGTTACTCGAGAACATCTTCACAAAGCAACACAACCACCCAAAGGGTCTTTCAAAAACCACGCCTAGAAGTAGACTGAATGTAGTTCAATTTTAATGATGGATACACTTACACGCTAGGAGAACGCATTAAAGTTATTCAAACTTATTATGAAAATCATCGATGGTGTAGATAATCGTCCAAATGAGAAAACAATTCAAAGGTTAGTGAAAAATTCTGAAGAGACTGGTTCTGTGGAAGATCGAAAAAGGTCTGGCAGACCAAAAACTGAACGTTCTAGTGAGATGTGGCTTCAACATCGATATCAAGACGTTCACAAGAATTAGGGGTTCATCTGACTGTTTGGCGAATTTTACATAAGGCATTTACGTCTTTACAAAATTCAATGAACATAAAAATTAAAACAAACATATCATTATCAACGCAGAACTTCGTCAATTGGTTGTTGGAATCCAACAATTAAGAAACAACTGTTGACCACCTTTAACTCGTAGGAATGTAGCTCTCTAAGCGTGACATTTCGAAAAGATAAAACGGTGGGAAGGATGAGTTGGCCAGGATGAGTTTCTTCCGTTTTGCGGGTTGTGCTGATATTTTTGCTAGTTGAAAATACGTACATGTTGGTATGTATTCTCCAATTCCAGAATTTACGTACATCATAAATTCGGTTGTAAAAAATACGTTGTGCACGTAATTAATAAGTACGTCTGGTAACCCTATAGTTTAATTCATTCAGCACTATTATTACACAAGACCACTACGTTCAACTGCTAGATGTTTTAACCTGAAAGCTTAGAAAGTTGTATTTGAACTGGTTGAATGAGAGTTTAGCATCCTATTTCAGGTGCTATCGGAGTTAATTCGAATCCTTTGGGATATCGATTGTTTTCGATTTTCGTTCAAACCGATAATTAAAATGAAAAAATTGGTTTCATATTTGCTGTTCTGGTTAGGAAGTTCTATCTAGATTATCTAGATAAACACTTCAGCAGTCTATGTCTGGTGTCATCGAAGCCTGAGACCAAATATCCGGGGAGGCATGTTAATAGCCGTTTACGATTTTCATTCAAATTCATAATTCGTTTACAAAAAATCGTTTGTCGTTTGCCGTCCTTGATTAGGAGGTTCCAGTTGCTGGTTGAGAGATCAATTCACCAAACGATTTCTATTGAATCTTATGTCCAAATCTTAGTTTACCAATTCCACTCAAACTCATAATTCAAATACAAAAATTTGTATCTGATTTGTTGTCCTGATCAGAAAGTTTCATTTAAGCAGGATAGATGTAAAATGTAACAACCTATTTCAGATGCTATCGGAACCTGAGTCCAAATCTCTGGGATGGTGTGTTAATAAATAAATAAATAAATAAATAATGGTCGTTTACGATTCTCGCTCAAACTCTGGTTAGAAAGATGAATTTAGACTGGTGAATGAGCTACTTAATAACCAATTTCAGATGCTATCGGACTTTGAGTATCTGGTAAGATGTGCTTTAATGGGCATTAACGATTTTCACTCAAACTCGTTATTCAATACTAAAGTTTACATCAAACTTTTTGTTCTGTTAGAAAGTTTCATTAAAGCACGTTGAATAAGCAATTTAACATCCATTTCTTGTGCTATCGGAACTTGAGATCAAATCTCTTGGAAAACGTGTTATTGTTTATGATTTTCACTCAAACTCATAATTCAAATATAAAAATGAGTTTCAAATGTGCTATCCTCGTTAGATACATAGATTTCAAATCTACATATGTCCAAGGTCCAAAGTTTTTACTGAATCACAGTTTTTTGTGTTGAACACTGTTACTCCATAATCGTTTTCTAGGAAATGATATACTATGTGCTTTTCACAATACATGCAAATAACGAAAAAACTTCTCTAAGAAAGCTGACAATCCCTGTCGGCTGATTTCGGCCAAAATTCACTGGGATCTCCTTATTTGTAGAAACAACTTACAGCGCATCTCCAATAGAATTTCTTTTACTTTATCCTTACAAAAAAGTATGAAAAAAAATTTGAGAAAACAAAATTATTTTATACTTTTCTGTAAGGAAAAAATAAAAGGAATCTATTGGGGATGCGCGTTTATATGATTGAAGTTTTGACCCGATTAATCATATCATCTGGGCTGTACAAGGGTCGACATTTTGTTAAAATCGTTTATTTTTTGTCAAAAATCGAATCGTCATCTCTGCTTAAAGTTTGAAAAGCGGAAAAGCTCTTATGGAAGCTGTCACTTTCGGTGACCCCATGTCTATATTTTACTAAGATTGTGGAAAAAATCCAATTTGTGGAAAAAGTTTAAGTATGAAGTTTCATCCCAATCAAACAATTCGTCTTGGCTGTATATAGGCCCGAAGTTTTTCTAAAAAACATTTTTTTCAACAAGCATCATTTTCGTCTGAAATTTGAAAAAAAAAAATATCTGCACCGGTATTGTAGCAAGTTTTATTTTGTTCATAATCAATTTTCTCGTACAAGACATACTTTTCAAAATATTTCCAAAAAACTTTAAAGCTCCTATGGACGCTGCCACTTCTGGTGAAAACATTTAGGACCGTTTCACACTTGAGCTATTTTTTTGACTGTTGTGAGCTATTTTTTCATTTTACCGCTTCCCATTTTGGTTTCCAGAACTGAAATAAGCGAAATATTGTAGATAAATCCCAGGATCAACTCAATCTGTAAAGCAATATATTTAGATATTTTATTTTCATCTTGGAAATAAATAATTAGGTCATATCGCTCACAAAATGAGCGATGTGAGCTATGTTTCTATCCCGCATGGGTTTTAACATTAAAACAAATTAAGACGTACGAGTAGCTTGAGCTTGGATTCAGTAGTGGGTTTTACAGAGCTTGGAAATATGCATGCTCACGGAAAGAACATGAGTACCAGGGATCCCTAAATTTTTCAATGAATGGTGTTTATCTCTTAGCTTTGATCCATGACGTATAATTTATCTTATCAATGTTTTTTTAACACACGACATTGCGAATAAAAAAAATTATAATATATTGAATTATTATTAAACCTACTAATCTCACCGATTTGTTTTAGTATTAAATTTTGACGTTAATTTTCGAAAACACCAACATTTTCTACAATTGTTTACATACTCTACCAATTATCGACTTGCTTTACGCAAAGATCAATTGTTTATCCTTTTTGTGAACCAACATGTAGAAAATTGGAAATACTTTGCGTGGGTCTTCTTTTAAGATATTATTTGGGTTGGACGATTTTCATAAAATTTAGCGGGACAGAGTTTTCGAATGTAAGGAAACGATTACAAGGAATTCTAATTTCTGGATAATTCATTTAGGATTACGGATGGGCCATCTTGATGCACTAAGTTGCGTGATGTTGCACCATGTGGCTTCATGTTGCGTGATGTTGCTCTATGTTATGTTATGTTGCACTATGTTGTGGGATGTTATACTATATTTCGGGATGATGTATAATGTTGTATCATATTGTGTTTTCCTGATGCACCAGGAATTTATATTTACACAAGTATTATAGAGATCACCGGATTAATTGAATAAATAACTCAACAATAAAATTCACAACTTAGAAAATTGGTTTTATTATAATAATTATTTGCTTTACAAGATGCTGATGTTAATCTCTTTACGGTCGATGAAAAAGTGACCGAGCTAAATTTATTTTTCCAATACTAAGGTTATTTATGCTAACTGCTAACTGTATTCGATATTTAAATTATTAAGCTCTATTAAATTATAAAATTACAAATTTAAGTACTAAAAGGTTAATAAACTTGATAAATGAAATTATGACTCACAGATGGCATTATACAAAACATTAAATAATAATCGGTATTGCAGTTTGAAAATTATATAATATAAATGTCAGCTTATGTAAACACTACCGGATTATCAGTACATTATAAGTTAAGTAGAGTTTATATTTTACTTTGATAATTAATTAATCAAATTTATTTATTTAGATATTAAATTAGATCGTATCTTAAATGGAATTAAAGATAAGTAACAATGATATATTATAAATATACATATAATGTTTAATACAGAATTTTCCTTCGTTTCAGATGATTGTTTTGATTATACATAGTTACCAAAACATTCCGCCGGCATTAAAACGTTGTTTTAATATACTGGAAGGATGCATAGCTTATGAACTGGACGTTTGTAGATTCCGCTTGCTGTCTTTATCGTAGCTACTCGAACGATACCATCATTACCGGGATGCACTTCTATAACACGGCCAATTGTCCATCGCGTACAAGGTAGGTTTTCATCCTTTATTATGGCAATGTCATTGACCTTGACATTTACACATTTGCTGATCCATTTACTTCGTCTTTGTAGGCTGGTTAGGTAATCGCGATGCCAACGGACCCATATATGTCGCTTGAGTTTCTTAACTAGCTCCCATCTAGCATTAGTTGACATGGGTTTATTTAGTAGATCATCTTCTGGTAATGTATGCAGTGGTCGCCCAATAATAAAGTGTGCTGGTGTTAGTATCATCTCGTCAATATCGTCGGATGCTGAATCTGCTGCACATAACGGACGTGAATTCAGAATGCTTTCGATGCCGGTCATCAGTGTACTGAACTCTTCCAGTGATAAAATGGAATCGCCAACAACCCGTTTAAGATGCGTTTTGGCCGACTTCACAGCTGCTTCCCATAGCCCATTCATGTGAGGAGCGCCTGGTGGATTGAAATGCCATATGATTTCTTGCCTTAAAAGATAAGAATTGATATTAGATTGATTTGTTTTTAAAAATTGATACAATTCTTTCAGTAGTTTATTAGCTCCCACAAAATTTGAACCATTATCGCTAAACATTGCTCTACAGAGACCACGCCTTGCAGTCATACGACTTAAAGCCGCCAGAAAACTTGAAGTGGATAATTCTCCAACAACCTCTATATGCACGGCTTTTGTACTAAGGCATACGAATATGCATATGTATGCTTTGACTGATTGCTGTCCTCTTCGTCTAATGGGAGTAATTTTAAATGGCCCAGCGTAATCGACTCCAACATTGACAAATGAATCTGCATATGTGACTCTTTCAGCTGGTAAGTCACCCATCAACTGAGACTCTAAGGTTGGTTTTTGTTTTATACATTGCAGGCACTTGTGGACAATTTCCCGTACGACATCTTTGGCATGTAAAATCCAATATTTATCACGCAATAGGTTGCTTGTTAAGAGGATGCCAGCATGATAATATTTGACATGATAATCTCGTACAATTGCCTTAGATATGCTGGAATTGTTTGCTAAAATCATTGGATGCTTTGTTTTGTAGGGTGCCTTCGAATTTTTAAGTCTACCGCCGACTCGTAAAACTCCGTTCTTATCTAGAAATGGATTTAATGATTTTAGTTTGCTGGATTTGCTGATTGGCACACTTTTATCCAAATTTCTCATGTCTTCTCCAAACGATAATGATTGCTGAAATCGCACTATGATCCCAGCTGCTTCTTCGATGTTCATTGGTAGTAATATATTTATGCTTCTCTGCGCCTTTGGAACTTGACAGTTTCGCGAAAATCGTAGCACGAGTGCTAATATTTTGCACATTTTATAGAAGCTGGAGTATTTCTCGATGATGTGTTGGATGACATGGTTCTCTACAGCTACTTTAAATAATAATGTCTCACGAATTTTTACCTCTTCATTGGTTCCATATGATACAAGTTGAAGTGGCCAAAATTCACTCGGTTTCGCTAACCAATACGGACCATTCCACCACTGTTGATTTTCAATCAACTCATTGGAGCTCATTCCGCGAGACGCAAAATCGGCAGGATTGTCGGCTGAGCTTACATGCTTCCATTGGTCTCTGCTAAAAGATGTCAAAATTTCTGATGTCCGATTGGCGATGAATGTTGACCATTTTCGGGGATGGGATGACAACCAGTCAAGCACGATTTTCGAATCTGTCCATAACGTAGTTTTCTCGATGTTCAGGTTCAAAGCATTTTGCACTACCAACATTAATTTCGTGAGCAAAAATGCACCATTAAGCTCCAATCGAGGTATACTAATCTGATTAATTGGTGCTACTTTGGTTTTTGCTGCTATGAGACTCGTTACGATTTTGTCTCCGGAATTACTACGACAATATACGGCTGCTGCATATGCCCACTGACTTGCATCGCAAAACCCATGCAATTCGATGTTCGTACGTGATCCAAACCATCGCGGAATTTGTACATGTTGCAGATTTTTCAAATCGCTGCGTATGTTTACCCAGTGTTCTCGCGTTGCTGCTGGCAGTTCGTCATCCCAATCAATATTTTGCAACCAAGTACTTTGAAATAATATTTTCACACGTACGATCGTAGGCGCCAACCATCCCAAGGGGTCAAAAATTTTGCTCGATTCCGACAACATCGATCGTTTGGTATGTTTCACTCGCTCTTCAAAATTAGTGGCAAAATAAAAGCGGTCGGTTTTAGGACTCCACTCTAAGCCCAACAGTTTAGTTTCTTCAGGATATACTGCGATTTTTAGGCTGCTTGCTGTATCTCGATTCCCGCATATTTTTCTTCGAATTTCCTCATCATTTGATGCCCACTTTCGCATATTGAATTTAGCTGATCTTAGAATTTTGGAAATTTCGGTTTTTAATTTGATAACCTCTTCCTTTGAATCCGCTCCTGTCATCAAATCATCTACGTAGATGTCTCGGTCTATTGCTAATGCTGCTGCGTCATGCTGCTCTCTGTTTAATAAGGCTAATTCCTTAAGACATCTAGTGGCCAGGAAGGATGCTGATGCGGTGCCGTAAGTTACTGTTTTCAGTCGATAGTGGCGATATGGTTTTTCCTTGTTGTTTCTCCAGACAATGTTTTGGGACTTAGCGCTTTCTGAATCGACCAACACTTGGCGGTACATTTTCTCTATGTCACCGGTCAAAACAAATTGATGTTGGCGAAAGCGCAAAACTATATCCATCAACGATGACTGCACTACCGGACCCACTCGTAATATGTTGTTTAGTGATTTTCCAGTATTTGATTTGGCTGACGCATCAAATACGACTCGTAACTTAGAGGTTGAGCTGGAAGCTTTAAGGACACCATGATGTGGTAGATAATACATCTGCTTTGTTAATTGGTCGCTTGCTATTTCTTCCATATGACCCAATTCTTCATATTCCTTCATGAAGTCAATGTAGAGGTCTCTAAATGTATTATCTCGCTCAAATCTTCGTTCCATTGCTTTGAGTCGACATTGGGCTAAATGAAATGATGATCCAACTGCGGCTGGAGATTCGGAGAATGGCAGCTTCACTATAAATCTACCGTCTGGACTTCTTGTAGTGGTCTTGGAGAATAATTCCTCACACTTTTGCTCATCAGGACATAACTTTGCTACAGACGGAACTGATTCGACTTCCCAAAATGCTCGTAGGGATGCATCGATATCGAGGAGGATGTTGAAACATGTGGCAAAATTAGCCCTTTGCTCTATAAATCTGCCTGCCAAAACCCAGCCCAACAATGTTTCCTCTGCTACTAAATGGTTATTTAGCTGTAGTCTCTTACCTCCCGTTACGCTATAATATATTTCGGTGCCAAGCAAAACATCGACTGAACCTCTTTTATTAAATTTTGGATCCGCTAGTACCAAACCATTCAGTTGCTCGCAGTTAAAGGGATCGAAGTCGTTAGACGGAATTAATGATGCTATTTTTGGCACGACGTATGCTTCTGTTTCGAACTGCGGATACTGGTTATTGATTGGTCGCACTGAAAGTACGACTTTTCCGCGAGAATGTCCAAGTTTTGTATCGCCAAGACCTCTCATTAACATTCGACCATTTGCTCGTTGTAGTCCTAATTTCTGTGCACATTCCTCCGTGATGAATGACTCTTGTGATGAGGAATCTAACAAAGACCTACATTCGGTTTCGTTCCCATCGCTGCACCTCAATTTTACCATCGCTGTGGGTAATACGACTTGAGACGATGTAGATACCTGATAAACTTTTGTGGATGTAGTTGCTTTTGACTCGGTAGACCCACTTTGCTGTGCTGAGCTGCTGTTCGCTTTTTGTTCTTCGTGCAGCAAAGTGTGATGTTTACGTTGGCATTGACGACATCTGCCTCGGGACTTACACATGTAAACGCTATGATTGTGATTGAGACAATTAAAGGACCGTTTCTCCTCTTTGATGGTTTCTGCTCGTTGCTCCACAGTCATTGCTTTAAATTTATCACAATCAAAAAGTTTATGATCATCAGTTTTGCACAACGGACATGATGGTGGTGTAGATTTGCTAACAGCTGTCGTAGAAAATGTATTTGCTTTAACGTGTTTCATCGGTGGAGCTGATGTGGACTTCTTCGTTGTATACGCCTTCAAAGACTCTAATGCATCTGTTCGATTTTCTAAAAATTCAAAAAATTCGATTAGTGTGGGAAAATCTTTGTCTTCGATATTTTGTTGCGACCACAAAGCTTGAGTTTCGGCATCAAGCTTGTTCAGTAGAATATATATCAGCCAAGGATCGCGTCGTTCTGCTTTCGTGCCTAAGCATTTCAGACCACGAAGTGCTTCATCAGAAATATCATGTAACGAACGAATGTTAGCTGCGGTTGGGACACTAATTGACGGCTGCTTCAAAAATGCTTCGATATGCGACGTAATTGTGTGGCGTTTTTTGTCGTACCGCTTGACCAATTTTGCTATGGCTTCATTATAGTTTGATTCCGTTACGTTCGTGTTGCGCAAAAATCGCTCCGCGTCACCCCGTAGAAAGCTTTTGAGGTATTGGAATTTTTGTGCCGAAGTTAAATATTCCTTTTCATGAATCGTTGATGAAAACAAGTCAAAAAACGTCTGCCACTCTTTGTATTCACCAGTGAAGACAGGAATATTTATTTTTGGTAACTTTACATCTGCTCCAAAATTTTGTGATTGATTCATCGTATCATTAGACACCGTTACTCTCTCCGAAATGCTCCTTTTCTTAATCCACGAGTTGAGGCCGGACAACACTGTATAGTAATTTTCCTCAAACGGACCAAGGTCAGATGGTTCCGTTGCATTGCACCGAATTATTTGCTCTTCGATATTCATGAATGTGTCGAATATTTCTTGAGCGCGCTTTGCTCTAGTTTTGAGCTGTTCTATATCCGGAACACTATCACTATTTAACTCACTCACATAATTTAATAATTTCGTCATGCTGCCTTTGGCATTGGCTCGTAGCCTTTTCAAACTGTCTAATTCGGACATCACGTTTTTCACTTTTATTCGTCAAACACGTATATAGTTCCTTATTATACTACACTTTTATCACTGTTCACTTAATTCACTTTTGTTTGTTTTTGTGTAAATATTAAATAAATGCACTGAAACGATTTTAATAAGCGTATAATTTTCACGTTTCAGGCACTAAAGTTCACAAATAGCAGTTACTAGGAATAACTGTGCTTAAAAGTTCAACGCCGAACACAATTTAAATTTACACCAAAGGCGGATAGTACAAATATTGCTGATATATTTAATTTAATGTTAAGAAATATATTTGAATTTAATGAAATGTAGTAATAAAAAACGTGTTTTGATATGTAAATATTTGGCTTTATTGATAGTGAAAAAACGTGTGTACTTAGCTGTTTTGTCCGCGTGCTTCTCAATTTTCGGATTACCGTTATTTCCACCGTTGTTAACTCTCGAAAATATCCCGTGAATTGCTGCGTTGTGGCTCCTTTAGATTGCTGCTTTGTGGATTGCTGCTTTGCTGCTGTATTTTCCGCTGCTGTTGTTCTGCTGCGCCGGACTATCCGGCTCCGAAGGACCAATGTTTTCCTGATGCACCAGGAATTTATATTTACACAAGTATTATAGAGATCACCGGATTAATTGAATAAATAACTCAACAATAAAATTCACAACTTAGAAAATTGGTTTTATTATAATAATTATTTGCTTTACAAGATGCTGATGTTAATCTCTTTACGGTCGATGAAAAAGTGACCGAGCTAAATTTATTTTTCCAATACTAAGGTTATTTATGCTAACTGCTAACTGTATTCGATATTTAAATTATTAAGCTCTATTAAATTATAAAATTACAAATTTAAGTACTAAAAGGTTAATAAACTTGATAAATGAAATTATGACTCACAGATGGCATTATACAAAACATTAAATAATAATCGGTATTGCAGTTTGAAAATTATATAATATAAATGTCAGCTTATGTAAACACTACCGGATTATCAGTACATTATAAGTTAAGTAGAGTTTATATTTTACTTTGATAATTAATTAATCAAATTTATTTATTTAGATATTAAATTAGATCGTATCTTAAATGGAATTAAAGATAAGTAACAATGATATATTATAAATATACATATAATGTTTAATACAGAATTTTCCTTCGTTTCAGATGATTGTTTTGATTATACATAGTTACCAAAACATATTGCACCACGTAAGAAAGAAACGTTCTTCTTCTTCGCCTTCTAGACAAGGTTTTCAAATGCAAGAACACGATGTAACGATTTTTTTTCGTCCCAAGTGTAGTTCAGGTGGCCACTCCTTAGTTGTATGATTTATGTGTTCACTGTTGAAGCATGCTGTGCCACTTTATTAATGGAAATTGGAAACACCAAACATCAAGTATTGTCAGAAAAAAGAAAATGGAAAACTGCGGTTTCTTATTCCATGCTTAAAAACAAACAATCAAAAATCGCATGATCATTGCAGTTACGGTTTTTTGGTTCCGCCGAAGAAAAAAGAAATTTGGTAAAGCACGAGGTGGTTTGGGATTTTGATGAAAAGTCATGATTAAGATTTTCGGGTTTTTGTTATCAAATAGAATAAACGTAAATTATTTCCTATGGTGCAGTAATAAAGTAAAGAAAAATCGAGTTAAAGAATATTTAAAAGTTAAACTTAGTGTTAACTTTATTTAAATCGAAGGGTAGAATAAGAATAAGATGGGCATCATCTACAGCAGTGGTTCTTAACCTTTTTTTACTCGCGGCCCACCAAATGATTTGTAATTTTTTTGTGGCCCCCATTTTTGTGGTAATGGTTTGTATTTGATAAGTTGTCTATAGTACCAGGTTGTGGAAGTATGAAGTTTGCCAGTGGGTGACGCCACCTGTCAGTGAACCTTTCGACAAGCCACGTCATCGGTGCCATTGTTTTCTTTTGACATCTGTCCACAGCATCCAATTTGTGGCCCAACAAATTTCATGCAGTAACGCATGATTTTGCGCGTTAAGGGTGTCGAGTTGTTTGCCTACATATTGCTGTTTGGGGGCATCACTGATTTTTTGTTATCATTTGAGGGGGGCTGCTGCAGAGTCACATCGAATGTTTGTCAAAGCTTACGGTTGAGCGTGCTCTTAGTTTAGTGAAGTCAAGGGTGGTGATTTTGACGTGAGAAGCGAGGAGCGTGGAGGACCACCAGGGGGGTTTGAATGCGGTGAATTGCAAGCGTTGTTCGATGAAGGTGGCGCAAGTGCGGCTCGCGATTCAATTGAATGTGTCACGAGGGGCCGTCTCCATACGTTTGGAAGCCGTGTGAAAGATCCCAAAGCTGGGGAGGTGCGTCTCTCATAGGCTGAATGAGGGGCCGGAGGAGGATGGAAGGACCACTTGCGAAATGCAAAACAGAGTTGTTTCTCCATCGAATTATGACTGGCAATGAAAAATAGATCTATTTTGAGAGTCCAAAGTGCAAGGTGTCTTGGGTTGATCTGGGACAACCATCGACATCGACTGCGCAGCCGGATCGCTTCGAACGGAGAACGGTGCTCTGTGTTTGGTGGAATCAGAGGAGTGTTATTTGTTTTGAGCTGCCAAAACCTCACGAAACCGTAAATGTTGAAGGCTACCAACAACAGGTGATCAATTTGAATTGACCTTTGCTCGAAGAGCGAACGGAATATGATGGAACACGGCACAAAGTGATTTTGCTTCGCATGATAGTGCACCGTCACACAGGGCGGAACCGGTCATGGAAGCCTTGGAGCCTGATGGTTGGGAGGTACTTTTACATGCGGCTTGCTTGCCAGACTTGTTTCCGTCCGATTATCACTTGTTTGCATCAATGGGACACGGACTTGCTGAGGAGCACTTTGCTTCCTGCGAGGGTGGCTCGATAACTATGGTTTGCCTCAGAAAAAGAACAGTCTTTTGGCGTGCCATCCTCGCATTGCCAGGGGAGTGGGAGAGATGTATAACTAGTAATGAGCAATACTTTGAATAAGGTACTCTTAATCACCATCATCGTTAGGAGGGTCGTGAGGAGAGAGATGTGATAAAGGATGAGGGTCTCTTTGTTTTGGCGAGGTTTGAAAGGGGAGGTGGATTTCGCAGGCGGAGGCAAGGTTCAATCATTGATTGACAATGAAATGGCACTAAGCGTGGATTTGTGGCTGGAGGATCAAGTATTGAATTGCATTGTGGATGGTGATGGCTCGGTAAGTCTTTGCGAAGATTTTAATTTGAACAATGTTCCTAAATCCCAAATTGCATCCAGTGCAGTAGTTGTGAGTGCGCCAATTGAAAGTGTTGCTGATCAGAGCAATAACATAACGCTGCAACCGGGTTGCTCTTGTTTGTCGTTTAATGAGGATTTTCTCACGCAATTCAAAAAGTCTTTATATTTTATTTTTCAGATGAATCTTGCCATCCAAAAAATTTTGATGTTTCGAAAAAGAATTTAATTTTTAACCATTTGTTCAGTTTCTGTAATAATGGACGGAATACTGAGTTACTGAAGTGGAAGGGAGGCTAGTTATGGAAGGGAGGAAATGTTGGGTTGGAAATGTTTATTTAAGTTAAAATTAAAGGTATTTGTTTGTTAGCACAATCAGGTAATTCATTACAATGAATGTTAGTAATGATGAAGACAATTTTTGAAAACTTCCGAATAGTTGCAAGTGTGACCATTGAGAGGTGTTTTAATATTTGGTGTGCCTTCCCCGGGCTGTGGTGACGGCTGGGATCTTATCGGGCATGGAGTTGGTAAGATTCTTGCACCACCGATGTCTCGTTTTCTCAAGCATCAATTGGTGCTTGCTTCGATTCTAATTTGGTTTTTGGGTTTTTGCTATTGACCCGCTTCGTTAGAGTTGCCCAACAGTTTTCTATCGGGTTCGAATCGGGACTGTTCCCAGACCAACTCAGTTTTTCCATACCTGTTTGTTGGACATGTTCATTCACCTGTTTAGTGTAGAAGTGGATAAATCGTCCATTGCAATGCAGTTCGATTGCCAATATGATGCACTAAATTTAAAAAAGGGATAACTACCTTTTTGGCTCGATGACACGGAGCGGAGTTGTTTTGGAGGGTCGGGGTGGTGGTTGTCGAGGGGCGGCCTTTCAATTGAGGGATCCAAATTTTATTTTGAGATGTCAATGTATGCCCGTTAGCGTTTAGTGTTCCATTGATGGGCGCCCATTCTCCACATCCATAGTAGCTGATGCAACCCCCGACCGTAAAACTTGTTGGAAGTTTGTTTCGAGTTATTATGGTGTCCTGGTGTAGATCTTCATTTTTCTTTCGCCGCACGTGTGTGATGCCATCCGATTGGTTTGTACTGGTTTTGGACTCATCTGGGAAAGTTGCTCTATTCCCGTCATTTACATCGAGCCGCGCAGTTTGCATTTTTTCTGTCAGACCCAGGTTCTTCCTTGGCCTTCGCTCATTGAAGCCTATTTGTTGCAATCTTCTACGAGCTGTTCTTGTGCTGGTATTTGTTCCAAAATGTTTTCTTACCTCATTACTTAGTTCATTAGAAGTAGAAAATCTGTTTGTCGGGCACATGTTTTTTATTTTTCTGTCTGTCCGCTGGGTTGTCTTTTTGTTTAATTTTCCTGTTCTCGCGGCTCTTTCTGTTGTATTTGTAATAGCGATTTTTTTATTAATTTCAAAACCGAAACGTGACTACATCCCACTTTATTTGCTATGTGTCTTCAGAAGGATTTTCCTCTTGCAGAGCTGGGATTACGCTTTTTTTCTCAGAGTTTAGTTTTCTCATTGTTTTCGTGCTTCGGCTTGCGCAGTTTTGATCACAACTGGTGAAATTTCGGAGCAGAGGAAAGGGAATACTTTTTTAATCCAGTTGCTTCTGGATTTATAAAAGCAGGGTATACACAGGGGGAGCTAGGGTAACCTTGAGGCTTTTCCACAGGGGTGCATTTGTATGAGCAACTTTGAATATTTTTCGTATGGTAACATTTATCTGACCACTGATTTAGATAAGCGGGTGGCATTGTGTGGAGGATTGGCGCGGTCCGGAGGTGGAGAGGGGGGAAGGGACTGAGGGAAGGGACTGAGAGAAAGGAACGGAGCGGTTTATGAAACGAAGTTTGAATCAGGATCATAAAACTAATTTACAAACAATTGGCGGATCGAGTGTGGAAGAAATTAAGAAACATGTCCTGGCGGTTGTATCGTGGTTGCATACGAGGGGAGAGTGTATCCCTGGGTCTGTATTGGAAGTAAAAGAAAATGAAACATACATTGGGACAATGCAAGTGGGTGGTCAAAACTGGAAGTGGTTGAGCAGGGACCACGCTATTTGGTGTGGAGAGGAATAGGTGTGTAGTGTTATCGGCCCGCCTTCTGTATTGAATGCTATACGAATTTGTGCGGTTCCTGAAATCGAGGCTTTCCAAAAGAATAGTTTTGATTAATTTTGGTAGGAATATTACTTATCACCTGAATTATTTTTGTCGTCGTCTAGTTTTGTTGTTTTTTGATTGATTTTCTAGAGTTAGTATCCTGGCTGTGAATTGGCGGGACATAGTTTGTTTATATTGTAGCACTTAGCGTTTGCTGGGGGAAACGAAAAATAGAGGTTTCCTTTTGTTGAAAATCGGGGTTTCGTTGTTTCGGCCGCCCTAACTTTGCGGTGCCGATAATAGCAGCCGGAGCTGCCGGAAATTATATCAAAATTAAGTCGCAAGAACGTGGACTTGATGCAATGAAATTATTTGGTTTTTATGATTAATTTGAGGGAATCATTGAAGCTTGACTTTTATAATGTTGTTCATGTTATAACTATGTTTTTACGAAGTATTATATGGGGAAATCATCCGAGGGGAATATCTTAACGGAGCGTCAGCGAGATTCTTGTACTGTCGTTGATTGGTGCATTTGCCTTGTACATCAGTTTTATTTTTCTGTATTCTGGGGGAGGTTTTGCAGGCTTTGGCGGCCCTCCCTGCAAGCTTCTTACGGACCCCTAGGGAGCCGCGGCCCCTTGTTAAGAATCACTGATCTACAGTGATGAAGAATTTCCTAAAACCTTTCTAAATTTAAAATCGTTTGATAGTATTAGTGAATCTTTCAATTATTGCTTATAATAAAGCATTCAACAAAATAATTGAATATAACAATTATAAAACTACTACAATTATTAACAAGCTAGAGCTTAATAAAGAAAAATAATTGTTAAACAATCATAAATAACCAACTAACAAATAATAATAAAAAATTAACATTATCATTTTTATTCTAAAAATATTATTCAAGCTAAAACGTCATAGAATAAATGAAACACATATATGTAGTTCAATTGAATCGTTTTGCATTCATAATTTTGCTTTCCTAAACTACCTTAGATGATATACCCGCCTTTGGTTGAAAAGGTTTGCGAATAGCTTCACAAATCGACTCTGCAAACTTTTCAACCAAAGGCGGGTATATCATCCAGCCCACATCCATCCCCAAATTCCTTTAAGGCTGATATAACATTGTCTTCATGCATGACAGGAGGAATAATAGAAGTATTGTTGTTGCCTATTTGATCAGTGTATCCCATATTATCACAAGGGCTATAGACTGATTGTAAAAATATTGCAAACATGTCCGCTATCACTTTTGGATCCGAGGAGCTGATATTATTATAAGTCATATTGGAAGGATATCCCTCGATTTTCAGTTTGCTTCAATACTAGCAAGGTAGGACCTGTACTTAAAATTGAAATAAAAGTCAAATTCATCACTGCGTTTTAAAAACGTTAGCTTGTCGGTTTCCAATCGAGATTCATCATTTAAATATAGGCTTTACATTTTCTGTTAGCAAGTCATCGAACCACGGAGGATGAGTTTTTGGTGCTTTATTGTAAAAAGGCACATGGAGTTCATAGCTTTGGTGAATGAGGTTATAAAATTTATCAACATTTTCGTATGTATGTGAAGATAGCCCAAATTACATCCCCGAAAAATGCGATGGCAACACTAATTGTTGCTATCATGACATTTTTTTACTCTCAGCCCAAAAAATCTACACATATCATGACATTTTTGACTATCAATCAGCCCCGAAAAGTTCGACATTTTTACTCTCAGCCCAGACAATATTTACTGTCATGACATCGAAAACTATCACGGCACAAACTTTTTCGGGGCTCAGAGTAAAAATGTTGTTTTTTCATGATAATATGGAAACAGAAAAATTTTCGGGGCCAAGACAAAACAATTATATTAATTATTTACCAATCTCCGATTATGTTTTTAAGAAATTGTACGTGATTTATTTTATGATTGAACTAATAGCTTTAGTCTGGTGATTCAAAATAATTTTGAGATTATGTTAGAATTTTTCTATGGAATAAAGTTGCAATATAGTCCATCAAAATAACAGATATTAAATGGCCGGACTAGGATGTTACATCAAGTGAAAGAAGAACATTTAACGTATTTGAAATAATTTTTTGAGAATTTTTGTATGTTTAGTATTCGAGATATAGTCCATTGAGAATCAGAGAATACTTCTTCAAGGGGCTTATGTCTGGTGATGATGGAAGTTTTAAAGTAATTTCAGAGTTTTTTTCAGAATTTGCCTTTGCGGTTGAGGTGAGATATAGTCCTTCAAAGTCAGGAGCTATTCGTTGGTCGGGCTAGAATTTTTCTATGAGGTGGAGTTGAGATATAGTTTTTTCAATTTAGGATCTGTTTGTTTGTCTGGCTTGTTGCGAACGAATAGAAGAAAGTTAAAGGAAAAACGACTTGAATGGAAGAAAACATAATAATCTTAATTGGTTGCATAATTAATATTTCGAGTACAGTGTAACCTCCCAAAAGCGACCACTTCTGGGACTGTAAATTTTTGGTCATTTTACAGAGGTGGTCGGTATGAAGAAACTTCTCTGAATAGTGACCAAAATTATATTTCTGGAGTTTGGTCTTTTTATAGAAGTTTTGACAAATGATAAATAAAAGAAACGTATGTATGCACATTAGGGTGGTCCTTGTTTGTATTGGGCGGAAAATATGTAGAGGTACCTAACGGAGTATCCCCTGAAAATTTGAGGTAATGCTAAAATCTTAAACAGAAAAATATTGGGTCAATGAAAGATGGCTTAGAGGCTTTCAAACAAACAGAAAAATTATTAAAATAAGTTTCTCAGCCTAAATAAAAATTGTGATGAATAGAGGAAATAACTATCTTTCCAAAACGTCAAAGATATTAAAAATCGGTTAACAAATAATGACTTATTTATTGCCAATTTCCGAAACTAATAAAAACCCAAATAGAAAAAGGCTTTTTTTAGATCCTGATGATGTTATAAAAAACATAGTGTTTATGATGTCATTATCATTCGTCTCATTAGTTATTGTATTTAAATCTACCTACCGCATTAATTATGACCTGATTTGGCCAATATGTTTCATTGTATCATATACTATATAAACAAGAGAAATGCAAATTAATTTCAGTTTAAATCCAAATCTCTCGAGAAAAGGACACAAATTTGAAATTTTGAAAAACTAAATTTAGTTCGTTAAACAGTTTCATTAATCTTTTAAAGAAAGTGCTACTAAAGTTGACAATATGGAAGATAATCTACGGTCCACTACAGAAATTTATCTTCTTGGCCATGAGTACTGTCAAATTGTTGGTGCTAAGTTACCCTCAAAAAAGCAAGTGATGTATCTCTTTTTTACCATCACCGTACTGTAAAATTAACTTCGTGAAAGTGCACCTCTGACAATCCAGAAAGTATTTATTTTTTGGTCAAAAGCAGGAATTCCAGTGAAAAAGAAACAACATTCTATTGAAAATTGGAAAAATTGCATGATGAGTGGAAACATCTTCTAAAGTATAAAACTGAACCTTCAAAATTTTCTGTGAAAGAGAAAATGACTTTAATAGTAAACTGGATGATATTTTCGATATCGCATATACCGATTGTCCGCATGATGACCAGTGAAGACGACAAGCGATTCCTCTTGACGTAACGTAAGAAAGGGCGTCCCGGATATTTCACTGGAGCCAGAGAATCTGAAATTGAAAAAGAAAAGCGGAAATTGGAAGGTATGGAGGCAGAAACAAATCGTAAACGAAAATATCTTGTAGAAAAAAGTAAATCAATTCCAATAGACTCACAAGCATTATTTTCGTCATCGGAAAGAGATAGCGAAAGCATATCTGATAATGACATGAGTTTGGAAAATATCGATTTGCCCGTGCGGAGCGACGAAAGAGCCTCCTCTAGCTGCACATGTTTCAGTACTCCTTGAATATTGTCAGCTTTGGGTAAATGGAAGGTTACTGTTCGTGCAGCACTGCATCTAATCAGTTTCGTTGCCGAAAGTATTGGGCATTCTATTGATGAACTTGTTTTAAATCGAACAAAACTGATGCGTCATCGCGAAACAAACAGAGTAGAAATAGCAGCATCAGTTAAATCGATTTTCAAGTTTACATCAGGCGTACATTGGGATGGAAAGTTACTTCCGGAGTCATGGAATGGAGACCGTGGATCATTTCTCTGCTTACATTTAAAAAAAAAATATTTTTGGTCATATTAAAGGAGTTGATTTAATTCGCATAACCCCAAATACACTGGTCGCTAAACAGAATAGGGAGGTGGTTAAGTTAAAGAGAATTTATTTAGAACCGACCAAATGGCACAGTGGTTAAAGCTTTGGCGTTTGGATCGGGAGGTACCGGGTTCGAATCCCGATAGGGGCAGGATGCAAAGTGAAATTTCATCAACAGATTTCGATCTGTGGTGAAATGTAACACATCTATGACCCCCTGTCGGTGTGCAAAACCCATGGGCCGACCCATCTTCCATGCCGGTATAGGCTGGCATGGAGCTTGCAATGTGCAGATGGTCTTAAATCGGTCCTATAGCCGTACGTCCTCGAGTTGGCCGGAAGGCGTAAAGTAAGGACGTAAAAAGCATAACCGCGGAAGAGCAGGGTGAGCCTTGAGCCCCAAAACAGATCGCATAGTTACCAATAAAAAAAA
The DNA here is from genome assembly GCA_947310385.1 of Nephrotoma appendiculata. Lineage (NCBI taxonomy): Eukaryota > Metazoa > Arthropoda > Insecta > Diptera > Tipulidae > Nephrotoma > Nephrotoma appendiculata. Next base: position 131,537,622 of record OX371224.1, on the reverse strand, counting down.
ATAAAAAAAAAAAATAAAAAAAAAGAGAATTTTTAGAACAAATTTGTATGGTTCAAGTGTTGGGACTTTAGAAAAGTGGTCTATTTAAGGAGGTGGTCACATTGGGAGGTTTCACTGTATTCTCTAACATTCTAGATCTTTGACAGAATTGCATGTAAATATTATTTTATCAGAACATTCCACATTATTTAATATAGTTGTTGTGATAATGTCTAAATTTATATAGTTGTTGTGATAATTTGTAAATTTAAAAAGTTTGAAAGGCATTGTGTCAAATAATATTCTAGGATTACTGAAAAAAATATATTGCAACAATACAAAAATCAGGAATCAATTAATTAAGGAATCAATTATTCTGAACAAAAACTAATTTCAAAATTTATAATCTAAAATAAAATAATCATGTATATACTACAAATCTAAAATCGCTCAACTATCAAACTCGATAATTCGATAATTAAAATGTCCGAAAGAGTGCCGAGGTCCAGAAAATCAAAAAGCCGTTCAAAACTATAGATTCGTTTAATTAGAATGTCCGAAAGAGTGCCGAGGTCCAAAAAATCAAAAAGCCCCTTTTTCCAAGATTTTTCTAAAATATTCACTGAATTAATATTAACGAAAGAAATGCGAGCACAACAAATTCTGTGAATAATTTTTACAATCCTTCCTTTGCAGAAAAATTTATTAAAAAATATTTGACGTACGTACCACTTTGGTCACAAATTATTTAAACGAAGGGAGACTCAGCAACAGCCATATTGAAAATTATTTTTCGATTATTAAAAGGCGTTGTCGGGGAGCTCCGCATTTAGGAAAATTACCTACCAAATGTCTACGCTTTTTAAAAGAAATTAGAATTAGAAGTAAAATTATTTTTGAAAAATTTCATTCTGAAATTCCTAAACGGTCAGTCAAAAATTTGTCATTAAATCTCAAAACAAAGGATAATGTATTAAGCATATTAAACAAGACCGAAATTTGGAGGAAGAAAAGTAATCCTGAAAGAGAAAAACATAATTATTTTAATTTCACAAATATTAAGGAATTTAACGAAAAATCCGAAGATGAACAAAACGATTTTGCCACAAAACTGCAAATTAAACATTTTGAGAATAAAAAAAAAAAAATAGAACAAAAAAGCCACATTGCAACAGCACCAGGAAACACTCGTTTGCTGTGTAATGGCAATTTAATAGATACCTCATTTTATAAAAATACTTGCGCCTTTGATGCAACTATTCAATGTATTGTCAACATAAAATTAACACATAATGATTTATTTCAAGAAGCGGAATGTCCTATTACTAAGGTCGTAACTGCATTGTACGAGGGCAATGCAAATCTTGCAGAAAATTTACGTTACGATGCATTATTTTCTATAAAAAAAAATCTAAATTACGATTTTGGTTTAGAAAGTAATTGCGAATGTAATGTTACCCAAATAACAGATTTCTTTTTTAAAAAGGACCCTTCTTGCATCGCGAAATTTTTCTACGACATTTGCAGGAAGTCGACTGTGGAAAATAGACCTTACATTTCCATAGATATTGTAAAACTGGAAAAAATTGGCATTCAAAATCTAGAAAAAAGTTTTTCAGCGATTCCTCAAAAAAGATGTTGCGGTTTAAATTTATTATCGCCAAATACCCAAAGTCAATACGCAATAATTAATACTGAGTATCTTAACAGCCAAACACAAAAATCCATGGCCTTGCAGCATATTCCACAAACAATAAAAATTGAAAACAAGGTATTAAAAATTAATTCCATAATCAGTTATCAACCAAATCACTACACTGCCTATTGTAAAGAAAATGATTACTGGGAAGAATTTGATGACCTTAAAGAAAATGTGGACCAAACCAGAAATTCCTCAAAATGTGTAACTCCTCATTTCCTTTGTTACACTATGTGTAATTAAGACGAAATGTCTCCTAAATAAAATTGCATTATTTTCATAGCTGGCCTACTCATTGAAATAAACATTATTCGAAACAATAAGTGAATCTTACAAAAAACTATCATATCATAAACACCACCTTAGAACCAAAACTAAATAGAATGTTAAAAAATACTCGAAATATTAATTATGCAACCAATTAAGATTATTATTTTTTTCTTCCATTCAAGTCGTTTTTCCATTAACTTTCTTCTATTCCTTCGCAACAAGCCAGACAAACAAAGAGATCCTAAATTGAAAAAACTATATCTCAACTCCACCTCATAGAAAAATTCTAGCCCGACCAACGAATAGCTCCTGACTTTGAAGGACTATATCTCAACTCAACCGCAAAGGCAAATTCTGAAAAAAACTGTGAAATTACTTTTAAACTTCCATCATCACCAGACATAAGCCCCCTAGTCCCACCAACGAATATTTGCTGAGTTTGAAGAAGTATTCTCTGATTCTCAATGGACTATATCTCGAATACTAAACTTACAAAAATTCTCAAAAAATTATTGCAAATACGAGTACGTTAAATGTTGCTCTTTCACCCGATGTAACCCACTAGACCGGCCAACGAATATTTTCTGAGTTCAATTGACTATTTCTCGAATACTCAACATGCAAAAATATTGCATTTTGGTGAAGGAGGAATATTTAAAGTAATTTTTTATTTTCGCTGTCAGTATATTTTTTGGATGATAGAATTGTTGTTTCTTATTTATTTACGCGTTTTATAACTTTTTATTGTTTTTATTAGACTCTTAACATTTTTATTTATTATTTAGTTGTTATTCAGAAATATTTATACCCGAATTTACATTTACTGGTATATAGTTGTTAATTAAATGTCATAATAGTATACATACACATGTATAGTATTGCCATAAGCAACTTTTTCGATTTTCGGGGATAGAAATTTGGGCTATCTTCACAGAGGTCATTATCGTTCACATTGTCAACATTTAAAATTAGATCCCAATTTGCTACTTCTGTATTTCATTCTTGGAAGGTGCTCAGATTTCTTCTGGTTACAGTAGTTTGTATCAAATACAATGTCCAAAGGTTTGTGATTGGTATCGTCTACAACAAAAGGATTCACTGATTCAGTTACAATGAAAGCATCCTCCTCAGTGGTGAAGACCAGATCCAGAAACCTATCGATGTTATTTGCAATCACATTAATTTGGTTGAGGTTAAAAACAAGCATGGTATCGACGAATAGGGACTCTGCATCGCTATTGATATTACATGGAAGAATGCAGTTAAACTCCATGTCATGGTTCCAGGTGATATTTGGTAGGTTAAAGTTGCCCAGTACAAGAACTTGATCCGATGAATTAGATGTTTTCAGGACTTCATAAATCACATCGACGCAGCTGGCATAGCAGTCGTAATTTGACCGAGGCGGTATATACACTGTATATGTAAATAGATATCGTTTGCCTATTTTGATCTTCGCTCAAATCTGCTCAAGTCTTGATGGACACAAAATAATTCTGCCCAAAGTATTCTGTACTATGAATAAACCTGAGTTGAGACTACTTTCCCCGGCTTTTGATGCCATTTTATTAGCATTCTGATAATTTGGTGACGTTAATCCTTGTGCTTCATGGTAAGGTAAGCTGGCCCATTAATAAGCACTTATTTGCTTTGGCAGGGATGATATATCAGCTGGTAATTTGAGGAATCCCATTGACAGCTCTACAGGGTTTTTGGTACTAATAGCAGGATAATATTCTTTTAGTGCTAATATAATATCAACAGGACATCTAAATGTAATATTTAGCTGATCTGAATCCGTAATAAATTTATTACCGTCGTAAAATTGAATATTAACATGGTGCAATCCGTCAATGTATGGAATTTGATTGTTATCCACCAAGAAGATATATTTTGGAACATTTACTGAGCATGAGTCATAACGTCGGGTTCCATTAATTAGGTATGAAGCAATCGTTTTATAGTTAAGTTCAATTTTGTTGAAATTCATCTTCTCCTTAATACAACGAGTGGCAACTCTAGATTTGAGATCAGCAAGATCTTCCTTAGTAGCACATAAGATTAGATCAAAGCCAAGTTTGTGATTGTTTATGATCCATGTAGTTTTTTCACAGCCTGGAACACGCTGGACACCAATAACGATAGGGCGCATGATGTTGTAAATTTGAATATGTCAGGAGATCGAGCAAGTGCCAGCGGAGCACAAAATATATCTTTGAGATGCCAAAAAAAGAGTTTGTGGACTCACAATATTTAACTAGGTGATCGCCATCAAATCGAAACTGGTGAATAATTGTAGGATCCTCAAGAAATTTGTTGGTTAGATTGTTAAATATGAAGATGTGCAGTGATAATAAAAATGAGGCGGCGAACGGCATCAAATGGATGTATTTGCTGTAGAAGTGTTGGAGGTGACTTTTAATGATACTGTCAGAACAAATCGACGCACAAATTGTGACAGAAGAAGATGGTAAATAATTCCCCTTACTATCCAAGTGGTAATTTGAGGTTCGGCATAATCAAATGATTGAGGAGGAATCTGTTTAATGAAATCCTATCCATTTATAAAATCCTCATGATACACCCAGAAAAAAAACCGTTTTAAATTCAATAACTTTGACTTATTGAATCGCATTTTTCGAAAATCACCAATAAAATTGTTTAATGAATAACTTAGTTTTAAGTTTTACAAAAACATGTATTCTATCAATAAAATAAAATAGTTTTACTAATAAATAGACTTATTGTAATGACAATGTATTAGTTATCAATTCTAAACTTACTAAATTTATTGATCGGACAATGTTCGTTGTTAAAATAAACATTAGGACTTGGTTAAATTATTAATTCAATAAATAAAGTTATTACATTTACAACGTGACCGTTCTCTTTAGAGTCACTATAGTTACATACATAGTCGCCATTGTCAATCCCTTACCCCTTATTTATCGCGTAGCAAATCATTAAAATTCGCTAAAGCATTGTACTTATATTTAATATGTAAGTTCAAATTTTTTTCAATATTTTTGTAGTTTGATCACTGCAGTCTGATGAGACGACCGAATTTTTAATGTAAAGAATTCAGTGTTTCCATTAGTGCGAAACCAAGATTCTATTGCTCGGTTTCGCACTAATTCAAACATTGAATTCTAGAGAGTCGTGTTACTGATATTGCAGCACTAACTTGGTGGTAAACTCCATCCACCAAGTTTCTTTTTTAGCAAGACTATAGTTTCTACACGGGCCTCGCACCTTCTATGGGTAAATGCCCCCATTCAAGATGATCTTGAACCTATATATATATTTATTCAAAATACGTTCCAACGTTTGGGTAACCTCACCTCAACCTCACCCTATCAGGGTAGGTACCATCACCTCCCATATTATCCAGAATATCTCTTTGTACTAATTAATAATTTAATTTTTTGGAATCTATCTATATAAAAATGGATGTTTGTATATTTATATATTTATATATATGTTACCGTTTCACTCCAACACCGTTCAACCAATCACTATGAAAATTGGTATGTGTATGTATTTTTGTGTGGAGAAGGTTTTTGTGTTATTTTCTTTATTGTGCCTCCCCGCCAGGTGGCGCTGCAGCATATCAACTTCCGCACCGTTCAACCAATTGTCATGAAATTTTCACCATGCATTAGTTGCATGTCCAGAACCAACCTTACGATATTTTCGAAAGGGCTGGACCCCGGGGTCTAGGGCTGCGGTACAAAATTTTTCGACAATTTCACGTTTTTTTAAATTTGTTCACGGGAATGAGTTGAGAATATGAAATTAGAGAGTGCTCAAATTCAATCGAGGGGTTAGCCCCTGAATCAAGAATTAATTTTTACATAGATATATAATTTACTGTTTGTTCCAAATTTTCGTCTAAGCCGCTCAACCAATCGTCATGAAATTTTCACCATGTGTAAGTTGCATGTCCAGAAACAACCTTACGATATTTTTGAAGGGGCTCGACCCCGGTGTCTGAAGGCTGCGGTACAAATTTTTTCTAAGATTTCAATTTTTATATTTTTTTTTACGGAAATGAGTTTAGGAATGGAGTTATATAAAATTAGTGACATTCTCAAATCCGAGGGATCCAAAATCCTCTCTGGCCATCCGCCTCTGGATCAAAAATTAATTTTACATAGATACACAATTATCTGTTTGTCTCGAATGAGCGTCCAGTTTCTCAACCGATAATCATGAAATTTTCACCATGCATAAATTGCATATACAGAACAAACCTTACGATATTTTTGAAGGAGCTAGACCCCATGGTCTAGAAGCCTCGATACAATTGTTTCTAAAATTTTGATTTTTTTTAAATTTATTCACAGGAATGAATTTAAAGCGGTTAATCAAGGGTCTGAATCAAGGGGACCCTTCCTACAAATTTCCACGCCATTCATCTAATTTTGCAAAGGGAAATGCAATAAGAGGGGATCAAACAATACATCTCCATGTAATCGTCAGCAATTATGGAGTCGCCTCAGTTAACAAAAGAGAACGCTGTTGACTATGAAATATTATACGAAACAAATTGCGCTATTAATCAATTGAATCGATCCATATAAGTTATAATGATTATCCATTTTTTTAATGTCTAACTCAGACACAAACAAAGAATTATTTTTAACTGTTATACCTTTTTTCAGTTCAGATAGTTGTAAAAAAACTGATAATGGAGTAGTCCGAAATCGATATTCCAAACATTAAAACAAACCATTGTCACAATAAGAAAATAATTTTTTTTTTTCAATTAAAAAAAACATAAAAGTTAAAAACACATAATTCTTTGTTTTTGAATTATACAATCCGCCGAAATTTATTGATAGACTCAAACAGATTAATTTGAATAAATTAATATTTTCATTTTAAATTAAATATTTGAATAAACTGGTTTTGTAATTCATGGGTTTTATACGAAACGTCACGTTTTGCAACAGGAAATGCTAAAACATGGACATTACAAATCAGGATATCACAAAACAGTACTTATTATACTAAAGAATGAGATTTGTATTGACATAATATGTGCAACGGTTAAGTGAAGGAACATTTTAATTTAACTAAACAAATTTAATTAATATAATTATTTCAATTAACGCAATTAATCTAATTAACTTAATTAAGCAAATTTATTTTAATAATTTAAATTTAAGTTAATCTTTCAAATAATAATAATTATTAATAATAATTTAAATAAATTTAAATAAAATTTCAAATCTCTACGTCATGCATACTAACGATCCACTATTGTGCACTGTACTGTTTTGTCAAGTCCAGTTTTAATCGGTCCTGCTCCGTATCATGTACTTTAATGTACTATGCACGATTTGGACTTATGTACTATTTAACCGGTTTTGCAATGTGACATAGTGCGCGGCTTCGAAATTCTATATAATTTTAGAAATAATTCACATTCTATTGTAGTCCATTAATGCCACCGTTCCAATCCCCAGTAGTTTACGATATAAATAATCAAGGTTTATTAAATGATCAATTTAGAGGGGAAAAACTTTTAAAATTTAAAAAAGTACATCTTCTACAAGAAATATCCTTTGCTACAAAATATTGTTGTTCGTGTAAAATTGATTTATTTTGAAAAAATATCTTTTGTTTTCCTTGATGTCATTTTCAAACACAGTTCGCAGTGAAACGTATCGAAGTCGTCATATTTTTAATAGTTTAGTGTAAATCAATTTGTGTTCATCCGAATGCCCGTTATTCCCAATTACTTAGTTATATTGGAATAAAATAATTGTTGGTGACTATTTTTCAGGTATTAAATATTGTTTCAAGTGAATATACATTCTTTTATTATTCTGATTTATGTTTACATACAATACATTTTCAAATAGGAACTATTTGAAATGCCACGAAAAACAAAATCAAACATTGGAAGGTCAACTAAAATTGCGCGGCGAATGTCAGTTCGTAGAGTTACTGAAACTTCTGAAAACCGAGAGACACGCTTAGAAACTAATCGGATCAAAGCCTCTACTTCACGAGCGGCTGAAACATCACAACAGCACGATGCACGAGTAGCAGATCTTCGAGCAAGAGCCTCTACTTCAAGAGCGGCTGAAACATCACAACAGCACGATGCTCGAGTTGCAGATCTTCGAGCAAGAGCCTCTACTACAAGAGCGGCTGAAACATCACAACAGCACGATGCACGAGTTGCAGATCTTCGAGCAAGAGCGTCTACTTCAAGAGCTGTTGAAACACCTGAAGAGCGAACCACACGAAATAAAGCTCAACGCTCACGGCAGGCTCTGTTAAGAATTAGAGTCAATCTTAGGAATGCGGCATTTAATTACGATAAATACTACGATTATGGAATGCATCGTGATGTTGTTATTGGTCCAATGGCTACATTGTGCTTACATTGTCGCGCTTTAAAATTTTTGAAAGAAACACCTGGTATGTGCTGCTCCAATGGTAAAGTCAATTTGCCACAACTGACTGAACCACCAGAGCCACTTCTTACTTATGTGGCTGGAGCTACTCGGGAGTCCAAACACTTTCTAAAGCATATTCAGAAATATAACTCATGTTTTCAAATGACATCATTTGGAGCGACAAATATTGTGAGATATGATAATTTTATGCCCACATTCAAAGTCCAAGGACAAGTGTATCATTAGATTGGTTCACTTCTTCCAGTACCCGAACAAGATCCACAATTTTTGCAAATTTATTTTATGAACAACGTGGAGAAAGAGATAAATCGACGATGCACATTCAGTATAGCAACAGATCGAGAAATTATTGCTGAACTACGATCACTATTCCACGAGCACAACTGTTTGGTCAGAGATTTTAAATCCGCTTTAGAGGATGTGAGATCTGATGACTTGAAAGTCATTATCAGAGCAGATAAAACGCCATCAAATGAGCAAGAAAGACGCTTCAATGCTCCAATGGCTCACGAAGTAGCAGCTGTAATTGTTGGAACAGAAATTACCCGGCGAAATATTGTTATTAGCAAACGAGATCAAACAACGTGTTTCTGAAACACATCGGTCATACGACGCACTGCAATATCCAATACTGTTTCCACGAGGAGAAGACGGATATCATCTTAAATTGTATCAAACTAATCCCACTACAGGTGCTGTAACATAAAAAAAAGTTAGCTGTATGGATTTTTATGCATACCGTGTCATGATTCGAGCTGAACAGTTCAACCATATTCTGAAATGTCGTCAACTTTTTCAGCAATTCATTGTTGATATGTACGCTAAAGTTGAAAGCGAACAATTAAATTACATTCGTTACAATCAATCGAAACTTCGAGCTGAAGAGTATATTCATTTACGAGATACAAATGCAAATGATAAAGAAGCTGGTGATATTGGGCAAAGGGTTATACTTCCAGCTTCGTACACTGGAAGTCCAAGACACATGCATGAATATGCTCAGGATGCTTTGACGTACGTTCGCAAATATATATTATTTGAAATTATCAAGAAGAACATGATTCATTGACCATGTGGGCTACATAACCCACATTCGCCCTGCATGAAAGACGGAAAATGTACCAAAAATTATCCACGTCTGCTTTTGAAGGAAACACAAACGTGTGGCAATGGTTATCCGCTGTACAGACGACGAAAACCAGTTGATGGTGGACACACAACAACTGTCAAACTCAATAATGTTGATATTGAAACTGAAAATCAATGGATTGATGCCCTATTCTCCTATACTTTTAAAGTCATTCAAGGCGCATATCAACATAGAGGTCTGCAATTCAGTTAAGTCGATTAAATACATATGTAAATACGTAAATAAAGGCAGTGAAATGGCAGTTTTTGGAATTGCGAATTCCAATGCACCTGTTAATAAAGTCGAACAATTTCAAATGGGACGTTATATTAGTAGTAATGAAGCTATATCGCGAATTTTTGGTTTTGATATCCATGAACGCTTTCCTGCTGTTATGCATCTCAGTGTTCACTTAGAAAACGGTCAACGAGTCTATTTCACGGAAGAGAACGCCCTGCAAAGAGCTGTAGATCCACCAAACACAACGTTGACAGCATTTTTTCAACTGTGTGCAACTAATGAATTTGCGGAAACATTGCTATATCATAAAGTCCCGTAGTATTATACATGGAATCAATCAACGAAGAAATTGGGGAGCAGAAAACGGGGTGCAAAACATTCTTCATTGGCTGGCATATTTTCTACTAGCACATTGGGACGAGTATATACTGTTCACCCGAATAATAATGAATGCTACTATTTACGAATGCTGCTTCACGTGATCAAAGGACCAACATCGTTTCAAGCAATGAAAACCATCGATGGTCACGTGTGTCAGACATATAGAGAAGCATGTTTCAAACTTGGTATGCTTGAAAATGATCAACATTGGGACAACGCATTGACAGAAGCATCTGAAACACGTCATGCTCACCAAATACGACCTCTGTTCGCCATCATTTTGACAACCTGTGCGCCTTCTGATCCGAAAGATTTATGGGAAAAGCATAAAGAGAGTATGAGCGCAGATATATTTCTTCGAGCTCGCAGAGAAAATCCTAACCTGGATATGCAGTATGCAGAAGACATGTTCAATGAATCGCTGATATTACTTGAAGATATGTGTATGTCAATTAACAAAAAAAGCCTTAATCAGGTGGCTCTATTTTCTCCAGAACGTGATAGAGACAATGTTATCGATATAGACCTATTAAGAGAAAAACAATACGACGTCAACGCATTACAAATTTATGTTGAAGCTCAGATAAGGCTCTTAACAAATGATCAACGACTTGCGTATGACATAGTTATGGAGCATGTATGGAGCGGAAATGGTGGACTTCTATTTCTTGATGCACCAAGAGGCACAGGAAAAACTTTTTCGCTCAATCTGATACTCGCAGAAATTCGAATGAAGGGTGAAATTGCTTTGGCTGTAGCATCATCGGGGATTGCAGCAACGCTACTTTGCTCTCGAGCTGCCATTGAATCTAAATATAGCTAAAAGTCCTATTTGTAACATTACAAAAACATGAATGGCAACTGTATTGAAAACATGTCAATTCATTATTTGGGATGAATGTACCATGGCTCATAAAAAAGGACTTGAAGCACTTGATCGTACTCTGCAGGATTTTCGAAACAATCAACGCCCAATGGGCGGAGCTGTGATACTGCTCGTCGGTGATTTCCGTCAAACTTTGCCCGTTATTCCAAGATCAACACCAGCAGACGAACTAAACGCGTGCCTAAAGTATTCATTCCTTTGGAGGCACGTGAAAAAAATTACACTGTCGACTAACATGCGTGTACATTTGCTTAGAGATGATTCTGCACAAATATTTTCCAAGCAGCTTTTAGACATGGACGACGGTAAACTTCCGATTGATCATTCAACACAGGAAATATCATTTCCACATGACTTCTGTCAACTTCAGTCATCAATAGAAGATCTTGAAATGGTTTTCCCGAACATAACTAATAACTTCAGAAATCATGATTGGCTCTGTGAGCGTACTATCTTAGCTCCGAAGAACGAAGACGTTAATCGAATCAATGATAGGATTCAATTAAAAATTCCTGGAGCAGTGACGGAATACAAATCTATTGATACAGTTATAGAAGAGAATGATGCTGTTAATTATCCAGTCGAATTTCTAAATTCATTGGAGCTATCGAGGATACCACCGCACAAACTGGTGTTGAAAACTGGATCACCAATACTACTTCTTCGGAACCTGAACACACCAAAGTTATGTAACGGAACCAGACTTTCCATTAAGAAAATGATGCCAAATGCGATTGAAGCAACAATGATTAATGGCAAATGTAAAGGAGAAGACGTGCTGATTCCACGCATTCCAATGATCCCTACTGGTTTGCCCTTTACATTCAAGCGCTTACAATTTCCTGTGCGCCTTGCTGTCGCGATGACAATCAACAAAGCTCAAGGGCAGTCACTGCGCGTTGCCTGATTAAATTTAGCGAATCCCTGTTTTTATCATGGTCAACTATATGTTGCTTGCTCCAGATTAGGAACTCGAAAAAATTTGTACATCTATACTCCAAATCATAAAACCAAAAATGTTGTTTATCCACTTGCGTTACGCTAGATGTGTTAATTTGAATTGTTTTAAGTTACTTATATAAAATAAAAATTCAATTGATTATTAAAAATACTACTAAAATTCAATTTATTCATTTACAAGCTGTTATAATACAGACTGGCAGGACAACGTCTGCCGGGTTCAGCTAGTAATAACTAAAGAACGTCCAATTTAAAACGTCAAGTTATTGAACGGAACTAAATACTTATTGATATAACAATTATTGTGTCGATTTAAAGGTAGTAAAATCAATAACTATAAAATTGTTACGGCGGCAATAACTTCGTTTATTGGTCAGAAACAACCTATGTTTTTTATTGACTTTGCATATGAAAATTTTTATTTCAACAACTTTTTTCTCTGAGTGTAGATACTTTTGCCACCCTTTTTTGGAAGTAACTTGGACTTTATACATTTAAGGAATGATTTGTTCGCTGATTGTGTTGATGCAGTTTCCTCCTCAGCCTGAGTTTAAACATGATAAGGTTTACTATTGCTGCTGTTCTGGTAACTCTACTAACTGATTTATATATTGTTTGGTGCATGAAAAATACAATAAACCACCATTAACATCACAAAGTATGCATCAATTAATTTAGTAGAGGTTACTGATTGTGTTTAAAATGATGATTTATCCGCAGTATGGGCAATAGTATAGAATACACCATTTTTGCCGAAGGTGGTGATTTTTTTTCTGATCTTTACTAGCAGTCAAGTGGTTTTTCTGGTTGGCCCCGTAAAGCGAAAATCATTACTTTTCCGACCAAATTTATATATGGTGGAATGCCAAATGCCAATGCCAAAAGTGTAATGAAAGGTTGTTCACAAGGTGCAATCATGACCCCGCACCTGTGGAATATAGTTTCCATGATGTCCAAAAAGTATCATTTGCGGACGACAAGGTCATGCCCCGACAATTCTAGAATAAGCATTCAGATGAAAGCGCACAACGCTATAGAACAGATGGTTAATTGGTGCAAAGCAACAAGATGAAAAGATTAGCTAAGAAAGGTAGGATTTGAAACAAAATACCTTGATTCCTAAGCAATTGTTACATACATTAGGAACAACAACAAGTTTTATAACGAGGGTAACCAAGATAGATAAATAATCTCTAAATTAGTTGTAATATTAAATAAAATAAACAGGTGGTTAATGGTACTCTTTATACACACTTACTTTAAACAGTCATCCGGCAAATTCACTGAACTTTTTTTCAATAAGGACGCTCGAAATTTGTTACGTTATAGCGGTCGAGTTGTTAAATCAAGTGCGTGAGAGTTTAGAGGAAAACGCGAAGCGTCAATTTCTCATCATTCACTAGAACTTGCCCTTTCTGCTACTTTGACTTAGTGAAATGTGACCTAAACTAGATGATACGGATACAGACGACATGTGTGGTTCCAACAGCATTGCGCTATACGTGCCACACAGTGCATGTCACCAGCATGGTTATGATGTGCCGTGTCAACTTGAATCGAGCTATTTTGGAGGAATCGATATGGAATGTGAAAAACGGTAGCCATAAAAATATTTCATCATGCGATAGTAATATACCTTCGATATAGTTACCAACTCAACTATTTCTTGAAAATGTTGAATCACTAGCAAACTGAATATGTAACTTTCCCGCATATATCGGATAATTAGAAAATCATATGGTTTGAAAAGCTATTTCTTTTATATACGAATTTTATGATTATTATTTTTATATGATAAATACCTATTACCTACCTACACATAGATATAGGAGGGTACTGTATATGTTAGTACAATTTTATGTATAGAGAGATACATAACACATATCTTTATACACATCCATAATAGAATCTGAGATTTTATTTGAAGCAAAAATGTAAAATGAAATAAAATCAGTAAAAGTTTATCTATTCTGATGAAATCATCAGACATACTCGTAAAATGTACATAACAACAACCATTTCACAACACACATGCACACAGCCAATTGAAGAAAATCAAACTGGAATAATTGTGTTAAGCAAGTGAAAGTTGATTATAATTTTGTATTCTCTTTTTAAACTCGCAAAGTTTGAGAAAATTGTAAGATAATACCTGCGGTTAGTTTTTGATTCTAGCAATATTCTTACGCTGCACATTTCATACACCAAATAGTTTTGTGAGCAACAAGCATTAAATAAAAAAAATATTTGGTTTTATAAATTTTCACGATCCTGGACTTAAGAAATTGGGTATCACCTCCAACTAACTAAATAACATAAAAATTGAACTTAATGTGTGTAGGTATACGGTATAAGCATATCGTCTCAATATAACCAATTTATAAAGAAACACTTAACACATTTAAATATTTATTCTTCTACATCTCTTCCTTCATTCAATTATAACAATTTCTTAAAGTTATTTTTCATGAAATGCGGTTTATACGTTAGAAATAAACAGAAAGCGCTTTCTTTTTCGCTTTCAATGTATACGTTATTAAATTAAGTACAACTGGTTTTCTCTTCTAGTATATTTTTACTATAGTTAAAGGTGTATTTTTATACTATATATAGTGGTTTTCTAATCATCAACAGTAATAAATAATAATCACTAAATACCAATCTTATACATGATCCCCTCTAAATTTGATTAATTGCTAAACGCTCAATCAACATTTCAGCTTGATAGTAGAGAGTGAAGAATTTAATTGCATTTACCACTGGGTTTGGTCTGTGTGTGATGACCCGTAGTAGGTTTTAAAAAAATAAATACTGGAAGAATTCACTGAGAATGCATAAACCATCCATCTGATGTTCTTGGCTGTTTTGACTTAATTTGACCAAATACTTAACGGTTCAAAATTCAAAAGAACTTCTCAAAATAGTACTGAAACTACAAAGTCATACGCTCTTTAAATGTCAAACTTATTAACATAAATTTGATGGTAGAGTAAGTATGGCGGAAGGAGAGGGTGCTTTCTTTGAATGATTTGAGTATGCGGTCAAACCTAATTAAGATTCCTAGCTTACACCGGGCCCATCTGCATATTTTTTAACACATAAGAAGATGAAGGGATATGATGACAGATATGATAGTGAAGTTTGTGCTAAAAAAAATTATTAAAAAATTACACTGTTAAATTTATTATTTTTCCTCCGTGTGTGCGAATATACAAAAAAACGTTTAGACGGAATACTCTGGCAACAATTGTTGCGAGAAACTAATAATATAATAAATCATTTCAACACAAAAATGCCAAAATGGTCGGTCCCTGGGGTCGGCCATATGAATAACAAGCATTAACTGCAACAGTTGTTGCACGAAACTTCAATGGAAAATTTTGATCTACAGAAGTCAAAAGTCCCATATATAGACATGTTCTTTAATTCAAAAATGCCAAATGGTCGGTCCCTGGGGTCGGCCATATGAATAACAAGCATTAACTGCAACAGTTGTTGCATGAAACTTCAATGGAAAATTTTGTTCTACAGAAGTCAAAAGTCCCATATAGAGACATGGTTTTTTATGATGGGCTTGGTATGTTCTTTAACACAAAAACGCCAAATGGTCGGTCCCTGGGGTCGGCCATATGAATAACAAGCATTAACTGCAACAGTTGTTGCACGAAACTTCAATGGAAAATTTTGTTCTACAGAAGTCAAAACTCCCATATATAGACATGTTCTTTAATACAAAAATGCCAAATGGTCGGTCCCTGGGGTCGGCCATATGAATAACAAGCATTAACTGCAACAGTTGTTGCACGAAACTTCAATGGAAAATTTTGTTCTACAGAAGTCAAAAGTCCCATATATAGACATGGTTTTTTATGATGGGCTTGGTATGTTCTTTAACACAAAAACGCCAAATGGTCGGTCCCTGGGGTCGGCCATATGAATAACAAGCATTAACTGCAACAGTTGTTGCACGAAACTTCAATGGAAAATTTTGTTCTACAGAAGTCAAAAGTCCCATATATAGACATGTTATTTAATACAAAAATGCCAAATGGTCGGTCCCTGGGGTCGGCCATATGAATAACAAGCATTAACTGCAACAGTTGTTGCACGAAACTTCAATGGAAAATTTTGTTCTACAGAAGTCAAAAGTCCCATATATAGACATGTTCTTTAATACAAAAATGCCAAATGGTCGGTCCCTGGGGTCGGCCATATGAATAACAAGCATTAACTGCAACAGTAGTTGTATGAAACTTCAATGGAAAATTTTGTTCTACAGAAGTCAAAAGTCCCATATATAGACATGTTCTTTAATACAAAAATGCCAAATGGTCGGTCCCTGGGGTCGGCCATATGAATAACAAGCATTAACTGCAACAGTTGTTGCACGAAACTTCAATGGAAAATTTTGTTCTACAGAAGTCAAAAGTCCCATATATAGACATGGTTTTTTATGATGGGCTTGGTATGTTCTTTAACACAAAAACGCCAAATGGTCGGTCCCTGGGGTCAGCCATATGAATAACAAGCATTAACTGCAACAGTTGTTGCATGAAACTTCAATGGAAAATTTTGTTCTACAGAAGTCAAAAGTCCCATATATAGACATGTTCTTTAATACAAAAATGCCAAATGGTCGGTCCCTGGGGTCGGCCATATGAATAACAAGCATTAACTGCAACAGTTGTTGCACGAAACTTCAATGGAAAATTTTGTTCTACAGAAGTCAAAAGTCCCATGTAGAGACATGGTTTTTTATGATGGGCTTGGTATGTTCTTTAACACAAAAACGCCAAATGGTCGGTCCCTGGGGTCGGCCATATGAATAACAAGCATTAACTGTAACAGTTGTTGCACGAAACTTCAATGGAAATTTTGTTCTACAGAAGTCAAAAGTCCCATATAGAGATATGTTCTTTAATACAAAAATGCCAAATGGTCAGTCCCTGGGGTCGGCCATATGAATAACAAGCATTAACTGCAACAGTAGTTGCATGAAACTTCAATGGAAAATTTTGTTCTACAGAAGTCAAAAGTCCCATATATAGACATGTTCTTTAATACAAAAATGCCAAATGGTCGGTCCCTGGGGTCGGCCATATGAATAACAAGCATTAACTGCAACAGTTGTTGCACGAAACTTCAATGGAAAATTTTGTTCTACAGAAGTCAAAAGTCCCATATATAGACATGTTCTTTAATACAAAAATGCCAAATGGTCGGTCCCTGGGGTCGGCCATATGAATAAAAAGCATTAACTGCAACAGTTGTTGCACGAAACTTCAATGGAAAATTTTGTTCTACAGAAGTCAAAAGTCCCATATATAGACATGTTCTTTAATACAAAAATGCCAAATGGTCGGTCCCTGGGGTCGGCCATATGAATAACAAGCATTAACTGCAACAGTTGTTGCACGAAACTTCAATGGAAAATTTTGTTCTACAGAAGTCAAAAGTCCCATATATAGACATGGTTTTTTATGATGGGCTTGGTATGTTCTTTAACACAAAAACGCCAAATGGTCGGTCCCTGGGGTCGGCCATATGAATAACAAGCATTAACTGCAACAGTTGTTGCACGAAACTTCAATGGAAAATTTTGTTCTACAGAAGTCAAAAGTCCCATATATAGACATGTTATTTAACACAAAAACGCCAAATGGTCGGTCCCTGGGGTCGGCCATATGAATAACAAGCATTAACTGCAACAGTTGTTGCACGAAACTTCAATGGAAAATTTTGTTCTACAGAAGTCAAAAGTCCCATATATAGACATGTTCTTTAATAAAAAAATGCCAAATGGTCGGTCCCTGGGGTCGGCCATATGAATAACAAGCATTAACTGCAACAGTTGTTACATGAAACTTCAATGGAAAATTTTGTTCTACAGAAGTGAAAAGTCCCATATAGAGACATGGTTTTTTATGATGGGCTTGGTATGTTCTTTAATACAAAAATGCCAAATGGTCGGTCGCTGGGGTCGGCCATATGAATAACAAGCATTAACTGCAACAGTTGTTGCACGAAACTTCAATGGAAAATTTTGTTCTACAGAAGTCAAAAGTCCCATATATAGACATGTTCTTTAATACAAAAATGCCAAATGGTCGGTCCCTGGGGTCGGCCATATGAATAACAAGCATTAACTGCAACAGTTGTTGCACGAAACTTCAATGGAAAATTTTGTTCTACAGAAGTCAAAAGTCCCATATATAGACATGTTCTTTAATACAAAAATGCCAAATGGTCGGTCCCTGGGGTCGGCCATATGAATAACAAGCATTAACTGCAACAGTTGTTGCACGAAACTGCAATGGAAAATTTTGTTCTACAGAAGTCAAAAGTCCCATATATAGACATGTTTTTTTATGATGGGCTTGGTATGTTCTTTAACACAAAAACGCCAAATGGTCGGTCCCTGGGGTCGGCCATATGAATAACAAGCATTAACTGCAACAGTTGTTGCACGAAACTTCAATGGAAAATTTTGTTCTACAGAAGTCAAAAGTCCCATATATAGACATGTTCTTTAATACAAAAATGCCAAATGGTCGGTCCCTGGGGTCGGCCATATGAATAACAAGCATTAACTGCAACAGTTGTTGCATGAAACTTCAATGGAAAATTTTGTTCTACAGAAGTGAAAAGTCCCATATAGAGACATGGTTTTTTATGATGGGCTTGGTATGTTCTTTAATACAAAAATGCCAAATGGTCGGTCCCTGGGGTCGGCCATATGAATAACAAGCATTAACTGCAACAGTTGTTGCACGAAACTTCAATGGAAAATTTTGTTCTACAGAAGTCAAAAGTCCCATATATAGACATGTTCTTTAATACAAAAATGCCAAATGGTCGGTCCCTGGGGTCGGCCATATGAATAACAAGCATTAACTGCAACAGTTGTTGCACGAAACTTCAATGGAAAATTTTGTTCTACAGAAGTCAAAAGTCCCATATATAGACATGGTCTTTAATACAAAAATGCCAAATGGTCGGTCCCTGGGGTCGGCCATATGAATAACAAGCATTAACTGCAACAGTTGTTGCACGAAACTGCAATGGAAAATTTTGTTCTACAGAAGTCAAAAGTCCCATATATAGACATGGTTTTTTATGATGGGCTTGGTATGTTCTTTAACACAAAAACGCCAAATGGTCGGTCCCTGGGGTCGGCCATATGAATAACAAGCATTAACTGCAACAGTTGTTGCACGAAACTTCAATGGAAAATTTTGTTCTACAGAAGTCAAAAGTCCCATATATAGAAATGTTCTTTAATACAAAAATGACAAATGGTCGGTCCCTGGAGTCGGCCATATGAATAACAAGCATTAACTGCAACAGTTGTTGCACGAAACTTCAATGGAAAATTTTGTTCTACAGAAGTCAAAAGTGCCATATATAGACATGTTCTTTAATACAAAAATGCCAAATGGTCGGTCCCTGGGGTCGGCCATATGAATAACAAGCATTAACTGCAACAGTTGTTGCACGAAACTTCAATGGAAAATTTTGTTCTACAGAAGTCAAAAGTCCCATATATAGACATGGTTTTTTATGATGGGCTTGGTATGTTCTTTAACACAAAAACGCCAAATGGTCGGTCCCTGGGGTCGGCCATATGAATAACAAGCATTAACTGCAACAGTTGTTGCACGAAACTTCAATGGAAAATTTTGTTCTACAGAAGTCAAAAGTCCCATATATAGACATGTTCTTTAATACAAAAATGCCAAATGGTCGGTCCCTGGGGTCGGCCATATGAATAACAAGCATTAACTGCAACAGTAGTTGCATGAAACTTCAATGGAAAATTTTGTTCTACAGAAGTCAAAACTCCCATATAGAGACATGGTTTTTTATGATAGGCTTGGTATGTTCTTTAATACAAAAATGCCAAATGGTCGGTGTGTTTAACAGAAATTTGATAATTTTTGTAATTGCAATGATATTTCGTCGCGGAAAGGAATGCATTGTTTAGAATTGACAAATATGTCGTCTTATTACTTAAAAAACGGAAAAATTCTATGCCTGATTTGCGCGAAAGTGTTAAAAAACGAAAATGTTGTATGATTGCTATAGAATTCACGTCCGCGAACGTGTTAATACAAACATGCCCTCAGTAATGGATAATCCGACATAATTTTACCTTTTATTGTTTTAATAAACGACTTCCATTTCTCTGTAAATAACAAGCTTATTTACCAATTACCTAAAACTTCTAATACTATATTTATTAAAACAATCCAATCAATTAAAATACAACAAAACAAACAATTAAATATTAGTAAACGAAATGTTAAAATTTTCCATAAATAAGAAGTTAGTTAGTTTACACAAATCGTCGTGTTCCTCCCAAAGTTCATTGGGTCTGACTATAAAACTTTTGTAATATTTTATTTTTATGTCATAATTTATGACCCCTTTTAAATAAAGTACTCCCTCTGATAGACGAAGGTCCTGATATAAAATATTCAACTCAACAGAATATATTTCCTCAACATGTAATGGCTGAATATCTACGACCAGAAACCCATTTATGGATTCCAGTTGAATGTTTTTGCAACATTTTTTGCAAATTGGTCATTTTATAAATTTTATGTCAATTCTGTTTTGAATGTTCATAAGATGTATTTCACAAAATTGTTTTAAATTTATTGGGAGAGTTCGAAACTCTTTCTTCGAATAGTTACAAATTAAATTGATTCTGACTGTCTCTGGGATTAAGTATGTTCAAAGATGCATGGCATTTGCAGTGCCATCTATTAGAATTTCACTTTTCGCATCATCATTAATATTCAAATAGTCCATCATGATAAAGCTTCGTTCTACATAAATGATTGCATTTGGATGATGTTGTTTTAAATAATTATCTATAAATCGAAAACATCTGTTTGGACCTAAATGTGCAGAATAAACATTTTGAATGTATATTCCCAAGGCATTAAAAATTTAGGCAATTGAGTCAAACGCATATAAATTAAACGCAGAGACGAGTTTTTCATCACTGCCTCTATGTGAAAAACGGTTTTGTAGCAAACTCAGTGGCTTACTAGCTACACTCGATAATACTTTATTCTCAGTATGCCTATCAAAAACTTAACAAAAAAAATAACAAATTTTCTCATATACGTATACGCTATATATATGTATTGGTTAGTTATTTCCCTAAATGTTGCTCTTAGGTAAACAAATAAAAAATAGAGTAAAATTAGGCGAATTAAAATAAAAATATGCAATACAATCGAAACATTGATATAAAAATTAGAAAACAATTAGGCGAATACACATAAAATTCTGTAACACAATCAGCTGCGTTTTTGTGAAAATAATCGAGTTAAGTTCGCGTTTCCGAATTTGCCAATTTAAAATTAAAAAATTCTTATTTTTCAATTAAATAAATTAGATTTAATAATCCTCTAAGTATAAACGAAAAAATCCATCATAAAAGTTGTACGGTTTTCTTGTAATATCGCTTGTCTGCATAGTTCTGAACTACTCCATATTATACAGAACTATAGAGAACAAAGATACGTCTCATATATAGACATGGTTTTTTTATAATGTCCTTAGTATGTACATTATTACAAAATTGTCAAATGGTCGGTCCCTGGGGTCGGTCATATGAATAACAAGCAATAACTGCAAAAGTTGTTGCACGAAACTTCAGTGAAAAACTTTGTTCTACAGAAGTCAAAAGTCCCATATATAGACATGTTTTTTTATAATGGCCTTAGTATGCACTTTATTACAAAAATGCTAAATGGTCGGTCCCTGGGGTCGCCCATATGAATAACAAGCAATAACTGCAAAAGTTGTTGCACGAAACTTCAATGAAAAATTTTGTTCTACAGAAGTCAAAAGTCCCATATATAGACATGGATTTTTATAATGGCCTTAGTATGCACTTCATTACAAAAATGCCAAATGGTCGGTCCCTGGGGTCGGTCATATGAATAACAAGCAATAACTGCCACAGTTGTTGCACGAAACTTCAATGGAAAATTTTGTTCTACAGAAGTCAAAAGTCCCATATATAGACATGGATTTTTATAATGGCCTTAGTATGCACTTTATTACAAAAATGCCAAACGGTCGGTCCCTGGGGTCGGTCATATGAATAACAATCAATAACTGCCACAGTTGTTGCACGATACTTCAATGAAAAATTTTCTTCTACAGAAGTCAAAAGTCCCATATATAGACATGGATTTTTATAATGGCCTTAGTATGCACTTTATTACAAAAATGCCAAACGGTCGGTCCCTGGGGTCGGTCATATGAATAACAATCAATAACTGCCACAGTTGTTGCACGATACTTCAATGAAAAATTTTGTTCTACAGAAGTCAAAAGTCCCATATATAGACATGGATTTTTATAATGGCCTTAGTATGCACTTTATTACAAAAATGCCAAATGGTCGGTCCCTGGGTTCGGTCATATGAATAACAAGCAATAACTGCAAAAGTTGTTGCACGAAACTTCAATGAAAAATTTTGTTCTACAGAAGTCAAAAGTCCCATATATAGACATGGATTTTTATAATGGCCTTAGTATGCACTTTATTACAAAAATGCCAAATGGTCGGTCCCTGGGGTCGGTCATATGAATAACAAGCAATAACTGCAACAGTTGTTGCACGATACTTCAATGAAAAATTTTGTTCTACAGAAGTCAAAAGTCCCATATATAGACATGGATTTTTATAATGGTCTTAGTATGCACTTTATTACAAAAATGCCAAACGGTCGGTCCCTGGGGTCGGTCATATGAATAACAAGCAATAACTGCAACAGTTGTTGCACGAAACTTCAATGAAAAACTTTGTTCTACAGAAGTCAAAAGTCCCATATATAGACATGTTTTTTTATAATGGCCTTAGTATGCACTTTATTACAAAAATGCTAAATGGTCGGTCCCTGGGGTCGCCCATATGAATAACAAGCAATAACTGCAAAAGTTGTTGCACGAAACTTCAATGAAAAATTTTGTTCTACAGAAGTCAAAAGTCCCATATATAGACATGGATTTTTATAATGGCCTTAGTATGCACTTCATTACAAAAATGCCAAATGGTCGGTCCCTGGGGTCGGTCATATGAATAACAAGCAATAACTGCCACAGTTGTTGCACGAAACTTCAATGGAAAATTTTGTTCTACAGAAGTCAAAAGTCCCATATATAGACATGGATTTTTATAATGGCCTTAGTATGCACTTTATTACAAAAATGCCAAATGGTTGGTCCCTTGTCATGTATTCTTCTTTTGTTAAGTAAATAAAAGTCACTTGCAAAACAGTGTTAAAGTTTTATTATAACATTTCTTAATTTTTTTAAAGTTTTTCATAAACTAGCATACTGGGGTTTACAGCTGTATCCTGATGTAGTAGTAATAAATTTTTGTAGGTCGTCGTGAACCTCCCAAAATCAATTTGGTCTCTTTATGTAGCTTTTATAATGTTTTGAAGCCATTTCATAGTGAATTATACCTTTAATTCTGTAATTTTGATCGGGTAGTAACAACTCGTTTTGAATTGATTTCAATTCAATTTTATATGTTTGACTGACATCAAGTGGCTGAACATCGACTACTACCATCCCAAATGGTGTGGAATGGGCCTATGGAAATTTTTTGTTGTTTTTGTATTTGGTGTCGTCTTGTTTGTTTTGTTTCCGTCATTCAACTTTGATTTTTAACATACAAAATCGAGTAAAAATAGTGCGAGACAAGGAAATGCAATTAATTAAAAACTATCGAATACTTATTTCGTCTATTCAATGCCATCTAGACTACTATAGAAAGTACTGGATGTATGTAACCCCAAATTACGAAAATAGGTACGAAAAAACACTCATGCATATGCTATAGAATTTTTGTTTTGAAAAGTTTTTTTTGACTTTATTTATTTATATTCTTTTTCAACCAAGAAAAAAAATTGCCTCAACTTAAGTACAAACCACACAAATGTGTGAGTAAAAACCATAGTATGTAATGGCGTTTTTCATAAAAAAGGCGCTTAATTTGAAGTAAAATCAACACAATTGTGTGTATATAATGCGAAAATAATTTAAAAAGGAATTCACAAATGTGTGAGTTATTTGAAAACACATGCAAAAATAATTTTTTGACATGGTCCTTTTGCCCTACCCGCACAATTGTGTTAGTAAAAGACAAAAGGGATATCTCTCGTAAATGTGGCAGAAAAATGAATTTGCATTCTCCTGAGCATGAACATAATTATCCTTTTCAAATTTAAAAAAAAAAATTACTTCAATATTAGTTCACCAGACACAAATGTGTATGTAGATAATGACAGGTTGTACTGCAGGTTCTATTTGTTTTTGTTAACATATTAAGTATTTTATTAATATTATAGTTCTTGTGTTATTTTTTGGACAGAAACGATTTAACTGGTGTGCACAATTGTGTATGTTGGTCCAAGATAAATACAAAAATCAATTTTTGACATATATTTTTTTCGTTTTCAAAATTTACATAGACAATTTTCTATTGACGATTGGAGCATCACGGATTCCACGTATTTTTTTGAATTTTTTTGAACTATGATACGAGTAACTACAATACAAATTTTGACTTTTATGCCACATGCATAAATAAAATAAATAATCAGCGACATTCGCGATAATTTATTCGTTTCACTGTGCTTGGCTTGGTTTAATTTTGTTTAATTACATATATAAATTAAAAATGATATAGGTTTTATATCATTGGTGATTTTGTGGCATATGTAATATAAAACACATGAATTTGTGTATATCCTTGATTTTGTCAGTGTATCCATCACACATGTCATTTTTTGTTGTTAAGTTAGTTTCAATCTGATTCACCAGCAGCACTTTTCGAACTTTTACAATCGTCAATACGGGTCAGGAAAAGGTAATAATTCATTTATGTAAATTGCTTTTTATTTTTAAAGTACTTTTCATTTAGAACTTCATTTTTTACTTCACCTTTTTCCGCTATGATGTCTTTAATTTAATGATCGCTGTATAATATATTCACTGTTGCAGCTGTCGTTTGTTATTCATACGACGAATGGACCTCCTCAGGGACCGACCATTTTACATTTTTGTATTAGAGTACATACCAAGCTCATCATAAAAACTATGTCTGTATATGGGACTGTAGGCTTCTATAGAATAAATTTTTCATTGAAGTTTCGTGCAACAACTGTTGTAGTTATTGCTTGTTATTCATATGACCGACCCCAGGGACCGACCATTTAGAATTTTTGTAATAAAGTGCATACTAAGGCCATTATAAAAAACCATGTCTATATATGGGACTTTTGACTTCTGTAGAACAAAATTTTTCATTGAAGTTTCGTGCAACAACTTTTGCAGTTATTGCTTGTTATTCATATGACCGAACCCAGGGACCGACCATTTGGCATTTTGTTAATAAAGTGCATACTAAGGCCATTATAAAAACCATGTCTATACATGGGACTTTTGACTTCTGTAGAACAAAATTTTTCATTGAAGTATCGTGCAACAACTGTTGCAGTTATTGCTTGTTATTCATATGACCGACCCCAGGGACTGACCATTTGGCATTTTTGTAATAAAGTGCATACTAAGGCCATTATAAAAAACCATGTCTATATATGGGACTTTTGACTTCTGTAGAACAAAATTTTTCATTGAAGTTTCGTGCAACAACTTTTGCAGTTATTGCTTGTTATTCATATGACCGACTCCAGGGACCGACTATTTGGCATTTTTGTAATAAAGTGCATACTAAGGCCATTATAAAAAACCATGTCTATACATGGGACTTGTTACGACTGTGTTGTCTGTAACAAGACATAATATTCGTTTACGCGTGACATCCCCATATTTTGTTAGATTTTATGTTTTTACTCTCGGTTTCTTGCCTCTGTGTTGTTGGTGTCTGAACGCGTTCCGTGTGGAGGGATTCTCGTATGTTTTTGTTCGTTTGGTTGGTAGTAAAACAAAAATGGGAGAGAGAGAGAACAATGCATCGAGTGTGTGCAAAGTAAAACGTTTTGGAAGAAATGTTTTTCTTATATGTCTATCTCCCTTATATCAACGAAAATTTGATATAAGGGAGAGACAGAGAAGAGAGATTAATTTCTTCTAGAACGTTTTACGAGTTGTGCGGCGTAAGAATTTTTTTTTTGGTCGCATTCGAGTTTTGATTTTTGTAAAGTAAAAGTCTGGTTTGGTGTAGTTTTTGATTTTTGATTCGAGTTTGGTCTTGAAAAAAATAAAGTCGAGTGTAAAATTTCGTGGATAATTTTTTTTAGTTTTTTTTGGAATGTGATTAAAGTAATGTTATCAAGTTTTGGTATTAAAAATAAAAATAAATTGAAAAGTTCGATATTTCGAATGTATGTAGAGAATAGACTATAAAAACTTGTTTTATATAAATTTTTTGTGAAAGCAAAGGTGTTATTGAACAAACACAAAATAAAAATTATACGAAATAATAAATAAAAAAAAATAAAAAAATATTTTGCGATAAATTCGGCGTGAGTGTTTTTGTCGAGTACAATATTGGTGCAGGTCCCTAAACTTTTGACGGGAGCATTCTGGATTTAGTTTGGTTGTTGTAAAGTGACTCGACGTAATAGAATTTGGCATTGGGGCGCTTTGACGTTAAATTTAATGGGGTGTGCGCCTAAAATCTCAACGGTTGTCGCGATTTGGTTTGGTGTACACCATTTTGAAGAACAATTTTCGGTGGTATATCAAGGCCATTTATTTCATTAACCGTTTTCTGCGGGACAACGCCCGATATTTTTTGTTTGGGGGTTAACGGCAGTTTGTAATCGAGTTAATTACACGGTGCTTAGTCGACGAGAGGATACAATTATAAAATTGGTTTATTGTGTCATAAAATTTATCCGGCGGGTGCCGCATCAGTACGGGTGGCAACAACAACCTCGTGGCCAATCGCAAATTGCAGTTACAGTTTTTCAAGACAACGCCCAACGTTGCAACGGTATCGGCGATACAACGCCTAATTTATTTTGGGTGGCCAGTTGAGGCCACTCTTATTTTCGATAAGGCGAGACAACGCCCAACGTGTGTTTTTGGCGGCCAATCAAGGCCAGTTTTTGGGTTGGTATATTTCGGTGGTCTGCCGCAACGACGGGTAGTCAACCAACCGGTTGCCCGACCTTTTGGTATCGGGGAGAGGCCCCGCAACTAACGGTAGCCAACCGGCTATTGTTACTTTTGATTTTTTTGGTATCGGGGAGAGGCCCCGCAACTAACGGTAGCCAACCGGCTATTGTTACTTTTGATTTTTTTGGTATCGGGGAGAGGCCCCGCAACTAACGGTAGCCAACCGGCTATTGTTACTTTTGATTTTTTGGTATCGGGGAGAGGCCCCGCAACGCCCGGCCGCGCAAGGCCGCAACGGTTTTTTTTATTAATTAATTAAGGTACGATTTTTTTTTGATTTTTTTTTTTTATCTTTTAAATTTTATTTATTTCCTAAATTTTTTTTACTAAATTTAATTTTTATATTTTGTAATCGAGCGCCGCACAGCGGGTGCACGCTCGATGCGCATTGTTTCTTTCTCTCTCGTTTTCCCGCTTTCTCTCGTTCTTTCTCTTTTTTCTCTTTCTTCTTTGTTCCACGTGGGAAGTGAGTCGCTTTATTTTTTTGTGTTTTTGGGTTTAAATAAACAATAAATAAAATGAATACTTAAAATTTTTTGGGTTCGGTGTGATGGGAGCGGAGACTCCCTCTGTGTCGGTTTAGTGTTTGCGGTCCCTTGGTGCCCGCGTCCAATTCCGTAACCAGGGCTTGGCCCCGTTTGAATTCGGATGGATGCGCGCACCAAGGCACCTCTACCGTTATTATTATTATTTTAATTTATTTTGATGATTCGGTTCGTTCCTCAGATTCCGGCCGACGAATTTCGGCGGAACATCGGTGTTCTTATTATCATTTGCGTTTTCCCATTTTTTTTTTTTTTATAATTATCTGTTAATCACGGTGTAGGCCAGGAGCCCTGCATGCCTCAAACCCCACGACCTACGCACTTCTCCGCTGAGAACGTAGCCGGCAAAACATCACCGTGGAGGCCTCTGCAGGAGCTTAGTGAAAATCTGCAGGTTGGCAGTAGCCAGCCTGTAACAGTGGCGCCCAATGTTTCGCGAATTTTGATAATTTTTTTATTTTTATTATTTGTAGCTTCACTCCCTTTGGCGTGCGCGTCCAGTGTCGAAACCGGTGTTTCGCATTGTTTGAATTCGCATGGACGCGCACACCAGAGCCAGTCTCCCGGTTGACATTCCTTATCTACGATCGCAACCAGCACGGGCTGTTTGATTGCGCGTAGATGGGGGGTGTCATCCCCTATTCTTCAGACATCCGACTTCCGAGCTCTTTCCCATTTCCACTATGTTGTGTCCGATTGTGGTGGAGCTTGGATGTCATTTGTCTGGGGTTTAGCTTAGCTTCATTTTCCTTGCCCCGAAATTTCTCGACCGAAATTTGAGGAACAACAACTGTTATTATTATTTTATTATTATTATTTCTTTATTATTTTATTATTTAGCTGACACGGAGTGGGGTTTCCACTCTCATCATACCATCCGTATCGTGGTATTAATTAAAAAATTTTTTTTTTGATAAACTTTATTTGTTTATTTGATATTTTGATATTGTTTTTGATTTTGGTTTATAGATCTATGGGTTGTATTGGAACCCTCGGGTTTATTAGTATTTCATTTTGATTTTATTTTCCTTTTTCCTTTGTATCTCTTGAGTATCGGCCTCCTGCCTGCATACCGTTGGGTGTGTTGGTAGTTGCTTGAATTGTTTTTTTTTCGTATCGTTTCAAATTTCAACGAGCCCCTCCAAATTAGGTTCTCATCGAAAAGCGCCACTTTGGGGGGTATCTCGTCTTCCGTCGTTAAACTAACCGTGGGAATACGGGACCCACAAACCACCACAAGGTAACCATTCCTTCCTTTTTATTATTACCTTATTTGTTTTTTTTCTTGCTACTTTGCCTCCTTATCTGGGTGTGTTGGTAGTTTCATTAGCTACGTTATTATTATTATTAAATTTTGTTTATTATTATTTTGTATGAATTCAAATCCGTGGGATACGCCAGAAAGGCCTCAAAGACGTACAGTGTGGGATAACTCGGACGTAGAACCACGTATCCAACGTAACCATCCGTGGGATCGAGTGGAAGTTAACCAAATTCACATTCGAATTGAGTATTATCCAACGCACGGGGTAACTTTCTGGTTGTTTATCACGATTTGATATTCATTGATTGAATTTTTGTTGTAATTATTTTAACGAGCCCCCCCAAATTAGGTTCTCATCGAAAAGCGCCACTTTCGGGGGTATCTCGTCCTATCCGTCGTTAAACTAATCGTGGGAATACTGGACCCACAAACTCTTACAAGGTATCCATTCCTTTTCGTGTTATTTATAAAAATATTTCGTGTTTTTTTTATTATCTAGTTATAGTGGGTGTGGAATATCCTTAGTTGTAATTTCCTCTAATTTAAAACCTTCCGTTTGAGTTAGAGTTATTTTGAATTAAAATTTTTGTATTTTTAT
The DNA here is from genome assembly GCA_947310385.1 of Nephrotoma appendiculata. Lineage (NCBI taxonomy): Eukaryota > Metazoa > Arthropoda > Insecta > Diptera > Tipulidae > Nephrotoma > Nephrotoma appendiculata. The sequence goes on along the minus strand of OX371224.1, from coordinate 131,508,057 downwards.
AAATCAATAAAGACTACGTTTTTTCGAACTAACCAAACTTATTCCCTAACCTTACCTAAATTCTAAAATGGATGTAAACCTCCTGCAACGAGACGAAGTGGAGGTGGAATGTCTCCTTCGTGACATACGCTTCGACACATCAGATGCAATTCATCAACTCGAGGAAGCGGTCCGAAGTGAGCAGGCCGAGACTAAACCAACGCCCGGAAAAATGCATACAAGCGCATCGAAAAGACCTGATATCGAAATCTCAACGTGTCTTAAGAAATTGGAGGAGATTCGGGGAGCGATCACAGTGTTGGATCCGGCGACAAAAGATCTCATGCTATTGGTGCAACGGTACCACGCTCGTTTATTACATTTGGCAGGTCGGCTTAGCCGCGCATTTAAATCACCGACATACGAGCAGTCCGCGCGTAAGGCACATCAGGCATGTTCGGCATTATTGACCAGTCTGCAGATGTACCTGGATGACCAGGAAAAGTTGAACGTTTCCATAGAAAGCGCAAAGGGCGTACATCTCGCGTTGGAAATACCTCCCCATGAGGAAACAAATGAGGAGATTCAAGTTCAAAACCTCGGTAGCGAGGATGATTCCGACAACCCACAACCGCAGGAGCGAAGATGCACTTTGGAAGATCTCCTTGATCAGATTCAAACGAACCAAGCGGCGGTACAACAATCAAATGCACAGACCACACTCTTGGAATCCATGCTGCAAAAGTTCGAAATGGTATCACAACAGCTGGTAAAGTTGGATCAACGGCAAAACAACCTCCAGACTCAAATCGTTGGAAATAACCTGTTCTCACAAGACATCCCGATTCCAACCGTACACGATCGAGCGCCTCCGACGTCCACTAGTTCGCCAGTATCGCCAAAATTTGTCGATCGACGTTTGTTGTCCGGTAGTGGACTAAGTTTCACGGGATCTCCATCAGGAATCAACATCGATATGTTCCTGTTTCAAGTTGATACCATCGCTTCATCTCGGGGATTATCCGAACAAATTTTATTGTTAGAGCTCCACACCATTCTGAAGGACCTCGCGTTGCAGTGGTACTGGACATTTCGTAAACATAACCCGCACGCGACCTGGTCAGAACTACGAAGCGGAATTATCGAGCGCTTTCAAGATCGTCGCACTAACTACGAAATCCGCAGAATGGTCGAGGCACGTAAACAACAACCGAACGAAAGCTTCCTGGATTTCTACAACCATGTATGGACCCTCACACTACAATGTCGAACGCCGTACTCAGACGAAGAGCTCATTCAAATTTTGCTGAACAACATGAAGCCTACGCTACAATACCACCTTACAGATCGTCGGTTCAGCAGCATCAACGAACTAATCAAAAGCTGTTCTGCTTGGGAGGAGTCTTTCCGGCGGCTCAAAGCTCCGGCGGATCCTGCAATCCATCCACGACGCGTGATCAATGAGTTATCAGGCAGTCCGTATGATGATGTTGGAGTATATGACTCTTATGAGAATTATCCCTTAACTGATGTTCTACCCGATAACTCAGTATCCGCAATTCAAACGGGGAGCAGGTATTCGTCGGCAGCAGCGAGACGTTCGGGTGGACAAGTCCCAGCAGGCAGTTCGGGATTGGTTTACAAACAACATGCCAATCATAGTAAAAATATCGTCTGCTTTAATTGTTCGGATATGGGTCACACGTTCATGGATTGTCAATTGGCTCCCGTTGGATTGTTTTGCTATCGATGTGGGCTACGAGGGACGATATCTGCGCGTTGTCGACGTTGTGCCGAGGAGAGAAACGCTCAATCGAGATTGTCGGAAAACCAGAGCAGTGGTTCTTGGAGGACTGGGCCACGAGAATCACCACAACCACAACCGCAACCCAGACTGATGTTACCACGGACAAATCCACTCAAACCGATTCTGGAGGATGCAGCGAGCAATACGGACGCGGAAATCCGCTCCTATTCGAATCCGACGATGAAGTAAGCTCGTCTGCCAGTAATGATTCCTTTCCCGATCCTTCTTCCCCATCCAATCCTTCCTCCCTTCCTGTCGCTCTTAAATTTTTCTATAATGCCCCATCATTGGCAAAGTTAGATCGTTTAAAGCGTTCAAAAAAATATTGGAACCGTCGCGTCGCAATGAGAAATGATGTGATTTCCTCCGTTCTATTCTCCGAGGGTAGTGACACTCGGCCTTACGCCCAGGTCTTAATAAATAAGATTCCTTTTAAGGGTCTTCTCGACAGCGGGGCGAGTGTCAGTGTTCTCGGGAGTGGATCGGAGAAACTTATGTCAAATCCATTTGTTGAATTCCATAACTTTCCTTCCACTATAACTACCGCGAGTGGCCAAGTCCAACGAGTCTTTGGTTATATCCGAGCTAACGTCGAATTCAACGGAGTCACTAAATTTATGAATTTTCACGTTGTCCCTTCCTTGGAACAACCGCTTTATTTGGGTATCGATTTTTGGAATCGTTTTGGAATTTCCCCAAAAATCTCCGCGTTGAATAATTCGGACGAATTAGGTGAAACTACCAACACACCCAAATTTCATATTTTAACATCTGATGATCGTCGTAAATTGGATCTCATTCGCGAATATTTTCCGAGCAGCGATATCTTAGGTTTGGGCCGCACATCCCTCATCACTCATATGATCGATGTCGGTTCCGCAAAACCAGTCAAACAACGTTTTTATTCCGTGTCCCCAGCTATCCAGAAACTCATGTATGCCGAGTTGGATAGGATGTTGTCTTTGGGGGTCATCGAGGAGTCACAAAGTTCCTGGTGTTCACCGGTCACGTTGGTGCGTAAGGCCAATGGCAAGGTTCGTCTGTGCTTGGATGCTAGAGAACTGAACAAGGCCACCGTCAAGGATGCGTATCCGCTGCCCATAATCAACGGATTGTTGGGTCGTTTGGGACACACCCGATTCATTTCGGCGATTGATTTAAAGGATGCCTTTTGGCAGATCCCACTCGACCCAGCATCCCGCGATAAAACAGCGTTTACGGTTCCTGGACGGCCCTTGTATCAGTTCAAGGTGATGCCGTTTGGCTTGTGCAACGCACCGCAGACGCTTTGTCGCTTGATGCACCGCGTGATCCCGTACCAGCTACACGATAAGGTCTTTGTGTACCTCGATGACCTTCTGGTCACATCCTCCACTCTGGCTGAACATTTCGATTTGCTAAAACAGGTTGCTGGATATCTGAAGGACGCTGGTTTAACAATCAATTTGACCAAAAGTAAGTTTGTGTTGAAAGAAGTAGACTATTTAGGTTATATTGTGGGTGATGGCTGCCTCCGTACAAACCCAGATAAATGTAAAGCTATTCTGGAGTACCCTATTCCGAAAACGACGAAACAGATTAGACGTTTTCTGGGAATGTGCGGATGGTACCGTCGCTTCATTCCAAATTTCGCCTCCTTAGCTTCTTCTCTCACCGATCTTACTGGTAAAAACACTAAAGTATGTTGGTCTGCAGCTGCTGACTCTTCTTTTAATGCTCTCAAAACCGCCTTGTCAACGGCTCCTGTATTGACGCATCCTGATTATACAAAACCCTTTTTTGTTCAGTGTGATGCCAGTGCCGTCGGGGTCGGTAGTGTCTTATTTCAGGTGGACGCCGAGGGGGTAGAGCGGCCCATTGAGTTTTATTCCCATAAGCTCAATGCGGCGCAGCGAAACTACTCGGTGACCGAGCTGGAATGCTACGCTGCCGTCCTCAGCGTGCGAAAATTCCGTCCCTACGTGGAAGGTTATCCGTTCGTCATTTACACTGACCATTCCAGTTTGCGCTGGCTAATGAGTCAAAAAGACCTCTCCGGACGTTTGGCGAGATGGAGTCTTAAACTCCAAGCGCTGGATTTTCAGATTGGATACCGAAAAGGTTCAGTTAACGTTGTACCTGATGCGTTGTCTCGAGCTTTTCCGGATGAATCCGCTCCTTGTGAGGATGATTCCGAAAGTAAGAGCACGCCTGATCCTGGTGTTCAATTTGGAGATCCAGCCTTGTCGAGTAAAAATATCGACCCTTCCGTGAATGCGTTAATACCTTCTTCAGTCCCCATTCTACACGTTGATCAAAATTCGGTTGCGTTCCAAGATCCAGATTACGTCGATCAGATCGCGAAAATTCGTTCATTAAAAGACTGTTCGCACAACTACAAGATCCAGGATGATAAACTATTAATATCCCCTTCCTTCGGTTTTAAATATACGGATACCGATCTTTCGAATTGGAAACTTGTTATTCCTAATTCCTTAACTTCAACGCTTATCGAACAGGCTCACGTACCTCCCACTTCAGCACATTTAGGCGGCAGCAAAACTCTCGAGCGCCTTCAGCGTCAATTTTACTGGCCTCAAATGGCAAAACAGGTTAAACAATACGTTGCTAGCTGCACTAATTGTAAAATGAACAAAGCTGTTAATTTCTCTACACAACCAGCCATGGGAGCTCAGGTCACGTCAACTCGCCCGTTCCAAAAATTGTATGTTGATTTTTTGGGTCCGTATCCACGTTCGAAACTCGGTAATACCTGCATCGTTATCATCTTGGATCATTACTCGAAATTTGTCGTTGTAAAACCTCTACGGGAAGCGTCTGCTCTTTTGCTGTGTCGATTCTTAGAAAACGAAATATTTCTGTTGTTCTCGGTTCCCGAAATAATCACGTCCGACAATGGGAAGCAGTTCACCTCGAATCTATTTAAAGACTTGTTGGCTAAGTACGGCGTAACGCACATTCGAACGCCTTTGTATTCGCCTCAAAGCAACGCCTCCGAGCGTGTCAATAGAACTTTAATTGCTAGCATTCGATCATATTTGAGCGATCACGATCATAATTTGTGGGACAAGAATTTGCAAGAAATTGCAGCCGCGTTACGAAATGCTGTACATGATACGATACATTATTCCCCTCATTATGTCGTGTTCGGTCAACATATGTCGATGCATGGTTCGGATTATTCACTGCGACGATTACTCGATGAACATGATCCCAGCGAAGTCCAGGTATGGGCTAAGCCAGATCGAGTAAACCTCCTAAAAAATCGTATAACTCACTACTTACGCGTAGCACACGAAAAGGGGTCTCAACATTACAACCTGCGTAGTAATAAGCGTTCTTTTCGAGTTGGCCAACCCGTCTTTGTACGATCTTTTGTTTTGAGCGATGCGGTGAATAAATTTTCCGCCAAATTGGCTAGCAAATTTAAACCCGCGGTAATTTCCGGTAAAGTAGGACAAGTGGCGTACGCAGTCGAAGATCTGAGTGGCAAAAACCTAGGTACTTACCACCTTAAAGACATTCGTGCCTAATCATATCGCCCACCTCGTTTGTTTACATCGTTTGTTATCTCGATCCCATTGTTTGTTTTAGGCCCGGCTTATGAGACGTCTCAGGGTGTGGGACGTTCCCACGTTTGTTACGACTGTGTTGTCTGTAACAAGACATAATATTCGTTTACGCGTGACATCCCCATATTTTGTTAGATTTTATGTTTTTACTCTCGGTTTCTTGCCTCTGTGTTGTTGGTGTCTGAACGCGTTCCGTGTGGAGGGATTCTCGTATGTTTTTGTTCGTTTGGTTGGTAGTAAAACAAAAATGGGAGAGAGAGAGAACAATGCATCGAGTGTGTGCAAAGTAAAACGTTTTGGAAGAAATGTTTTTCTTATATGTCTATCTCCCTTATATCAACGAAAATTTGATATAAGGGAGAGACAGAGAAGAGAGATTAATTTCTTCTAGAACGTTTTACGAGTTGTGCGGCGTAAGAATTTTTTTTTTGGTCGCATTCGAGTTTTGATTTTTGTAAAGTAAAAGTCTGGTTTGGTGTAGTTTTTGATTTTTGATTCGAGTTTGGTCTTGAAAAAAATAAAGTCGAGTGTAAAATTTCGTGGATAATTTTTTTTAGTTTTTTTTGGAATGTGATTAAAGTAATGTTATCAAGTTTTGGTATTAAAAATAAAAATAAATTGAAAAGTTCGATATTTCGAATGTATGTAGAGAATAGACTATAAAAACTTGTTTTATATAAATTTTTTGTGAAAGCAAAGGTGTTATTGAACAAACACAAAATAAAAATTATACGAAATAATAAATAAAAAAAAATAAAAAAATATTTTGCGATAAATTCGGCGTGAGTGTTTTTGTCGAGTACAATATTGGTGCAGGTCCCTAAACTTTTGACGGGAGCATTCTGGATTTAGTTTGGTTGTTGTAAAGTGACTCGACGTAATAGAATTTGGCATTGGGGCGCTTTGACGTTAAATTTAATGGGGTGTGCGCCTAAAATCTCAACGGTTGTCGCGATTTGGTTTGGTGTACACCATTTTGAAGAACAATTTTCGGTGGTATATCAAGGCCATTTATTTCATTAACCGTTTTCTGCGGGACAACGCCCGATATTTTTTGTTTGGGGGTTAACGGCAGTTTGTAATCGAGTTAATTACACGGTGCTTAGTCGACGAGAGGATACAATTATAAAATTGGTTTATTGTGTCATAAAATTTATCCGGCGGGTGCCGCATCAGTACGGGTGGCAACAACAACCTCGTGGCCAATCGCAAATTGCAGTTACAGTTTTTCAAGACAACGCCCAACGTTGCAACGGTATCGGCGATACAACGCCTAATTTATTTTGGGTGGCCAGTTGAGGCCACTCTTATTTTCGATAAGGCGAGACAACGCCCAACGTGTGTTTTTGGCGGCCAATCAAGGCCAGTTTTTGGGTTGGTATATTTCGGTGGTCTGCCGCAACGACGGGTAGTCAACCAACCGGTTGCCCGACCTTTTGGTATCGGGGAGAGGCCCCGCAACTAACGGTAGCCAACCGGCTATTGTTACTTTTGATTTTTTTGGTATCGGGGAGAGGCCCCGCAACTAACGGTAGCCAACCGGCTATTGTTACTTTTGATTTTTTTGGTATCGGGGAGAGGCCCCGCAACTAACGGTAGCCAACCGGCTATTGTTACTTTTGATTTTTTGGTATCGGGGAGAGGCCCCGCAACGCCCGGCCGCGCAAGGCCGCAACGGTTTTTTTTATTAATTAATTAAGGTACGATTTTTTTTTGATTTTTTTTTTTATCTTTTAAATTTTATTTATTTCCTAAATTTTTTTTACTAAATTTAATTTTTATATTTTGTAATCGAGCGCCGCACAGCGGGTGCACGCTCGATGCGCATTGTTTCTTTCTCTCTCGTTTTCCCGCTTTCTCTCGTTCTTTCTCTTTTTTCTCTTTCTTCTTTGTTCCACGTGGGAAGTGAGTCGCTTTATTTTTTTGTGTTTTTGGGTTTAAATAAACAATAAATAAAATGAATACTTAAAATTTTTTGGGTTCGGTGTGATGGGAGCGGAGACTCCCTCTGTGTCGGTTTAGTGTTTGCGGTCCCTTGGTGCCCGCGTCCAATTCCGTAACCAGGGCTTGGCCCCGTTTGAATTCGGATGGATGCGCGCACCAAGGCACCTCTACCGTTATTATTATTATTTTAATTTATTTTGATGATTCGGTTCGTTCCTCAGATTCCGGCCGACGAATTTCGGCGGAACATCGGTGTTCTTATTATCATTTGCGTTTTCCCATTTTTTTTTTTTTTATAATTATCTGTTAATCACGGTGTAGGCCAGGAGCCCTGCATGCCTCAAACCCCACGACCTACGCACTTCTCCGCTGAGAACGTAGCCGGCAAAACATCACCGTGGAGGCCTCTGCAGGAGCTTAGTGAAAATCTGCAGGTTGGCAGTAGCCAACTGACTTCTGTAGAACAAAATATTTCATTGAAATTTCGTGCAACAACTTTTGCAGTTATTGCTTGTTATTCATATGACCGACCCCAGGGACCGACCATTTGGCATTTTGTTAATAAAGTGCATAGTAAGGCCATTATAAAAACCATGTCTATACATGGGACTTTTGACTTCTGTAGAACAAAATTTTTCATTGAAGTATCGTGTAACAACTGTTGCAGTTATTGCTTGTTATTCATATGACCGACCCCAGGGACTAACCATTTGGCATTTTTGTAATAAAGTGCATACTAAGGCTATTATAAAAAACCATGTCTATATATGGGACTTTTGACTTCTGTAGAACAAAATTTTTCATTGAAGTTTCGTGCAACAACTTTTGCAGTTATTGCTTGTTATTCATATGACCGACCCCAGGGACCGACCATTTGGCATTTTTGTAATAAAGTGCATACTAAGGCCATTATAAAAAATCATGTCTATATATGGGACTTTTGACTTCTGTAGAACAAAATTTTTCACTGAAGTTTCGTGCAACAACTGTTGCAGTTATTGCTTGTTATTCATATGACCGACCCCAGGGACCGACTATTTGGCATTTTTGTAATAAAGTGCATACTAAGGCCATTATAAAAAATCCATGTCTATATATGGGACTTTTGACTTCTGTAGAACAAAATTTTTCATTGAAGTTTCGTGCAACAACTTTTGCAGTTATTGCTTGTTATTCATATGACCGACCCCAGGGACCGACCATTTGGCATTTTGTTAATAAAGTGCATAGTAAGGCCATTATAAAAACCATGTCTATACATGGGACTTTTGACTTCTGTAGAACAAAATTTTTCATTGAAGTATCGTGCAACAACTGTTGCAGTTATTGCTTGTTATTCATATGACCGACCCCAGGGACTAACCATTTGGCATTTTTGTAATAAATTGCATACTAAGGCTATTATAAAAAACCATGTCTATATATGGGACTTTTGACTTCTGTATAACAAAATTTTTCATTGAAGTTTCGTGCAACAACTTTTGCAGTTATTGCTTGTTATTCATATGACCGACCCCAGGGACCGACCATTTGGCATTTTTGTAATAAAGTGCATACTAAGGCCATTATAAAAAATCATGTCTATATATGGGACTTTTGACTTCTGTAGAACAAAATTTTTCACTGAAGTTTCGTGCAACAACTGTTGCAGTTATTGCTTGTTATTCATATGACCGACCCCAGGGACCGACTATTTGGCATTTTTGTAATAAAGTGCATACTAAGGCCATTATAAAAAATCCATGTCTATATATGGGACTTTTGACTTCTGTAGAACAAAATTTTTCATTGAAGTTTCGTGCAACAACTTTTGCAGTTATTGCTTGTTATTCATATGACCGACCCCAGGGACCGACCATTTGGCATTTTTGTAATAAAGTGCATACTAAGGCCATTATAAAAAATCATCTCTATATATGGGACTTTTGACTTCTGTAGAACAAAATTTTTCACTGAAGTTTCGTGCAACAACTGTTGCAGTTATTGCTTGTTATTCATATGCCCGACCCCAGGGACCGACTATTTGGCATTTTTGTAATAAAGTGCATACTAAGGCCATTATAAAAAATCATGTCTATATATGGGACTTTTGACTTCTGTAGAACAAAATTTTTCATTGAAGTTTCGTGCAACAACTTTTGCAGTTATTGCTTGTTATTCATATGACCGACCCCAGGGACCGACCATTTGGCATTTTTGTAATAAAGTGCATACTAAGGCCATTATAAAAAATCATGTCTATATATGGGACTTTTGACTTCTGTAGAACAAAATTTTTCATTGAAGTTTCGTGCAACAACTTTTGCAGTTATTGCTTGTTATTCATATGACCGACCCCAGGGACCGACCATTTGGCATTTTTGTAATAAAGTGCATACTAAGGCCATTATAAAAAATCATGTCTATATATGGGACTTTTGACTTCTGTAGAACAAAATTTTTCATTGAAGTTTCGTGCAACAACTTTTGCAGTTATTGCTTGTTATTCATATGCCCGACCCCAGGGACCGACCATTTGGCATTTTTGTAATAAAGTGCATACTAAGGCCATTATAAAAAACCATGTCTATATATGGGACTTTTGACTTCTGTAGAACAAAATTTTTCATTGAAGTTTCGTGCAACAACTTTTGCAGTTATTGCTTGTTATTCATATGACCGACCCCAGGGACCGACCATTTGGCATTTTGTTAATAAAGTGCATAGTAAGACCATTATAAAAAACCATGTCTATATATGGGACTTTTGACTTCTGTAGAACAAAATTTTTCATTGAAGTATCGTGCAACAACTGTTGCAGTTATTGCTTGTTATTCATATGACCGACTCCAGGGACCGACTATTTGGCATTTTTGTAATAAAGTGCATACTAAGGCCATTATAAAAAACCATGTCTATACATGGGACTTTTGACTTCTGTAGAACAAAATTTTTCATTGAAGTTTCGTGCAACAACTTTTGCAGTTATTGCTTGTTATTCATATGACCGAACCCAGGGACCGACTATTTGGCATTTTTGTAATAAAGTGCATACTAAGGCCATTATAAAAAATCATGTCTATACATGGGACTTTTGACTTCTGTAGAACAAAATATTTCATTGAAATTTCGTGCAACAACTTTTGCAGTTATTGCTTGTTATTCATATGACCGACCCCAGGGACCGACCATTTGGCATTTTGTTAATAAAGTGCATAGTAAGACCATTATAAAAAATCATGTCTATGTATGGGACTTTTGACTTCTGTAGAACAAAATTTTTCATTGAAGTATCGTGCAACAACTTTTGCAGTTATTGCTTGTTATTCATATGACCGACCCCAGGGACCGACCATTTGGCATTTTTGTAATAAAGTGCATACTAAGGCCATTATAAAAAATCATGTCTATATATGGGACTTTTGACTTCTGTAGAACAAAATTTTTCATTGAAGTTTCGTGCAACAACTTTTGCAGTTATTGCTTGTTATTCATATGACCGACCCCAGGGACCGACCATTTGGCATTTTTGTAATAAAGTGCATACTAAGGCCATTATAAAAAATCATGTCTATATATGGGACTTTTGACTTCTGTAGAACAAAATTTTTCATTGAAGTTTCGTGCAACAACTTTTGCAGTTATTGCTTGTTATTCATATGACCGACCCCAGGGACCGACCATTTGGCATTTTTGTAATAAAGTGCATACTAAGGCCATTATAAAAAATCATGTCTATATATGGGACTTTTGACTTCTGTAGAACAAAATTTTTCATTGAAGTTTCGTGCAACAACTTTTGCAGTTATTGCTTGTTATTCATATGCCCGACCCCAGGGACCGACTATTTTACATTTTTGTAATAAAGTGCATACTAAGGCCATTATAAAAAATCATGTCTATATATGGGACTTTTGACTTCTGTAGAACAAAATTTTTCATTGAAGTTTCGTGCAACAACTTTTGCAGTTATTGCTTGTTATTCATATGACCGACCCCAGGGACCGACCATTTGGCATTTTTGTAATAAAGTGCATACTAAGGCCATTATAAAAAATCCATGTCTATATATGGGACTTTTGACTTCTGTAGAACAAAATTTTTCATTGAAGTTTCGTGCAACAACTTTTGCAGTTATTGCTTGTTATTCATATGCCCGACCCCAGGGACCGACCATTTGGCATTTTTGTAATAAAGTGCATACTAAGGCCATTATAAAAAATCATGTCTATATATGGGACTTTTGACTTCTGTAGAACAAAATTTTTCATTGAAGTTTCGTGCAACAACTTTTGCAGTTATTGCTTGTTATTCATATGACCGACCCCAGGGACCGACCATTTGGCATTTTTGTAATAAAGTGCATACTAAGGCCATTATAAAAAATCATGTCTATATATGGGACTTTTGACTTCTGTAGAAGAAAATTGTTCATTGAAGTTTCGTGCAACAACTGTTGCAGTTATTGCTTGTTATTCATATGACCGACCCCAGGGACCGACCGTTTGGCATTTTTTGTAATAAAGTGCATACTAAGGCCATTATAAAAAATCATGTCTATATATGGGACTTTTGACTTCTGTAGAACAAAATTTTTCATTGAAGTATCGTGCAACAACTGTGGCAGTTATTGCTTGTTATTCATATGCCCGACCCCAGGGACCGACCATTTGGCATTTTTGTAATAAAGTGCATACTAAGGCCATTATAAAAAATCATGTCTATATATGGGACTTTTGACTTCTGTAGAACAAAATTTTTCATTGAAGTTTCGTGCAACAACTTTTGCAGTTATTGCTTGTTATTCATATGACCGACCCCAGGGACCGACCATTTGGCATTTTTGTAATAAAGTGCATACTAAGGCCATTATAAAAAATCATGTCTATATATGGGACTTTTGACTTCTGTAGAACAAAATTTTTCACTGAAGTTTCGTGCAACAACTGTTGCAGTTATTGCTTGTTATTCATATGCCCGACCCCAGGGACCGACTATTTGGCATTTTTGTAATAAAGTGCATACTAAGGCCATTATAAAAAATCATGTCTATATATGGGACTTTTGACTTCTGTAGAACAAAATTTTTCATTGAAGTTTCGTGCAACAACTTTTGCAGTTATTGCTTGTTATTCATATGCCCGACCCCAGGGACCGACTATTTGGCATTTTTGTAATAAAGTGCATACTAAGGCCATTATAAAAAATCATGTCTATATATGGGACTTTTGACTTCTGTAGAACAAAATTTTTCATTGAAGTTTCGTGCAACAACTTTTGCAGTTATTGCTTGTTATTCATATGACCGACCCCAGGGACCGACCATTTGGCATTTTTGTAATAAAGTGCATACTAAGGCCATTATAAAAAATCATGTCTATATATGGGACTTTTGACTTCTGTAGAACAAAATTTTTCACTGAAGTTTCGTGCAACAACTGTTGCAGTTATTGCTTGTTATTCATATGCCCGACCCCAGGGACCGACTATTTGGCATTTTTGTAATAAAGTGCATACTAAGGCCATTATAAAAAATCATGTCTATATATGGGACTTTTGACTTCTGTAGAACAAAATTTTTCATTGAAGTTTCGTGCAACAACTTTTGCAGTTATTGCTTGTTATTCATATGACCGACCCCAGGGACCGACCATTTGGCATTTTTGTAATAAAGTGCATACTAAGGCCATTATAAAAAATCATGTCTATATATGGGACTTTTGACTTCTGTAGAACAAAATTTTTCATTGAAGTTTCGTGCAACAACTTTTGCAGTTATTGCTTGTTATTCATATGACCGACCCCAGGGACCGACCATTTGGCATTTTTGTAATAAAGTGCATACTAAGGCCATTATAAAAAATCATGTCTATATATGGGACTTTTGACTTCTGTAGAACAAAATTTTTCATTGAAGTTTCGTGCAACAACTTTTGCAGTTATTGCTTGTTATTCATATGCCCGACCCCAGGGACCGACTATTTGGCATTTTTGTAATAAAGTGCATACTAAGGCCATTATAAAAAATCATGTCTATATATGGGACTTTTGACTTCTGTAGAACAAAATTTTTCATTGAAGTTTCGTGCAACAACTTTTGCAGTTATTGCTTGTTATTCATATGACCGACCCCAGGGACCGACCATTTGGCATTTTTGTAATAAAGTGCATACTAAGGCCATTATAAAAAATCATGTCTATATATGGGACTTTTGACTTCTGTAGAACAAAATTTTTCATTGAAGTTTCGTGCAACAACTTTTGCAGTTATTGCTTGTTATTCATATGACCGACCCCAGGGACCGACCATTTGGCATTTTTGTAATAAAGTGCATACTAAGGCCATTATAAAAAATCATGTCTATATATGGGACTTTTGACTTCTGTAGAACAAAATTTTTCACTGAAGTTTCGTGCAACAACTGTTGCAGTTATTGCTTGTTATTCATATGCCCGACCCCAGGGACCGACTATTTGGCATTTTTGTAATAAAGTGCATACTAAGGCCATTATAAAAAATCATGTCTATATATGGGACTTTTGACTTCTGTAGAACAAAATTTTTCATTGAAGTTTCGTGCAACAACTTTTGCAGTTATTGCTTGTTATTCATATGACCGACCCCAGGGACCGACCATTTGGCATTTTTGTAATAAAGTGCATACTAAGGCCATTATAAAAAATCATGTCTATATATGGGACTTTTGACTTCTGTAGAACAAAATTTTTCATTGAAGTTTCGTGCAACAACTTTTGCAGTTATTGCTTGTTATTCATATGACCGACCCCAGGGACCGACCATTTGGCATTTTTGTAATAAAGTGCATACTAAGGCCATTATAAAAAATCACGTCTATATATGGGACTTTTGACTTCTGTAGAACAAAATTTTTCATTGAAGTTTCGTGCAACAACTTTTGCAGTTATTGCTTGTTATTCATATGCCCGACCCCAGGGACCGACTATTTGGCATTTTTGTAATAAAGTGCATACTAAGGCCATTATAAAAAATCATGTCTATATATGGGACTTTTGACTTCTGTAGAACAAAATTTTTCATTGAAGTTTCGTGCAACAACTTTTGCAGTTATTGCTTGTTATTCATATGACCGACCCCAGGGACCGACCATTTGGCATTTTTGTAATAAAGTGCATACTAAGGCCATTATAAAAAATCATGTCTATATATGGGACTTTTGACTTCTGTAGAACAAAATTTTTCATTGAAGTTTCGTGCAACAACTTTTGCAGTTATTGCTTGTTATTCATATGCCCGACCCCAGGGACCGACCATTTGGCATTTTTGTAATAAAGTGCATACTAAGGCCATTATAAAAAATCATGTCTATATATGGGACTTTTGACTTCTGTAGAACAAAATTTTTCATTGAAGTTTCGTGCAACAACTTTTGCAGTTATTGCTTGTTATTCATATGACCGACCCCAGGGACCGACCATTTGGCATTTTTGTAATAAAGTGCATACTAAGGCCATTATAAAAAATCATGTCTATATATGGGACTTTTGACTTCTGTAGAAGAAAATTGTTCATTGAAGTTTCGTGCAACAACTGTTGCAGTTATTGCTTGTTATTCATATGACCGACCCCAGGGACCGACCGTTTGGCATTTTTTGTAATAAAGTGCATACTAAGGCCATTATAAAAAATCATGTCTATATATGGGACTTTTGACTTCTGTAGAACAAAATTTTTCATTGAAGTATCGTGCAACAACTGTGGCAGTTATTGCTTGTTTTTCATATGCCCGACCCCAGGGACCGACCATTTGGCATTTTTGTAATAAAGTGCATACTAAGGCCATTATAAAAAATCATGTCTATATATGGGACTTTTGACTTCTGTAGAACAAAATTTTTCATTGAAGTTTCGTGCAACAACTTTTGCAGTTATTGCTTGTTATTCATATGACCGAACCCAGGGACCGACCATTTGGCATTTTTGTAATAAAGTGCATACTAAGGCCATTATAAAAAATCATGTCTATATATGGGACTTTTGACTTCTGTAGAACAAAATTTTTCACTGAAGTTTCGTGCAACAACTGTTGCAGTTATTGCTTGTTATTCATATGCCCGACCCCAGGGACCGACTATTTGGCATTTTTGTAATAAAGTGCATACTAAGGCCATTATAAAAAATCATGTCTATATATGGGACTTTTGACTTCTGTAGAACAAAATTTTTCATTGAAGTTTCGTGCAACAACTTTTGCAGTTATTGCTTGTTATTCATATGACCGACCCCAGGGACCGACCATTTGGCATTTTTGTAATAAAGTGCATACTAAGGCCATTATAAAAAATCATGTCTATATATGGGACTTTTGACTTCTGTAGAACAAAATTTTTCATTGAAGTTTCGTGCAACAACTTTTGCAGTTATTGCTTGTTATTCATATGACCGACCCCAGGGACCGACCATTTGGCATTTTTGTAATAAAGTGCATACTAAGGCCATTATAAAAAATCATGTCTATATATGGGACTTTTGACTTCTGTAGAACAAAATTTTTCATTGAAGTTTCGTGCAACAACTTTTGCAGTTATTGCTTGTTATTCATATGCCCGACCCCAGGGACCGACTATTTGGCATTTTTGTAATAAAGTGCATACTAAGGCCATTATAAAAAATCATGTCTATATATGGGACTTTTGACTTCTGTAGAACAAAATTTTTCATTGAAGTTTCGTGCAACAACTTTTGCAGTTATTGCTTGTTATTCATATGACCGACCCCAGGGACCGACCATTTGGCATTTTTGTAATAAAGTGCATACTAAGGCCATTATAAAAAATCATGTCTATATATGGGACTTTTGACTTCTGTAGAACAAAATTTTTCATTGAAGTTTCGTGCAACAACTTTTGCAGTTATTGCTTGTTATTCATATGCCCGACCCCAGGGACCGACCATTTGGCATTTTTGTAATAAAGTGCATACTAAGGCCATTATAAAAAATCATGTCTATATATGGGACTTTTGACTTCTGTAGAACAAAATTTTTCATTGAAGTATCGTGCAACAACTGTTGCAGTTATTGCTTGTTATTCATATGACCAACCCCAGGGACCGACCATTTCGCATTTTTATATTATATTACTAATACTATCATGTAAAATTATGTTTTTATAGGTTTCATATATTTACTTAATTAATTTTAATTATTAATTTATTTTTATAACGCAACAATTGTTGCCAGTATTCCTCCTAAATGTATACTATTTGTATATTCGCACACATGTATAGTTTTTGTTATTTGGTAGAAACTTGACTTCCTTTGCTACAAAATATTGTTGTTCGTGTAAAATTGATTTATTTTGAAAAAATATCTTTTGTTTTCCTTGATGTCATTTTCAAACACAGTTCGCAGTGAAACGTATCGAAGTCGTCATATTTTTAATAGTTTAGTGTAAATCAATTTGTGTTCATCCGAATGCCCGTTATTCCCAATTACTTAGTTATATTGGAATAAAATAATTGTTGGTGACTATTTTTCAGGTATTAAATATTGTTTCAAGTGAATATACATTCTTTTATTATTCTGATTTATGTTTACATACAATACATTTTCAAATAGGAACTATTTGAAATGCCACGAAAAACAAAATCAAACATTGGAAGGTCAACTAAAATTGCGCGGCGAATGTCAGTTCGTAGAGTTACTGAAACTTCTGAAAACCGAGAGACACGCTTAGAAACTAATCGGATCAAAGCCTCTACTTCACGAGCGGCTGAAACATCACAACAGCACGATGCACGAGTAGCAGATCTTCGAGCAAGAGCCTCTACTTCAAGAGCGGCTGAAACATCACAACAGCACGATGCTCGAGTTGCAGATCTTCGAGCAAGAGCCTCTACTACAAGAGCGGCTGAAACATCACAACAGCACGATGCACGAGTTGCAGATCTTCGAGCAAGAGCGTCTACTTCAAGAGCTGTTGAAACACCTGAAGAGCGAACCACACGAAATAAAGCTCAACGCTCACGGCAGGCTCTGTTAAGAATTAGAGTCAATCTTAGGAATGCGGCATTTAATTACGATAAATACTACGATTATGGAATGCATCGTGATGTTGTTATTGGTCCAATGGCTACATTGTGCTTACATTGTCGCGCTTTAAAATTTTTGAAAGAAACACCTGGTATGTGCTGCTCCAATGGTAAAGTCAATTTGCCACAACTGACTGAACCACCAGAGCCACTTCTTACTTATGTGGCTGGAGCTACTCGGGAGTCCAAACACTTTCTAAAGCATATTCAGAAATATAACTCATGTTTTCAAATGACATCATTTGGAGCGACAAATATTGTGAGATATGATAATTTTATGCCCACATTCAAAGTCCAAGGACAAGTGTATCATTAGATTGGTTCACTTCTTCCAGTACCCGAACAAGATCCACAATTTTTGCAAATTTATTTTATGAACAACGTGGAGAAAGAGATAAATCGACGATGCACATTCAGTATAGCAACAGATCGAGAAATTATTGCTGAACTACGATCACTATTCCACGAGCACAACTGTTTGGTCAGAGATTTTAAATCCGCTTTAGAGGATGTGAGATCTGATGACTTGAAAGTCATTATCAGAGCAGATAAAACGCCATCAAATGAGCAAGAAAGACGCTTCAATGCTCCAATGGCTCACGAAGTAGCAGCTGTAATTGTTGGAACAGAAATTACCCGGCGAAATATTGTTATTAGCAAACGAGATCAAACAACGTGTTTCTGAAACACATCGGTCATACGACGCACTGCAATATCCAATACTGTTTCCACGAGGAGAAGACGGATATCATCTTAAATTGTATCAAACTAATCCCACTACAGGTGCTGTAACATAAAAAAAAGTTAGCTGTATGGATTTTTATGCATACCGTGTCATGATTCGAGCTGAACAGTTCAACCATATTCTGAAATGTCGTCAACTTTTTCAGCAATTCATTGTTGATATGTACGCTAAAGTTGAAAGCGAACAATTAAATTACATTCGTTACAATCAATCGAAACTTCGAGCTGAAGAGTATATTCATTTACGAGATACAAATGCAAATGATAAAGAAGCTGGTGATATTGGGCAAAGGGTTATACTTCCAGCTTCGTACACTGGAAGTCCAAGACACATGCATGAATATGCTCAGGATGCTTTGACGTACGTTCGCAAATATATATTATTTGAAATTATCAAGAAGAACATGATTCATTGACCATGTGGGCTACATAACCCACATTCGCCCTGCATGAAAGACGGAAAATGTACCAAAAATTATCCACGTCTGCTTTTGAAGGAAACACAAACGTGTGGCAATGGTTATCCGCTGTACAGACGACGAAAACCAGTTGATGGTGGACACACAACAACTGTCAAACTCAATAATGTTGATATTGAAACTGAAAATCAATGGATTGATGCCCTATTCTCCTATACTTTTAAAGTCATTCAAGGCGCATATCAACATAGAGGTCTGCAATTCAGTTAAGTCGATTAAATACATATGTAAATACGTAAATAAAGGCAGTGAAATGGCAGTTTTTGGAATTGCGAATTCCAATGCACCTGTTAATAAAGTCGAACAATTTCAAATGGGACGTTATATTAGTAGTAATGAAGCTATATCGCGAATTTTTGGTTTTGATATCCATGAACGCTTTCCTGCTGTTATGCATCTCAGTGTTCACTTAGAAAACGGTCAACGAGTCTATTTCACGGAAGAGAACGCCCTGCAAAGAGCTGTAGATCCACCAAACACAACGTTGACAGCATTTTTTCAACTGTGTGCAACTAATGAATTTGCGGAAACATTGCTATATCATAAAGTCCCGTAGTATTATACATGGAATCAATCAACGAAGAAATTGGGGAGCAGAAAACGGGGTGCAAAACATTCTTCATTGGCTGGCATATTTTCTACTAGCACATTGGGACGAGTATATACTGTTCACCCGAATAATAATGAATGCTACTATTTACGAATGCTGCTTCACGTGATCAAAGGACCAACATCGTTTCAAGCAATGAAAACCATCGATGGTCACGTGTGTCAGACATATAGAGAAGCATGTTTCAAACTTGGTATGCTTGAAAATGATCAACATTGGGACAACGCATTGACAGAAGCATCTGAAACACGTCATGCTCACCAAATACGACCTCTGTTCGCCATCATTTTGACAACCTGTGCGCCTTCTGATCCGAAAGATTTATGGGAAAAGCATAAAGAGAGTATGAGCGCAGATATATTTCTTCGAGCTCGCAGAGAAAATCCTAACCTGGATATGCAGTATGCAGAAGACATGTTCAATGAATCGCTGATATTACTTGAAGATATGTGTATGTCAATTAACAAAAAAAGCCTTAATCAGGTGGCTCTATTTTCTCCAGAACGTGATAGAGACAATGTTATCGATATAGACCTATTAAGAGAAAAACAATACGACGTCAACGCATTACAAATTTATGTTGAAGCTCAGATAAGGCTCTTAACAAATGATCAACGACTTGCGTATGACATAGTTATGGAGCATGTATGGAGCGGAAATGGTGGACTTCTATTTCTTGATGCACCAAGAGGCACAGGAAAAACTTTTTCGCTCAATCTGATACTCGCAGAAATTCGAATGAAGGGTGAAATTGCTTTGGCTGTAGCATCATCGGGGATTGCAGCAACGCTACTTTGCTCTCGAGCTGCCATTGAATCTAAATATAGCTAAAAGTCCTATTTGTAACATTACAAAAACATGAATGGCAACTGTATTGAAAACATGTCAATTCATTATTTGGGATGAATGTACCATGGCTCATAAAAAAGGACTTGAAGCACTTGATCGTACTCTGCAGGATTTTCGAAACAATCAACGCCCAATGGGCGGAGCTGTGATACTGCTCGTCGGTGATTTCCGTCAAACTTTGCCCGTTATTCCAAGATCAACACCAGCAGACGAACTAAACGCGTGCCTAAAGTATTCATTCCTTTGGAGGCACGTGAAAAAAATTACACTGTCGACTAACATGCGTGTACATTTGCTTAGAGATGATTCTGCACAAATATTTTCCAAGCAGCTTTTAGACATGGACGACGGTAAACTTCCGATTGATCATTCAACACAGGAAATATCATTTCCACATGACTTCTGTCAACTTCAGTCATCAATAGAAGATCTTGAAATGGTTTTCCCGAACATAACTAATAACTTCAGAAATCATGATTGGCTCTGTGAGCGTACTATCTTAGCTCCGAAGAACGAAGACGTTAATCGAATCAATGATAGGATTCAATTAAAAATTCCTGGAGCAGTGACGGAATACAAATCTATTGATACAGTTATAGAAGAGAATGATGCTGTTAATTATCCAGTCGAATTTCTAAATTCATTGGAGCTATCGAGGATACCACCGCACAAACTGGTGTTGAAAACTGGATCACCAATACTACTTCTTCGGAACCTGAACACACCAAAGTTATGTAACGGAACCAGACTTTCCATTAAGAAAATGATGCCAAATGCGATTGAAGCAACAATGATTAATGGCAAATGTAAAGGAGAAGACGTGCTGATTCCACGCATTCCAATGATCCCTACTGGTTTGCCCTTTACATTCAAGCGCTTACAATTTCCTGTGCGCCTTGCTGTCGCGATGACAATCAACAAAGCTCAAGGGCAGTCACTGCGCGTTGCCTGATTAAATTTAGCGAATCCCTGTTTTTATCATGGTCAACTATATGTTGCTTGCTCCAGATTAGGAACTCGAAAAAATTTGTACATCTATACTCCAAATCATAAAACCAAAAATGTTGTTTATCCACTTGCGTTACGCTAG
Organism: Nephrotoma appendiculata; assembly: GCA_947310385.1. NCBI lineage: Eukaryota > Metazoa > Arthropoda > Insecta > Diptera > Tipulidae > Nephrotoma > Nephrotoma appendiculata. The sequence goes on along the minus strand of OX371224.1, from coordinate 131,486,932 downwards.
ATGTGTTAATTTGAATTGTTTTAAGTTACTTATATAAAATAAAAATTCAATTGATTATTAAAAATACTACTAAAATTCAATTTATTCATTTACAAGCTGTTATAATACAGACTGGCAGGACAACGTCTGCCGGGTTCAGCTAGTAATAACTAAAGAACGTCCAATTTAAAACGTCAAGTTATTGAACGGAACTAAATACTTATTGATATAACAATTATTGTGTCGATTTAAAGGTAGTAAAATCAATAACTATAAAATTGTTACGGCGGCAATAACTTCGTTTATTGGTCAGAAACAACCTATGTTTTTTATTGACTTTGCATATGAAAATTTTTATTTCAACAACTTTTTTCTCTGAGTGTAGATACTTTTGCCACCCTTTTTTGGAAGTAACTTGGACTTTATACATTTAAGGAATGATTTGTTCGCTGATTGTGTTGATGCAGTTTCCTCCTCAGCCTGAGTTTAAACATGATAAGGTTTACTATTGCTGCTGTTCTGGTAACTCTACTAACTGATTTATATATTGTTTGGTGCATGAAAAATACAATAAACCACCATTAACATCACAAAGTATGCATCAATTAATTTAGTAGAGGTTACTGATTGTGTTTAAAATGATGATTTATCCGCAGTATGGGCAATAGTATAGAATACACCATTTTTGCCGAAGGTGGTGATTTTTTTTCTGATCTTTACTAGCAGTCAAGTGGTTTTTCTGGTTGGCCCCGTAAAGCGAAAATCATTACTTTTCCGACCAAATTTATATATGGTGGAATGCCAAATGCCAATGCCAAAAGTGTAATGAAAGGTTGTTCACAAGGTGCAATCATGACCCCGCACCTGTGGAATATAGTTTCCATGATGTCCAAAAAGTATCATTTGCGGACGACAAGGTCATGCCCCGACAATTCTAGAATAAGCATTCAGATGAAAGCGCACAACGCTATAGAACAGATGGTTAATTGGTGCAAAGCAACAAGATGAAAAGATTAGCTAAGAAAGGTAGGATTTGAAACAAAATACCTTGATTCCTAAGCAATTGTTACATACATTAGGAACAACAACAAGTTTTATAACGAGGGTAACCAAGATAGATAAATAATCTCTAAATTAGTTGTAATATTAAATAAAATAAACAGGTGGTTAATGGTACTCTTTATACACACTTACTTTAAACAGTCATCCGGCAAATTCACTGAACTTTTTTTCAATAAGGACGCTCGAAATTTGTTACGTTATAGCGGTCGAGTTGTTAAATCAAGTGCGTGAGAGTTTAGAGGAAAACGCGAAGCGTCAATTTCTCATCATTCACTAGAACTTGCCCTTTCTGCTACTTTGACTTAGTGAAATGTGACCTAAACTAGATGATACGGATACAGACGACATGTGTGGTTCCAACAGCATTGCGCTATACGTGCCACACAGTGCATGTCACCAGCATGGTTATGATGTGCCGTGTCAACTTGAATCGAGCTATTTTGGAGGAATCGATATGGAATGTGAAAAACGGTAGCCATAAAAATATTTCATCATGCGATAGTAATATACCTTCGATATAGTTACCAACTCAACTATTTCTTGAAAATGTTGAATCACTAGCAAACTGAATATGTAACTTTCCCGCATATATCGGATAATTAGAAAATCATATGGTTTGAAAAGCTATTTCTTTTATATACGAATTTTATGATTATTATTTTTATATGATAAATACCTATTACCTACCTACACATAGATATAGGAGGGTACTGTATATGTTAGTACAATTTTATGTATAGAGAGATACATAACACATATCTTTATACACATCCATAATAGAATCTGAGATTTTATTTGAAGCAAAAATGTAAAATGAAATAAAATCAGTAAAAGTTTATCTATTCTGATGAAATCATCAGACATACTCGTAAAATGTACATAACAACAACCATTTCACAACACACATGCACACAGCCAATTGAAGAAAATCAAACTGGAATAATTGTGTTAAGCAAGTGAAAGTTGATTATAATTTTGTATTCTCTTTTTAAACTCGCAAAGTTTGAGAAAATTGTAAGATAATACCTGCGGTTAGTTTTTGATTCTAGCAATATTCTTACGCTGCACATTTCATACACCAAATAGTTTTGTGAGCAACAAGCATTAAATAAAAAAAATATTTGGTTTTATAAATTTTCACGATCCTGGACTTAAGAAATTGGGTATCACCTCCAACTAACTAAATAACATAAAAATTGAACTTAATGTGTGTAGGTATACGGTATAAGCATATCGTCTCAATATAACCAATTTATAAAGAAACACTTAACACATTTAAATATTTATTCTTCTACATCTCTTCCTTCATTCAATTATAACAATTTCTTAAAGTTATTTTTCATGAAATGCGGTTTATACGTTAGAAATAAACAGAAAGCGCTTTCTTTTTCGCTTTCAATGTATACGTTATTAAATTAAGTACAACTGGTTTTCTCTTCTAGTATATTTTTACTATAGTTAAAGGTGTATTTTTATACTATATATAGTGGTTTTCTAATCATCAACAGTAATAAATAATAATCACTAAATACCAATCTTATACATGATCCCCTCTAAATTTGATTAATTGCTAAACGCTCAATCAACATTTCAGCTTGATAGTAGAGAGTGAAGAATTTAATTGCATTTACCACTGGGTTTGGTCTGTGTGTGATGACCCGTAGTAGGTTTTAAAAAAATAAATACTGGAAGAATTCACTGAGAATGCATAAACCATCCATCTGATGTTCTTGGCTGTTTTGACTTAATTTGACCAAATACTTAACGGTTCAAAATTCAAAAGAACTTCTCAAAATAGTACTGAAACTACAAAGTCATACGCTCTTTAAATGTCAAACTTATTAACATAAATTTGATGGTAGAGTAAGTATGGCGGAAGGAGAGGGTGCTTTCTTTGAATGATTTGAGTATGCGGTCAAACCTAATTAAGATTCCTAGCTTACACCGGGCCCATCTGCATATTTTTTAACACATAAGAAGATGAAGGGATATGATGACAGATATGATAGTGAAGTTTGTGCTAAAAAAAATTATTAAAAAATTACACTGTTAAATTTATTATTTTTCCTCCGTGTGTGCGAATATACAAAAAAACGTTTAGACGGAATACTCTGGCAACAATTGTTGCGAGAAACTAATAATATAATAAATCATTTCAACACAAAAATGCCAAAATGGTCGGTCCCTGGGGTCGGCCATATGAATAACAAGCATTAACTGCAACAGTTGTTGCACGAAACTTCAATGGAAAATTTTGATCTACAGAAGTCAAAAGTCCCATATATAGACATGTTCTTTAATTCAAAAATGCCAAATGGTCGGTCCCTGGGGTCGGCCATATGAATAACAAGCATTAACTGCAACAGTTGTTGCATGAAACTTCAATGGAAAATTTTGTTCTACAGAAGTCAAAAGTCCCATATAGAGACATGGTTTTTTATGATGGGCTTGGTATGTTCTTTAACACAAAAACGCCAAATGGTCGGTCCCTGGGGTCGGCCATATGAATAACAAGCATTAACTGCAACAGTTGTTGCACGAAACTTCAATGGAAAATTTTGTTCTACAGAAGTCAAAACTCCCATATATAGACATGTTCTTTAATACAAAAATGCCAAATGGTCGGTCCCTGGGGTCGGCCATATGAATAACAAGCATTAACTGCAACAGTTGTTGCACGAAACTTCAATGGAAAATTTTGTTCTACAGAAGTCAAAAGTCCCATATATAGACATGGTTTTTTATGATGGGCTTGGTATGTTCTTTAACACAAAAACGCCAAATGGTCGGTCCCTGGGGTCGGCCATATGAATAACAAGCATTAACTGCAACAGTTGTTGCACGAAACTTCAATGGAAAATTTTGTTCTACAGAAGTCAAAAGTCCCATATATAGACATGTTATTTAATACAAAAATGCCAAATGGTCGGTCCCTGGGGTCGGCCATATGAATAACAAGCATTAACTGCAACAGTTGTTGCACGAAACTTCAATGGAAAATTTTGTTCTACAGAAGTCAAAAGTCCCATATATAGACATGTTCTTTAATACAAAAATGCCAAATGGTCGGTCCCTGGGGTCGGCCATATGAATAACAAGCATTAACTGCAACAGTAGTTGTATGAAACTTCAATGGAAAATTTTGTTCTACAGAAGTCAAAAGTCCCATATATAGACATGTTCTTTAATACAAAAATGCCAAATGGTCGGTCCCTGGGGTCGGCCATATGAATAACAAGCATTAACTGCAACAGTTGTTGCACGAAACTTCAATGGAAAATTTTGTTCTACAGAAGTCAAAAGTCCCATATATAGACATGGTTTTTTATGATGGGCTTGGTATGTTCTTTAACACAAAAACGCCAAATGGTCGGTCCCTGGGGTCAGCCATATGAATAACAAGCATTAACTGCAACAGTTGTTGCATGAAACTTCAATGGAAAATTTTGTTCTACAGAAGTCAAAAGTCCCATATATAGACATGTTCTTTAATACAAAAATGCCAAATGGTCGGTCCCTGGGGTCGGCCATATGAATAACAAGCATTAACTGCAACAGTTGTTGCACGAAACTTCAATGGAAAATTTTGTTCTACAGAAGTCAAAAGTCCCATGTAGAGACATGGTTTTTTATGATGGGCTTGGTATGTTCTTTAACACAAAAACGCCAAATGGTCGGTCCCTGGGGTCGGCCATATGAATAACAAGCATTAACTGTAACAGTTGTTGCACGAAACTTCAATGGAAATTTTGTTCTACAGAAGTCAAAAGTCCCATATAGAGATATGTTCTTTAATACAAAAATGCCAAATGGTCAGTCCCTGGGGTCGGCCATATGAATAACAAGCATTAACTGCAACAGTAGTTGCATGAAACTTCAATGGAAAATTTTGTTCTACAGAAGTCAAAAGTCCCATATATAGACATGTTCTTTAATACAAAAATGCCAAATGGTCGGTCCCTGGGGTCGGCCATATGAATAACAAGCATTAACTGCAACAGTTGTTGCACGAAACTTCAATGGAAAATTTTGTTCTACAGAAGTCAAAAGTCCCATATATAGACATGTTCTTTAATACAAAAATGCCAAATGGTCGGTCCCTGGGGTCGGCCATATGAATAAAAAGCATTAACTGCAACAGTTGTTGCACGAAACTTCAATGGAAAATTTTGTTCTACAGAAGTCAAAAGTCCCATATATAGACATGTTCTTTAATACAAAAATGCCAAATGGTCGGTCCCTGGGGTCGGCCATATGAATAACAAGCATTAACTGCAACAGTTGTTGCACGAAACTTCAATGGAAAATTTTGTTCTACAGAAGTCAAAAGTCCCATATATAGACATGGTTTTTTATGATGGGCTTGGTATGTTCTTTAACACAAAAACGCCAAATGGTCGGTCCCTGGGGTCGGCCATATGAATAACAAGCATTAACTGCAACAGTTGTTGCACGAAACTTCAATGGAAAATTTTGTTCTACAGAAGTCAAAAGTCCCATATATAGACATGTTATTTAACACAAAAACGCCAAATGGTCGGTCCCTGGGGTCGGCCATATGAATAACAAGCATTAACTGCAACAGTTGTTGCACGAAACTTCAATGGAAAATTTTGTTCTACAGAAGTCAAAAGTCCCATATATAGACATGTTCTTTAATAAAAAAATGCCAAATGGTCGGTCCCTGGGGTCGGCCATATGAATAACAAGCATTAACTGCAACAGTTGTTACATGAAACTTCAATGGAAAATTTTGTTCTACAGAAGTGAAAAGTCCCATATAGAGACATGGTTTTTTATGATGGGCTTGGTATGTTCTTTAATACAAAAATGCCAAATGGTCGGTCGCTGGGGTCGGCCATATGAATAACAAGCATTAACTGCAACAGTTGTTGCACGAAACTTCAATGGAAAATTTTGTTCTACAGAAGTCAAAAGTCCCATATATAGACATGTTCTTTAATACAAAAATGCCAAATGGTCGGTCCCTGGGGTCGGCCATATGAATAACAAGCATTAACTGCAACAGTTGTTGCACGAAACTTCAATGGAAAATTTTGTTCTACAGAAGTCAAAAGTCCCATATATAGACATGTTCTTTAATACAAAAATGCCAAATGGTCGGTCCCTGGGGTCGGCCATATGAATAACAAGCATTAACTGCAACAGTTGTTGCACGAAACTGCAATGGAAAATTTTGTTCTACAGAAGTCAAAAGTCCCATATATAGACATGTTTTTTTATGATGGGCTTGGTATGTTCTTTAACACAAAAACGCCAAATGGTCGGTCCCTGGGGTCGGCCATATGAATAACAAGCATTAACTGCAACAGTTGTTGCACGAAACTTCAATGGAAAATTTTGTTCTACAGAAGTCAAAAGTCCCATATATAGACATGTTCTTTAATACAAAAATGCCAAATGGTCGGTCCCTGGGGTCGGCCATATGAATAACAAGCATTAACTGCAACAGTTGTTGCATGAAACTTCAATGGAAAATTTTGTTCTACAGAAGTGAAAAGTCCCATATAGAGACATGGTTTTTTATGATGGGCTTGGTATGTTCTTTAATACAAAAATGCCAAATGGTCGGTCCCTGGGGTCGGCCATATGAATAACAAGCATTAACTGCAACAGTTGTTGCACGAAACTTCAATGGAAAATTTTGTTCTACAGAAGTCAAAAGTCCCATATATAGACATGTTCTTTAATACAAAAATGCCAAATGGTCGGTCCCTGGGGTCGGCCATATGAATAACAAGCATTAACTGCAACAGTTGTTGCACGAAACTTCAATGGAAAATTTTGTTCTACAGAAGTCAAAAGTCCCATATATAGACATGGTCTTTAATACAAAAATGCCAAATGGTCGGTCCCTGGGGTCGGCCATATGAATAACAAGCATTAACTGCAACAGTTGTTGCACGAAACTGCAATGGAAAATTTTGTTCTACAGAAGTCAAAAGTCCCATATATAGACATGGTTTTTTATGATGGGCTTGGTATGTTCTTTAACACAAAAACGCCAAATGGTCGGTCCCTGGGGTCGGCCATATGAATAACAAGCATTAACTGCAACAGTTGTTGCACGAAACTTCAATGGAAAATTTTGTTCTACAGAAGTCAAAAGTCCCATATATAGAAATGTTCTTTAATACAAAAATGACAAATGGTCGGTCCCTGGAGTCGGCCATATGAATAACAAGCATTAACTGCAACAGTTGTTGCACGAAACTTCAATGGAAAATTTTGTTCTACAGAAGTCAAAAGTGCCATATATAGACATGTTCTTTAATACAAAAATGCCAAATGGTCGGTCCCTGGGGTCGGCCATATGAATAACAAGCATTAACTGCAACAGTTGTTGCACGAAACTTCAATGGAAAATTTTGTTCTACAGAAGTCAAAAGTCCCATATATAGACATGGTTTTTTATGATGGGCTTGGTATGTTCTTTAACACAAAAACGCCAAATGGTCGGTCCCTGGGGTCGGCCATATGAATAACAAGCATTAACTGCAACAGTTGTTGCACGAAACTTCAATGGAAAATTTTGTTCTACAGAAGTCAAAAGTCCCATATATAGACATGTTCTTTAATACAAAAATGCCAAATGGTCGGTCCCTGGGGTCGGCCATATGAATAACAAGCATTAACTGCAACAGTAGTTGCATGAAACTTCAATGGAAAATTTTGTTCTACAGAAGTCAAAACTCCCATATAGAGACATGGTTTTTTATGATAGGCTTGGTATGTTCTTTAATACAAAAATGCCAAATGGTCGGTGTGTTTAACAGAAATTTGATAATTTTTGTAATTGCAATGATATTTCGTCGCGGAAAGGAATGCATTGTTTAGAATTGACAAATATGTCGTCTTATTACTTAAAAAACGGAAAAATTCTATGCCTGATTTGCGCGAAAGTGTTAAAAAACGAAAATGTTGTATGATTGCTATAGAATTCACGTCCGCGAACGTGTTAATACAAACATGCCCTCAGTAATGGATAATCCGACATAATTTTACCTTTTATTGTTTTAATAAACGACTTCCATTTCTCTGTAAATAACAAGCTTATTTACCAATTACCTAAAACTTCTAATACTATATTTATTAAAACAATCCAATCAATTAAAATACAACAAAACAAACAATTAAATATTAGTAAACGAAATGTTAAAATTTTCCATAAATAAGAAGTTAGTTAGTTTACACAAATCGTCGTGTTCCTCCCAAAGTTCATTGGGTCTGACTATAAAACTTTTGTAATATTTTATTTTTATGTCATAATTTATGACCCCTTTTAAATAAAGTACTCCCTCTGATAGACGAAGGTCCTGATATAAAATATTCAACTCAACAGAATATATTTCCTCAACATGTAATGGCTGAATATCTACGACCAGAAACCCATTTATGGATTCCAGTTGAATGTTTTTGCAACATTTTTTGCAAATTGGTCATTTTATAAATTTTATGTCAATTCTGTTTTGAATGTTCATAAGATGTATTTCACAAAATTGTTTTAAATTTATTGGGAGAGTTCGAAACTCTTTCTTCGAATAGTTACAAATTAAATTGATTCTGACTGTCTCTGGGATTAAGTATGTTCAAAGATGCATGGCATTTGCAGTGCCATCTATTAGAATTTCACTTTTCGCATCATCATTAATATTCAAATAGTCCATCATGATAAAGCTTCGTTCTACATAAATGATTGCATTTGGATGATGTTGTTTTAAATAATTATCTATAAATCGAAAACATCTGTTTGGACCTAAATGTGCAGAATAAACATTTTGAATGTATATTCCCAAGGCATTAAAAATTTAGGCAATTGAGTCAAACGCATATAAATTAAACGCAGAGACGAGTTTTTCATCACTGCCTCTATGTGAAAAACGGTTTTGTAGCAAACTCAGTGGCTTACTAGCTACACTCGATAATACTTTATTCTCAGTACAATTTTTTTTGTTCTTTCTGATATTAACTAAAATATGTCGTTTAAGATTTCTTTTTATGACTCTTTGGCCCATATGTTTTGGAGTGCGCGTATTCGTAGGCCTTTTATTCTTATTTTCTTCTTGAGTTATATCATCGAGCTCGATTTCTCTTCTGCATTTTTGATGAAGTTTCTTTTTTCGTGAAAAATATTTTTAATTTTAATTTTTTTTTAGGATCTTAGATGACTTTTCCTCCATCAGGTTCACTAAACGTCCAATTTTTAAATACTTATTGTCTATGTAATGATATTTTACAAGCCTGAACCAATTTTCTGCATTTGCATTGGATACTCGACCTTCAAAACTGGACTCAGGCATTGTTAAGTGAACACAAAGTGGAAGGTATGAGAAATATCGCTTTATGCAGTAAACGGCAAAGTCCTTATTATAATATACATTTTTTTGAATTTTTTTTGTTCTCTCATAATGTTTAGATTCAACTGTTCGTAAATTTTGTTAAATCTATCATAAAAATAATTAGATGGTGGTGCTTCTTTTGTAAGATTATCCTTAACCGATAAGTCGGCATCATCATTGTTATCCATTTCATTATTTGCTTCATTTGAATAAATTTCGTGAACTTGTAATTTGAAAATTTCAAACGACTTAATTACATATTTGTTTTTATATTTTGAACAAAGTACGTAGATAAATACTTTAAAAACACATCAGTCTCTTCCAAAGATTTACAATTAATAAATGCTGAAAGCAAATCTAGGACGAAACATCTGTGCTCTTGAGTTGCCGCAGGTAATTTCTTTTTAATCTGTGTTTGTCTTTTTATCTGCAGCAACTTAAAATTAAAACTTTATCCGGCTTAGACGGGACGCAATTGACTATAATATTACAAATATATTTTAAATAATCATCCATTAACATAAAATTAAAAATATTTAAAATTGATATAATCAATGCCCAGCTCCAATCCACAACGAAATATTTTGGTATTTTTATTGATTTTAATGATTTTAAAGCAAATTCAACAAAAATTCGGAGATTGCTTTTATGTCATGCTGCGCAGATACCATTTCAGCAATGGGAATAATGTCTATTTTTATCACACACGCGTAGTATAACATACGACGATATCCATGTGGATGACAGTTAGGATTTTTAACAACGCATCCTGGTGCATCCAAATATATAATGTTTATATCGTGATCTACTAAAAGCTGAAGTTGGGTAGTTCTCATCATGATAACTTGAAGTGGGTGGGAGAATTTATGTATATATTTATCAGGATGATTTTCCAAACTTTTATAAAATATATCACCAACATTACAACCACGAACTAAGTCGAGCAATTTTAAAGCTTCTGAACGAATTTTTCGGAAGACCATATCCGTGCTCAAATTCTGAGTATTTTCTTTTAAAGCGAGATCAACATCTGTTTGTGCGATTAAATATAATTTTAAGTTATGGGGAGTTTTGTGAGACAAGGTTTTTTATAATTTTCTCGTAAAGTTCCACGGATTTGCTTAAAAGTATAATCTTCGTCATGATTTTCTCGATCTTGTCCAGTGACAAATACATCCATTGTAGTTTTACTTTACTTAAGATAAATTTAAATCTTCGGTTATGGTTCTTATATTTGCATTCCGCGTATGCAACGCATTGGTTTTTGAAAAGATTGATATTTATGGTACGAAACGACAGTATGCGATGATGTAATGTGAGTGAGAACCTGTGGACCTCCAACGATCAGCGGTATAAAAACCGGACATTTTTTGTCCACGACCTCTTTATATATTTAGCTAATAGCTCGATCTTTATTTAACTTGACATATTTAACATAATTATAAAGTTTCAAACATCTTTAAAGCATAGTACCAATACCAAACAAAGTTAACCATGTCTATATATGGGACTTTTGACTTCTGTAGAACAAAATTTTCCATTGAAGTTTCGTGCAACAACTGTTGCAGTTAATGCTTGTTATTCATATGGCCGACCCCAGGGACCGACCATTTGGCATTTTTGTATTAAAGAACATACCAAGCCCATCATTTAAAACCATGTCTCTATATGGGACTTTTGACTTCTGTAGAACAAAATTTTCCATTGAAGTTTCGTGCAACAACTGTTGCAGTTAATGCTTGTTATTCATATGGCCGACCCCAGGGACTGAACATTTGGCATTTTTGTGTTAAAGAACATGTCTATATATGGGACTTTTGACTTCTGTAGAACAAAATTTTCCATTGAAGTTTCGTGCAACAACTGTTGCAGTTAATGCTTGTTATTCATATGGCCGACCCCAGGGACCGATCATTTGTCATTTTTGTATTAAAGAACATACCAAGGCCAATCATAAAAATTATGTCTATATATGAGACTATTGAATTAATTTATTATAATTGTTAGTTTGTTTTAGCCTCGCAACAATTGTTGCCAGAGTATTCCGTCTAAACGTTTTTTTGTTTATTCGCACACACGTAAAGTTTTTGTTATTTGGTAGAAATTTGACTTCAGTAAACATCTCTGGTAATGGCAGTATAAATGAAAACATGAATTCTATTACAGGCATAGCCAAACGCTGCCAATTACTATAACGGTAGAAAATGCCCAATTTCTAATTATAATTTTTAATAAAACGAATCACAAAAATATACTTTACTTAAATTTTAAGAATAGATGTACCTTCTCAAAAATGTCAACCAAAATCTGTAGATTTTTCTAGATTCGACGGCACAACATTTAGAATGAATCTAATTTTATAGTTTTCATTTGAAAATAAATTCCAATAGGAAAAATAATAAATTTAACAGTGTAATTTTTTAATAATTTTTTTTAGCACAAACTGCACTATCATATGACAGATTAGTAAATTGGTAGTTTTATAAAATGTAAGTGTAAATCGGTTTCCACAAGACACCACAATTATATCGCATGTGTAATGCGGTTGTGCAATGTTTTGCATGTGAGTGCGGACTACCGCAGCAAGAACATGTCTACGTATTGGAGGAATAGTAGAGAATTTGCCGCAACTTGAAATATACAGATTAGAAACTCCGAAAGAATTTGTTGATGTCGTGTCGCAAAGGTCAAGTGTACGGCCTTGTGAAAATTCCAATCAACGTGGTAAAAATGAACAAGACGCACCAACTCACCTTTGCGATACGACATCAACAAATTCTATCGGAGTTTTTAATCTGTCCATTTGAAGTTGCGGCAAATTCTCTACTATTCCTCGAATACGTAGACATGGTCCATCGAGCCGAATGGGGCGTCGAATACGTGAACATTATAAAACTTATTTTCTGTTAATCATCAATTCGGGAAGAGCAAGCAAATTTATGCCGACAACAATAAACTGTAAGTTATCTATTTTATATAAACTATTTAGTGCTTTTGCGAGTGAATCGTGCTTACAGTGTTAAAGTTAAACATAAACCCTTTATGTGTATTACCCCCCCCCCCCCCTCCCATAAACATTAAAGTGAACATTCTTATTACGTGCGTTATTCGAAAAACAGTGATTTACTTTAGACAGTTAGGTTAAAAATGCTGAGTTTTATTAAGTTAATTTGTGTGTGTCAATTATTGAGTTCTTGCTTACAAATATGGCTGCTTTAGTCATGCAGAAACGTAGTCGGATTTTTGGTTATTTGACAAATGCTGCCACGTTCGCTGAAAATATTAATGATGAAAACACCACACCATATTGCATGAACCCAACAGCGATTCAAATCAAAATCCAAAAGGTAACAATGCAGCTAATCATATCAAATCGGAATCGGTCAGGTTTGGTCAACCAATAATTTCGGAGGTTCAAAATTATACCACCACCAACCGTGATGGTTTCGACAGTGAATACGCAAGGCAACCTCCACAACATCCGCACATTATTGGATTCGAATCACTAACCAAAAAGCTAGGATTGAACCATAAACATGCACATATGTTGGTGCATGGTTTATCGTCAGTTTCCGCAGGCAGTACCAGAGAGCAGATTAGCATAAAATTAACTTCGAGATTTAATCCAAACCACTTTGTTATCGCAGATGCATTAATATTAAATCTAACTAATTAACTACCTTCTCAGGCAATAGCTATCCATGACGTATACAAAGGCCACTTTAACGAATTTTGCCTAGCTGATCCTAAGTTGCACGAGCCAAATCCAATCGACATGATTCTGGGTATCGACAATTTCTACAACATTGTATACGAGGGACGAGTACTATTGAAACCAAATCTGTATTTACTTGATGGCTTATTCGGATCGGTTTTTGCTGGTTACGTTCATACGAAGAGGTTGGGCAGTGGAGGAGATTTCAACCAAAATAAACCCAAAGGACGTAGAGTGTGAAGAACGTTTCTCCAGGACACATCAACTCGTCAACGGTACCTGTTTGGTGGAACTCCTTCTAAAAGAGAATTCGAATCTCGAATGATTGCAATCGAAGATAAATTCAAACGAGACATATGTAGAACTTCGAAAGGAATATACAAATTTTAGTCGAGTATATGAAAAGCTTGCGCACGTGAAACGTTTTCTAACCCGGAATGTGATAAGCAATTTTTGGTGGAATGGTCCGAAATACCTGCAAAAGTCAACGCTTCATTGGCCAAATCACGGAAAGTTGCCAGTTCGAGCTACCACCATCGAGGCCGGAAAACCCTTTTTAATTTCAACAACTACATGCGTAACCACAGTCGACACTTGACCGATAAAATATGTAATTGACAAGTTTTCTCTATATAACATATATGGATCGAGGTTTCGAGTACTAAGCAGTTGTGTTCGATTTGCCGAATTATGCCGAAAAACCACTTCACCATACATTACCAGCCAGCATATGCAGAGGAGTGAAACAATGCTAATTAGATGCGCTCAACAAGAAATGTTTCTAGAGGAGATACGCCATCTTAAAACTAACAAACCAATAAAAAAGCAGTAAGTTAATATCTTTTTTTCCATTCGTAGATGAAAGTGGCTTATTACGAGTGGGTGGTCACCAGAGCAATTCAAACGTTGGGTATTCAACCAAGCACCCAGTAATTTTACCGAAGCAGCATCCATTGACTGAGAAGCTCCTACGCTATATGCATGTAACATATTTACATCCCAATCCATCAACATTACTATTCGTATCAAGAGCAAAATTTTGGGTCATTGGCGCAAAGGATGTAATAAAACGAAACTCCAACAGCTGCGTACATTGTAAAAAAAGTCGTCCAAGATTCGGTAAGCAAGTCATGGCAAACTTACCTACATCACAAGTCACGCTAACACGCGCATTCAGCAATGTTAGAGTCGATTATGCCGGGCCTGTCGCAATCAGTTCCAAGAAGGGAAGAGGTTCTAAACGGTTAAAAGGGTATATCTGCTTATTCATTTGTATGGCAACCAAGGCTATACACCTAGAAGTAGTTGACGAGTAATCAACAGATGCGTTCATAGCCTCATTGAAGAGGTTCACAGGACGAAGGGGTCTACCAAGCGACATATATAGCGACAACGCGACTAATTTCATCGGTGCCCAGCGAAGGTTGGACGAGTTTTTCTGTATAATATCTTCAAAACCACACAATGAGAAGGTATCTGCATATCTTGGTACACATAATATACAGTGGCATACTATACCACCGTGTACCCTACATTTCGGAGGTCTGTGGGAAGCGGGGGTCAAATCAATAAAAGATCATCTGCGAAGAGTATTGGGCGATTCGGCACCAACATTTGAAAAACTTCAAACACTATTGATCCAGGTAAAAGCAATTGTAAACTCTCGGCCGCTAGCTTCTGTAAATAATAATCCTGACGATCTGAATATTGTAACTCTTGGGCATTTTTTAATTGACTCACCAATTCTCGAAGTACCAGACAGGGGTCCAAATGGCGCCACACCAATATTAAGTGAGAGATAGGAATTAATCCAAAATATGGCAAGAGGTTTTTGGAAAATATGGCATTTAGAATACCCCACTTCGCTTCAAAAACGGTCCAAATGGCAGCATCAACAACAAAATTTCAAAGAAGGCGAGCTGGTATTGATCAAAGATGATAATACATCTTCACTGACGTGGGCAAGAGGTCGAATTATCAAAGTTCATCCTTGTGAAGATGGTAAGATCCGGGTCATCACGTTAAAAACCAGCACTGGGGAATTAAAACGTTCAATAGTCAAACTGTGCAAATTCCAGATCGAATAGTTGATCAATTAACTGCTTATCCGGGGGAGTATGTTGCCTGCCGCGCAACACGGGCAACATTTTGCACAACTTAAATATTTGTAGCTGAAAAATATACAGCTATGATCAGCTGTTCCAATACATAAATCTAAAATACAAAAATTACAGTTTACTATAGCAATTCAAGATCATTTAAAATTATCTTACACATACCTTTATAATTTTCAACTAACTTCTATTTGCACTGCTATTATTTTTTAACACATAATTAATTTAAAAAACCACTTGCATTATAAACAAATTGAATTATAATCGAGCTGTCAAACTTGCTCCTTTTACTATTATAACAGTTGTAAAATTATAACAATATGTACTAGATTGTTAAGCTGCGGTAATCGATCCAAAGATCGCGCTACTTAACAAGTAAATAATTTTATGTTCATTTGTTATAATTATAGCATAGTTTTTGACAAACTGAATTTCAAGATTTTATAAATTCTGTCTCTTTTTCATCAACCGTGGACCAAGCAAGATCATCAATTCTCGCATAAATATATTTTTAATAAAAATGAAAATTGCAAATTCAAACGAGTGGTGCGTCTTGTTCATCTTTACCACGTTGATTGGAATTTTCACAAGGCCGTACACTTCACTTTTGCGACACAACATGGATTCTTTCGGAGTTTTTAATCTGTCCATTTTAAGTTGCGGCAAATTTTCTACTATTCCTCGAATACGTAGACAGTATGTTTACCCAATCGAATATCTATTGGTCACAACCAATAACTACTAAAATCGATTTCAGTCAATTTATTTGTTTTGAAATGAAATTTTTCAATTTCTAGATATTTGCTTGAATTCTGTTTGGCTGTATTTATATTGTCCTGAAACGCGACTGTATTTGTGCTTTAACCAATTCCTGTACAATTAATTAATTTACAACAATTAATTTATTTTTTGACACTGGCTTATTGGCAAAAATGCTTTAGAAAATAAAATCCGATTTAAGCAGTTGTTAGTTGTGACCACAGCTATAATAACACGATATACAGGGTGTCCCAGAATTGGACGATCAAACAAAACAGGGTGATGGGGGAGCTAATTCCAACAAAACCAGCCAAGTAAAATTTTTTCCAATTGTTGATGGTTCAAAAGTTATTGCACTTTTAGTGTTTTTTAGTGAACGCCTGCGCGCGAACCAAAAAATTTATTTGAAACAAACCAAGAGTTCCTTTGTTTAACTTTTTGTTTTTAATACGATCTAGACTCTAGAGGAGTGTTCTTTTCTAATAAGTTTTTTTTAAGCTGTATATCGGCAATATTATATTTGGCTGTATTAAATAAAAAAGGGGTTTTGTAAAGTCTTTTTGTTTCGCAAAAATGTTTGTTGATGTTTAAGTGACGAAACATATGTGACACTAATGCAGATTTTAACACTAGAAAGACTGACACAGTATATACCTATATTGCCCAAAAACAGTCAAAATGACTGCTTTGTGAATCCTGGTGAAATTTTTTGTCTTGCATTCATATATTCGATGGAAATTTTCACAAATTTATGATTAGAACTTAGAACAGCCATTCTTTTATTTGGTTTGCTTTTATATATTGTAAGAACACAATTCTTTGATTTATATAGCAGAGTGGCAAAACGAGGCATGTCATTCTTCTTTTGTTTGGCTGCTTTTGGTAGTTCCTTTTTGTTTGCTCTAATAGTTCCAACTAGAGGTATTTGTTACCAATAATTTTGAAAAGTCAGCTAGTGAAAAAGTTATCGGTTGTAATATTTCTTCCACTTACTTAGTATTCACTTGCATAGTAGCATTGACGACAGTTGTCGTTCATTTCTCCACAAATAAGGAAAACCATATTCAAAACAAATTTGCTGCTAACATTTGCTGCAAGCCAGAATTTAAAGCCATATTTATTGGGTTTATTAGGCATATACTGCATAAACTGAACTTATTCCATATTTCTGAAACCAAGGCAAATTTATCTGTTTTTAGGCGCTTACTTCTTTTGGTTCTTCTGTTAAAACGAAAAAAATCGATAGATTTTGCTTACTTTTCTCTGGCTATAGTTTTTCTAAAAAATTCGGGACCCCACTTTGCTGGCCACAAATAACTTAATTTTAAATTTTTTGCCACGTGAGCATATAACATCCCAATAAATGCACGTATTCCCGGTAATGATATTATCCAATCAGTTTTCTAAACTCAGTATCGTTCTTCTGTGCACATTCTTGTATGCTTCATAATTTGGTCATCTATTATCAACGAAAATTGATCATTTGGCTAAAATTGAAGAAAAAGGAACTCAACTCGACCTTGAAATTGTGACTCTTAAGTGGAAAATGCTGAATTGTCAAAACAGCTACAGCTAAGTAACAACCGTTTGGATATTTTGGAGAAATTTTGTAATTTGTGAACCCTTCAAATATTTGGTGTGCCTTTCAATTCTGATAAAAGTCTGGTGGCACTAGCGGATGACATTTTTAAAAGCATTGGATTTAAAGCAGCGGACAAATCATATGTAAAACACGTCCACAGGGCATACTCCAGAACTTTTCCAAAACCTATTACTGTGAAATTCTACAACAAATTTGACAAGGATGCAATTTTGCAATTAGTTAAAAACAAAAAGAGTATTAGTGCTAGTGATGTCGGTTTTAATAATCCTAGTAAGATTTCAATTAAGGACTATCTGCCCAGGTGGAAAAAAGTTGCTTGCTGTTGCTAAAGAAAAACTGCTTAAAACCAACACTAATAATAACCAGTATAAATACGTGTGGGCGATGATGGTAATATTTAATGTCGTAAATCGGATGATGATGTACTAGTGAAAATATCTTCTCAATTAGATTTGGACAGACTAATAAGTTATAATAATAAATAACTTATTGAGCTTATTAGCTTTAAATTTTTTGTTCTTTATATTATTTGTTGTTGTTTAAATTTTAATTTAATTGATTTTTTTCTTTTCATTATAGTTTAATAAATTCATTCATATGAATACCATTGAGGTGTACTATCAAAATGTAAGTGGTTTAAAAACCAAACTTAAAAATGTGAAGTTGCAAATATTATCTTCAGACTTTGATATTATATGTTTAACTGAAACTTTTCTTAATTCGTCCATAAAATCCAAGGAATTATTCGATGATGGGTATGCTGTGTATAGAGTTGATCGCAAAAATGGTTTATCTGCATGTAGAATTGACCTTTCCCACGTCTCACATGTCATTGATAGCACATTTGTTAAAGTTTGTCTGAACAAGTGTGATTTTCTAATTCTGGGAGTTGCCTATTTCAATATTCGTATTAAATTTGATGAATACAAACAATTTTTTGATGCATTATCTGATTTTATAGTTTCAGCTCCTGCTAACTGCAAATTTTTTATAATTGGAAACTTTAATTTATCGTGTATTGAGTGGTATTTGAATTCTTTTGGTATAATTAATGCTAGGTGTTATGAAGGTCGAACAGCAGAACACTTAATTGATACTCTTGAACTTACCGGATTATCCCAATTTAATTTAGTAAAGAACCACCAAAATAAGATATTAGATTTAGTTTTGAGCAATATTGACTCAGCGCATATTCACGTCATTTCTAGTATACAAGTGCTCTCAAAAATTGATCAATTCCATCCTCCACTTCATATCACTAAATAAAATTAAATTTCAGTCAGCATACTTCCGCAAATCAATTAATTTTCGAACTTTACAATATAACTTGATTGAGCAAGACTTACATTTAATCGATTGGGACGTATACTCTTCGTTAGTACTATGACTGTCAATGAAATGATTGATGTATTTTACGGCGTGTTATTTGACTTAATAAATAAACACAGTGACAATAGATCCCGAGCTAAAAAATCTCATTTCCCATCTTGGTTCTGTAATTCTTTAATTAAACTGATAACCTCAAAGAACAAAGTTAGAAAACGGTTGCATACTTATAATAATGCTTGTGACCGTATACTTTTTTTGCAATTAAGAAAAAAAGTTGACAATGAAGTAAGTAGTTGCTTTATGAAATATTTAGCTTCACTTGAGGACCAATTATTTTCTGACCTGAAGAAATTCTGGAAATAGGTACACAAATTCCTTAAAAATCGAAATAAATGTTCCGTGTACAATGTTGTTTCTTAACCAACGTAGCTCCTCGGATTTCGAATTTCTTTGTGAAAAGTTTGAAGGATGTTCTTTATAAACCTCTTACAAAAATTTTCAATCATGCCGTAAAAACATCTTGTTTTCCTGATAGATGGAAGCTTTCACATGTAATTCCTATTTTTAAAAAGGGGGATCGATGTGATATTGCTAATTATAGACCGATTTCTATCCTAAATGCTTTTGCCAAATTTTTAGCGAAAGTCATACACACAAAACTATTCAACTTGGTTAAATATTTAATTTCCAATAAATAGCATGGCTTTTATTCAAACAGATCTACTCTCACCAATTTAATTGAATTTTCTGATTATGTATTTAGTGCAGTGGACGATAACACGCAAGTAGACTGTATTTACACAGACTTCAGTAAAGCGCGATTTACATGATGAAAAAATGTTGGCCAGCAAAAAAAGAAGAGAAACGAAACAATTTTCGTGTGTATGACAAGAAAAGTGTTTTTGTCTTTTTTTTTAGCAAATGCTGCCATAAAATAAAAATACTGCCATAAAATATAACGACCCGAGTATATTTTATAGCAACAAATATTATTTATGGCAGTTTATATTTCTTTCTCTATTCAACTAATGCGAAAAATTTATATTATGTGCAGCTCTAAACACACAGCAAATATTTTGCTGGGACATAATTTTTTCATCATGTAAATCGCGCTTAATGTCGAGTTCACGTATGCGATCAAAAAATGATTCGCGAATCAAAGGAAAATTAAATCATTGAAAACATATACAAATTTCCCCGTCCGAGATGAAATAATTTTAACTTTGGGAAAATTTTAATCGGAAGCATCCAACACAAAGAAAAAAAATTGCAAATTATGAGTAATAATGCGAAATAATTAGGCTCAAAGATTGGCTTGATTCGCGAATCATTTTTTGATCGCATACGTGAACTCGACATAAAGCTTTCGATACAGTAAGTCAGTCTATATTATGTGCGAAAGTAGCAAGTTATGGATTATCTAATTCTGATATAGTATTTTTTCAGTCTTACTTGTCTGGTAGAGAGCAATATGTCGTTTTTAATGGACATAATTCTTTTTGTTTTTCACCCACATCTGGATTCAATATTGGGACTTTTGCTCTTCATTATTTTCGTAAATGATCTTCTACATGTGATTGATTCCTGTTGTCTTCTTTATGCAGATGATTTAAAGACCTTTAAGAAAATAAGGGGTTGTCAGACTCGCTAAATTTTCAAAAACACCTACATCAGGTTTATCAATGGTGTCAGTTAAATGAATTACACTTAAATATTAGTAAATGCAAGGCAATATCTTTCACCAGGAAGGTTAAGAATTTTGTTTTTGATTATAGCATTAACGGATCTGCCGTTATCCGAACCAATTTAGTGAAGGATCTTGGTGTTATTTTTGATGAGAAATTAATATTTGATGCTCATGTTGATACTATTTGTAGTAAACCGTATAGAAGAACCCCTCTGGGTTTTGTACCTAGACGAGGTAGGGAATTTAGGTCACCTACCTTATTGATCGTGTTATTTAATCATTTAGTGCGAAGTATTTTAGAGTACGGGTGTCAAATTTGGAATCCTTACTATGATTTACGGGCAATGAAAATTGAAAGAATTCAAAAGAAATTCACTAGATTTTTATATTTCAATTTTGTGCCGTTTACTGATAAATTGACATGCTCCAGCTTATTTTACTAGGCTAACTAAACTATTTTATAATCCTACTCCGCACACTAATCTTGCCTTTTCATCCCCGTGTTTCAGAATGCCATACAACCATGACATTGTTTTTAGTGTTGTTGATTTATTCGCGTCTTCTTATTTTTCATTTTAGTTTACGTGTCGCAATCTGGTTAAATAATGTTCTGTTTTGAGTCTGATACATATTTGTAAATCCCATTTGAGATTTTTTCTTGCTTTTGTTTTGGTTTTTGAATCTGTATACTAATTTTTATTATTATTTAATTTATATTTTATATTAATTTGTTTTCTTGTATTATTTAATTTTGTTTTTGCTTTATATTATTTAACTTAATATTATTCTTGATTATTGTATACATCCTTGTTATGTACATGTTTGTTGTGATAACCAATGAAAAGTATTTTGTACTGTGAGTTATCCTAGAAGGGGAATAAAAAAAAAATACACTGATAACATTATATGCCATAATATTCCTTTTTGCGTAGTTTGTTGGCCCTTCCACATTCTTGAAAAGACAAGGAGATGGTAAACTGCCAGGAAATCACCTTCGTCAAATTTTGACATCACACTACCATCAGCAGCTGTTTCGATCTCCTGAGAAGTGTTTTCAGTTTTTTCATCAGAGTCTGAAATAATTCGCATCCTTCATCTTTTTCTGAGCGCACTGATGACATTTTCATTTTCATCATTACTGGTCGATTCTTCATCACTATCCTCAGTTTCAGATGCTTCACTTTGAATGTGAACCATTTTATCTTCAGATGATAGTTCAGAACTTATTGCATCTGATTCTATATCGGAACACTCTTGACTTATGTTCGTTAACTTTTTCAATAAATCACTTCTTTTCGACATTTTTTCATGAATTTAGGGTGCAAATGATATAAAATAAACAATTGTATCTTTTTGGAACAAGCAAGTATCACTACATACAGATAAGAATAACAAGTACTAGTGTAAGCTTACTGGGCAGCTGCTACTCATCTGGTCATGTTCAAATCGATAATTTATTATGTAACGGGAATCGAAAAAATGAGAAATGTTATTTCAAAACAGGGCCGCATTGGTCGTAAAAGAAATTTACTGGATTCAATAATAAAAGTCATTTAATTGTTCTAAATTTCCCAAGCAGTCAAAATAACTACTTTTGGGCCATAAAGGTATAACACATACATACATATATCAAAAATAAAGAGAGGGGGGATGTAAATACCACCATTAATATCATGTCACAAAATCCAATGAAATTATATCATAATAAATATAATTTTTTTACTAATTGAAATTAAAAGCAGTCAAAATGACTTCCTTGGGCAATCTAGTGTTAAAATAGTATTACACACCGGGCTATTCACAACATAACGTTTTTTTTTTATCAATTTTTCCACAAAGTAGGTCGTGTTTGGTGTACCAACACAATGGTAAAATAAAGTATACTAATTTGGTTAAGCAAATCTAGTAGCCAAAAGGTAAACAAAATTTGTGGTATAAAAAACCATAATTTGTAATTCATATTAGTAGTTCCCAACATACTCGAACGATTATAATTAAAAGGTCCATGGCAAAGCCCGAGCTGCAGCAAGAGATTACCAGAGGCGATATCCAATTCGGGAACGCTTTCCCGATTACAGAGTATTTTTAAACGTACTATGTGTAACGTGTACAAGCCCTTCTACCTACTAACCATTAAAACAGGATGCAACCCTTTTTTCGATGCCACAAAATTACGCTAGGCGGCGTAGTCGGTTTCAACACAAATTTAGGCCAATTTGAACTACTTCGTCGGATCAACGCGGAATTCTACTAAATTTTCTACAAGACAACTTGAATGAATTACTTGATGACGCGTCCTTACAAAAACGAGTAAATATGTGGCTGCAGCATGATGGAGCTCCTCTCACTATGCACTAGTACTGAGACACCACCTCAACGTAAGTAATCCAAACTGCTGGATTGGAAGCGGAGGGTTCAAAGCCACGCCGCTGCGGTGTCCTAATTTAAACCCTTTAGATTTTTTCTGTGGGGTTATTATAAAGAGCCAGTTTAAGAGAGAGTAAACCAGACAAAAATAACGAACGTGCGTTTTAACGAATTAAGCAAAATTTTATACGGCAACGCCGATTTTGTCTTTTCACAAATGGTGGACACTTCGAACAAGGTTAAGCTTTGTCCAGTATACTGTTTTCCCGCTGGCGGCATTTAAACATCGACAAAATTTTTTGACCAACAAAAAGACTACAAAACCATTGTTTTTATTTGACAGAAGACAATATAGCTTATACAAATGATTTTATCAGAAAGGCACACTCTTCTAGATCGTATTAAAAATGAAACTTAAACAAAAGAACTCTTGGTTGTTTTCCAGTTATTTTCCAATTAATTTTTTGATGGATGCGCATGCGATCATCCTTCCGCGTCTTCTCGTTGTATTTTGAGTTTTCAGCTATATTTTGTCATTTCTTTAAGGTTTTCGTTTACTTTCTCCTTGTACAGGTAACCCTCCAAGAATACGGTATTCGAAGAACACGGTTTCGAAGAACACCGATACCCATTTCTTCAAATTATACCTTTTCAAACAACTAGATTTTCGTTATTCTTTTTTATTTTGTTTTTTGTAGTCTCCAACAACACGGTTTTAAAGAACACGGAACGAATTAATTGTGTTCTTGTATTCTTCCAAAGAATATAAAACACGGTTTTCCCTAATTGCCTAGTGTATCGTGTTGTTATACCTGCCGACTGCAATGTTGACTAGTTCTTTTGTTGTAAGATCTTTACATTCAGATTAGGTACATCTCAGAATTTCGATTTCGTTTGAATGGACTTTCCAGATTGGCCATTTACTTTGCTCCTATTTGTTGTACACCTTTACCCCGAGTGTTTTTATGTAATTTGTTATGATGGGGCTTAAGAAACTTGGTTCGTTGTTCATCACTAATATTTTCGGTGCAGTGAAGTAATGTAGTACTTTAATTATTTTATCTCTCAAGTGAAGAACAAATCGATTTATGATTTACATGTCTACACATGTGAAGAATTTCTCGTTATTTATGTCTATATCGATGTATTTCCGACTAGTATGTCGATATTGGTGTTTCTTGCAGCTTCGGCTTCTTTGGAGGCCTATCGTACTTTCTTCTTTTGAGTATTACCGTATTAGACTCGTAATTTGTGGGAATAAGTATTTCTCGAGAATCTGCTCTTTATTTTCGTCGATGATTCTGTAATTATTTTCTACGTTGTTTAGATACTTCATTACTCTTCTTGTTAACTGTATGCTGTAGTTGATGAAGTCTTGTTAGTAGACTTCCTGGAGCATTTGCATGTATTCTTGTGAGGTTCTTCGTAGAAATACATATCTTCCCTTTTTCATCATTAATTGAATCTTAAAAACCATTACAAGGTGGGGTCATCTGTTATTCCTTTTTCATTTGTAAATAAAACACACATTTTGGGATTTTTATTGATGAGAAAAGGTGTTTCTATGCCATTTATGTATAAAAACAATATCGTTCATATACCTACAGGGCTGCATCCGTACATCAAAATTGTTTATGACCTTTTCCAATACATGGGGAACAATGACGTCAATTTCAACTCGAATGTTGTTTTTAGTTGTTGAATTGTTTGTGGATGATTAACATAAACGTTACCTTTCAGATAATCCCACAAAAAATAATCAATTAGTGTTAAATCCTGGCTTCTTTGTGGCCAAGAAATTTCACAATTTCTTGAAATTCTGCGATCAGCAAATTTTGTTGACAATAAATGGATTGTTGCACGACTTGCATGGCATGTCGCTCCATCTTGTTGAAACCAAAGGTCATTGACATGCAATTCATTCAATTTGGGCCACAAAAAACCAGTGAACATGTTACGATAACGTTCCCCATTCACTGTAAGGGCATTTTCCTGTTCGTTTCCAAGGGAAAACGGCCCAATGTAATGATGCCACCAGCCCATAAACCACACCAAACAGTAACTCTTGGAGAATGAACTTTTGCGTCGTGAATAACATAAGGATTCTCCACTCCCCAAATTCAACAATTTTGCTTATTAACGTACCCATTAAGATGAAAATGAGCTTCATTGCTAAAGATGATTTTTGATGAAAAACTTTCATTTCGTTAAAGCATCCAATTAACAAAACGGCGACGATTTAAATAATATGGCTTCAATTTTTGAGTTAATTGAATTTTGTACGGATGCAAATGAAGATCAACATATGCAAAATGTGTCGTAATATGGTTCGTGAAATGTTTAGTTCTTGTGAACGATGCATGGTTAACGTGCTCAGTTCATTACGAACAGTTTTACTAACAGCTGTCACTGCATCAGAAGTACGAACTGGATGAACTTGTTAATACGGCCAACTACCTTCCACTGAACCAGCTTCTTCAAAACGATCAATAATTTTGTCAATTGCACGTTCAGTAGGCCGTCCATGTCGACCAAAACTATCTCGTAATTTACGAAATGTTGTGGTTTTTGAACGATTATTTTCATAATATATTTGGACGATCAAAATGTGTTATTGTGTTGTTAGCGATTCTATGCCATGATAAATGGCACTTTTTTTTGATATGTTAAAGAATTTTTTAGAACAGATAACATTAAGTATTAAAATTCATCGATTGAAAAAAGGGCCAACAAATGGTCCCCCCTGTATTAGCGATTTGCAAAGTTGAATGAGCTGGGTTTCGCCTTTTTCTACTTTGTATAGTGTCACTGCTTGATGACGAAAGGGCGTTCCCTTCCAATTTTAATCTGAATAGGCCATCTGTTATCTTGAAAATGGTGCCCGGTTTGTATATTAATTCAAAGTTCTACTCCTCGATGCAAGTTGATCTGTGACTATCTGCTTGGCCCATACAATTGCCATCATCTCTTTTTCGTTGATTGCATAGTTTTTCTCATTGGTTTACACATAAGTTATTGAACGATTTGCTGGTGTTCGACGCGTCCGTTGTTAAAATTAACGGTCGGTTAAAATCCGGATATAACTACTAGTATAAGTCTGATGATGACAGTATTTCCTTCAGTTCTTGAAAGGCTTTTAATTCTTCATTCTTCCGTGACTTGTTCGCTTTTATTTGAGCATTCTCCTCTCATTTTAAGATTCGCAAGTGCGCGATTTTTGCGAAACCTTTAATGAGTCGCATATAATATGAAGTTAATTCAAGCAATACCATCAATTCCTTGAGGTTCTCAGGTGCTTTATGACTGAACTGGTTATAATATATCCCAGGAATTCCGTCTTCTTCGTGAGGAATTCCGATTTGTTTAGGTTGACTTGAAGATTTGCCTTAGCCAATTTTCTGAACACGTTTTCGATATTGTGTAGATGTTCTCGTCAATCATACTGTGGAAAATTACAGATGCCTTTTTCCGGCCAAATGGTATAATCTGGTGAACTCAAATTTTCCATACATATGGTAGAGAAAAAGTATTTGGAGTCGCCCAGACTTGCGATTGTATTTGTAATGTCCGGAAACGGATACGTGTCCAATGTAGTGATCTCATTCAATTTTTTGAAGTCTATTACCATTCGGTGTTTCTTCCACGACCCAAATTGCAGGGTCTTTTAAACAGTAAAAACTTGTTAATTATTGATTTTAATTTTAGCTGGTCCCCCTTATCTAGATTTTTTATCCCTAACTTCGATGTAGTGGACTTAAGTCAAAACTGTCTCCTTCAACGGAATGTCCAAATCTGGAGAGATGGTTAAAATATTTCATTTCCTATCTATATAATACCCCTACCTGTTTCAAGGTATCATCTGCAACTATACCGTCGAACGAGGATAGTTCAGGTAATATGAAGAAGTCCACTGGAACGTCAATTCCTTATCTTTTCAAAATGGATGCGGTTATTTTTTGATTTATGTGTAGTTCATTTCCGCTTGATTTGATGATGAACCGTTCTTCTATGGGCTAAGCACTTTTAACGATTCCCTTTCTTACGAAGTTTATATTCCCGCATGTGTCAACGAGGAACTTAATATTCTTTTGTTGTGGTAACGGTTTTCTATGTAAGGTAGGCTAGAGAGGCCTTCATCTGAGTATTCCTTGTCTTCGTAATTACTGATGTAGTTTTCATATTGGTTATCATCTTCATCTCCGGCTCTCTGCTCCAAATGAAACACTCTTTGTTTCTTCTGGACCTTCTTTTAATATTTGGTCGATTCGTGTAATCGATCTTTCTGGTACTCATCGATTCATCCACTTCCATTGGCAATGAAGGCTTTGGTTGATACCAAATACGTGCATCTAAATATGTGGTAATCAGAGGGAGCCAAGTCTGGAGAATACGCCATATGCTGTAAAACATCCCAGCATAAGATGAGTTCCTGTGTTGATTTTGCTGCATGTGGATGGGTGTTGTCAAGTAGCAATATCACATTCCGTTTTCCTTGGTCCTTAAATGATATTTTTTCATCGAGAGCATCACATAATTTGATCGTTTGGGCCTGGTAACTTTCAGCTGTAACAGTTTGACCAGAAGCTCATAGTAAATGACTCCTTTCCAATCGTATTAGACACACAGTAACATTTAATTACCATGAATATTTATTTTTTGCAACAGAGGTCGATGGCTAGCCTGGATCAATCAATGATTTTCTGCATTTATTTTGTGGAAAAAATTCTTCCCTGTGTACCGAGAAATCAAATTCATGCAGATTCGGTTTTTGTTTTCTTCGGTCAGTTTATGAGGAACCCATTTCACTTCCTTCTGTATTTTTCCCACTCCACGCAATCGATATTGCTGGGTGAGTAACTTCTAACTATTCCGCAAGTTTTTTTTCAGTTCGACACGGATTATCATCCAGTAAAACTTTAAGTTATTCGTCTTCAAATTGTTTTACTGCACCTGGGCGTGTCGTCCTCAATTCTAAAATTGTCATCACGAAATATTGCAAACCACTTTTTTACTGTTGAATGACTCACATAATGTTCACTCAAAGTCGAATAAATCAATTCAATAGCTTGAGTAGCATTTTTCATTTGAAAAATGAATAGAATGAAGTGCTCGTTGCTACCCATTCATCATCAGCGTACCCCTGCGAGTACGGTTCACAATTGGATTACAAAAAAATATTTGTAACATTTTGTTCAAATCGCAATTCGTTTCAAAATTCTTCATAGTATTTTGAGTTTGATAAAATGCGTAACGATACCCGATAGTACCAAATACTGTAGTCACTGGTACAATTCCGTTATACAATTCGTTGTGGCCTTCTAGAAGATATAATTTTAATAACTGAATCAAATTATTGTTATTGAACTTTATTAGTTTTGGTGGTACAGTTATCATCCCTTTAAAACATATACCCATGAATTTTTATGCTAACATTATCTTTCGATCCCTTTGTGTAAAACCGAAAATCAACCACACCTCTCTTGTGATCAATCCATTAGTCACAACTCCCCCAACCAAATTCGAGCATATGAACGAAGAAATTTTAATTTTGAATCCAAACTTTCATGTATCAAGGAAGCTTGGGATCTGGAATCTAACTGCATTCTCGCTAATACTCTGCGTCAACAAGTTCATTCTCGACTGAAACTTCAATTGTCGGGAGTAAAGTTTGACGATCTCTTTGTGTATGGAGGACCTTCCTCTTCGTATTTAACCCGTCTGTTGTAAACAACTGTGCGGTCTCACTTGCATTGACATTCATACATGCTCCTTCATAATTCGAGTCGTGTTGCGGCTTCGATTGAACCTGTTGAATTCGATAAAAAATTTATTTTTCATATGGGAACGAGCCAAACAATTAAAATAAATTTTGCACGAAGAGATAGACATCTCTTGTCACGACTGAGGTCTTTAAAATATTTGCACCTGTATAATGGATACTCACCATTGCACTTTAAACAACCCGACCAGTATTGATACACATTATGACATTTTACGCTTTGACGATGATGAACGTTGGTTACTTCACATTGCTGATTAAGGAATTTTGAATTCTTCTATGGGTGCAAAACTATTATCTGACGATTTCAGGGCACACTTACACATTAGACAACTTGTGTAGCAACAGTTGGACCATGCGCCTCGGCATTCTTTCCTAATGCTGTTAACTAACTTAATGATTGCATGCGGGTCGGTCACAGAGATGTGGTATTTTTTTATTTACGTTTTTTTTAATTTTGTTTACATCTACCCCAATTTTTAATCAGTAAATTTTATTAAAATTTGTTTTACTATTCAATTAATGTAACGTTAATTTGAAATGTATGATATAATATAAAAATTAACCGTAATCAAAAACACAACGCGTAATAATTAATAATAGACGAAATTTTATTCCTTTTTAACGTTCGTTCAATTGACACACATTTTTGGTTTGATTTATGTATTAATTCAACTAATTAAATTTTAAATCTATGATCCGGAAAAGATAAAGAAAAAAAAATTTTCAGTTGTAAAGAAATCCAAAAGCAAGCAAAAAACATATTACAGTCATAAATAAAAATACTAGTAATTAGCTCGCAATGGTCTTAGTCAAGTGATGATGTTACCATGAATAAACTCATATGTTTGTGGGCGAATGATTTTGATTTAACATTTTTATTTTCTATTTATGGAACACAAATTAGAGAAAACTGAATAGAATTCGGCAACAACAATTTTTATTAAATTGAAACGGACAATGGTAATTTTAATGAAACCATACATAAAAATAAAAATCTGGATAATTCTCGACTCTATACCAGGTGCAGCAAATGTATTTGAAGATGGCCCGAATCGTAGCCCAAATCAGAAAGAGACGATTGCATGGACCGAAATGAGGTCTCGCGAATATGGCGGGTGAGGTAGAACTTCCAAGTCCTCTTCTTTAAATAATTTACAACGTTTGCAACATGGAGTTTTGCATTGTCGTGCTGTAAAATTATTTTTATTGTGTCTATTCATCCATCCTGTATTAGTTGTTATCGATCGACATCGCCATTGTGAGATTCACCTGATTCTAATAGTTCATAGTATACTACATATTTCTACTCCCATCAGATACACAGCATAAACCTTATTGCAATGAACATTTCGATGTGGTTGCGATGGACCAGCTAGATCAAGCTTCACCCAAGATTTTCTTTTCATTTGGGATTCTCATAATAAATCCCTTTTTCATCTACAGTAACTCTTCGATGAAAAAACATTTTCCTTCTTGTGTTTGAAGCAGTATTTCGCAAATAGTTTTCTTCGTTTGGGGTCTCTTTCTTTTAATTCATGTGAAACCAAGTTGCCAACTTTTCTAACCATTCCGATTGTTTGTTAAAGTTTTGCAACAGTTGATCGATCAACATCTTCAGCCCATAACGTTTCCAATGCAGCATCTTCAATTTCTTTTGGTGGATATCCATGCCTTTTATCTTCGGTGGCTAAACCATCATTTTTAAATCGTTGAAACCATTTGTTGAACGTTGAATTCGATGGAGGGTGCTCACCTTAAATATCCATAAGCAAACCATGGCGTTTATTTGGAATAAAATTCGACATGTTCAAGGAGTTTAAAATAATAATACCAGGGGCCGAGCTTCGCTCGGTGAAAAGAAAGACAGTTTTTTAATCTTTTTCGCAAAACAACTTTAATTTCAGTTTATTTTATTTGGCTGAGACATAAAAATCGATGTTGCCGAGGTAACCGTCGTCGCTATCACAATCAAAACTTTGCAGAACTTTCATCAGGAGCGTTCAATGCTTCACTCCACACAACATTATACGTGCGACGTTCATTTTCAGGTGGTAACAGAACTTTCAAGCTATTTTGCCGTTTAACACGATGCGATTAAAGACAGGTGTACGAAGGTCGACAACAACAAATTCGAACGTTTGCACTTGAGATTTATGATTGGTCATCGCAAACGCTGGTCGAAGTGGAAAATTGATGTCGTTGTATTGTACATCCCCAAGTTGACTTTTACTGGAGTCGAGCGTAACTCGAGAAATGACCTTTACTGGAGTCGAGCGTAACTCGCATAACGAATGTCATTCACAGTAAGTAGATCATCAAAACTTGTTGCGCCCTTCACATGATAGAAAAATACTCGCAAATGGAAGCATTCTGGTTGAGCTACATAATTTACGTTGTGTATTCGACCAATGAGACACAATTGACGAATTCGTGGTTCCCATGTACTCGTTTGTCCATCGGTTCGGGCATTTGCCAATAGTAGAAGTAATTCTGGTTTGTTTGCATTTGCTTCAACGCCTGGTTATGGCGAAAATACTAACATAGAACGTTTTTGTCCAATATCTGCCAGTTCTTCTTGGACATGGTCAATATCTTGCATTCGATATTGACCAGGTAAATGAATATTCAAGCGCTGAACGATGTTATGTAAGACACATAGGTGTCTGCTTCATTATAAATCAAATAATGGTGATTTTCGACAACGTGTCGAACAACATATTCAACATTGATGTGACGACATTGACATTTTTTCAGCATTAAATGTATCCACATGACGATTATCTCGTGTAACTCGGCAATTATCCTTATCTTTTCGATATAGTGCAAGTTCATGTGAAAATTCTTTTCGTTTATTTTGGTCCAATTTGGAGTCATATAACGACGACGATACTTTGGTTTTTCATCATCTGCTAGAGATGTTTCTTCTTTGAATTGCATTGGAAACGGCACTGCAATTTTCCATTTTTATTGACCATACATGTATCATCTGGATTTAACTCCACTCCGCACGGATTATGAATCATCCACTTTAACACTAATTCTCGCAATTTAGAGTTGTCGGTATTTGGAATTTTAGCTGAAATTAGATCATCAATTTCTTCTGGATTATGGATTCGATCTTCAGGATTCATGATCAACAGCAAATGCAAATGTGGTATAGTCCACGTTTTTTAAATTCAATTGTATACACATATGCGGCCACCTTTCCAAATATCTGGTTTTTATACAAATCATTGATAATTTCATCAAATTTTTGTTTCGCAATTCGAGCTACGAGATCAGGACGATCTTGAGCAAACTGCTGTATGATAACTCCATTATCAGATATAATGCGCACTGCAGCTAAGAAATCTGGCGATCCAAGACGAGAAACAATAGTCATTGCATCTTCGAAATATTCAGTATAGTAACGCGTTGATCCGGTGAATGTTGATGGTAGTATTATTTTTTCACCAACAACTGCATTCTGTTTCGATAAGTCGGGTAACACTTGCGTACTGATCGGCTAAAATAGTTTTTTGATTAAATTTGATCCATTGGATGCGATCACGTTCAACTCAAATGAAAGTATCGACGCATTGTTGAAAAAACCGTCCACCAATATGTAAAGCGTTGAAAACTGTTTGTCAAATGTCGGATGTTAAATTAGTTTGCAAAGAAAGTCTTTGGCGTGTTCAGGTCGAAAAGCTATACGATATTGAGCTAATTCAAGCCGTGTTAGGTGTGGATGACTATACCTTATGCAGTATTTGAAGTCGCATGCCCACAGTACGTTCCGGCTGGATAAAACAATGGGTATAGGTAAAGAGCTCCACACGATGGTCGATATGTTACAAAATAACAACACCTTTGCCACATTGTTTTACAACCATTTCATTTGACGGGAAACTTTGATCGGCATTAAGCGTAAGAACAACGCAAACATTCCGAAAAATCGTTGACAAATCGAATGCAATTGTTTTTTTCGGCACAAATTTGATATTGGAAATGTTGTGAAGTGAATTCGGCTTTCGTCACTCGAACATTTATCTCGTTAAGAGGATTTTTATTTGATATCAATGATTTAGGCACGGCAAATTGAAAATGAATTGAATTGCGATTCGTTTTATTGTTGTCAGTCAGAACAGTTCACACACACACTCGATTGCACACAAGTGGAAAATGTAATTTATCCGATTTGATTAGTTTTAATTTTGGT
Source organism: Nephrotoma appendiculata (assembly GCA_947310385.1). Lineage (NCBI taxonomy): Eukaryota > Metazoa > Arthropoda > Insecta > Diptera > Tipulidae > Nephrotoma > Nephrotoma appendiculata. Next base: position 131,453,977 of record OX371224.1, on the reverse strand, counting down.
ATATGTTTCTTGCTGTTTTGTCACTAACCGCATGCGGCTACCATTCATTTTTGATCCCTTAAACAATACAATAAAATATACATATTTTAGTGTGTTAGTTGGAAACAAAAATTAATGGTAGCTAATTTCTCGCTGATATTCCATCTTCATGCGATGGAGAGATTTATCATTTAATATTCGTTTTCCAATTGCTGAATTGTTTTCTATTTGTTTGCAAACATATTTCATAGTCCTTATTCTATTTGCTGTACTCCATTTCTTCTGCTTCAGCTATAATTACTTTTATTGGTGTTGTTTTGGGGTGTGATCCTCCATCCAATGTAAAATTGCTCGGGCAGCCAAGGGGCTGAATTAAGGTGTTATGCGACCCATGCTGATGATCGACTAGGCTTTGGGCCCTTTTCCAGTCGTTAACGGAGCCCTCTGGATACCTGGCGACCTCTAGTTGTATCTAGCCTTCCACGTGCATACGAATCTCTGAACGAGGTGACCACCATTTTCTCTGATATTCATGGGAACACAATATGTATGTAAAAATAAAAAACAAAAAGAAGTGGCCAGCACTTCTCAAATGCTGGTGGAGACGGGGGTTCTGCGACTCTAGCCAACCGTGGGGCTAAAACTGTTTTCAAGGCTCGATATCGAGGGCGCGTTCAATAACGTGAAGGTGGAAGCAATTATGGAAGGATGGCTACCTTTTGAGAACGAAAACCCAGTAATCAAGCTAATTATTCATTTACTAGGTAGCAGAAGGGGCATAGCGGGGATGGGGGAAGCTTCCGTCAGAAGACGGAGGTGTCCTCTCTACCCTCCTATGGAATGTAGTAATCAATAGACTACTATTGGAACTGGAGGGGGAAGAAATAGGTGTGTTGCTTACGCCGATGACGTGGCGATAGCTGTCTCGGGTAAGCACCTGGGTACAATCAGGTATATGATGCAAAATACATTATCAATAACTGCGGGGTGGGCCTGCAGATGTGGATTGGGGATTAACCCGTCTAAAACAGAACTGGTCCTTTTCATTAGGAGGTATAAAATTCCAGCAATGGTTTACCAAGCCTGAATGGTACTATGCTGGTCCTTACTGATAAGGCGAAATTGCTAGGGATTTTTCTGGACAGTAAGCTCAGTTGGAAGCCAAACACGAGTTAAGAAGGCCACTGTGGCGTTTTGCTCTTGTAAAATGTCATAGGAAGGAAATGGGGCTTGAAACCGGAGCTGGTGCACTGGCTCTACACAGCAGTTTTAAGGCTCATGCTGCTGCATGGTGTGAGTGTATGGTGGCCTACTCTGGAGAAACTATCATATAGGAACATGATGGCGAAGGTGCAAACGGCAGCCTGTTTGCTCATTAGAGTGGCGCTGAAAACGACCCCCACTAGTGCCCTAGCTTTTTTGCTGTGCCTTTTCCCGTTAGATATTATTGGCAAGCAAATGGCGGTTTACACGGCCGCCTGACTCTCAACGACTTCGGGTCGGAAGTGCCTGCAAAAAAGACACTCAACTGTAGTTAATTCAGTGAGGCATGAACTGGCGTCAAGGGTGGCGTTGGATTATCACACATCGCTTAACGAAATGAGTGAGCATTTCAATATCCAACAGGTCTGGGTTCCGGGCCATTCTGATGTTGTACAGTACATCTGATTTAAATGATAACATGATAAAAGAGAGGTAAATACTAAATGTCATAAAACACATGCAAATGTAAAGGCTTTGATTTTATTCTATACACAGCAACAATTTAGATAAAAACTCCGAAATAAACCGTTTAATGAAGGACAATAAACGGCTTATGAAAAAATGTCATCAGTTGGAACAGGAAAATAGCTATGTGAAACAAATATTTACAGCAGGTGTATGGAAAAAAAATTCAAAATCAAGGAAAAAGAGTACAATGGAAAGTGGATGATATTTCACAGGCCATCGCCATTTATGCAAGCGGGCCGAAAGCATATCGCCTATTATTGAAGAAAAATTATCCGTTTCCAGCTGTTTCAACATTAAGAAATTGGGCTTCAAAAAATAACATCAACCCAGGGTATTTAAATGTTGTTTTTAGGCTTATGGGAAACGCGGATTTGTCTCGTTATCAAAAAGTCTGTGTGCTGATGGCAGATGAAATGAAAATTCAAAAATCTTACGAATATGAAAAAAACTGACACGTTGCTTGCTCCAGCTAACTACGTCCAGGTTTTAATGGCGAGAGGCTTATTTGAAAATTAGAAACAGCCAGTTTATTATAATTATGATGCAAAATTAACAAAGGAAATTTTAGAGACAATTATAATAAAGCTTAGTGCCATTGGTATGATGTTGTGGCCATTGTTACCGATTTAGGTGGAGGTAACCGAGGGCTGTGGAACCAAATGGGAATAAACGAAAGTCACCCTTGTTTTGCAAATCCTTGTAAAGATAATCGCAAAGTATATGTATTTAGTGACACTCCTCATCTCATTAAACTTCTGAGAAATCATTTTTTGGATTCTGGAATTTTGCTAAATAATAACCTGTTGACTAAAAAACCTCTTGAAGAATTATTAAGCAATCAATCTACTTCAGATTTAAAAATTGCTCATCGCTTAACAGCATCTCATCTAGTCGTTAAAGGTGGCCAAAGGCAGAAGGTGAAATTTGCAATGCAACTATTTGCACACACCAATTCTTGTGCTTTACTTAGAGTAGGCAGTTTGGGTATTGCAAAATTCAATTTCTGGAATGAATTGGCCATTTTACTTAAACAGGTATATTTAATTCATAAATTTTCATATGCTCAGTTGATTTTTTGTATTAAAATTTTCGTATCATTTAGGTTAACGATTGGTTCGATTTATTCAATTCAAGAGTTCCTAAAATAGATTCGCGTCCCAGAATGGCTACCTACGGGTTGGCAATGCCAGAACAAGAAGAAATTTTAGGTGATATGGAAAATGTATGTAAAAAATGCGAATTGGAAGTAATAAGTCCATTTTACCATTCCAAAAAGAGATTATTACGAATATAAAAGCATTGAGAATGTTATTAAACGATGTCAAAAAGCAATACAACACTGCCTATATACTTACATATCGGCTGAATCAAGACCTTTTAGAAATGTTTTTTGGAGTTATACGTGCGAAAGGGGGCCTTTATGACCAACCTACGGCATTGCAATTTAAGTATCGCCTGCGAAGCTATTTACTGGGGCGAAACGAAGGTATCGTTTCACAATCGGCAAATGTTGAATGAGATAACTGCAAAATTTTACAAATGGACTTAGGCGAATCAATGAAACACACTCTACTTGATGACCAACAATTTATTAATAGGGAAGAGACGAAAAATCCAGAAAATGTTTTGACTTCAAAGTTACTTGGTGGTCTTACAGAAAAAAGCCCTGTCTTAACAGATTTACCGGAAGATCATATGAGTGATTTGCATTATGATGGTTTAGAATACTTAGCTGGTTATATTATAAAGCGCCTACAAAATAAAATTCCAAATATGGTACAAAATCACTGCGAAACTGAACCTAGTGGATGTTTCACTTGGACAGACTTTATAAGTGAAGGCGGCTAAAAAAAACCAAATGATAAGTTTGTTAAATCACTCATAATTTTGGAGGATATATTCAATAATTATAATTCCACTTCATTGAAAGTAGATAGAAATTTTATAAACGAATTGGTATCAATATCAAAACACGTTAATTTAGATTTAGAAATTAAAAAATTGTTTTTCCGATGTAAAATGTATTTCAAAATGAGAATTTTAAATGCAAGGTTATTGGAAAATGTTAATACCAAAAAACGAAAACTAAATAAAACCATAAATTAAAATTGAAACAGTAGTTTATTTTAATGAAGATTTATAAATATATTATCCAATTCCATTTATATGAATTCAATTCTTGCTGATGATAAAACTACCTAAACTAAAGTTTATTGAAATATATTATGTATTCATTTTCATATATTTCAATAAACTCAATAAAAATAATACAAATTGTACCATACAAATGACGTAATGCGCAAACAAGACGAAAATGAAACTTGGGAATAGTATACCATTATTATTTTATATACCTTGGTGATGTTAGTTAAAACCTATGCCCCCTAAACTACAGGCCGCTTACACCAAACGATGACGACACGTTATCTCGACGTTTTTTGTTGTTTTCTCTAGTTGTTTTGTTAGTGTAAATATCTTAACGTTATTATTGCGCAGTCTCGGTTTAGACACAAATTGACGTCATATGCGAAAAATGAGAGTAGTAAGAGGCCTGTAATTTAGGAGGAATTGTTAACACACTTGTTAAGAGTGAAGTTAGAACTAACTATGTATATTTATTAGTATGTATATACACATGACATGGTAACCCCATCAACAATGGTAGGTAATGCTCATATGATTATAATGTTACATTCATATGTTACATCCTCCTTTTTTTTATAAATTCAACTTGACAACTGGTTTGACCAGTCTGCCCAAACTGGTAATCATGACAGGCTTTCCCGTCGCATCCATCGATTCCATCGACGGTGCTTCTTTTGTACTGTAACAGTTGGAACTTCCCTATTTTCATGACTCACGTGACTCCTTGGCGTTGACTCGCTAATTTCTTTTTCCACCTTAGTATGGTTAGTAGCGTTAATCACTGCTGGAATACGTTCAGCCTCTGTAGTACGATTAAAATTGTTTAACCTCTCGTTTGATGTCATTTGTTCTCTTATTTTACTAATGTGATCTGAGTTGCGCCTATATATGTATTTCCAGTCTCCGTTCGAACTATTAACGATCTCGGATTAATTGTTTCTTCCACAATGATTCCTGGAACCAAATCACGATCGCCTCGTTTAATTCTAACCTTGTCACCTACATTCAACGGTTCCGCGACTCGCCTCTTTTGATCAGCATACCATTTTTGATTCTTTCTGATCGTTGTTATTTTTTCCGTTATGTCCAGAACAACCTTTGGTTTTAACAATTCCGGCGACCCCACTATTTTCATTCTTGAAGCTCTGCTCATTAGCCTCTGATTTGGCAATGCTAAGCTTGATGACGTCGGTATATTTCGATAATTTAATAATGCTAGATATATACAAGAATATTGTCTTTCTTGCATTTTTTGATCGTTCCTTTCGCTGTTTGCACATAGCGTTCTACTAGGCCGTTGCCTTGTGGATGATTTGGACTGCTCGTTGAATGGCTGATCGAACAATCGCTCACAAACTTCTTAAACTCTGCCGCTGAAAATTGTGGACCATTATCTGTCGCTAGCGCTGCTGGTATTCCATGCATATAGAGAAAGAGACTCAAAATTTCGATAACTGCCTTTTCAATGAAATAAATCGGCCCCACTACTTCGAATGGAAGACTTGGGATTTCCTTGTTAATAACTGGCTCCTTCACCTTTGATCTCTGTATCGACTGGCAAAGTGAACAATTTTCAACATATGAGGTTATATCTGTTGTCATTTCTCTCCAATACAGAATTTCCCTTGCACGACTTAGGCATTTTTGTATTCCAAAATGCCCTCGATGTATGTATGTTATACAACATTTTCGGTATTTGTGCCTTTGGTACCACCAGTTTCATCCGTTTGAACACTAAGCCATTGTAATAAGATATCTCATCTCTGAAAGTCCAATACAATTTTATCCATTCATTTATCGCAACTTGATTATTCGGCCAACCTGACATTGTTATTTTAATCAGCTCGAAGGGTTTCCTTATTGTGCTTTGTGGCTTCTACCATTTCACGTTTCGCATCCTTTGTAAAATCAATCACAACATATACTTGCAGCTCTTCTCCCCCTTCCGACTCGTTATTCATACAGTCTCTACTTAGGACATCTGCTATGTGTTGATTGACTAGTCTCTTTTAAATACACTATCGTTGGCGAATATTGTTTTATATCGAACATAATACGTTGTAGTCTGAATGGTGCTGACTGTATTCGTTTCTTATATATAATCTCAAGTGGCTTGTGATCACTTTCGATTCTTAACTTCTTTCTATAGACATATTCATGAAACATCCCACAGACCCATCTTATTGCCGCGGCCTCCAATTCTATTGGTGAATAGTTCCGTTGGGCTCAGCTTAACGCTTTAGATGCGTATGCTACAGGCTGATCATTTTGTAGTAATGCAGCTCCAAACCCTTTCATACTTGCGTCTACTTGAATAGTTACGTCTTCATTCGTATTATATAATTTTAATATAGGAGTAGTTGAAAACGCTGCCTTTAGCTCAACAAATGCTTTCCTACACCTTTGTCCAATACCATTCCACAACTTTTATAATAAGACTTCTTAGTGGTTTTGTTAGGACTGACAAATTCGGTACAAATTTCGCTAAATATGTTGCCATTCCTAATAGTCTTTGTAATTCTTTGACGTTTTGTGGTCTCTTTAGATTTTTAATCGCTGTTATTTTATCAGGATCTACTGATAGTCCACTCGCACTTAATACATGTCCCAAGAATTTGACTTCCGTTGCTCCAAATATACAATTGTCTTTGTTCAATTTTAATGCAGTTTCTTCTACTTTTGCCAGTACTTTATTTGTGATTGTTTCCAGTTGGTCTCTGTTCTCAGCATGTATCAGAATATCGTCTATGTAGACTCATTAGATCCTGAAATACCTCTGGAGCCGATGACAATCCAAATGGTAATCTCTTATATGAATACCTGCCCCATGGTGTTCCCATTGTCACGTATTTCTCTGTACGACTTGTTACCTTTATCTGCCTGAACCCTTTTTTACAGTCTAATTTTGTAAACAACTTGGCTGTTCTCATTCTGGTTACTATTTCCTCGATTGTCTTTAACGGATGATATCTTCTCCCGATATTGTTATTTACATCAGTAGGGTCCAGTCATACCCGCAGTCTACCTTCTTTCCTCACCACTACCATGGGTGATACGACTGGTGAACGACTTCATGAACTTTGGCTAAAACTCCCATTTTCACCAAATTTTCAATTTTGCTAACAGAACTTTCCGAACTTGTTTGATTTTAAACTTCGGATTTTCCACTAAATCTATGTCATATTCATAATTCTTCACGCAGCCTAACCCGTCCAAAAATATTATTATTTATTCTCAGTTGCTCTACTCGTACGATTAGCTTTTCCCCACTACTTTGAATATTAGTCTTGTCATTCTGATCTCACTTGACAATCGACCTCAGTTTTGCCTATTACATCTATGTATGTTATTGTTTCCAAACCCTATTATTCGTCGGGTGTTCGATTTGACAATTTTGATTCTTAACTTGTCGACTATATGTTTCGGTAATACATTGCACTGTGCACCTGTATCCAACTTTGCTTTGTCCTTCGATTGTTTTATTAGGATTTCTTCGAAGCAATTCCTATGATCATCCATTGTATTGATACTGTCTATAAGTAGATCACTGTCATTTCTTTCTATTTCCATTTCCGTTTCTATTTCATCTACTCTATTTACAGTACACATTTTTGCAAAGTGACTCCTATATTTACACTTGTTGCATTTGCGTCCATATGCCGGACAATTACGTTTGCTATGCTTGGTTCCGCACCTTTTACAATCAAATGTTTCATCACTTTTCACTGGACATTCTGGTTTTCTATTTTTTACTGTCTTTCTCAGCGAAACTGTATCTACACTTTGCGATTGTTTGCGTTGTAACTTTGTTAGCTGTATTACTGTCATTTCACTTGTCTTGCATATTTTAATTGCATTCTCCACGGTCGGCTCTGTTTCTGACAATAACTTTTCACGTACTGCTTCGCAACGTATTCCTATTATAATTTTGTCTCGCAATAAGCTATCGGACAATGCTCCGAACTCACATTTCTTGCACTGATTTTTTATCTTTGTATAATATTGATTAAAAGTTTCATTTTTATTTTGATACATTTATTAAACACGTACGTTTCTAGTGTTGTTGATGTTTTCGGTGCAAAATGTTCCTCAAATTTCAATTTGATTATTTCCAACTTTTCCATATCCTCGGTCTTCAAGTTGAATGAATTATACACGTCCAGTGCATCCGCTCCTAACGACGCCATAAATGTCGCTATTTGGATTTGTTCATACTATTTGTTCTTACTCCAACTTTCAATAGTTTACTGAAATAAGCCTTGGATATCACTATTCACTTTATATTTATTATTTTTTATTCCAAAATATTCTTTATTTTAACCGATGATTAAAGATTCTTTTTTGTCTTTATAAAAAAAAATTCTCCACATCTGACACCATGTGATGTTAGTTAAAACACACTTGTTAAGAGTGAAGTTAGAACTAACTATATTTATTATTATGTATATACACATGACATGGTAACCCCATCAACAATGGTAGGTAATGCTCATATGATTACAATGTTACATTCATATGTTACACTTACCTTCCTTCTTTTTAGATGGACTGAGGCAAGAAATAATTTATTTTGGTTTCCCGCGGCGTATTGACAAATAGCCACTGCAATCTTCTCGTGGTGCTTGGATTCTTAAAGGTTCCTCAACTTGCCCAAACTTTTTCCATAAACTGCTGTTAATCTCGACCTTGTAATTCTTGGAATAATGCTTGAGTTCTTCATTAAGACGTATACAGCTTGGAATTCCATTTTATAGCCAAAATAAGAACTTTAGAAATATAACAGCACTGAAGAAAATACAACTGTACGTCTCTTGAGAAGACAAAACTAATTTGTGTTCTAATTAAAAACAAAAGCAAGTATCTTGAAAATGTTAGGCGATACACTACTAAGCATGATATATTCGGCTTAAACCTTAAACTGCTTATCACATTGATACATATATTTGTAGTCACTAATTTGTGGGTATATGTTCATTTGGCCTATATTTTACTTTCTTTTATTTCTCTTCTTCATTTCACCGACACACCCATAACAATGTAAACATGTATAAACAAATAAACACACAAAGTATTTTTCTATGAATGTGTTTTCTCGCGAGTAGAGTAAAAATGTGTTTAAAAAAAGAATAAGCAAGCAACAACAAAAATTTACAAATCAAATCAAAAGCAAACAACAAAAACAAAAATAAATAAATTTTACACATATTCATTCAACAGTTGCGATGTAACAGTAAAAACATATGATTGTAGAATCGGTATTTTATTTTTTTTTTGTTTTGAATTTTTTTTTTTTTATTTTTAGTATGCGTCAAAGTGTTGCATGAGTATCGTGTACTTTTTCGAAATTAAAATTTTTTCGGGCTCACAGCTGTTTTACGATCGTAACAAAAAATTAGAGATCGTTTTGTGTGTTTTTTTTTTTTTGAAAATTATCAAATAATTTAGATCGAAGTGAAAAAACAAAATTATAAAGAAATTCTAAATATTTTATTATTAGCAAAATTTGGTGAAAATAAATTTGTGAGAAAATAAGTTAACAAAAAACAAAAATGAAAAATTCTAACATTTTTTCATTGAATAAATTCTATTATTTATTTAAATTGTTTAAGTTATAAAATATTCTAACCTCATTCTTAGAAAGTGCTCAAAGTGTTATTTAGAACAATTTCTCTTTAAGAAAAAATAATATTATAAAATAAAATAAAAATAAAAAAAGAGTTAACTGTAAAATTGAATACGTACATTGTGTGTTATTTTTGTGATCTGTGTAAAATAAATTAAAGTTTATCTTATATGTGTAATCGTGTTTTCTCTTCTTAATTTTGAATCATCTTTACCGTATTCTTGGTGGAAAGAAAATCTAAAAAAGAAAATAGAAAATCATATATTTTATTATTGTTTTTTGTAAATGTGTATAGCACAAAAATACTAATTAAATATTTGTGATTATGGAGAAGTGTCTTTTATCGAAAGTATATTTACAATAAAAATCATTAAGACAAAGTAAAAGAAAATTTTCTTTTGGGAATTCATAATTCGTTTAAAAACATCTCGAACATAAAATTGGATTATATAATATTATTAAAGAAAATATTTTATTATATTTACAAAAACAAACGAAAAAGTTAAGGAAATATAATACAAATGATTAAAATGCCGCAGCCACAGCCGAATTGCCAGCCCATACGATACTGTTGTAAGTTTATTTATAGGTTTAGCATGAATAACTTTTTCAACTATTAATTAATATTAAGCAAAAGGATTTAATTAAAACTTTAGTTTTTTACGATGAGTCATATTGCACCTACCAAAATCTTAACGGTAAACAAATTTACTTTTATACCTGGTATTTTAATTCGCTTACATTTAACGAAATATGTAAGAACTAAAACAAATTTGCAAACTATATGTTGTTGTAGAGTATACCTTCTTTCATTTCGCTTTCAAATAACTGCAAAAAAATATTTCTTTATAGGTCAAATCTTTTGAGTTATTTCTTTCCAATTGTTTATACTTTATACTCACTTTCACAATAATTTTTATTGTATTAGTGTATCTGCGTGTATTCTGATTTTTGTGAGATGACCTAGTAAATGGGAGTCTGTTTTGATTTTGGAAATTCTGGACGTGTGATTCATCGTTTAAGATGTTGGTGAGAAATTTACAACTTTCAAGACTTTATTATTTATTTTTAAGAATTATTTTTACGTGCGTTAAATGTACAAGGACACTACACAAAGTTATTCTCTAACACGTATAATTTGACATTTTATATGACGTTACGCTAGTTTAAAATAGGCGACGACGCACCATTAGCAACGTTTTAAATTATGCATTTGTTTACACATTCCTCCACACACATACACACACCAATATAACTATTTCGTTACAAAAAAAAAAACAAAAAAAATACGTAAAGTGAATTCGTAGTTAGTGAATTCACCCCTAAGGTGATATTCAAATCAATTTTTATTTATTTTGGTTATTATTTTAACTTTCATTCAATTTTTAAAGACGAAATTGAATGGAATTAGCTTTAAAATGTAATGTAATGGGACCATTCCAAAATAACTTTTCTTTAAATACGATTATTGTATTGCGTCTTATTCGATTATAAAGTTTGGTTCAGTAGTTGATTGAAATGTTTTTAGTTTATTGGAAAAACACATTAGAACTTGTTCTTAAAACTTGCCTTAATTAAATATTTTTACGGACAATTCATTTAATGGTAAATACCTTCGAGTAATAAAAATGGGTTTACATCCATTTAAAACACAACTAGATACTATGTATGCGTAAATTCTAATCTGAATATATTATTTTGATAGATATACTTATTAGATCCGTATATTCCGTGCAATCCCATGACGTGTTGCAATATTTTGAACGCATTATTTTCATACCAAAAATTTTAAAATTTAATAAATTCGTATCATGGAAATTTTTGAACTGTAAAACATAAAGTATGCTCGTAAACAAATTAAATACTTTGTCCAGCTATCAAAAATAAACTTTGTTGTTTCCAAAGCATTCCGAATATTCTGAAGAAAAGTGGCAAATGTTTATTTGAAATCATTGTTTATTTGGATTTTCATGTTTTATTTTTTGTCATGTCTAGCGGATAGTTTTATTTATTTAATCCAAAACATTTCTTTTAAAATTATATTTTTTTATTACAACTTTCATAAATTCTCGTCCGGAGGGTTGTAACCCTTTGGCTAGTCCTCTTTACACTTTTATTGTATTTTTAGGTGATCCATATTTTATTTAGTAAATAAAGTGGTTTTCTTCCTTTCCAGCCATCATACTTATGTTTAGTAAGGTAGTAGTACTTATGTTTAGTTAGTAGTCCATCTTACTTACTTATCTAAATTCGTCTTCATTTTTTATATACCATGATGCATTAACTGTTCCATGTTAGACTTTGGAATGACTGGATGATATTGAAATTAGTTTTCTTGGTACGGGACAGAGCTGAACACCGTAAGTCTTATTATGTAGTTAGCTCAGAATTGTTCCCTAAGAGCCAATCCATCCTTTCTGTATTTAATTCTAAATTCTTTTTTTTTTTTTAGAAGCTTTTTCCATTTTAGTTTTGCGTTTAGAGTTATCCCTAGATATTTTGCCGTGTTTGCATGAAGAATTTTCTTAAAATTCCGTTCTACTGGTATCCAATTGGCCTTTTTTTAGTAGCTCTTTGCAATTAGCTTGTGGATTCTTTTATGCTATTAGTGGCTATTTGGTCCCCTCTATTGTTGGAAGGTCCGAGGTATATAGAACATATAAAATTGCTAGAACGTTACCTTGTGGTACTCCTCTTGATATTTTTTTTATATCCGAGTATTCACAATATAATTTAGCATCAAAGTGTTCGCAAGATATGTAAAATTTTAATATTTCATAAAAGTGTTTTGGTTATTCTGTTTGAAGCTAATATTTCAAGCCTTTATGCCGTACTCTGTCAATAGGGTTGTACTGTATGCAAGAAAGTACTTGAACATACTTTCTTATTTTCAAGTGTATCTATAATTATGTTTGAATGGTGTTCTCTGAAGCCAAATTAATAAAATAAGGATCACCACCGAATTATTTTATTTTAACGAACACCGCGATCGAAGAACGAACAAGAATTAATGTAAGTGGCTATAATACTGACATATGGCGCGACATTTTGAAGTTTAATCTTCATTATTACTTAGAATATACCAGATATTTTAAGGGCTGGTTTACTTTTTAAAACACTTGTTTATTTAAGAATCAGATAGTAATAGAAAATGTTAAATGAAAAACAATTTTCATTTATTTGAGCTATTGAAAAATTCGTGTTTCTATTATTGACAATTTTTGTTCCTATTCTGACATACTATTGAGTTTTTGAAAACTTACCAAAATACTTCTATTTTGCAAAATATCAATTATAAAACCTCAAGTCACAAAAGTAGAAACAAATTTTCTCTATTACACTTGAATCTCGATTATGCAGGATGAGTGGGATTTCCCGGATAATCAAAAATCCCGGTTAATCGTATTTTGTGTTATTAGAACTAAAAAAAAATCAAGGTTAATCAATAGAAATTCAGATTAACCAAGAGACTAAAAACTTTCGGATAAACGAGGTTCACGGATAATCGGATCCCGAATAATCGAGATTCAAGTATATTTGTTTCTACTTTGGTGCCGAAAGCAAAGCTTTGTTTTATTACGTTTATTGTACAGGTAAATTAGTAATATTAAACTCAAAATAACTTTTATTGGACCGGGCGCGGCATTTTCACAGCACCGTCTGCTTAAATTCCGATTTTATATGAAAATGACATGTTGGTAAGGTTATTTAGCTGTGCTAACACATTTGATAATTTTACTCTGTAGATCGTTGGGAGAATATTCGATTGCGAATCGAATGATGCAATAATGGTGGCTTTTCTTGACTCGTGATCTAAGTTTTCAGTTCATGATTCATGACACAATAGATTTGAAATCAAAATGATGATCTAAAACAAAATTTGAATGAAATTTTACATTTTCAATTTGAACCGAACCAGCTGATCAATTTGTGTCATCAATGGGTGGCAAATATTACTCAATGATTTCTAAATTGACTGTCAAATTTTACGATTGTAGGACGATTTCTAAAATATCAATGAAAGTTTCGCTTCGATCCTTTTGATCTTTCACATTCATATTCGCTTCATTAATTGGTTTAATTTATTAGACTAGGTCCCTTGAAGAGATTTGGTCGCCTTCTTAAGGTTACTGTAATCGACTGATCTTCCGGTTGATTAGTTATACTACACCTGCTAGAATATAGTATTTAAGAACATTTACAATACAATTTAAATGATACTAAATTCGGTAAAATTGAAAAGTACCTGGGTTGAACACCGATAGGAGCAGGGTGATTTTCAACGTCTGGTGTCAGTCGAACACAACTATTATGATCTCTTGTCAGAGTACTGAACTCACCGAGCGATGCATCCTCCATGTCAGTCAAATTAGTGATTTCTAGCAAAGAGCAAATGAATTCTGCTGAACAAAATGCGAATGACAGTCTACTATGGAGCAAGGTGGGTGACAATTGTAAAAATATTGGATTGGCCATTACTCGTTTCCACATGGTAGACGAAAAATCCGTTGCTAGCTATATTCGATGGGAATTGCGAATAGGCATTTATATCCATTTTTCAAATATATGCTGGAATGCGTTGATAATGTCATCGGGACTATAATACTATTGAAGATGCTTCAATTGTATTGTCATAGTAATAAAATATAATAGAACTTCTTTACTGACATGTGTGTATATAATACTGTCATAACACTTTAAGGAGGCAACTAAAATTAAATTCTCCAAAAAGTTAGAATCAGTTTTAAGATTACGTATATTTATTTAATTTTACACTAATTAAAATATTTTTAACTTACTTAAAATGGAAATAAATATGTACTTTCAGTTATAATAAATAGAATTTAGAATTTCTAGGTTATATTGACATGTGTTGGATATTTTAGTGAGCTAAATAACGATTCAATACTGATCGTTGCCGTTTTGATTAAATCGTGGCCAAACTATCACAAATTTTTATGGTCATAATTAGGACAGTAAAGTGATGCTTTCAATTGCGAACGAAACCAAAATTCTGTTTTTACAATATATAAGCATGAAACCCAGATTAAAGGATGCTTAAAAAATATATCATAACCTAATATTAACATATTATGCGTCAGTGAAAGGAACACGCTATTTTTTCACAAATTCTAATACTGATAAAACTATTTTAGGAAAAATAATCTTAGTATTTTGGGTAATATTCTTAAAATTGAGCAAATTCACGATTTATGTCAGTAATGCCGCCTATGTCAGTATTATAGCCGTTTCTTATCTATCCATTACATATTTTCGCTAATAAGATGAAAGCGATTTTGTAATGACGTGTAATTTGCAATTCAAAAATTCCCTGCACTTGAAAGGTTGTTTAAGTGCAGAGCTGTATGGGACTACGAAAACAAAAGATCTAGGTTTTTATGCGGAAGGTGGAACAAAGTATGCCGTAGATCGGTTTCAATCGAACGATCGCGATAGATTGACGTTGGTGTTTAATCGAGACAACGATTTGTTTTTGTAATCGGTCTATAACTTTATACGGTGGTTGTAAGCCAGTGCGGACCTTATCTACTCGTATAAAAATAAAATCGCAATTGTCGAGCGATTTTGGGACAAATATATCGTTTTGTTTTGTTTGTCGAGTTGTCATATGGGGATAAGATTTTGTATGGTGGTGCGGAGTTGGTCAATTATTGTATCGGTTGAAAGCAGAGGTGAAAGAGGTTTTTCGACAAACAACTTACTGGGTAGCTCAATGGTTTGACCATGGACCAGTTCAGCTGGTGAAAACTTTGATCTTCTTTTTCTGTTTAGATTCGAAAATCTAATCGTACGGTTTAGTATCCGACCAAGCAGTACGTTTGGTACTTCGAAGCTCCAATGAGTGGTATCGCCTCACGCTCTGAGAACAGCTTTAAACTGTCGATAGAAGCAAATTGCGTTTCTTGATCAGTCGTAATGTTTTGTGGAACGCCAATGCGAGATATCCAATTTAGACAAAAGTCTTTGCAATGATTTGAGATGATATGTCATTCATGCAGTAAGTTTTGGGCCATCGTCTACTTCGATCGATAAAAGTTACAGATAAGAATACCCCGTGGATGTTGGAATAAGTTCAACTATATCCATGTGGATATGTTCGAATCGACCAATTGGAATTTCGAATCGAGCCAACGGAGTTTTCCTGTGCCTTTGAACTTTGCTAGCAGTATAAACAGGATTGTGTCCATTCGCCGACATCTTTGTTTAAATTGGGCCAAAAGTAGCGAGCCGTGATCAATTTACGAGTAGCATGGCTACCAGTGGCACTATTCTGGTTTTCCCTGGGAATACAGAATTAGGAAAAATATTTTCATAGCATTTTTGTCTAAATTGTATTTTTCTGAATAAATTTGTTATAAATATATTCGAAGCAAAGTTAAATGGGAAAATCTTTTTCCCTATAAAAATTTTGTGGAACAAAAGTTTGCCAATTCACTTTATTTCGAAAATTGTTGCTATAAGCTTATTCCTTCAGAAGGCCAGAAAAAAACAATTTCGTTAAAAATGATATGAAAATATTTTTCCCAATTCCTATTCCCAGGGAAAGCGAGAATAGTGCCACAGGATGTGAAACATTGTAATTTTTCATCGTAGTGGTTCTGCGAAATATGGGCGATTTGTACCCGTCGATGTTTCTCAGTATATTTCATAACCAGAGTATTTGAAAAGCTCTAGTTTCATGTTTTAACTAGCGTGACATGTAGAACCATAAAATAAATTTTGAAGTTTCAAGTGTGCCTTTCGTGCAGTTAGAACCGTGTCGAAATTGAAACTTGTCCCGACTGTCGTTTTATTGATATAAGTTGTGTGGGATAATGGATCTGTGGCCACGTTTTCTTTACGTGCGTTCTCATGCTGGATATCGGTGGTAAACTAACTAATATAATCCAAGTGGCGCGCTTGCCTAGGATTACGTTCATTTTTAGACTGAATGGCTCTATAGTCAGTGGCTTATGGATGGGGAAAATGGTGAAGTCCTGACCTTCAACAAAATATCTAGCTACCGATCAAATGCCGAGTATTTATGTTCGACATTTGATAACTTCTTCGGGAAAAATCCCAATGGTTCATAACTCAGCCTCGACGGCAGTGTTTTACACATGAGTCGTTACACTGAATTTTACGTTGTTCAGCGGGTGAACTAACATCGTTATATTAGCTAATTCTCTCTTTAGTGTCTGGGGTGTCTTCAGTACAGTGGCCAAGTGGGAGTGAATCGGTCTAAGCGTTTCAGCTACCGATGAATTGTTAAATTGAATTCTTTCCGGGATGAATTCTTTCCGGAGAATGAAACTTCGTTCATAAATCGCTGAAATGTTTGTGTGGCAATGCGTAGTCCAAATGGCTGAATTTGAAGAGGCCATCTGTGTAATTGATGTTTTGTGAACGTCTTCGGAAGCGACGTGAATTAAATTATAAGCCCTGACAGGGTCAATTTTGGAGATAATTGTACAAATCATCCAAGTGCATGGAGAAACTTTGAATTTGAGGTATAGGCTAGCGGTCCAGTTCGTATCCGTATTTAGTCGCCGATAGCCCTCACACGGTCTGCAATCGTTTTCTTTTTTCTTGACCATGTGTAATGGACAAGAGGCGGGAGATGCCGATGATCGGTAAAACCCTAATTCCACAATGTGCTGAAATTCTGAGAATGCCGCTTTATAACGCACCGGTTGTAGTCTCCTTTTTCGAGATACAGGACCTGATTCATGACCTGTCGTAACGATATGATCAACCACGGACTGTCGTACTGGTAGTTTGTAATTTGGCTCTGCTGTGAGGGATGGGTAAAAAACTCGGCGCCAACGATCGAACGAAAGCGTGTGTAAACGGGCACTTAAGTCCGAAATTTACCTAGAATAATTTTGTTCCCTAGATATTAATTGTCGAGACATTTGCGGCCGATAAAACTAGATCGCATGATATTAAATTTAAAAAAAATGAATAATGAGTCGGACGGGGAGCACCGAAAAGTCAGCTCTCAGACTTTATTTTGTCGTATATGAAAGGCGGCTGTTATTTAAGGTCGATGATTCCGTCGATTGGACCGAGTGACTTATTCGAGTTTTTTGGTTGCCACTGTTGTTGGGGGAGCGATCATGATTTGCGACATTATGTTGGTACCACGGGATGGCGAAAGTGTGGTTGATGTTGACCGCGATCGTAATCGATTTTTATAAGTCGAGAAATATTTTCTAACCACCTCCTCGAGTTGTACTATGGGTTCTTTTATCGTATTAGCATGGCTTGTACAAAATTGACTAGTATAAAACTGCATATATCGTTAGGTTTTAACAATTCCATTATGTTATCTATTCTATCATTCCTTAAACACCGGCGTGTTTCCTGACAAATGGAAAATTTCAAAAATTACAGCAATTTTCAAATCGGGTAAACGTGATGATATCTCATGCTACAGAGGAATATCAACTACATCATCAATTCCTAAATTATTTTAGTTAGTACTATGCAACAGCTTTAAATCCACAATTACAGGTCATATATCAATAAACCAGCATGGGTTTATGCCTGGCCGATCCACATCGACTAATCTGGTTGAATTCACCAGTAAACTAATTAACGAGATAGAAAATCACCGTCAAGTTGATGTAGCGTACACGGATTTTAGAAAAGCATTTGATTCTATTTGTCATCATAAAGCACTCCAGAGTTTATTCAATTTTGGTTTTTCTCTCGATTACATAAATTGGTTTAAATCATATCTATCAAACCAGTGCCAATTTGTTATAATGGGAAATGAGAAATCAAACGTTATTAAAGTTACATCTGGTGTTCTCTAAGGATCACACCTCGGGCCTTGGATTTTTATTGTTTTCATAGGCCGAATAACCGAGATAATCAAAAACTCAGACGTGCTCCTTTTTGCAGATGATGTGAACATTTTTCGTACTATTAATGGATTGTTATAGATACGGAGAAACTTCAAGAAGACTTAGATAGATTAAGTGAGTGGTGTGATCGGAACTCACTATACTTAAATATTAAGAAATGCAAAATCATGTCTTTCCATCGTAAAAGAAATACAAAGTCAACAACGAAGTACTGCAAAGAGTCAATGAGATTATAGACTTAGGTGTTACATTTGTCGAAAACGCCAGTTTCAATAGGCATATTGAAAATTGTATTGCGAAAGCGAATGCCATGTTCGGATTTGTTAAAAGATGGACAGGTGAATTTAAGGATATTCAAACCTTATGTTCACTCTATTTCGCTTATGTTCGATCTCAACTGGAATACGCTGTAACGGTCTGGAATCCATACTATGCTGTACACATAAAAAGAATTGAAAGCATTCAAAAGAAGTTCCTGATTTTTTTATTAAAGAAAAGTGACTGTGATTACGACCACAACTTACCATTCCATGAAAATGTGGCTCGCTTACCTCCGTACACAACAAGATGCACGGATTACAAAATATGCACGCTCGAAAATAGACGACTTCTTTTAGGCGCGGCTTTTATTGGTAACGTTTTGCTTGGTCACGTTGATTCAGCTTACATCTTGGAAAACATATCAATTCACGTGCCATGCAGAACATTTCGAAACCATGAATTTTTAGCACTTGAACACCATTCCACCAACTATGGAGAAAACAACCCCATTAATAGGATGTCTAAATCTTTCAACTTAATCGACGACCTATTTGACTTCAACTTATCAAAGGACAACTTTAAAAATATCCTTAAAGACTTTTTTCTAAACTTTTAATTGTTTAAACCAAAATTTGGTTTATATTTTTCTTTTTCTGTTCTAAAGTTTTTTGTTGTAATATAATTTTAACTATAACTGTAAATAATCTGAAATCATACATGTATATTACAAAATAGATTTCTTTAAATAAATAAATAAATAAAATAAATAAATAGGCTCCTGAGGATCGATGGTCGCCCATATCCTTTTCCGCTAACCAGTGCATCTAGCTGTCTAAACGTTCCAATACAATTCGTTTAACCTTCGTATACGGGTTTTCTGTTGGCCTATTTGCCAGCAAGTTGCTTCGGAAGCTATGCATTGAACTTCAAAATGTAGCTCGGCCTACTGAGTTGATTGGTTGCTCATGCATATTAATATTATTGTCCTTACTATTATTATTGTTTTTTTTTCTTTTCCGTTCGCGTCTTTTGACTGGCTTTGTATATATGTTGCACTCGATTGGTAGAGTTAAATGTACACTCTTTCGAAATTGATGTGGGATGGTAACCTTGTCGAAATAATTATAAAAAAATAGAAAAAGAATGGTTAGCTGGATGAATTGATCCAGAGACGGTAAAGTGACCTTGGTCTCAACATATCGTGAAATTTCGTAATTCCCTTGGCTTGACGACGGTTAGACGACATATCCCCAAAAATGGCCTTGGGCTCGTTAAAAATTTAACTATTATTAACTCGTTTGCGATTCAAAATATTACCACAGATTACTTTCAAACTAAGGTTCTGTTACAATTTCGTATTCAAAACAAACCAATTCTAGTTCAATGGCTAGCTGATCTTGATGGGTATCGCGAGGTGCTATAGACATTGAATTTGACGGAAAAAAAACAAACAACAAACAAAAAGAAATTTTTTTTTGATCCTACGTTAAATGTAAAAAAACGCAGTATTTAAATTGCATGCACAATCTTTTCCTAAACGATTAAAACGCCTATTTCCTAAATTATTATTATTTTTATTCATAAACTTTCTTCTTATAATTTTCACCATCGAATTATTTTATTTTAACGAACACTTCGCTCGAAAGATGAACAAAACATATTTACCTATTACATATTTACTTTGGTTTTCTGTCGAACAAGGTCGGTACAAGAAGTTGGTCGCTAATGCAGAGCACGCACGATGTCGCTAATAAGTAGAAAGAGGTGGTTGTATTACGTTTGTACGATGAAATTTATTTGAATTTCTAAATTGATCGCTGCATATAGGCATGTTTTCCTTAATTTTACTACTTAAATAGTTTCCTAATTTAATTCGAAGGTGACAGTGTAATTTTGCAATTTGGATTTATATATCAAAATTTCACTATTATGTTGGACGTCGTTTGAAACAGTAATACCAATGTCGTTTGCAATTTTTTGAACATTATGTTTATCAGAACGGGTTATTAATTTCTTAACTAAATATGTTGGATATGCGTTTTTGTTTAAATTTTTGTTGATAATTTGTTAACTATATCAACTGGTTTAGAAGGTGAAAACAATTAAAATTTAGAGTACGTCCAGGCGATACAATTTTTGGGGGAACACAAAATAGTCAGAATGTAAACAAAATTCTGAACGATGTAAAAATTGTTCTTTAGAAGTTCTATCATAAGCCATTTATTTGAAATTGTTTTTAAGGCCAAATTTAAATCTATATTTGTAAACAACGATACCACGTCAAGGCTTATTAGAACATACCTCTCTCTCTCTGGCACTATATATCCCATACAGGGATTTGGCCGCCTCAAATGAGGTTTCAAAATCGTATTTTCATTTCGGATAATGAGTGATTAATTCATTGATCCTAAACCAGCCGTGAAATTTTTTCCTTGTCACCACCGGGAATCGAACCCGGGACCTCCGGTCGCTGGAGCAAGCATGCTGACCACTTTGCCACCGGGGCGGCATTAGAACATACCCTTGTGGGATAATTTGTTGTTTGACGAGATCGACTAGATATAGAATGAATTTTTACAATTATATTTAAAATAATGAGTAGCATGTTTTAATAAATTTGCAAAAAATTGGAGGTGTTATATACGTAGGACTGTTGATGATAGAAACAATGGTAGAGGAGAGTCTCGTCTGATTTCTTAATCCTCTCGTTATTTATCCTTTGGAGTGATAGTGCTGGATCCTCTATTTAAAATTTTATGTATTTTGGTCTTGAATTAGTTCGTTAATTTTCCTTTCGTATCGACTTCTCAACATTAATTCAACACAATATCTGATAATTTTTAGAGAAAACATTTTGAAATACGTTACAAACTTGAAACGGCGCAATGGCTTAAGAACGTTCGTTCACTCTAAATCTTTTGTATAATAGTTTCGGATTGAGTCAAAATTTTAAACATTGAACTGCTTATTCAGGAATTGTAAATTAAATGTTGGCCCTAAACCACCAATATGCTAGGTTATACGTTTGGAATACTAACAAGGCTTATATTCTACAAGCGTTGTGAATTAAGATATTCAAGGCTGGTCGTTGTTGATATGATATGGTATCAAATTTCCTACTTACAATATTTAAATTAGAATTTAATTATTTATTAAAAATCCGTTCTTCATTTATGTAAAAATAAAATAAAAAATTTAGAGATAATGAATATGAATACCACGAATGGAAATAAAAAACTGGGTTTAGAGCCGTCACTGTTTTTTTAATTCGCCGAAAGATCTCTGAGATAGTTACCCGCTGTTATTTTGTGATTATGATTTCGCGTTAACTTTTTTGGAGGGCGTTTAACCTATTCGTTCACATTCTTCGGTATGTACGAGTACGTCGACGTATTCTTCAAGCAACGACAATTTTTTCAAATTTAATGTTTTCCTTTTAAAAGTACAACAGTAGTCATTATGAAAGATTTAGAAAAATTGTACGATCCTTAAAAATAACCCTTTTTATCATTTAGCCCATCTCATATGACCGATTTAAGCAACTGTTTTTATAGGAGTAGTAAATTTGAATCGTAGATAAAAGATTTTTTAAATTTGAAGTTAATACCATTGTCTGTGGATAATCGACTTCACAGACATACCATGGAAAGAAGAGTGATCGCTTTCGTATTTTCTTGTTGAAGCGTGGAACTATAAGTGAACACTGAATCCAATGAAGTGACGATTTTAAAGTTATCTTTACTGTAGTTTCGGATAAAGCGATTTTCGACTGCAAAAATCAAATTATATCACAAATAAACTATTTAAACTATTACTATTTAACTATTAAACCTTAAAACAGTAACAATTTGTAACAATGAATTAATTTAAGCGTGCGTATTATATAAAATTATTGTATGTAGGCCTAAGACGTGTGTATGTAAATCACGTAAATTTTTTGGAAATGTGATTTACATTTTCGAAATATTTTATCACAAAAATGAAAAAAGCAAAGTTTCAAATGTGGTCATGTTATGCTACACATGAACAGTTTTACTGAAGTTTATGTTTCGTTTTTTAACCTTAAAACTAAAGGTACTCAATAGTATATGAGTTCCTTTCTGACGTTGAAATCAAAAAAATCGATATTGCCTACTATATAAAAAAAACCTCAGTATATTGTTGACTACATACACATGTGTAAATGGAGCATGAAATTTTGATCCAAACTGATACATCTATTGTTTGTCACCGTCGTTAGCTTAGTAAGTAGAGTTTTGCTCTGTGTTATTCGGTGGTCCCGGGTTCAATTCCTGGTAGTAATCAGTAAAAAAGTTGCGACTTGGTGAATTTAACGTGTCTAGTTATTTATATATGTTCGTCAATTTTTTGTTTTTCAAGCCATAGTAGTTTCGGCTTTGCACTTAATACAGAGTATTAAGAGCTCCTCAACTTAATTTAAGTATATGTTAACTCATCCCGAACAACGGGGTACATTTGTTTTCTGGTTGTATTCAAGCACTTGTGAAATAAATATTGGGTTGAATGCTCGATCGGCTAGCAAGCAAGCAATTTGCTAGAAGACACCTGGCTACTCAATCAATTTTACCAACGAACTTTGAGTTTCAAATTATATTTTTCATAAAGTTTTTGCACATTTTTGCAATTGCACAGTAAACTAACACAAAAATTTGCTGTTCATTTTTTGAAACCGCAAAGTTTACTGTGCAATCGCAAAAAATCAAAAACTTTTTGCAAAAACATAATTTGAAATTCAAATTTCCTTGGCAAAATTGATTGAGCAGCTAGGCAAATTACTTGTTTGCTAGCCGATCAAATATCTACCCCTGTGTCTCTTATACTTGCCAAACCCGACTGTCGTATTTCTCGAATATCAATTTGAGAATCTAGATTTAAGATGACGAAATATTTATAATAATTGCTTAGCCCTTTAATGCATGATTTTTTCTATTTAATTGAAATTATTTTTCTGTAATATAATTATTTAATTCAAATTGTTTATTGAAACCCACAAAAAATTTTTCATTTATTACATACACAAGGCAAGGCTTCATTAAAATTGAAATAAAAATATTTTTAGAAACAATTCTTACATAATTAATTGAAATTAAAAAACATATCTTATATCTTTACTTCATATCACAAAATTTAATTTTCGTTTAAAAAACATGATTTTTGTTATGAAAAGCTTTAAAGCAATCTTTAGTTTTATTAAAGCACAACGCAGTGGAATATTTTTAACATTTAATGTATGTAAAACCCTTGCAATTTGGAAATTTACATCTTAGTCTATTTTCCATGTAAATTGGTAAATATGAGAATAGATGTTTCCCCTTTCGTTCTTGTAGTGCAACACCCGGTGAGTTGCTCGGTCTGCCTCTCCGAGTTTGAAGTTGAAGCCCGCTTCTACAGTGGGAATCAGCAACATCAATGCGGAAGTCGCATAAACTCATTGGAGATGTATTTCGAAGCACACACACTCCTCTGTATTGAATCTCATAAATTTACCATTGTGATATCGATCAGATGGTACAAAATGCAAATGTGCCATATACGCTATTTCATTTGGACAGTCGATTTGTCCTTTGCGTTTGACAAACCTTTTCGCTGTCCCAACTGGTTCCTCGCTTGTAAATGTTGACAACAAAGTGATTAATTTGTTGTCTTTCCAACCTAACATACAAACGTTTACGTTTTCCGTATTAGTAAAAAAAAACTCGAGTTTTACCACGAGGCTCCCGTTTCAAATCCTTGTCAGTGGGTTTTGCACTTAGTAATCCTATTTCGTCTAATAGTGCCCACAGAATATATCCCTTTGTTTGTCAATACAACAACCAGTGGAAGGATTGTGTAAAAATTATCAAAATTCATTTTGTGGCAAAAGTTTTGTACCACTGTTCGTGTCAATCTCATTACAATGTTGACGCCGAATCCCAAAAAGGGCTCATCTGATAAAACAGATTCGGTTGTCTCTTTTGCAGTATAAATTTCAAAATTATATATGTATTCACTTAGAACATATAATTTATTGCCCTATTTATGGGGTTTAGCGGGCATATAGTTCCGTGCCTAAGTGGAACATATCTATAAACTTTTTCACCAAGTAATTTAATACTGGTCTGATTTTATGAAGCCTGTTATAGTTTGGATCCGTTCTTGGTAGCATGCTATTTGAATTAAAATGTATAAATCTACGTATCTTTTCAAATTCGTTGACTGTCATTGTATTTATGATAGTGTTGTTGCCAATAATCGGGTTCTAATATCGACATATATTTGGAACATGAATCACTGACGTTAAATTGCATATTTCGAGATACTTCCTTATATGATAATTTAAAAACGCTACAGAATCGGTAACTATTATTACAACAAAATCATCACTTTGATGACTCTACAAAGCAATCTGGCAAGTTTAGTTTTCCGTTGAATTTGATTTCATTTTCGTCAAATTTGACATTTTTTTCTCCATCTAATACAAAGTTCCTTTTAACTCAGCTTTAAAATTTCTACCCTGTATATCCCCAATTTCAATGTTGTCGATAAAAATCTGTAAATTCTTAATGTCAAATTCCGCTTCTTCGCCAGCTTCTATCTCTCTATTTTCTTCAAAGCCCCTTCTGGTAATAAGATCTTTGGTATTTGAAACTTCATCTTCTTCAACATCACTTTGGTCAATATCGTCTTCGTATTTCAACCTACAACGCCGCCCTTTACAGTTGCTTTCAAAATCCCAGTATTCCTCTTCACCCGCTTCACCATTGTAAAATCCAATTTGCAATCAGCATTAGAGTAAGAATTTAACACTACTAGGATTATTTTTAGCTGCATAGCTGATGTTAGATAACCATTTTCCAAAAGTGATTTTTTCGAGATTCCATCGAAATCCCGAAATTCAAAATCCCGAATAAGAAATTCCTGAAATACTGAAAAATATAAAACTTATATGATATACGAGTACGTAAACGCCCAAACGGTAAAATCCTGAAAGGAATGCGAAAACCAATGCCTGCCATTAAAATAATTAATTTATAAATCAGAGTCGAAAATCAGGATTCTATTATCGATTATCTAATAAGATTTGTAAGAAATATCCAGGTTGATTAATTTTGCGCGCAAAAAATTCCAGTAAATTATCGGATTGGGCAAGAAATTCTGTACAAGAATTTCTAACACGTCTGCATTATTAACAAAAATGTCTACTCATTTTCAACTCCTGAAAAAATCGAAAGTAAAATTCATCGTTATATCGCTCATTTAGTGCAACAGTAGCAACACAACTCAAAATTCACTCATTTCTAAGATATGCGAATCAAACGATACCCAATAATTCATATTTTTATTATTTTGTATTAAAACATACTCTCTCATGTAGTTATTCCTCGCAAATTAGGTAAAATTCCATATAAAAAATCGCGATAGAAATAATTAACGTTTTAAGGTATTGGAAACTATCCTAAGAAAATTTGCAAAATATTAAAGAATTATATAATCCGATATAATTGGATGTCGGAATAGTAAAAAAATTATTTTATTAGTCAAAATTTAATTTTATTTACTTTTGAAAAACTCCGATATTTCAAAAATTCTGAGTAATATTTTTAAATCGCTCTACTTACTGAAAAATTAAAATTTTTGGATTTTGTCACTCTTGCAACAAATGAGCGATATCTTTACTAAAAATGAAATCGTAGACAAAATATATCATAAAAATATGTTAGGAGTGTATTATTTCACTTGTTCATTTGCCACCCTTGGCCTTCGTCGTATTCTATTTCTTCACTCGAGCAATAATTTTCTATTTTACTCTCGTTACCTACCCTACTACTATAGCTTATCTTGAAACTAAACCTTACGACATCCCAGTAGAAAGTACTGGTAAATATCTTTTATGGAATCAATTGGCAGAATATTGATATCCCCTAACAGATGAAACAAAAATTTTGAATGATTTTCCTCATTCAAATAAAGATGAGTAGAGTACCATGGGGCTTGCAGCGTGCGGCTTATATGCTGTTTTTGAGTGAGTAGATGAATGGGTGGTGCTTTGTTACGGATGAACGAGGTAACACTGGAAGTATTGATTATCATTGAAAGGACTAAATTCATTTCATGATCAACTATTCGATCTGTCATTGATTCATTACCCTGATTAATTAACTTCGACAGTTTAATTTCACGAAAGTACAGGATGGGCATCTTATTTCACATACTAATAACTTTTGGCTACTAAAAATGGTGTTGGTGTTGCTGAACCGAAAACCAAAACCTAGAACAACGAATACCAAAAAACGAAATCCAGAGAAACGAATTCTCGAAAATTTTTGAACAAATACTGAAAATATTGAACTCAGCTATTATGAACTGCCACGGGTGAAAATAGTTTCTATCAAAATGTTTCAGTATTTTTGGAATATCCGTGTTGGGATTTATTAATTAAAAACAATAATTCTAGAAATTTTAGAGGACTCTAGAATATTTCTGTACGAGTCAGTCATTATTATGATTCCGTACAATACATTTCAATAAGAAATTTATAGTTCAAGAAATACAGTAGCGGGCGTATTTATGGTTACCAAATATAAAAATTTATTGCGAATATAGATATGAGTTTCAGTTGATTTTCGAATGAAGTTTACACAACTAAATCATCCAAATACATCCAAATACATTAAAACCTGATTCTGTAATCCCTTTGGAATCACTATATGCATCAGTATGCACATTGCTTGGCCAGGAAGCAAAAGAGTCCGAGTGGCATTACTCTAAATTGTTAAAGAGGTCACCCGGAACTGTAAATGCAGCCTTCTCGTTTTGATGACGATTTCAAGCAAATTTTCCAAAAGGCGTCCTTTAAATCAAGGCCTGTGATGTATCTGGCTTCTTTTAGCCGTAAACTTAATCCGTCAATGATTGAAAGATTTTTAGAGCCAAGACACAAACGTTACTTACAATTCGGTTTCTTCACCAAATCAATGACTTTTAATCCGAATAATGAAGGTCATATTAGAATTTGATTGATTAGAATAGAATTTGAGAAATTTATCAAATCAAAGTTGGTTGATTAAATTATTTTCCTATATCCGAGTTAGGTGTGGAATTAGAATTGTATTCAGATTGTTCTACTTGGTTTATCGAAATTGGTCGCATTGGAAAATGTGTACGAGGAACGCAACTACGCTGAGTACATAGGTTCTTTTAGTCTTCTGTTTTGAGTATACATAATCGGCTTATTAGCATTATTGTCACATTCATGATTTTGTCTTGAAATAGAAAAAGCAAATTGCTATTAAAAATCAACTCGACATTATCCTATTCTGTGAACCGTCAAATTTTAATTTCTTCAATTTAGGGAACTTATGTCCACAGATAAAAAAATAAAAATGAGTTGCATGCATTAATATTTATTTTATCTTGCGTTAATTTGCTTGAAACGCTTACAATTTAATTACACTTCAAACTCAGCTGAGGTGCTATAGAAGATAGCGGAAAATTAGTGCTAACTCTACTCGCGACAGCAACATTCTAAAAAAGAGAATGTCTGTTCATGACGGTGTCACTTTTAACACATCACACTATTAAAATATTTCTTATAAGAATTTTAAATGTAAAATTAAATTTCATGAATTTTAAAATACATTAAAATTCCAGCAAATCTAAATTACTTAATCTAATACCCTCTACTTGCAAGAGCCAGATAATTGACGTTTATTATTTTTGAGTAAAATTCTCATTTTGCTTAGGGCAATTTTTTTAAGAAAAGCTATTACCGGCTCTTTTAGATTTGAACAGAGATTACACCAAAACGTAATCATATAGAAGTTGTTCCGAAAGGTCTGATCTATCGAATGGTGCGTGCGTGAACATTTTAGCAACATTTTTTTAGGAAAGCTCTCATCGGCTCTTTTTTATTTTGGAATTACTGTCACGAACGTTAAAACATAACTTCACAGAAATGGCACTAAAATGCCACTGTAGAGCTAGCTAGTAATCCTACATAAACTTCCTCAGTACGATTTTTTTTAATAAAACTGTCATCGGATTCGTTTTATATTGAGTGAATTTGATTTAGACAATATTGTCAATAACAAGACAATCCGGAGATAGCATCAAAATGCAATCAAATAGCAATAACTCCTTACGGCCTCTTTCAATATTGACTTGACGATTTTTTTTATGAAAACAGGCTTTTTTGAGTGAATTTCATTAAAGCCGGCCAACAACCAAACATCACAGAGATTGCACCACCATGCCACTATTAAGATAAAACTCTAATAACTATTGGTTCTATATATCAAATGAGGCATGTTTTGTTTTAATGTGGGATTGCTCAGTACTTGTTTTAATCTTGTCTGTGAATCATTTTAATATGGATTTACTCAGCACGAATTTTTTTAGTAAAAATCTCACCTTGCTAAAATCCAAAGAGATTACACCAAAATTTCTTATCTATCAAACGGCGTGTGAACAATTTCGATGTTGACTTGCTTAGTTCGAATTTTTTTAAGTAAAACATTTATAGGCTTTTCTTGAGTGAATTTCAATATGACCAATAATAAAATATCACAGAAATTGTACCAAAATGCCACCATATAAAAATAACTCCTACGGGTTTGATTTATCAAACGAGCCATATCTCATTCCAATGTGGATTTGCTCAGCACATTTTGTCGAGCAAACCTCTTTTCGGCTCGTTCTGATTTTTGAGTGAATCCCATTTATGTCACAAATAACTCCTATGACCTTTCAAACGAAACATGTTTTGTTTCAGTATGAACTTGCTCGGTAGGACTATTTGAACAGAACTCTCATCGGTTCTTTCTGATTTTTAAGTAAATTGCGTCTTGCTATTTACTCAAAAATCACAAAGAACCGATGAAGATTGGAAAGTTTGATGAAATTTGTATGCAAATGACCTCCTCATCTCACTCAAAAATCAAAAATAGCCGATGAGAGTTTTACTCCAACATAACGTTACTGGTCAGTGCCAACGGAACATATGCTATTACAAATGTCAAGCTCGTAACAATTACCTTGATACGTATTTCACTCAAAATCAGAAGAAGCCCATGAGAGTTTTAACGTAAAAAATTTACTGTGCTTTTCCAAATGAAGATGGTTCAAACGCCTTTGGATAGGTCAAACTCTATAATGAACAACTTATATATTTTTACATTTTGGAGCAATCTCGGAGATGCCTTGACGTTGGCCTAAATAGAATTCACTCAAAATAAGAAGGAGTCGATTAGAGTTTTACTCAAAAAAAAATTATACTGAGCAAGGCCACATTGAAACAAAACATTTTTTGTTCGACAAGTAAAACTCTTTGGAGAAGACATGAGTGCATTTTGTTGTAATCTCTGTGATGTCCTGTTATTGGCTATCATGAGGTTCACTCAAAAATAAAAGAGAGTTCATATATGGTGGAATTTAGTAAAATCTCTGTGATGCCTTATTATTGGCCATAATGATATTCATTCAAAAACAAAATAGAACCAATGAGGGGTTTGTTAGGTCAGACAATTTAATAATTAGCTGTATATATTGACATTATAAGGGTTCTCTGTGATGTCTTGTTATTAGCCTAAATGAGATTTACTCAAAAATAAAAGAAAGTTGATAAGAGTCTTTCTCAAAAATCGTACTACACACATCTATATTGAAACGGTACACATGTAGTTTAATAAAATAGACCAAATTAAAAAAAATTTCGCTCGACTATATAGTAAAGTGAACTTTGTCCTAGAGGATTGTAATTTCAACAGTGTAAAATAGTATTAAATGTGCTATATAAACATTATTGGCAATTTAACTCAATAAAATATGAATCTATAATATTATATTTTGGTAAATTATAAATCGAGAATAAGTAATTAAAAATGATCGATTATTAATAAATCTAATTTAATAATCTAATTAATAAAAACTTGTGTTTAGAATTCAAAACATGTAGATGAAAAATCGATACAAAAACTTTTTATCTTAAGATACTTTTAAGAGGTAGCGAGCCACTCTTGGAATAGGTGTTTTCACTTTGTACTATAGACTAAATCCAACTAAAAACGTGACTTTCGGAAAAAAAACTAGGGGAACACTAGGTTTAGTAGTCAAAAGTTGTAGAGGTAAATATTGATGTAAAAACCCTTTGTCCGAAGATTTATACCTCTTGAGATATTTGATTTCACTTTTTACTAGAGACTAGACCCAATCCAACTAAAAAACTTGACTTTTCCTTAAAAACTAGAGAAACACTGGCTTTAATATTCAAAAGTGGCTGAGGTAAAAACCAATGTAAAAACTCTGTGTCCTAAAATCTTCTAACTCTTGAGATAACTGTTTTCATTTTATACTAGAACCAATCCAACTAAAAGACAAAACTTTTCTTTAAAAATGACGTTCTTTAAAAATGAAATTTGTAACATCGTAGGACAAAAATTTTTTACATCATCTTTTGCCCCAAATTTTTGACTATTGAACCAGTGCCTCTGTAGTACTGGCCTGTGATAACATTCATTTTTTGCTGATGACGTCATTGTAAGTCGACAACTAGACGGCAGCATAATTAAATAAAAATAATATACCTTGCCACCTTATATTATTTTTACTTATTTTTGCTGACCTCTAGTTGTGGTTTTGTGAGGCACTGGACGATTACGATATTTTTGGCGAAATTTTCGCTGAGTGACCATAATGGAACGATTATTTTCAATAAATATTGTCACTGTTTCTGCTCGTTCTTGTGGCGTATCTATTATAAAATTTGGGCGTCTACACAACACAATGGTTAAAGCGAAACTGAGCTAAACGTCACATAACCAAGATGGCGCGCAATCAAAATGGTAGCGGCGGGACTATTGCCCCACCCGTTACAACCGTGATCCTTTTTTAGTGTCACACAATTAATTGAAGTCGTACGACGCATTTTTTCTGTATTTTACGTGATATTTGTACTTTTTTTGCTATTTTTATTGAATCTACGAACCAATTACAACAATTTTGAATTGGATGATATTACAAATCGACTTGCGTTGGATAAAAATGACAAAAAATGTCAAAATCTAAAACATGCACTACTCAAAAAATTAAAAAACGAATAGCGTTTGTTCAACACTATCAAAATTACAAAACTTCTGGAGAACGAAATAATATTTTTATTGTTTTCTAATTTTGTATTTGTTTGTATGACGACGAGGTGATTGAAATTTATTTTGGGTTTAACTTTTCAAGAGAACGAGGCGAAGACAAAGACTAGAAAAAAACTGGAAAACGAAAATAAAAAAGGAACAACCTTCTACTTCGATGTAATAATTACAACTAAATATATTTTGTAATGTAGTTTTCCTTTTTAAGATTTATCTGCCATCTGGATAATATACGTTGGAACTGTCGACTTAGCGTGTCGTCATCAGTTGGTGTAAGCGGCCAGTAGTTTAGATGGCATTGGTTGAACCCAGTGTTCCTCTATTTTTTTTTTTTGTGAAAAGGCATGTTATTAGTTGCATTTGTCTAGCACAACGTGAAAACACCTTGCCTAAGAGTTATAACCTCCTAGGAGTATCTTAGGAAAAAGGGTTTTAACATCGATTTTTACCTCTAAAACTTTTGACTATTAAACCCAGTGTTTCCCTAATTTTTTTGCGGAAAAGTCATTTTAAATTTATTTTCCCGAAATAATATATTTTATCCTGTTAAATTTTATTATAAGTTGACAATATTGTTGTTGGTTAGGACAAAACAAGTCCGTATTTCATTTTGTGCAATATCTGTGGTGTTTTGTCAGAAAAGTCCGAAAGAGTTTTACTTAAATATTTGTACGGAGCCCGTATTGAAACGTAGAGAAGGAATCTCTTTTTGGTAGTATTTTGGTACTATTTATGAGTGCATTTTTAGCGGCCATACAAAACATTCTCAGAAAACGCTTGTCATTGAGAGTGTTACTCAAAAACAAATTTTATGTTCGTGAAAAACTTCCCATAATTATGGCGTATTGTTGTTATTTTTTGTTGAAAACGGCACACTCGTGTCTATTTGAAAAGGAAACATTCCAGCGGAAAAAAATTTTAATATGCTTTATGGATGTTTGGAAACCATTTCTGTCATCTGTCCATGCTGAACCAACCCCTACCTTTTCGTAACCAATGATGATGAAATTAGCTTTCTAGGAAAAGTTCCGATGTCTGAGTGTAGTAGTATCAAAACCGAATCATTTCCGTTTTTTTTAAATTCTTGGGGAAACGAAAAAACCGTTTTAAAAATTGTTTCATTCATAAATATATAGACCTCGAATATTGTTTTATCAATAAAGGTATCACATGCCTCCTCATCACATATATTTAAATCATTTTCCGGTGAAGTGCCGTCCAATAAGTCCTTGTAAAAAAAAATAATTCTTCAAGAGATTTCCAGTTATCTCCCAAATGTTTCGTCAATAAATTATTTACATCATTCAATTTCGCAGAATTAATGGCTCTTCCATTCCTTAGCTTTTCGCGAAGCATTTCTGGAATATTCACACCTTTTTTTAAAACCGACTGTGTTCTGGATATGTTTGATCGATAAGCGACTTCACCCCGTACGACAATTCCGCGCTGCAATCTTTTTATAATAAAGCGCTTCGACTTGATAAATTCAAAGTGCCAATTACCTGAAGAATGAGTCTTCCAGTCGTATACTGAACAATCTTGGCTTCCTAAAGATATCACCGTACCATACTCCGAATAAATTTTCTGATAGTGGTTGGGCCTAATAATTGTGTTTATTGACTTAATACGTTTTTCAAGCAATACAAACACTGGATCCAGTGGTATATGTAGGAGTGTCCTGGCACGTAGAATATGATTTGAATTTCACTTATATTTTCAGGCGCATTATTTGTAAGCCAGTAAGGGCACATAGCTATTATTGCACTGTTTTTATTTTGTGCTCCGCACCCATCACAAATCAGTCTTATTATATTGAAATGCACCGCAAAATTTGTGTTGTTGAGCCGATTGAAAACAGCAGAAGAAATTTCGTTGCATCCTTTCGGTCGTTATTCTTCAGTCCATAGGTACAAGAATATATTTTCCTTTTTTAAAAATGTTTTTGAAGATCCTTCCACAATAGCAAAATTGTACAGGTTGAGTTGGCAACTAAAATATGCTGCCTGGTCAGGAAGTTTTGGCAAAGGCTTATTTTTTGGACAGTCAAATGAAAATGTCATCATGTTATCAGAATCTTCCTTAGCCAAAGTGTAAAATGCCTTTGCTCTTAAACTGTGAACTCTTTCTTTTGGCTGTCATTAAATTTTTTTTTTCATCTGAACCTTTGCTGAATTTGTACATTTTTTTTTTTTTTTTTTTTTTTTTAAAGGAAGTATTAACTGTCCAGTGGATTTAATGTCCTTTGAAGGTCAATTAATACCCCCCTTTGATTCACGCACAGACCACCCATTCACACAATTACAGTATACCACCTGCACATTGCAAGCTCCATGTCAACCTGTAAACTGACATGGACGGTGGGTCGGCGCTGAATTCTGCACTCCAACAGAGGGTCTTAGTTGTGTTTATTAACATTACCGATCGTAATCGATGACGAAAATTCGCTTTGCATCCAGCCTCTGATGGGATTCGAACCCAGTACCTCCCGGTCCAAGTGCCGAAGCTTTAACCACTGCACCACTTGTCCGGTTATTATACATTAACATTGATCAGTCGATGGTGTTTTAAAACTGATGTTGAAATTACAACGTACGATGTTTTGGAAAAACCACTCTTTGACCGGTGTGTCCACATAAACATTATTGAACATTTTCCACATTCGATGGATGGACAAATCTCCTGAAAGATATTGCTTGTGGCTGAAGTTTTGGATCGGCAGTAGTGTACATCTTGAACATAAAAACTTTTTATAAAAATTTGTACGGCCGCATTTTTGGGCGCATATATAGGTGGTCTTTTCTACTTCCTCCCCGATTTTCCCCCGATTTGTTGTAATATGTTTTAAATGCCGGTACGCATACACGAATAAACAATCCTTTTCTATTCTTGACATAGTGTTTAGTAACAAATTTTTTTGCAGTTCCACCAACTCTACGATCGGTCCTAGAGGGTGCACTTGTTTTGGTATGCCCCAAAATAAAAGCATCTTGTGTAGCTTTATTATCATACGAATATAATTTTTTGTGAAACTTGTAACTTGTACGAGTTTCGTTTTTTGTGGTTGCAGGTTGGTACTTTAGGCAAACCTTTTGGTTTATACCTACAAAACAATCGAAACATTAATAATCGTCTGTAAAGGAGGTATGGATTTATTACAGTTCTTACTTTGCTAATTTAGCTTTTGTTGATTTCCATTCGCTTACTTTTCGTGCCCCTTTCCTAGGATGCTCCAAATTTTCTTGTACTTTGCATTTATCCATTGCAATATGATTAATATTTACTAAAATTGCACAATTTTGTGATAAATAACGTAAATTCAAGTAAAATTCAATAAAATATTAAGCGCTTAGAGTAAAATTCACACCATTCACTTCAAAACTATTTTGTGGATTAAAATTCCCTCCAAAAAATAAGTCAAAACTTCAAATTGGAAATGTTTCGTTTTGATACAGGAAGGAAAAGTTATAGTTTGTTTCAAAATTGTGTTTATATGGGAAGTGTTCTTTTTTGATGCAACGGACCATTGGAAAAGATTTAGTTTTGAACCAATTGCTGTTTTATATTTTCTTATTTGGAAAAGAAATATTGTGATTTAATGCATTTTGAATATGTAGAAATGTAGAGTTTAGGATATAGAATAATCTGCCATCATTAGTTAAAAATGAGAACAAAATGGAAAAGAATCGGTTTTGATACTACTACACTCACTGTCCATGCTGCATGAGTAAAGTAATGATTTTGTAGAATGCTATAAAATAGAACCTAAATTGATATCAATAAATGTGGAAATTTCACTAGAAAATTTATACCGTTAGTCAATATCTCTAAAACTTCAATGTATCAAATTTAATATGTTCACTCAGTATATAACCTGGTTCGCTAAGCTAATAAAACACATTGTCAACCTGTTAGTAAAACAGGATGAAATTTGTTACATTTGAACTTCATAATCGATAGTTGTTCTAACAAAATTGAAAAACAAACAAACATTTAATTAATATTTATAAACATAAAATAATTATTCCAGGAAACTATTTTGCATAACCTCTAACAATTGTAATGTTATTCCAAAAATTGTGAACGTCCCAAGG
Source organism: Nephrotoma appendiculata (assembly GCA_947310385.1). Classification (NCBI taxonomy): domain Eukaryota; kingdom Metazoa; phylum Arthropoda; class Insecta; order Diptera; family Tipulidae; genus Nephrotoma; species Nephrotoma appendiculata. Next base: position 131,418,132 of record OX371224.1, on the reverse strand, counting down.
TAAATTTTGAAAAATTCTATTTATTTTCCAAAAATATAATTTGTAGAATGGAATATTAATTTATTTAATTCTAATTTTATTTATTTTATTTTTCAAAATTTATTTTGTAAATAACAGATAAAGTAGCAACCTTTGCGATTTAATTTTCCGAAAATTATGAAAAAAAAAATCAAAATAAGGATTCAAATGTAATCGAATTAATTTATATTCTACCTATTTGCATTGACAGATCATAATAAATTTCAAGGTATCTCATTATCTTGTTACCTTAGTATTCAAATCAAATTAAATTTATTTATTTGGCCTAAAAATTGTTGACCATCTCCATAAAAGAAGAATTAATTATAAGATCGAATAAAATAAAATTTATATACTTACCACACACACAAACACACACACACAACACAAACATGTTAAAGATATTGTTATGCACTCATGTAAAATAAAGAAAACAAAGAGCAAGAAAAAATAAACTTTCTTTTCGGATCGTATGGCCTTAATTTTTTTAATTAATTGTTTTATATTCTTTATCGTCTTCATTTTTTAGTATTTTTATTTTTATTTTCTGTAAATTTCTTATTTTCTCATTCAATTATTGTGTACACTTATGCATTGGTATGCGAGTTTACGTTTATTTAATCAACTCTCCGAGACGTATTTTATTTATTTTGATTGCATTCTCTAGGTATTGTGAGCTTGAGCGCACTGGCTTTTATTTTAAGAAATCAGAAAATTCTTACATTTTCTTTTGTTTTATTTTACAACTTTACTTTTTTTCACACATGGATGATAAACAACTTAGCTATGTCTGAATGAGAAATACATAATATAATTTTTTTTATAAATTATGTCTTTAATCGTTTCTTTCTCTTATACATTTTTTATATACTACGTCATGGTATAGAATATAAAGACAAGGTTGTGTATTGACCTATTTAAAAAAAAAAAAAAAAAAAAGATATATTATGGTTAGTTGATTAAACGCGGGAATCTCCATCACTGTCTTGATACAAGATCAAGGGACCGTATAAAATGTATCGATAAATTGTACAAAGTATCGAAAGAATTTGTTGCGTAATGTCAACGTCAAGTGAAATTTGACAGCCACGTTTTCAATTGGTGCGCGGCGTGCGCATACTTTATCATTTTTATTTTTAAGTGTTCTTTGAATTCTAATGCATGTGTATTGACGCAGTCTTTATTTGAAGTGAAAGTGTGTTTTAATTTGTTGTTGTTATTTGCATTGTAACATTAGTAGGCGATATTAATGACTCAAGAAAGACTTAACATTTACATTCCAAAAGCTTATCCAATTTGGAGATTGAAATTACCGTAACATCCAAATTTTTGTAGGATTTTTATTATTTTTTTCTAATAATTACAGCGGTAAATGGGGAAATTATACGAATATAATAATGCAGTTTGGTTTTATTTCGGTAATTATTTATTTATTTGTTTTTTTTTTTGGTAAACCCTACCTAAGTGCCTTAATAAACTATAAAAAAAAATTGTAATGCTTAATTGGTAACAACAATTCAGGGAAAATGAAAATATCTCTTTATTTCGAATGGTTACACATAAATGATACATCTTAAGGTTACACGCGATTCTAAAATTTGACTGTTACAATGTTTAGGAAAAATATTTTTTTATCTTAGAATTGAACTGTTATACATACTACCAAAACTAGTGGGATATTTACCTGCACAGCTCCATATCAAAGCGTTCCTCAACCCAATCATATGAGAGTTTATTTTTAATGCATTTTTCACAATTACACCTGACGAAGTACACTGACATAATTTAAGCTCGATTCACTTTTCATGTTATAATTACTAAATAAATGTATCGCTGTGAATGCGAAATTGATGTATGAGGGGTGTTCAATAAGTTCGGTAGGAATTATACGAAACAATTGATTTCCATTAAATTGTTTTTGTCGATAGACTAAATAGAGGGTTAAAAAACTATTATCGTTATTTCATATAGATTTACCGAATTTATTGAAAACTCTCGTATAATTTATAGTGATAGCGTTGATAATTTATAAATTGTTTAACACGCCACTTTTTAATATTCACCTTAAGAAAATCTGAAAAATTGACGGAAAGACTAAGTTATATGTAGGCGTACCTCTGAAGTCAAATGCTAGTTACTCTGTTGATATTATAACTACTGTACTAACAGTATTTCAACGATGTTTGAGGTGGATTTATAATTTTTGTCACTTTATGAGCAAAATGAAAAGTGAAATTTGTCTTGTTTCGGACTACCGACTAAAACCACCTACTTTTTCTCCTCGTCTTGCCTGATTTAATACCCAATGCTTTATCTCGATATTCGCCTATTTTATACACCCCAGTCCAAGCCAATTTGTTTCGTTTTTATTTCTTCTGTTTATTCTTTGACTTTAGACTAGGAGTCTTGTCTCCTAATTGAGTAATCTGGTGCAATACAAACATGCGTGCGTTGCTGCCTTTTTCATCCTGTAAACGTATTTCCTTGGTATTTTAGAACATTGGCCACTTAAAAAGTGTGTAACCGGCCTTATCTAGTTCACTCTCGGGCCATATGGGCCCGCTGACCAATTAATTTCGCCGTCATCTTGTAATGATGCTGTGCTTGAGAAAATCACTGATAGAGGGATTTGTTGAACAACTTTGAGAAAATAAAAAAAGGAAAATATAACTTGAGTACGCCCACTTGGACACGGCCTGATCTCCTCTAGTGACAAACTCCATGTCTGCATTGGAGGCCCTCTGAAACCTTTTTCCCGGATATATCACTAAAATCTCCCACATTACACACTCTGGCAGCTCGCACTTCCAGAGAGTCACGGGGCGACCTTATAGGTTTTATGACCGTCCACGAAAAAAAAGGTAATTCTAAAATTGAAAACAAAAAATTAACTGAAGTCATCGATATCAGAGTTAACAGGCTACGTACTGGCAACCAGTCTGGGTTGCTGCGTCCTACCTGGATAATGCATCTAGAACTGCAACATTCCTCCAGAACCGGTTTTTCAGTGCTACATTTTTTAAAACCCAGGAAACCGGTTCTGGGCCCAGTGCTGAAATATTTGTAAATTAAGAAAACTGAAACACGTTTAAAGTTCATTTTTTATTCATAGTTTACGAAAAAACAATTATATTTAAAAATCAATATAAAATAAGTATGTTAATATTTTGGTTCCTTTCAATCTTCTTTTCAAGCTTATGCTTTAAAAGTCGATGTACGCAAGCACAAAATGTCCAAACTTTTGTCGTCTCGTCAATCTTGCCACAACTGGAAAACATACATTCTGCCTGCTGATAGGTGGTGTTGAGTGAAGTTAGCATCTATCAAAATTTTTTTAGGATTACCTTCAACTTCAAAAATAGCCAACTTTTTCAGCTTTTCTTTCAAATATGTGTGTGGTTATGTCCTTTTTGGTCTAAATAGAGGGGTCATCCTGGAATTGACGTTCTTGTTGGTTTGTTTGTTGAGCTTTGCTTGCAAAATTTTTAACTCAATTTCAACAACTACATCATCGTCTGACTCCGACTGAAAGAAGAAAAGCTAGAATCGTGTTTTCGCTGATCTTATTTGCATTTGTAAAATATTGCAACAAACTCGCTAAATTAGTTCGATATTTATTTAATCGACGTACAAGGGATCCCTTGATTTGAAGAGCAATTCAGTGGTGCCCAAATTTTTGTTCATAAACGAAATGGTTGTATTAGCGTATAGCAATGTTCCATTATGGTGGCATATTGCTTTAGCAGCTACTGGGTAGGTTCAAGCTTTGTTACGAATATACTAAGCATATCCCACTCTCCCTCGCCGAACGAAATTATGGATTTGAGATTGATTTATAGGCAGATTCACCAGACGTTGAACCACCAGACGTCTTCAATACTTTTTGACTTTATGGTACTTGACAAACACACCTTGATAAACACACCTTAAGTTTTAATCCAGAATTGGTCAAATTCGATTGAACAACAAAGTCCGTTGAATGAACGATTTGCTTACATAAAGATTTCTAGAAACGCAATGAACTTGTTATTTTTTCCATTATTTTTGTACACTTTTGTCATTAGATTTAATTATAAATTTAAGAGTAGAGAGTAGTAAAAACAGTAAAAAGAATAGAATAGTAAAAATAGCAGTCGAAGAGAGAACTCTCGAAACTAGTACGAGATAAAAAATAAAAATAAAATAAAAAATTGTCACATCATTGGTTAAACTTGTCAAGCAGCAACTCTGGAACGAGGGGAATCCTCTGGAATCCTCCTAATTATCGTTTCTGATTTATACGCATCTAGTTTTTTGTGGCATTTTTGTAGTCTTCCTAAAAGTAACAAGGTTCATGTTTAACCTTGCCAAGGTTCAACTGGCCAGTTTGTACAGTAATCTCCACCATAGTTTGTTTTCAACTTCTAAGTATATATCCTCTCCATCCCAAACATGTCTTGCTAGACTCGGTGTCGAACAGTGCTAGACTCTCGGACGCGAGAATATTATTGGGGATGATCTTAAGCTGTGGTCGAACTGACGTTTAAGACTTAAAGTACTGTTCTAACTAGCATCTTTAGAATAAACCTGCCTCTGGTGTCCGGGCTAGGCATCCTACACGCAAGTACCATCGCGTTGGAAGTCCCCAGTTGCCACCATTCGCCTTGACCTTTTACAGTTTGACAATGCCCCTAGTTTTGCTCTAAGCTCTGCGTTTTTTCATTTGGTATAAAGTAGAAACTAAAGAATATTGCTATACTATCTCCTTAACTCAAAAATGGTCCTACTTGACCCATGGCATTGAACATGAGCAACCTGTAATATGACCTTGATTTACCAACATATTATGCAGTGGTTCTATGTAGTGCATACTTTCGCCTTGTAGCCTGCTTTAAGACAATTACAGCTCAGTTTGTCCTAATCTGGTCCATCACAGCTTCTTACTACGTGATTGAACCCGTAGCACGTGATGATTACTCGTGGCCACACTCTACAGTATGTCGACCATCTTTTAATGGTCGACGAGCTTCGTCGCTGAGTTATCGTTCATCACGACGATTGTAACTAACATGTTAACCTTGAAGTCTGTAACGCCCGGAAGACCTCGTTCAAGTTGTTTATTCTTTGGCTCTATCGGTGATGCAGTCAAAGTCGCGAATCTCTACTGTGGCCTTGGTTCCTAAAATGATCACGTTTGCTTTATCTTCCGTGGTATTGCTAACAGCTTAGCACTTAGCAAAAACCTTCTCTAATTATCGTTTTCGAACTTAGTTTCAACTGGATGTGCCTCGCGAAATTTGCGCCTTTTTATGGTTCTCTATTGGACGTTCACAGTGGCCGTTCGTCTGGTGGTTACAATGTTCACCTGTCGCATATCTAATTCCACTTTATTGACCCTCAAAATCCGCGGGGAAGCCCGATGAATTGAAGCCCACTTCAGAGTATATGCTCCTCAGTAGATTTGAATTACAATTAAATGATATTTTATGTGGTTTTGGCGCACCCGACGACCATTTGATTTCCACTGTCACCTAGAGAGCGTTCCCTGATTAGAAAACTCCATTTGAAACCATTGTTTTAATAGTCGGAATCATTTTTCGAGAAGTGTAATTGAATCTTAAATGGAATTTTGGATGATCTTAGTAATCGTCGATAGTAATCGTTCTTTAACCATGCTGATTGGAACATAAACACTTTCAGCAAGTTTTCATGAACTTTGGTTTGAAAAACTAGACATTCTAAAAAAGTTTTTGGAAAATTTAGATTTTTAGTTTGTTTCTTATTTTAAAATAAAATTTAGGTATTATGAATTATGTTGGTATAATTCCATATTTGCAAATAAGCTGGTTCTTAAGGAATACGAAACACGCCTATTTTGACTGAAAATAGATACACGAATTCCTACGTTGTTAAGTTGCTTTTAATGAATGATGTTTGGGTAAAAATCTAAAATAATTTTGTTTTGAATGAAACTGACCAGCCATAATACAAATACCACATTTCCCTCATTGTTCTTTACAAAAAAATAAATTTGGTCAATATCCTATTTCCCACTCTGAATGCTAAATTTCATATAGGAGAACCCGGGCTGTGGTATGAAGTATTTGCAAATGTAGGTACAGTAGACATGATTACAAATCACTTTGAAAATACTAGTGTACAGTTCACCCATACGAAAATACTTCATTCTAACTACATACTCGTAAAATGAGCACAGTATAAAAATAGGTCGTCCCGTAAATCCTTTAAAGTAAATAATTTAAATAAAATTATCGCATTATACAAAAAACCTGCGCTTATTTTATACAACAATGCTGAAATTTATTATTTTCATACAATAAAAAAGAAATTACCATACTAATAGTATTTTGCCTCCCTACTGCTATCCTCGCAGCATTCTGAAATTTTGGTACGACGAGTTTCCAAATAAAATCGATGAACAAATAAAGGAGTGAACATGTTTTTTTTTTTTTTTTAAATATAGCCATGGCTATTAAATTGCACGTATAGACTAGAAAAGATTCATTAATAATTTAACTAATTACTATTTCACCATTTCACCAAGGGCAATTCGCATAAATTGAGACCAAAACTACATCAAGAACAAGCGTAATTAGCAACGGAAATAGTTTAAAAAAATCTAATTAAAAGTCCATTACACAAATTGAAATTTACATATAAAATTTATATATCTTGCGTAGACAGTAAAAGCCCTATCGATAATACCCCCACAAAAAAAAAACAATGAATATGGGTTAAAAGGGTTAAAAGTTGAAACGATCATATAACAACGACTTTCTTCTTACTTTTTTAATATAAAACGACAAAAAATTTCGTGGCATGAATTATTAATGTATAATAACCTAAATATTTTCTCGATACACAGGGTGCCTCAAAAGTGGGCAATGAGTAGATCACGATGGGTCGCCTCCCCCCTACGCATTAATAGTGAGAGGGGACCTTAAAACAAAACATTAAAATGGCTGAATTGGAAGTAAAAAGATTATGAAAATAATTCAGAACCAAACGCATAATTTTCATTCGACAGAATATGTGTTCAAGAAGTCTAAACATTTATCTTTTGATCGTTAACTTTTGGGTCACCCTCTATAAACGATAAAGTAAATAAATAATATTTGTATAGCAAAAAATTGAATTTGATAAGACAAGCATAAAATAAAGAAATGAAGAATTTCTTTCCTCGTTCATACCTCCATATGTATAAGCCATAGGTATTAACAATAGAATTAATTCTAATTTAAGTAATTTTATGTAAATTTATTTACTTAAAACAATGCTGATTCTGTATTTTAATATACGAGTATATATAGTGGTAGTTTAAGATGGATTAATGAATTTATAAATCTTTATGACATTAGAACAATCTAACGCCTAATTTGTGTGCACATTTGTAATGAAGATGCCAAATTATATTCTGTTATGCAATTCGCATTATATTTGATTAGAATTATTTCGATTTTAACGTGATTTGCTATGTGCGTTTGATGGGTCAAAAACTTTTACAGTATACGGTTAATTCTGAATATGTGTTTATTAATAATAACCGTAGTAACACTCACCAACCAACATTTATAGTTTCGGTCTAGAAAATTTCTAATAATTTTCATTAAAATTTATGTGTACGTACATCAAATAAATTTTTGGGGTATATAAGATTTCGGTAATTTTTAATTGAAATGAAAATAAAATTTATTATAGACTAATTAAAGTTTTTGCTTATAAAATTGAATTCATTTTGGTCTAATTGTGTTTTGAGTGAAAATCACACACGCTTCACATATTTTAATTGTTGAACCGCTTCATTTTCTCCGTTTTTCGACTTAATTTCTATATATGTATATATGATTTTATGTTTTAACGTCACGTTTCAAAACCGGCAAAATAATCAACGTTACTCATTTGTTGATATTATTTTGGGTAACCAAACTCTGAAATAAGTTAATTGTACAGTTGTAGTGTATAATCAAAAAACATTGTCCCCTAAACCCCCACCATTATCCCCGTTTAATTCTTTGTCGTTTTTTGTAAATGCAAAACTTTTCAACATAATTACCCTGATTTCCACCAAACTTCGCAAAACTCTCCCAATTAACGGAAAAATTTTAAGTATAAAGTTTTTTCCAAATAGTCTATCCGCCTGCAATGTATAGAGATTAGGTGAAATAAAGTTGTTTCTTTCAAAACTCAACATTTTTGATAAAATTTAAAAAAGGGTCTGAACTAATTTTGATTCAAATTGAATTTACAATCTTTTGTCCGCTATGGAAGCTGCTACTTCTGGAGGACCGATTTCAGCCATTCAAAAAATCGTCATTTTCGCTTAAATTTTGGAAAACTGATCTGGACCGGAATTGTTGCAAAATTAAAAACGATAAAGCTTCGATGGAAGCTGCCAGGTTTTAAGTAATCTTTAATAATCATGTTTGTCCATAGTACACAATTAATCATTTTAAAGGAACTCCTTATCGATACGATTATTTGATTTAAAGATCTGTGGCAATTCAACAAATTTGCCGCCCCGGTGGCAAAGTGGTTAGCATGCTTGCTCCAGCGACCGGAGGTCCCGGGTTCGATTCCCGGTGGTGATAAGGAAAAAATTTCACGGCTGGTTTAGGATCAATGAATTAATCACCCATTATCCGAAATGAAAAAATGATTATGAAACCTCATATGAGGCGGCCAAATCCCTTGATGGGATATAGTGCCAGAGAGAGAGAGAGGCAATTCAACAAAACTATTATTTTGCTACTTTCAGAGGATCAAATTTAAATTTTAAATTAATTTGTGAAAAAATTATGAGACATGACTAAACTCTTTTTAGATCCATGGTATCAGAGTGTTTAAACTGTGTTTATTGACACCTTCAAGCACATGATACATGCTCTGGGATCACCGGAACTTCCCATAATTTTTAATAAGCATTTAGGAAAAATCACTTAAATCGATTTAATTAAATACCAAACGCAAAATTAAATCCAAAATAATAACTTATTTCAAGATAAGTGTTTATTCTAAATTTATTTCTGATTTTACAAATAAAAATATGGTTTTAAATATCTCTTATTTCATGCTACAATATAAAAAATTATCAATTAAATCGTTTTCATTAAATACCAAACATCTATAACAAACATAAGTGGTTTAGTTTTTTGCTTATATCTCGGTCAAAAACTGTCGGGTTTTCATGAAAAATTGAAGAGAAAGAAAAAAACTGTAATACTATCAATTAGAATATAGTTCAGCATAACCACTTATCTCGATTTTGTAAATAAAAGACTCAGCGATTTAAGTTACAATCTTTATTTTCCAAACTCGCTTTGTTTCTGCAGTAATTCACCAACCTCACTCGTTCACTACTCACTAATTCACTATTACTTTTCACTTTTACTTTTCTCGTTGTATATTTTTTACTTCTTAACTTGCACTGTTCCACTGGTTAAATTACAACTGTCCCTGCGTCCCAAATTTCTGGGGCTTATAAATTTGTCTATCGCTCTTCGAGATTATTCTTTTTATTGCATCTCCCACGTCATCAATTTTCCTGCCTTGATTATTAACACTATTCCAGTACTATCCATGATTATCGCGCCATTTACAATTGTTTTTGTTATCCCGATATTCCCCTCCGCTTGGAATGCCATTCTAAAATGTAACTCCCAAACAGTATATTGGAGGAATGTTTAATCCAACAACATCGATGATGATAATAATCGCTTAATAAAATTAGAGTCTGCAACTGGGTTTGAGCTTTCGGTCTTTGAGTAGATAACTGTTGGTGGTGTATAACTTTATCACTGAACATGTATAACTTTATCACTGAACTAACACATCCAACGTCATATCGCTTCGATTTATGAACCTGCACAACTTTCGTTCACGTCCAATGCGTTATTGTATCCGAAGCACATCGTGACAATTTGGTATGGACCTTTTCAATCTCGTCGTGTAACTTGTGATCCTCTTTTCCGCTTTCTGTAGTTCTGCACTAAACTACCTCAACGAAAAACGTCAAATCTGCCGCTCTGGTCGTATGGCGCTTTTGGTTTATTTCTAGCGTTCGTGCTGCTGCTCTCTACTGCTTGTCAAATCGGTCGTTTGTCGGGTTCCTGTACGCTTTCCCCTATTAACTCATCACACCTTCTTCTCAACTCTTCTCAATCAACACCACTGCAGGACTCACACTCAATAATTATACTGAGACTCTCCGCTGGGCCTTTCTCGATGATTCTTTCCCAATGATCAATGAAACTTCATTTATCTAACCGTGTACTCTCTTCTCGCAGTCTTTCAATTTTATGTTTTGAAGCATGCATTTGCAGCTGGTTTTGATAGTTTCATGAACCCTCTGAGATTTTTAGTAATCAGGGTGTCGCGTCAAACGACCTTTTCGCATCTGCAGCATCTTCTTTGACTATGTATGCTCAACACTTGACTGTTGTAATTTTCTCTTATATCTCTCTTGATATAGTCTCTCCGCAATATTCTCGAAATCCAGATTGCGCAACTTTAGTAAAGTCAGTGGCTCTGGCTGTCACGTATATTATAACGCTAACACCAATCCTTCATTCATGACCTAAAGTGTTGGTTTTTAAACGAAATTTCAGATGATTGTCTTTGACAGAAATGATAAACGCGACCACTGTTAGTCCATTCAGCACATCTGCAAGGGTATTGCCATATGCTTGATTCGCCGTCAAGCAACCTTTATCTCTGACGTCATGGCTCCTTCATGTTGCGGATACAGTTTGCATGACATCTGCCACTTTCCCTAGAAAAAATAAAACGAATGCATTGAGCTGCTTCTCAGTGCCCCAAAAATTGTGCTGCACTGTCGCATGAAACTGCACTTTAAAATACTCGAACGTGGTTTCACCTTCGAATGTCGGAAGCTTTAAAATTCCCCATGAGGTTCCAGTTACGGGTTTGCTTGAAAATGTTTAATTGGTTAGCTGGCCATCTGGAATAGTTTGTGATATATTTGTTTCGAGGCGGGCAAGCAATTTTTTATGGAAAAATTTTGTAATTTTCTTTCATGGGAATTTTTATTTCTGAAATTTTCTTTTTTACAATTTTTATTTTAAAATTATGGATTTAGCAAATTGTAAATTTTGGTTAGATTTTGGGATGTTTGGGGTTTTAACGTGATTTTGAATGAAGTTCTGCAATTGAACCATTAGAGTTCTTTACAAATTATAGTCAAATTCGATTTGGGGTGATCTGGATGTTGATGGGTTTTAAACACACACACACAAAATATTGAGCTTATAAAATAATATTGTGAGCAGCTCATGAGAATCCAATTAGTTAAACGTTTTTCTCTGGGTCGTGGGCGTGGGGATGTGTTTCACATAGCATAGCATAGTAAGATTGGTGTCTATTGCCCAAAATCTCGAATGACAAACGATTGTATCAACAAAACTTGGGGAAATCAAAATTTCACCCTTTTAACTCTAGTACTACCTCTAGCCGGCTTAGAACTTAGAATTATAACCTACCTAGAGCCATAGGCTATAAAATTGGCTAAAACTATACAGACTCTGGTCATTTGACAAAATCTCGAATGGTGGCCAATTTTATCATCGACACAATCGAAAAAATAACATTTCACTCTTATAACCTCATCAAACCCACTCCAAACATATAATCAAATTGTATTGAGGGTCATGGTCCATCAAAATTGGTACAGTCAAATGGGCGTTCATCTGGCAAACTCTTGATATGCAAACATTTCTTCAGTTAAACGTGATTTTTGCCGGGCTATTGTATAGATGTCCGTTATTGACATTTTTCGATTAGTTAAAATTTTTTAGATGGGCTGGGTGGAGGTTGACCAATTTAATCCAAATAATAAGATAATTCAAATTTTTTTCGGCGAAAATTTTCTGCTAACTTCAATAACATGTAAGTTTTGGCTAATATTATCAGAATTTTATACTATCACCTTATACAAAATATATGGATAATGTAGATTTTTTTCGGCTTGCTTCAGTAGCGTCATTTTTCAAAACTAAAGATGTCTTTTGGAACATTGAAATCTGTAATACGGGCATTTTTCGGTTGAATATTGAAATTAATCTTTCTTATCGACATAATCTGCACGACCGACTTTTTTTTCGGATGATACGTTATTAATTTTGATAATTTGAACCTGTATTATCAACATTTTATGTTGGTTCTTAATACTAATAATGTATTCTATCCGTCGCCCGAAGTCACTCATCTCGTGTTGAATCAGTCTCCCTGAGAAAACGGCCAAACACCGCAGTGTTCATAATTTAGCATGTTAGTGGACGATGAATATGATGTGGGGCACTAATAGTGAACAACTTCGCTAAATATCTGGGCATATTTAATGTTGCGTTATTTACAAAAATCGATCAATTTCTAATAATTTAAAACTTATCATTTAACATGTGTCCCACTTTACATAAGTTATTTGAATATTATGCTACATAAAATATGCCCTGATTTTTGACTCAGGTGTTCACTGTTAGTAAAACAACTCATATTTATTGCCCACTAACACGAAAAGTAGTAAACATGGGAACCAGAAGTTTTTGAATTGGTCTAACTTCACCCAGTCCATTATTATTAATCATGCTCATTACGTAATTCTTATAAAAATATGTCGATAATGCAGATTTTGTTTTGACCGAAATTGTCAGTCAACTCCAGTAGCACCATTTTTCGGCTGCAAAATTGAAATTTTCATTTAAATCTCACTCACAAAATCACATTTAAATCTGATACACTCTGCATGATCGACATTTATGTCGAATCTGCATTACCGACATTTTTCGGCTGAAGAGCTTCATCTAACAGTAATAAATATGTACTAGTAATATATTATATCCGTCGCCTAAAGTCGCTCATCTCGTGTTAAACCGGTCTCCTTGAGAGAGCAACCAAACTCCGCAGTATTCACAAATGGATTCACAAATAACGTACTGCGTATTTATGGAGTAAGTCGTGTTGAGAATCACAAACATTTTTATTAGCACGGAGGTCACGCACATATGCCCGGAGGCTTTGACTATTCAGAGAAAATATTATGACATTCCCTCTACCGATTTTTTCGAATATCATCTGATCAAATGTATATGAAGATGGACAGTAAAAGGTACGATATGAAGTCCTTCTTGAGCCGTCGCCTTGGATAAGGCTACGTAGACCAAAAGTCGCGAATGTGCCGTACTGTATTTATATACAATTTCATTAAATGTCCCTCTTGTGATTTGTGAATTGTCAACGAGCAACTGATTGGAACTACAATTGATTGGAACCGCTGGGCCTCTAGAAAAAGAAGCCAAACTCATGGAACTCCATTTCAATTACCCTATTACCCAATGGGCTAACCCATCAACAACGACGATATATGTGGTTATCGCATGTAACTATTATGTCAATCGTGCTGAGGGAGAAGCTTCTGATTCTCAAATTATTAACTCATGATAAACTCTCCTGAGGAACTCACGAACCCTTAATTAACTCACGATTCTCAAATTATATGCATCGACTGAAGGCCAACCTTTGTTAATAATGATGAGAATTCAGCATTCTCCTGCCACATAACTTCGATCAATCCATTATGAATAATTCCGCTGTATTTTTCTAACCGGTGGCAACTGCCTCAAATTGCCAATAAAATTGATGTTGATCTTAACATACTTGAATAAAGATCCATATAAACCCTTGACCTTGTTCGATAATGGCGTTAGGAAACTCAAAAGGGTGATTTTAAATGCAGTCGTGCCTCCAACGTAGATTCCTGGATTCAGATCTGAAGAAGTTGTTGATACGGATCAGGAATTTCCTGAACATTAACCATCATTATTATCGATCGTTTTAGTGATATCTAAATTGAATTCGAATATTTTTCTCCGATCCATTAGGCCTTCATTTTCATCGAAAATACGCAGAAATTTTAGGAAGGAATATGTAAAGTAACCATTTCTCTCTTGTATTCTGTTAACTCGTTTCCCAGATCATAAGTTATGTATCGTATAATTTTTGGAATATTCCGTCGAACTTAAACTTAACATCAATATGTCACAAACTACATATCAAAATATCAACAAAAAAAAAAACTCGAAACTTAAGATACAAGGCAACATAACGACTCCCACTTAGTTTGTGCACCGCGGGCTATATGCATGAAAATCGATTCTTAAAGATTAAACTCCAAATTAGTTTTCAACATTAGAACCGTAAAAATATAAAAATGCTTAATATCTTTCTTTATGGGGGCGTGGCTAACTTGGAACGTCCCACATTTGGAAGAAATATTTGTAGGTAACCATAATCTAAAAGCCAGCTGTACTTTACATACTCGTACTTGATATAGTCGGTGAAAATTTTTTTGTCACTCGGACAAATTAAAAATGTTACTACAAGAGTTCTCAAAACTAATTTGTAGCAAAGTGTAGAGACTGGTGACCTTTAACTTTATAAGATTTAAGCGCCTAAGATTATTCTAGTCATGGAGATGTGATTCTAGGAAAGTAATTGTTTTCTATATAATTTCTACTACAAGTTACAAGCTATTATTAGATACGATACGAGTACAACAATAAGTAATGAAGAAAATAAATTATTAATTAACTTTCTAATATACTCCGATATATTAAATAGTTAATTAAAACGCTATGCATTAAATAAAAACGTAAGTAAAATTTAAATTTTGTCTTTCTGTACGATTCAGACTTTCAGAGGCGCAATTAAATCAAAACTTCCACTTGAATTTGTAGGTACTGGCATGAGGTACCTGTGTGTAGTCTACCAAGTATGTGTGATTTTTGTATAAGCAGCACGTTCACATTCACCTACATATAGTATGTACATTATGTATTAAGTATGTTTGTGGACGAATTACATTCGATTCTATTTCATAAGTTTATTATTCTTGTATTTAAAATTTTATTAAGAAATACTTTCGCTTATAAACATTTTTTTAAAATTAGAAAATAGAAACGAACGTATTTAAAAAAAAACAATAACTATAAACTATTATTATGTGAATTAAAATTTTGATGTTGATAGTGGGGGGGATATCTCACATATCGTATATATCAGATTTTTAATGTTAAATGGGTTTAAGTTGACGAATATTTAAATTTATCACAAACAATTTTCGAAATATTCATTTTAATTTGAATCAGATATCCAAAAGAAATTCACGACTTAAGAAATACGAACGAAGCAAAAAATGTAAAATAGAAAGCCGTCTTACGATATACAAAAACAATATTTTTTTTAACCTGTCTTGAATTTCTACAGGTGATGACATATTATAAAATATTTATTATGTTTTTAGGTATAAAACTTTTAAAATTTGCTGCCCAAAAAATTGTTGAAGAAACCGATAGAACGACGTCACAATGAAATATGAGAAAGTTTATGTATCTTAAGATAAGAATAGATTTGGTGTATTCTGAATTACATATGCAATTATATTTTATCTAAAATTATAGATTAGAATCCAGCAGCGATGTATTAATCATCATTATTTGGAAAAGATTAACGGTATTCACAGTGATTTACTTTGAAAATCTATATTTTTGTACGTCTACGTAAAAATCAAATTAACTGTTCAAAAAATAATTTTATACTGTAGAAAATTAGGCGCGACAAAATAGAATTAGGTTAAAGACGTATAGAATATGTCGTCTACGACACAAGGCAACATTTTTTTTTAATTTAAATAAATTTTAATGCAACTATACGAATCGATTTACATACATATATACGTACATATACAAACATGATGTCGAGAATCTTAGTTTTTCACAAATATATTTCGAATATATTTGGGTGGGTGGTATTTGAAGACTTGTAATAAATAAATCCGGTAAAAAGTTAGAAAGTTACCAACAATAAAATTCGAATGGGTGTACCCCATACATACTAAACTCTTAAGGAATTTATATCAATAAATTTTCAAAGAAAATTGAACAAAATAAATAAATTTCCATCACAAAATTCAGTTATTTAAATTTATTGACGAAGGTAAATAAAGTTTTGCATGGAAATTCTTTAGTTTGGTGGAATGCCCACTTTGCTACTTTTTTGTAAAAAAAAAATTGAATTATTTTCTAACATTGCAGAAATGATTGATCATCAACATTTAAATGTAATTTCCCACCGTTTATTTTATAGTAAATAAAATTGGTTTATAAATAATATATTTCGAAACCCTTATCTCTTAAGATGGTTTTGAATGGATACGCTTTGCATGTATGCATGTATCTTGAGTGAAATTCAATTTCATTATTTGCTAGAAAAATTAAAAAATTCAAATTAGCATTTTCATATATTGCAATGTT
This sequence comes from Nephrotoma appendiculata, assembly GCA_947310385.1. NCBI lineage: Eukaryota > Metazoa > Arthropoda > Insecta > Diptera > Tipulidae > Nephrotoma > Nephrotoma appendiculata. Next base: position 131,401,792 of record OX371224.1, on the reverse strand, counting down.
ACAATCACTCAATGTGCTGGACTGCCGCCATCGGACTAGCAGTTAAAACCACCTCCCCCCTTCTTCTGGGTTAACCTGGGACTGTTTATCACATTACTTCGGGTTATAGGTTTTTTATTGTTTGCTCTAACAGAGATCCCCCTGTATTTTATTCTATGTTTTCCCTCTTTCATGTATAGCTATCATCCAGGTTGCCCTTCTTTTCTTTAAGAATGACTTCCACGAAGCATTTTATTCTCATTCAGCTCTCCTCATTTCTTAACACTATCCCGACCGCCACCTCTGGTGTCCAGGCTCCGAATACGCCTTCTATCTGGTTCCTTTCCCTCTCTCATCTTCCACACGAGAAAAACGTATGTTCCGCATCATCGATATCCTCCGGGCAATACAGGCAGTTTGGTGACGTGATCTTCCCCATATGAACAGAAGTATCCATGCCCGAGAAATATTCTTGTTTATTAAGGTTTTATAATTTTTAAAACTCTGGATATTATCCAGAGAAATTCTTTCTAATTTTTATTGATTTTACAAAACTTTATAAAAATATTACAGAATATTACAAAGAATTTTATGGTAAGTCTAGTTGCGAACACAATATACAAATCAGCGTTGGTTAGCTGTTTTCAAGTTTATATACTTTTTAGATGTTTAATTAATTGTTGTTGGTTTCGCCTCCAATTTCTCCACGTGTTTGCTGATTTAGATATATAATATCTCTGGTATTTTTATGTAGACTGCTTATTTGATATTCTAGTTAAATTAAACTGCATGCTTGCATTTAACTAGAATATGATTTTCTTTATGTCGAAACTGCTGATAAGTTATTCTAGTTAACTAACTAGAATATCGTTTTTGTTGTTGTTTCCTGCTGTGGTGTATTATGTAAGTCCCGCTCATGAGCTGGATCAAGTAGTAGTTCATCTCTCCATGTCCTCGCTCCATCCACCGACTTAGAATGCCAATGAGTCTCGCCGTCCACCTGCCTGTGGTCTCCTGCTCCCATAGCGTCTGCCACGCCAACATGGTACGGGCTCTTTCTTCCATTCTTTTTTTTCTCCCCCTCCGACTGACTTTCTATTGTATATAACCTTCCGCTCTTTCCCCAAGAGATGTATTGGAATTATACCTGCTACCACCAGAATAGCCGACTCACTATAACCGCTAAAAGAAAAGGTACTAATAATAATTCAAATTTCGGAATGGCCACAAGTGCTTAAAGCTATTCCAGTTGCATATCCTAGGCAAAATAAACAATTTCATCAGGCAACACTAATTTCATCCCATCCCATTTCTACATCATATGGCTAGTGATGGCTACTAGGTCAGTACTCACCCAATAACGCACGATCTCAAAACATCATTCACTATTTCTGGCCCAGGAAGAATGTGTAAGTTATAGACGATTTTCTGTTAAATTTATATAGGGCTATATCGAAACTGGAAGACTGTGTCAATCCTAACATGCGACTGACACTGGGGAGCTCACCATAGTTTGCATAGTATCATTACCAAATCAAAATTAAAATACTATTTCCGAGGAAATTCTTTAAACCTACAAATTTTTATTTATCTTCATCACATGATATTTTGCAACTTGGCCATTTACTCAAATTTCAACATACGACTGGTGCTGGTGTTAAGTAGGAATACATCTTGTGGAATTTTTGGAAATCCCTCAGTTATAGTTTAATTCACATTTTTACAATAACACCACTTTTACGTAATATTAATTAAACTTTTATTTATTTTTAATGCTATTATGAACATTAGATGACTACTTGTTGACGACCAAAAATCTAACTATTCACTAAACTGGTCACTTAGTCAGCACTGACTCTGTTACATTGCTCAGGAAGGTCTTAGAAGTTTTAGGCGATTTTCATGTAAAATTATATGGCGCCATATCGAAGCTGGAACATTATACCAATCCTAACATATTGCTGGTACTGAGGAGCCTATTATAGTTTGCCTTTATTATCATCAACTCAAAACATAAAGAACCATTTTCGGCCTAGGAAGTTTTTAAGAGAGACACATGTTTGTTTAACTTCACTTGAGGTTTAGGAAATTGGCTGGTTACTCAAATTTGAACATACAGCTAGTGCTGGACGCTTGATTAGCTTTCACTCTACCACGTACCATCTCAAAACATCAATCGCTATTTCCGGCCCAGGAAGGTTTTGGAAGTTATAAGGGTGGTTTCCATATAAATTTTAATGTGGTTGTATCGAAGCTGGAACGGCCACCGGGAGCTCACCGAAGTTTACCCTTATCGGTACCAACTCAAAACATAAAGAACTATTCCCTTCTTACAAAATTTGTACTTAACGTTTGCTCAAATTTCAACATATAACTAGGATTGGCCACTTGGTTAGCATTCATCTTATCAAGTACCATCTCTAAATATCAATCGCTACTTCCGGCCCAGAAAGGTCTAGTAGTTATTGGCGAATTTCATACAAATTTATATGGTGTCATATTGGAGCTGGAAGGCTGGCATCGGGGAGCTCACCGAAGTTTGTCCTTATCAATACCAATTCAAAACATAAAGAACTATTTCCGGCCTATAAAGTTCATTAAAGATAAAAAACTTTAATTAAATTCACCTAAAATTTTGGAAATTTTTCGTTTACTCAAATTTGAACAAACAACTGGTGCTAGCAATTTTTCAGCATTCACCTTATCACGTACCATCTCAATACATCAACATTATTTCCGGACCAGGAAAGCTTGATAGTTATAGACGATTTTCATATAAATTTATAAGGAGTCATATTTAACCTAAAAGACTGTACCAATCCTTACATACGGCTTGCACTGAGAAGCCGAACATAGTTTGCCCTTATCATGACCATCCCAAAAAATAATGAACCTTTTCCGGCCCAGGTAATTCTTAAGAGATACAAATTTTTAATTTAACTTTACTTGAGATTTTTCAACTTGGCCATTTACTCAAATTTAATCCTACGGCTGAGACTGGCCACTTGGTTAGCATTCATTGTATCACGTACCAGGAAGGAGGAACGAGGAAGCTCTTGGAAGTTATAGATATGGAAGCTGAAAGTTTGTGCCTCAAACAGTGGCGACGCTAGGTGCGAATAATACTAAAGAAAAATTCCAATATTTTTTAATTAATAGTCATTCAACAAAGTCGGGCCCCCGGGAAAATGCAATTTTACCCCCATTAATCGTATCGACTATTAAGTAGGAAGAAGATCAAAGCATATATCGAAGTGGATGTTCTAGGTTAAACGATTGCCGAATTGGTAGACTCATCCACAAGTTGGTGATGGTTTTGTGTTTTAAATGGTACAAAAATTATGACTCAAAGTTACAACCCGTTTCCTCTGCAATCCAAGGTAGAAAACGGAAAATCGCATTCGATAAACAACTGCACGTCCTACAAACGTTATTCGCATCGACGTTCCCTAGAAACCTCATTCAGAGAACGAGAACTATAGCTAGACCTATACAACCTTAGTGATCTCACTCAGTGGCGTGCGTGAGGAAAGTATTTACACGCCGACTAGACCAAGTAACAGAAAAAGACACCTATGTACCCTGTGCTCTAAATAAACAAAATACTGGGAAGACTAAATGGTACAAAGTACCTCTCGCGTATAAAAATGAGTGATGTTTTTTGACAAATTGAATTGCACACCGAATCTAGAGCGAAAACAGCGTTCATCATACCGGAGCGTGGACTTGAAGAATACCAACGCACATGCCATTTAGTTTATGGAATGCCTCTCAGACGCTCGCCAGAGCGTTGGACAATAAAATTGGATACGATTTCGAGCCAAGATTTTTTTTATATTTGGATGATATAATAATTTTGTGACAAACATTTCAGGAACACCTGGATTCACTTCGCAAAGTGGCCCGGTGATTTTGCAGCGCAAACTTGACGGTTAATTTGAATAGCCTCACTTCTGTCTCCGAGAGATGAAGTACCTTGGCTACATCCAGGACTAGTTCGGTCTGAGAGTTGAATCCGCCAAAATTTGTAGCATGTTGCGGCCAACCACTGATCTACTAAACAAGGACAGAAATAATTATTTCGAATGGCCGCGGCCGGTAGAGCTACAGGCGGCGTTTCCTCCATTAAAGGTTGAGTTATACATATATACGACGTGAGACGTGTGACAAGTGAAAATAAACGTGACGCTTTCTTGACAACAATTTACATTAGTGACTATAGTTCCGACCCGCAAACGTTATAAAATTTACACAAACAAAATGTACCAACATTAAATTTAATGTCAAAAACTACTTCGTTTGCATACAAATTTGTATGTGTTTGTGCGACCGTGGCGGAACAGATAAAATTAAACCATCTCTTCAAAAATAAATCTCTTTCCTCTCTAGAAAATCCAAAACAAATATTCTGGAACGGAAATCGAATGCGTAGCGGTAGTAGCGGCATATGGAAAATTTCAGGATTTTCACGGATTGTGCGTCTCTAAGGTGGTTGAGGAATCTAAAGTACCCCGCGTCTAGGCTAGCTAGATCAGCCATGAGACTCCAACAGTTCACGTTTGAATTGATACATGGCTAAGACAAGTTGAACGTTGTGCTTATGGAAAAAGTCATCACCCAAAAAAATATCCCTATTTTCAGTTCCGAGAGAACACACCGCATGGTTCATGTAAAGCGGTATTTAAACACTACGGTGACAATCCCTCCGCTCCCCACATAAGATTCACCAAAACTTTGTGTATGTGTAATCCCCATTACTCCGGTGGTCATCGATATATTTTTTTTTTTTCAAAATTTGCGACGTGTTAGTCTTATCAATTACATAGAGCGGTCTTTATTCGTAGTATTTGGAGTTCCCATAGTTATCGATAGGAACATCATAAAGCACATATGGATCGATTTTTTGCAAAGACGCTAGAAAATCTGTATAATGCATATCGAATAATTCACACAGATATAACCTCAGATTGAAAATTAGAAATTTTGAAGTGGGGGTCTTAGAAAAGGCCATAGAAAATTATAAATCGATGCTTCGCATTTCACATTATAATCAGATGCCTCGTGGTAAGGAACCTTGGATCGGACACGTACGAGTTGAGAGCTTTAGAGGGGGTAGTGGTTTGCAAGTACCAGGTCAAGGATCTGATAGCATTTCAGGAATTCATAGTAAACAAATATTTAGTTTGTACCCACGTTTTTCGATAATTTGGGCCTGCTAGGCTGATAAGAGTACTGTATCATAGTATCTATTTTCGGGGAACATAAAGTTGCATTTACGTTAGACATAGTTAAACTGATAATACAGAGAAAGTTTAGCAATAAGTTAGTTCAAAACTTATTAATTCTCTGAAACTTACAAAGTGCCTAACGATTTGACTTATACGATTTTGACTCGTCATAATATCTACCGGTGACCGTATTCTGGCCTTTCCTGGGAATATGGATTTTGGAAACATATTTTCATAGGCTTACTGAAGGAATAAGTTTACTGCAAAAAATTTCAAAACCAAATTAATTGAAAAACTTTTGTTCCACAAAATTTTTATAGCCGTACGTCCTCGATTTGGCAAACAATGCGTAAACTAGGACGGTAAAAGTGACCTGCGAAAGAGTTGGGAGTGTTTCGGCCCCAGAACAGATTGCATAGATTAAAACAAAAACAAAAAAAAAATTTATAGGGAGGAATATTTTCCCATTTAGCTTTGTTTCAAAAATATTTTCACAAAAGTTGTTCTCTCAGTAAGCCAGAAATATACAATTTAGACAAAAATGCTATGGAAATATTTTTTCCAATTTCCTATTCCCATGGAATGCCAGAATAGTGCCACAGGTCCTTAAAAGATTTGGATAAAGTTATATGGTTATAGGATTTGTGGTATGATGTTATCAAGATGTGTGCTAGCAGGCTTGCAAATAACCGTTGAAAAAGATTAATTTGTAATGCTGCGCACGGTTGGGTTAAATGAAATGTCAGAAAGAAGCGATTCGTTTTATGTGGAGGTGAGAATGCAACTCAAATTAAAATTGTGCATGAATCTGAATTGTTTCGGTTCTTGCACCAGTTCAGATGCCACATTCAGAGGTGTACTTGTGATATTGGGTCACAACAATCCTATAACTCTGTGAGCATGCACCATGTAATCGAGGGTATATTTTCTATATATGTTGAAGTGGAATTGGTTCCTAATAAAACTATCAACGATTATTTTCACAGATTTCAAAAAGGTGGGGGCAGTCTCATGGGGCAAAACTTCTTATATACCATAATCTGGCTTATTTGCCTTAGGTATATAACTCAAATCATTTTCCCTAAATTATAACACCCAAAATGTGTGTATTGTTTGCTTTGTGAAAAGTCCAATCAATCGGAGGCAGCAGAATCGAAGCAATCGTAAATTGATTCTATTTTCAAGTTAGGATGTTCCTATTAGCTTAAGGCCACAAAAATGGTTGAAAGTGTTCTTGATAGGTATCGAGCTTATTAAGAGTACAGATGTGTAATTTTCTCTAGTCAGGGTTTAACCCATAGTGTGAAGAGCTTAATAAATTTCGGTTTTTCGTGTTTTCTTTCATAAAAGAACTATTTTTATCAGTGAATACCAATTTTTTTGCTTGAAAACAATCACAAAACGGGACATACATATTACATACGGGAAAAATTCATAATAGTAAATACTTTCACTAGTACCGGTAAAAGTACCATTAAATCCGTTTCAATTGAGTCCTCATTTATAAATAAAGATTAGGTAATTTCTGAAAAAGCTATCTTTGAAAAGTTGCATTTTTGAAAAAACCTGAACGGTGTGGGTTGTTCAAAAATATAGTGTCGAAAAAAGCAAAAATCATAAAAGGCGAGAAGGATGAAGATAAATCCGTTCGTACTCAAGTGAAAGCGCTGTGTTTTCTTAACTATTTTAAAGTATAAACCACGTAACTAAAAAAAACGTGACTCAAAACAACGTAAGGCGGGGCCAACCAGTATTATGGTAAACGACTAAGAACGATCAGTTTAATTCATACCATTATTACAGGCCGTCGTCGACTTACGTCGTTTTGGGGCACGTTTTTTTTTTTTGCAGAATCAGTGAATCATATAATACGCATGCAACGGATTATATTTTTTAGGGATTAGTTTATTTATTGTGTACTCGGGATAAATTAAAAAAGACGGTACTGTATAAGCATTTTGGTTGCCTATACAGAACTAAGTGGATATAATATTAAGAAAAATAAAATTATCTTGATACCAGTTAAAACTATTTAGTTTGTTTTGTTGATATCTCCCAATTAGTTGATTATATTCATCGCCTTTAAAACCTCCATATCCACTCCCACAGAAATACCACCCACACAAACCCTCATCCACCAAATCCCAAATTCCCACACCAAACCCAAAACACCTCATCCCACTACCTCCACCACTCTTACTACCACCATAACCACACCACCCACATAAACCCACATCCACAAACGCCTAAAAGTTTACTACAAGTAATACACATATTAAGCTAATTTTGCAGAAATTAAAGGATTTGATTAAATTACGCTCATAGTCTAGACCCATAGTCTGGGTATGTCTATAAATTAAATCCTAATATGCTTCTAAACGAGTATGAAGATCGCAAATAGTATGCAAGGCAGGATTCATGAATTTTAGAAAGTTCTGATTAATGGCCATGTTGATTGTAAATTTTGTTAGCACGTGCAAATTTTAAAAATTTGTTGTTTTCAAACTAAATGATAATTTTGTTTTGTTTAGTTAGTGGTGATCTAAGCCTTTCATGAATTGGATCGTTTGGGATAAAATGGGCTTACCCCGCAATTGTAGAGCTTTTAAAAAAAACTTCTGTTTGAGAAAGATAACTTACTTTTTATAATATAAATTGTTAGATTATATTATCGTTAATTCAACGATATTTCTACTCAGAACTTAAATTGCACGTTCAACGAATTCTGGAATACTGAGACTACCAAAATCAGTATGCTCTACAAATACCTAGAATAAATCTAGCCCAGGGTCTTGCAAACCGCACATTTAGAAAATAATCACTGAGTTTGAAAAGCCACGGTAAACATTTATCAATAATTTTATGCAAAATTGAAACATATATTTTAAAATTAAATTCCCAAGAGGATCTAACACAATTGCTTATGATCGTTGGCGAACAACTTTATAAGAAAGCAATATATACGTTGCTGAAATTTAGAATTAAAATTCAGGTCGTATAAGATTTTTGGCTATACTTGACTGCTAAACTACTTGTATTTGCCGAGACTTCCTTCTCTTTTCGAAGTACAAGATTGAGCACTGTCGCATAAACCTCCCCTTAATATCCGTTTCCAAACGAATGGGAGGATGGTTCAGTGCACAGCGAATTTGCTTAAAATACTTGTGTATATGTTTAAAATAATTGTTGGAGTTATCGACGTTGGAGTGACCAAGAACCTATACTAATTGTTTGTTGAAATCGCGATATATTTTCTACTCTCTAGTGCCTTGAAATTTCGCTTTCTATTATATTTTATTACATTTTATATGTATACGTTCCTCAGTTCCGTTTTCGTAATTGGTGACAACCAACCAATTTTAAAAATATTACTTTACTAGCTTCTCTTATTGTAGATCTAGCTCATTGAAAATCTAAATGATTTTTAACAGATTCCAAGTTGCGCAGACCATTCTATTGGTGATATGGTTAAAGACGGCTATTTGCATAAGCCAGGTGTTATTGACAGCCACCAATATTTTACGTAACCATCTCCCGATCAATAACGTTATTTGGAATTTTGTCTGTTATTTTTACTTTCATTCGAACGATTTTCTCTTCAAAATGTTATTTTGTCAGTTTGTTCATAAAAAGTTAACAACTTCTCAAACAACAACAAAAACAGTTGTGAATATGTACTTATAATGTACCTTTCAGAAACTTAATTTAAATAAATGTTACTAATATTTTATTTAAACATAATACTTTTTATTACTTTTGGACCTAGTTTTTTTTATCACCCGCACCTAAAGCACCAACACAAAGTTTATTTCTATATAGAAAAAAATAACAAATCTGAGGAACCACCGAACATCTTTCTGCTTATTTTGTTTACAGTATTTTTGTTATAATCGTTATTTATGTTGGCATTTTTTTTGTGAAGGCAACGATAACGCGAAAATCATCTTATTTTCCTTTTTGTTGGCTATTAAATTTTTCTCAACTTCTTAATATTTCCTTGTTTTGTTATATTGCATTTCTGAAAAAGGATATTTTTTTTATTGTTTTCTCGACTCTGGTGTCGTAACAAGAAAATCACATAATAATGTACGTTACTGGTTACTTTAAAAAAAACACTGTGTCATGTGTCCCAGTCCAAAGCAAAATGAAAATCACTTATTTTAATAAATTTTAGACATTTGGGTAGGAGAGGTTTAATGTTTATATGTTTGTTCAGTTTTCAACCTTAATTAAATCATCTTTCATTGATTTTGTGAAAAATTTGTTTTATTGCATTTGATTTGTGAACTAAAGTGCTGCGAATACAAATCTGTCCAGGAACTTTCTTTCAAACTTTATTGCACATATTTATAAAGGAAGGGAGATTATAAAGGAAGATTCAGATAAATTTGTAGCATTCTCCAAGAACTTTTCATTGATATCAGAAACTTAAATAAACTATGCTGCATGCTATTTATATACTAGCGCCAAATACAATAAATTTGGGACTAAAATAGTAGTAGTAGTAGTAGTAGTAGTACTAGTAATTTGCCAACAGTGCCATGACGTCTTATTTATAAACTAAACCAGTATTATTAAAATGACATCAAGACAGATCGTTTGAGAGGTTTTGAACCAATCAACAATTTTGGCATCATTATTTTAGATCACAAATTTTCGTTTCAGCGCTGAAAGAATCGCCAGTTGACTACATAAAAATGTATATTGGTCTGATGTTCAACAAATTTGATTATATTGAACCATCCCTTAATAACAATCAATTTTTTACAAAATCAATGCCTGTTAGTAATTATCTTCAGAGTCGTTCTGCGAAGAATTTTGTGATTGCTAATTTTCGATTTTTCTGAATATTCCTCGTATTTCTAATTATCTCGTAAGGCGCCAGCGCCAAACACTTTATTTTTATAATTTGGACACCACTGTTACGGCCGAATATTCAAAACCATGATACGATCAATTTTTGAACTCTAAGCTTATTTCATACAGATATGATTACTGTGGATTAAAAATATTAAATAATTACACTGTCAAATCGTTATTTTTCAGATTTGATTTTAGTTTTAAAAGAAAATGATAAAATTCGACACGATTCGGAATGTTTTGTCAACGAATCTAGAAATACCTTCACATTATAGCTGACATATGGAAAGGTAAAATAAAAACTTATTTCTGCAAAGACCAAGTAAAACGAGGATCTTCTAAGTAAAGTATGGTTTTGGGATCCATTCTGTTATAAATAAAATTTAGAAATTAAGCACTTTTGTCGGTTTTCAGCAAATACTCCTGCCAATCTTGGAGATATCCACTGAGAGTCAACAACATTTTCAAATACTCTTCCTATATACTGCTTCTATAGCTAATTTTATTTTCAACTAGTGCAAAGGTTTATCTTTCACCTGAAATAACTAGTGGAAATATTCAATTTTGATTTAGTAAAGGGTTGAACCACCAAATTATCTCACAAAAATATAGAAAAGTCCGACATAAAGAGGACGGAGTGAGCAAAATACGTATTAGAAAACCGTTGCAACAACGATACATCCAATTTTCACTCATAAAACAAGTGAGTGACAACATCTTAGTAAGTTGGCGCATTCATCGGAAGAAGGCGAAGCGGTTCGAAATTAACGAAAAGTGTAACTACACAAATTAATTAAAAGTGTAACTATTGAAAAGTGTAGCAATATGCTAGCAAAGATCATTAAGAAAGTATATCAAATATTGGGTTTAAAAATTATCAAAATAAATCTAATCTATTAGGTTGGGTTTATTTAAAAAAAAATCTTTACATATTTGAAATGACGAATGCTACACTATGACCGATTCAAGGAATCTAAGAGATGCTACCAGGCTTGTCATACAATAGTGGACGAATTGAGCTGATTGTCGAGTTAATGAAAGTAAAATAAAAAATTTGGAGTGACTCCACACAAGTTTTAAGGCTCAAATTGTTGGAAATGTCAGCTATTCGTCAAAATGCTTGCTACACTGTGGTTAATTCTAGCAATCTCAGAAATGTTACCAAATGTGGGCATACTCGTATGTTTATTTATTTATTTATTTATCAATAAGGACTTTTTTTTTAATCTTATTATTATCTTGAATTAATTAAATAGAACATAATTATTATACTTAATACTAGCTAAATACTAATTCTATCTTTAATAAATACACTCAATAGTCCCAAAAACTGATTGTATTGTAACTCTCGTAATTCTCCCAAAGTATAGAAATTGCTCAGAGAATTATATAATTTGACTCCATTATACCCTAAGGATCGTTGCGAAAAAGATTTACTATACATTGGTAATCGATAATGTGTGTTTCTGGTATTATAGTTATGAACGTCTCTATTAGAGCATAACATTAAGTCCAAGTATTTTGGTAGAGCTCCGTTTTCAAGGCGAAACATTAACTTCAAAACGTTGTAGTGTATTCTTTGGTTAATAGACTTCCATCCTAGTACTTTAAGCATTTCACTTATATGTGTCCTAATATCTGCTCCCAAAATACCTCGCATGAATCTGTTCTGAATTTTTTGGAGACGATATATTTGTGATTGATTCATTATGAATAACACTGATGAACAATAATCAATATGTGGTCCAACAATTGATTCGTAAAATATAATTTTCACCAAATTAAATTAAACATATTTGGAATTGCTCCCGTGATTTGAAGGCTATCTGGATGTTGAAATCCCATTTTATCTAGTAAAGAGCCACACTTGACATCAGATAAACTGGCTCCAGTAACTTTAATACTGCCTAACTATAGAATACATGAGGGGTACTGTATTATGCCTCAACACAATTAGAATTTTTTCAATCACAACACCACTGTTTTGTACTCGTTTTCGTAATTAGTGGGCCAAACTGAAATATTTATTTCTGTTAATCGCACAAGTCTATCGTCTGGGATTCGACGAGATTAGCGAATTGTCTGCATCGTGTGTCCTGTCAAAAGATATTTTTCCACTGTTGCAGAAGTTATCGATCGAAGAAAATTAGAACATGATCTCTATAAAGTATGCGTAAGTATTGACATCGTTACTTTCTAGGGATACGACGACTCCCATTGTGGTTTAACTAAATCTACCAACGTTCCAATGATGAATTGTTTCAGAATATCGCAACCAAACCTATTCAGTAGCATATGATTGATAAACTTGTTTGGATGGTGGTTTATCTTTAAGAGAACAATCCTTTCCTAAATGCTCCCGTTCTCACTTTATAAAGATACTTTATAAAAGTATTGAAAAGTGTGTTATGTTGTATGTCCTTTGAATAGGCATGTGAATACATTCATTATATATGTTATTCATTTTAATGATAAATAACACTTGGAGTTCCATCTGCTTGCTAAGAAAAAAAGGAAGATCATACTTTCTAAACACTTGATTTATCCAGGGAAGAAGAATCAAGCAAGTAATTCTAGAGTTCTGCCTGCTATAATTTGCTCTGTTTGGGTAGTTCTCAAAAGTTTCATTGAAAATGAGTGTAGATGAAAAGCTGAAAGTTCATCCAGTTTTGGCACCGACTAAATGACAGAGGTTGAACTGGAAGAGAAAATCTTTCTAAGGAGTGTCCAAAACATTTTAACTTTATAAGGATTCTTTTGTAAATTCGATAGGTTGTATCCTTTCCAATAGCCCCAACCTTAAGCTTAGTGTTTATTGCCTTTATTAAAGGTTCTGAAGCAAGTTTTCCTATATAATTCCCTATTACGTAAACCACTATACCGGGTAAGCTTTATTTTAATGTTTACTAAGAGAACAAGCAGTAAGTAAACAGGGATACATTTCTAGGATTTCTGGGTTCCAGGAACTCTCAGGGTAACAGTTTTTGTTTCTGTATTGCAGTATGTTCTACTTCAACCTGCTATAATTCTTACACTCCCTCCGGAAAGCTAAGTGAATTTTGAGATTACATGTCGATCGCAAGAACAGAAATAAATATTCAATCACAACCAATGGGTCGCAATATCTCCAGATATGATGTGTAATGTAATCTGCTTCTTGGATCTGAACCTAGTTTGCCAGGTCATCCAATAGAGTATTTTGTTTGGTTCATATATGCTGATTCGACCCAAATTTTGATTTGCGCTTATGTCTCCGTCGCACTTTCGTACAGAATCACTCATCATCACATCTCTGACTGTTATTTATCCATTATTATCGATTGATGGCCAAATAAACAACGCGATTTATCAAGTTTAAAAAGGAAAGCTGCTAGACGGTTGACTTTCTTCTACTGTGCTGTTCCTTAATTGTTAATGATCATAGTGGCCAATTTTAAATATAATTTATATTCCACCCGTGTAACCATCTTCCAACTTATTGGGGTTGCTGGTCTGAACAATTTTAAAAATTTCATCAAAACTTACCAAATCGACTGGTAATCGACTGAGCTCTGCGTCTATCATCTTCTTGTAAAGATCTATACTGATCTCCAGTCAAAGCCCGTATTATTTTAACTGCACTTGATACTATTAAGGGTTCCTACAAGATGGGGCAGGTCGCGAGCATCACTTCAAAACCGTTTACTGAGTCTACACCAACCACCACTTATTCGCTCTCTAGACTTCCATCCAAGATTTTTAGCAAAATATTACGCTTTCTTTTGCACACTTTCGGCGCAATAGACAGATACATTTGTATTGGATTATTTCGAGGAATTCCTATTTTGTGCAGATTTTGAAAAGATCCAGATAACCAGGTAATACCCAGGCAGCGCCGTCGCCGACGATGTTGGCGCCTGGTGCAGTTTTCAAAAATGACGCCCCCCAAAAAAAAAGTAAAAAAAAATAGAACGTTCATTTGCGTAAGTAATCCGTTTCCACATCACCCAAGAGATAGGATTTGCAGTGCATGCTATCGTACTAATCCAGAGTACGAATTTCAATAACAAAAATATAATAAAATATAAATAAAAAGGACTAAAATTCAAGCGTGCTATTTTAAATTGTAAAATATATGAAATAATTAATTAAATTTAATTTTCCGAACTTTGAATTTTGCAAAGTCGTCTATCAAGTCACTATAATCCAAGTTGTTCAGAAATTCACTTTCTATAGATATTCTAGCTAAATCTACTAGTCTTACTTGTCCTATTGTAGTACGTAAATAATTTTTAATAATTTTTCATTTAGAAAAGCTACGTTCCCCGGAAGCTACTGTGACTGGTATTGTTAATAAAATTCTAAGAGCTACAACTAGATTTGGTAATAGCGGGTCTAATTTCTTTTCAAATATAAAATCTAATGATTCTATACTTTGAAATATTTTAATTTCGTCCGATAAATCTAATCCTATACTATATCAGAATTTGAATTGAAAGTTAAATGCTTTTCTAGGGAAAGACAACTATTTAAAAGATCAGAAGCATGTAATGAAACCACAGAAATATTATGCAAACATTTGAAAATATTATTGTGTTCCGAAAATTGGTCAATTTTTCGCTAACAGATTGAATAGCCCGATCAAAGATTTGAAAATAAAATTCTGCTTTAAACTTTAGTTCAGGATTGGATATAATTTCATCTCTACCTTCGTACGAAAAAATTTGAGGTCTTCGGCTAGGGCGTCTTGGAGCATCAGGGAAATTTGGCGGAACATCTAATTTTAAATCTATTTGTTTAGCTTGAATGATAAACTTCAGAAATTTTTCATCATTTCTTAAGTCCGTCAAAAACTGTTTTGTACCCTCTAACAAATTTACTGTCGTCGTTAAACAAATAGCAGGACTTTGCAAATATTTACTAAATATATTAATTTTATCGAAAATATTATACCAAATAATTTGAGAGATAAACTATTCGCGTTATTTCTAGTTATTCCGTCCTTATCCTTGTTATCTCCTACTTCAACTAAAGCGTCATAAATATTACCTAAACCACACATTAAAGGTTTTAAAGCTTCTATACGGCTTTCCCATCTTGTCGTACAGAATGGCTTCAGAGTTAGTGTTTTCACATTCTTTTTCAAAATATCCATCTTGAAACAGAACTAGAAAAAAATATATATAAACATTGGACACTAACATTGGACACTAATTGAAAATCCTAGGGCAGTTAGTCGGTCTAAAACTAAATCTGTTAAGCCCTTACCCGTCGTATCTGGAGCTTTTAAAAACCCCATAAAAAGCTCCTTAATTTTTTTGTTTGTTGTTATTTATATGAAGAACTCTAACAATAAGTGATAATTGTTCATTGCGGCTCTGATTTGAAGTACAATCAACAAATATCGAAAAATATTTTGCTCCTTTTATAATATAATTGATTTTATTTTGAATTACTTTAGAAACGATTGAAATTAGCTGATTCTGAATGCTGTTATGCAAATATTTGTTTTGCGTCTCATTATTAAATACGTCGTAGGTGTTCTGAAAGAACATTGTCAAATTCAGCAATGGCTTCTACTAATTTGAGAAAATTACCATTATTTTTCTCGTATAACCTGTCTGACCCACCCCTGAATGCCAAAGATTCCACTAAAAGAAATTTTACAAAAATAACAAGTCGTTTCAACACATCCATCCAATGTTAAACTTCTTTAGACATTGTATTTTGAAGAATGCAATCAATTGTGGAATTTTTTGAAAGTCTTAATTCAAATTCCTTCCACTTTTTAAAACAGTCTACGTGAACGGCCCCCTTTTCATGTTTGTTTAGAATCCTACCTATATGATTCCAATTGTTAAATCCGATACTACTAATTGGAATTTGAGAATTTTGCGTAAATAACTTACATCAAAAACAAAAAATGGAATCAGTTGAAACCGAATATACTAACCACGATCTTACAATTGTTTCGCCATTTGACAAAAGTCTTGTAAAATGTTTGTTATTAAATTTTCCTACCTGACTTAACAGGATACGAAATATTTTTGTTTTGTTTGGGGCCTTTCTCTACAAGGAGGGTTAAAAGTCTATCATTTAAATCTGGCCAGACTGCCGGATCATCTAAATCTATTTCTAAACTAGTTGTAATAATTTCTGAAATTGAGACACACTAAAATATTTATATTTGTATAATTTTGGCACGCGAAATATTTTGGATTTGCCATCACTGGTATAAAGCCAAATTTCTTTATGAACAGACAAAATATAATGTGCGTGAGAGGTTTTTTTTCGTATAAGAAACGGAAGGGGCTGTTATCGATATTTTTTTCCATACTAACTATGAACAATGTTCAAATAATAGACAACGACAAAAATTTTTATATTTTTCCTTTTTAAAATACATATATTTTTGCACAGTGAAAAAAATATTTGTTCAAAATATCGGTAAAAAAAATTTTGAAAACAAAAATTATTTTATTTTTTAAAATTTATTTTTATTATTGATTATATTTTAGCGCCCTCCAATTTCAGCGCCCCGTCAAGCTTTTCATACTGTTCCAAGGAAGCGCCATATTCCGAATTCTGAAATGACTAAGTATACGTAATTCGAACGTGATTCGAAAATCTTAAAGTAAATAATCTATGTTACCATAGTTTGAATCAACTGAACTGAGTTTATATACAAGAATAATTTATAATAATAAAAATTATTTTTTCTGTTTGAATTTATTATTACAAATGATTTAGGAAAGTTATTATCGGATCGCCTTTAAATGAAACAACCATAATTAATTATCAAAATCGAAATGTTCCGTGCGCTATCTTCATACCACAATTTAAAAATAGTGTACCATACAATTCGCGAAGATTGGAGAATGACCACAATTGAAAAGTATAGTACAATATAATTCGTGAAGACTGTCCTAAATTAGCCGAATTCATTTTAATGAATAGTGGTTTTCGGTTAATTGTCGTTTCCGATAAACTGTCGTTTTCAGCTAATTGCTATTTAGATTATTTTCTTTTTTATAAATTGACGTTTTCAGTGAATTGCTATTTGGTGAACTGTGTTTTTGATAAATTGTCGTGCCACCAAAATGAAGATCTTCTACTGAAGATCCAAAAATTGATTATTGAAATATGTTCACAAGCCAATAATTGTTGGTTTTGGAGTAAAAATTAAATCATTTTTATTAGTATGTAATATAAGTTGATAATTTTTGACACATGTCCTTCATTTAGAAAAGTAATCCTATTAAGTCTTTTATTCGAAATTTTATTTCGACAAAAGTTTATCTTTTTGCAACTAAATATATTACCTAGTAACCGCGCCTAAATGATTTGTTTTAGTGAACTATAATCCCTAGCCACGACGGAAAATGCAAATCACATATTACTTGAGGTTCCCAAAGTAAGTCTACTTCGCAGAAACCTCCTAAAACCCAAAAATATAAGTTTTAACATAAAAATATTAGTAGCTGCATTGATACTATGCTAATTTTCGTATAAGTATCAGATTTCAGTAATTTATAAAGATCTATCCGACACTGTACACTTCATGTGAAAAACATTGAAACCATCGTATGTCAATGCAGCTGAGACTCGTACAGCTTAATCGGTGTGGCATCCTCGCTTTAATTCATATTTTGTAACACACAACTTGGGCATTTCAATAATCCAAAATGCGGAGTTAATTCGGCGATAAATGCTGGTATTTGGTCAGGTGTAATGAATATTGGCCTGACTTAGTAAATAAAATATTTCATTCTAACGGAATTGTTTTCTGGCTTCTTTTCTGGCCGAATTACTCCGCACTTTGGTTATTGAAATATCCAAGTTGAGAGTTATAAAATTTGAATTAAAGCGCGGATACCACACGGAATAATTAGAAATATAGGTTTGCTAGATAGGCTAGCAACATGTTTTGTTGCATTGTGAACTCTATAATAACAAATATGCCCACAAACTTTTATTCGTATTAACTAACTATAATTAACGGTATCTATGGCCAAGCCTAATTTAAATTTCAGTGTATTCTAATAAACACTTGAATTTTGTACAAAAATTGAAAATGAACTCTTGAGAATCACCCGCATACTTTGCACCTCCACATATAGCAAAAACCCTTTGTGTGACATTTTATCAAATCCGGGCAGAATTATAAATTATTATTTTTTAACTGTTTTGATATATTTGCAGGCCTGACCAATTTTTGGGTTCAATTATCAGAATTTTTTTGATTGTTCTTACTTGACAATTTTTAATTGACCTTGAATTTGTTTAAAACAATTATAATAAAATTCCTGTTGTTGGTGGCTGGCAACTTGCTGGCTGATCTTTAAAGTTTGGTTAATACACTTTTATGAGATCCAGATCAGTAGATGTAGAATGACATAAATAGTTTTCAGGATGGGGGTTTCTATCTGTTGAAGCGGTACGCAAATATTAGTTTGGTAATAAAATGAAACTATTTTCGACTTCCAAACAGTTGACAAATGTTGATGACATAATGAACCACCTAAATATAACCATATGGGTATATAAAAATCCACCCGTTATGCATATATTTACTTTTAAAATTAAGATTGATTTATAATCATCATCGGTAGGTATACCATATATCTTTAATTTAAAAGGGTCATCTTAAATACTTTAAACGAAAACTGTTAACTGTGTTATAGACATATTGTAACAGATAGTTAAACAGCTAAACGAACTTTGATCATTATAAAACCGTTTTATTAATATTTATTCATTAAACTTGTGGTGGTTATAGTGTCAGTTGCAAAATATGCAAGATTAATGAAACTGTAAGGTTTCATGTTCATAATTATTACATTTACGAGTTTGAGTATATAAAACATAATTTATGAATATTTATCTTCTTTTAGGCTACTAAAACCATCTATAAAATTTCACCTAATTTTATGAAAACTAGTTTTGTTCTTCTACATAATATTATGGATGTGAGCATATATTTTTTATGTACATAATAAATTTTTGATACGGTTTTATACTTCATAGACAATAATTTTATATTTGCTTAGTTCAGCACATAGTGGATTCCGAGCAAATTTTTAGTATATAGTAGTTGTACTAACACTTTTTTCAATTTTTACAAAATCGACCTAGGTAGAACCATAAAAGCTAGGTTGACCCGGATTTTAACTATCCGACATTTGGAAAGGAACCTTAACACATCAAAAACCACAGATTATATGACTTTCGTCTTTAAGATCCTCTCTTGAAGCACTCCAGCTTTCAACTATTTTATTTGTGAGTATGCTTGTTTCTGTTTCACACCACGTGTCTGTCTTTAATGTTTGATTCACGAAGGTAACAGGATTGTGGTGGTAAAACGTTAGTGTTCCATTTTTAACAACTCGTTGGAAACCTTTACTTTGATTCTTTGATGTGTTCGTTTCATTTCCATTTTATTTCGGTTTTTTTGCTCTTTACGCTTATTTTTTACTATTTCCTTCTCACTTCTTATTTTTTGAGGTTCTTTGCCAACTATACAGACTTTGTAGCTTGTGGGATGTGGTTCGCCACAGTTCACACATTATGCTGGGCTTTCTGTTGGTTGTTTTTACATTCCATTGTAAGATGTTTAGTTGCTGACTTGATGCATCTTGGGGCTCTATTGCAATAGTTTTGAGTGTCCCTATAATTGCTATCTTTTGTATTGTGAAATCAACAATCTTAGAGGTCGAATCTCTATCTTCATATTTAAGATACATATAAAAAGAAGGACTTTCTCTATTATTTTTACAATTTGAGTAACTTGGTTGAAAAGCAAAAAAGGTTGCCCGGAATTTCAATTAAGTCATCGGCAAAACCATAACTGTTGGTTAAAGTTCCATCGCCTAATTTAAGTAACCAATTACTGTATTGTGGATCCACTGAACGTACGTTATTCTGAAGCCTGAGAACATTAAACTTTTCCCAAAGACCACGAAATTTTAAGCTAGCTTCAACAATTTCAAGCTGACTACCATGTACAATTACAGGTAAAGTTTGTCTAAAATCTCCACCAAGTAGTATTGTTCTACCGCCAAATGGTTTGTGTTTTTTCATTATTTCCTTATAAAGCTTATCGACAGCATTTATAGCAACACCAGGTGCCATTGTAATTAATTCTGCGTCAATAGATGTCATTCGCATAGAGGATGTTGAGGTTCCTACGATTGGCACAGGTAATTTAAACTGAGTGATATGTTCTGCCTCCGTCAAGAAGATTGGCAGCTATTCCTGTAGAAGCAATGGCAAGCATCTGGAAAGCGTTGCATAGCATCTCCGGTTTCTTTCTGTATATGTGCATCGTGATATTGTATCGGCTCTCCCAAATTAGTAGGGGGAGTTGATAGTCCAACGTAAGTACATTGTTTGCCAAGTAATTTTAGAATTCCCTGAATATATCATTAAGCAAACATCTCACAAATTGTGCATTCATCAGTATGATCTCTATAGTGGAGAACGTAATCATCACATAGCTCCTTTCTAAACTTTCCAACCAAGTCTAAAGCATTGGATGGAGATGCAAAAACACAAATACAATCATATAGATCTCGTAACTGACGTGGCATGCTAGTTGCAATAGCGTCTCAGAATGTATTTTCCCATGTAGTGCCATCATTAAATAAACCACGTTTTTAAACCGCTTCTTAAAAGGTTCCACTTGTGTAGCTATTGAATGTCCTCAAGTCTTCCAAAGATAAGATTCCAGGAACGTGAAGAAGAAGTAAGCGTAGACAAAATTTATTTATTTATTTATTTTTTATTTATTTGGTTTGGGATGGTGCGGGATATAAATATTGTCGAGAATTTTCGTCGGTTTGATTTAGTTTAAAAAATCCTGTAAGCATTGTGTTTTTATTGGGAGCTCAATTAACACTTTTTTCGATGATTTGTTCGGTAAATAGGACAGTTTGATCATCTGGAAGGTGAATTGGCAGTCTCACAATGACATGTGGACTGTTCGTGCATGTTGAAACTAACCAGGCGCCAAGCTGCCTCAGGACCACTTACATACCTCGAGTCCGTGTACGTTCTAATCTCATCATGATGCAAAGTGCCTTGTTGAACGAAGGTTATATTGGCGCAATCATGTCCTTTGTAGACATACTTAAATAAATACTTCCAACTTTGAATTGATGAACAACATTTGACATTAATATGACAGTTAAATTTGAGGCTTAAACGTGGATTGTACGGAACATTTATAATTGCACTGCCACAAGCACTTCGCATGTATTTTGGATATCCGTTACAGTTAACTATCGATTCATCATGAAAAGTTTTACGGACCATGTATCATGTGTTTTGTAATGATAGCATGTAGCTTTGAATAAACGTCGCAATATCTGGAATTTCAGCAGAAATGAATTTAATTTATCAATGGTTTCTGAATCTTTTGGTTTAACTTCGTTTCCGATAATCAGGAGAATATGGGCATGAGGTAGTCCTCGTTTTTCAAACTCAATGACATGCATCTTCGCAACTGAAACTCCGAAAACATACTTTCTCAAAATGTCATCGAGCAATTCTTGGAGCTTTAATTTGAAGACCCTTGCCACTAAATCGGGACGAAATTCCGGAGACTGACCTTCCAACAAATTGTTACTTATTTCACTCCATTTCGGATTACATGTCATTGTAATGAAATAGTCCGGCTTGCCATATTTATGGACAGTCGCCATAGCATCTTGATAGTTTTGGGCCATGTTTCTCGGGCTTCCTTGGAATGATGATGGAAGGATTATAGCTGTTCCAGAGACTAAACCTTGATTAATAGCTTCACTTTGCAAATAATCCATAAGGCCACTGTATTTTTCCGCTCTGAGTTTTTTTGATTTTGCCGAACATAATTCAGACGATTTGCTTATGTTTTAATATACGCATCAACAAAATATTTTTGTGTTAGTTTTCCGCCGCCGAAAAAGGAATTAAATTCATCCCGACTAGAAAGTCGATAACCATAATACTGCATTTGAGTAACTCGAGTTCG
Source organism: Nephrotoma appendiculata (assembly GCA_947310385.1). Classification (NCBI taxonomy): domain Eukaryota; kingdom Metazoa; phylum Arthropoda; class Insecta; order Diptera; family Tipulidae; genus Nephrotoma; species Nephrotoma appendiculata. Next base: position 131,379,736 of record OX371224.1, on the reverse strand, counting down.
TGGATTTACAGATTTTCGGTTTCTTATATTTGAAAGTGTTGACGGTTTAAAAAGAGGCAAACCAACACCCCAACTTTAATCACCAAGTGGGAAAAACAATGGATATATCATTGGTTCTAAATTCGGATAAAGTACACTGAGTGTCTCAGTTTTACTTGGGTTTGCATTATTATAATTAACAGATCTTGTTCAAGTGGAGGCAAAGTGGTTAAAGCTTTGGCGTTTGGATCGGGAGGTACCGGGTTCAAATCCCGGTAGGGGTTGGATGCAAAAATAAATTTTCAGCAACAGATTACGATCTGTGATTAAAAGGAACACAACTACAACCCCCTATCGGCGTGCAAAACTCATCGCCGACCCATCTTCCATGTCCAGTATAGGATAGCATGGAGCTATTCAATGCGCAGATGGTATCTTAAGTCGGTCCTATCGGTCTTCGATTTGGCAGATGATGCGTAAAGTAAGACAGAAAAATAAACCCGTACGTTAATTTCGTAAATACCTCGTAATATTTTCTAAATATCTAACCGCATTATCATTTCAACGTTACTGACAATTTATTAGTAGGTTTTCGGTAATTACTACATAATTTATTAACCATGGTGGGACATTGGTTTTGTTGAGATTTCTCAAGTAACAAATACGTTACAAAAACCATAAAATTTCATCATTAAAGTAAATAAAACTATTCGGTGAACTTTGCAGTAGCGAAACCGTAAGTAATACCTTTCATAGTTACCAATTAAATACTTAAAAATTTAAAGTGAAATTAACTACAATTGCACGTTACAAACACTTTTAAAATAACTTAAATACTATAGACTTTGCATAGTTATTAATAAAGTAATATTGTACTTCTTGTCACTACCAAGAGCTACCTTGTAGTCTCCATTTTCATAATTACAGAATATAGTCGTGAACGTAGTTTTATAGTCATTTTTACGAATCTTAAACCTTCAAATTGACTAAAAATTTGGATGACATTTTTAGTGGCTAAAAGAGTAACTCTTATGTATTTACAAACCTAAAATTTAATTTTAAAGTAATTTTTATCAAATTTGTAAATCTTTATCACTTTCAAGTAATAAAACCTTAAGTTTACAACTACAAACATTCTATAACTTTACGGTAGAAAATATAAACTTACTTCAAAGTAAAATTATCCGAATTTAGTTGAAAAAGTAATTTAAGTCAAAACGTCACCGAATTTATTAGTTAGAATCAAATACTCAAAAAACAAGTGTGATAAAACCTATAAAATTTAATTTAATAACTTAAATTAATCTAGTACAAATTAAAATGTTGAAAATATTAAATAAAAAAAAACAATTCAAACATTCGACCACTTTTTATAGAAGAGTTAAGCAACAAATAAATCCGATTGGAAACGCATCAAGCGTAAACGCAATCAATCTTGTATCGAATGAAATTTTAAAATATAAATCTATTGATCATGATTTTCAATGTTCTGGTCAAATAGCTAATCTGAGTTGCAGTACTGAGGAAGAAATTGATGATGACGTTTACTCAGTGAACGAGACTGAATATGATAACCAAGTATCTCTACAAATTAAACTACGGGTATGGGCAATCACTTTTAATGTACCTCATGCTACGATAAATGGTTTACTTAATATTTTAAATGATCAACCACATATTAATTTACCAATCGATAGTAGAACTCTGTTGCATACACCCAAGAGTGTTAATATCGTCCCAATGGGACGAGGTCAGTTTTGGTACAATGGTATAAAAGCCATTCTGGAATGCATTTATCACGATTTACGGGAACCTATATCGATTGGTCTTATATTTAACATGGATGGTATTCCACCATTTAAAAGCTCTGGTATAGAACTGTGGCCAATTTTAGTAAAAATATCAGAAAGGCAAGATATTAATCCACAAGTAGTAGCGATTTACTGTGGTAAAGGTAAACCACCGTTAGAAGAGTACTTGACCTTATTCGTCGACGAGTTAAGCGAGCTTGTGGAAAATGGAATAATCGTTAATAAAAAAAAAATTTGTATTACAATAAAATTTTTTGTTTGTGATACACCAGCGCGTTGTTTTATCAAAGGTGATTTATCATTTATAATTCAAAGAAACATATAATTTTAAAACATGTGTTGTAAATTCGCATATATAGGTACTGTTAGTTTTAATGCAACAAATGGCTGCATTAAGTGCACAGTCATGGGTGAATACGATAAAAAAGGGCGACATATGACATTCCCCAGAATTGACTGTCCTCGAAGGACCAACGACAGCTTTCGGAAATGTGCTGACCCTGATCATCACAAACACCCAACACCGTTACTAAAGCTGCCCATAGACTTAGTTGAAGATATTATCATTGCTGATTCGCTACATTTACTGGATCTTGGTTAGAAAAATCGAAAGTTGTTCAACCGGCAATTTATATTATATAAACACATATATTTTCATTTCAGGAGTAATGCGAAAATGCATCTATGGGTGGACAACTGGAAGTTATAATTTTAGAACAAAACTATCTGCTAGAGAAATCGAACTAATGTCTGATATGCTTCAAAAATGTAATAAAAGAAAGCCGGCCGAAATTCATAGAGCAATTAGACGATTGGAATATAGTAAACATTGGAAAGGAGTTGAATATCGCACATTTTTATTATATCTAGGACCAGTTGTTTTAAAAGATTTTTTATCTACCAAAGCTTACGATCATTTTCTAATATTATTTTGTGCCGTTACAATTGTTTCTTGTAAGGCGCATTTAAAGTTTATAAATGTTGCTGAACAGCTTTTTAAAGATTACATAGAGGAGTTTATTAATTTATATGGATATGATTCTATTAGCATGAATATTCACAATTTATGCCATGTGGTTGATGACGTCAAAAGATTTGGACATCTTCCGGCTCTCAGTTCATATCCATTTGAAAGTTGTTTGGGATATCTTAAGTCCTTGGTTCGAGGTGGAAATCTACCACTCTCTCAAATAGCGAAAAGATTACTTGAGATTTCGGCGTCAGATAAATCTATTGGGCATATAAGGTCAAATACGAGTCGTATAATAAATAGTACAAAAATTATTTTGGCTGATGGATTTATGCTGTCGAATGATACTAGAAATAAATGGTTTTTAACCAAAACTAATGATATTGTCTCATTCATAAGTGTAGCACAAGTTAATGGGAAATTAACGGTTCTAGGAGCACCTATTAAAAGGAAAAACAATTTTTTTGATCTTCCAATTACGTCTTCATTTTTAAACATTTATACTTCAAACGAGATGGTCAAACCGCCTCAAAGATATATTTTAAAAGATATTAAATGTAAATTATTCTGTATTAATTACCGATCAGATTTAGTTTATTTTCCGCTTCTTCATACATTAGACATAAACATTGAATAAATTTTGGTTTAGTAATAATTTTTATTTATATTATCACATTACAGTTATTAATTAATAACAGCCATTAAATAAAACAATACTAAAAATATGACAACACTTCAGAAAGTGCTGAAAATCACATTTTGTATAATAATTCAGTTATAAATGAAAATAACTATGTATTATATTCAGTCTTAATTTAAAAATGTATAAATAAAATAATGAATTCAAGAAAATTAAAACGATATATGTACATGTAAATGATATACATGTTTTATAATAATAAAAAGTTAATTAATTCAACAAAATATAATTATAAGTATTTAATTCTTAATCTATGTTTCCACAACTTCGGTTGTTTTTTCAGCTCCGAATGATGTATCACTGATTGACGACTACAAAGTAAATTTGTAGTAAATTTTAATAGAACAAGGTTGCCAACATATAAATCGTTGTTGATTCACTGTAGTAATTATAACTGTATAACAGTCAATTTCCTATTTGTACACATATTTTATAAACGAAATTACTTTTCAAAATGTAACAAATTTCTTGAAAGTTATTTTGTTGGTGTTTTATACTTTAAAGTTTTTAGAGCATTTCGGCCATTTAAGCAAATAATTTTAATGGAGGATCAAATTTTGTGACAAGGAAAAAATATTTTTCAATAAAAAAAAAAAAAAGGCGATTATATTTTTAGGTAATTCAAAGGGGTATTAAATTTTAATTCCTATAATTAAAATATTCACGAAAAAATTTGTCTGCCAATAATTTTAACTGTAATAACTATAAATATAAATTATTTCAAGACAAAATAGAAAAATAGAAATATACTCTAAAATATTATTATTTGTTAAAGAATATGCATTATGTTATTTTTTGATATTTAGATAGACGAGATATTTTAAAGAACTTAAAATAATTTTTAAAATTGTATTATCTCTTTCTATTTTGCTGTTCCAGCTCTTCATTAAGTTCTGTTTAGAGATAAATTTAAGGTTAATATTACGTTGAAATCTCGAGACATCGACGTCATAGATACTATAATGGAACGTCGGTGGAACTCAATAAATATTCCCCATTTAGGTAGAAAACATGGTGCCCGCACACCATTTTACGACCGTCGCAAACATTTTTTATCGGTGACAAGAACTACTTGATAACTTAAAATGTTGCTTGGGATGGATGGAAAAAAAGCAACTTCATTAGATTTCGGAGAATTATATCGTCGTTCATCAAATCTTCGATCTTGCATTATAGCCATTGAAATCAAAGGCGAATCTGTACCGTTTTCTTGAATAACGTGAATGGACTCTTGTTCTACCTCATAAAGCATTTTTAAGCATTTTAAGTGCGAATAGATTTATGGTGGCCATTAACGAACTCAACTCTTGCATTAGTTGCAGGTTACACTTAGTATTGTCACTGATTCCCATGCGCTGCTCACATGCTTTGTTTGCTTCATAAATATATAATTGAGCAAATTTGCGTTGATCTCCATTTTCAGTGTGTAATGTCCCAACTCTATGGTAAATTTGTTCATTAATTCGTAGGCAATATCCTGGACCATATCCTGGGTGTGGCACTATGTTCGCACCCATAGATGCAAATGCCAACGAACTGTTTATTGATCGAACATTCTCAAAGAAGTTTTTTGAATGTTCATGTGTCGTAGTCATAAGATCGTGAATTTTTGTTGAAATTCAAATAGGGTCTAACACAACTTTTCCTTTTTGACACCAGTGGGTAGAAAGTTTGTCCTGTGGTAGCTGAAAACTCAGCTATGGACGACTCCTCAAAATTCTCAGATCCACATTGAATATACTGAAAATTACGAACCACCAAAAATTTTTCAGTCTGTCGACGTCTCGCGTTATTCAATTGCCTTTCACCGTTAGTTTGATTTTGCTGCCGTATTCTTTATTTTTCCATTTTTCGTTTCTTTGCATCAACGTGCTCTTGATAGCCTTGATCTTCCTGTGCATTGGAAACACATACAATAAAAATATAAATACCTAATATTAACATATCTCCAAAATGAAAAGTTATATCAATTCTTACGTCAAAATGTTTTTTTTTTCACAAAAAATTAGAATCTTGAATTTAAGAGAAGAAGCTGATAATCGCTATGATTTTAATTTGACCCCCTTCTAGTATGTTTAATCCTTATAACCTAAAAAATTGAAAATAAGAGTTTAATTAAAAGATGCGTGAACAAAAAAATGTTTAATTTTTAAAAATATAGAATTTTATGGGAACATTAAAATTCTACCTACTTTAAAGACGAATCAAAATTTATAGATTTCAATGCTGAAATGTGTTTTGTTTTTTGCACAATACAATTTGTTTAAAGTGAGTAGGTATTTACTTCGTAAAATGCAGATATCAATTTTGCTAAAAAATGCAATACATACATGCATACCTACATTTTTTTGAACGAATAGGATACTACTTTTCTATATATCCCCTCAAAATTTTTATAAATTTGATCATTTTGAATTAAATATTTTTGAACTAAAATTCACTCGAATTGAATATATTATTCGATAATTTGCATCCTCAATATGTTTAGAATGATGATTGAAAATTCGTAGAAGAAAATGTCTCTATATTTTCAGGTAGGATGAAAACGAGAACAATAAAATTTCAAAAAAAAAAAATAAAAACGGATTTGAAAACAAGATTACAGATAGACTCCGTTACGCGTAAACTCTTTTGTAAAGTTTATAATACATGAAAATGACGTTTTCAAATGCATAGGACATTAAAATTGATAATGGTCTTATAATTTATATTAATTCGTATCTATTGCAAATACAAAATTAAATTAACAACAATATTTTTTATTTATTTTGGCTACGCATTTAACAATACACCTCTAAAACGTGTTTTTTTTATATAATATATAGGAGGCTATGATAAAATCGAAAGAAAAAAAGTATAAATTGCGAAAGAGTGAAAATAGTACACTTTTTTATTTCATACTGTCCTATTTTATTGCTTTACGCTGGCATTTTATATATTCGGGGCGGTATGTTGTACCTTCACTTCGAATCGAAAAAAGTCGAAATTCGAAAAAAAAGTCGAGTCGAAAAAGTGAAAGTTGTATCATTTTCGACTTTAACTTTTTCTAGAATGAAATGTCAGCTACATTTATTATTACTTAATGATGAAATTTTATCATTTATCGCGATTCGAAAATGATACAACATACCGCCATTCGACTTTTTTCGAATTTCAATTTGAAGTGATAGTACAACATACCGCCCTAGATGTCCTTTTTCAGTTATCCTTTTTATTAAATGAAGTACGGTTGCTACGCTAAATCCAAATCGTTTCTGTTCAGTTATAGATATTTCAGTCGATTGTCCTTGATACATAATTAAATCGTCAAGTTTACCATTTTTTCCGCACAATAAATAAACTTTTATGCCCCATGGTCATCGTTTGCCCTTCATATACATACTGGTTTATTCCCAATCTTCCTTTAAAAGGAATGATTTGATCGTCGACGCATAGGTTTATTTTCTAATGGAAATTGTGAAGGAACTTTTGCAAATTTGTCTGTATTTGTTGGCTGAATTTCCATATTATTACCGATATGCGGGTGTGTTGTTAGTTGGCAAAATCGGTCAGAAGTCTTCCGTGTTGTAAAGCAAACTTATTTGTAAACGTCGCGGCGTTTTCAAAAAAGTCTACCGGAAAGTATTTAAAAAAATATGACAAAGACGTATCATCAAGGTTGAAATCATCTCGCTCAGGTTCGGTAAACGTCGCTTCTGATTTTTGGAATGCATGCAATCCTCGACGCCATTTTATTTTTTCTTTCCAAATTTAACACTTCGTCTATTAGATTCGCTTTCATCATCCGATGAAAAAAAATCGAAATCTGAATCGCCAGCATCAATAAGCTGTTCAAACTCACTAATAGCTATATTGTTTCTGTACTTAGGAAATATAAGTCTTTTCTTTTAAAGGTTTTTCTCCATTTTTCATTTGCTCTAAAACAATATAAAAAATATGTACTGAACACAATTAGCACTTGAATAAAAATGTCCTTGTTCTGGGACACGGATTTTAGACTTCGACTAAATGCAAAATTAATTATACAAATTGCACTCTACTTTAACCTTAGAAAGGTATCGCTATTTTTTTTACCTAATCTGGTAACGCGGAGTGAAAAAACACCCCAATTTTCAAGGGCCCGTATCTCGAGCCCAGTATGACTTTGAGGATTCCAAGGAGGCTTATTTTTTTCGTCTTTTAATATAGAATCGCGTGAACTAAGTAGTTTTGGCTAAACTTTTGAAGGGTTCTAGAAAATTGACCAAGAAGAATTCTCTAAAATGGTATTTATTTTGAGAAATCAAACTGCGCAAATAGCAAGAATTTTAAAAATCGATTTTTGCCGCACAGGTCGTTATAATCATTAAGAATTTCGTTCAAATTGGTAAAAAATTTCTTTATTTGGAACTACAATTATTGAAAAAGAATATTAATTTATCATTCAACATTTTTTATCTTGATTTTTATCTCTCATTCTTGCTCACCACACGCCTGACAGATAACAACTCTATGGTCTTGGCACACGAAGGCCTGACCCTTGGAGCATTTGACTCCATATTTTCGGTTGTTGGTTCGGGGACAATGAACACATCTTTCCTGCCTTCGTGTTCCACCTATGCCCCGTCGTATTGGCCCTTCATCCAATATCTCTTGAATACAAAATACAAATGTGTCAGTGCCACCTTTTGTCTTGTTGTAAAAATTGACTGTTTCTGGTTTATTTGTAGTCTCACATATTTCTTGCAATCGATGGAACGTTGATAAAACAAGGACCACTTTATTTTTCTTAGGAGTGTAGGAAACCAGAGTTTTCGTTCGGTTAAAAGCGAATTTTGAACTTCCTGGCTCACCAGCAGTCTTGAAAGGCAGAGGTATTTGCGGTTTATTTTTTTTAGTGTTCCAACCATTGTGAGGTTCTTTTCCAACATTGTATCGAAAATGTCTGTTGAGGAAAACCAGTTGTCGCAGGTTATATTTCTGGAACTTCCATAAATTGGCTCACTCAACTTTCTAACATAATAGGATGGCACTTTTTCTGTTTTGTCCTCCAAAACCACTTTACCGACATGTGGAATTGCGTTGACTAAATAGAATTTTTGAGAGTCATTCAAATTGACCAATTTAGATCATATTTATCTGGTTTTTGACCGTTATAAACCTTAAAAGGGCAGCGCCCACGAAAAGATAATACTTGTTCGTCAATGGTACAGTGCTTTTCGGGGCTGTATAGAGTCCTGCATTTTTCAATGAATGAGTCCCAAATTTGTGTTATGGGAGCGAATTTATCTTCAACACGACGAATTGCTCGAGTGTTCTTATCATCAAATCTCAGGGATTGTAGAAGGGCTTGAAATGTTTTTAGGGACATGACGGCATGGTATCTTATGCAAACGACTTTTAGATCCCTTAGATCGTGAATATTGGTCATATTTGTTTTCTGAAGACCAGAAAAATACAATAAACCGACGAAAGCCTTCAATTCAATTACGTCGACATGTTTATATGTATTATCCAACTGCCTGTTTATTTCTCTATCATCGGTATAACGGTCGATTTCTTCATTTGTATGCCGGACAATTTTCGACAATATGGCTTCGTCAAAATATAAGGAGATTTGACCACTTCCAAGTGGAGTGGCAAGATTCGTGACTATGTTGTTTCTATTTGACAGTCTTTCACATGGAGTTGTGTACCACTTATGCCCATCTTTACCCACAACAATACTCTTTCGTCGTCCACGATAACTACCACTGCTGTCTCTTCCCCGTCATCTTCCCCTACTTTCTCTCCTCTCTGTATTACACAGTTTCTTGAATGCTGGAGCTGTACCCGAGCCATCATCATCTGACTCCTCAAACTAAAAATTACAATAAATAACTAAGAAATACATTTTCTCGCACCGAAATTTGCCGAAAAATATGATTTACATACCTCAATTTCACCCTCGGCCTCAACTTGTTCGTTGTCTGATTCTGCACTTTGCTCCGATTCTGAGCCACTCTCCTCGTCCGTTAGATTTTGCTCATCGCTTAGATTTTCCACAGGTTCAATGTGATCTTCCTTCTGATTAATCAAATGAAGTACAGTCTTCAAAGATCATAAATTGTACCGCCTAGCCATTTTTCGAATCTTGAAACTGTGAAAACTAAAGTGCATACATACATACTATACATTCATTACTGCCCCAAAAAGTGTAAAAAACACGAAATTATAAAAAAACTTTAAGATGACGAAAAATATACACAAACGGAAACGCGGGGTGAAAAAACACCCCAGACGCACTTCAAATGTTTACTGCTCCGGCTTCCACGTGCTACTGATGCGAGTGTGCTCCTTCTACTCTCAGATGATAAAACTGAATTATGGTTCCGGTTCCGGGTCGTAAACGTAAGCCGTTTGTGTTTGCCGAGAGATTTAAACTGGCCTGGGGTGTTTTTTCACTCCGCGATTCCTTTCTAGGGTTAAGTTTCAAATCACTAAATTATTAATATTTGTGAAATATAAAAATAAACAAAATATATTCTGAAGTACATACCTCTCCACTTGAAACACATCCGCTTTCATTGACACAAAATCTTCAATTAAGTATTAAAAATAAGCAAATGTGTAAAATACTTAGATTGGACGAAAAACGATTGTATGATTTTTCTAAATACCTATAAAGAACGCTTAAAATACGTGTTCCATATATAGGACAAGCGGAGCGAAAGGACTAAAACTACTCAAACCACTTGACTGTTATCCTAACGTTTTCATTTTCACGTAGTGAAATTTTACGACCAACTTTACGATTCATTTTCTATTTTATTTATATCAATGGATCTATTAAAGCAACTCACATCCCAGCTGCCCTATTCCTGAATACGATACGAAAACGAATGTACAAGATTCATATTCAATTTCAAATAAGAATCATATGAATCTGATTCAATTCATATATGAATTTTGTATTTTCGTTTTCGTATCGTATTCAGGAATAGGGCTGCAGTTCTGACTCAATATTCTTATAAGAATTCTACTACTGGATTTAATTGCACTTTTATTTACTTTGGAATGTTCTAATTTTTGTTTACGTTTTTAAGAAACATTAAAATATCTATATAGTAAATAATGTTTAGTTTAAAAATAATATTTAATTTATTGAACCCAATCAAACTACTTAATGTGTTTTATTTTGAATTGTAAAAAGAGTACTTTTCAATTCTATTTTTTGCTGCCGTCTTTGCGAATGAAATCGAATATGGAAAAATATGGCGCCTATTTTCGTCTCTTTCTATTATAATTTCCGGAAAAATTTTGGTTTAACAGTGTAATCACCAATACATGTTCTTTATTAAAAATTTCTTATTGGATTTATTCATGTACACCGGATTTTGATGAGACAAACTTCACAACCGTGGATAATAACGTAAGGTGTTTTTGATAAAACTGGATCATTGCTAAAACAGATACTCATTATCCGAATTCACGTTTTCAGCATAATCTTATTCGTTTCTTCATCATAAGTCCAACTAATAGAGGGATTGAAATCCCAGTTATGGTCTGATTGATCGGCTGTGATGTTTGTTTCACAGAACTTGGTATACGATGATGTAGGCGAATCAGGTAGTATATACACTAATTAAATTCGTATTGGCGGCTATTTAGTAAAGATGTACCAATAGCTATGAGTACCCCGCCACCGGATTTTGTATACTAGTGTTTTTAAAACAAAATTATGAAATTGTCCCCTTCAATCAGTGAACAGTAGAAAAACTTATTTGTATGCCTGGTTAAAGCCACTACAGCGTGCGGAAGGCTCTCAAACAATTTAATTACTTTATCTGATAATAAATATTTTTATCAACCAATCCCTCAACTATTTTATAATTTGTTTGACTACTTCACTGAGAACATATGGGATTTAACGTATAGGATTTCTATATCAAAAGATATTTGAATCTCGAAGAATAAATTTTGGTCGAAATAATTAAATGTACCATGTCTAGTAACTAAAGGAATATTATATAGTTTTATGTCTTATTACGTGTCATGTCTCTTAGTGCAACATATCAAACAATAAAAAGAATTCCCGACGCCTAATTTTCTTGTTTTAAGCCCGACATGTACCAAGAAATATGTTTTAAAAACCAGTTTTTAAATTTGGATTCCCCATTGCTGTTCAAAACTATGAATTCACTTTGTTATAATGTTTAGTTTTATTTCCTACTAGCAATATTTTATTGTGTTAACTGAATGTCATTCAATATTTTTCTAACCGGAGAGTTTTGGTCAGAAAGAAGTTTTATAACCGTACCATCAACCTACATATCTTATATAAAACTTCATCGTTGCAAATAAAATTCATTTGGGATTCTGAATCATTAAATCGTCTCACACCTAAGCCTGTAAATGAGTTGGTCCACTGGCTTTTACATACTAAACACAACTGACCTACCCAATGACTCGTCCAACGATAAATTTATGGTTTTCATTAAATTTATTAAGCCTGGCCTGCATTTTTTTAATTAAAGCAAAAGTAAAATTCCATTCTTAAATTACAAAACCACAACAAAATTCTAAGTAGCGAAATGTAAAAATGCTTTTCTTTCAATTTATTTTAATTTAATTAACACAGAAATGTTTTATGTCACCAATCGACAATAAGAAGTCAACTCTTATTCTTAATGTTAACCTTAGCATTTCACGTTTAATACAATTTAAACAAATTGTAGCAAAATAATTGTATGTAAGTAGTAGACAATCTTTTAATAATCAAAACGTATAACCGTCTCTGTGTATGTCTGTGTGTGTGTGTATAAAACTATAGAAACAATTTTTTGGTTTTTATTCTTATATTAGATTTTTGGCAACGGTTCAGTTTTAATTTGAATACAGAATTATATTCTGTGAATAATTTCTTTTTTTTTTATTTATATTTAATTTAAATGCGTTCATTCACTAGTAGAAATAATTCTTAATCTTTTTTTGTGAAGATGCTTTAAATACGCCAAATTGTATTTTTCATTTTTTGCTGTGCTGACGTATTCGGTAAATTATAGTTCTTGGACTTTATGAGTAAACTTGTTTGTGCAAAATATTCTCGTGTGTGATAACAAGAATTTAATAATTAATATGTTATAAATATGTATTTATAATGGACAGGCAGGTCTGTTAAACCGTTTTGCGAGCGTTTTACCAAGCGTAACGTATCGATATCGTTACTCAGGCATTTAGGAATCAAAATTTTCCATGCAAGTTTCTTGTGTGTTTATGATAATAAAAAGTCGTTTGTTAAAAATTGTGTAACAAACTCAAAATTGCTTTACAAACATTTTTTTAAAGACGACCTTTTGCATGTGTAACCAATTAAAGTATTTCAACATGATTTCATTTCATTTCAATTTTATGGTTGCCCAGGGCTTAAAAATATAGGATTTGGGAAAAGTTCGTGGCATTTTTTTTAGGTGACATTGAAACAAAGAATTTTCTTATTTCAAATTAACTTTATAAACGAAATATGTGCCATTTTAATCGATGACCTTTTGCCATTTTGCTGGTACAGCCATGATCCCATCACTGGTACACCCATGATCATCAACTTCTGTGGTTTAGAGGCGAAAAATCTAATGTAAAACCTTTAAGATGGTTCTGCATGGACCGGAACAAATGATAGTCCGAAGGCGCAAGGTCAGCACTATATGGTGGGTGCATCAAAACTTCCCAGTCAAGCTCTCTCAGTTTCTGTCGCATCATCAATGATGTTTGTAGTCTAGCGTTATCATGATGGAACACAACGCCCTTTCTGCTGATCAAATCTGGATGTTTTAACTGAATTATTTGGCTTAAACGCGTTAGTTGCTAACAGTAAAGATTACAATCAATCGTTTAGCCCGGTGGCAGCACCTCATAATGAACGATTCCTTTCAAATCACACCAAACACACAGCATTACATTATTAACATTTGATGATTCGATTTCGTTCCGTTTCAGGAGCGTTACACAGATAGAAATCCGGTCCATTATGTTTTAACTGTTAATTCATGGAGTACCCAAACGACAATCTTTTTTTTTGTATCCAGCCACTTTCAAATGGTTTAAAACTGTTTTGTGATTCATATTTAGCTCTTTCTTTACCAATTGCATGGCTGCTTATATACCGGTCTTCTTCAATTTTCTGCATGATTTCATCGACTTTTTCAGTGGTTGGTCGACCAGAGCGAGATGCATCTTTGAGATTCATATTTTCAGAACGAAAGCGCGCGAACCATTTATTTACTGCTGATTTTGATAAAGCACCTTCTCCATAAACAGTATAAATTTCTTCGCAAGCCTGGGCTGCGCTTCTACCATTGCCGTAATAAAATTGTAAAAGATATCGAATTTTTTCATTATTTATCTCCATGTTTAAAATATTGTAACTTTATGTTTACTTAATCGTCAATAGTTACTGTGATATATGAATGTAAAGCCATCTACCGGGAAAAACACCACGAAATTTTGCCCTACCTATTATATTTCAAATAATATTTTTATTTAACGCATAAAATACTTGATCTGACAATACTGTGTTAGACACCGAGAGATGATAGAGCTTTACACTACCTATCACAAGAAGCAGCACAGTCATAAAGGACAATAGTGAAATATCAACAAATCACTCAAATATAATATGTATACCAATTGAAATTTCGAACAGTTCTGTTACACTGTTAAAATAAGGAATGACTTGACAATAGTTATAACAAATAATTAATACGTAATAGGGAATTGCGATACGGCAGAAATAGTCGCATATGTGCACAATTTCGTATATCTGTTCCGAACAGAGAGCAGGAATGTTTTTGAGGAAGACCAATTAAAACGTTTTTCTTGCTGACTAGTTAACCCTTATGTTTACAACCGCTTACCCGGGTAAGTTTTCGTGTTTTATTACCCAAAATATTATGGATTTAGGTGACTTGTCAGCTTGAAATCTTTAGTAATTATTATTTGGTTATAACAATTATTTGTTTTAGATTACATTTTGCCAAAATGTATTTATCAATTTAAAATGAAATTACAAATTATCATTCAATACTAAATGTATGGAATTATGGACATACCCGGGTATGCTGGTTGTAAACATAAAGGTTAAGGCTCGAGCGATAACAATAATTTTTTTAAGATGAAGCTATGTAAAAGGAATAATCAACTGTCAGCGATCTATAGAGCCATATGATTTGGCGGATGGGCAGTTTCTTTTTAAAATAAAATGGAAATCTGGACGCTGTTCAAACGTACGAGAACACACGTTTTTTGCGGAATTTGTCGGATTTCGCTATGTTCTTGATACGGTTAACCCTGCAGAGTATTTCACGGACGTAGTTGATTCACTATCTCATGTTTATCTATGTTTGTAATTTCATGTTTGATTTGAAACAGCTGGCTGAATTCTCTATAAAGGGTCCGAAGTTAAGATTAGACCTGGTGCTTTGATTTCCCATAATATTGGCGTTAATCTTATTCATCAATATAGATCAACAGATGAGCTGTGCTCGTCACTCTTGAATCGGCGAATTCATGCAAATCACCGGTAGTAGCATCAGTGTAATTTACCTTTTGATTCGGTTTCTATTCCGCCTTCAGAGAAGTTTTAATGGAGCAGGTCAAACCAAACAGTTTTAATGGTAGGTTGCGATGCCAATCCTTAGCACACGTAATGGGGTAGCTCGAATATTAATAACAGGGGTTTGTTTCTGCCCTACTGTCTACACACATCTGAGCTTGAAATCCTTCACAAACTCTGCGAGCCCATTTTCATCAATTCAGTAAGGAACGATGTGATTGAAATTAGTTTGTGCTCTGTAATCATCCATTAATTGTACGGTGACCAATGCATCTTTTCAACATAAACCTCAAAAGGCCTACTATTAAACCTTACCGTAATGAGAAGCTTACCAGCTGCGAGTTATTCTCTTTTGGGTTTGTACTCCTGCTGGTGTCTTTGAGCGAGATTCTATTGACTGACGACATTGATTTGCTAGCACCGTGCTAGCTTTCGAAAAATTTTATTTCCTGATTAGTAAACAAAATACTCTGAACAAATGTCTTTGGTGTTCTGATCTTAAAAAAAAATTAGGAAAACTGCGAGAAAAAAAATTATAAACAAATTTATCAAAAGGATAAATTCTCAAAAGGATTATAAACATAATTAAAGATCTGCAAAACGAAAATGGATATTGTCGTATTACTGCTTTCTGCAGCATTTTCCCGCTTGCAACGCTACCAATCCTGATTTTGTTGCTTCCGAGTAATCTCACCGTACTGGTATTCCGCCCGATTGGGGCCTAGCACGTAGGTTTGCCATTCGCGATATTTTGCGTTGGCGTCGATTCTTTATCCCATAAATCAGATGATAGGTATGGAGTCTTTGCTGCTGAATTACAGCATGCATATTCCCTCATTCAAGATCACTCACTTCTATTTTTTCCAGTATGCATTGCTTTTGGACCTGTACCACATTCTTGGAACCGAAGTAGGATTGCGTTCAACCCGAAATCTATGGTAAGTCAGATTATAGCGACCGAGGGCATCTTGTCCTTTTAGTCTTTTTTCAACTTTCCTTAAAGCTTTAGAGATAACTTTTGAAAGATATATTAGAGACCGTCATTTATCTGTGCTCCCACTCAGCAACACTACCAGCATCATATTAAACTGTTCTGCATGAAATTGTTACAAGAATTGAAAGATCGCTTAGGATTTAGGGGTTTCTTGTGGGCGATTTCCTGGATATTGCGGGTGCCATCGACTGTACATATTTTTCTACTATCACCGAGCTGGATGCTCTTTCTGTTTCTGTTCAAATTTCTAAAGGATCCCTGATGGCAGGGAGATGTCTTATCACCTCTCTTGTGGTTAGTGATTGGCAGCAGTCTTACTTTACTGCTCAGAGCTATGCTGATGACTTGATCGTTTTGGTTGTGAGTAAACATCTTAAGGTACTATCTGACTTAATGCAATGAAAACTTCAAGTTGTAGAAATGTAGTACCGTCGAAGGTCTTTTACGTTAATGCATTTAAAACTAGTGCGCTAACTAGTTTACTAGACATAGTAATTGGTGAATCTGCTGCTTTTCTGTCTGGAGAGAACCACGAAATCTGACACAGTTTAATAGTAAGCTTTCCTGCAAAATTCAACTTTAAGAAAAATTGTCAAAAGCCACTGCTTTTTTGGCAATGTAGAAGAGCATTTACGCAATCTTTAGGCTTAACTCCATGCATGCTGATATTCATCTACAAATATCTGGTTCTACTTATGCTATCTTACGCTTCTGCTATTTGGTGGGCTGTGGTTAAACCAAACTATACGTTATTGCGAAACTTAACATAGTTTACAAGGTGTATCGCGCTATCATCGGTAATATGTATTCGACTCATATACTTGTAATGCGCATACAATTTTGTTTCTGCTACCAGCCGGTAGTGTTTTACGACTCTCACTCGAAATTCCGTGCGGGTTTTGGAACCTATTGGCTGTAAACATTTTGTTAGCCTTCTTTGCTGAATGGCGACACCCTTATTCTTTAATTATATAAAAAGGTATTAAGAACTACAGTAATTATCAGATTATGTTAGAATGAACGTTTAAAAACATGATTTTAATGATATAAACATGAAAATCTCAATAAAAAAATTTATTTTATTTATTGCGAAGTGCGCCAAAGTCGTTTTTTTACGCGGTTATCTCGAAATGATGAACTTTAAACGCGGTTATCTCGAAATGACGTTTTTCAAGTTGGCTTGCAAGATTGAGAAAAAACTACTTATCCAATTGTTCTAAAATTTTAACACGTTGATCTAGATATATATCTGCTCAGAATGAACTACGGAAGGAATAATCGGCTTTCAATTTTTTGAGTTACAACTAATTGGGGGCACAAAAAGCTGCCTTTTCAAAAATATGCCGCCATTTTTTATTTTTCAACCAATTTTTTTCGTTTTAGTTCATTCCAAGGGCGATTTAATGCTGAATAAAACCCCGTTTTGTTTTTTTTTTCAGACGTTTCTGAGAGTAGTTATGATGCACGCCGCGAATTTTCAGTGTTTTTGGAAAACCCTTGTAGCAGACGACAGTGGGCTAAAAAATCAAAAAAAAATTTTTTTTTGTACACTTTCAGTTAAATAAAATGTCAATGGAAAGTTTCATTAAAAGATATCTCTTTTTATTCCATTAAAAAAAAATCTTTGAAAAACTTTTTTTTTCAAATTTGAAGATGCTATGTCCCCTTAATGTCACCTACTACTTTTAAAACGAATCATATTGCGTATCAACATATTTTTATAAGCGAAAATTTAAAATCAAAAACAAAAACTTCAAGATATCAATACAGGAATTTTTTCTAAAGGGTTTTCTAATAAGAGGTTCATTTTGACTGTCAATTTTAAAGAAGTCATCTTTTGACATTTAACAAGTAAAAACTACGTCATTACTAAAAACGGTACGATACACGCTTCAACAATGCATTGAAATTGTTAAAATTCACTACAAAAATGGTGAAAATTTTACAGTCACAGTTCGCAAACCTAAAGCAGTTTTGGGTCGTCCTGAAGCACCTTCTCGGCCGGCAATAGTGAAACTGGTGGAAGAATTTGAGCTGTTGGGACAAGTTAGTTAGCCCGTAGTGTTGACGAAAACCCAGGTTTATCAACTCCTCGTCGATCTTTGGAATTAAACATTCCACAAACGACATTACACCATATTTTGCATAAAGACTTAGATCTTAAAATTTTTAAAGTTCAGTTAACATAAGAACTCCAGCCGGTCGATCACCATGAACGTCGTATCTTCGCTGATTGGGTCCTTCAAATGCATCAAAATGATCCGGATTTTTATCGAAAAATCATCTTCAGTGATGAGGCCCATTTTCACCTCGGATGTTACGTTAACAAGCGTAATTGTCGCATTTGGGGCTCAGAAAACTCAAGAATGATTGTTGAAAAGTCTCTCCATCACTGTTTGGTGCGGTTTTTGGGCTGGCGATGTGATTGGACCTTACTTATTCAAAAATGAGGCTGGTGTAACTGTAACGGTGAGTGGATTGTACTACTGAGCTATGATTAATGATTTTTTGTGGCCGGAATTGGAAGATATTGATGTGGACGACGTTTATTTTCAGCAAAACGGCGCTACGTGCCACACAAGCAACGAAACAACCGCAATTTTGTAAGAAAAGTTTCCTGACCGTGTTATTTCTCGAAGAGGTGATCACAATTGGCCACCGAGATCTTGTGATTTAACACCTGTAGATCTTTTTCTTTAGGCCACGTGAAAGATAAGGTGTACGCCAATGCTCCACAATCGATTCAAGAGCTTAAAGATAGAATTCGTGGGGTTATCGGGGACATACAGCCGCAAATGTGCGAATTGGTCATGGAAAATTTCATGAAAAGGATATGGAGCTGCAAGCGTAGTCGTGGCGGCCATTTGGCTGATATCGTTTTCAAATGTTAATGACATACCTTTTTCTATACAATGAAATAAACATTCATTAATTTCTCTTATCAAAATGAAACTTCTTATTGGAAAACCCTTTATATCCTTAACTTGGTACCAATACAGGGTTGAAGGGGGGCAACAAAGTAGTGATTCCATCTATAAAATGAAATACAAGTCCACTAAACAGTTAAACACAGTGCAGGAACAAACGTTGTTAGGGTGCGGCAACAATACGCTTGCAAGAAATGAAAGCCATGACTAGGCAACGCATGTAATAGTACCCAGGCATTAAACGAGGCACCCTACGTTAGATAGTGAGAAACGACCTCTTAGCAAAATAACTGTCGCAGATAGAAATAAGATTTTCCAGTGCTTTAACTCAATTCCTGACGCTGGACAATCAATATGCCTATAGGTAGCCGATCTTAAAGGTCGTCTAGCCAAATGAAAGACGATAGTTGAGGCGCTATCAAGTAGTAGCAAGAAAACCACTGTCACCTGCAATCAAAACAGGTGTCAAAAATATTCCAAAACCTCAGTGACAATCGTTAAACGCGTTAATCGCTGTAAAACCTGAAAGCAATTAAGCAAAGAGAAATATTAAATATTTGGACCCTTGATTATAGTACAATAATGACAGCAACAATAGGAGAGTCATCATTGATGAATTTATTGCACAAAGTAACCTCTTCAGTTTATCGCGGCATTTAAGGTTGCGTGTGTTTCTTGTGTGTCTCTTTGACATACTCTAGCTACTGCAAATCATATTTCATGTGGTGATTCCATAGATGCTAAGTAATATTTTCAGTTGGACGATTTAGAACCCGGCTTTAGTCAATTTGTACCATCCGTTGTCAAAATGCTGTGTATTTTGTGTGTTGCTCAGTTCTGTTCCTATACGATCACAGATCGATTCGGCAATTCTCTTTCTCTGTGTTTGATATTGTAGGAAAGTAATTTAGGTTTATTAAACTTTTATCGAGGAAATTGCGTCTACTTTAATTGCAACTGATTCTAACATGTTTGATGGTAAATATCTCAGATATGTTTTATTCAACTTCTAAATTTAACGGACTCATGCAAAAATAGTATGTCATGGATGAGGTATAGTCTTAAGAAAATCAGAAATGAAAGTAGTTGATAATTTAATTACTTTAACCGGTTGGTTTGGTATGATTGCAGCCGATTTGATGGTATTACCAGTGCCTTCTAAGTACTGGCCTGTGACAACATTCATTTTTTGCTGATGACGACAACGTAAGTCGACAACCAGATGTCAGCATAATTAAGTAAAAATAATACACTTTGCCTCCTTATTACGACGGCAATAAATTTCACAAACTTAACAAATAAAAATCTAAATATACAATAAATTAATAAATTATAAACAATTTTAGTGTAATTGATTTTCTTAATTCATAAATTGAATTTTTTCGATCCACATTCAAGAAGTTAATGAGAATTTAAAGAAATGCGCCTATTTAGATAACGTAATACAAAGTTCTAGTGTATTCCACAAGAAAAATATAAATAAAACCGTGAGAGCAGAGAATATTATGTGATCATTTTGTTTCTATTTTGTCATTTCATTTTTGTATTTTATTCCGCGGTTCCACACTTTAATTCTTTCAGCGTGATTCTTTCTTCGTTTCCTTCCCCTTCACCAACAAACTAAAAACAGTTTGTTAGTGAAGGGGAAGGAAACGAGGAAAGAATCACACTGAAAGAATTAAAGTGTGGCGAGACTCATTGTCATTTTCATTTAGTGTCACATAATTTTTATTGAATCTACGTACCAATTGCAACAATTTTGAATTAGATGATATTACAAATCGACGTATGTTGGATAAAAATGACAAAAAAATGCCTAAATCTAAAATAAAAATGTACATGCATTACTAGAAAAATTAAAAAACAAATATCCTTCGGCTTCAACAGTTTGTTCGAAACTAAACAAACTAACAAAATTACAAAAAAACTGGAGAGAGAAATAATATTTTTATTGTACCATGCCAGACGAGCATTTTTTGTATTTTGGCATTTTTTTTCTACCAATGTTTTGTTCTGCTCTCTCTTAAATAAAATTTTAACTAAAATGAGTCAAAAATGTCCTTGAAATATTTTTTATTTCATTTATGTTTGAGTTGTGTGGTAGAACAGAAAATTTGTTTAAGTCGCAATTAAAACTTGTATCATAGGTAAACGGGGAAAGAAACGAAGAAAAATGCCGCATTTTTTTTTTACGTGTGGCATGGGCCTTTTGTAATTTTGTATGACGAAATTTATTTTGGTTTTATGAGAACGAGGCGGAGCCAAAAACTAGAAAAAACTGGAAAACGGAAATAAAAAATGAATAACCTTCTACTTCGATGTAATAATTGCAACTAACTATATTTTGTGTTGTAAATTGTAATTTTCCTTTTTAAAATTTATCTGCCATCTAGTTGAACCGTCGACTTAACGTGTCATCATCAGTTGGTGTAAGCGGCCAGTAGCTTAGAAGGCATTGGTATTACCTACCTGTATTTTATATTTACCTCTGGTTATTATATCTCTAAGTTGCCGTTTTTTAGCTTTAAAATATTCGAAAAAAGCAAATTTATTCCATTATTCTACCGCAGATTGTAATGTTGGTTGTGATGCTTCAGCTGATGAGTTACTGCTTATTTTTTGCTGACAACGGTTCAACGCCTTTTACGCATAGGCCGTTAAAAGTCTTCGCACACAAATTTTAGGCACTAACGTCGTTTTCGACCTAATTTTTTGCTGATGTTTTCGCTTAACCTTAAAATGTTTCCTTCGCGTGGGGTACGAGTGTAACCAATGGTTATGTGGAATTTTTTCAAATCAATATAGGTTGAGCTTCATCATACATTATTTTCAAATAATATACTTATCTCGCAGCTTCTTGTAAATCATCGTTTACTTCTATGCCATTTCTTATAACGCACTGTAGAAACTTTGGGTGCCACTTACAATAGTAGCTTAGTCTTATAGAGGGGAAGGTCGTGAGTGATGAGGTATTCAAATAGCGGCCTTGGTAGTCCCACTCAACTCCCTCCCTAACATTTAAAAAAGTGTTAGGGAGGGAGTTGAGTAGAATACCGGACCCCTACTCAGTCTAATGTGTTTCAACCCAATCGTGGGTTGAATCAACTATGGTTGCGTTTTGCGCTTTTTTAAACAAACATAATTTTTATTGTATGTTCACACACAATGGGTGAGGCCAATGCCCCTTATTAAATTAATCTTATTAAGTATTTGGGGTAGTATTATGTTTCATGAAACATCAAAAGCACCCAGTATATTGATAAACACGCCTAATTATGCATTGCCATCATTTATAGTAATTTCATTTTAAACTATCCCGCTACTTAATCTAAAAATGCATAGAACGTATTTTAATGGACAGAATATTTTCGCGTTTTTTCAACCAAATATTGTGAAATTTGATTACAGCGTTTTTGTTGTTGTTTTGTACACTGTAATCAGTTCAAAATTCTTGGTTGTACTGTATGCAAGCAACCTTGATAAGCATATTTATGTCATCACAATAACAATGAGGATGTCCCATTATAGTGAAGAATATATGCTACTGAAGTAAGCCGAAAATTTCAGCCGAAAAAAACCAGCATTATCGACATATTTTGTATGAGGTGGTAGTACAAAATTCTGTTGATATTAGCCGAAAATTACATGAAATTGAAATTAGCCGTAAATTTACGCCGAAAAAAAATTGAAAAATCAATATCACCTAATTCGAATGTTTAAAGGTAATGAACTGGGTGAAGTTAGACTAGTTTGTAAATAATTGGATTCCATATTTATAATTTATCGTGTTAGGGGCAATGAATTTGAGTTAGCACCGCCAAAAATCAGGCCATATTTTATGTAGCATCATAGTGAAATAAATTAAAAGCTCAACGGATGCTTAGTGGTAATTTGGACTGAGTGATCGTACTGTGAACGGTTTGAGTTTCGTTTGGTGATTAAATGACACTCGTTCGAAATTCAAATGAATTCAATGTCTTTTATTTACGCTTTCATGCACGAAACACGGAAACTCTAAGTTAATTCCGGAAACTTCCAAAGACTGGCCTTGTGATTAATTCATGGTCATCACAAATGCCAAAAGCATCGGAAATTGCTCTCCTTTGATAATCGTCGCCTCGAAGATGTTGTGCATAAGATTTGTCCACCCATGCCGTGTTTTTTTATTAGCGCCCGATAGCTGTATCCGGGGCAGCCAATTTTCTATGTGAAAACTTATATTTAGCGCGCTATTATTGCATATAATTAATTTATTTAACTCTAAACTAAAATTTTTCATTCAACTTTTTAATTAAAAATCGATAAAAAAATATCTTGGCTCACTTATTTATCGTGAGCCGCTATCGGGAGCGCTATCCATTTCAATGGGAAATTTTGAAAAGGCTTTTATTTTGTAAACCCCTGAAACCATTAAAAACTAAATCTTACAATAAAAATTTAAAACGCAGCAAAATGAATTCTTGTTTATAACGTCATGTCAAAATAAATGTCAATTAATATATTTCAGGTGATAAATGTTTGTTTTATTGATGAATTTAGTTTTAATTTTTATAGTACAGCGACACCAGTGAATAATAGCTGCAGTTTCAATAGAAAATTGCCATTTGGCTCCGGATAGTGCTCCAATATTAAAACACAGCACCAGTCTTGTTCTATCGCACATTTGGGGTTAATTGATGATGACGTTTCCTACTTTTATTTGCAAATTGTGAGGTGTTAATCCTGGCAATTCCAGTGAATTTAAGAGTTCTGTAGGAAAGTTGACTACTTTATCCTGGTTGATAACTGTGTCAACCGATATGAAGGAAAACAACTTTCCTGGAATGAAATTTTAAATGGTCGCGTTGAGATGGGGATGGATGCGTTGAAATTTTAAATGGTCGCGTTTGCTCAGCCAACTAAGGGATTTTTAAGTTTTGCACTATGTTCGGATAAACATGTCGAATGAGCTCCGTCTTCAAATCGGTCAACTGGCAGAAATCAGTGGACAATGTGATGAATCCGCTCGAGATATCAACTGCGATTTTCCCGTTACCAATGTCCAACAATTGCTCTAAAACATATCTGAAGTTCGATCTTCTTGCAAAACCACTCGCATGTCAGTCGTCAATCGAAGGGTCTTCACATGTCGCCACAAATTTGATAATTTCAAGCACGCGTTTAGTTCGTCAGCTGCAGTTGAACGTGGAATAACAGGAAAAGCGTAACGAAAATCACCGGATAAATAAATGCAATAAAGCAAACGATAAATACAAGATCCAGCTATTTACGAATTGGTCTAACTTCAACCAGTCCAAATTACCACTAAACATGCGTCCAGCTTTTAATTTATTTCACTATGATGCTACATAAAATATGGCCTGATTTTTGGCAGAGGTGTTCACTGTTAGTTAATACGATAATATAATATAAACTTCACTCAGTTAATTTACTGCTTTACTGGAAAAATTTACTGCTAACTTCAAATTCATGTAATTTTCGGCTCATATCAACAGAATTTTGTCACCTGATACAAAATATAGTTTGTCGATAATGTATGTTTTTTTCGACTGAAGTTATCGGCTAACTTCAGTAGCATGAAGAATATAAGCATGCCGAACTCGAGCGAACACCACTGAATACGAAAGACGCAGTGGGATTTGGGAATCGGACATAGGCTCGGCATGTTGCCATTCTCACAAGTAAATACGTCTACAATAACGCAAAGTACATACTTTATTTGTGAAGGTGACCAGCTAAGAGTTTTGGTCGCTATTTTGACCGATTGCGACTT
Organism: Nephrotoma appendiculata; assembly: GCA_947310385.1. NCBI lineage: Eukaryota > Metazoa > Arthropoda > Insecta > Diptera > Tipulidae > Nephrotoma > Nephrotoma appendiculata. The sequence goes on along the minus strand of OX371224.1, from coordinate 131,355,013 downwards.
GTGTGACATCTGTCTTATTGAAGACGATGACAGCATTCACTTTGTTTGTCGTTGTCCAGCTTTCGAGGTAGCTCAATTCAGTGTTCTTAACTATAAATATAGGTCATTTGCGTTCCGTGCAGTGTGGTACCGTTTTGCCTACACCGCGTAGTTAATTAATATTCTACATGTGTAGGTTATTAAAAATGGCATCGACAATGTAGAGAATTATTGTTTCCGCAAGCAATCAGCACAGTTATACATTTTTTATGTTTATTGACACAGTTCAAGATAGCTTGTTAAAAAGTAGAACTTTATGTAAGACTACCATTAAATGTCTAAACCAAGCACAGAGGTGCCAAATGCCAATACCTTTATTCAAAGGACTAGAAAATTATAATCAGATAATTAGACAATTTGAATCTAGTAAAACCGCACAAAATATTCGGTTGTGTACGAACTCGCAATGTTGCCGTCATATCTGTATCCCGCCTGTATTGCACAACTGAAACTATTTCAGTATTTATTCAGTGGATTAAAAATTATTTAAGGATGCTTCTATTTTCCTTATTCCTTATCGAAATATTACAACGATAGCTGTCTCGCACCAATATTAAAAATCAGCAAATGTTACAGGATAGTGTGAACGCCTAGAATGAGCAAACTCGATGTTGATCGTGAATTAGATTTTGATCGTGACCAGTGAAAATAAAAATATATTGAAGAAATTTTCACGGTAGCGACAATATTCTTAGTAACCGCTCAATAAAATTTTAATCAAATCAACGGTGATTATTTCAGCTTGTTGCATATGCAAATCCAATTAGCTTTTCCACATACTTCCTTTTCAAATAAAACTCAAGCAACAATTGCCTTTCCACGCAAAACTCAAGTGCGACACGTGTCTATCTGTAAAATTATTTTCAAATTATATTGGATGCTTGAGCGAAACGGATAGAAAGAATAAAAATTAGCTCAGGCCGCAGGCGTTTAGTTTTTTTTGTAGTTGTGAGTATAGTTGTGAGTCGTTTATGTAAGATTTTCCTTGAATTCGGGAAAAGAATGAGCTGCCTGTAAACTATGATAGAGACACCTTCTGAACTTTATTGTTAATTGTTTCATCGCACACTGTAATCTAAGCAAGCACTTGTTTAAAGTGCGGGTTCGGGAGAATGCGAATTGCGAGCAGAGTGATGGAGTGAATATGGAAGCGGGTGCTCTTTTATTCCGGTCCTTCGCACTCTTCATTAATCACATTGTTTCGGCCCTCGTTTCTTCGTTGAGGATCAGTTAAAACACCTATTATGCTGGAAAGTTTAGAATTAGTTTGCTTCACTAGTTTGCTACAATGGCGCATATTAGCGACTGAGTGCCTGAGCAAATAAAATATTCACACTGAAAGAAATGAGATTTGATTACAGCCAGTAATTTTTAAGATATTTAAAGGATTTTAATTTACTAGCTGTAATATTATAAGTTCACTCCTTAAAACTCTCCTAAATTGGATAGTATTCAAGGAGGTTTTAGACGTCAGTTTAATTGCGCTAATTTTAACGAATATGAGACTTTTCAAAGAATGTTCTACTCGTATAATAGTTCAAACTTAGAAAAGAAGAGCTATTGATGAATTGGTTCTGAATTTCTGGCTTAATGGAAAATTTATTGACCTAATTTGATTATTTAATAAAGAATCAAATTGTTTCCGTATGTTCAGTAACAAGCAAGTATTCAACTGTGGAAGAAGGCATTAGCTTCATAAGCTGTGTTTTTCTCCAGATGACCAGACTGGATGCCTTAAAATCTACCTCGAAAGCGCGAACCACGCAATAAGTGGGCTAAGCAACGGCCCAACTACGTACTCTCACTAAAACCATCAAGTTATGAATCCTTTACAATGGGTTTCGATTAGTTTATCAGATTCATCACAAGAAATACTTACATCGAAAAATATTTACGGACAATAGTATGAAAATTGGAACCTGGAGCAAACTAAACCTTTTAAGACCTGCGTAGATCAGATGGGGTTTACAAGAGTTAAGATGGTCTGAGAATTCAATTATTAGTCGTAGTCAACATTCCCGTAAAATTTGCATTAATTCTTATACCTAGGTATAACCTTAAACTAAGAATTTTTAAATATATATCAGGTCACAAGCATCATTTTGCAATATTTGCATTGTTAATAAATTAGCAAGTTCGCTGATAGTGCTAGGTACAGTTTAGCCGTTACAATTCAAAAATTGTAGCGTTCCCATCCCTAGTCGCTTGGAGACATGTACCGTCCGGTTAACCGGTCTACTCTAGCGCACTGTTACGTTCTTTTAAGACGTTGATCAGTTCGGCACAATATGGCCGAAACTATGGGGGATACTTCGGCACTCAGTAATTTTGGCAGTGGTAATTCATGTATGTTTGAGTAACCAAGCCACTTTCGTTTTAATGACTTAACCGTCACCTCGTCACATTCGAAAAATTGGTGGTTTACATCTTCTACTTCCGAGCCGCATAGACATCGACAATGGTTTTTATTTTAAATCTCTGGAGGTAGGCCTTGAACTTACTATGCCCAGAGATGACTTGACTAATCGAGCTTGTTAGTTGCAGTTTAATTTTTAAACGATCTTTTACGTCACCGGGAGCACGCCGGCCAGAACTTCCTTTGATCACTTTCCAGTGATCTGATATGGTGACAGTTTAACCTGTCATACCAACCAGCTGCGGCATAAGAGAAAAGCTCCTCCGCCACACCTTTATATATTATTACATGTTTTTTGTGATTCAGTGCCCATCTCTCTCTTGACACTCTCGCCAATGAGTAGAATAGTTTCTTAGCGTTTTCACAGACCCTTAATACGTGAGATGGTACTCCCATTCGTTCATCGAAATCAACTCCTAAATATCTAACGGGCTTGACCATTTTCATATTTTGACCGTTTAGTGATATTGTTGAACGTTGACTAGAGTCAAATTTGCTTTTTAGTTGCAGCATCACTGTTTTTTCTGCAGATAGTGACATTTTATTTGTTTCACACCATTGTATCATGTTATTTATGGCGAGTTGGCCCTGGCGCTGAAGTTCGAGCCTCGAGTTGCCGTGCACCAGATTGACTTTGGCATCTGCGAATGCTATTTCATCCAGGTTATTCATCATACTCGTGTTAAACACGATATTCCAGATTAGGGGGCTTAGGATTGAACCCTGAGGACATCCTTTTGTAACTTGTTTTGTTACTGACCCATATTTGTCTATAACTTCTGCGGTTCGGTTACAGAAGTAACTCTTAAAAACATTCATGATGTTTCCAGGTGATTGTAAACTGATAAACTTGCGATGACACTAGGCCACGTTAAGTTATCAAATACTCCAGCAATATCCAAGAAAAAACCCATAACATATTTTGAACTTTGGGTTTTGACAGTGTTTGTTAGGCGGACTATCGCATCCTCAGTAGACATGCTACTGAGGGAAGTTGCCAAATTTTAGGCAGCTGTTTAATAATTTTACTATGCAAGTGCGTATTATGGGCCAAGCCAATTGGATTACTTCAGTGTTCAAGTTGTCAAGTCCAGGAGACGGACTTGACAACTTGAACACTGAAGTAATCCAACGCTTTACGCTTAAAGCAAGTAAGGGCACTGTTGACCTCTTCCCACGTGAATGGGAGTTCTTCAGCATCCGATATCCAACTATTGTTGCCCAGTAACGTCAGGTGTTTCGTCCATCAGAAGCGAGTTTAGTAACTCCAAGCGTGTGTCGTGCCACGTATCAGTGACGTCTCCATTTTTCTTCCTGATGGTGTTTAAGACAACAGGTGGTCTTGCTTTGGCAGCGGCAAATTTGTATACAAGTCCCCATGGGTCATTATTGCCATGTTCCGTGACGTACCTTTGGAAACAACTTTGCTTAGCTATAAATACTTCATGGAAGTATTTATTCCTTGCCACTCTAAAGAGAGACAATTTCAACTCTTTTGCTATTTGGTTCCTCTCCTTCTGGTATGCTCTTCTGAGCTTGTGTATCGAAGATCTAAGTTTCCTTAGATTAGAGTTCCGCCAACTGTTACGTCTCTTTGCCACTCTCTTCTTAGGAATTTCGTCAATTGAGTTAATTTCAGGAAGTGTTTCTACACTGTCCCAAGAGCCGACTAGGTGTCTAGCAAATAGACCCCAATCAGCTATCTTTATAGCAAATCTCAGAGTTTTGCTATTTGCTCTCACTATTGTTAAGTCAATATTGGAGTTCTCATTAGACGAGAACGTCGTTGAGTGTCCCTGCAGGTTCAAGATGGTCTGGGAGTGGGATCACCACCAAAAGATATACTGTTCACCAGACCGGTAATCAGAACAGAGGGAAATTTTGAAGTGGCTTTATTATCCACCGCCGAGTTTAACCACTTCCGCCTTATCAGCGAATAATCACAGTTAATATTCGCTCAAAAATTTCAATATATCATCTGTCAATGCCATAGAACTATATACTATAGAATGAATGTAAAGTTTTTTCCCATATAAAATTTGCTATTTCTTGTGTCACAAGCCAGAGCAGGATGGTTATATAAAAATGCATATGGTGGTCTCATATGTCAAAGTAAAAATTAAAAAAAAAATTTAACACTTCTTTTTAAAATTAAGTTTTGTGAAAAGCTGCCAAAACACACCTAAAAAATTATAAAATGGAATTTCTTACGATCAGTAAGTTTACCAAGTGTTTTTATGAAATAAAATGTAAATTATGTTAAAAAAATGATTTGGAGTAAAATTATCCGTAATTTAAGTTATAAATTAGCAAAAATTAAGAAAACAATTTTGATTGTTGGCGTGGGGTGTTTACTTTGTTGTTGTAGCAGTGCCGCATTTTTCTTACGTTCGAGGATAAGCTTAACGTGAAGAATTAAAAATACAATCATTGAACCCAATTGGCTTCGAAATGAGTAAAATTTTAATTATTTGCTCGTTACATTTTGAAAATAAATATTTTATGCCGCAGACAAAATAGAATCTGTAAATATTTTTAAGAAACGAGTCATTCTCTTGTTGGTTAACGAGCCAACGACTCTAAATTTGACGGCAATGAAAATAATATTATGTTAAATAGGACCAATAACTATTTAAACACAGGTTTAAATCTACAATATATTAATTGTACTTAGAAAAAAAAACAATTATTTTTTGTATTGGAAGAATAAAAATATAATACAATTTACATATTTTTTTAATTTTAACTTCCTAACTTCATTGCAATCGGTCGAAAAAAAAATCTAAATAGGGCCCTGTTGATTTATTCGCTTTCTTTTCAGCCAACTGCTCATTAAATATCGGGTAAAACGACCTGCAAACTAAAGAGTCGACACGTAGGTAAATAATGGCCATTAACCCGTAAAACAATTTTTGGATTTATGGCCATAAAAAAAACCAAAAATTGACCATTCGTCCGTAAGAGACGAAATAAATCAATTGTCGGTCAACTGTTCAGTCATTTGTGCGTCTAATCCTTGCCAGAAAAGGGACAAATATTTAAAGACATTTCTGTCGCAGCTGATTCGATCGACATTTGACCAATGCAATTGACTAACAAATTACGGACGAATAAGCTTGGTAAAATCAGGCCGGCTTTTGTAAGTCAAAATTGACAGCCAAAATGCATTAAAACGAGTAGGTCTTTTGATCGTCATTTCTTATAACAATAGAGTGACGAAATTGCCTAAGATTTGCTAGACTGTTTTGGGGCACATTGGTAAGCCAGTTTTTTAATGGTTTTCGGGTTATGAATTTATAAAATAAATTATTACATAAAAAATTCAAAACATATCATTCATTTTCATTTTATTTATTCTGAATCATATTAATACGAGTACATTATACATAATTATACATTTTTTAATTTAAACAAAAATAATAATCTAAAACAAATATAATAATCGTTTAAGGACTACAGTAAGTATTGCTTTATATTAATTCCTTTTGCAATGATGAGTTATTTTACTTAATAATGCCTAAGAAGCCAATAATTACCTGCTCTCGTTACCGGAGAAATTTGTGGGAGAGATAATTCCACTACTTCATACAAAATCTCACTCTCACCAGCCTCGCTATAAGGTTGTTTTCCGTCAGACATAAGTGTGCCTGATTCATCCGCCCGATTCACATTAGCTGTTTTTTTTTCATCAAATTGGTCTTTTAAATTTGAAGTTACTTTTTTCGGTGGCTAGCCATTTCCGAATCGAAGCTTGAAGAAATTTAAAACATTCTTTCTCGCTTTCGTGCTTCACTTAGGGTTTCTGTAAATATTGCTCATTAAAATAAACTTAAACGTGAAGTGCTAAAATACAGATTAACTCACCGATGTTATTTTGCTTCTAACTTAAATGGAAGTTTTTGTCAGAAATCTTTTGGTGCTGCATTTGACTCTAGTGGCCTTTTAAAATTTTTGTTGTTTGGTCATAATAGATTTTTTCATTCTAAACAGTCTTTACAGTATCAGTTTTTTACCAGTTCTATTACGAATCGACATAAATTCAAAATTGTAAAAATTATTTTCTAGAAACGCGTTTTAGTAAAAAAATCACGATAAAAATATATGTATACATTTACTAACCTGAACACAATGTTTTATTATTCGATTTTTATTTTTTTTTTAAATTACAATATTAATTTAAATTATAAAAATTATTGCAATTAAACACTTTCAACTTTATAAAATTTATATAAGACATTTGTTTTAATAATAATTTTTTTCGATCACAAATTATTAATTTCTTGTTACGCGCACGACGAATGCTTCGTGATTGAGGATAAAAAACTAAAACGTGGCGATGAACAATTGTAAGTCGAGAATGTCCCTAATTTTTAAGTCGTATTCCATACTACGGTCGAAATTTGAATTGCATTGACATTTGAATTGCATAACTTTGCCTCGTCTCTCTTTCGTATATAACACTTCCACTGCTAGTCTGTTTCGTCTCTATTTTGCATTTAAGGTTTCGATTGACGGTCTGTTTCGTCTCTATTTTGTACTTAGTCTTCGTCTTTTAATTAATTTTGGCTAATAATTTAACTCAAGTTTTATTTTTCATTTACTAATTGATTTTTATTTTGATTCTGGTTTCCAATAAAATGGTAATTTCGATTCTTTTAGTACGAATTTTATTTTTTTTAATTTAAGAGTTGGACATTTCCGTCTCTAACACGATATTTCGTCTCTTCTAGAGACGAAAACGTCGCAATCAACGAAAATTGTTTTACGGGAAAAGTTACAGTAGTCGTAATAGATAGTTAGAAAATGTGAAATAAGTTATGTATGTGAAGTTAGCCCGAAATCTAGCACGAAAAATAATTTTTTTATTTAATATTTTTCGGCCAGCCCAAAAATATTATAAAAACTGCATTATCTTAAATTCTCATCCCGAAATAATTTTTGTTCATCGTTTTGTTCAGCTATTTGATTTGTGAAAAATTAAATACTCGTAATATAATAAAAGACAATAAATAAACATTTTGTTTGTAACCATGCAAATTTACCAAAAATATATTATAATAATAATAATAATAATTACTAAATATAATAATACCGACCAAATGGCACAGTGATTAAAGCTTTGGCGTTTGGATCGGGAGGTACCGGGTTCGAATCCCGATAGGGGCAGGATGCAAAGTGAAATTTCATCAACAGATTTCGATCTGTGGTGAAATGTAACACATCTATGACCCCCTGTCGGTGTGCAAAACCCATGGGCCGACCCATCTTCCATGCTGGTATAGGCTGGCATGGAGCTTGCAATGTGCAGATGGTCTTAAATCGGTCCTATAGCCGTACGTCCTCGAGTTGGCCGCAAGGCGTAAAGTAAGGACGTTAAAAGCATAACCGCGGAAGAGCAGGGTGAGCCTTGAGCCCCAAAACAGATCGCATAGTTACCAATAAAAAAAAAAAAATAATAATAATAATTAAAACTAAATCAAAAATGATCGTTGAAAATCTATACTAAATATATGGTTACGTGGTCGCCCGCACAGAAATTTCCAAAAACTACTGGAAGTGCTACGAAAAAGTGATCAATATCACGAATATAAATATATAAATTAATTATAATATCAGTGGGATAGAAGGTTATAAATACCTGAACGCACATAATGATCAGAGTACAAAAATTCAAATTTTCATTGTTACATTTTATTCTTTAGCAGATTCCACAGGGATATCCGACTACTTCTGACAACGCCTGGAGCTAATGTTGGCCATCAGAAATCTTAATCATATACCTCCATTACCATATCAGTGGGATAGAAATTTCATATTAGTCTGAGTCCGCACATAATGATCGGAGCACAAAAAATCGAATTTTCCCTGTTACATTTTATTCTGTAGCAGATTCAGCAGGGACTACCAAATTGTGAAACTATTACTTATTTTAATGAAGTTTCTGAATTAACATTTCAACTAGCTAAAGTTATTTCATTAAAAATGTGAATTTCTAAGAATCATTCATACAGAAGAAAATGTAACAGTGAAAATTCGATTTTTTGTACTCCGATCATTATGTGCGAACTCAGACTAATATGAAACTTCTATCCCATTGATATGGTAATGGGGGTAAATGATTAAGATTTCTGATGGCCAATGTCTAATTTTTCAAGTTTCTAGCGGTTGCACCGACGTCGGGATTTGGTCATAAAACTATAAAGTTATTTGGTGCTACTTGGGTTAGAACATTCGTAGGTCTAAAGCCATTGTATGTTTCTCTTTTAGACCACTTAATTGTTGGCTTAGTTATAATAAGTGAACAGCTACGCACATTTAAAATGTACTCAATTCTGATACTTGTACTCAGAGTCGAATAATTTGGAGCGAACAATTGTATTTCTTTTGTATATCATTGACTAACTCTATAATTCCATGAAAAATAATTAACAAAAAAAAATCTGTTTTATCAGAATTCTACATTTAAACATTTCTCAAAAATCTTATTAATCACAAATGATTTTAGTAAACAAAAAACCATCATGCATTCGATCTGGGGGAAACACGCAAACAAACAAAGTAAATAAGTTTTGCTTTTTCTTAAATAAACAAACCGAACACATTCTATGTATGTCGTTATGTAGTTAAAATTTAAAAAATGTGTGTATTTCGTCAACCACAAATTAACATTTTGTTGTTAAAAAAACCGCTTCAAAAGACGGTAGTATATAGAGATTTCACTTTTAGTTGAATACTCTCAAGCAAGACGACGCGCTGCTCCGTATCACAAAATAAGTTAACCCGTTCCAAATCCAGAAAAGAAGGAATAAGTAGTAATTCTGTATGCAAAAACCCAATGACGATCTGTAGTGGGAATCGAGGCAACTCTCGCAATAAAATAATATTCTAGTTCTGGTTACTACTGTAGAATAATATTAATAAAACACCAATACAATTACAATAATAATATTTTCCAAGAATATTATTTTTACATTTTGAAAATATAAAAATGCTTGGTATTTCCATAGAATTTTATCTCCTTACATTTTTTTTATTAATGTTACGAAAAAAAAAAAAATAAACTGAGCGATCAAAACAAATTTTGTTGTAAAAAAAATTTCGCGAAATATCAAGAAAAGAGTGATTATGATGGTTAAATGATTACGTCATTGTGTTATTACGTTTTATAAATTATTTAGATTAACTCTGCCTACGATAATAATATTTTGAATAGATTCTGTACAAGCGATTACAAACCAAACGATAAAGGTCGTTTGTTAACCTCCCATAGACACTTTCACTCGTGAACAAAACAAATAAGAAACATTAATGATCAGAAATAGTAATGAGAAATACAATTTCGAATTAATTGAGGACGCAATGGGTAAAATAAAATAATCAAATTGCGAGTGAACTAAAATTGTCGGCAATTTAATTTGGTGTACTGATGTCCAAATTCTATGAATTATCTTAACACAAAGCCGTTACACAATTTCGTTGGACTCCAAATTACGGAGAATTATTCATTATTTTTTGTGTGGTCGAATTTTAGAGGGCTTTAAAGAATTAAGATATTCTATTGGATAATTGACAGGTTCATGCTCATTAATGATTGGTCTTTCATTGTTTGTCCGGGGAGTTGCGATTGAATTTCAATATTTAGGTAAGAGTGTACGTTCACAAGGACAATTATGGTTTTTCGATATTTAACATTTTTGAAATAACGTCTTTTACAAAGTCCTGAATTGACGGCTGCCGATAGATTGTAAATAGACAGGTTTTTGATTTTAATAACATGTTTCTGAAGATGAGCCGCTGTCAGGCAGACATTGAGTTCGTTAGCTGATCGTTCGTCGAGTTGATCGCGGATAACTCTCAAAGTTGGACGAAAATCACTTGCTAGCGGTATAAGAGCTTCTGATATAGGTTGGTTATTTTGTCGCAAACCGCATATATTCATCCCAAATAATAATTTTGCGTGTTTTTTACACTGTGGCCTCCATCGAGTAAATCTGGTGCAATTCCAGATCCAGAAGTATCATCTTCACATGTGAAGTATCATCTCAGCGAATCCAATTTCTGATCCGAGTGCCTCCAGCTTCATCAAGAAAAATAAGTCTTCTGTGCCATTCTGCAGTGGTGTAACGAACAATCAAATTATTAAAAATATACAATTTCTTTATAGCTCTGATTAATAGGCAATGAAAGTTTTGTGGGTAGCAACCATCTTCATGCTTACGTCATAAATTCGTGTAAATGTTGACCTGCCTGACAGAATTATTGTGATGAATTAAAAAAAAATTAAAACAATCGACATTTTGGAAAAAAAATTGTATGGGAGCGTGTTAATTGTATGGCCTAGACCAAGGAACCCGTGCTCTTTAAAAATATTACTAAAACCTCCTCATTTTGGTATAAAATCGATATACAAAAATGAGCAGAATGGTGTGGAAACATATAAGATGAGTCCCGTTGAACCAAAAGACGGTCCTATGGTTCAAGTATGCCATTAATTCCCTATAACCCTTTTCTTAAACTCATTACGAACACATACTTTTTACGCTATTTGCCGTAGGCACTTGGCGAAACACACTTATACTTAATAAACACATTTTTTACTAATCACTTGTTTTTTTAACTGCGAAACCAAAAACAAGTGATTAATAAAAAATGTGTTCATTACGAACAGGTGAAGGAAGCGCTCATTCAGAGCAGACAAACAAAAATTGTTTAAAGAAGGTTATCAAGTACCAGAAATCGATTGCGATGGGTCTGAGGAAAACTTGATAGGTAGAGCCCCTCCGGTAGAACTCGCGTTCCTTATTCTAACTTTTTCTTTTGTTTTCTCAATTTTGATGAAAACTATTAAGCGGGGTTTTTCGAGTTCCAGGAAACGATTGCGTTGGGTCCTGATTTTAGAAAAATTCAAAAGGTCCAAGTCCCGTTTTTAATTTTTTTGATTCGTACGATTTAGGTAAAAATTTCTGAAAAAGGTTTTTCAATTGTCAAGGTACGATTACCATGGTGTTAATTTCAGAAAAATTGAAGGCTCGTTTGGTGGGGCCCGATTTTTTTTCTATATTTTTCTTCAGCGCCCATAACTTTTCTTTAATAAAAAGGGTTGTATCTGATTGGTCCTGATTTTGGGGAAATTCATTTATGAGATCATCCGGTGCAAGCTGATTCAATCATTTAAGATTTTTCACACTCGCACCGCACGATTTTGTTAAGATTGGTGAAGGAGGGTTTCAAATGTCAGGAATCGATTTCGAATGCTAGTTTTGGGAAAAGTCGTTTAGTTAGTCTTTCGATTGGGCCCGGGTTCCATTTTTAAATGGTTTTCGACTCAAACAATTATGAAAAAAAAAAATTGTGGTGAAATATGGTTTTCTAGGAGGCCTTCGGTGGGGTGCGGGTTCTTTTTTTCTGATAAACTGTTAGCTCAGTCTTTATTCATTAGAGTTATTAGTTAATGTTAAGGCCTTCATTTAACATCTTATTTCACAATTTCACGGAAAAGGGGTTTCGATTGCAAGGAAACGTTTACAAAAGGATCTGAATTCCGGAAAATGTAGCACCATGTTGCCAATAACACGTTTTCAAATGCGCAAAATCATTTTTTCCAGATTTCTGGAAAATTCGTTCAGTGAGTCGTTCAGTGATTGACATGATTTTTATAAAAATTGTTATGGGAGCGTTTTTGAGGACCAAAACCCGTTTGCGATAGGTACTGATTTCAGGAAAATTCATTTATGGGTCATCCGGTGGAAGCCGGGTCCATTATCAAAACTTTTTCTCGCGCGATTTTCATAAATATTGGTGATTGAATGGGGATTTCTAGGTACCAGGAATCAATTTCAATGAGTGCTTTTTTCGGTAATATTCGTTTAGTGGTCCAGCTTGAAAATTTGTTTAGTGACGTTTATCAACGACTTTGATTAAAATGGTTTAAAGATGGTTTTCGAGTGTCAGGTGGCGATTGCGATGGGTCCTTATATTAACTGGAGTTTTTAATGAGGCTGAAGCCTTCTTTTAAAATTTGATTTGCCTTGAAAGATTTTGATAAAATTTGCCAAGAAATCAATTGCGTTTGAAAGGAAATGCAGTTCTGATTTCCGAAAGCTTCATTTAGAAGTCCTTCGTAGCTTCCGTCATGTTTACCATCTTGAGGAATGTTGCATTTTGTTATTGCACCATGTTTCGTGATGTTGCACCGTGTATTATTGCACCATGCTTTGTGTTGGAATTTGTTTTTGCGGAATGCTGTGCCATGTTGCACCATGTTACTATAGTTGCGTTACAGTCAAATGTTGTATGGTTATGTTAATCGCATCCTTTTCAAAATATCAGTTGTTATGAGTAACAAAATTGATTTGAAGCTTTCGGTGGTTAATTATTGTTTTGAATATAGTCCCTGTTTCACATTTTTCAAGCGATTTTGATGTCGTCCAAAGGGACCCAAATCCCTTCCTGTTTTTTTTGTGGAGTACCAACAACCGACCGGGATGAGTCCTGATTACGTTAAAATGCATTTAGGATGTCATCGGTGGGGGCCGGTTTCCAATACTTGTTTTTTCGGCTTCACGCGTTTAATAAAAAACTAGCGCAGACGGGATCCCAAATGAAATGAAGAAAATTGGATTGGGTTTCGATTTCAGAAAAATTCGTATAAGGGATCCTTAGGTGAGGTTCTTGTTAATTCTCATTAATTTTTCCTCAGATCAGTCAACTTTGCTGACAATTGGTAATTCGTATACTCAAAATCGATTGCGATGTCTCTTGATTTCAGGAAAATTCATTTAGGAGGATTTCTGGCAGACTCTGGGCTTTCGTTTATCATTTTATCTCGATTTAAGCCACTCCATCAAGGACATTGCTGATAATGATTTTTAAGTACGGTAATCTTTGGAAAATTTCATTTAAAGGGTCTGAATAATTTTGATTAAAATGTATGAGGAGGAGGAGGGATTCCTATGAGGTTGTTATGTTAAGTCATTTTGTATGATGTAGCATTTTGTTGTGTGATGTTGGAATTTTCGAATATCATGAAACGACTGCAATTGATCCAAAATAGCTATAACGGGTATAATCATACAAAAATTATTAAATTGAAAATGTTCACGAAACTAACGTTCTTTGATGTTCCAGCCATACTCACCATAAAACTTGTATTTTCCATAGATATTACGCCTCGTCGTTTTCGCATCATCAGGAATATGTAGATAGAACCTAAATCATCTTACTGATGATGCCAAAACTTGGCGAAATATCTAAGAATGAAGATCAGACTGAGAATGAAGTTGCTTATAATATGAAAAATAACATCAGCGATAAACTGATTAGAACAAAAAAAAAATCTTTATTTATTTATTTGTACTGTACCTAAAAATTGTTCAAAAACTAATCCACCTATTGATGGTATATCTTATCTTGAGCTTTCAGCTCATTTGCGACGGAGTGGCTAATTGGAATATTTTAAATGCTGGAGGGCACATTCTTACCTAAATTCGGCTGCGAATCTAATGGTGTCGTTTGCTATATGATTCTCTTGACGTTACCATTTTCAGCAAGCCTTTTGAATTTCCCAGGATTGTGAAGTCTAAATCAGGGATATGATTATTGGTTCGTTTCTGTTCAAATTTAGCAAAATGAAAGTTATAAAAATACTAACTGTTTTTGATTGTCAGAATCAAATCACACAATTTTCGTTATTTTATTTGCCACCTTCCTATAATTTTTGATTAATTTTTTTTTTAAATTTGGACGCAAAATTTCACTCCAATAATTTTTTTTTTAAGTGACACTTGATGAATTGTTGCATTTTTTAATTTAAATTTTCTTTATCGAGTTGAGGTTACCAAGACGTTGGAAGTTTGGTTTCGAGCTAATGAAACATTGAATTATTTAAGTCAGAAAAAACTAAAAAATGTTGAAAATGATTTGAACTTACATTCAAAGTATAATCACAATGGCTTAGCGAATTATTAAGTTTTGCTGCGCGCTTATTAACATGTGATTTCTATATAAAATTTTGGGTTATTCTGGGTTTCAGCCACACACCAGCTTTACATCAAGGTGAAGTTCCAAGACGATGGTAGTTTTAAGACATTGTGATAATTATTTGTATGTAAGTTAAAAGTATTTGCAAACTTTTGGTAGATTGGTCACTGCAGCCTTGGTAACCTACCTCGATGCTGGTTTCTGGCTGTCACCCAGAATAACCTAGAATTGCATTTAGATAAATTACTAGATGAATCAGTTAAAAAATAAAATAAATAAAAACAATTATTTAATTTTGTAGTAGATGAGTCTGCTTAAGTAAGCCTTAATATTTGTTGATACCCTCCGTCGACAATAATAAATGGCGATGAGGGAATTTTTTAACACTCTATTTTATGATGCTTGTTAAAACTAGATTGCCGGAAGCGGAGCGAGTCAATTTGACTCATTCACGATTCCACCGCTATACACATAGAAAAATTTAAATAATTCCTTTTTAAAACATATATTAGTTTTCAAAGTTGGCCGTTTTACGATCAACTTTAAAAACCAACACATGTTTCAAAAAAAACACCCAAATCCCTCCATATTGGTATATAGCAACAAAATTGCACATGAGTCAAATTAAGCGTCTTACTTTGGGAATTTTACAACATCAATTCCATATAAATTTCAATCCGGAATGAATAATTTCCACCTAAAAGCAGGCCTAGAATTATTCCATTCTTCGTGTAGGTCAAATGTTCACCGCCTGGTTAATTAATAAAATAATTTTATTTTTATGAGTTGTCACTCTGGGAGTAATGTAGTATTTTTATCGCATAAAGGATAAAGAACCAAATGACATAAGTCAACGATTTAACGATTTCAACCGATAAGAGTATAAAAAAATCGCGTGGTTGCTTGGGCATAAATTTCATTCCTATTCGAATAGGAATAATATTTCGCAAAGTAAGACTACAATTGAGTCGTTCCGTCAATCTAGTGTTAAAATATTTGTTTATTTTGCTTCGCTACTCATTTTTCTCTGCTTTAACACGAAACCATTCTGTTTATTTTGGCGAGCCTTCTGCATTAGTGTGATTCTTAGAGTGTCTTTCAATTGGTTTAAATGCCGCATAAAAAGTTAAAAAGTAATTTTTTTTAACTTTTATCTGTTTCAACTGGTTTAATTTTTTTGATAACTATACAATACAAACAAACAAATTTATGCTATTCCAAAATATATCTTTCAAAGACGGTTGGTTAATAACTAAAAATTACGATTTTTATCAAATTCAAGCTTCTGTTTACAAACAAATATTTTGTATCACCCAAATGTTTCTCATATAAAATTTTTATCAGCTCTTAAAGCAGATAAAAAGGTTGACATTTTTATTCACTAAAATTTAAAACATTTTAACTTTTTATGCGGTATTTAAACCAATTGAAACACACTCTTACAATGTGCTTTAGCATTAGTTTCCTTCCAGTCATTGTATAGTTTCCGTACTTTTCCAGTTTTATTCCAACTCTTTTGAGCGAGTATGTGTTACCTTTGGATGGCGCAGATATGCCTTTTTGTTGCCATTGTGGGTGTTTTAACCATTGTGCGCATTGGAGTACCACCTGTTACAGTATTCTGGTAACTCCCCGGGAATAGCGATGTGGGGAAAGAATTTACGTGTGATTTGGCTTCAAATATTTTTTCCTGGTCTGCTGAGGAGAAAAGTTTGATGTGAATTTTTATAAATTGGAAATACATAATTATGTTTTTCAAATTAAATTTGTTTTCAACACGTTAGTGTTCACTTTTGGAATCGTTAAGTTACTCGGAAACACACTTTTTATAACTTTTACAGTTGTTCAGGTATTTCAACGCGGAAAGTACCAATATGCATTGAATTGAAAAATAAAACACATCAAGATTATTATAAACAAAAAGGGTTATGGCTGCTGTAGCATTGATTAAGCCATTGCATATGTTTTTTTCATGTTCCTGTCAAAGCTGTAATTGGAGTGCCACAAATGCTTTGATCATTTACTATGCAAATAACCGCTATAACAGTAAAACAATCTTTCTCTCAAAAAATCGGTTTTATCAATGTTATTTGAATCTTATCAGTTCTAGATTCAAAAATTTGTACTAATAGTAATAAGTTGTAGTTTTATTATGAAGGTTCCCATAAAACAAATAAAAATAAAAAAATAAAAATAAATAATAATTAATCAGAATAAAACTTAAATCAAAAAAATAATCACATAGATAACACAGATTTCATGAATAGTTGCAGATAAAAATAAATAAAAATGTAATAAATCATTAATTTATATGGTAGGCCTCAAAATACTCTGGACATAATACAGGTTTGTCTGGACATGTTTGACATCTGTAAGAAGTTTGTTTTTTCCTCTGGTTTTTGTTTGTATCTACGTAATGATGTAGATACTGCCAGTGAATCTTATTTATCCTTCCATTTTGAAACATATATGCGTCTCCTACAAAAAAGGCCGTTTTTTAGTATTTTTCCAATTAATTCTTTGGGAAGGCCTTTTCTATTCGACCGAAGAGTACTCGAACAGTGAGTTTGTTGCATTAATCGTAATACCAGCTCCTGTGTTTTTGGCGTATTTATAGTAAGATAGTACATAGCCGTCGCTAGAAATATTATTATTATTTTATTATTATTCTCTTTATTTAGAAAAACAGGTTACATACATTAATACAAATCATAAAATATTTCTAATAAAGTTAGAGCTCCTAATAGGTTTTTAGAACCTGTGGGGGAGCAAGAAAGAAAAAAATCATGAATTTTAGGTTGCCAAAAGTGTACAAATAAAAATAATAAATTAAAAACTATCATAAAAGAATAAATAAATAATACATACAATAAAATTAAAATTCCAGCTCATATTTAGTGAATACAATACAAAAAAGAAAAATTAGAAGTAGGTTTCAATGTTGTCTATATTAATCAGCCAATGTCGAATCATTTTATCAAAATAGTGTTTGCGGCCAATCGGAATGAATTTCAACTCTATTGGTAATTTGTGAAACCAATACAATCCCATATAAAAGTAAGACCTTCTGAACCTTTCATTATTACAACGTAAACCGGCAAAGTTGTTCGGATTCCTTAAAGTATACGTGTGATGAATACGACTATGGAAACTGGAACTCCGAACAAAAAACATCTTTAATACCTTATAAACATAGAGATATCTTAAAGGTAATAATTTCAAATCTCGAAATAAGGGAATTGTTGGAGTTGTTAAAGGCCGACGATAAACCAATTTAATAATCCGTTTTTGTGAAATGTATAGGTCCTCTATATTGGAAAAATAAATCCCACTCCAGCTTGATATACCATACATAATAATAGATTCAACTAGTGCATGATATAGAACTCGCAGTGTTGACGGTGGGCATAATTGCTTCAGATGGTAGAATTTATAAGCCGCAGTAATAACATTTTTTCTGACAATGGTGAGATGAGAATTCCATTTCAACTGCGAATTGATGGTAACTCCTACGTACTTAAATTCATTTACGAGGGAAATTTCAAAGCACTGCGATGAACATGAGTGTCCAGAGCAAAATGGAACATGATACAAAACCTTAGAATTGGGAGATGCGGCCTGACCAAAAAACATTACTCTGGATTTATTACTAAGAGCCAGGCGATGGTAGTAAAACCAATTACCAAGATTCACTAAGTCTGCGCAAACTAGGTTCTGTAATTACGAAGGGTTTGCTGAAGTGTAACTTAATGCTAAATCGTCCGCAAATGCAGTGGTGTGCCCCAGAAGATCGATGTCGAATATAGGATTTATGTAGATTAAGAATAGAATAGGTCCTAATACTGATCCCTGCGGAACGCCGCAATTTAAGTAACCAGGTTCACTAAATTTATCATTTATTTTAACAATTTGGCTACGATTGTTGAAATAACTAACAAACCAGTCAAAAACTTTACCTCTGATACCTATATTTAATAATTTGTTTGCAAGAACCTCGTGATCCACCGTGTCAAACGCTTTTGCAATGTCTAAAAATAACGAAGCGGATTTTTGCGAATTGTTAAAAGCCGAGTAAACATAACTGAGGTGATGTAGTAGTGCTTCTTCAGAGGATCTTCCTGCTAAGAAACCAAATTGACTACGGCTAAAAAAATTGATTTTCTCCAGATAACCGAGCAATCTACGTTTTATTATTTTCTCAAATAGTTTGGAGAAGGAAATTAGCAACGAAATAGGTCGATAATTATTTAGTAATAGCACATCACCTTTCTTATGAATTGGAATTACAAGGGCTGATTTGAAAACATCTGGAAATACACCACTTTCTAGGCTGAAATTGAAGAGGTAAGCTAAAACATCTACTAGATACCACACGCAATTTTTTAAGATTAGGTTGTCGATTCCGTCAATTCCACAAGAGTGTTTATTTTTCAAACTACTAATCTCTTTTATAATCTCTCTGGCGTTAATCGAATCAAACACACAAGACATACTAGGTGAAGTGGTCGAGCCTAAAACATATCTGCTATAGCCTGGAGAATTATGCGATAAGTTAGTGTTGTTCAAATTATTTGTTATCTCCGATGGAACGTTGAGGAAATAAGTATTGAATTCATTACTTATAGATTGATAATTTGAAATAAGAACATCAGATTGGTATTTGTAAATTTTGGTGATTCGGTTTTTGTCTTTATTTGTTCCCAAAACTTCATCAATAGCCTTCCATGTGAGTTAAGAACTACATATTTTTAACATACTCAAATTTCTTCTTGTAAAATGAATTTTTGACAAATTTAATTCTAGCATTTACTTCCTTGGAGAGTTTCTTGACAAATTTTTCCAAACGTGCATTAGTGGGATTATGGCGTAATTTTCTAGAGAATTTTTTTAATTTATGAACCTTCAAAAGGAGATAAGAATTCATCCACGGTTTCAGTTTTTTTAATGTAGGGGCAGAAGATTCGACCTTAGATTCACGAATGTGCGATTTCAGAATAAATAAGAACCTATCAAAAGCGATATTGCAGTTATTCTCACCATAAACAGTCGCCTAACTTTCAGATTGTAGTCGAACATTCAGACGGCTATAGTCAACTCTCGAAAAATTAGCAGCTACACTATTTTGAAGCACAGGGATCTGAGATGCAAAAATGTTTAGCTTTATTACGTTGTGGTCAGATAGATGAATCGGTGTGTTTTCCACAGTAAAAATAACCGAATTTGTTGATTTGATGAACACATGATCAAGACAAGATGAATGTCTAGTAGCTTCATTTAAAAGACTTAGAAATCCGTGGGAGGCTAACATGGTAAGATAACTATAGCATTCATTGATATTAAGTAAATTTATGTTGATGTCTCCCAGAATAACTATGTTATTATTATTAATTGATAGAAGTAACTCCTCAATATCGACACAAAATGCGTTTACCGGTTTATTACAAAATCTATAAATGCAGATAAAGGTCCAATCATGACGCCCCAAGGTAACATTTAAAATTAAAACATCAGCTATGGTCCAGTTGTAACAATGAAAAGAAGATACAGTTAAATTTTGATTGATAAACACACCAACACCACCAGATCTATAATCATCATTACAGCAATGAAATTATAATTTGGCAGTCTGTAATATGAAGATTCGTGTGAGTAAATCCAGATTTCCGAAACAAATATTAATAGTGGTTGCACTTTTAAACTAGATAAATAAGCATTGAAAATGTCGAAGTTTGCTCTCAAACTTTGAATGTTTTGGTGAATTACACTACTCATAATATAAGCCTAACAATTCAATATGCATACAACAAATACCGAAAAACAAATTTTGAAGAGTGAGAGCAAAGTACAACATTTTCAATACAGCCAGATAAAACACAACAACGAATAATCTATTCCAAGTAAATTTCAAAATATTCCGACTAATTATAAATAAATTTGAAAATGTTAAAAAAATAAGTTTTAAGTTTTTTGAGTAAATCACTAAAAAATAACTCAAACAGTGTTTAAACATCATCCAATCATCCAATAAGCGCCATATTTGGCCTTCTGTCCTTTAATATATTGCTTAAAGCTCAAACTACCCCGAAATAAAACTAGTGATTCATCTAATGATAATTCTTTGGGTGGTGAAAGCGCCGATTTGAAGTTTGCCAGCACAGGATTTAATAATGGAGACTCTTTTATCGGAGCTTATATTTTTCGATGAAGTTTTGTAACAGTTTTGTTCACTTTATCAGTTTTCGACCACTTCGAACATAGCTATCTTCATCCATGTGACAGTTACAATATCGCAATATCAGTAGAATAAATTGGGGAGTAATATAATAAATCCTTTGAGAACAAATGGCGTATGCTGGGGGCACCTTTCTGACCTTGAAGAAGGCAGAGGCCTAAAAACTTATACATTTCCGGAACTATTACCATGTGCGTTCCTGACATTAATTAATTTTTCAACCACATCCTTGGTAAACAATTCATCGAAAATATTCCTCGGGCTCGATATTTCGTTAATTCTAATATCAAGTATGCTGTATAAGAGATTACGCTACTCGCCGCAAGTGGCAGCACTATCACTAAAGAGAATTAATTTTGTTATATAATTGCCAGCGGAAATTTTTCATTTATTACGTACCACTTTTTTCACTAAATAAAATATCTCAGCGGAATAAAGTATTAAAACTGATCCTTAAAATGGCAAATTGATTGATCTCCGAAGTAAAGGAACTCGGTAAATGAAATCTTGACATTTAACAATATTCCGTCTATCCGCCATTTCTTCCAATAGTAACCAATACTTTCGGTTGTTTTTCTAATAGCTTAGGTCATACTGAGACTATATGGAAAATTTGGGGAAAATTCATGGACTACAATTTTAGAGATATTGGCCAAAAACTGAAAATAACTTATATGGCCGCAGAAAATCAAAAAATTAAAAGTGAAAATTTTGGTTCATGAATTTGCCCCAAATTTCCCAAATAGTCTCAGTATGATCTAAGCTATTAGAAAAACTACCGAAAGTATTGGTTACTAGTAGAAGTTTCTGAGATATTGGCCAAAAACCGAAAATCAATTATTTGGCCGCAGAAAATCAATAACTACTAGTCCATGAATTTTCCTCAAATTTCCCATATAGTCTAACCTAAGCTATTAGAAAAACAATCGAAAGTATTGGTTACTAGTGGAAGAAATTGCGGATAGACGGAATATTGTTAAACTTCAAGATTTTATATACTGAGTTCCTTTACTTCGGAGATCAATCAATTTGCCATTTTAAGGAACACTTTTAATATATTATTCCGCTGAGATATTTTATTTAGTGAAAAAAGTGGTACATAATGAATAAAAAAATTCCGCTGGTAATTACATACCAAAATTAATTCTCTTTAGTGCTAGTGCTGCCACTTGCGGCGAGTAGCGTAATCACTTATTTTCCGCTGTCAAAACTCCGCTAGGTTATACAGCATATAACCGGACAAGTGGTGCAGTGGTTAAATCTTCGGCACTTGCACCGGGAGGTACTGGGTTCGAACCCCATTAGAGGCTAGATGCAATTCGAATTTTCATCATCGATTACAATCGGTGATGTTAATAAACACAACTAAGACTCTTTAATGGAGTGCAGAATTCAGCGCCGACCGACCGTCCATGTCAATGTACAGGTTGACATAGAGCTTGCAATGTGCAGGTGGTATACTGTAGTTGTGTGAGTAGCTGAATAGGTGAATGGGTTAATGATGTGGCGTGAATGCGTGGTATCACAATGGGCGAAAAATGGCCTAAGTGCCAACCCCTGAAACCTAAAAAACCTATACAGCTTATACCAAGTCCAGTACTGATAATAGAAAATGGAGAATACTGTTTATACCTTCATACCAGTTTCTCTCGTTTTCAGGTGCGTTGTTATTAAAACTATCAATATCTCGATTCTCAACAGCTTCCAACTCTCTTTAGCTTTAGGATTCTGATTCAACTTCGTTTGGGTCGTAATCGGGATCCCCATCGAATTCTTCATCTCCAGAAAATGATCCAGAAACTAATTTTATCTTGAAATATTGTTTTTTGTGTAGTATTGAAAGCAAACTATGTCCTCAAACAACGACCAAATAATCGATGACATTATTCAACATCTTTTTGAATTTAGTTCATTTGGGTCTAAAGCGTTTGCGAAAAAAGTAATAGTAATAGAGAAAAGTAGAGCGCAAATTACAATAAATTATTTTGCTGACCCTGTATTCTTTTTTTCAAGTTCACTGGTGCGTCAAACTGAAATTCTATAACAGGTGGATTAAATTGCTTATAAAATCTGCATACGGCTATTACTCGGCATGAAAAGTTTAAAAGTCGTATTTCGTATTTTTTTCAACCACGACGTTATGAAAAGATTCATAAGCGAGGTGTGTTTTTTAGGAAAGCAGAACTTGTCATTTCGTGCCCACGACAAGACAAAAAACTCCGCTACTATGGGAAACTATAAGGAGCTTATAAAGTTAATGAGCCCGTTTGAAAAAAAATTCAGAATAATTTGGAATATGCAGCAGTTTTTAAAGGAATATCAAAAACTATGTTAGATGAAATGACCGAAATCAGTTGTAAATCGCAATTATCCATAGTTTTGAGATACATTTATAAATCATAGTTTTATGAAACGTTCATCAGTTTTATAGCACATGTTGCATCAGTTTTTTTTAAATACTACTGTAATGAAAATTTATCGCGCAAACATATGGCGGGGCTTCCGTTATATCTGGTGGCGTCAAGTGATTATTAAAAAAGAAATTCCGAGTGCTTTGTTTATATATTGCAATGCACATCGTATAAACTTAATTATATCTGATACTGTTAGCAAAATAAAGGTGTGTAAAGCATTTTTTGGAAATTTGTCGTCGTTTTCTGCATTTTTTGCCCGTTCGATAAAAAGAAATGTGTTATTGGATGAATTTGTGGGACGGTGAATGCCAAAGTTTACTCAAACGCGATGGAATGATACCGAAAATTGGAACTAAAAAACATTTAACAAGGCAGTTGGATTACTATGAATTAATTAAAAATAAGGAATTGCTTCTTTTCTTACACGTATTCACGGAATTTTTTGAAGAGAGTGATGTTGTGTTTGATCTTTTACAGTCCAAGCGGTCGGATATAGGTTTTTGCAACATAGAAATCAAAAAGTTTTTAAGTAAACTACAAACTCAAGTGGATACTAGATTTGAAGAAATTTACAATGTAGCCGACAATTTAGTTGACACTGAATATGCTTCCAGAAGATCGCCTAATAAAGATAAATTGAACAACGTGTTTCGAAGTATTTTAGTAGAACTGATTGAAACTGTTTGTTTCCGATTTGCAAATGTTTTTAAAGTAAATTTTATGGAGCTTTTAAACTAAACCAACTTCCCACAATACAAAATTAAATTCCCTGAGGATGTTCCCAGATTTCAAACTATTACAAACCGAATTAAATGTTTTATGTGAAACAGAACTGTTTGAAAATTAATCATTTTTGGAAATTGTTAGCTTTTTTGAACGGCAAAATTTTAAAGTCGGTCTGCCTGAGACATAAATTAATATGTTTGATTATGACAGCACCTGCTACGAGTGCCTCAAACGACCGGCGTTGTCAGCACACAATTTATTCAATAATTTGTTTTTGTGTTTTTTTTCCACGCTCTTTGATGATGATGACGCGCCTGAGTCACGCTCGAGCAAAACTATCAAGTGGTTAACAGGACTTCAGAAAGACAAAAAAAAATTTACAACGAAGTAATAAATAAATTTTGTAACACCACAAGACGAATGGAATTAATATATAAATAAATGTTTCGTTAATATACGTAATAGCTCTGTGTTATTATTGCATGCCAGAAAATTTCATTCAGCGGCCGCCACTGGAAATAAATATTATCTTCGAAAAAAACTAATCCAAAAAGTTAACTACTCGCAGCAACACACATAAAACGATGAATGCTAATGCATTCATGTGTTTTTTGTTGACACAAAACGAAAAATGTAGAGTGATAGTCTAAATACGGGGAATTCCCTGCTACATATTCTTTCTCAACTTTAGTGATCATTAGTTAAAAATGGAATAAAATTCTATGTAATGTGGAAGCGAGGAAATATTTTGTGGGTTTTCCGTTAAGGTATAACAAGAGAAAATATTTATGAATGCCGCAGCAGCCATGTCTCAATACAACATCAAAACAATGAATGGTATAGCAGTCATGTCCGCGAACGTGTTAAAAAAATTGTCTCTAATGTTTTACCTTAGTAGGCTAGATAAAAGATGTTTAAACAGAAATTAATTCTAAATTCTTTTCCCAATTCCAAATATCCGGAGAATTGCCACAATAGTGTCACTGGGGTATTTCCTCCTTAATTAAATTCATTGCATGTTGACTTGTTAGTTCCAGAGAGATAAAGAATAATAATAATAAAAGACAAATTGTTTGCTTTTCGGTATCATTGCAACGTGACCTTCCACTATCTGATCCATAGATTTATTTTAGTCGCTCGAAAGCACATCTGTTTCAGAGGGTCTACACTACATCGATCGATTATCTCGATTCAAAACAATTTTGTGAAAGTTTAGAATTAACATTTTGCTCCCCAATGCATGATTGTGATGGAGTCGAATACTTAATTTATTGGATTATGATCATCCACACTTAATCGATATGAAACATCTTATACATTAAATTAAAACTATTTTTCTATATAAAGCACACAGCACAATATTATCATTTTAGCATAACAATAATCGGTTTATTGGTATCGTACATTGTTATTCCGATATTTTAATTTTTATAACTTAAATAAGAAAACTTTCACTTAGTCGTACAAAATAAAATTCTTGTATGATTGTGTTATAATTTTCTCTATTTTTGTCAACAAACACAATACAATACAATACACACACACATAAGTTAATAAATATATCGTTAACAATATTTTCTAGAAGACATCCGCCTTAGTAGTTTTTTAAATATTATAAATAAAAAGAAATCACGTTAAAAATAAATTATAGTTTTTAATTTTATTTCTTTTTTATATTTTATTTATACTTCTTAACCAAATCCTATAAAAGTAAAGAATTTTATGGTTTTCATAATTTTCGTAAATTTTAAATAATTACTTTCATTTTAATGTGCTTGAAAACACTTCATCACATCTTAAAGGTGTTTTTATTTTGAGATTTTGGTAAAGTAGATAATTAATATCTTATTCGGCTTTAAGTGATAAGGCGTCATGATTTGCTGGTATGGGTTGGGAGAAAAGAAGTGAAATTTTTACAAATATACCATTAAAATTCTTATTAGATACCTAACCGGTGTAACTAGAAAACATAATAGGATTTCAAAATTCCTTGTCTCTAATATTCTTGCATCTTACCATTTTCCAATCACACTTTCTTTCAGTCTCATTACTATTTTAAACATGCACATTTTCGACCTTGAGATTCTGTGTAGCTTGTCGCTCAAAGTTTGAACGAGAAGTAATATTCGCTGAAAAACAGGTCATAAAAAAATTTTAGTGCAAGACCATGAGAGAACATCCCAGCCACCCGCAAAGAGTTCCAAAACCCGACGGAATATGTCGTGGCGTGTAAACTGATGTATCAGTAAATATATCGTCCAGAATTTTTGATTTATTTTTTAAACTGACTGTTTTTGGACGCCAGCATAGTTCTTTCACACAATCAATTTTTATTATGAATGTATCGTTTTAACGTTCAACTTCCTGGTTATATGACTCTAAAGCTCGCCACTAAATTCGACTTGCTACGATCCGCGGTTAAAATTATTATTTTGTCCTCAATAAGCATTAGTACTTTATTGAAGCCAAAATCATCGCTGGTTTGATTCGTCCCTTGAAATCTATGGGAGATATCCGCTGATAAGCAGAACTGGGCTGGACAAATGGCAAGTGCATATAAATTTCGCTGGATTCACGGAATGTTAGTGAATAACCGGCCCTCGACCAAGATACTTGAACATAACCTACCGTAAATATTTGCAAACGTATCATATTCAGCTATATCAAGCTGGATTTTCTGTCGTACCTTTGAGTTAGCCTATACCAAATTACAGCACTCCTTATTGATGTGACAGAAGAGTAAAATTTATGAACCAAAAGTTGTATTCCTTTCTACACCTTGTATGAATTTTGAACGCCTGTTGACTTCAGCTTCTTCATCCCCCCTTCATGTGAAAACAGATATCATATTTTCTGATTCGATAGAGGTTCAGAACAACACATTCCTGCCTATTCCTCCTTCTATAAAACGGCCTCGCAAAACCTGCAATCCTTGTTCATTGACCCGATTTTTATAAGTCTATGGCTTACATAGTCGAGAGTCTCATCGTACTCAAACGAAGCTTTCGCAAAGTTATCCAGCTGTTTCTCGTAAATGTATCACGTTGTTGCTCTGCAACATTCATGATCCGCTTGCTGTTGCAACTCCTAAAGATGTGCATGTTGTTGACGCTGAGCGTAGGCCTGATTTCGTGTCTCAATGTTCGTTGATATTCTAAAAATCCTGCTTACTCTTGACGATTTTTTATGGCGAGCTCTTGGGTTTCAATATCCTGGCTTCTAGCTACTTGCTGCGGGGACTTTTGTTTTATATGTCAAAATTATAGTTGGCCAGAAAGTTTCGTTTTTTATTTCACTGATTTTACTTCCTCTTATCATGTAAAGCTGAACTTCTACCTACTAAAACCACTTTACTAAAGCAAACTTATCCACACCATGGGACCACCATATAGTATTACTTTATGCACATGGTATTTACCGGCTAAATGCTATTCTTTGCCCACCTCTTCTGATGACGCAGTTTTAGTGTAACACTGTGTCACTTTTCATGAAACATCAACATGTCCCACTAAATTTTCTTTCGCGTCACAATCTTTAAAGTAGATCAGCATAAAAACATCCATTATGGTTACTTCCGTGTTTATTTTCCAGTCACAATGTGATAGTTAGTTTTAGGCGTCAAACCCGATTTCACGATTTGACGAGATATGGCATTTGAGTATTCTACTGTATTTTTCTCTGAGTTGTCGGCCTCGTTCTAATCTTTGCTATAAGCAAATACTATTCAGAACGACATATGAATCGCACCACGTAGGTCTAATTTTATCGTTCGGCAAAAGGACTAATTACAGAATTTTCTTTTGTTAAGGAAAGCTTCTCATATAAAACACCTATTAAAATAAACTTTAGCAGAAGTGGTCGGGGAGAAGAGAAGAAAGAGAGACCACCCCCTCCTCTCTCCCCGACCTTACGTTATATGCTGCAAATATCGGATTTAAATTGTTAGTTTTAGAAATGTCTCTGTCAAGACAGACGAGTCTGTCAGGTTTAAATTGCTCATCTATAACTCATCTATAGCAAATCCAGTATATCCCTAGCGGAAACCCCTAATCTAAGTCCAAGCCAAACCTCACCTAGACTTCAGCCTTCTTATAAAGGGACAGCGACCGAATTTTCAAGTACTTTTATTTCCACGTTTCTGATCCCTATATATTAAAGCCTAGATTAGATGCTCCAGGAGCAGCTCATTGAAAGGTTTAGTGGCGATTTTTTACAACTTAATGGTATAATGTTTCTTTCCGTTGCCATAGTCTGCACATGATGACCAACTTTAATTGTATCTTTCTTTGTAGCAGATGTTTTTGAGAGACCAGAGCTTTATTATCTTTCCAATTTTTGCTTTGCCTTAGAAATCTGTTCTAAATACCAAAGTTCCACCAGCATTAGTTGCCTGATTTACTAGGGAACCACACTTCATTTTTGGTTGCCTGCGTTCTGTGCTAAGATCCATAATATAAATAAACGGTTACTTGATCCGGAAGGCGCAGGTATTCGGATTCGAAAGGTTGAGGTCATTTTTGTAATACGCTCCGAGCCTTCTCGGGTATCAGTATGGTAGGTTCAATATTTTAACCCAGTCCCGGAAGCACCGTCGAGAAAATATAAATCTCATATGTCCGCGATTTATGTAGTTTCACAAATGCTTTTACATGCTGCTAGATTGTAACCTGATGGACGATATTTTCGGAGAAGTTCCATGGTTGACACGGAAAAAGTAAATTTATTAGTTTAAGCTCCTCAAGAACGGGTTATTTGGTCATAACTCTTAAACTCGATTATATAATTGTAGTTGTGTTTTCTGTTATGACACTGACTAGTTTTCGAATGCTTAAAGTGCTGCAAACCCAGAGAAGCGGTTGTTATTTATATAGAATCTTCAAAAAAATGTTCATTTTGCCTATATTTGATATAAAATATACTCGTACTGGGGCTCTTGATTTATTCCAGAGATTTTTCCATAGATTTAAAACCATATACATATAGAAATCCTACAGCTTTTCTATGAAGTTATATGGAGGACACTTTAGTTGTTGTTGTTTAGCGATTCCTCTTCCAGAAGGCTCGAAAAATAAATTCGCGCTTGGCTTCCTAAGTTCAACATTTTGGCAGCTCAATTGTGAACCTATGAGCATTTTTCGTTCTCTTGATACCTTCCCTAATTAGTTCCTTCTCTTTGCGCTTCCATATCAGTGGTGCTGTATGCGGAAGGAGTAAGGTCCAGTGTTATCCAGCAAATCATTGAGTGCGTGAAGATGATCTCCCGTTTAGTACAACGTTGGTCTGTTGGTCTTTGAGAAAGCACTTTGTCCATTTGATGTTCATTAAATAGATTAGAGATAGTTAAAAATTAGGCGCGCCAAGATAATTTTGACAAAATCTAACAACTTTCTTTAATATATTTAAAAATAATTTAATTATATTTGACGAATATCAAATTGTTTTAATTAGAATTTCAGAAAATATTGTATCTTATAACTAAAATAGAAATTAAAATTTTAATTGACAAATCACGATCTCAGGATCTCGTTCCTGATAATCATCAGAACATCAAAGTTCTTAACAAACAACTTGAAGTACTAGCCCAACCTGCGTCACACTCACAAGCTCCTGGAATGACCGATAATCGCTTTCCAAATTTGAGTGAAAATGACATAAGTAGACCTAGAAGATGAAAACTTGTCCAAAAATCCTGAAGTCGTGCATTATAAGCTCTTGATGGTTTTAGTCAAATGATTCAATGACCAACTTCATGCACTAGCTAGACCTGAATTACGATCTCCAGGAATGGACGATAACAGCCACCGAAATGAGTAAAAATAAAATCAGTATACCTAGAACATCAAAATTCGTAGGAAGAAATATGAGGTAGTGCAATATTCGCACTAGGCGGCTGCCTTAGTTAAGTGAGCTAATGATCAACTTCATGTACACTCTTCAGTACACTCAAAATTTCTTAACTGTTCCATAAAATCAATACTTGGTGCAATAACTATAAACATATATTCCACAAATGTATCAGCTTGCAGACCATCTGTGCTAGCAGCTCATTATAGTGCGTCATGTTTATCTCTCACCGAGAATCGTTAAATATTTTACATAATAGAAATATTTTAACAGATACTGTGCTCTTCTGCATATTTTGCTTTCACTTTAAAGTTTCTAGAAGGTTGCATATAGCTGCGGCACTTTTGACTACCACTCTCTACCGAATATTTGAAATAATTTTTACATAATTTCACTATCAAAAATTTTTTTTTTTTTAGAATCTTACACGTGCTGAAATAAAATACTTACTCTTCTCGTAAATCTTTAATAGAAAACGAGTGTTAGTAAATAAAAAGTAAATACCTGATACATCGTCATACATACATTATACGTTATTAAAATTCAAAGTGAATTATCTTGAAAAACATGCTCGTTTCTTGTGTAGGAATGTGTGCGATGTGTGAATTTAATTAAGAATATTATTTTAAAACTTTCTCTCTATACGTTTCTCAATAGAAATTAGAAACCATTTATTTATTTGTATACTGCATTATGAAATTTAAATTATTTTAATATGTATTCGTATTTGTAAATATATATAATATTTCTTTTATTTTGTTTCGTTTAAGGGGACGCAGAAAAAGTCAAAAATTTAATACGATTACGTGCAGAACTATCACCTCTATTCACAGGAAAACGTAATGCTTCAAAATATGCATGGACGTAAGTTTGTTGTTTTTATATAATATTTTAGAAGAAACGTACATGTATTACGCACGTATGCTGTTGGTGATGTATGTGTGTTAGCATAGTGTGTCATAATCCTCTATTAGTCTGATAACATCCTATAGTTTAGTAATTTTTTAAATAAACTTTAGTTTTCGTGGCTTGGTTCGTTTGCAATCAAGCTTTCAAACTCGCAACACTTCGATATTCCATTTTTTAAAAGAGGTCAGTTGACGGTTTATTTATTTTTGCTTTTTTTATTTAGGGTTTTTTATATAAGACTAGCAGTTACTAGTAGTCAAAAGTGACGGAAGTGTTTTGGAAACTCAGTGGTTATAAGTTATTTTTCATAATATAAATTGTCCTATGGGCAGTAGAACCTCGATTTACACAACTCTTTTAACTCAGGGCCAATAAGCGGGTTCCGCTTATTAAGCCAAATATTAGCGAAAATCGTGGAACAACTAACTTTTCGGTGGTATAATGACGGTATCATTTTGTTTCAGGTGGCTTGACCGTTTAATTATACCATCGGCAGAACAATGACGTTAAAATATGATTGTGAAATACATTCCAAAAATAATACCAAAAATGTACACTGTTAAATTTAAAAAAAATCCAATTGGATTGGTTTTGTGGTGAAATTGAAACATTTTTAGATAATCTTTAACATTTACATATATTAGAGAAGTCTCTAAGTCCATAATAGTGTAGCTGAAAAGATCAAATAATTTTCTAACGATTTGAAATAAGCACGAGAAAATCGTAAAACGATTTACTAACCTTTTTTTAATTCTAAAGAAGGCTATTTTAGAAAATATTTCTACTTTTATATCTCCAATCCTAGAGATGTTCACGGGGTCTCATTTATATGACCGAATAGTTAAATCAAAACCCCAACTATGGCTTTCGATTTTAATCTATTTTCTAATTTTCCTATTACCGCTCCTAGAGACGTTCACAGTTTTTAAAATGTATTTTAGGGTAGCATAGTCAAAGTTGTAACAATGAAATGAACATGGATAGTTTATGATGATATTTACTGTGCCATACAGGCTACTTAGAAATTCCATGAATTTTAGCAAATGTTCAAATTTTATTTCACCAATTTTAAAGATGTTCACGGGGTCTCATCTATATATTCAGATAGATCATTCATAATCCTATGTGTGTGGTGAATGGGATTTAACTATGATGATTTTTAACTTGTCCAGAAACATTTTTACGTTTACGGTTATATCCCATATACCAGAATTGTTCACGGTACCTATTTCATATATTCGAATAGGTCAGAAAATTGTCTATCAATATTGTGAAAACGGGACACGAATGATGATTTTCATCCTCTGTTTGAAATTTAAAATTTTTTCGTTTTTCAATTTTTTTCTTAATTGGGAATTTTGGTAATTTCTCCAGTAGGATTTTTAACCTATTGACATTCCCAAATAAGCTACGAACCCGATTTATAATAGTAAAAATCAAATAAGAAAAATCCTTCAGATATTCACCAGCTGACTTTTATGTCTTTGTACTTGTATGCCTTTGTACAGCCCAGACTGATTGATTGATCGGGATGAATCTTATTACTTAAGATTTTATATTGAATTAAGAGATCACAGTGATTTTTGGCCGCCATCGGCAAAATTCGAAAATATTTTGAAGAGTATATAAAAAAAAGTAATATGTATAACAATTCCAAAAAAGTAAATACCAAAACATTGTAATACGCTTGACAGACTAGGGTTTAGCCAAACGCGTTTAGCTAAACTAGTTTAGTTAAACTACTACAAATTCAAACCAATTAGGTTGACACAGTATGAGGCTTAGCAAACCCTGTTTCAATAATAAAATACGGTAGCGCTATGTTTGTCCGGAATCGGTATTAAACAAATGTCATTGTCATTGCTCAGTTCTGAACTACTCCGTTATTATACAGAACTATACATAACAACGATATTACTAGAAAAAACTACAACTTTTATGATGAATTTTTTTGGTTATACACAGATTTCTATTAAATCAAAATGATTTAATTTAAAAAATTAAAGTTTTAATTTTAAATTGGACCAATTTGAAAGTAGCTATCGCGAACTCTACTCGATTGTTTTAAAAAAAACGCAGCTTTTATTTGTCATGGTATTATAACCCTTTCCTGACTCGCATACACAATTGTGTATGCAAATTTCTATTACGACAAACGAAGATGTCAAACATAGAAATAGGTGGTAATTGAAAACCAGTGTACACATTTGTGTAAACCACTTAATTTTGTTTTCGTCCGAAAAATAACAGTAACTTTATATAATAATGATAAAATAATTAATATGTTATCAAGAACAAATAAATTATATGTTATATAATTAAGTTGTTAACAAATTATTATGTTTTTTTCAAAAAGAATTCCGATTTAAGTAAGATCCGTTAAAATACGGTAGACATTACAACCTGTAATAATATTCATACACATTTGTGTATCATGAACTTAAATAGAACCAAAAAAAAATTTTTTTTTTGAACTCGAAAGGGATAATACGCACTTTACGGTAAGTGGAATGCACAAATGTGTATGTTGGTCCATAACACATACAAAAATCATTTTTTTTGACATGATTCGTTTTCGATGCCCACACAATTGTGCTGGCAGAGATATAACCTTGGCCAGCCATTATACACAATTGTGTATGCAAATTTTGATTACGAGAAACGGATGTGTGAAACATAGAATTATGTGTAAATTGAAGACCGTTATACACATTTGTGCATAACACTTAATTTTTCAAAAAAATAACACTAACTATAATAATAATAAAATAATTGATTTGTTATCAAAACCAAATAATTAATATGTTATATAATTTATGTGTTATCAAATTATTATGCTCTTTTTTAAGAATTCCCATTTAACTAAGATCCGTTAAAATATGGAAGACATTACAACCTGTCATTATTTACATACACATTTGTGTATGTTGAACTCAAACTGGAGCAAAAAAAATTGAACTTGAAAGGGATAACTCAAAAAGTAAGCGGCATCAACTATAATTGTATCACAGCACTAAATGGCATTGGGCCTTTCCACACTTGTATTGTTCATGACACATATCGACAACACTTTTCGTTTATATTTGTATTCTTCGACTGTTGTTACTTATCTATGTATATGTAAATTATTTTCATTTCGTAATTTGACGCGCACAAGAGAACAAGAAAATTTAAAATTACATATTGTACACGTACTTTATGGAAAAATTTTGATTAATAAAAAATATTAAATAATTTTGTTATGTAATAGTAAGGTTGTTCCTTACTCCACCCATCTTGCATTGAATTAATTTCCGACATTTTTTTACAAAATATAACTTTTTTTATTTTTTTTTTGTTCTTCACGAGACGACGTTAAAACTAAGTTAAAAATATTGTTGTCAACCTCAAACGCAATTTTTTTGTATATACGTATTTATTTTTATTATCTTTGTGGTAGTGCGTAACAACACGATAAACAAAAAAAAATTTGTTGAAAATTTAACAACACAAAACCCCCACCTCAAATTTAGTTTGTAGGTAAAGAGGAGAAAAACGAGGAAAAAATCTGATGCAAGAATACAAGTGTGGAAGGGCACATTGTCTTATTTATAAATTTTAACCTTCATTCTTAGATGGCGCTCTTGCTAAACAAATGTTTATGCGTTAAACTTCAAAATATTGAGAGATTAGTGCACTAAACCCGTTGAGCTACTAAACCTAAAACAAAACCCGTTTAACTAATCTCGAAGTGGACACATTAAGAGATAAACTGTCAAGGGTATAAATTAAATTTGAAACAAAATTTGTTCAGATCATTTTAATTTATTTTACGTAGTAAAATAAAGCATAGTAATCATGAAAAATGGTGACCTTGCGAACATTCGCTATATCGCCATGCAAAATGTTGCAAGATATGGTTTTAAAAAACTAATGAGGATGAAAATTCATACTTAAGTTTTTGCTACAATTTGAAAGATCTAAATCAGTTTTGGCTGAAATCGGTCCCCGGATGTGGTAGCCTCGTAGAAGCATTTTCGTTTCCTGCTAATATTTTGAAAAATATATCATTAATAAGAAAAACGACTAAGAATTACAAGATTCTGGCGAAATTGATTCACATGAAGTGACAGCCTCCATAGGAGTGTTTTCGTTTTTAGCAAATATTTTAAAAAGTAAAGGGTCTTTCAATAGGGACGAAAATTGTAAGGTTGCAGTCGCGTTGTTAAAACACCATCTGTCAAATTTGTTATGAATTCTTCAACTGGAAGGTTATAGCAATAAACGACATGTGCAAACCATCAAATTTTATTTTCACAATCAGTGCTCAGTACGAGAAACATTTTGCGCATTAAGTGATTTTATCTTCGCCAAAACCTACCTGCTGAATCGATTATTCGACGTTTGGTGGCCAAATTCGAGTAAAACGGTTCGATAAATATAATTAGCCAACACTCGAACTCGGTCTTTCTGCGATTTTAACATGACGAATTTTGCGTCTGGACTTGGGCTTGCACCCGTATAAAATCCTGTTCTGAACTATCGAAAGTTAAAATTTTGAACTATCAAAAAGTATAAACGTGAGCCCGTCAACATATCTAGGATTTCTGTTATTTGATTTTTACTATTATAAATCGGGTTCGTAACTTATTTGGGAATGTCCATGGGTTAAAATACCGAGAAAATACCAAAATTTCCAATTAAGAAAAAAATTGAAAATAGAAAAGTTATAAATTTTTAAAAGAGAGTGAAAATCATCATTCGTGTCCCGTTTTCACAATATTGATAGAAAATTTTCTGACCTATTCGAATATATGAAAGAGATACCTTAAACAATTCTGGTGTATGGGATATAACCGTAAACAAAAAAATGTTGCTGGACAAGTTAAAAATCATCATAATTACATCCCATTCACCGCACACATAGGGTTATGAATGATCTATCCGACCTTGAAGGTCAGACCCCGTGAACATCTCTAGGATCGGTGTAATAAAATTTGAAAATTTGTTAAAATTCATGGAATTTCTAAGTAGCCTGTATGGCACAGTAAATATCATCATAAACTACCCATGTTCAAGTCAGTGTTACAACTTGGTCTATGCTATCTTAAAATTCATTTTAAAAACTGTGAACGTCACTACTCTCTAGGAGCGGTAATAGGAAAATTATAAATTAGATTGAAATCCAAAACCATATAATTGTTTAAAAATACGCTGGACTATTTAAAAATCGTAGGGTTTTGTTTTAGCTATTCGGTAATGTAAGGGAGACCCCGTGAACATCTCTAGGATCGGAGATATAAAAGTAGAAATATTTTCTAAAATAGCCTTCTTTAGAATTAAAAAAAGTTTAGTAAATCGTTTTACGATTTTCTCGTGTTTATTTCAAATCGTTAGAAAATTATTTGATCTTTACAGCGCCACTATTAGGGACTTAGATCTAATATAAATGTTATAGATTATCTAAAAATGTTTCAATTTCCCCACAAAACAAATCCAATCTTAATATTTTTAAATTTAACAGTGTACATTTTTCGTATTATTTTTGGTATGTATTTCACAATCATCGTTATATGTTGTATTGACCTTTACATAATTGAGTACATAGAATAATACAATCATAACACTTCCGATTGCTTGTTTCCCCGAAATGCTTCGCCATCTTTAAATTTTCGCGATCAGTTAAACGGTGTCATAAAAACTACAACAAAATTCTTTCCACGAGTCTACATGTAACAAAGCAATTTTACTTTGGTTTTTCGATTGTAAATGGTGTTATTGTGATTGTTCCGTATATTGGTCTATTTTCAGTATTCTCGAACTAAATACAAAATCGTAGGAAATTCTTTCATTTAGCGTCACAAGCAATGATAATCGACACTTACTTATACACAATCAACTTCCCACCCCATACTTTTCTTTCCCTTAACGCTGGATTGCTAATAAATTTGAATTTTAGACTTATAGATGGCAAATGTGGTGTAAGAATCACAACAAAACTGATTGTTGAGCTTTTTACACATTTGCCATCTCTAATTCTAAAATTCAAAACAAAGCACTTACCGATATTTTCAGTTTTTGGCTTACTTCGGTTTGAATATTATTCATCTCTCTGGTATGACAGTAATCTTCACGTTTCCCCCAGAGAAATAAGTACATTGCAGTTAAATCGCAAGATCACGGTGGCAAATTGACTTTGTTGTTTCGAGAGAAAACGTATTCAAGGAATTTCGTTATCAACTGTGCCATTGTTTCTTGTATCCGGCCGAAACTACGTATTAAGAGTACATCTCTTCCAAAAGGCTATAAATAAATTTGAAATTTAACAGCGATTTCTTGAATCATATGTGGATATTTAGTATTATAAACGTAGAAGTTTTGCTTATTTGCGTATCCGTGTAGATGGCAATTAACATTACCGCTCCATTGTTTCACCATTACTGTAAAGTACAAAAGCACATAATAAAATAATTTGAATTAGTAATGACATTAATAAATACATTTCGTTCATTTGCTGCAACAGTGACACAACACAAAATTCACTCATTTCTAAGACATTCGAATCAAACGATTCCCAATAATTCATATTTTTATTATTTTGTATCAAAACATAGTCGTAGTTATTTTTAGCAAATTTGGTAAAATATCACGGTTGTGAAGTTTGTCCCAAAAAAATCCCGTGTACATAAACAAATCCAATTGGTAATTTTTAATCCAGAACAGTATTAGAATTTACACTGTTAAAATAAAATATTTGCGAAATAACTATATTACAATAGAAAGAGGCGGAAATATGCGCAACATTTTTTCATATTCTATTTATCTATTTTGCAAAGATGAAAGAAAGAGTGAAAAATAATCGAGAAAAAATAAAACACATTAAGCTCTCGCAAATCTAATCGATTTTATTGGTTTGAGTAGTTTTAATTTAGCTAAATTCTGAATATCCTAGAGTTTGTCGCAAAATTTCACTATGTCCAAATGTTAACTTCAGGTTAACACAATCAAATAAATGTAGAGCCATTTCCATATCTAGGGGAAAGGTATTGTTTTTCGCTCTCGCTAGTCAAATCGATTTTGAGATAAATTCTAAATGTCGTAGAGTTGGTCGAAAAATTCCATTACTTGGAAATGATAGCTTTAGGATAACAGACAACAGCCGTATCCAAATTGAGAACAGGATTATCCGACTCGAGTTCCTTCATCAAAATGAGTTTATTGGTTTAAGCAGTTTTGTTTAGATAAATTTAGATAACGAATGGGCATCTAAATGGTTGTCTCAACAAAGCATCGTTTGAGCCGGCAACGTTAGACGGTGGTTAAGCCAACCGAGCAGTTTGAGTTCCACTTTTTGTAAAAAAAATTTTGCTGCAACTTCATTGATTTAAGAACAGACTATTGCAGATGCTGTAAACCGAACTAATACAGTTTGTAGTGGTTCATTAGAGCTAAAATCATTTGTTAGGTTCTCAGTGTTCGGTTATCCCGCCGTTCTTCGGTCGCCAGAGCCTCATTGGTTGATTTGCAGAGAGCACCACGTGCAGGTGAGGTTGACATTTGGGCTAGTATATAAACCTTCAAGACCGACGCCCCTTACCCCACCAAAAAAAAAACTTAATAAATGAAATAAAAGTTAATGAAGAAATCTATTGCAGCTAATGGATAAGAGTATATCGATTAGATAAAATCGATTACATTTGCGAAAGCGGAAAATGACACCTATCCCATAGATATGGAAATAACTCTGGAATTATTTGATTGTGTCAACCTGAAGCTAACATTTAGACATAGTGAAATGTTCCGACAAACTCCAGGATATTCAGAATTTAGCTAAACAAATTTTATTCAATCCAATAAAATCGTCTTCATTTTCCACAACTAAAAATTATATCTTATTCTCGGTATCGTTTGAAAATTGAACCTAATTAATTTATTTATGTCAACAAAGGCTCTTATTTTACGATAATCAGAATTTATTTTAACAAGAATTACGCAAGCTAATAAAATCGACTATATTTAGTAGAACTAAAAAGTATATTTGGAAACTAGGTTCATTTCATTGTGTTATCTTATAGTCATTTTCCGACAAACTCCACAATTTTTGTAATATATTTAAACTAAAACTACTCATACCTAACGAAACGACTCCATTTACCAGAACAAAATTCAAAAAAATCCTGTTTTTTGGAAATGTCCTTTAGCTCACTCGATTGTCTTTTCTGTCTGGATATCCTCTTATCGAGAAATTTGGAGATTACTGCGCTTTTTATACCCGGAATTTAGATATATTGAAATAAATTATCTTCTGCAAACTGCTTACAAATGAAGAAAAATGGAAATGATTTTCCGGGGTATTATGAAGAATGTAAAATAACTTTTTTGGGTTTATTTTCTAGTTTTCACTCAAAATTCTTATAAGAATTTTTTTAACAGTGTATATACTAATACAGGTTTATTTTTGTTATTTGGGACATACTTCACTGCCATAAAATACCATATAAAAAATCACTCAATTTGCGAAAGAAATTAACATTTTAAGATATTGGAAACTATCCTAAGAAAATTTGCAAAATATTAAAAATTATAAAAATTAAAAGTGGATTCAGTGTTGCTTTGACAATTTTTTTTCTTCTGCATTTTTTCACAAGAGATGATTGGTCGAAAAAATTGTATGAATGAATGAAGGTATAGCCGTTTTTTCAAACAATTTTGAGGAATATTTTCAAATCGCTCTAATGAAAAACTAAAAATGTTGGATTGTGTCACTCTTCCAGGAAATGAGCGATATATCTACCTACATTTTTATTCTGAGTTCTAATTTAATAATTAAAACACTTTGTAATTATTTCTACCTTATAGTGACAATATTAAAATTTTATTTTGTTTGTTTAGGAATTTGTGCGCCTACCGTGGGTCGGAGCTAGTCCACTAATTCTAAACAACTAGTTGAGAAGTTAAATGTTTTTTTTAATTCTGCTTCTTTATTTAAAATATTAAGGTTTATATATATATATATATATATATATATATATATATATATATATATATATATATATATATATATATATATATATAAAATTATTTCATTGATTACAACAATAAAACGAAAATATCTTCTTGCATTTTACCTAAAGTAAAGCAAGTTTGTTTCTTCGGAATATCTATATGCTTATTTAAGCAACTTATTTAAGCATATATTTATTTTATGTTAAATACATTATTTTAACATACTACTAAATTATGTTTAACCGGTTGGTGGTCATGTTCATGGTCTAAACATTCTGCCCGACCATGACAATTGGTCTCAATTTATACATCCGAATCTGTTGTTACTGCTGTTAAGCGACGATATAAAATGATTAAGCTGACGGCAGTTAACGTGGCGTAGTGATGAATATCGTGGTTGTATCACTCATTATAGGTTCCTTGGTTCTTTTTAAGGTCCCTTATTGAGGTTTCTAAATTACTAATGTCGGTATCATCGATGGTGATGGGCAATTTTAGCTGGTTAACTTGCCTTGTTAAATTGTAAGTTGGTAGGAATGCCTTATTCTGATAGGAAGTGAAAGATCCTGAAATTGTTATTGGAGTGATGGTAGTGTTGCATATGCTGTCGAAAATTTAGTCCCTGTTTACTACAAATATTCAGTTGTTTGACTTATGAAGTTGTAACCAGACCATACTTGGTGGTGTTGAATGAATGGCACAGCTTTTTAGAATCAGAGGTTCATCAAAATAATATGCCTGCCGTTGTAACGATTATAGCATGTAATTTGCGGAAGGGTTAATTTAGATATATTGTTCATTATGAAGGGTTGGTACCGATATTACATGCAGAATTTGAAATTTCTCTCTATCGTTCAGTGGGATCTTTATTTCGAAAATGGCATTTCCTTGCAGAATACTTGCTTTAATGCTTAAGAACTTCGCGCGTTGGTAGGTCCGAAGGACCATGTAATGCACGTTGGATATACTGTAGTTGTTCACTTAGTTGGGTGTAAATAGTAAGATATTGATGAGCCCGTAGTGCACATCTGAGATTACATCGATTAAAGCTTCTTGTATATCCTTAAAGTATATAACTGCTATAATGATTCGTATTGTGGCATCTACGAATTCATCATGAACCATGATTATTTCTAGTTTATCTTGGACTACTTTATAATGATTAGTGATCAACTCTCTATTACGTTTGAAACGTTGGTGGTTGTTTCGGCGTAAGGCATTTGTTGTTTTACAATGTCTGCTATATGTATTTACTTGTTCATCTCTCTACTGGATTATGAAGCAGACATCGTTGTTTTTCAGTTTTTGTAATTCATTGAACTCCAGCCAATAGTTCGCTAAATCATAATACATGATGAGCTTCCATTCGCTTCTTAGTATATAATATAGGCTCTTCCAATTTCGTCAAAAAAGATCCCTGGTTGAAATTGAAAATGAGTGACGTTAATCGCTGTATAGTTGACGTTGAGGGAAGGAAATAAAGTATAGTAGTTGTATATAGCATGGCTTTCATCCAGGGTGTAACTTTGGTTTTTTGATGTTGGCGGGGTTTCTTCAGCTTTTTGCGTGGTTCTTCGGCTTTTTGAGTCGCTACAGGATTTACCATCCCTCTCATCCAGTCGTAAGTTTGTCTTTTTGCAGTTTTTTTCTTCTGTTTGAATATTATTTTCACGTTCTCCTAAAATTCTTGTTGGAGGTGTAATCGTATTAAGATTAATTGATAATGTTGAGGATGATTTTGGTTTTATTATGGTTGTTTTTGCAGGTGTTGATGAACTTGTTTATGGGTCATTTACTTCCGTATGGATTGACAAAGGAGACAATTTCGATATTGGTCTCTTAAAGAAAGCTCCGCCCGGCCTCCGAACTGTGGCTACGCGGATCTTATTATCATTGCCTGGATGTACTTCAGTAATCCTTGCCATTAGCCATCTCTCTCTCTCTCTATCTATCTATCTCTTTCTCTTTCTCTCTCTTTCTCTTGCAGTATATCCCATCAAGTGATTTGGCCGCCTCAAATGTGGTTTCTTAATTATAGTTAGGTATTATTAATTATAGTTTCATTTCGGATAATGAGTGATTAATTCATTGATCTTAAACCAACCTTGAAATTTTTTCCTTTTCACCACAGCATGCTGACCACTTTGCCACTGTGGCGGCCATTAGCCATCTGGTTGGAGGTAATCTTTCATCTCGGATTAGTACTAACTGGCCTGATTGTAGGTTTTGTTGTGCATCTTTCCATTTTGCTCGTTGTTGTAGCTGTATAAGATAGTCTTTTGACCATCTGTTCAAAAAATCTTATTTCAATTTTTCTACTAATTTCCATCTTGTTAGATGATCAATATTTTCCGTTTCGATAGGCTGTTGTGGCGGAGCAATTAGAATATCTCCTATCAAAAAAGACCTAGTGTTAAACAGCTAAGTCTGCTGCATCGTTTATGATTGGACTTAACAGCCGGAAATTTAAACATGCTTCGATTTGTGCAAGTACAGCTGAAAATTCTTCAAATGAAAAAGTTTATTGTCCAACTATCTTTTTAAATGAGTTTTTGTCGATTTCACTCCAGCTTTCCGCTAAAGTTGGATGCTGCTGCTGGGACTACGTGCCAGGTTGTTCCCTATCTAGTTTATTGTTCTTTAGTTAGCTCATTTGCTTCGTTTAGTGTCCTGTTTTTCCTGTTTGCAACTCATGATTTGCACCTGTGATGGTTGTTCCGTTATCACTAGAAATATCTGTACAAAAGCCTCGCCTGGTAGTGAACCGCTTATATGCTGCCAGAAATACCTATGTTGTTAAATCTGATGCTATGATCAGATTTATATGATTTGTAACCCTTTCCCTTTGTCGTTCGAATTTGTTCGGACCTGCATAAC
This sequence comes from Nephrotoma appendiculata, assembly GCA_947310385.1. Taxonomy (NCBI): domain Eukaryota; kingdom Metazoa; phylum Arthropoda; class Insecta; order Diptera; family Tipulidae; genus Nephrotoma; species Nephrotoma appendiculata. The sequence continues at coordinate 131,312,592 of OX371224.1, read as the reverse complement.
CTACACCAATTTTTGAGATTGGCCTCGCTGGTATGACTCTAGTTCCGGGTAAATTTTCTATTAGTTGATGGTTTACCATATTGTTAAATCGATGACATCTAACATATGGTTTGATTTGCTGTCGAATGCATCTGCGTCCATTTGTTATCCAAAACCTCTTACGGATATACGCTAATGTTAGTTGTGTTCCTCCGTGCAGTGTTGAATTGTGTGCTTCTTGTGTTATCAGTTTTGTTACTTGATATTCTGAAGGTATTATTGCAGGATGTTTTTCTTTAAATGAGCTATTAGAATTTTGTAGCCTGCCTCCTACTCTTAATATCCCTGATTTTTATGAATGGGTGACGTGTAGCTGATATTGCTATTTTGAAGCATCACAAAATCCCTGAATTCATCCAATTTTATGGTTTTTGTGCTTGATCCAACGTGGAATATGGATTTTTTCTATACATGGCAGTGTTGTCTTGTACTTCGTTCATTTTTTTTCTATTTCTTTTGGCAGTTCCGCGTCCCATGATACTCCCGCGAGCCATAATTCTTACATTAAAATTTTGCTTGAATAACTGTTGCTGATAGCCAGCCCAGTGGATCAAATAATTTAGATGCCTGTGATAGTAGTTGCCTCTTGGTTGTTTTAGTGCTGTTATTTTAATGTTGACCTTAAATTCAAAATTGTCACAACCAAAAAGCTAATAAATTCCGAAAGTTTCAACTGTATTATCTGACTGCCTCATTGGTAACTTTTCATTATGCTGCATTTTTTTTGGTGTGTTTGACAAAAGGTGGGAATTGTTGCTGGCCCATTTATGTAACTTAAAAGCACTGCCCATCAATATTTATATCAGTTCGTGTTGTGTTTTTAGGATTTCTTCTAAATTATCACCGCCTGAATTGAGGTCGTCAACATAAAAATCTTTTAATATTATTTTAGCCGCTCTTGGATATTTTTCTTGATCATCTTCGGCTAATTGTCTTAAAGTTCTTATTGCTAGGTATGGCGCCGAAGCCATACCTAGCAATAAGAACTTTAAGACAATTACCCGAAGGGCATTCGTCACATGTTAGTTTGTATACTCCTGAGTCTATTTTTGGGGTGTTTTAAATTTGAGTTTCTGTTCTAATTTATTACTGTTTTTGTAGGCTGCCGTGTACCCAAAGTTTTTGAAAGTCAAAGTGGAAATAGTGTGAGTAAATGGCCTCTTTGTTTTCTACGATTAGAAAAGTCGTTAACATTGTATTAGTGCCATTAAAAGTAATATTTTGTCCAAAAATCCAAAACAAATCTTGAACAAAACGCCAATTTAATTTCAAAATTTCATGCATGAGTACCGGAATTAATTTTAAAATTACACGAATACTAAAACGACACACACCGTCAATCAAAATTCAAACGTTCGTTGCCCGTGTTTTAAAAAATATTGTTCCAGGTTGTTATCGAGATTGTAATATTCTTACTTTCAATTGTGTACTTATCTAATACTTACTCAGCTCATTTTACTATAAACAGGATAAATTATGGTTAAATTATAATATTATTTAATTATCTATTGAATTAGTTAGAAACAGATTTATTATCGTGAACTGCTATAATTTGCAGATGACATTCGCCCAAGTATGGCGGAAAACCAAATAGGAAGTCTTACGATCTTGCATAATTTACATTCTACATAAATGTGAATATATATGAAAATACATGTTACATAATTCCACAGATCATAATTTGGCTGGACAAGTTAGAATTACAACAGTGTTTTTTTTTTAAATTTTGAAAGCAATTAAATTTGCATATTTGTGATAGAAAATTGATTGCAAATCGCCGGCAGCAATTTAATTAATTGCATAACTGTACTATTGGGTATGAATTTTGCAGAATGTCGCTAATCAGAAATCATAGTTTTTGTATATAAACTACGATGAAGTTTAACATCAATAAAATTATCTTATAAATCAATGGTTACATTTGGATTAGTTAATATTCGAAGCCACCGATCGGAATTCAAGAAAAATGGGTCTTTCTACAGCCCAAGATGATCGAGATGCTGATGGACAAACTCAAAATAGGAATACCTACAAAAAAATTTCACAAATTTTCTGTCCCGATTAGCAAGTTTTCATCAGGCTGGCTGAATGGGCAATTTATCAACCTATTTTAGATACGGAACCTGAATCCAAATCTCTGGGAAAGCGTGATAATGACCGTATACCATTTTCGTTCAAACTCATCAAAATTCTTAATACACTTTCACTCCTGGTTAGAAAGTTTCCATCAGGCTGGCTGAATGGGCAATTTAGCAATCTATTTTAGATAGTCACGGAGCCTGAGTCCAAATCTATTTTCGCTCAAACTCTAAATAGGAATACAAAATATGTTTTTAATAATTTGCTGCCCTGGTTAGGAAGTTTCAATAAAACTGGCTGGATGAGCAATTTAGCAATCTATTTGAAGTACTCACGGAATCTTAGTCCAAATCTCTAATAAAACGTGATCATGGTCGTTTACCACTTTCACTCAAACTCAAAATTGAAATTCAAAAATTCTTAACAAATTTGCTGTCCTGGTTAGAAAGTTTAAATCACGCTGGCTAGATGAGCAATTGAGAAATCTATTTGAGGTACTCAACCTGAGTTCAAATTTCTGGGAGAAAGTGTTACGGTGGATTGCCATTTTCACTTAAACTCTAAATTCAAAAATTCGTTGCAAATTTGCTGACCTGGTTGAGAAGTTATATTTAGGCTGGCTGGATAAAAAATCCAGCAACCTATTTGAAGTATGCACTGAACCTGAGTTCAAATCTCTAATAACGTGAAAATAACCGTTTACCATTTTCACTCAAACTAAAAATAGAAATTCAAAATATTTGCTGTCCTGGTTAGGAAGTTTCATCAATGCTAGCTGGATGAGCAATTTAGTAACATATTTGAGGTACTCACGGAGCCTGACTCCAAATCTCTGGGAAAGGCATGATAATGGACGTTTACCATTTGCACTCAAACTCAAAATAGATATTCAACAATTCTTAACAACCTTGCTGTCACGGTTAAGAAGTTTCAATCAGGTTGGTTGGATGAGCAATTTAGTAACATATTTGAGGTACTCATGCAACCTCAGTCCGAATCTCGAGGAAAGCGTGATAATAGTCATTTACCATTTTCACTCAAACTCAAAATTGAAATACAAAAATTCTCAACAAACTTGCTATCCTGGTTAGAAAGTTTCAACCAAGCTGGTTGGATGAGCTATTTAACCAACTGTTTGAGGTACTCACGTAACCTGAGTTCAAAGCTGTGGGAAGGCGTGTTAATGGCCGTTTACAATTTTCACTCAAACTGAAAATAGAAATTATAAAATTATAGTGTTAATCAGGCTGGATGGTTGAGCAATTTATAAACCTATTTTAGGTGCTCACGGAATCTGAGTTCATCGGGTAGGCGTTTTTTCGCTGAAACCGACAACTAAAAAATTAAAATTCTTAACACATTTGCAGTCTTGGTTCTTAAGATCCAATTGAGCTGGCTGAATTACATTTTTACAATCCTTTTAAGCTATTTCATCTGCTCAATGTCCGAGTACGAAATGTAATTATCATGTAAAATTTTTACTCCTTTACTTTTTTGCTCTATTTGATAATTTTATTTATAAGATTTTGTTTGATACGATTCCCAGATATTTGGGTTCAGTTCTCGTGAGCACTTCAAGTAAGTTGCTAAATTACATGACCAGAAAAGCCTGATTGAAACTTCCTAACTAGGACACCAAATTGGTTACACATTTTTTCTATTTTGAGTTTGAGTGAGAATGGTAAATGGCTATTAAGAAGCCTTCGCAGAGATTTGGACTCAGGTTCCGCGAGCACCTCAAATATTTATTATTGTTTATTAATTTACATAAAAATAGTGTTAGTTATATAATAGTACATTGTGAGCATAAGAGCTCATTTGTATGGGGTGTGCGGCTCAAAATTATTCAAAAAATGTGGCTGCCTCTAAAATTTGATTTCGTTTGCTCAATTCGCTGCTTAATATAGAAATTTCGTGTGCACCTTGGTCATTACATATCACGGAAATTTCTTGACTGCTTTTTATTTCGATCTGCATCAATAAAAGCTGCTTCGTGTCCACCTATAGTCCTTTGATGATTTCAAATGTTATGCGAACAGCCTTCATTAACAATTTACCAATTTCAAAAAATATATTATGAAGAGTTTTAAAATATTTTATAAAAAAAATCAAACAAAATAAACAAACATGTCAAACTAGGTTGTTCTGAGGCGCTTCGCGCCCGTTTATTCCCAGAAAAGTGTAGTTAAATATTTTTTAAATAGATCGCATGTAAGATTACAAAATCGAAAAAAAAACTGTAATTATTAAACGAACAATATTTATTAAAAATTAAACTTCAGGATTTCTTTAAAAACAACATTTCGAGAAAATTGATGGTCATCGTTGAGAAGCTTTCCTTGGTGTGGATTAGCTTCGATTATTATTTTCACTTGGTGAGAATTTTTTGAGCGGGAAAGAGCGACATACAATTGCCCATGGGAAAACACTGCCATTTGAAGATGAATTCCCACGTTATTAAAAGACTGGCCTTGCGCCTTGTTTATCGTTATCGCGTATGCCGGAGTTACTGGACACTTTCGTCGTCGCAAAACAAATAGTAGATTGGTCTCAGAATCGTACTGCCTTTCTTACACTCAAAAATGATTTTGGACTTAACAAAGTTTCGCGATAGCTGTTCAACAACTGAACGCGTTCCATTGCACATACCTTTCTTAGGGTTTATGTTTCGTAGAAGCACTATGATAGCACTCTTTTTCAAATGCAATACGTGAGAGGGCATGACGAATAGATTCTGTTCATTGAGGAATTCAACGGGAAAGTTGAGTGCATCGTGCGTCTGAGCATTCGTTGGAGCAATGATAACTCTTTTTGAGAGCTCATCTGTTGACATTTGCTCTAAATTATTAAAAATGACTCCGATTAGATTTTGACTTGTGATCATTTCGGTCGGAATTTGAATTGTGTGCTCCTCATAAATGCCAGTCAAAGTTCCTGATCGGACTTGCAGAAGCCATTCATTGTGCTCGTGCTGACCTTCTCTGCGCATGTTGGTGGTCAAAGAAAGTTGATCAAACTGGTTCCATAGAGGGCTTGATATAATGATGAAAAGCGAATCGAGAGGCTGCAATTAAACATCACAAGCATCTTGAAGGAAAGATTATCATCGATTGACGAGACCATCGAACAAGCAGTTCTAAATGCAACAATTTCCGGAACTATGCCTCCAAATGAAAACAATGATGATAGTATAGTCAACTACTCTATTCCTACGTCGAATCGATTTTTGTCCATAGCTCAAGAAATTGACGATGCAACAACGATTAATACTCTCCGAGAACACCTGAAAAAGGACATGACTCTGATTTGTGAAAAATTCTCCAAGAAAAAAAACGAGTCCGCTAAGAATAGGAATAATGAAAACGATAATGACAAAAAATCCGCGAACAACAAAAATCATATGACAGTCGACAAACTAGGTAGAAACAAGGAAGATACTGGTTGTTGGCGTTTTATGTACGGGAAAAAATTTATAAATTGGACTGGACAAATCATGACTTGAAGATCAATTCATCTTTTAAGCGACTCGCCCGCTCACCATATCACTCAAAAATGACAAGGACAAAACAATTCCGCAGATCTGACATCATACCTCCATCGACTACTGTTCAACCACTTGATGCTTCAAGCATCAAGAGTGCTCCATCGACACCTATTAACCACTCGCCGGTACACCGCCTTCAAGTATCAACATTCCTCCACCGATATCTTCAATTTTCAGACGTAACGATCTCTCAAGACACACCATCCATCGGAAGAACAACACCGAAGAATACCCAAATTTTTTAAAAGGTCCAACAATCCATCCTGAGGGTGTGAGCAATGTCAAAGTCAAAAACTCATTCAACTCCAACAACATCGAGGATCAGCCCACCATCAACATCACAAGTTCACCCAGTTCTAACACCAACGGAGGTTTAATTTCAGGCTCCCCATCAGCATCTTTCGTTGATCCAGTCTTTCCACCAGCAGTGAGGATGGGTATTATCTCATCTAATGGCGATGGAAGATACCTCGTCGGGCGCCTCAGAGAAAACAAAATCTTGGAAGCGGCAAAACTATACGTTGCCCAGTACAAGGATTTAAAAGCCAGCACAAGCTTCCGAGGCACGACGTTTGAAGACGTTGAACGTTTGAAGTTAATTCTCAGAAAGGAAGGATTTCCAACCTGTGAAGTTGAAGGATATCCTGGTTAACTTTTACCATGCATACGACATCTCAAAAGAAGATATGGAGAAAACCCTATCTGCATTCCGAGATTTCACTACAACCGAGAGAATTAATCACCTGAATAAATGTAAGAATAATTTTAACCAATTTTATTTTAACAAAAAATTTTTAATTGACACGACGTGCTTTTCAGAGATTAACTCTAGAAATGTCAACATAGATAGGTTTGACAACAATAATGATTATAATAGTGAAACTAATTTAAATAATAATATTGCCATAAATGTTGACCAACATTTCTTTAATATTTTGTATGCTAATTGTGGAGGAATTAGAAGTAAAGTAAACTCCCTCTATCGAAGTTACATTCCACAGAGTTTAAAATTTTTGCATTGGCAGAGACCTGGCTAAATTCTAGTGTTTCTGACAATGAGATTTTTAATTCTGATTGGCTAGTTTATAGAAAAGAGAGAAATTATGATTTAAGAAATAACACAAGGGGAGGTGGGGCATTGTTAGCAATTCATAAGTCCATCCCCTCATCCGAAATAAATTCTGACTCTAAATTCTACGTTCCGATACACCCACTATCTGAACAGATATGGTGTACTATTAATTGCAGCAGCAAAACATTAATTATTGGTTGTATCTATGTCCCTCCAGCATCGGACGAAAATATCTATGAAAGTATTTTTAATTCAATTAATGTAATTTCAACTTACATTAATGACGATACTGAAATTTTAATTTTTGGAGATTTTAATAGACCACACTTACAATTTATTAGAGATCCTGACGATGAAAATTTACTTTTACCGACAAATACAAACGACAACATTGATATTAGACTACTAAATTGTACTTACGGCAACAATATGTACCAAATTTCTGATATTAAAAACAGTAACGATAGACAACTTGATTTAATATTTGCCACAGCTTCTGAACATTGTAACGTAAGAGAAGCTGATGATACCGAGTCGTACTTCACTAATTCAATACATCATAAAGCATTAATAACCAACTGTAACCTATCTACTTCACCTTGCAAACTTCAAAACGAACCGATATACGCGTACCGATATATTTCAAAAAAGCGAATTTTAACTCAATTAAGACAGAAATTGATATGATTAATTGGCAAGAAGTATGTTCCTATGACAACCTAGATTTCACTATTGATCAATTCCATACTATTATTGATGGAATTATCTCAAAACATGTTGCCTGGGTAAAACAAAGAGAAAATAGAAAAGAACCTTGGTTAGACAGACGTCTCAACAATCTACGCAATAGAAGAAACAGAGCTTTTAAAGTTTTCAAAAAGAATCCAACAACGAACAATAAAACACGACACCATCAGTTATATGAAGAATTTGAGTCCGCATTAAGAATAGCTTACAATAACTACCTCAAACAACTCGGTGAGAACATAATTTCCAAAAAAATTTTATGATTTTGTTAACTCTAAATGGAACACTAAAGGATAACCAGTAACAATGTATTTGAATGAGATATCGTCCTCGAACCCTAAAACTCTCTCCGATCTTTTTGCTGAGCGTTTTCAATCCATTTATAAAAAAGAAGCCAATGAAAGCAGTTTACCGAATTTCTATCAGGAAAACATATCACCCCGTTATGAGCTACGGAATGTGGAGTTGGAAGAGAGTGATATTTTGACCGTACTGCGAGGTCTGGACATTAAAAAAAGATCTGGGCCTGACGGCATTCCGCCCATATTTTTGAAAGAATGTGCAAACTCTCTAGTTAAACCATTATATTACATCTTTAACCGATCTCTAGTGGAAGGAATCTTTCCTAGTTTTTGGAAATTGTCATTTTTGACAGCAATTTACAAATCTGGCGGAAGGTGTAATGTAGCTAACTACAGAGGAATTGCTGTCTTATCTTGTATTCCCAAACTCTTTGAAAAATTAATTCATGATAAGCTTGCAGAAACCATTGTCTCCAATCTTAATGATCAGCAACAGGGATTTATCAAAGGTAGATCCGTAACAACTAACCTGACAATCTTTACTTCTTACTTATTAAAACATATGGAAAAAGGATTTCAGGTTGATGCAATTTACACTGATTTCAGCAAGGCTTTTGATAGAGTGGATCATAAAGTGTTGATTAAAAAACTAGAACTCATGGGAATATGTGGCTCTTTACTCAACTGGTTGAGTTCATATCTAAAAGACCGAACTCAATATGTTCGCATTCAAGGCCACATATCACAAAAAGTACAAGTAAGTTCAGGGGTTCCACAAAGTAGTCACTTAGGGCCATTGCTCTTCAACCTCTTCATATCAGACTTGTCAACAGTACTGCAAAACATCAAGCATTTATTCTATGCTGATGACCTAAAAATATATCACAAAATCGAAAATACAGACGATGCAATTTGTTTACAATCAAATCTAAATAAATTGATATCGTGGTGCAATAGTAATAAATTAGACCTAAATGTTGACAAGTGTTACGTAATCAGTTTTACAAGGAAAGTTGTTCTTAATAATATTGACTACGTAATTGATGAGAGGAGTTTGAAAAGAGTGGACGAAATAAGAGATTTAGGTGTAATAATTGACATGCGAGTTAATTTCCATAAACATTATGATATAACGTTGGGAAAGGCATATGGGGTACTGGGTTTCATAAAAAGAAGAGCTAAGGAATTCAACAACGTATGGGTAACGAAATCACTCTATTGCTCATTTGTGAGATCTATCCTTGAGTATGCTTCGGTCACTTGGATGCCATATACCGAAGAGTATGCAATAAAATTTGAATCAGTACAGAAGCAATTCTTATTGTTTATGCTCAGGCATATGTTCGATCCGCAAGATTATACCAACCTACCAAGTTACAATTCTAGACTCGACATAATAGGTTTAGATACTCTTTCATTAAGACGAAATTTGCTCGCGGCCAGTTTCATTTTTGACGTGTTAAAAAAAATCATCAACGTCGATGAAATTTCAAATGCTGTGGTTTTAAATCAAGGACGCACTCGACATGCAAAGTACTTAAAAGAAGTTCACCACCCTACCAACTATGGAATGAATGAACCAATAAATAGAGCATGTAAAATTTTTAATAACCATATTGACGCTTACAAGCCAGGTACTAACTTGACAAAACAAACATATAAAAAAAATTTTAAGATCGCAATTTAAATAAATTTTTAGTTTATATAACGGACTGTATGTTTGGGTTGCTACCTAACTACTATTGGTGATCACACTAAGTACTCCGAGTCACACCAATCGTAGGTTTGTATGAACCCGTAAGAATAAACTTAGCAAGAACATTTAATATTTAATTTTTAAGTATCAAAATAAAAAAAAATAATAAAATAAAAATTTGAAAGAATAAGTTAACGTAATATTTTATATCGAAAATGTATTACAAATTTGTTAGAAAATAAGAATTTATATATTTAACTATGCAAAATTACTTTCATAAGAATATTTTTACAATATATACCTTGTTTGGTAAAATTTAAAATAAAATAAAAAATAAAATAATGAACCATTCGGTGATTTCAGTGTGCGTTCCTCTTTGAACGACTGGTATAGCGTCTGACGAAAAGCACCGCCCAGGACCAAAACTTTACCACCGAAGCTAATGTCATTTCCCAGCACCTCTCGCAAAAGCTTATCATTGAGACCATTCTTAGGAAGCATTGTAATTTCATCGATAATAATGAGAACAGCTTCACGCAAAACACAATCGTGCGTCCTCCCTTAAACAAAGTGGCTGTTATTCTGATTGTTGCAAATGGCAGCACAATTTTTCCTTCACCTCCAAGGTTTGCCATTAAAGCTGTGTATAAGAAGGTATTGTTCGAGCCACCGGGACCATCGAAAAAAAAAATGAATAACTTTAGAAAAAAAACAAAGAAAAAAGAACAACTAAAAAATGGAAAGTAACTTGGTCACCTCCACGCGCTGCTTCCTGAGGATAATGACCAAAAAACTGATTTATCTGTCGGTGACCTAAAAGCAAATAAACGTAGAAACAAACAAAAAATCAGTTCTTGTGAATTTATTAATAAAAGGTGGGATTTCCAGAAATCACCCATACAAAATTTTTCAGAAATTTATCTTTTGAAATTAGGGTTGAATTAAGGGTTTCAATGTTCCAGAATTTGGGGTGTTATGGAGTATGCCACTATTGAATTCTGGTTTTATTAGGTCTTATACATATAGTTTAAACATTGTGACTAGAAAACTACGACGTTTTCTTACATAGTTGAACTACTTCAATAGTCGTTATACATATCGCATAGGCAATCGTAAATAGGCAGATATAGCAGTTCTAGGAAAAATCCTGACAAATTCTGGAGGAGAACTAAATTGAAAGCAAAACTAAATCAAAAACATATGCTTTAATCATTAAACGGATCTATGGGATTTCTGGTGTGATAACCACGTCAGAAATCCCACATTATCTCCCAAAGTACATTATGCACACATTTTACCGTTAGATGCATAAAATTGCACAATCAAATACTACTCGACAAAATAAGAAAATCGTGGGATTTCCAAAATGGGATATCTGACGTGACTTACACTGAAAATGAATGAAACACCCTGATTTAGTACACTTGCCTTATTTGTAAGTTCATAACAGTGTACTCCATTCACTAACACAAACGAATTCAATCAAAATGTGATAGGAAAATAAATAATCCAAAAAGATTTGTATAAGTACACGCATATTTCGTCGGTGATCCTTTCCACCGTTGCTTTATGCATTTATGCCATACATCATTTTTTATGTCGATCGCCGTATACGGTTCCTATTCGACAATGCTCTCTGTCAGATCCAGCTATATGGTTGGGAGATATATTCCACACGCAGCCACTTTTTTAAATTACTCTTGCCGCCGTAATTAGTCATAACTGTTGGGCCATCCGCAATTTCTACTCCCCTACTCTCCTCCGTTTATGTGATTCTCACAATCCTGTCCGAACGTAGCTGCTACAATTACGTTCTGCCATCCAAAAGCATCGCCGCATTTGCAACGAATTTGTAATTTTTCTTTAAAGTAGATGACCGACACCTAACGTGGTCATAATCAAATCTTGTAAACCCATCTTTTGATATTCACAATTCCATCGTTGTCACCAATTGTAACGAATTCTCCCTTCAAAATCTGGTATGTATCACGACTCAGGATCGTGAACACAGCTATACATTTTGCGGTTTACAACAACAATTCCTGTAATTTACTCTGCTTCCAGAATATTCCTCAAAATAATCTTAGAATAATCTTCCAAATACCTACCACTTTCCACAATTTACAATAAAGCACATAATTATAATGTTTCACTTTAAGCACCACTAATATTCTTTCGCGCTGTTCACTTTCGCTTTTAAACTATCGAAACTCTACACGAATATTCGAAACCATTCTGTTTCTAGACTAACCTCCTGTAAAAATGCTTAAATCTAGATGTCACTATTTCATAAATGTCATTAAATTTCTAATGACGAGTAGTTACTGGTGGCGGCCACATAAAGGCAATGTGAGTATTTGCTGAAGTGCCTTACTGGCACAATTTTTGACCAATTATCAGTAGATATCACCTTTATGACATTCGGCCCTTTGGAAGTGATACTGATATATCGTAATGCTATTTTGTTTGTGCAATAATTAATCTGCATAACATAACATTGTTAATCCAAATGTAAATTATTTTTTATATTCTCGTGGGGTTGTTGTGCACACACACATTCAAATAATTTGAATATTTTATTGATAGTCATAAAACTGATGATTATGTAACACAACAAAAAAACTTTCTGTTTTGAAAATTTATAATTTAACTTTCTTATGACATGATTTTTATTATAAGCATATGAATATAGAATTTTGATTTAAAAATGCATACATAATTAAATTTTATTTACTGTGTGATGTTACATTCAGATAAAGAGGAACTGTAGCATTTTTTAAATAAATGGGGAGGGGGTGTTAATATAATCTGAAATAATTTAATTTTTCAATTTCGTTTACACTAAATGATTGTTGACCTTCCCCCTACATCCTCGTAGTTTAATTTATTCCCATTCATAGACCATTTCATAAATTTCAAAGCAATAAACTAGTTTTTTCGAATTTTTATTCGGACATGTACCGATTTCGGGCTTTTACCGTAGCATATAGAATTAAATGGAAATTTCTGAAATACAGTCGCATAAATGTCAATGTCAAAATATGAGTTTGGAATATACGAAATATATGAAGTAGTAAACGAGTTTGTTTTCTATTAACCTGTAGCATAAATCAATTAGCATACATCAATATTATGCATTAGATTTTTTTGAAAATATGTATATAAGTACACATAATTGTGGTTGGTATAGTACCCATAACAGCCATACTTTAAAAACCAAAATAAAAATAAATTGTTGTTTGTAAATATGTACATACGGGTATATCGTGATGCTAAAGAAGGTCGAGATTATATAGACGTACCAAAAATAAATAAAAATTCCATCTAAAAGCACATTCGTTTCGTACATAAAACAACAACAACAAAAATAAAAATAAAATAAAGCTTTTTGACTTCATGCCATTAACCATACCCACTAACACATTAACACTGTGTATGTGCACATTTCAGTTGTTTTCTATACATACTATTGTAGTATTTATATTTAGTATTTCAAACTTTCTCCGAAATGCAATAAATTTTATGTTATCGTAATAGACAAAATAACTCTTTCGTGTTTTGACACAAAACCAACCGGAGTCAGAATTTTACACAAATAGTTTCACGTTTACGTTTTTGCTTTTGCTTTTTGTTTATTATTTTTTTTTTTTTTTGGTGAAAATATTCACCTGAAATTATTTCTGAAGTGTTGTTGTGCCTACGGTCACGATTGTGTAAGCCATACACGACTCTCTGAATCGAATTTTTTCAAGTGTTCGTGTGAAATACGTTAGCGGCAGGTGCCATTAAAAAACATAAATTGACCCTGAATGAAATATGCTTAACAAAATTAAATTAAGATGTTTAAAATAAATAATACGTGCGATGGCGTTTTCATATTGATCTGTTACACAATGTGCTACGAGAAGATAGCACCTGCATAAACGGAACCTGATTGACCTAATTCGTTTTTAACACTATATGCGACCTGATATCAATTATCTTACAGTTCTCAACGCGTCGCGCACTAGATCTGTATAGATAACCATTTTCTGTTTCTTTTCGGGCAGCTATTAGCATTTTAAAAAGTTTGTGGTGTACTGTTTATATCGGTGCTCCGAAATTTGTCCAATTATGGCATGTTAATGGCAAATATTAATATTTTGAACACGCGCATATAGAGTTTATCAATACTTGATTTGTACGAGGGATGTATGATAACACAAAAAACAAAACAATCAGCGCAAACAAAAAATGTTGAGCTTACTTAATTTAGCCTGAATTTAAATAATTGTAGTGGAGGGGCTGAGTCAATGTTGACCTAGCCTCCCCCCTCCCGCGCTCCCTATTAAAAACAGGAAATTTTGGACCATTTTTTTTTTTGTTGTAGAATTGGAAGCTCGTTATATGAGCTTGCAGTTTAAGATTACACTTCGATTCGAGCGCATCCTTAAACCCATAATAATAATAATAATAATCCCGAAAACCAATTCCTCTCCCTGAACGCACGTCACCATATATGCACTAGTATTATTTGTTTGAATATAACCATAGGATTACAAACAAAGATACTGCCGAACTAGAACGTTTAAATTTTTATTAGACTTGACTCCATAATAAAGAGCCAAGTTGCCAAAAATCATAACTATATATAATTTTAATATTTCTACTAAGAAAATTTGGTAGTCTTCATACAATTTGCCTTCTATTACTTATTTTATTATTAAATAATTATTCCACTTATTATAATAAATTCATGCAGTTCTTTGTAAGTTGGGTATGACTTGTTCGGCAAATAAAAATACTTGCATTCGAGGGGTTATTATCGGGTTATACATATTTTACTCCAGTTCGGGATGAAGTCGGGTCAAAAAAATAAAATATACAGAAAATTTAAAAACATTAACGAATTTTCGGTAAAAATGAATTAAAATACAAAACCAAATTTAATTCGATGCTTTATTATTAAAATATAACATCATTTGCATTGTCAATGTTTCATCAGATGCTTTAGTTTTTTGAAGTGATTGAAAATGTCGCAAATGACTAAAACCCTCTCAAAATCACAGCTCCCTGTTTGCATAAATCCTATCATTAACATATTATGTTTACTTAATTCAGGATATACCTTGCGCTTTAATCCAAAATTGGAACATATGAAATTTAAATTTTGAAGAGATAACTCGATAAAATACCGACCAAATAGCACGGTGGTTAAAGATTTGGCGTATGGATCGGGCGGTACCGGGTTCGAATCCCTATAAGGGCAGGATGCAAAGAGAATTTTCGTCAACAAATTACGATCTGTAATGAAATGGAACACATCTATGACCCCCATAGCCGGACCTATAACCATACGTCCTCGAATTGGCTGGCACTGGCGTAAAAGTAAGACCGGAAAAAGCAAACCAAAAATGGTAATTTTTGATGTATATTTAAAATTTGAAACTTTTCCTTCATTAGCGGCTTTTTAAAAGGATCAATAATCGAAGATGACTTTCAAAATTTCATAATAGCAGTATTAATATTTCGCGATGTGGTAGCATTCCATTTTTCACTTAGCGCTTCTGAAAATATTTCCATGTAGTTTTAAACCAATGCACGACAGATATCTGATAATGTTTCCATTATGGTCTCCTAAATTTATAACAAACTTTCTTGCTGAAGTTATTTCTACCGTATTTAAAGCTTTGTCAACCGCAACCTTAATTAGATGAGAAACATCTGTGATGTGTAATATATTGGGTTTATTTTCAACACACGGAGGGAAATGGAAGAATACATTATTCCTACCAGGAATCTATTATTCCAAAATGAAGTTCACAATTTAACCCAACTTACATAACTAAAGAACAATAAAACATATTTAGGAACAATATATTCTTAGCAACAAAAGTTAAAATAATTCCGAATAAAGACAAAAAATATTATTAATATCTTTTAGTTTTGTTCTTCAAAAGAATAATTTAATATTTTTTTTTTGTTAATTTTATTCGCAAATCGGTATAATTTAAATTTTTGTTAGGTATAAATTGTTTAATACAAGGAATAGTTAATTCAAATATTAGGAATGGGCTATTCAATGACAAGGAAAAAATTGATCATATAAGGAATAATTAAGTTTAAAAAATAAGAATAAAATATTCAATCATAAGGAATAAGCTAATCTTTATAAGGAATAGATAAATCAAAAAACTAGGAATAAATTTACAATGGTAAGGATTAAATTGATCATTACAATGAATGAATTTCAAAAGAATAAGTTTCTTCTTGGACAGAAGGGGTCAATAAAATCAAACATCATTTTATTTTAAAAATGATGAATTTAATTTTTTTTATTTGTTTTTAAATTATTTAATCATTCACTTAATTTATATATGTCTTAACATAAAATAATTTTTATTTTTAAATCTAAGCAATTCAAATGGTTTATCAAAACTTAATATTTGAAAATTAAAACAAATTATATTTAAAGTTTCTTAAACTTGAAAATCTTTGTCAAAATGACTTACTAAAGTGATTAATTAAAACTTCAATAATGGCAAAAGTGTTCTAACATAAAAAAACATCTAGCCATCTTTAAATTATTTAGATTAAATGAAGTTTTAAAATTAGTAAACTATATCGAAAAAAAATCCTGAATAATATTTAAAAAGGGGAAATTTTCAAAAGAGTATGAAATATTTAGCACAAAAAAAATAATTTAAAAAAGAAATCAAAAGCCACCAAAAAATTATTAAAATGGAGTAAAATTAAATCGAAACCATAAATTGTGGAGAATTTTCATCACGTCTACAATTATGGCTGGTTGAAGTGTAATTTTCCTTTTTACATAATTTTTTTTTTTTTTTTATATTTAATTCTGTTTGAATATTCGATGTTTTCAGCAAAAACTAAAAAAGAATCCCATCCGTCACTGATGCTGACTTTCCATAAAATTCCGTCAACTTTTTTCTGGCAGTAGGTTTTATTATTGTATTAAATACTTGTAGGAACTGCAATCTACGGTATTCTAGAAATCAAAAAATAAAAATATGTTTTACTATTAATTTCTTTACTAAACTAGTAGAAGCGGACAATTGAAATTGTCCGACAAGCGCTCGATAACATAGGAAAAATGCAACAGACGGACGGACAGAGGTGTAAAACCTCTGAAACAACTAAGGTGCTAATACAACAAATTAGCCCAATAGACAAAAAATGAATAGAATCTTAAGCAAATCAAAAAAAAATTACAGAAACTAGTTTTGCAATAACACTCTTTTTATTATAGATAAAAGTATGCCTAGAATAATAATTGAAAATTTAAAAAAAAAGTAGACAGCCCCGTCTGTGTGACCTATATTTTTAGAAAAAGTTGAATATCTCAAAAACGACTTGACCTAGAGTTCCCAAATTTCAAATGTGACCTTTTTAGAGTAGTATCTATCTGTGTATAAATTTTGAGCTCTCTGGTGTGTATAGTTTTTGCTGTGATAGTGCCAACAGACAGACGGCCTAAGTCTTTGTATAAGCTCTGCTCGCAAGAGCGAGCGCTAAAATTGCCAAATAATATAAAATATCGACAAGAAGCGCAATTTTATTACTGAATAATATTCTAGCATTCAAGAATTTTCAATTTGTGTACTTCATTTTATTTTTTTTATTTTTAAATTGTCTATTTTTTTTAAAGAACTTTAACTGCGAAATTGTGTCTAAGCTATGAACAAACGTTGAAAAATAGTAGTGGAAAACCTAGAAAATTAATATTTTAAGTTTATGTGATAATTTGCTGAACGATGGAAGCCAATGTTTCATCAAATTTTAATTACATCGAGATTATTTTTTAAATTAAAAATTCGCTCGTCTCATCAGACTGTGGTGACCAAGCTACATAAATATTGAAGATACTGTGAACTTATATTCAAAGTATAATCAAAATGCCTTAGCGAATTATGATGTTTCGCTTCAACACATCATAATTCACTAAGGCATTTGTTAATCTCTTCGTAATCTAGGAGTTTATGGTATTTAAGGCATAAATCCTATTTCAATTTAAAAATGTTGGTTATTGTGGGTGATGGCCATCTCGATGTAAAACCAATAAGTGGCTATCACCCAGAATAACAAAAAATTTGACAATTTAATTTATTTAGTTGTCAAACTGAGTGCTATTATAAAATTTAAAAATACCTAAATGAATTTGTATGATTTCCTACTTGATTTCAATCTAAAATAATTAAAGTTATAAAATTGTCTTCATGCCTTACCCAAAATTAAAGCAAAAATATCGAAAAAATTAACTTACTAACTCGTATCCTACTCCCATCGGCGTGACGAAAAAGTAGCCATATTCAATTTTTGTTCAGGGAATCAGAATGTTTTTTCCTTTTTCGTGGGTCTTACATCGAATGTGCTTTTTCACTTATATTCTCAGAAATTAACAGAATTTGTGGTTAATATGAACAAGTATAGAATACACGATTGATGTAATCCAATTGTCAAATTAAAAGCTCTTAAATAACTCCTAATTCTACAATGCCAATGTATACAAAATACCCCGGTTTTAGTGATGGATGGCCTGAGTCAACGTTCACATAGTACAACCCCCCTCCCCCCCACTACAGTTATTTAAATTTCTGTTAAATTGAGTAACCTTATTTTTTGTTTGTGGATTCGAAGAGCTCATAACCAGCTCATAATTTTATATAGGTGTTTTCCCAATTTTAGATGATGGGGGTTATTTTATTGATGGGGCTCAACAGGGGTATTTTAATTACTCGTTTTTAATGACTGAGAAGGTCACTGACTAAAAATCAGTATACCATTGTTTACAAGATCGATATTGGTCAATGAATGTACGTGCTAAGGGTAAGGGGTCCCGGTAATTGTTTTTCAGTCGTCAATGTACTATATAGATTCATGATCGGATATGTAGGCACTTAGAAAGATTAGTCTTTGAATTAAATTTAGTGTTGTGTAAGGCCCCTTATGAAATCATGGATCTTATAATTTTTTGATTTTATCATAGCGGTTTTTGTACACTAACACCCCCCCCCCCCCCCCCCCCCGCTTTGCCAAATTTTCGTTGACCAGTCTTTTTTGATTTTTCAATCGTATAAGCATATTGACCGGGGTTCAAAGGCATTGGAGTTTATTGGATTTAATATTGTGACTCAGTATTTTCTCCACCCAGGAAAACTTTGCAATAATTGATAAAGCTTTATAGGTTAACTACCAAGAGTTCGTCCTCGTCCCCGGGAAAGTAGATTGCAGCAATGTTCCTAACACCATTTGGTAAATCCATTCCTACAGTATGCGTTCTGTCCCAGCACGGTGCAATATCTAGAAATAAATTTGGTTATGGAAAAGATATTAATAGAAAATCGACAAAGAAAACCGCCCTTTGCCTTTTCTTCGATAGACTAACTGACTAATGTTGTTTGGAGTTCCAACAATCTTTCTTTTTTGGACCAAAACTCATCTAAAAGTGTCATGTTCCATTGATTTTCAACGTAAAGGAATGGCACATTTATAGTATGTTTCATAAATCATTTATGTCAATCAACCTCTTTTATCCGGAACGTTTGTGGCAAACAATTCCGGATAAAAGATTTTTCCGGATAATAGATTTTTTTAATAATTTCATAGTAAAACAGCATATTTTTATATTTTTTAAACTTCAGTATCATTTATTAAGATTTTAAATTTATTTTAGTTAATTATGTACATAGTAAAAAAAATATTTCATTTTTGGAAAATAAAGTAAATAAAAGAGAAAATGAAAGAATACGAAAAAAACTTTTTCCGGATATTAGATATTTTTCCGGATAATAGAATTCCGGATAAAAGAGGTTTCTATGTATTAAAACTAAAAGTATAAGGCAAATTTTTCAGGTTCCCGTTTTTTACATCTAACTCGATTGACGTAAATCAATCTACGTCCTTAATTACACAGCAAATATATGAAAAACATTATAAGCTTATATTAAAAGTATACACAATGACTTAGCGAATTATTATAAATTCGCTAAAAAAATATTTAACCCCAGATTATATAGAAATTTTCTTTCGACACAGTACTGCAGTAATTTTAGACGCAACTACATCATAACTATTTTTAATGCATGCTTTGCATCAGAATATGATACACGATTGCATCGTATAAGCCTCGATGCAAGGGTTGCATCATAAATCGCAGCAACATTTCTAAGTGTGTATCCAGATTGCTGTTGGTTTTTACCAGCCTCACCAAACTAGTTTCGTGTCTACTATTTATTTAATCGGAAGTATACCGTCCCGAAAAGCCTCAATACTTTGTATAGTAGGTCCATTTTGTTAATTGTAGATACAATTTCCCTATCTTTCCACGATACTATTTTTAAATCCGCGTTCCATAGCTCCTTTCTGAAGTGTAGGAGATAGACGAAAAAAAATTAGGGCGCGGGATTTCATACTTAACGAAAATTTGTAAGTTTGCTGTTTTCGGTACCTCTGACGTCAGAGCCCTAGTTAGCCAAGTCCATGGTATTTCGGCCATATGTAAGCGAGGCGAGGGTAGATAAGATTTGTATCCCGTATAGACAGAAGTTTTTAATTGGTGTGGTCTTAAGAAAGGATTTCTTTTTTCTTACCCCTTTGTTCTAATGTTTTTAGTTTATATCTGATGGAGGTTGTGGTATACTGTTAAAGTTAGCCAAAAGTTTCCAGCCGAAAGATAATGCAGATATTGTCTTGAATACAGCAAAAATCAGTCCTGAACTCGAATTTAGGATCGGGTTATATCATTAGGGTGAAGGGGAAAGTATTTCAATTTATAGAAATTTAAAAATCAATAGGAGCGAGAGTCTAAAGAGAGTTTAACTTTTGGATGAAATAGTCAAGACACTACCTGCATTATCTTTCGGCTGGCAACTTTCGGCTAACTTTAACAAGGTGATTGTGGTAGATCTCATCATGATGTTTTTGCGTTGTGACACGTTATTGGAGCCTTGTGCTGGGCCATAGTTTAGTATTATCTCTCGGGAAGAAGAAGTGGGAGATTCTTGAACTCCGGGATTGGTGCAATTAGGTAAGCAGTGTCCTCCAGGTTTTATTGTAAATGCTATCCATGGCGAAAAAGGTTCGCCACAATACAACCTCCTGCTATGATATAGCTACTTCAAACCGGAGATCGCTAGGTATACGGAATTCGCGAGCTAGCAATCAAAGTGTTCTCGAGGGCTGTTCGCATTATTGCTTGCTGATCCCAGAAGAGCTCGAGAAAAACTCCGCCACTTTTAGGTTCATTGACCCCATCGCTGAGATACGGATAAATATCGACTTAGGAAATATTATTTATTGCTAGTAAGAATGCCTTGTATAGATCTAAAGAAGTGCAGCCCAATTTTAATGCCAAGAAAATTGTTGAGAGATGTTATCGTGTTCACGGTCAAAAGTATCACTTAATTTTGTTGTTGAACAGCAATTGTATTTGGATAACGAGAAAACGAAGAACTAAAAGCAACAAAATTAAATGAAAGAAATTTTCATTATGCTAGTATTATCAATTAGAGACGCTAATGATCTCTAAAAATACAAAAAGTTAAAATATTTTATAGATTTAAAGTTAAGCATACTCCAGCAGTATGGTCTAAAAATTTTTGGAAAGTTCTCCAATCGGAATATGTTTTCCTGTTAGGTCTATCAAATGTTCATGTCCAGTCTATGATGATTTTCAGATTTTTGTCATAGTTCTCATTGAATAGTGGTCATTGAATACTAATCAAAATTGTACCCAGTTCTTTCTCATCAATCCCGTTATGTTTTCTAGTTACGTTGGCAAAATGCCCATATCAATTATAGTTTTCAGAAATTTGTCTTAGTTCTAGTATGGGCAAATATGCCACTGAAACGAGCGAGTTGTGATTTACCATATTTTTTCAATTCACATAATTACTATTAAACATTTTGCCTAGTTCTCATCAATTCCATTTTGGTTTCCAATTAGGTTTGTCAAATGACCATGTCCATTATGATTTTCAGAATAGTGTCATAGTTCCGTCAAGGGCAAATGTGATCCCAAAACGTGTGAGTTGTGATTTAAAATAATTTTGCAATTCAAATCAGTACTAGTCATGATTTTTCGGTTATGTTTATCTTTTCAATTTATGTTCATGCCCATGATGATTTTCAGAATTTTCTCATAGTTCTGACAAGGGCAAGGGCAAGTATGGGTTCGATATGCGTGAGTTGTGATTTATTATAATTTTAAGTTCTAATGATTACTAATCAAGATTTTGACTGATTTTCATCAACCCCGTTATGTTTTCCAGATAGGTGTGCCAAATGCTCATGTCTCTCATAATTTTCAGAATTTTGCCATAGTTCTGTTATGAGTAAATATGGCACCGAAGCGTAGGAGTTGTGATTTACAATATTTTCTTCAATTCAAATGAATTATACCAATAAAGATTTGGCTGTTCTCATCAATAACGTTGTGGTTTTTTGTGTCATAGTTCTGGCAAAGGCGAATATGACCCCGGAACGTGTGATTTGTGATTTGGAATATTTTTGCCATTCAATAAATATTATTCAAGGTTTTGGCGGGTTTCATAAATCCCGTTAGGTTTCCCAGTTAGGTCTGCCAAATTTTCATGTCGATCACGATTTTTAGAATTTTTATTCCATAATGTTTTTCAGTTAGGCCTATCATATCCATGTTCAAGATGGTTTTCA
The DNA here is from genome assembly GCA_947310385.1 of Nephrotoma appendiculata. Taxonomy (NCBI): domain Eukaryota; kingdom Metazoa; phylum Arthropoda; class Insecta; order Diptera; family Tipulidae; genus Nephrotoma; species Nephrotoma appendiculata. The sequence goes on along the minus strand of OX371224.1, from coordinate 131,290,438 downwards.
GTTTTTTGCCATAGTTCTGGAATAAGGATATCGGACCGTGCCTCGAACCGTGTGAGTTGTGATTTGCAATATTTTTCTAATCAAAATTTTGGTCAGTTTTCATTAATCCCATATGTTTTGGAAGAGTTCCACATGTGCACGTTCATGATGATTTTCAGAATTTTATTATAGTTCTGGCGTAAACAAATGCGGTCCGAAACGCATGAATAGTGGTTTGCAATATTTTTTCAGTTCAAATGATTACTAATCAAGATTTTGGCCGGTTCTCATCAATCCCGTTATATGTTTTAGTTAGGCCTATCAAATAGCCACGTGCATGATGATTTTTAGATTTTTTTATAATTCTGGCGTGGACAAATGTGGAACGAAAGGAGTGAGTTGTGATTTCCAATACTTTTAAAATTCAAATTATTACTAATCACTTTTCTGGGCCATATGTGAGCGTTCCAATCTATGACAGCACCCTGAAATTTCTAAATGAAATTGATATTTGATATGACTTACAGAAAAACATGTTGGAATTGATGAGAACCTGTCAAAATTTCGAGCTGAACATCGCAAATGTACAGGCTAACGCAAAAAACATCATGATATTAATGAGAAACTGCCAAATCTCAAACAGTATTCAGTTGAAGTATTGTATATACAAATCATAATAAACGAATTACCCGCTTCTGGGCCGCATTTGGACATTCTGACAAAACCTTAACATTAATTTAGTTGAAAGTGGTTTTTGTGTTAGAACATTTATATTCGCTATTGACTTTTTATTTCAAGCTTATTTAGACACGTTTTTGGTCAAAATATCGTGTCGCCTGAATGTGTGCTTTTTGGAGTACATACGTATGATTTCTTTATAAAATATTTCACAAGTGTATCCATGATTGTGAAATTTTTCCTCAATCGTTCCTAAAAATTGTTTACATTTAGGAACATTTAGCAAATATTTCACGCATCGTTTTCCTTGAAATATTCTGAAATAAAACCTTCGTAAATTCTGAAATATAACCTTCGAAAGCATCCTCAGCAAAGAATATATCGCTCATTTACTGGAACAGGGACATACCTCGAATTTCACTCACATCTAAGGTATTCGAATTAAACGATACACAATAGTTTATATTTTCAGTATTTTGTTATTTTGCAAATTTTGTAAAATTCCATACAAAAAATCACTCAGTTCGCGAAAGAAATTAACATTTTAAAATATTTGAAACTATTCTAAGAAAACTAGCAAAATATTAAAGAATTATAAAAATTAAGATCAGACTGAAGATGTACGAATAGAAAAAAAGTTTTACTAATCAGAATGTATTTTTATTTACTTTTGAAAAAGACTGTGTTTACAAACAATTTTGAGTGATATTTTCAAATCGCTTTACTGAAAAATTAAAAATTTTGGATTGTGTCGTATTTTGTGACGTAATATTATAACAATTCTCTTATTCTTGGTTACTTTCATTATAAAAGAATTAGCTGCGGAGTTGGGACAGCACGAGAAGCGTCCTTGGGTGGAGCCCAGAAAAAGCTATTTCATAGATAATTTGTGATTGTATTGTGTACCAATGAAACATTTACAAATTTAAATGACTAGAAAATTTACGAGCTTTGATGGAATTTATTTATGATTACTTTTAGTATATAAATATTACAATTTGTTTTGTTTATAGGTGTAAAGTATATTAAGGGCATAAACTGGCATCCATAAAAATGCGAAATACAAAATAAATCGAAAATTTCTCATTCTAGGCTAAAAAATAAAATATAAACAACACACGATGTACAGCAATCCGTCCTAAATTCATTAAAACCTAGGTAGTTTGGATTTCGTATATAATATGTTTATCGTTGTAGGTTTTTACAATTATTTTGCTATTTTCTAATCTGCCGCCTACAGGTGTTTATTATTATAAGACTGCTGCTGCTGCTATATCTTGAACTTTCACTAGCTATAAACATTCGATGTTAAATGAGTATATCGCATTATTAATCATTACTATGCAAAGACAAAAAAAATTTCTTATAACGGTACTGTTAATTAAAAGTGTAAGTAAAAAAAAAACTTCTGTGTGAAAGATCGCATTTAATGGTTGGATTTAGATCAAAGTAGGTTAGTTAGGGGAGTAACCACACGATATGCGATAAATAGATCTTAGCATAGTGTATTATTACGAAACGCAAGCCTGAATTTATTTATATTTATGCTTGAAAAGCATTTTATTAATTATTGTGTTTGTTATTTATATTTACAGAGTCGTCGAACAAGAATTAAACGTTCCACTTCCACTATCGAAAATTATAAAAAAATGGAACAATCTTCTTCAAGAATACAAGGTAAGTGTTTTAATAAGAAAGTTAAATATAAAATTGTTAAACACAAATGCACACCTAACAAATCAAGTGTAAATTCGTTTTTTTTCGTATTGTTGTTGTTGTTTTTAATAGACGCTTTTAGTTTTATTTTCTTATAAAGCAGTGAAAGTAAATTCCATAGTATTCCACATGAGTATTATTCTTTGTAACTGAAAAAGAAAACACCACCATGTAAATATAATCATACTCGGTCGTTTTACTTTGTGTACGAGTGTGTAGTGTACACATACCTTGTAGATTTCAGTTGATTATTTTTCTCTTTAAACGAATTTAATTGCGTCTTAGAAAGAAGTAGTTTTTAAAAAAAAATATTTTTTCATTGATACTGGGCAATTTTGTTTTTGGTTGGTTGACAATGAAACTGTTTTTGAGATTTTTATTATGTCACCACTATATAGTTTTAAATAATATGTAGAAATAGTTTGATGAAGAAACTATTAAAATGACTTTTTATTGAATTTATTTGCGTTGTACTGAAAAGTGATGATATACTGATGAAACTTTCGTTAAATGGAAAAAATTGATATCTTCTGAAATCCTTCATCTATCTATCTTCTTTCTACTCGTATATACGGACGTATTGAAAAAAATGGAAATTTTTGGGTTTTGTGGTAAAGAGGCTTAACTTTTTTTTAACAATTTTTCAAACATGTTCAATTAGGTTTAGGTCTCGTGATTGTGGGGGCCAATCCAGTACAATGACATTATTATCATTTTCGAACTAGTTCATAGCAATCCTAGATTTATGCTTGGGGTCATTGTCCTGTTGGAACATAATTTCCTCCTTTGTTGCCCTAAACATCGCCAAACTGTCCAAAAACTGGGTTTGTAAAATATTTATATAGCCTTTCGAAACCAGGCGAGATGATATTAAGTGTAACTTTCCTAGTTTATAACCTTTCATGAATCGATATACCCTTATATTTCCGCCGCCAAACTTTATTGTTTTTTCTAAACACCTTTCTGCCCTCTTTTCACTTGGCTTCCTTCATACCCAATGCCTACCATCTGAACCGTATTTATTAATTTTTGACTGATCTGTGAATACGACATTATCTCAATCTTCCAAAGTCCAATCACGAACTAGTTTAACACATTCTAAACGTAGTTTTTTGTGCCGTTTCGTTAAAAGAGTTTTTTGGGTTTTAGTCTTACTCTAACTCCCTCCTTGCGGAGGCTATTGCGAACTGTTTCAATATTTCCATGAAATTTTGTCCAGGGTGAAATAAGAGCTTTTCGACCTGATTTAACATTTTCTTTATCAGGTAAATACGACCTTAGCACTCGATTGACACTTGAACGACCGACACCAACCAACTTCGCAATTTCGGGGTTTTGTAATATGATAGGCGATTTCGCTCGCCGTCTTCGCTCTTGCTCTGTTTTGAGCTTAACTCATTGTGTTCGTTGCACTCGTATTTATATACCGATGGAAAATTCTAGACTCCCCTGGAATTACGCAAAAGTAGTATTTTCGAGGGTGGTGTTCCAGACTACTATAAACTGCAATACAACAAAACTCACACTAAGGCAGATTTCACTAATCTTTAGGTTGACCGTGTAACGCATTATTAATCACGATTTTATTTTAAATGGTGACATTAACATACCTGTTAATAAAAATTTTAGCTTAATCTTAATGATTGTAACAAATATTTTCTTTACCAGACCTGTGAGCCGTAATATTTTAGACCACTCTGTTCGTAGTTTTCGTAATATTGAGCATGTTCGGAATTTTACCATACCTACTTATGTCGGATCATAGTTTTGTACTCTCAAAATTTCGCTTTAAGCCTAAAATTTTTACTCGGACACTAACAAAAAGGTACGTTAATTACAAAAAGGTTAATCAGTCCTTTGAATATTTTTTTAAAATTACCGTATTTGACATCTGAAATTCTGAGTCTACTATTTAATGTGGTTTTGAAAATCGATGTTTGCCCCGATTGTCTTAAAATTGCTAAAGTAACGCCAATCTTAAAGTCTGGAAATTCCAAAATAGTTAAGTTCCAAATAAATAAGTAATTGGAAAAGGGCCTTAGTAATCGAAAGTAGTTTGTGATTTTAAATGGTGTAAAAAAACTCCACTTTAGGTGTGAACTGTGGTGTTCCTCATGGGAGTGTCCTTGGCCCTTTGTTATTCTTAATTTACGTAAATGATATGGCCAATTTACCGTTCACGGGTGATATTAGAATGTCTGCTGATGATACGACCCTCTTTTATGAATCCAGGGATTGTCAGGTAGCAATGTCACAAATGTGGAATGATATTATTTTACTTTTACATTTTCTGTATCTAAACAAAATATCAGTAAATTTTAACAAAACGAAATATATAATTTTTCACTCCCGACGCCTACGAAATATTGATTTACCACCACTTGAAGTAGCAAATTGTACCATACAGCGTGTGGAGAAATCCAAGTACCTCGGGGTAACATTCGATAAGCATGTGACGAGGGATTACCATGTCAATGCTATTTGTATTAAAGTTTGCCCATTTATTCGCTTGAATAGAAAATTGGCTGATTTTGTTCCAGAACATGTGTTAAAAAAAATTATTTCTCATTTATTCATATCCGATTCTCATACACTTCTTCTATCTTTAGCTCAGCCGTTAAAGAGATACTGAATAAGTTGCGGATTTTACAAAATAGGTGCTGTAAAGCAATGTATAAACTGCCTCGTCTGTTTCTTACTGTGGAGCTATATCGAACTGTTGCTATAGGCATTCTTCCAATTAAAACCATTTTTGAGATTTATGTTTCGATCTACATGTTTAAGTGGCAGACACATCCCATCATTACTTTCGACTATGCAATTCGAATTTCTAGGTCATGGCTATTCAACCAGGAAATCTAGTCAGTTTAAGTGCCCCAAATTAAAACGTAATTTGGCAGAAAATCATTAATAATTATATTTAAACGAATGATAAAATCTCATCTGCTATCATCAGTTAAAGATTATTTGTGATTTGTAATACCATTCATTATTAATTAATTAAATTTAATTATATTTATGTATTTGAATTTTATTGTTTATTATGCGTAATGTAGTTTTAGTCACTATGACACTATTATGCTGTATATGTTTTGTACATGTAAGTGCGAATGAGGAACCTTTATAGGACATTAAATCCACTAGTAGTCATTTACACTTTTACGATTATTACTATATGATATTAATGATATAAGTTTAAGCTAACTAAAAAGAAATAAAAATTAAAAAAAAAACAAAAAAAACTATTTCATCATCATCATCTTCGCTCTGCCACCCGACCCCATACAACCCCGCAGCCATTTCCCATGGACCACTTCATCTCAACCCAACCATGGTCGAAAACAACCGACCTCATCTGCGCAGGCACCTCACGTGTCTTCTCCACACTCGGCATCACATGCTGACACATCTCTTCAACCATACTGTCGTCCTTGAAAATAACCAACGCCTCCATTGCCACAGCCCACATTGACCACCATTTCATAAATGATTTTTTCCATCTTCGTCTGTTCCTGATTGTTTAATACTTCGGTATTCCAACGTAAGATTCGTTAGAATATATTAATATACGTGGTGGATAGATGGACGTCATATTTCGGAACTCACGTTTTGTGGATCCGCTTACATGGAAAGTATGTGCTGGCTACATCAGATTATATAGGAGAGTTAGCTTGTTATTGTTTGATGTAAGTTGTTGGGAATCTGGGCCAGTACTATGATGAATACTGTCTGAATTGCTGATTTGAGCGTTGAAATTGCCCAAAACAATATTTACATCGTGTTGGGGAATTTTATTTAAACACTTTCGAGGTGGTCTTAGAAAGTGCCTTTATCATGTTCTGATTTTACCCCCTTTGGGGCTTGTGCGTTCACAAATGAGATGTTGTGCTTGTCAATGTTACCCCTTTGCTAGAGAGTAAATCCGTGGCGTCCACTAAGAGCAGATGGACGGATCCGGGCGGTTTAAGCTGAATACATTTCACGTTTCAAATTTTAAATCATTGTCCTTATTTCGAATTCGAGGTTGTTGTTGTAAATTCGAGCTAATTATCCGAGGCATTTGTTTAAGTTTCGTAACAATTGTTTTGTAATATATATCGTGCTACTAATGGTAGCCACGGAGCCTGACTAAATTTGATAAAGCCTTTAAATATTGGATGTACAAATAAATTTCCGACCTTTTTAGATAATTTTTTTTTTTTGTAACTATTGCCAAAGGCTTTATTCTTGAATCTTTCTTTATACTAAACTAACAAGAAGTGTGAAATTCTTAAAAACTATATTTTATTTTAAATTAAGCCTTAACCTATGTTAATACTTAATATCATTATGCATTATTATTATTTACTTAATTTTAGTGTGTTAGCTCAACATGCACGTAATTATTAAATTATATTTCTCAGTTAATTAAATCTAGAGGATCAACCCTGCGAACCCGTCTGTGTTTCGGTTACCTTAGTAGTTCTCTAGCTAATTCGTTAGGGTGTGATTCCAGTTTCAGTTGGTACTTTAGACTGCATGATTTAATTGTCTCTTTAACAGTTTTGATTCCTAAATCTCTATGGATGTTGCTGTTTCGAATATACCAAGGGGCATTTGTAATGCTACGAAGTATCTTTGCTTGCGTTCTTTTTACGATATCTATATTTCATGCACTAGTTGAGCCCCATAGTTGGATACCATATGTCCATATGGGGATTAGGCTCGCTTTGTATAGTAGAACCTTGCAGTTTAGAGAGAGTTTCGATTTTCTTCCGATTATCCAGTACATTTTAGAAAATTTTATTTTTAATTGATTGCGTTTTTTTTTCAATGCGCTTTTTCCATGTCAATCTTTTATCGATATGAAGACCGAGATATTTGACGTATGTTTGTTGAGGAATTGTGATATTGTTTAATTTTACTCCTGGACATGTACGTTTATTCAATGTGAATGTTACATGTGTTGATTTACATTCATTCGTCCTTATCCGCCAAGTTTTAACCAATCTTCTATTTTGTGTAGATGTTCTTGTAATTCTCTCGATACTGTTTGAGGATTCTTGTGTGAAAATAATATAGCTGTGTCATGTCAAGTCAGTTATGAATAACAAGTAGAGCATAGATCCCAATACACTACCTTGCGGTACTCCTGCCTTTATCTCGGTTAGATCAGTAGTGGCCGTGTTTTGTTTCACCTGGAACATCCTTTGGGCTAAGTAGTTTTCAAGAATTGAATGAAATTGTCTAAGCAGAAGAGTTTTAATTTTGTAATTGAATCCTTCATGCAATACTTTGTCGAAAGCTTGCGCAATATCCAAGAAAACTGCCGAGCAATATTTCTTTTCTTCTAAGGAAAGCTTAATGGTATTTACAATTCTGTGTACCTGTTCTATTGTGCCGTGTTGCTCTCTAAACCCAAATTGGTGATCTGGTATAATGCGACCTTCAGATAAAATAGGTATTAGTTGTTGTAGTAGCATCTTTTCAAAAAGCTTTGAAATTATCGGAAGTAGACTTATTGGCCTGTACGACAAGACTTGGGTTTCGTCTTTATCTGGCTTACGAATCATGATAATTTGAGATATTTTCCATATTTGGGGAAACGTATCCACATCTCATAATCGCGTTAAAAATATATGTTATATATTTTATGCATCTATCTGGTAATTCTTTGATCATTTTTCCAGTTATTAGATCATGACTTGGTGCTTTCTTAGGATTTATACTGTTTTTGATAACCGTTTTGATGCATTTCCATTTAAATTTTACTGGATTTGGGTTCGACTCGACTCTCGTAAACTGTGGTAGTACGCAATCGTTATTTTGTTCGTTTGGGGTTAACACTTTTTGTAGATGGTTAGAGAAAGCGATGGCCTTTTCTAAGTCACTTCTGGCCTAGTGCCCATCTGGTTTCCTTATATCGGTGGGTTCGACAGCTCTGGCCCTTTTAAATTTCTTGCTGCCTTCCACAGTGAGTAATCGGTTTTTTCTGTTGCTGTGAGCTCACTTAGGTAATTATGTATTCCTAAATTTTGTTCTTCCCGAATTGCTTCTCTCAGAGCTTTAATAGCTCTATTTAATTTACATTTATGCAAAGGAGATCGGTGAAGCTGCCATAGCCGCCGAATTGCCCGCTTCTCTGCCAATAACTTTTAATGTTACTTGAAAGCCTTGTATTTTTTTCGGAATTTTTGTTCTCCGGAGTAGCTTTTTTGCAGCCATTTCCATTATTTGACTTAAGTTTTCTATCGCGGCATCAATGTATTCTTGTGTGCGAAGTGGAACATTGAGATGACAATTCACATTTACTATGTTTCTATAGAGAACCCATTTCGTTAGTTTGTTTGTTAAACGTTGGGGTGGTTCAGTTTTGAATGCTTGAGTACTTAGTGTTACTATTATTGGTGAGTGATCTGATGATAAATCATAACAGTCAACGACTTGAGCATTGTTGCGTGCTATTCCTCGTATTACACAGAAATCTACTAAATCAGGAATTTTCTTTCTATCTGTAGGCCAATATGTGGGATGTCCAGATGATAAATAATCTAGGTTTTTCTCGTTTATTGCTTCGCAGAGTTGCTTGCCTTTGGATGACGTCAACCTCGAACCCCATTGCACATGTTTAGCGTTGTAATCACCCCCTGCTAGAAATTTGATTCCCAACTGATTGAAGTAATCGATAAATTGCTGTTTTTAATTACGTGTTTCGGTGGACAGTAGACAGCCGATATTAAAAATTTCCCAGACCATTCTTCCAAACTGATAGTTGTAGCTTGAATGTAATCTTTAGCATATTTCTGGAGCTCTTTTTATTAAGACTGCCATGTGCTTTTCCATCCGCATGTTTGGTGTCATAAACGGAATAGCCGGTAATATTAAAAAAAATTTGTTTTGTGAAGTGTGTTTCAGATATTAACATGATGTCTATATTTTGTTCGATAAGAGAGGTTTGTACCTCAACTTTATGTTGCGAAAGCCCGTTGGCATTCCAAATAGCTATTTTTAGAACTGTCATTTTTGATTTTTGACTATAATTTGCATAAGCGTATTCATACTTTGCATCATCATGCTCATTTTTCTTTCCATCATCATCATGAAACTTTGAATGGTCTCGGTTAATTTATTTACCATGGTATGAAAGTTTAGTTCCTCCTCATTAGCATGAACTTTTGGTTTCGGTTTGTTACCTTTTAGGATACTTGCGTAAGAAACACCTGGCTGTGCAAAACTGCTGGCAAACGTCTCCAAGTTATCATTTTGTGTGTTTGCATTCGTTGGTTTGGTGACTATTGTATTTTTTGGAAACACGGCCCTCTGATTAAATTGCATATTGAGCATTCGTTGTTCAGCTCTCATTTTAGGGTTTATTTTTCGTTTTAAGTCCAGATACACAGTATACAACAGTATCACTGCTTGCATATTATTCAATCGGACAATACATGTTTTTTGGAGGTTAGATGTCAAACTTGAATAATTTCTAGTGATATTTGTACAAAGCGTAAACAACAGTTATTTTTATGTAATTGAAGATGTCGAATTTTGTGCCAAAAAAACAACATTTGCGGGAAGTTTTACTTCATTATTTTTTGTTGAAGAAAAGTGCAGCGGAAACAAATGGTTTGCTTGTGGAAGTTTACGGTGAACATGCGCCATCGAAAACAACATGCAAAGAGTGGTTTCAACGATTCAAAGTTAGTGATTTTGACGTAAGAGACAAAGAACGTGAAGGCAGACCAAGAAAATTTGAAGATACAGAATTGGAAGAATTCCTTGATGTGGACCCTCGTCCGACTGTAAAACAATTGGCAGAAGAGTTGAATATTACCCAACAATGTGTTTCGCAACGTATACATGCAATGTGATTAGTTCAGAAGCTGGGAAATTGTGTGCCACACAAATTGAAAGAAAGGGACATGGAACGTCGGAAAACCATGTGCGAATTGTTGCTTCAACGACAACAAAGGAAGGAGTTTTTGCATCGGATCATCACTGGGGATGAAAAATGGATCCATTATGACAATCCAAAGCGCAAACCAGCGTGGGTCAAGCCAGGTGAACCAGGCCCGTCGACGCCAAAAGCAAATATCCATGATTCAAAGGCGATGCTTTGTATTTGTTGGGATAATGCAGGTGGTAGTACAAAATTCTGTTGATATTAGCCGAAAATTACATGTTATAAAAAAAATTTGAAAAATCAATATCGCATAATTCGAATGTTTAAAGGTAATATGAACTGGGTGAAGTTAGACCAATTCGTAAACTGCTGGATAAAATATTTATAGTTTGTCATGTTAGGCTATTAATTTGAGTTGTGGCACTAACGCTGAACACCTGTGCCAAAAATCAGGCCATATTTTATGTGGTATTTTAGTGAAATAAATTAAAAGCTGGACGCTTGTTTAGTGGTAGTTTGGATAGTTCATATTACCTTTAATCATTCGAATTATGCGATATTGATTTTTCAAATTTTTCAGCGAAAATTTACTGTTATAACTTCAATAACATGTAATTTTCGGCTAATATCAACAAAATTTTGTACTAGGATGATATAAACTACAATAAACTGTCAATCTGCTTGAACTATAGAGTTTTTAAATTTTGCAAAAAGTGATCTGGATCTGTGTTGTTGCAAAAGATTTACAAAAAACGAAAATGCTCTTGTGGAAGCTGTTACTTCTGGTGAACCGATTTTTTTTTTCTTTAATTAATTCACATTTCAACAATATAAATACATAAATAGTGGTCAGCACTTATTTAAGGCTGAATATATTACAAAAAATGCTTTGATTCATATAGAATCGTTTTACAGAATTTTCTAGTAAGATTAGGCCAAAGCGCTTTTGTGAAAATAGTTTATAAACTCAATTAATAAATAAGAAAAAAAATAGCTATTTTAAGTGGAAGAGTGTGGTCAAAAATTTGTTTAATCAAACGGAACAGCTGTGCTGAATTGATGGAAAAATAGTTTGTTTTATGTACACACTAAAATACACATGCTTTACATCACGGTTGCACTACATGGCTCACCGCAAGACGCTTGAATAATTGTCAACTGGTTGTATGTCTTACAGTTGGTGGCAATTGGTTATATAGTAAGAGACCACGATAAAATACGTTATCGTTGGAGGCAGAATTTGTAAACTGTGGACCCCGAACATAAGAACGACGATATTTACTAACGACGATTTTATTAAAACGATATTTATTAATAATTTACGTGGTAATAAATGTTTAGATTTTTTTAAAATAAAGATATATGGCATAGTTTTCTTTTTTATGGTATCAACATTTAAGTTCCATTTTAATTTTGTGTCTATAACTAAACCTAAATATGTATACATCCTTACTCGCTCTATAACCTCTCCAATGTACTTTATCGTATTAAGTTTTCGTCTGAGATTCTATTTTCAAATATTATATATTTTGTTTTCTTGACATTCAGCAGCATCATATTTATTTTCAGCCACTCGTTCGACAAATCTAGATCTGCCTGTATATCAACCAATAAACTCTGTAAATCCTGATTTTTGTAAAGTATAGCAATGTCATCTGCATACATTTGTACATTTCCACGAAAATCGATCACCATTAAATCATTTATAAAAATTTTAAAAAGAGTCCTAATACCGAATCTTGTGGGACAACTAAACTGACTGTTGCTATATTGCTCTGAATTCTATTAACTTCTACTAATTGTTTCCTGTTAGATAGGTAAACTTCAAAAAACTTTAACTCATTATCAGTCATGTTCAATTTTCTCAGTTTTAATAATAAAGATTTATGATTTTATGGAATCGAAGGCTTTACTTAAGTCTAAGAATAAGACAGACACAAAATTGTTTTTTTCAATTCCCAAGCTTACGCTATTTGTAAGATGTAGGCAAGCTGCGGCTGTATTTGAATTTTTGGTAAAGCCAAATTGGCATGATGATATTACATTGTTAGTATCTAAAAAAAATTTGTATTCGCAAATTGATCACATTTTCAAAAAATTTTGTCGTCGAATTTGGGATAGAGACTGGCCTGTAACTAGGCAATTCTACGTTAGAACCACTTTTTTTAAATCGGAACTACCTTGGCACATTTTAGACACTCCGGAAAACTTTGCGTTCTCACATTCTTGTTAATTAGTTGAACTAATATGCTTGTTAACCTATCGGCATATCGAATAATAAACCGGTTTGAAACACAATCGAATCCATTGGATGCTTTAATTTTCAAATTTTTGTAGCAATTTCGATATCCTTTCTAACAATTTTGCCATTCACTATCAGCTCAATAATCTTATTACGCGGTTGCCTTTTCAATACAAATTCATTGAAATTTTTCCATAAGACATGCAGTTTATTTTTTGCCGAATTGATTTTGGTTTTGCAATCTGCAATAAAATTCATTGTAATAAATATTTACACTTTTTGTAGCTTCCAATGGCTCGAGAAAAAAATATAATTGAGAATACCATTTCCCAAGCTGATGAACACATAAATACCAGAAATGTACGTATACCCACTGGGTATAATGTTAACTTAATGTTAACAATTATTTAATTTTCTTATTTTATTGGTTCTAGAATTTGTAAGAAAACAAGTTCCATCCTGTGCACTGCCTGATCCATGAAATTACTGATCCTTGCATTGAAAATATTCTAACATCATCAACGGCAACAAGTTCAAAAATGCCCTCCACATCTAATAATAAATTATCGATGACCAATCGACAAAAGAAACTTCGTCTTCTGCTGAAAAAATATCGTTTATGTAACAGCAGAAAACAGAGGAAAATAAATATTTTGGAAATCAAATTAAACTCACAATCGTTCAACATAGATGTTGCTAAACAAAATCGAAAACGATTTAAATTTTATGCAGGCCTTAACATTGAACAGTTTGATGCCCTTTGGGTATTTTTAGGTGATGAGGCGCTAAGCTTGGATCATTGGCGAGGTGGAGGTATAAAACAGAAACGCAGACAAAAAAGGACATATCATTACTATCACCCCAAAACCAGGTGTTCCTAACGTTGGGCAGACTCCGAGTTGGACTACTAATCCAAGATTTAGCTTACAGGTTTTGTGTAAGCATTTCATATGTCTCTCAAACGGTCAACACATGGATAATGTTTATGTATGTCAAGTTTAAGGCGCTCAACATATTTCCCTCCAGAGAGCCAGATAGATTCAAAATATCTAAAAAATTTCGAAAATTTAAAAATATCAGATGCGTCATTGACAGTTTTGAAGTAAGAACTCAAAAAGCTGAAGACTACCGAGAGCAGAGTAATACTTACTATGCTTACAAAGGGCAAGCCACTTTTAAATTTTTGTGTGGAATGCATTCGTCGGGTGGTGTATGCTTCTTATCTGATGCGTACGAAGGCGCAATATCAGACAGAGATATTTTTATTTCTTGTGGGATAATCAGGCTGTTAGAAAAAGGTGGTCTTATATTGGCAGATCGTGGGTTTAATGCTGCTGATATATGTAATAGCCTGCACTGCCAACTATTAACGCCACCATATTTAGCTGGAAGAGATAAATTTACAAGACAAGAAGTACGCTCCACAAAAGACATAGCATCGGCACGTGTTCACGTAGAACGAGTTAAACTCGATTTATGTTTCCGTTCCTTTCAGTTCCTTCATTTTTCGTATCATACAAAAAAAACATTGTTATATGTTTTTTTCATTGGAGTATTTATATTATCCGTTCCGTACTTGCAGGAACTGAACGGAATGGATAATATAAATACTCCTATGAAAATACATGTAACAATGTTTTTTTTTTGTTTGATACGAAAAATGAAGGAACTGAAAGGAACGGATAATATAAATCGGGCTTTATAGGTAGAATAAAGGAGTATCGGATCTTGCAACGAGTATTGCTTAAAACTTTAGTGCCTGTGGTATCACAAATGGCGTTCGTAATTGCGATGCTAGTTAATTTCCAGGAACCAGTTGTAAAAGATTAAAAATTACTCGATACATTTGTATTTGTTTACGTCATCAATTTTTTTTTTATTTTTGTTATATATATATATATATATATATATATATATATATATATATATATATATATATATATATATATATATATATATATATATATATATATATATGTATTAATTATATAAGTTAATGTTAAGAAAAATCACAAATAAAATAAATACCTGCTACAATAAGTATACTAGTTTTAATTGATTATTTCATAAAGATGATTAGTTTTTATATCACAAATAAAACTATATAATCAACATATATTTAAGGCGCTTATAAGGAACAAATTATATACCTATTTCAATATTATATATTTTAAATTAAAATTAAAATAATAAACTATCACAAAAGTAACAATACCATTTTTCATTATACAAAAAATAGTTTTCAGTCTAAAAAATTTATCAAGGATAATCTATTAGGTAGCCTCATTTCGAAAAACTCTACTAGTAAAATTTTCTCGTAAATTTCCATCAGTTTTGGCATTAAGTGCGAAATCAAACCATCATTTCGTTCAATCGTTTCGATTGCCGTACCGGCGTTTGACCAAATAATAAAATCACGGTATTTTAAGTTCATAATCGCAAGGCTAAATTGTATCTGAAAATAATACGCATGATTTTGTTTTAATTTTAAGTTTTTAAATTCGTCCATTGTAGAGCACAACGTGTTTGGGTTTGGAACTTTTTCGTAATCCAACGGTGCTACATTTTGAAGCCTTTTTGGACATTTCATTTCTAAAATAGCTTTAATATTTCCACTATCGTATATTATGCCATCCGGACTACACCTCATACCTGCATATCGAGAATTATTAAAAAACCCGGTTTGTCGGATATCGCCCCCCTTAAGATTTGTATATTCTAAAAAAGCGTTGTGTTCATTATTGCGACCATAAGCAATGGATGGTATTTGGGAAATATCTATATCTGACCACAACTGATTATTGATCAAATTTTGGTAAGAGGTTGCTGTAAAAAACGCTTTGGAAACTGACGCAGTAATCCTTATTCGTCGCGCATTTTTCACGCAGGACTATTTTGCGCGACAATCAGAAGTACAGATTCTAATCCTACATGCTCATTTAAGTTTTTCTTCATCTGCTTAACTTTAAAAATTAATATTTCTTTTGATTTTTCATCCAAAACATAATCATCGTATTGAAATTTTTACAACTTCATAAACATGCAATTTGGCACCGACGTCTGTAAGTCAGAAACAAATTTGTTGGTTGATTTAGTTTATTTCTTAGTGTAATTTTGTTGCATGGGATTGTATTCTAGGAATCGTTTTCTATTTACAGGTTTCTTCGAAAATGTTTCGTATTTGGCCTCAGTAACTATTTTTGGATTATTACCCTTTTTTCTTCCCCGGTTCCATATATTAATCGATGATGTGCAGGAGATAATTTGGTAGCCAAAATGAATCGTCCTCTAAGGCAAACAGGGTTCCAAGTATATGGGGGCAGCAGCGGCTTGTCGATGCCTTACACTGGCAAGAACCATCGAGAATTTGCGCATCTGATTTATTTAAGGCTAAAAACACTTTGTAAATTGCTCTCCCATATGAGGCGTAGACGTCAGATTTGATATAGTAATTCCATTCGTCATCATTATCTTTAATGTTTGTAACATGACCACTTGTAAAACAAACACGGGTGCGGCGTAGTGATTTCGAGTATTTTGTGGTCTGATACTCGTTGTCCTGATCACTGCTACTATTCTCCCGATATTCAGTACTTCCCATTGAATTGACACAATCCATAATTTTTGAATAGCTGTACGGTTTCGGAATCACAACGGAAGTGAAAATGTTCCATCTACTAGTTGGCATTGGTTTATTCTGCGACTTTGGAAATTTTCGGTAATACCATTCGAATTTGTCGATTGAAACTATTATATTCTGTTGCTGATTATTTGCAATACAATCTGTTACCCTAAAAAAACTTTAGAGTCTCTTAATGTTAACATGACTAGAATTTTACCGTTTTATTAATTCCGGTTTGTTTGCATTATTCGAAATGCCCCTGCTCGCAAGCCATCTTTTTAAGCTTTCCAATTTATTAAACTTTATTTCCGGATTTGGAAGTTTGGCTCCAGACACGTCATCTTCTGTTAAATTCATCATTACAATACAACTAAATCTAGAATAAATAAATGCATAAGTAAAAAATGTCAAAAACATAACCACACTTTATTTATTGAAATTTGTATTTTTGTTTCCACAAAATGTATAAAATGTCATCACTTAATTTTAAAATTCACCTGTTATCATTAAAAGCAACACCATAAACTACTCTTTTGTCACAAAATACATATGGGGACACCACCTTTCCGATTAGAAAAATTTACATAAATAACACCAATTTTGATGTTTTTATAAATATTAAGTTTTTGCCAAACGAATTTTAATGTCCCCGAGTATACCGAAGCGCTGTCCAAGCGAGTAATGAAAGAAGTAAAAACTGTTTTTGGCAAATACCTCATGACAATTTCTCGACATCCGCAGTATTGTGATGATGATGACATCCGAGTGTTGTTGTTTTTGGTGTACAAAAACTTATAATTGTTTGCTTTTATAAGTAAGAACATCACGAAAAAGTTGTGCTTTGTACGATGTCAATTGCTCCCTGACATAAAGTTGATGATCATCCTCGACCTTAAACCCAATTTCATTGGCAAATAAATGTTTTCGTTGTTTACACTTCTTGAGAATATCGGTTTTAGCTGATTGATCACAAAACACTATTTTAAGAAACTGAGATGAAGTAGTGTTATCGTTTTTATTTTTGCTGGACGTGTTAATCAATGTAGTTTCCTTTACTCTGCCTGTGTAATTGTTCATTCCCAAAACAGTGAGGACATTATCAACTAATTGTTTCGGTGCTACAGTGTTATTACGTAAGGGCTGCCTTTTATATTTCGGGATTAGAGAACAAAAACAAATATTAATCATCGAAAATCGCTTTATTGTTTTTCAAAATATTCCCCATGAAGATCTATATACACTTTTGCATGCGTTTGAACCAATTGTCGAAGCACTTTTTCCACTCTGATTGAGGTATCTCCAAAACATACATTCTGAACGTAGCAACCGCTTCTTCAGGTGTCCAAAAACGTTGACCTCTCAGTTTGTTTTTTACGTACGGGAATAAAAAGAAGTCATTTGGTGACAAGTCAGGACTATACGGCGGATGACTCATCAAATCGATGTTTTGAGTGCTCAAAAATGCAGTTGTTTGAGCCGATGTGTGAGAGCTCGCATTGTCGTGGTGAAGAGTGGTCCGTCTTCGGCAGTTGGTTTTCCTGATTTCTTGGAAGACAACTGGCAAACAATTGGTTGTGTACCACTCAGAATTGACTGTTCTGCGTTGTTCTAGTGGTACGGTTGCGACGTGTCCATTTTTTCCGAAAAAAACAGGCGACCATTTGCTTGCAAGTGCTTCGTGCGCGAACAACTTTTGTTGGATTCGGCTCATCTTGAAACACCCATGCAGTCGACTGCTGTTTACTTTCGGGCTCATACGCGTAAATCCACGATTCATCACCTGTCACTATGTCATAGACGTGTTTTGAAGCACCGCGATCGTATTTTTTGAGCTTTTCTTTCGACCAATCGACACGACCCTTTTTTGAGCGATTGACAAATTGCGTGGGATCCAACGCGAACAAATTTTTTTGACATTCAAATGTTTATGCAATATTGAATGTATGCTGGCCCCACTAATACCTAAGGTTGTCTCAATCTCACGATAGGTCACATGACGATCTTGCAATATCAGTTCGCGCACAGCATCAATGGTTTCCGGAACAACAACTGATTCTGGACGACCTTCAGAATTTCGTCTTGGAGTGAACTACGACCTCGGTTGAATTCACCATACCATCGATAAACACTGGTCCTTGATGGAGCTCCATCGCCAAAAATTGAATTAAGTTCATCCATGCACTCTTGCTGCCTTAATTCACGTCGAAAGTTGTAAAAAATAATCGCACGAAAATGTTCACGATTTAATTCCATTTTTTCGCCGAGATGTTGAGTTAATGAGTACTGTAAACAACACAAATAGCGCTCGAATGTCAAAACGTTCTGAGTACGTATAATCTCAAAAATGTCAAACTTTACGATAGAGCTGTCAGTTGCCAGATTGCAACACTAGGGTTGTCCAATCCCGAAATATAAAAGGCAACCGTCGTTTTCCGGATATAATCAAATTATGTTTACATTCATTATACCTAACAGCATCCAATACAATTTCCAGCTTAGATAATTTATTTAGTGTTTTCTTTTGGTGTATTGCTCTCGTCTTGCAGCTCTCTCACATTACATTCAGTTTTGGTGACTCTACCTTCCAGCTTAACCTGAGCCTCCCGCATCTAATCAAACATTTTACCGAGATTGTTGACTGTATTTAACACTTCCTGAAGTTGAGTTGCAAGCGATGTGATTATGCCTTTTATCGCATTGCTATTAGTCGTAGCCGACACACCAGAAGTAATAGCTACTGAAACAGGGGTTTCTGTTTGTAAAGGAGAGCTAAAATTGGCATTTTCTTTGCTGATTGTAACCACCCGATTATGACACAAATCACTGCAATACCATTTCGGAGTACTTGCAAGCCCAGTTATGTGCTGCCCGTATATATTTTTACATTGGGGATGGAATTTTTTTATGCAGCTATCACATTCAAAAAATCCCTTTTGCATTGCGATATTTTCTTGACACTCATCACTAAGAAAGCTAGCTCTATCAAAATTAATATCAAAATATCAAAAAGAAGAACCAAATCCCCTGAATAAACTTGTGTCAGAAATGACACAAATAAACAACTTTTCTTTTTTTTTTTTTTTTTTTTTTTTTTTGTTAGACTGTCAAAATATTTGATTTTGACCAAAAACCACTTGAATCTTCCAATATACTGAAAAAGCTTAACTATTAAGCTTAAACTTTTTTAACCGGCGATACGAATGATAAAATTGCTAAAATCAACAGTTCAAAATTTTTCATGATTAACATTACTACGTAAAAGAAAGTAAAACCACATAATAAAATTGCTTCACTTAGTAATGACACGAATAAATCATTTAATCTAAGAAGGCGACGAAAATGTCAACAGATCTCGGTAAACTATATATTCGTGAAATTGTTATTCTGTTTTTCCATAAAAAAAAAATATGAACGCAAAAATGAACCAAAGAGACACTTTGGTTTTATATTACTGGCCTTTTAGCGTTTCATCTTATAGCTTTAACGCAATTTAAGATCTCTAGATAACAGAAAGTGCTGATTGATAGCTTCAAATCTATAAAAAAAAATACACTAAAATCAGTGCAATGGTTTTGGCTTGAAACCTAGTCAACGATGATGGTGGATTGCGAACTTGTAGAGGCGGGCACACAGATCTCAAAAGATCTACAGAAAACTGAAAAACAATCATTTCAATTTGCATTCAGATCAAATGCTTTTCCGGGTTCATTTAAACCCCAAATTTTTTTTTATGGAACAACTCAGTTTATCCAAGTTATGATGAGATTTATTAACACATTAACATTTATAAAAAAATTAGCACCCACTATAAATGCAAAAGATTTCTACATATTCAAAATTAGTATATTAAAGGTTACTGAGGCCAGCAGAATATTCTTTCATTTAGAATTCAAAATATTTCCTAAATAAATTAAACGTTAAACAAAAACAATGATCAAAATGCTTACGTCAATGTCAAACAGATTAAAAAGCTAAGTTCCATCCAAAGTTAATTTGTTTCCATATTGTGTACACCGCAGTGTCCGATTTGGTACGTCTATTATCAACGTGAGTATTTTATACAGTGTATCAAAAGATTTTGGTAATTGTTAAAAATAACAATTTTAAATTATTCTAAATACTTCTGACCCACCGTGTATAATCGAAAATAATATATTCCATTTACGACAGTACCATTATTATTATTTCTGAATTAAGAAACAACATATACATCTTTAAAATTATTGGTTACGCCGTTACGCTAAATAAGAAAGTTTTCTTTTTCAAAACAGTGGAAACCATGTTTACGTAAGCCAAAACATCTGTATTTGGTATTTCTTGTGAAACTCCAAAACCAAAAATTATTTCAACTAACTCGTAACATTTACGGGTTATATTTGTGTACGCGGTTCTTACGGCTATGTAGGCAACAGAATGTTGAAAAAATTTCATCTACAAGGCGTCAGTACATAGGTAATATAAAACAACAACAAAAAATACTTAGGTACTAGGTAGGGTAAAATAATTTTCTTTTCTAATTGAAACCACATCGATTTAAGTTCAAGATGGTAATAAAAGTTTATGAAATAGAAAGTGATTTGGTGTAAGAGTGAGTGAGTGTATCATTTATGATAATTACGTTTAAAAAAAAGGATAATGGGTTCTAAATTTCTGATTACTTTCTTGAATGTAGATAAAACATGATTTTGGTATAACGTACGTTTATGTTGACAATATCGTCTACATAAAACTGATGTGTTCGTATTAATGTTAAAAGTTTTGTTTGTTAAGTATTTCCAGTAAACTATGTTAAGAGATGCAAAACTTTGAATATAAAGCAATATGGTTAGGGTTACCAATTTATAAATTATGCTTACCTATTAATTATAATGCCCAAGCTCATATCAAGGTAGTAGTTCATGTGTTTTCGAAGTTTATTTTATAAAATTAGCTGAAGCCGGTCCTTAAAATCAATTACTAACTATTATTAAGGTAGACCCTATCCAACCAGGTTGTTTTGGAATTGTTGTATTTGTATTAATCCCAACGTAAAAAATTTGAATCGTTTCATATGGAACGCACCCTAACAGAAACACGTTTCATATAGAACTTTACATAGAAATGATCACAATGCCAGAAATGCTTTTGATCAATATATTCTGCAACCGAATGGATCTAGAAACGCGAAAAAACTATGTGAGGGACGAATAGGACGAATTGATTCTTTTCTTACAAAACCGATGACATCCACCACAATCGTTAGTGCAATCGTATCAACCAATGTTCTGAGTTTTTAAACTTTCGCCTGACGAAAGAATTAGAAAAATGGCAAATGCCAAGTAATATTTCAATGGTTTTATTCAAAAACATCTTGCCATTGTGTGGAAAAGTGGAACATGTGGCAAATGCTAATCGAAACACCACACATACACCTTCAAATCAAATTCTTTTGACAACGGTCTTATTATTAGTATACGATAAAAGTGAGACACCGCATCTTGTCTGAGTATTGCTCGATAACGATTCTTATGCAAATTACATAGCCGAGCGAACCGTGCGGTTAATAAGGACTGCAGAAAGAAAGATTATCGTATCAATCAAGGGCATTTTCAATCAAATACCAACTTCCAATTTTAAAATTTCTGCATTAATTCTCTCCTGAACAACTGACTTCAAGGCCAATTTATTCCTGGTTCTTATTAAGATAGCAGATGATTTACCAAAAAGCAAATTAAATATTGGATAATAATGGATCATACCAAGCGACATCCAATTGACTGATTCATACTTTAATGTGTCTCAACGCATCGAAATGTTGAAAGGAGCTGAAATTGTACAAGATTTTTTGATCGGAAATCAAATCAAGTTATTTCAACGTTTAACATCGTGAAGCAAGACACGGTTTGTATGGATGGAGACAAGGTAATTCACAAAAGATGAGGTAATCCAACACCTAGCTTCCGCGGAATTGCTACCAACATTGAGATTGATTTAGGGGCCAGGTCAAGAGATTTTGGAAAATGGGAAATTATGATTCAGTTATAGTGTTGACAATCGAGGAGAAACAAGTTGAAACCCATTTTTCTTGTCATACCAAACGCCAGAACGATGGTCGATATATTGTAAGAAGAACAAACTATAACATATCACGAATTTAGGGGAGAATGCATGTAATTGGGCCACAAGAGTTTTTCTTTAAATTCAAATATTAACGGAATTCAATACTTCATGCCACATCACGCCGGTTTAAGACCCAAACGCAGTATAACAAAAATGCGCTTGGTGTTCGATACATCGGCGGCATCAAACACTGGATTGTCCTCGAATAACGTCATCAAAATTTGAGCTGCGGTTCAACAAAATATTTTCGAGATTATTGTCCGATTTCGAAAACATCGATTGGCGTTCACGGCCGACATTACCATCATCAACTTCAAACAAAGGTTCTGCATCAATTCGTTCAAGATAAAGGGGCACTCCTATGAGTTTAAACAGTCCAGCAAATTACTAAAGTGCATGGTAAATGCTTAGAAAATGTTTAGAATGAATTTGGAATATATTTAAAATCCATTAATCACATTTTAAATATCATGGACCATCCTATTAAACCCATTTGAAAATAAAATTACATACTGCGGACACACCATTTTGCATCAAAGCAGTCCACCAATATAAATAAAATTCATTCTAAATGCTTAGAAAATACTCATATTTTTAGAACGTAAAAATCACATTTTTAAATCTCAAGGAACACCATGTCAACACAAATTATATAAGTACTAGAAACACTCTTTTCGGTCTAAGCAGTCCACTAGTTATAGTGAAGTTTATGATAAGCGCTTAAAAATACTTAGAATGGTTTAAAAATACATAAGGCGAAGGTCCCTTAAAAAATTTATTTTTTAAGTTTAATGAAACACCCTGTTAGACCCTTTAGAAAACCGGGTCACATTTGAAACGCGATATTTTAAAACGCGAATTATCAAAACGCGATATTTCAAAACACGATATGGTACAAAACGCGATATGGTACAAAACGGGAGTTTAGGATCGGGTTATATCAGTCGGGTGAAGGGGAAATTTAATTTCAGTTTATAGGAATTTAAAAATCGATAGGAGCGAGAGTATATAGGATCGGTATAAATCGGGTCGCTATACGCTCCCGTCGCTTCGCAATGCACATTCTGTACCATAACGCGTTTCGAAATATCGCGGTTTATAATATCGCGTTTCGAGCGGATCCGTAGAAAACCATATACTTTGCTATGGACACTCCTTTGGGTCCATACAGGATAACGAGAATAAATAAACTACAGAACTTAAAAGTAAAGAGATGTCAACCAGTATCGTTGCATACAAATGAATTTAATGCACTGGATGAGTTAACAGAAATGACGTTAATTAATTAAGGTTAAGAAAGGTTTCAGAAGTTCAGAAGCACTTGAGCCCCAGTTCAAAATCTAATTACGTAACAGGCACTGAAAAATGGTTAAGAACAAGGAAATGGTGGGAAAGTTTGACATGAAGCATGTAGTTAGCGATTTTTGGTTTATAAACTTGATTTTTTGAATATAATTTCCGGGTAATAACTGTGCCAATGCTGAGGTTGGACAACCGATGTGTGTTAGACTGTACGACGATTAATACTGGAATTTTTAGGTTCACCAACTAGACAATTTATAAACTACCATTGATTTTTTACTACTGAGTATGTGGTACGCTTTATCACTGATGGGCAATCAACTAAGGAATCTAGTAGCGACTCTTACCTGTCACAGCCACTTCAAAGAGCGTTTACGTCACATTGAGTTACTGCAGGATGCCTAGTGTGAGGATTGACTCAATGATCAGGACAGCTCGGTTCACTTTGTGTCTGTGTGCTTTTTAACCACATATGATCGCAAATTCGTAAATATTCTGTTTCAGATCTGCAAGTCATATTTGACTGCCTAGCGTTGAATTAACCTTAATCCCGGTAATTTTCAAACCTTCAGTCCAATATGTAGTGGAGGAATAAAATAAATGCTGGCGGAGAACACTTTCTTTACCATAATTTGTCAACCCAGTCACAACTTAAGTAAATTACACCAGAACGCGCAAATTTTCCGAAGTCCAAGGCCCGAGACTTGACTTTTCGTATACTTATAAGGTGTATAGTATAACAATTTTATATTAGTTTGTTTTCTGGGATGGTAAGCATCAAAAACTATGAATCGGTACAAATCGGTTCAGTTTTTATGGTGCTTATGTAGTTTCGTTGTGAATTTGCGGCATTAAAAAAGTGTCTTGAAATTTGTGAATTGGTAATACGCATTACATAGGCTTATTACGTAATAGTATGATTCAAGGTTGACCTTGGTTCTAGCTAATGAACTACAGAACAAAATATCAAACAATATAAAAACCTATTTTTCGTCGCTTAGTAAAAACAATTGACCGTAAACTGTTATTAAAAAATTAAATGGTTGCAACCAACACCCAACCCTCCTCCACCACGATTGAACCCAAATCGCGAACACGGTTGTTGAACACTATACACCGTGACTAAAAGCAACCAATGAATTTTATGATTCTCAGCATCTGACTTTCATGAAGCTCTCCGCAACTACGGAGAAAAGAACACATAAATCGTCATGTGGTGTGTCTGTGTGTGTATGATTCGCAATCTCACATTCTCAAACTGTAGTCGTCGGGTCCTCTCCAAAACATCAACAAAAATCGAAATAAAAGTTGTTTCGGAAACAAATCCTTCCAAAAACAAACATAGCTGAATTTTAAAGTGTTTTTTCAGAAAAATAACATGGACCAATTTCGTTGCCAAGGATATTTAGAATCCCCTGGTCTCAGTGGTCTCTCTTTAAATCGCTTTATAAAACACTTGCAAACGACGAAAAAGTTTCACATCAAAAACCGTCACTTCCGCCAAACAAACCAGAAAATTAACACTAACCATTCCTCTTACAAATCCAATTCCAAATATTCCCAATCCTACCAGGCCTTTCGCAAACGTAACGTCCTTCAAAACATTTGCAAAATGTAACCGAGCTCCATACCAAAATACTGGCAAAAAATGAGAAAGTTCCTATAAAAGATGCCACCTCACCCAACCTAACAAAACATTCCGCCTAAATTTTGTAAAATTATCCTGAACAGCTACAAACCCAATTCAGAACCCTTCCGCTCTCAATCGATTCCCATCTACGCCTTCCAAATTATTTGCAAAAAACGTCAAAAACAAGAAAGCTGCTACGGAAGGGTGCACAATATGGCAACGTGTTCTGTCTAGGCACAAGACGTTAATTTCAATTTTGTTAGTCTCCGGATTCCCCACTCGATACGATATCGAATGAGTGTTTATGTTCGGCGGACACACGCTTGACTGCCTTTGAATCCAGTTTTTTTATCGGTTTTCCTTTGGAATGTATATAAACACCTGTGACCTGAAAATTCGCAAATTATCGGTTTTCACCTTTTTCTTTGCCATAGTTCTTACGATGATTTCTCATGCACTGTGCTCGTTCCCGTTCGATTCATTGAAAGCACTGCCAGCCAAATTGACAGCCTTTTCCATTATTAAAAGCGGATTTGACCATTGTTGTCGCTATTGTTAGCGGTCATATTTAACGTGACCATATTACGCTTTCATCTTGTTAAATGAAATAAAGGTATTCGGCGGGCCCGGAGTTATCAGGGAGTCCCGCTAAAATGCCTAGTCAATCAATCAACCAACCAACAGGCACTTAAAAACTGCTAGTGATCTCAACGAAGATTTTTTTAACAGAATATGTACATCGTCATGCTAATAGAAACCTCTTTCGGATACCTTCCTTTCCAAATCAAATGTAGTTGGTATATTTGGTCGTATTTCTGGCGTTTGGTGCCAAATGGTTGTACAAATTAAACATCCTTAATATGAAGTATTCCGAATAACTGTGGAGCGGCAGTAAACTATGGCCTAGATGCCTTACTATAATTCTACTGGAACAATCTCACTCTTTTTCATAAAAGAAGGGTGAAAAGGAACATATTGCATAAACCATCTTTCTAACAAATAAAAGATAATTTTCTTAGGAAATATACGTTTTATTCATCAACATAATGTCCTTCATAGAGGTGTTACGACTGTGTGGTCGCAACCACAATTTTATGTTTTATATTCACCTCGGTAGTTGTCTGTTAATTGTGCGCTGAACGCACCCGTGACGTTTTTGTTTTGTTGGTAACCAAACGAAAATGGGAGAGAGAGAGCAATGCGCATCGAGTGTGTGCAAAGTAAAACGTTTTAGAAAAATGTTTTTCTTATATGCTTCTCGCTTATATCAATGCAAATTGATATAAGCGAGAAACAGAGAAGAGAGACAATTTTTCTAGAACGTTTTGCGCGTTGTTGCGGCGGGAGGATTTATTTTTTTCGGATTTCAAGTTTTGATTGGATCTTTCGAGCTGTAAATTTCATAAAAGTCGGGTGCGATTTTTACATGATATAGTTTTTAATTGAAAAAAATATAAAGTTTTTGGCAAAAATATTTTGTTTAATATTCAAGTTGGATTTTTTGGTTTATAAATTATTTTATGATATAAAAGGTGTACAATTGATCATTTTCTTTAAATTGGTTGAGTGAAACGAAATTTGTAAAATAAATTTTGTCTGTGATTTGTTCGTATAAAATAAAAGCAGTATTAAATTAAAAGTTTTTTTTGTATTTGAGTGAACACACTTAGTATTTGGAGTGTAGGTTTTAACGTTACATTTTATTTTGGTTTTCCGAATATTTGAAGTGATATACATTTTTAAAAATAAATTTGGTTCGTGTAACCAGAAAAGTGAATCTACGTCATAAGACCTTGCCTTGTTGCGTTTTGGTTTTAAACTTAATTAAGCGGAACATATTTTGGAAGGATACTGCCTTGTTTTAACGGCACGAAAAATTAAAGGGTGCTAAAACTTATTACGGGTACCGCGAACATTTGCAATACCGCATTTTTCCTCGAAGGCGCCTAATCCTTATCGGCCCACCACGAGGCCTCAGCGTTGAAAACCACGTACGGGCGGCCAACCACGTGGCCAGTCGTAAATTTCCCGTGTGCCGTTCCAGCATATCGTGTGCCGCAATTGTTCAACGAGTGGTGCAGCAGTTTATTTCTACGGTTTAAGGTGCAACCACGGTAAATTTTTCGTAATTGCGAGCCAACGGCTAAATTATTTTGGCGGCCAGTCGAGGCCAAAGATTTTCGGCGGCACCACGCCTACGTAACGGGTTGCCAACCGGCACCTCGTTAATATTTGGTATCGAGGAAAGGCCCCGCAACGCACGACCGCACTAGGTCGCAACAAACAGGTGGCCAGCTGGCCAGTTGTTTTATGGCTTACGGGGAGAGGCCCCGCAACGGTTTGAGTGGCCAACCGGCTATTCGTTTTGATATCGGAGGAGAGGCTCCGCAACGTGCAAGTGGCCAACCGGCCAGTTGTACATTTTCTTTGTTGGTTACTGGTGAGAGGCACCTTAATTAAATTTTTAATTAAGGTACGATTTTTTTATGATTTTTTTTTTTGCTTTTTAGTTTTACATTTTTTTTTATATATTTATCTCTTAAATTTTTTATTAAATTTAAATTTTTATATCTGTAATCGAGCGCCGCACAGCGGTTGCGTGTCGCGCGCTCGGTTCACATTGGTCTCGCGTCTCGCTTCTCGATTCTTTTTGCGATTATGTTGTCGTTTTTTTTTCTTTTATTGTATTTTTTGGGGATTCTTAAAATGAAATACTAATTTTTTTTCGGAAATGGTATGATGGGAGCGGAGACTCCCTCTGTGTCGGCGTGTTGATTGCGGTCCCTTGGTGCCCGCATCCAATTTCGAAACCAGGTCTTTGCCCCGTTTGAATTCGGATGGATGCGCGCACCAAGGCACCGCTCTCGGGTTATGATTTCGTTCGTTCTTCAAGTTCCGTCCGACGAATTTCGGCGGAACTCCGGTTTTATTATTATTTGCGTTTTTTTTCTCTAATTTAACTTTCTGTTAATCACGGTGTAAGCCAGGAGCCATGCATGCCTCAACCCCACGACCCTTCTCAATTCTCCCTGAGAACGTAGCCGGCAAAAGATCACCGTGGAGGCCTCTGCATGCGCTTAGTGTAAATCTGCAGGATGGCAGTAGCCATCCTGTAACAGAAGGATACAGTCAGTCCAATGCCCCTCTAACATTTCGATGTCTTTTTGGTAGAATGATTTATCTTGTCTTCAAAGTAAAGTTCAATTTCGGCAATCACTTCTCCACTGGATTCAAATCTCTTTCCCTGGAGCTTTTTTTGAGGTTTGCAAACAAGTAAAAATCACTGGGGGCTAAATCTAGCGAATACGGTGGATGCGGGAACAATTCAATGTGCAAACGCGTTGTCGTTTTTGATCCATTGTGAGCAAATGGCATCCACTTCGAACACAGCATTCTCATGGACAAATGCTCGTGCAAAATATGACCAACTAGTTCCATTGATATCTTTACAATGTCAATTATCTCATGCAACTTCACATTACCAATGCCTCCTAAACTACAGGCCGCTTACACAAAATGATGACAAAACGCCGGACGATGTCCACGTTTTTGTCTCTCTTCGCCCCACCTCGTTCTCTTATGGTAAATTTGTTAGACTTTGAGAAAAAAAATATCCAGCTTTTGTAGTAGTGTTGCTGAACAGAAAGACAAAAAATTGTTTATTATAAATGTCAGGTTTACATTTCAACTTGTTAGCATCGGTATAATAAACAATCATAAAGCAAAGTACTTATAAAATTTTCAATAGTGTCTCCCGTATCTCAATTTTATTAATTGATATTTTTAACTACACAACATTTTAGTACTCAAGATATTTTGAAAATACGTCGCACAAAATTACGAATCAAAAATTTAAAATTTTAATAATTTATTAAAAATTAAAATTAATTCAAAATTGAATTGTACAAATGGTTTTTGATATGTATGTTGGGACGTTTACTTTTGTAAATATGCATGCGTCAGTTTTTTATAAAAATAAAAGAGAGAGTAAAAAAATGTCATGATAGCAATAATTAGTGTTGCCATCGCATTTTTCGGGAATGGAGTTTGCGCTATCTTCACATACATCTAAAGGGCCTATATGATAGGTCTACAAAAATCTTGATAAAAAAATTAAATGGAGGACGTTTTAAGGAATATCGTACGTCATATTACGAAGAAAACATGCACCTGAGCTGGGTGTTTCACAAGGACAATGACCCAAAGCACAGGTGGTAAAATACTGGCTTGCTGCAAATAAAATTAATGTAATGGAATGGCCAGCTCAATCTCGCGATCTAAACCCAGTAGAAAATATGTGGGGTGAGTTAAAACGTGGTTTAAGTAAACTGCCGAGGCCAAAAACGAAAAATGAGCCTTGGGAAAACGTTCAAAACGCTTGGTGGGCATCCCAGTTGAAAGATGTCAATCACTGGTAGATTCTATGTGACGGCGATATAATGGGGTGCTTAAAAATAACGGAAACAACACCAAATATTAAATCTTTATGAAAAAATCAATTATTTCCGGTGAATAATTATTGGGTGTATAACTTACTTTTTTGGAATTTCTAAGAGATGGCGTAACTTTAGTACTAAACATTTTTTTTTCAATTAAACCTACGGCGTCTTAAAGTGTTGACATTCCACATTAAAATTTAGTTTGTCATTATTGGTAAAAACGTAAACAACATATTTTTATCCCGTTTAAATATGTCCAATTTCGTACCAACAAAACAGCACTTGCGGAAAGCATTACTTTTTTGCTTTAATCAAAAGAAAAAAGCTGCTGAAAGTTGTCGTTTACTTCAAGAAACTTATGGTGAACATGCACCAGCTCAACAAAAATGCAAAAACTGGTTTATTGATTCAAAAGTGATGATTTTAATGTCAGTGGCAAAGAACGTTCTGGTCAACCAAAAAAAATCGAAGATGGAGAATTAGAAGCATTATTGAAGGAAATATCAGCTCAAACAGAAAAAGAACTTGCAGAACAGTTAAATGCCACTCAAGCAGCCATGAGCAAACGTTTACATGCCATAAAGATGATTCGAAAAGGAGGAAAATGGGTACCACATGAACTGACTAAGAAGATGGCATTTTTGTCTCAAATTGTGACTGGCAATGAAAAGTGGATATATGTACTACCATAACCGTAAACGCGAAAAATTGTAGGTTCATCCAGACGAATTATCCACATCAACAGCAAAACGAAACATTCATATAAAAGTAAGGTTATGTTGTACATTTGGTGGGATCAGAACTAAGTAGTGTACTATGAGCTGCTAAAACCAAACGTGAACGTTACCAACAACAATTGATAGGTTTGAACCATGCATTGAACCAAAATCGACCGATTCCAGCCAAAGAACAACGTAAAGTGATTTTGCTGCACTGAGCTAATATGAGTTAACAAATACAGATACATGTTGATTCGTTTTCCGTGTTATACACTCAACGAAATATGTATGTATAATGCTACGTTTCAAGGTTCTATTTTGTATGTATTTGACGAATAACGGATTTTTTTTTTGTGTTAATCTATGCAATCTGTTCTGGGGCCTGTTCAGCTCTCCCTGCTCTTTCGTGGTTTGCTTATTCTATCCTTTCTTTTACGCCAGTCAGCCATTCGAGGACGTACGGCTATAGGACAGATTTAAGACCATCTGAACATTGCAAGTTACATGCCAGCCTATAGACTGACATGGAAGATGGGTCGGCCAATGAGTTTTGCACTCCAACAGGGGGTCATAGATGTGTTACATTTCATCCCAGATCGTAATCTATTATGAAATTTAACTTTTGCATCCTGCCCCTATCGGGATTCGAACCCGATACCTCCCGATCCAAATGCCAAAGCTTTAACCACTGTGCCATTTGGTCGGTGAAATAACGGATTTTGTTTCCATTGTTTTAAACATGAATTGACGTAAAATATTTAGTTCATTGTCTCTCGTGATATGTGGTGTTAGTAAAATTAGGAAATCAATTCTTTGCTTGGGAAATGATTATAGTGACAATTAATTTACAATAATAATTTATATTAAAACATATAGAATAATAAAAGAAAAACCATAAACATTGATAATAATTAATGCATAATGTAGGTTTTATTGGTAATATAAAATATAAATTACACTGATTTTACTTTTTTAGACAATATGCCACAAGGCGAATGGTTATCAGAAGAAGAAAAGGGGAAAATTAGCGCTTTTCGCCAGGTAGGATTTTCTGCGCGCGAAATTGGAAGAAAATTAAACCGAAGTCGAGCGGTCCTTCTTAATTTTATGAAATTAAAGTCCAATTATGGTTCTAAAAAAAGATCTGGTCGACGTTCTACTGTGTCCTCCAGGCAGAAAAAGGAGATATTTAGATGTGCAATTGATTCTTTAATGAGCGCCGGTGAAATTCGTGACCATCTGAAACTGAACATAAGTCGTCGTCGGATACAACAAATTTTACACCAAGATAATCACTTGGCAATTGGCATTCCAGAAAAAGAAGAAGTTTCCTAGTCTTTCGTCACGTCACAAACGAGCTCGTCTTGATTTTGCAGAAAAATAACAGTTTTTGTAAAATGAATGGCAATCCCTGGTATTTAGCGACGAAAAAAAAATTAATCTAGATGGCCCGATGACTACTGTGAATATCGCTGGCAGGATATTCGACGAAATTTAGAAACAAGAAAGTGCTTTTGGATATTACAGCAAGACAGCAAGTCCCCAATCTGCTTCATTTCTTGTAAAATGAATGCTGAGAAGTACACAGAGCTTTTAGTTGATGAACTGATAAATTATGCAGACGATATGGCTGGTACAAATTGGACTTTCCAACAACACAATGCCGCTAATCATTATGCCAAAAAAACTAAAAACTTTCTTGAGTCTCGAAATATACTACAATTATCATGGACAGCATGTAGCCCGATCTTAACCTCATAGAAAATGTATGGGCATATATTTCGCAACGGATTTACAGTAATGGCCATCAATTTTACTCAACCAAAGAGCTCAAGGTGGCAATCCAGGAAGCATGGATTAACATTAATCAGGAATACTTACAAAACCTTATTAATTCGATGACTCGTCGCCTGTTGCCAGTTATTATTAATAAAGGTGGAAATACAACATATTAAAACGCCTAATTTGTTGAAAAATGTATGTGCTCCAAGAAAAGAATTTTTGGTTTTGGCATTATAAATATTTCCTATGGAGTAATTTTATTTTATTAAATATTTTGTGTAAGGCATCTTAAATTTATAAATTTAATTATTGCGGTTATTAAACCTTTTTTTATATAATTTAATGAAATAAATACGGTTTTATTATTACATGATATTTTGTAGTTATTCAAGAAAAGAAAATTGCATGATAATTATTTCGTTGAGTGTAAGTTGTACCAAACATTTTTGGAATTGCTATTCGAAATGACATAAAACTTTAATTTACTTTATGTATTATTAATAAATATTGTTATACATTGCGTTATTGGAAATTAAAATTTGGATTATCTTCTAGATGATTAAAAAAATTGGAAAGTTGTGAAATAAACGTTGAACTTGGAAAAAATAAATTTTACTTAATTTTTATATTTTAATTGAAACTTTTAAGTAACCCATTTCCTAATTTTCAATAATTGATTTTTAAATTTTAGATTTAATTTTAAAGTTTAACATCAGAGCAATGCTAGGGTAAAGTGTAAATATCTTAACATTAGTTATGTCGCTCTCTAAGTTTAGACATAAATTGACGTCATACTGAAAAAAATAGAGTAGTACGAGGCCTGTAGTTTAGGAGGCTTTGATCTTATGGTCAAAACAATTTCGCGCATTGTTTTTTTAATCACAGCCTCATTTGGGTGTCCAGACCGTGGTGCATAATCGGTGGTTAAACGCCCACGTTTAAATTCAGTCAATGATGGTTGATTTTTCTGGTGCAGAGTCCGGATAACACTTATCAAGCCACTGCTTTGTTTGAACGGTATTTTTTCAATCAAAACACGGTGTTTAATCAACACACGAAATTTCTTTTTCCCATTGTTTTGAAATTAACAAAAGTAGCGTGACTAAAACAACTGTAACTAGTAAACTTTATGATCGAAATTTCATAACATTTTAAAATCGTATCAGGATTTAAAGTTACATATAGAATATTGGTTTTAAATTAGTGACACCATCTACGGTCCCTGTTCATTGAATTATGGACACTATTAATATAGTGACAAACTCTAGTATTTTATCAAAATATAATATGTATAATAAAAACAAATTTTTTTTTTTTCAAATGTTTTAATTCTTTGAAATTAAAAAATTTTGAGTATATATAAATTGGAAAACAATTAAAATTTGATTAAACTACCTTTATTTTTAATCACAGCTTTTATTCTTTCAGGCATGCTACATATATACAAGTATTGATCATATTGCGAATTTTATCACTATTTCTCCATTTTTTTCAATATTTTTTTTTTTTGGTGAACACAGGGGTTTTATATACGTTGAACTTAAGTAAGGCCTAGCAATTCTCGAGAGTTTAAATCCGGAGAATTGCCAGGCCAAGAGAGAGGATGTTAATATTTTGGTTAAGGAGGACATTCTCTATTCATTTTGCAGTGTGGCAAGGAGTTCTATCTTGCATAAAAGTGTAAAAGTATTGGCCTTGAGGTAGTAGACCTCATGTAAAGAAATAAGACGTCTGTTAACACCTTTTTATATTGTTCTTTTCTCATGGTTTCCTCTACAAAGTATATTAGACTAGGTCCATCTCCACTACTGCAGCTCCATATCATTACTAATGGTGGATGATTTATGTTCCTGACTACGCAGTTCTCCCTAAACCTCTCTCTTGGTTTCTTTCTGAAGAACTGGGCTTTTTTTGCTGGACGCCTACATTTCAAATTATTTTCAAATAGCTTTCGTCGCAATGTCATCGCTAGTATCTTTATCCCTTCTTCACTAAGATACTTTTGTAGCTCACTCGTCGTTGCTGTGGGCTTTTCTAAGGTCTGTTCTGAGCGTTGTCTTCCTGATCCCCTTACAGTTTCTTCTCTTGATCTGATAAAATGTATCCCCAGATTGAAGAATTTTTACCAAATTAATACTGATGAGCAAGAAACTTTTTCCATTTTGGCGATCTCGCAGTATAAATCGTTTTTTCTGTCTAATAATGCTCCGATATTGCTCTTCTTATTTCTTTTTCAGGTAATAATTTTCTTGCGACCTTTTAAGACTGTCGTAAAATAATCGTAAAACAATAACAAATGTGATCCTAAATGCACTTTATTATTTTGAAATATTTTAAAATGTAAAACAATAGCAGAAATTAGGAATTTCCAAAATACTAATAGTGTCCATAATCCTATGAACAGGGACTGACTGTATGTGTCAGACCGGGAACTTTTCTGGCAATGTAACAAATATAATTGCTGTACGTGTGTATGTAATTGAACTCCTCCTAAACGGCTGGACCGATTTTATTGAAATTTTGGGTGTGTGTTTCAGTTCTGGAACGAGTGTTCTGGATGCTCAATCGGGTTCTAGGTTTTTTTTTTGACAAAATTTTATTTTTTTAAGATGTTTGCAATATCAGAACATATAACTCCAAAATTTCACCTCCCAACACCCCCAATTTCTTTATATACAAAATTCTTTTGTACATGTGTTTCACTGAACTCCTCCTAAACGGCTGGTCTGATTTTAATGAAATTATAGGTGTATGTGTGTGGTAGGTCCTTTGATGGTTTAGATTCACAATTGGAGCCGGTAGGTGGCGCTGTTATTGGGTTGCAGGAATTTCATTTTTTTTGACGAAAACTTTTGTTTTTATATTTTTAAGATTTTTCACATATTAGAACAGATAACCTCAAAATTTTAACCCCATAACCCCCAATATTTCATAAAATAAAAAACAAAGCATAATGTATAATTGACTTTCTGAGAATAATTCATAGTTATGTTTGCGTACCATAAGTGTTGCTGACCTCGAATTCCGTGGTGTTTGACGTACACACCAATACATGCGCAAGTCACTTGCTTCGTAGCTTGGCGTTGTTTTGATATTTCAATTTCTATTCGCTGTGTTTCGATATTCCATGTATATCATATTTGCGTGCATATTGAATGCATTATTCATCGAAAAAACATATTGAAATAACGTTTTAAATCATAAATAAAGTGTACATAAACTTGAATATTTGACTTATAGATGGAAAATTTGTTAGGATCACGCAGAATCACAACAATCATCAAAAATTCAAATTTATCCGCAATCCAGCGTTAATGAAAAAAAAGTAAGGGGTGGTTGGGAAGGTGATTGTGTATAAGTACGTATCGATTATCATAGTCGTTGTCACGTGTATTTAATTCGAGAGTCCTGAAAATAGTACGTAACATTCACAATAACAATAAAAAAAATGTACTTAAACAATTTCATTGAACAAAATGTACAAGGTGCAATGTTGAAGTGAATATTTTGTATGATCTTCTATGAATTTTAATTTTATACATGTGCATTCACTGACAATCAATCTAACCTACACTTCTGCATCGCATTTGGACCGCTGATCAAGATCCCAATATCGATTTTTCGACACAAATATATAACGAGGCATTAATAAAGATTGAAGATATTTGCATTCTCATTTCGAATATGTCACTCATTCATTTCGGTATGCCATCGCCTAACCGTCCAGCAGCAGACATCATTTACAGCGATGTTCAGCACGAACAACAGTTTCATGTGACTCCGTTGACTACTTTTGTTGTAAATAATGAACAAGTGTTCACTGAACTGGCGCGACTGCACATCTAGACGCAATGTACAACATAAAGAAGCATTTCGCCATGGCAAAAGTTCATTATCTGGGATGAATACACTATGACTCACAAGCATTCACTTGAAGCTCTCGATAGAACGATGGCGCTCTACTGTTGCTGCCCGGTCATTCTACGCGTTACATGTGCGGACGAAATTAACACCTATATTTG
Organism: Nephrotoma appendiculata; assembly: GCA_947310385.1. Taxonomy (NCBI): domain Eukaryota; kingdom Metazoa; phylum Arthropoda; class Insecta; order Diptera; family Tipulidae; genus Nephrotoma; species Nephrotoma appendiculata. Next base: position 131,254,329 of record OX371224.1, on the reverse strand, counting down.
AAACAATCATACCTTTGGCGAAATGTATACATTCGATATAATACATTACACCTTAACATAAATATGCTAGTTCAACTGCAAAACAATTGATTAGCACTGTCATTCTCCGAACAATTGCTCAACATTGGAAATAGACAAATTCAATTTCAAGAAGTGCACAATGCATCAAATTGCCAGACAATTTTTGCAACATGGTAGCCACGAAAGATGATTTGATTGAAAGCATTAAACTGTTGATTGTTCAACTCTCATTAAGATAAGAACAAAATAAATATTATTTCTTTTAGTTTTAAGATTCAACATTTATTTTATACTTTAAATTTTTACATTAATAAGAATATGACTGTCATGGAAATGATTTGAATTTTTTCGTTGTTTGCCATGATTTAATCAAAATGAAAATCGTCGAAATTTACATCATATTATGTTATTAGTATGGCGTCACATTCCTCTGCTAATCGCAGTCCATCGTCGATGTCATATGGTTCAGCGGATCCACAGCGTAGAAGCGTCCATTTTCATGGGTCGCCACATCTTCTCGAAGATCCATTACGAGCTCGCGGACCGACTGAGTTCCACAACACAACTGTCAGACTATTTACACACATACAACTTACTTACTATACTTACTACTAATCTCACGAACAATACCAAATGTGCCAATGGCAAGAACCAAATATTGACGGGCCATGATACGAAAATTGCACTGACTTTTTGAATTTGCTTTGGGCAACAGTAAATCACACAATGACGAAACGAAAAGATTGTAATGTCAAACTCAATATCAAATGTCACTTAGTATATTATGTATAGTTTATCAAAAATTCGAATATCGAAAAAACATTTACTCAGCGCCGGATCTAGCTCTTTGGAAGCCCAGGTGCAAGTAGAAATTTTGGGGCCCTCTAGTAGTTAATAAAATTAAAATTTAATTAAAGAAATCGATTTAGTAATATAATACAGTTATGATTTCAAACTTAGAATTACGGAAAATTGTTTGATACTCTACGAGAATATACACATACATAGATAAAATATTAAAAAGTCAAATTCAAGTTGAATTTTAAAAACTGAACAATGTGTTAAGGGTAGTTCTGCAAATTTGAAGCAGTCAAAAGTAATTATAAATTTAAAAAATATGTTTTCAAGTTAGATTTGAAAGTGTTTTTAGATAAATTGAAGTCGAAGTGATCCTCTATTGTATTAAATGTTTTCACTATGGATTGGGGTTTTATCCCGTACTCGGTGGAATGGTGTTCGGGCGCCAATAATCTATAATTACGAAATGATCTACTTGGCACATTAATCGAGATGTTTCCCAGTACGTAGGCAGAATCAATGTGACCAAGTTGTACGTTACCGATGAAACATGAAAGTGGCATCAAGGCGTCTATTTCGAAGAGTGCAAATATTGTATTCTTTGCACCTTGTTGAATATGGTAGTAATCAAGCCACATTTACGTGGAATGGTTCTCTATGGTCGTAGTCCCAACCAGATATTTTTTGTTGCGATTCTCTTGATGTGAACATTGTGATAAGGATTCTAAACGGTTACGGCGTATTCCACTTGAGATCTTACATAAGCGAAATATAGCGAACATAACGTTTTTATATCCTTGAACTCTCTAGTCCATTGTTTGACAAAGCCAAACATGGAGTTTGTTTTAGCAATACAGTTATCGATGTGCCTGTTAAAACTAATATTTTCAACGAAGGTGACTCCCAAATCTGTAATCTCGTATACCCTCTGAATTTCTACGCCATTGATGTTGTGTATGCGGCAATTATTAGATTCCGGTTGCGATGAAAAGACATAATTTTGCATTTTTGATATTCAAATCCAATGAGCTTTGGTCACACCACCTACTAAGTTTATTGAGGTGTTCTTGTAGTTCGATAGAATCGTGAATTTGTTTGATCGAATGAAAAATTTTTACGTCATCCAATGGTCCAATGTGAGATCCTTGAGGAACACCAGAAGTCACGTTGATAACTTAAGATTTCTTATTTCCTTTTATTACATATTGGTGACGACCTGTTAAATACGACTGGAACCAGTTGATATATTCCATTGAAAATCGAAATATATACAAGCTTTGGAGTGCTTTATGATAACAGATAGAGTCAAATGCCTTACTGAAATCTGTATATGCCACATCAACTTGGTTATGTGTCTCAATCTCGTTTATAACTATGCTAGTGAATTCAATCAAGTTGGAAGAAGTATAGCGACATGACATAAATATAATATAATAAAATAACAATACGTTTTTTTTATTAGAATAATATAATAAATTCACAGTAATGTAACATAATTTAATTCTCAGCGTAAAAAAATAATCAAAAAAATTCCACTTATTTAAGCCTTCTTGCTTGTTCTACCGCAAAAATGGATATTAAGTGACTGAAATTTAAAGCTTTTGCTTCGTCCGATTCAATCGACAATACCGCCAATGCTGATAATCGTTCTTGTGAAAAAGCAGAGTGAAGGTAAGTTTTAATTAGCTTCAACTTACTAAACGATCTCTCTGCGCAAGCAACGGTTACTGAAAAGGTGAAATATATATGCAAGGCAATTATAAAATTGGGATAGATATCAGAGTTTTGGGGCGTTAAAAAATTTAAAACATTCAAAAGATTTTTGTCCAATTCTGCAGGAATAATATATTCCTAAAGATATACATGTATACTAAAAAAATTTCTGATATTAAATCAGTTGATACATCTCCAGCATAAAATGACACAAATGCTTTACAAGAATCTTGTAGTTGCACGTTTGATAAATTTTTGAAATTAAATAAAAAATAAAATTTGCTGCAAATCGTTTTTGCACAAACAAATCTGCTATCTAATTCATATAAAACTTGTGTTCATTAATGGAAGAAAAAAATGAGATCTTAAAATTAAAAACTGGGTCAGCTGAAATTTCGTCGTAACAAATTTCATCGAATAAGCGTTTTCGTTTCCGCAATCGAATCAGCGGAAAATCTGTTGAAACATTTAATGTTTCTGCAACAATTTGGGCTTCTTTAACAGCATCCTCGAAGAGTGATGACTGATATTCTTGAAATTTTATTAGCACTGCACCAACCAAATCAATAGCTGCACTCAGAACTACTGTTTCTCCTTGTAACATTTTATTTATCTTATTAATATTAATTGTTTCCAAAACTGTTTTTGAGTCATTTGATGATGCTGCTAGTTCTTCTTAAGCTTCACGTATTAGCGGTAATTGAGACACCACAGGTTTTATTGCCTCTATTCTGGCCTCCCAACGAGTTTCGTTCATCGGTTTTAATGTAATATTTACGTGTTTTGCTAAAATTTCCCAACGGTTAGTTGATGAAACAAACAGAGTATAAAGACGTTGCAAATTTCTAAATAAGTTCTTACATTGTGGGGAGGACGCAGCAGCATCACACAAAATCAAATGAGCTAAACAAGGAACATATAACGCAAGATGATTTAAATAACATCTTGCTTGGACGCGTTTTATTTACCTTTCATGTTTGCTCCATTGTCGTAAGCTTGCCCTCTGCAATTTTGAATGTCAATACAATTTCTTTCGAGCTCACATAGTGCTAATTTAGTAAGGCCTTCTCCTGTTGTGTCAGAAGCCTCTAGAAAACACATAAAACTTTTATTTATGGTAAACTGTTTTGTTTCCAGATCCTGAAACACGTATCTTAAAATTAATGTAGTTTGTTCCTTATGGGAAATATCAGGAGTACAATCTACTTGAATACTAAAATATTTTGACTCCTTCACTTTTGATACGATTTTTTAGATATCTAATTAGCCTGTAGTACAATAAATTGATTTTGAACGGTCTTAGAAAGGTAATGGATGTGTATTTGTTTAGATTTAATTTTTTCAAGATGATCTTTCAGTATCGTATCATATTTGGCTTACAATTCAATTAAATCCAAAAAATTACCGCTTTCCGGACATCCAGGAACAATCGGACAACAGGAAAAGGTATCTACGATGAAATATGAAGCACAACGATGAGCAGAAATAAATTGAGTTTATTTCTGTATGATATAATGAACTAATGAGTTACAGTGAAGGAAATCATTTTGCAATGTAGTGTGGATAGATAGTTACATAAATTTTGTCATATATTTTGAATACAGTTTTTTGAAAATTTTGTTAACTATAAAAAAATTGTGGAAACATTAAATTTTTTTTTTTAAATCAAATAAATTTAATTAAAAAGTATTTTATATGGGCCCCTTCGAGGCCAATTTTGGTAGGGGCCCGGGTGCATCGCACCCTCTGCACCCCCATAGATCCGGCACTGCATTTACTGATCCCACTAATAGCAGGCAAGCCAAAGTTCGGGCAGGACAATGTCTGAGTGCTCTAAACCTTTACTATAATTTGTTACACATTTCTTACAATTTATTACAACAGCTCCCGATTTTATTACAGTTACCGTTTTCGAGGAACGAGTGGTCGGTTTAGCTTGTACTTAAACCTACACCGCCAAAATTGTAATTTTTGATGTAGCTGTGATATCGGGATGGTTCTTAGGCCAGAATTTATTACAAATTAATTACATTGATTAAATAGTTCAAGTTCAACCCTATATCTTGACTAAGGGTAAATTAAATCGATGTTTTTGTCATAAATAACCCCAAACTGTTATTTATGACAAAAACATCGATTTTACCAATATTAATAAATTACTACAATAGACCGCCACCAGATATTGAGTCAAACGTTACTCCTTGAACCTTGTAAAGGGCAGATCAACTTTATCCAGGTATGTAATAAATTATCTATGTGTCAGGTTTCACGGAATTGGCTCCGAACCGTAAAGGGTTCAAACGTCTAATTTAAAGTTCGATTTTATCACCTTCAACAATTTATTACACCAGACAATTTTATGTAACCTGACACACAGATAATTTATTACACACCTGGATAAGGTTAATTTGCTCTCCACAAGGTCGAAGGAGTAACATTTGACTCAATATCTGGTGGCGGTCTGGTGTCATAAATTGTTGCAGATGATAAAATCGAACTTTAAATTAGACGTTTGAACCCTTTACGGTTTGGAGCCAATTACGTGTAACCTGACAGAAAGATAATTTATTACACACCTGGATAAGGTTGATCTTCCCTCTACAAGATTGAAACAGTAACATTTGACTCAATATCTAGAGGTGGTCTGGTGTAATAATTTATTAATACTGGTAAATAGATGTTTTGTCATAAATAACCATTTGGGGTGAAATTTACCCTTAGTCAAGATATAGGGTTGATCTTGAACTATTTAATCAATGTAATTAATTTGTAATAAGTTCTGGTTCAAGAATCATCCCGATATCCAAGCTACATCATAAGTTATAATTTTGGCGGTGTGGGTTAAATTACAAGCAAAACCGACCACTCGTTCCTCGAAAACGGTAACTCTAATAAAATCGGGAGTTGTTGTAATAAATGTGTAACAAATTATAGTACAGGTTTCATTGAGGCGGGCTAATTTGGTCGGTGCCTGTCTGTCTGGTCCGCTAGTATACATTTAAATTGAAATACTATACCTTTCAATAGTAGTGGAAACTTACTTGTGGGAGATTAGTCTAGTCACCCACCATCTGTATTCTGTGTTAAGTTAGTCCAGAATTTTTGTTTGGTTAACCTGCTATTTCATCATTAATTTTTTTTCTGTTTTCCTCCAAAAAATTCGTTCCATTAGACAATAATTTCTAAATTTGGATCAATTTTTATTTTACGACTCTTTAACTTTGTTCACTTTAATATAAACAAACCTGAGCTGTAAACGGAAAAATTCAAAACGAAACACAATCAATCTAAAATTTTATTTTTATTTATTAATCAAACTAAATTTTATATTTTAAAAGCTTCCAATTTTTTTATAATAATTGGATTTTTAACTCTATATAACAAACAGAGATATTTAATCCATATTCCAGAGATAATTTTCCCAGATGAGTTACCCATGTTATACTCGTAATATTTTTTTTTTTTGTATTTTATGTACAAAAAAATTAAATTTTTTCTGTTTACCTATACAAAAATTTTAATTTATATTTATTACTTTAAAACCACAACAATAACAATATTACAAATATTAATGTTTCCATTTTATTTATTTACAGGCTATAAAACTATCAGAGGAGCCGAAAAGGAGGGAATGGCCATTTTTCACATTGATGGACTTATATTTTAGTGACCAAGTGAATGATCCCACATTACGTTTATTCTCGTCAACAAAAACATTTTGTGATACGATAGACGATAAAGAAGACTATTCATTAACAACGGCATTGGCAACAGTTGCCGCAGCACAGAATAATGCGTTGTCGGGTGGATCACTGCTGGACATGAGCGATCTAAAATCAGAAATAAAATCAGACCAAAACGAAACGGATTTATGTGATGAATCTAAATACTGCCACAATAATAATAATAATAATAATAGCAATTTAAATAATAATAATAATAATAACTCAACAAATAATAATAATAATAATGATAGTAATGTAAATAATAATAATAATAATATTAGCAGTAGTAATAATAATCAAAATACTAATAACAATAATAGAAACTCAAATAATAGTAGTAATAACAATAATAATAATAATAACAGTAGTAGTAATTATGGACAAGCAAAATCCATCCAATCACAGCATTCCCATTTAGATTACGACGACGTTGCGTCGGATTATGGAAACGACTTAGATAATTCTAGTACAAACGATATTTTAAATCGGGCCAACGAACACCATAATATCGCACAATATTTACTATCGTGGAACAATTTCCATGGCAATATGTGTAAAGGTTTTCATAATTTACAAAAAGATGGTCAAATGGTCGACGTTACGATTGCCGCGGGCGGGAAAATTTTTAAAGCACACAAATTGGTATGTTTAATAAAACTTTTAATTATTATTATTATTATTATTATATTTAATGCGGGCAATAAATATACAAACATTTCATATTTTATTGTTGTAATTTTTCACTTATGCATTTTCACTTCATTTCCTACATCTTAGTATGCAAGCATACGAGTATTATAGAAATATTGTGAGAAAATCTTGCGAAAATGATCAGAAAGAAAATTGTTGACTAATTTATAGAAAATTGAAAATAATTGTTTGTAATTATTGGTTAATTTGATTTCAATTGATTGAATGGGAAAGTATTTAAACTTTGTTAGGTTGTGCATTTATACAACTTGAGATGATTTACTTATCGTGTATTTTAGAAAGTAAGCTAATTATTTAGATTTACACATTTAAGTGATCGCAGTGCCTATTTAAGTGTATCAACCATATATTTAAATGCATTTATTCGATAATGGCCGGTAAGAGAAAATTTTGGCAATGGAAACTAGTAAAGAGCTTTGTTGAAAAAAAAACATAGAATAACGATCAGAATTCGACACTTTCAAATTTGTTACTTACATTTTTCAACAGGATTATTTAAAACATATATATGATTCATTGTTAATATTATTACGGTGAACCCAATCCCTTCCACACTTTTGTCTTTGTCATTTCTTACGCGTTTCGGCTTATTTACCGAAATTACTTTTTCAAAAATAATGCAAGAGTTTTTCTGCACTTCTTCTTTAACCTTCACTCTGTGTATGGGGGTAAAAAACTACCCCAGACCTACAAAAATATAAATAAATAACTAACTACTAGGTTAAGTAAGGTTAGGTTAGAGTGGCTGCTATCGCACACTTAAGCCAATAGTGGCCCATTGTGATACCACAGGATCCTATCTCCCCTATATTCCCGCTGAAACCATCCAGAGCTACTTATGTAGCGTAAAATATCTCGCACTCCGCGGTTCCAAAAGGTTGTCCGTACCGTACACACCTAAATAGTTATGCCTTCTGTATGATAGTGCTGGACACGAGCATTTAACGTATCTTCCTCATCTTCGTCCAAACAACTTCTACAAAAATCATTCGTCTGTGTACCCAGCCTTCTCGCATGTTCTTCAAAACAAACACTGTCCTATTAGTATCCCTACGACCAATCCTACCTCTCGTTTTCCCAGGGATACTTATGCTTTGGAGCGACCTGTTTTGCTACCCTGAGCGCCAATTTAAGCGCTGCTATAGACCTCCCCAGACCTACCCTTTCCGGTTGCATCTGGAGAGTCGTACCGTACCTAGCTAGTTTGTCCGCCCTGCAGTTTCGCGTGACGTCCAAGTGACCAGGGACCCAGATTATCTGGATGCTCAGATACACGCTCATTTTATTAGCAGATGTTCGGCAATCCAGCGCCACCCGTGACTTCAGACAAACCGCCTCTAGCGACCTAACCGCCGCCTAACTGTCCACATAAATTGCGATATCCCTCACGGATACCACGTTTTGCTTCTACTATGTCACGACTTCGCCTATTACCACCACTTCAGCCTGGTACACGCTGCAGTAGTCAGGAAGACAAACTGAAATATTAACATTAAGCTTCTCACAGAAACGTCTGGCTCCTACCTTGCCGTCTAGCTTAGAACAGTCCGTGAAAAATTGCAGTGCCTCGTTTCCCAGTATTGATCGGTTCCTCCAGGATTCTCTCGAAGGACAGATGGTCCGGAAACCATTATCGAAGCACAACATTGGTTTAATATAATCTAGATTCGCCAGTTCTTCCCTTAGCAATCTAATCTTTGGAATAAGGTGGAACATAACCTTTAAAGTGCGTGTAGGTGTTGTCGTAAGCGCCCCACTTATAAGCATGCAGGCCGTTCATTGCACCTTCTCCATCATCTTCATATATGTTACCTTCTCCAGAGCTGGCCACCACACGCCCCCTCCGTACATCAGCACAGGTCTTACCACTGCGGTATAGAGCAAGTGTAGCAACTCTGGTTTCAGACCCCATCTCTTACGTATGGCGTTCCTCCACGAGTAAATGGCTACATTAATCTTATTCACGAGGAGGGCTAACTACCAGAATTTTATATTTCTTAGTAAATAGTACCAGCTCTGTCTTGGAAGGGTTGATCCCTAATCCACATTTGCTGATCATCTGCATATGCTACAACCCCTATCTCCTCTCTCTCCAGTTCCAAGAGCAATCCATTCATTACAACACTCCAGAGAAAAGGGAACATTACACTTCCTTGTGGGGTTCCGCTAACCACCCGCCTTCTTATGGTGGCCTCCCCTAGTTCCCAGGTAATAATGATGCTTACCAACATCTGATTTATCAACCTATTTATGGGGTAGCCCACGTTCAAAAATAACAATCCTTCTGTGTAGAGCTGTGTCTACTGACATGCCCTCACAGTACACATGCTGCGACATTGCCCATTTCCTGGGCTCAATTCTTGATCGAATACCTACAGCTACCAACCTTTCCAAGGTTTTTAACAGAAAGGATGATAGAGTTAAAGTTCTCAGATCCTTTGGATAGGCATGTGAGGTTTTTCTCGATTTCGAGATAAAGACCACTCTGACCTCCGTCCATTTCCTAGGAATATAGACCAGTTTCAGACATCCCCTAAAGATACCCTCCAGCCAGGAGAGGATGACTGCCGAGTTCCTTTGGATCTCTGCAGGTATAATCCGATCCAGGCCCGCAGATTTATAAGGCTTAATACCGCTCAGCGCCCACCGGATTCACTCCCTATCCACGATGCCTTCCATCTCTATTGAAGGTGTTACTCGATGAGCTCCGGGCTCCATCGAGTCATCAAAGATTCCCGGGAAATGGGTTTCGGTGAGGAGCTCCAATAATTCCACACTTGAAGCTGTCCATGACCCGTCTGGTCTAACTAAATAACTAGGATTGGTTGGGTTAGTAGCTAGAATTTTCTTATGGCGAGAAGTCTGAGAGACCTCCTCCTTCCTACAACAGAAGAGTCTCCAAAACCCCCTTTGTACCTTACTCAACTCTTTTTTGTACTTTCTCAGGTCCTCCTTATATGAGTCCTAATCCGAACTTCCCTTGTATTCTTATTGAAAGCTGTCTTACACGATCTCCAATAGGTTCCCAATTCCTTGGTTTACTATATCGGTTTCCGCCTGCCCCTAGACCTACCTCTAGGGGGCACGCAGCATTAAATGAAAAATTGGATGCTTTTGTGATAATATCAACCATGTTGTACAATTCTTCTACCGTCGCCGGAGGTCCAGGGACCTCCAGCGGCAATAATTCCTCCAACACCTCCCCATATTTCTTCCAGTTTGTCCTTCTGGGATTCCTGAAGGCTTTCCCATAGATTATCCGTAGGAAACTTGCGGCTGAGGCCGCAGCCATAATCTTTCACAGCCAGTCTCAACACTTACTGCTGTGACATCCTCGCTACTAAATTGAGGAAATAGAAAAATAGTCAGATTATTTTTCGCTTAAACACATGATCTGATCTTCTCAGAGTGTAAGTGTGCTTGAGTATAATAATTTATACCCTTTCGTTCTGAGGCCACAGATCCTCATGTGATTTAGTCAGTTTGAGAACAAAAGGTGCCGAGGCAGCCTTCGTGTGATGCAGGTTTATTTGTACAATATTAAACATTGTAGTCTCACCTCTTCCTGCACTCCCTGCATCGGGATAATGCCATCTGGCTCGTTGTTTCGGCCGCCATCCTCCCCCAGGCGAGAGTCTGGCAGGATGCCCTATCAGACTTCAGAGAGAGGAGGCTACATCCCCTCACTATCCTCCCCACGTCTAAAGCATCACTCTCCTGGTCGTCCTCAGCCTGCTTGACTGTTTCCTGCTGAGTCCGTTTGCCGTCGCTCCCAGGCTGGCCTTTCGCAGTCGCATCGGTCCCGTCTTTTTTTATATATTTTAGGAGTGATCGACCCGAAGTTGATCACCACTCCCTTTGATTTTGCAAGGGAAGCCCGAGATTTTTTATTGAACAGCATGATTGCCAATCTAAAGCCTCCCTTAGCCTCCTCTTGCTTCACAATCTTTCAGTCTTCCGTTGAAAGATCAGGATTGCTGGCCCAAATGATCTCGAGGATATCTTGTGGCTTATTCGGCTCGGTTCATAGCCATACGCGTGCCCTCCGCCTGCTCGGGATTTCCTCCCTGTAGACTGCCTCAAGCCTACGCCCTGCTACACCTCGCCTACTTCGGCCACTGCCCTGTTATACAGGTTGACCGGTCTCTGGTCCAAGCACGTAGTCAACTTCACGTGCTCTTGGTACCATCCCGCATCACTGAAGGACGGGGGGATCCCGAATTTTCTCTCAGGATCCTCATAAAAATGGAGTTTAGTGCATTATACGCTACCTTCCACTTCTCTGACGTGATGCTCCCATCTTCCTGACTTCTGTCAATGACGGCTAGCACCAACACGTGCTCCTTTAGGATCTCACTGAATAGCTTTAGTTTTTGATCCCTTGGAGCACCCGACGTCTTGTCTGCTTGCACCGTGGCTCGTTCCAGCTCATCCTAGGACCTCTATCTTTTAGACACAAGGGCCCTTTAAGAGCTATCACAGCCGACAGTTTTTTTAGCCCATGCCACAGATTCTTGCTGTTCTACTGTAAGCTGCCCCTCCGGGGTCGCAGCCAGTTTTTCTAAAATTTTGAACGCTGACCGTCTCTCCCTATACGCTTCGCCGGAGAGATGACCGGTTAGCCTCACCTTCACGGTTAGAGTTACTCCCTTCTTCCGGTTTTTGAAGTGTGACGGCTCCTTTATTTTTGTTTTGTTTATTATTTTCCATGTTTATCCCACGAGTATCAGAGAAATACTGATCAACCTGCGCAGAGATCCGTATACGCATGTAAGGCTATAAATACAACTGGAGGTCGCCAGGTATCCAGAGGGCTCCGTTCACGACTGGGCTTTGTTAAATGGGCCCCCAGCCTAGACGATCCTCAGCACGTGTCACATAACACCCTGATCCAACCCATTGGATCACCGGACTCCACGGCCCCCAGTGCCCCGCCCCCCTCCAACATTCACCATCCATTCACCTATTCATATGGATATCCCAACCTAATGGGACCCATTCCATTGAAGGGATGACCGGTTTATAGGGTTTCCTACTCACTCCTTGAGGAACCAGGAGCGCAGAAAGCCTTGACGCCCGGTTCACCGTGGTTAGTAGTCGATGGTTTTAGGGCGTTATCAGTTCGCCCTTCCATGCTGGGTGTCATAGGCGCTCAGAATTTAGTGAACTGAGGTTAAACACTCCGCAGTTCCCTGAGACTCTCCTCCCAGCACAGTTGCGGTTGGGGGCGGCTTATTTAATTCACCGCTCATCTACCTATCGATAGTCCGTCCACTATCAAACCCTCATCGGCTCGATGTAATTTCCGACAATATATTCCCAGAACACCTGGGAAATACGGTATACAAATTTTCGGGGTATGTGTCTCAGAAAACGCTTATCCTCTGAAACAAAAAATATATGCTGGTCGTCAGCCGAATGAAGTGAAGGTGGATTTACATATCCGACGATTTTTCGGCGCGACTGCTTGCCGCAGGAAATTCGGCGAACGCGTATTATCGATGATTTACATATTCAACGATTTTTCGGCACAGTTTTTTCACACATCCATACATAAACAATAGAATTACACATAATATAAAAAAAACAGATGAAGTTAAAAAAAAAATAATCTATGTATGCTGTGTCGTTGCGCCGAAAAGATAAATTTTGTTAATGTCTTCGCCGTGCCGAAAATTCGGCGAAGAAGTCCTTTCTGATTGGTTGAATGTGCCACGTGATGTTCGGCGCAGAAAAATCGTCGGATATGTAAATCCACCTTGAATGTTTCAAACTTTGCTGTTAGCGTGGTGCATCGTTTGCCATATGTCTAAACAATAAGGTGGACAATGGATAATTTTTTTACAAGTTGCCAGCTAGCGGAATAACTGATGGAGAAAAAATATGGATTCTTGGAACTATAAGATCAAATAAACCTGCTCTGCCTGCCCAATTCACAAAAATGTAATAACTTAATTATTATACCTTATTTAAAAGAAAATGTTATTAGCTTTTGAATGAAATTAGTACTTGAAAATAAAAATGGTCAATCAACAAATGGAAAATAAAAATAAAAACGAAATATTCTGTATAAGTACCAAGCTCTTTTGCATCTGACGATATTATAGTCTATACCTTTGACTATAAAATAAATTAGCAAATTTGAACATTAAGAAGGTGGAAAGTTTTAAACAAAGAACCATTTTAAGTCGAAATAATGAAGATCTTAGAATGATCCAGGAGCAAATTCAAAGTTGTTTCCAAAGCGAACAACAAATCACGCTTGATTGATTGTGTCAAAAAAGCTAATGATGGCGCAGATACTGAATTGCAAATGTGGTAGTGTTATTATGCTGCTAAGGTATTTATCCACAAGGGTTACGGGTGGGTGGCGGAACCAAGCTCATGTTAAACTATTTAAATTTTTTATTTTTATTTTATGTTTGTAAAATGTGAATTATTCCTATTTGGCCTTATTGAAAGTTATATAAAACCCTAACAATCCTTGGAAGAAACGAAGAAACTACCTGGCCACAATAAATTTCCAAAATGGTACAACGAAGCGGCTGTCTGAAAAACATATACCTATGCACAAAAAGAAAAAATTGATTAAAGAATAATTTGGATGCAAAAATGAACCTCGTATCTTATATAAATGAGCATTTATGTTCAAAATGAGGTATTTGGTTCATGAAATTTTTATTAATGAATAAATAAATCTAAAATCTAAAACTACAGTACAAGTAACACAATGCATTGCGAATCACTGTGCACTATCTAATTTATCAGCCGGAACTAATATTAAGCCAACCGAAACCAATAAAAGACATCCAGAACCACAATTTTATCATCCGCAACTATTAGGATCTTGTACAATAAACACAATATGCGTATATGGTTGTGCAACATGTAACCTTTCAGCCGAAAGAAAAGTAAAGTCAGCCGGAACCACTACTATGCAAGCCTGAATTATATGAAGCCATCCGGAACCAAACTAACTATGGCACAAATAGCACAATGCATTGTGCATCATTTTGAACTACCTGGTTTTTTAACCAAAACCATATAATGCCAGCTCGACCGCAATAAAGGCAGCTGGAATAAAACCAACTATGACACAAGTAGCGCAATGCATTGGGCATCATTGTGCACTATCTGATTTACCAGCCGGGACTCAGGATTAATTAAAGACAACCGAAACAAGAGTTTTATCAGTCGGAAATATTATGAGCTTGCATAATGAGCACAATACGTCTAAATGGTCGTACAACTTATAAACCTTTAGCAGGAAAGATAAGAAGCCAGGCGGAACCGTGCACCTGTTTTTTCAGTCACAACCATTTTGCACTATGCATGATTTTGCACTATCTGATTTATCAGCCGGAACCGAAATTGAGCCAGCACCAATACTAAGTCAGTCGGAAACTATTAAAACCGTCGGAACCCGAGTTATATCAGCTGGAACCATTAAGATCTTGCAGAATGTGCTTAAACGGTTAAGCTTTCAGCCGGCATCAGAATAAGGTTATTCAGAACCACTACAACGTTAGTCGGAGTCATATGAAGCCAGCCGGAGCCAAACCAATTAGGGCGCAAGTAACACAGTGTATTGTGCATCATTATGAGCTATGGTTGTTTAGCATATAAGCTTTTGGCCGGAAACATAATAATGACAGCCGGAACCATATGATTTCAGCCGCAGCCTTGCCAGCTGGAACCAACCAACAGTGGCACAAATAACACAATAATGTATCGTATACTATCTTATACCTGTGTTTAGAGCAGCAAGTTAACGGCCCGAACCATTTTTCACTTGCACAAGGAGAACAGAATAATTAGAATGATTGTGGAACATATAAGCTTCCATCCGGAACCATAACATCACCAACTGGGACAACTACAATGTAGCCAAAAACAGCAAATATTAGTCAGAACCATATAAAGTAATTAGAATCATCAGCAGAATGACCGTGCTCCATTTTTGATTGCTGAACACTTTTAAAATTGTCGTCAATACCTATAAAGTCCAGCAGTAATTAGATGAGGTGAGTGGCCGGGCCATTGCGGCGGGTTTTATAATGTTCCGGGTGGCCCCATATTGATTTTGACTGAAAAATTAGAATAGAAAAATAATATTAATGTAAAATAAATTAGTAGAGAATACCTGGAGATAAAGCCACCAAGCGGCACATATGGCCAGATAGGTCACGATACTAGCTAAGATGTAGAATTTACCCCAAGTCCATATCAAGTGTAAATAACCTTTTTCAAATGTATTTATCTAACCCGAATAGTGATAATTTGTGTAGATACTATGAGTCCACATTAAATTCAAGGCCGGTCTGGCCATACATGCCGCTTGATGGCTTTATCTTCAGGTATTACTATATACAATTTAATGTGGACCAAAAGTAACTACACAAATTATCGCTATTCGGGTTAAATAAATTAAAAAAAAATTGCACCAGTAATTTTTTTACATTAATATTATTTTTCTCACAACGTCTTAAAAACCTCTTGTTTTAATGCTGTTTTTGGGTATTAAAGTTAGCCTTTTTCTTACTATTTTAACAACATGTGTGTGTTGCTAAGCTACACTTTTAATCCTTGGTGTAAAAGTAGGTATTTTTAGTACTAGGAGAAAAATAGTATAGTGAAGACCCAATGATATGTATAATGTATATGAAATAAGTATTTTTATTTTTTTATACTTCGGAAAAACTTTTTTTTATTCATTAACTCAATATTTACATACTCATTTAAAGGAATTATTTGTCCTGGATATTAATGTTAAAAGTACAGTTTGAACAACTTTGATAAAAATTAAGCAAACCGAATTTGTCAACATTATTATCGTTTGTAACCATATTGCCAACAATATTGGTATCTATTGAACAGGTACTGGGATCTTCGAGGCCTAATCTGCAGCGATGGTTTCCTCATTTTCTAAAGTATCATGAGCAGTTGTATTTTCATGATTAGTACTGTAGCCGGTACTAATTACATCGGGTCGTAATATTCTTATAGCAATGTTTGTTTTATTTGTTGTGGAATTTTCTAAGTATCCCTCAGCTACAGTATTAGATTTCCAACCACCATGTCTTTTAAGGCAAGTGAGGTCACCGCCAGAATCTACAAGGAGTGTAGCTGAGTCCGACGCAAGCAATGGCTGGTATATTCACTTGCATTTTTTAAATTTAAACACAATGCCACTTCTTTTGCAACGCTACATTTTGTGAATGCCAACTACTACCCGATGACATACTCCACCTTGGTGTTTTATAAAAAGACGTCGTACCTTGAAATTGTCTGGGCGAAGAGCAAAGTATTTTCTGCAAATCCCAAAATAATGTTCTCCAAAAACCGTAAAGAGTTGCGATTGGTTTGTTTTAGAGTTGGAAATTTTTACCAACAAAGCTGATTGAACATCTTCAATATCATCTATGATTAAATGGACTAGTTCGTCGCAACGACATACACCCGCTACTCGCAGTATTAAAACAACCTGCAAGAAAAACACCAAAAAATAAGTACATATATTATCTTTAAGTTTTAAAGCTTATCTTCATCATTAAATATGGCTTATCGGGAAAACAAGTCGAATTATGCTTTATCGGGCACTCTGGATTTTTTGGTGTATAACCAATATTCTGTTTTTTTAAAAGTGCTCGCAATTTGGAATATTTTTCGATGTCTACGTCATTTTTATAATTCAATGTGGCCTTAACTATTGAATACTGCGCCCAAAGAATAAACACAATTTTCTTAAAAAAAATTTAATTCTAAAAATTTTGTTTAAATTTGAAATACTTTTTAACTAAGTAGTCATAATTATTATACCTTATACAGGCAGTGTGCCAAACTTAAAGTAAATCGTTTACTACAGTAAAATCCCGTTTTAGGGCAAATTTTTCGATTAGTTTGCCATAGTGTTTTTGAAAAATAATTGACTTTTACCTTAAATTTGGCACACAGCCTTAATAGAGAATGTTATTGGCTTTTGAATGAAATTAGTATGTATTTGAAAATAAAAATGTTTATTTCTCAAGATATTGAAGTTTTTTTAATTCAAGGTGCTATGTTGGATGGCTTCACTTTAAACGTCTAT
This sequence comes from Nephrotoma appendiculata, assembly GCA_947310385.1. NCBI lineage: Eukaryota > Metazoa > Arthropoda > Insecta > Diptera > Tipulidae > Nephrotoma > Nephrotoma appendiculata. The sequence continues at coordinate 131,237,274 of OX371224.1, read as the reverse complement.
AACTTGATAGGAAGATATTCGTTTTCGATAGGATATTCGTTTTGATCAAGGAGCCTAACGGTACCATTGGTTTCAGCCACTTTGGAGACACCCTGTATAGACACAGTAGGCTTTTGATTATCGCAATAATTGTACAATTAAAGCCGTGTTTTATTATTCGAGCACTATCCGGCGCCGAATGGGAAATTTCTACTGAAAATGCAGCTATTATTCACTATGGTGTCGCTATTAATCGAAAAAATTAAATTGTACTTAACTTCATGTAGTCGAATGACAGTTCTACTTTTGTGTTTTGTTTATTGTTGATTGTCACATGTTTTTTCCATAGGAATATATTACAATAGAATGAATGAGTAGCTCCCAAGCGTTACAACTTTGGAAACACAAAGAGAAAGCGTATTATTCAACAGGACTCTATTTACAATATTTTCGACCGAAACAATGAAGTTAAATTTAAAAAATCTGTCTAAATTGAGTTATATAAGATGCCCCAATAAGAAGTTCTGATTTAAAAATTTAATAAAACAAAAACGTCTTAATATGCTTCCAAATTTATTAATTTTCTTGGTTATTTATGGAAAATGATTTCATTCAAATGGGAGCCGCGGCTGGCCTTGGCGTACTCCATTCGGTCGGTTCAATTTCTGAGCACATTTTGGATTGTGTGCGGATCATGACACTTGTCTTTCACGGCGCCCCACAAATAAAAATCCAAAGGTGTCAAATCACAGCCCTTGCCGGCCAATTCGCGTCACCATTTCGACTAATAATGCGGCCATCGAATTTTTAACGCAGTTTCATTATTGTACTGCCCGATGTGTGGCATGGCGCACCCTCTTGCTGGAACCAAAGGTCGTCCAAACCAATATCTTCACGATATGGCCACAAAAAAGATGTTAACATATGGCGGTAGTAGATTCCGTTGATCGTACGTAACGCTCACGATGGCCTCACCTTCGAACGTTTTTGGACAAAACAAAACAAAAAATTTACATTACATTAGGGTTGTTTTAGGGTTGTACAAAAAAAAGGAATTTTTAAATTTCCTTTTGAAATGGATAGCGACTCCCGATAGCGGCTCCCGAAAAATAGGTAGAGCAAAATATTTTTTATCGATTTAAAAAAAAAAAAGTTGAATGAAACATCTTAGTTTAGAGTTAAATAAATTAATGGAGGGTGCTAATAAAAAACACGGCTAAAGTTTAGTTTATAACGGGTGTAACGGCATTTGGTAATAGTTGAATTTGTTTATTTGGAATGAAAAAGTTTGTTTATTTGTTTATTTATGCGTGCTTTTATATCTAGTTGAAACGTCAAACGCCGATTTGTTTGCATTTATGCTTCACCAGTTGGCTAGTCACGTTGGAGTTTCTCGCTTTACGTGCTATATTGCGCGGGCTACAGTATGTCCAAAACAATATCTTAATCTTCTGAACTTAGACTTTAACTTTCATTATTCCTGTCATGAGAATCATAGTCTGGATTTTGGTGCTCCTAAAGAACATGCTTTTCGTAAATATATCCTCATTCTATTTCTTAAGAACCAAAAAATGTATTTTCTATTTCTTAAGAACTGGATGTTTATTTCCTACACAAATATGCTAAGTCTCGTAGCACCATCTAACTTAACAACAAGTAAACGGTCCTTAAATCTTGTTTTATCGTTGAAACTAGCTTAGCTGTATTTTAAAAAGCAGTGTAATAAACTTAATCAGTTCGATCAAAGCAACTCAAATACACTAAATAAAACTAAACTTACTGTTAAACTTACTAAACTTCAAGGCAAGGGCGGAAAACGTGAAATTGAAATTTTAAACCCCATCCTAGTGCTACACACTTTAGAACAAGCTAAAGTGAAACTTAAGAAATTTCAATATTATCAAACTCCCCACACGAGTAGAGTACAAGTTAAGTACATTCTCGTTTTAAGAACATTCTTATTTAGACATTTCAAAATTCTTTTTATCGCCGTATTAGATAACAAATTAGATAAGTTAAAGAACGTAAATTTAGTGATTAAATATCTGTCTAGCATTGCATTTTAAATAGACTTTCACTTGATAACACAATCATGACAGAAAACGTTATCAGCTAATATTATACCGGATATTGAGTATTTAGAGTATTTTAAAAAATATTCAATTATGGTCCTATAATAATACATTTGCACGTCACAATAACTGGATTAGCTAATAATGCAAACTCTATAAAATTACAAATTTCTCCGTCGTACTATTTCTCTAACGAGTGAATCACTTCATACTTTCTGAGATTTTTTCTTTTGATTTTTCTCTTCCTCTCTGTTTTGGTAGCGCAAGATAGTCTAGACAGAATTCTTTTAATACAGACGAAGCGCAGTGTTTTTTTGTAGTAATTGTAAAATAAACACAAACAATCAAACTGATAAAATGTAGCAGACAAGAAGAGTAATCTTCATTCATCACAATATAACCCTTTGAGTTCTGACTTTTGAAAACTAGTTTTTTACAGTTAATATCAATATGGCGCGAACATATGTTGGTCTATTTGGGGTAAATATTGATATGATTGTAACCGAAATTATGATAACGAAATTTTAACAAAGTAGAGCGTTAAACTAAAAACATAGTTGAAAATATCTAATCAAACCAAAATCGATATAAATCTTGAAAATAATGTGGAACTAGTTCAAAGCACTGTAAAACCAGGTATTCGCTTTACAAAGGTTAATGCAACCGTCGGCGTCATAAATCTGCTTCGTCATAATTTGCTTCAAACTAAATCAATTTTTACTATTTACGTATAGAATTTGCTTAGGTACAACATTTTACCGGAATAAGCTCAATAATAATTAGCTAAATGTGAAACATAACAAATTTAAATTAAACAGCTCCTCCAACTTAGCAAAGGAATAATTTTTGGAATTAGCTATGCCATTTGTCGGACTGAACTCAATGTTTTTCTATTCTAGCATAGTTACTTCGATCTGTAATACCAAGTTATTGAAATCCAGATAAAAATGATGAAATATGGCCAAGGTTCATAATCATTTTTCTCGAACGTTTTCAATGTATTTGATTACAAAAATACAAAAAAAAAATGTCCGTCCGACTGGATGTCTAATTGAATAAATGGATGAATGTCTTTTATTTCTATATTGCTTTACATTACACCCGTGTACTCGTATAGTATATTATTTGACAGATCTTGGATCTGACACAATATCAACGATACAACTCTAGTTCTTAAATCCATAAAGTCATAAAGAATGACGTAAATTTTGCTGTCAAAACTGCCGTTGTGACACTGAACAGTAACAATTTTATAATTTTCATTTAGTTCTCAAAATCACCATTGAGGCGCTGGTAACTAATTATTTAATTATTATAGAATATAACGCAACATGTGTATATCATTGAAAAGGCATTCTTGAAGAATGTCACAAATTCAAGTATTATAGTACTAAAAACTACCGTTGTGGCGCGGGGAGCAATTGTATTTTTATATTTCCTAGATTATTTTGTGGTTTCTCGTCTGAAAGGTTTTGGAAAAAGCTGGTAGCTAATTATTGATCTATTGTAGAATATATAAGGATGACATATCATTAAAAAGGTCTTGACTCTTGAGGAATCTCACAAATTTAACTGAAGCACCTTAGCACTCAAAACTACAAAAAGAGTAACTAATAACAGATACGTTTTTCATGCACAAACACCAATTTCATCCCTTCTTATTTGGATGAACTTAATCATGATGAAACATCAATTTTTACCACAGATCGTCGAATTTTTGGTGAACGACGTGGTAGTTCCTGACAAGCCTCAGGATTTGTAGATATCTCTCGAAGAATTGGTTTTGACTATTCAAAATTCCAGCAACTACAAACAGATCAGAATTAGTCATTCGAGCTCGTGTTTGGTTTTGATGGCATCACACCAAACCATTCTGTGTAACTACAACATAAATCACATTGCCAAGCACCTTATCGCTCTCACAATCCACTTTTCACAAGATGAGAAGTTTCGCACGAAAACAGGCTGACTCACAATGAAGTTTGTCCATCTATTCTTCGTTGGCGTTGAGTACGATACATTGGAGATAAGTCTTTGGTTGCTGACAATAAAGTTTGTCGCTCGGAGATTTCCAATCAGGACTCGGTGAAAATCGGTAACTGCTAAGAAACATTAGCTTTGCGGACTCAGTACTATCTCCATCTCCCAATTGTTTCTACTCGGCGGTTTTCAAAGATATCACAAACCTTTTGGTCTGCTCATTTTATGAGGGATGGAAAGACGCACTTGTTAAATGACCAATACTATTGCGTCAACAGAAGTCGTCAAAATCTGCTGATGTATGCTCTGTCCCATTATTACAATATTTTCTGGCAACCCATCCATTGCAGAAATTTCTTTTAACGAGCGAACCGTATATTTTGCGTACACGTATGGATATCAAAACACGGATGTATATCGACTCGTAACATCCACATTAGACCTAGAAACGAGCGTTAATGTGGTCATGAAACCGTTTCCATAATTTCGTTGCGTTTGGGATGCTGTATGAGATAGTGGAATTTTGACAGCGGAAAATAAGAAATTGCGCTACTCACCGCAAGTGGCAGTACTATCACTAAAGAGAATTAATTTTGTTATGTAATTACGTGTGTACCACTTTTTTCACTAAATAAAATATCTCAGCGGAATAAAATATTAAAAGTGATCCTTAAAATGGCAAATTGATTGATCTCCGAAGTAAAGGAACTGGATAATGAAATCTTGAAATTTAATAATAATCCGTGTATCCGCAATTTCTTCCACTAGTAACCAATACTTTCGGTTGTTTTTCTAGTAGCTTAGGTCATACTGAGACTATACGGAAAATTAGGGAAAATTCATTTACTTTTTGATTTTCTGCGACCATATAAGTGATTTTCAGTTTTTGCCCAATATCTCAAAAACTTCCACTAGTAACCAATACTTTCGAATGTTTTTCTAATAGCTTAGGTCATACTGGGACTATATGAAAAATTTGGGAAAAATTCATGGACCCAAATTCCCCAAATTTTGCATATAGCCTCAGTATGACCTGAGCTATTAGAAAAACATTCGAAAGTATTGGTTACTAGTGAAAGTTTTTGAGATATTGATCAACAACTGAAAATCACTTATATGGCCTCAGAAAATCAAAAAATTCTAGTGAAAATTCTAGTCCATGAATTTTCCCAAATTTCATTCCATATAGTCTCAGTATGACCTAAGCTATTAGGAAAACAACCGAAAATATTGGTTACTAGTGGAAGTGTTTGAGATATTGGTCAAAAACTGAAAATCACTTTATGGCCGCAGAATATCAAAAAATTCTAGTCCATGAATTTTCCCCAGATTTCCTACATAGTCTCAGTTTGACCTAAGCTATTAGAAAAACATTAGAAAGTAATGGTTAATAGTGGAAGTTTTTGAGATATTGGTCAACAACTGAAAATCACTTATATGGCCGCAGAAAATCAAAAAATTCTAGTGAAAATCCTAGTCCATGAATTTTCCCCAAATTTCATTCCATATAGTCTCAGTATGACCTAAGCTATTAGAAAAACAACCGAAAGTATTGGTTACTAGTGGAAGTTTTTGAGATATTGGTCAACAACTGAAAATCACTTTATGGCCGCAGAAAATCAAAAAATTCTAGTGAAAATTCTAGTCCATGAATTTTCCCCAAATTTCATTCCATATAGTCTCAGTATGCCCTAAGCTATTAGAAAAACATTAAAAAGTAATGGTTAATAGTGGAAGTTTTCGAGATATTGGTCAACAACTGAAAATCACTTTATGGCCGCAGAAAATCAAAAACTTCTAGTGAAAATTCTAGTCCATGAATTTTCCCCAAATTTCATTCCATATAGTCTCAGTATGACCTAAGCTACTAGTAAAACAACCAAAAGTATTGGAATTTAGTGGAAGAAATGGCGGATGGACGGATTATTGTTAAATTTCAAGATTTTATTATCCAGTTCCTTTACTTCGGAGATCAATCAATTTGCCATTTTAAGGATCACTTTTAATATTTTATTCCGCTGAGATATTTTATTTAGTGAAAAAAGTGGTACATAATGAACGAAAAGTTTCCGCTGGTAATTACATAACAAAATTAATTATCTTTAGTGATAGTGCTGCGCAATCTCTTATTTTCCGCTGTCAAAATTCCGCTATCGTATACAGCATGCGTTTGGGCAACTTTCGAAAACCTTTCTCGGATCCGGAGCAAGTTCCTAGCATGATCGACATTTCTTCACTATGGTTTTGATTTCGTTGTCTATGTTCGGCCACCAGCAGTGTCTACAGGCTTACTACTTCATTCGAGCAATTGCCCAATGTCCGGTATTATGATTCGAGTATATTCAGTCTGGAAAAGAAGAATGTTATTGAAAACTGAAATGAAATTTCTTTTTACAAGAAATTTCTGAAAATCTAGATTTTGGATTTCTACATAGGAATAGACAATTACTAGAATGAAATTAACTGTTTTGCAGGGATTTGTTTACTGTCCAGAGAAAACTTCCAACATTTCGTGATATTCCTTGATCACTTGACACGCAAGTAGTGAAAGTTGGTGACGGTTGACTATCTTGACTGGCAAGCCTTTTCTGGTTTAACAATGATACGAGCGACTTATGATCCGTCACCAGAATAAATTCTCTGCCCCACAGATATTGATAAAACTTTTTAAAGCCAGAGACGATCGAAAATGATCTTTCTCAATTTGACTATATTTGTTCTGATGATCATCAAGCGACTTCGGTGAACAAACTATTGGATTCTCCTTTTTTTCAGGGTAAATATGTTAAATCACTGCCGCTTCTCTGTTACTAGAGGCATCTGTCACTAACAAAAGTGCACAGTCACGCTGATAGTGGGCAAGCTGAGACGCTTCAATAATGGAATTCTTTATTTGTCATAAAGAATTTTCTTGCTCTTTGGGCCAAATAAACGAATTATTTTTCTTACACAATGCACTCTTGTTTAAGGCAGCTACGGATATTCGGTTGCAGTATTCGTTGATCTTCCATCAGTGTATGAGACAGAGAAATTATGAGGAAGAGCGAATATAATGTTCACTACTTGATTCGAATCGAGCTAGTTTTTCTACGTTAATTTTAATTAGGTACAGACCAGACATTTAGACTGTCCTAGCTCCGAGCTCATGCATCCAATGCGCGATCCTTCATATAAAGGTTGATAGCTTCCTTAAATTGATGCATTCTGTAGTCCAACGGAAATTCGAAACCATTTAGCGAACTCTGGATGTTGTATTAATAAATTCGCGCTTGGATTACCAATAGTAATACCACACGCTCCATCCCAAACTTGATATCAACATTTTACGCATGGTCTAACAAAGGTCTTATATATGGGGGACCTGGCCGACCCAAAAGTACATTTCATTTTAAAATTGCTAATTTGAACACCAAGCAAACGATTTGAGTCACAACCCAGGAATACTTGTTCTTTTAACACCTAAGGGTATCCTCTGTGTTTTTTTACGCAAAAATGTATATATTTGTGTTTTTTCTTGTTAAACTTGAGGGCTGTTTTCTATCTCTCTACTCAAATATTGTACTGCAATTGGAATTAAGCGGAATTACAACCATGGTTTAGCGAAATTATTTTATGAATCTCAAGATATTTCAGTGGATGTTGGTTTATGCGTTTCTCAAAAACTTTAGCGACGGCGGTCAATTTTATCACTACCACGTTTCAGAACTGGTTGTACCATCGCATTCTTCCAGGCGTTCTGGTATTTACATTGCTTACAGGAAAGAAAAAAAATTCGAGAATATTGGAGGCAAGTCGCTAGCAAACTCCTTCAATATTCGAACTGGAATTCCGTTGCTTCCAATGGCCTTATTTACGTCCATTTTTGTCAGGTTTTTGAAGACATTTTCCTCCAAGATGTTGATGAGATCCATTTTGGAATTACAATACGGAATTGACGGAAGCAAACCTCCGACAACTAAGGTCGTGTTCGATGTGAACGTATTTGCCAGTAAGTAGGCCTACAAAAATGAATTCACCACTAAAGCACCATCTGCACACTTCAACCCTAAAATGGATGTTTTAGAATTATAGGCAACCGATGGGACCATCTGGTAAAAGTTGCGATCGGTGATTTTCAATTCGGAAGCCCAGGCGATTTTTTGTTGTCGCCGTTTTTTGCTTCCTTAGCACAGATTTTTTTACAGTTATTTGATTGTTATGGAAACAATGGCTCTCCCATGGGAAAGACTCATTGGTCGCTCTCTGAATATCAGAAGTGTTTCAACGGATATTTTTACGGATATCAAGTTATGGCCATAACTTTCAATTCCAGCCTTGACACGTGCGTCCTTGGAACGGGGGATCGATGTGAGCCAAAGATCCAGAATATTGTCTCTTGTAGAATTTTGACCTTCAATCTATAAGAAGCCATGCAAAGCGGCAACCCACTCTGCCTAGCGCCCAGCACATATTGTACGAGGGTATATCAAAAAGTCTTGCAATATCATATGAAAAAAACGAGTGAGTGAGACAACAATATATTTTTCAAAACCATTTTTTGTCACGATGAAACTTCTAGAAGAACATTTCGATGTAAATTTTACGGTTCGTTTGTTTTTGTCAATTTAGTAACATGTGTTTTGAATTTTTCTTAAAATGAATGAAATTGAATATCGCGCCGTTACTAAATTTTTCTATAAAGATGGACGAAATGCAATTTATATATTCAACTATATATCAAAAGTTTACGGCGAATCTGCACCATCATATGCCACAGTAACAAAGTGGGTAAAATTATTCAAAAGTGGTTGGGAGTCATTATAAGACGATAACCGCTCGGGTCGGCCAGCAGATGCTATTAGCCATGAAAACGTAATTTTGGCTGATTCTATTGTATTGGAGGACCGGCGTATTTCTGTTCCGCGGTTAGCGTGGAGACTTTCTCTTTCATACGGTACCACATATACTATATTACATGACCACCTTCACATGTCGAAAGTAAGTGCGCGATGGGTTCCCCGTTTGTTGAATGCTGAACAAAAAAAAATGCGTGTTTAAACTTCAAAGGCGATTTTAGATATGTACAAAGCAGATCCAGAAAATTTCTTGGGTAACATAATAACAGGCGATGAAACATGGCTTCATCACTGGGATCTGGAATCCAAACAAGAATCGATGCAATGGATTAAACGTAGTGAACCACCACCAAAGAAATTCAAAACTCAACCGTCTGCTGGTAAGGTTTTGGCAACAATTTTTTGGGATGCTGATGGAATTTTGATAATCGATTATATGCCACCGAAAACCACAATCACAGGCATATATTACGCAGAGGTTTTGCGAAAATTGAAAAAAGCGATCCGGGAAAAACGGCCAAGGAAAGTTAGGAAAAAAATCTTGCTTCTTCACGACAATACACCAGTGCGCAAGGCTAATATTGCTCAAGCTGCATTAAAGGACTGCGGCTTCGTGGAAATTCCGCATCCACCGTACAGTCTAGACTTGGCACCCAGTGACTACTTCTCTTTCCCAATTTGAAAAAAACACTAAGGGGCCGGAAATTTTCCAGTGACTATGAAGTACAGTCTGTTGTAAATGAATATTTTATGGAGCAAAAGAAATCTTTTTTTTTAGAGGGTTTAGGTAAGTTAATTGATCGATGTGACAAATGTATAAACCTTAAAGGAGATTATGTCGAAAAATAAAAATATTGCTGTCTCTCTCACTCTTTTTTTTCATATGATATTGCAAGACTTTTTGATTTGCCCTCGTATCTTGGTGATTTAACCGTATTTTATGGTGGGCATTACCACCTAAAATTAACAGTCACCAACTAAAATTAATTCGAAGTAGAGATGGTGGTTGCGAATGTACTCACATTTGTCTGCCAAACCATCGGAGAAATTCTTCATTTCGAAATCCGTCTGATTAGGGGATCTATACAAACTAAGTAAGAAAATGAGTTTACTAGGTTGGTATATTTTAAGCACAATAGTTTTAACGGTCTCTATGAAAATTTCCGACTTTTATTGTCGGAAGTATGATATGTGGTCTTTAAAGAAGATGCACACTCCACTCCACGTTGCAATGTATAATTCCTTCTCGTAGCTATTATAAGATACTTTTGTTTCCCTAAGTACTAATCTGTCGAGACTGCGTGATTCGAGATGCTGATGTGCGAAATTTTTGTTAGTCACGAGTCCTTGGACATTGGTAAAATCGGTGGGAAGGCTTAACATTTTATCTTTACGAAGATTAATTGACAATATTACAAAACTACTGTTTGACCTTTTAATAGGCTCTCTATTCACGAGTTTATTCCTTGTTTTATATGCAATAAGTTCATGAATTTTATAAATTAAAATAGCTTTGCACTTTGTACGAAAAATAGTGCTGAAAAAGTACGCTATAAATGCGTAACCCACACAACTAAATACAAACAAATCAAATTTCAAACTTATCTACGCATATGTTTACTCGTTGCACGCTTCTGATAATGATAAATTTTGTTTAAGATGTAGTTTCGGCGATATACAGTAGTTTTAAAAAGTTCCCCCATTTTTGATTGGTAAATTATTAAATTTGGTTTATTTTATTTTCAGGTTTTATCAGTTTGTAGTCCATATTTCCAAAAAATATTTTTGGAAAATCCGTCTACACATCCCATACTGTTCATGACGGATGTGAATAGTAACTACATGGCCGGACTTTTAGATTTTATGTATAGTGGACAAGTGAGTATTTTTGGGTTTGTAAATTGGAATTTTAATTTTTATTTAATGTGAATTTTTATTTTATTTGTCTATTAGGTGAATGTGAAATATGATGATTTACCAAGTTTTCTAAAGGTAGCTGAAGCAATGCAAATTAAAGGATTACATACAGAGGTAAGTTTATTCTTAATTTTCGTTATTGATATGTAGCGTTTACATGATTATAATGTAAAATACTGCATATAATATATGTATTTTGTGGACGCGTCCCAGCCATCTGATCCTAATGGGTTTAACGGTTACGATGATGTCACAGCCTTTGAGTATTTACTTCAATTGTGGCTTGGATATCACATTCAAGAGTAGACAAGGTCTAACTTTGATTTCTACAAGTACTAACTCGATCGTACAATTGCTTTGAGATAGTTTGAGAAATATATATTTACGTGTTAGAATCGCCCAAGATTATTTAAAGTTTTCAACTCGTACTATTTACTTTTAACAGTTCTTTAAAGCTATTCGGATGCCGTTAATTTTTTTCACAGATCTACAAACTTCTTTCAAGTTTCTAAGATATAGAGTGTGAATTGACGTGTCTCGCATTTATTGTTGGTGTTATCGTATAGGTTCATTTCTCGTTGTGAAACATTGGACAATACTCGGTCTATTAGGAAATTCTGTAAGCTTTGCTGGCTAGAACAGGAAAGAAATATGTTTGGTTTCTACTGTTCCTCCAAAATTTGGAGTTGGTTGATGATAGTTTTAATAAATTTTTCGGGCCACCATAAAGGACCCTACTTCCATTGATCGGATATTTAACTCCCCTGGAATTGTATATATAGATCGAATGATGAAATAATGGACTGTTCGGCGGGTGAATATTGGATTACCGGTGGAGAATCGCATTCTAGAATCGTGGAAGTTCATATGTACACAGAAAAGTGTGCACAGTAAACCATCGACCATTCAATACGCCAAAAAGAGTTTAACAATTAGAGTGTGCTGATTTTAGATGCCAGCAAGGGAATCGAAGCGGCTTAAACTAGTTAGGAAATGCCAGATTCATCACCTACAGCAAGTAAGGCTTACTCATCAAAATAGTTCAACGCAGCGGAGGGCAAATATGTTTGCTGAAGCAACGTCGAAACATTTACAATCCACCTCTGCTTTGAAGTAGATCAATTTCTTAGTCGATTGGGATGAAAAAGTTTTTTCTGATGAAAATTGACAATATGGATGGAAGCAGGCATGACATCTGTAAAATGTCCAAATTTGAACTAAAAGCCTAAAAAGTTTAAAAGCCTTGGTGATCTAGTTATCGAAGCATACAATAATCTGTGTGAGTGATAATTTGACACAATTGTGACACAACGTTATCATTTTTAAATACTTAAAAAATGCTGACCAGTATGCAACAATTATCGAGAACAAAAATGTCTACAGAAACAAACGGGACGTTCTCAGTTTGGCTCTCGCCACCGACTCTGTTCTTTAAATATTTAAGTAATGGAGTTTTTCGGATCATCAAGACACCTGATGTTTAATCTATACATTAACCCTCTACTCGGACTGCCTTTAAGAATTATAGAAGGACAAACTCGTACGTATATAAGGAAATTAACTGAGTTGTGTCAGGTTATATTACAGTTACAAACACCAGAACCCTCTTTCTAGATGCTGTTTGCCCTGTAATAAACTAAAGAAACAACAAAACATATGATAATTAAATAGTCCAATATATATAGGGACATCTGGTCCAATATACTATTGCTTTTCCATAATAATTTTCGATAGGCGTACCTTCAACTTTGATCCTGCGTACATGAAATCGGAAATAAAAAGCATCATACTCGCTCCCGAATTCAAAATCAATCGAGCCTACTAGTTCCATACTCGAGTTGAAATATTTTTAACTTTGTTGTTGTTTTAATAAATTCAGTACGATACTATGGTATTTTTCCGAACTAACTCCCGATGGCATGTACGAAGTCTGAAACGCACTAAATTTACTTTTACTAGGGTGAGTCCGTAGAAACGATATTAGAAAAGATATCAATTGAGAGAAATCGTGTACACTATCTTTACCGTAATAAGATAGTGAGACTTCCAACTTTCTCGTAGTAAACGAAAAGTGGACAAAACGACAAGTATGGTAAAAATTACTTGCGGCCCTACAATATTAATTTTATAATCGGTTAAGGAATCATTCGATCATTCGGAATCAGCAAGACTAATTTTAAAATTTCGTACACAAATAAACGAGATCGATTCGGAAGGTCACACTTTCAGAATTTTGTTCAAAATTCACATTACACCTCGAAATACAAAAACTTTATCTAAACTGAGAAAAAAACTCCCAAGTTCATTCAGCTAATAGTCACATGTCAGAACTTCTTCGAAAAATATATGTTATGATCCCAAAGCTGTCCTATATACATACACCGAATTTTATCATAGTCGGTTAAGAAATTTCGTTCAAGTTTTTTTTAATTTGAAAATTTTGGCAATCGCTTAACACCGAATTTCATTCAACAAGGCCAAATTCAAAGGCATTGGTAACATATAAGAAAACGTCTCTTTCCAATATCCTGCTTCCTAAAAATCCCGTTTTTGAGGGAATTTTCGATTCCCAGTACACAACAACACAATCGGAGTGTGTTGATTTGGGCAGCTCTGGGTAACCATTGCGTGAATTTTGTATTTAAATGTACGGAAATATTTTAGGAAATAAACATGACCCGAACGAAACATTTTAGTAGTATGTCATTGGCGGCTACGTACATTGTTATGTCAATTTCTCGTTAGCTTTTTATGTAATATATAGAAATTATGATTTAAACCCTGCAAACCCCTCAGTTTCCTCAATTTTTTTTTTTTTATTCGTGACCTAATAACCATGAATAAAATTAAACGCAACAAATCGCATACACATATTTTGGTATTGTGAAATTTTGAAAAAGATTCTTAGCGCCTTATCTCTCGCGAACTAACCCATGGTGTTTGTGCTCATTCTTTTCTGAAGCAGTAGGTGGTCTCGATGAAGTTTCCCAACTCTGAGAGTATTGAAGATATCTGCGTATATACTGTCACCTGTTTCATGCTCTGCTTCAATTCAGCCAGTGTGAACCGTCTCCTCAGGTGTGTTGACGGTGCTAATCTTATTTCTTGACTGAAAACTCGATTTCTTCGCACTGGCGGTAGCTGCATCAGGTTTTCGAAAAATGGCACCATTCTTCCAAATATTTCATTGTTATTTTTCAAGTGTTTCCAGCAGCGTTGTGCCGTATTGCCTACATGGCGTAATTAATACATTGTCTACACGTGTAAACAATGTATGTCGAAAAATAAATAACTCACGTCGACAATGTCGAAATTAATAATAACCATTAGATATTAACAAAACAACAACAGTTTGCCTGAATTTCAAAATCACGAATCATAAAATCTCAACGCTCAAAATCCCGACTTTCAAAATCCCGGTTTTCATAAACCCGATTTTCAAAAGCGCGATTTTCAAAAGCCCGAATTTTTTAAAAAAAAATTTATGAATTCGAGCGCTCGCGGGCCGGCATTTTGAAATGCAATAATTGTAGAGAGTAACGACTTCGATAACTCTCACGGGTACGCGGGAGGTCGCTGCACTCCTCAACACTTAGCCTTGCGAGGGGTCTAGATTTGAAATTCGGGGGACGTAGGAGCCGGGATCAGCAAACATGTCGCACTACGTGCCGCACATAGGAGCGGATTATATAGAATATATTAATGACACCTACTCTAAGTAGATAGTTATGAAAATATTAAATATTAAATTTTGATTTTTTAGCTATAAATACAAAATTTAATATTTAATATTTTTTTAAAATCCCGACTTTTATTTTTAAGCTATTCAGCAAAGTCGGGATTTTGAGAATCGGGATTTTAAAATTCGGTATTTTGAAAATCGGATTTTAATTTTTGGCGGAATTTTGATAATTCGGGATTTTGTGATTCGGGATTTTGAGCTGATCCCGAAATGTCCACCTATTCCAAAAATATGGCCCCAGGTCAGATTTTTTTTACGTACAGAGTTCTCTGAACGAACAACTGCCACTTACCAAAAGTTCAACAATTACTAAATGATAGAGAAAATGCCGTATATTTTTGGAATGATCCCATAATTGTTTGGCCTTGGACTGGAACTGCACCGCGCCCCTTCGAAATTTGTGTGGGAAACGGCGTTTCAAGCAGCAGAAATTCTTCAATTTATTATGGCCGAGCTACCATTCAGTCGGGTCACATTTTTTAGGTCTTTGTTATCGGCTGGGTCCGATTATGCTAAACCAATTTATGTTCAGAAATCAAAACTTAGAGGTATAAAACCTATTCATATGCTTGGTAACGTTCTGGATTTTGATTCATTCAAGTTAAAATCAAGTCGTTCTCTTAAATTATAAGTGACAACGGATCAAACTTCGTTTGGGCAAAACCGACCCCATCACCTGTGAATTATTCGAAGTTGTAAATGATAATGCAAATTCTTATTTTATTGGACAGAACTAGATTACTCGGAAATTTTACCCACCATATGAGACGGCAGTAATGCCTACAAAACACTACTTAAAAAGAACATTGTAAGAGGCTCTAATGACCTATGGAGAAATGATAACGATTTTGATGAAGACTAACGCGATCCTAAACTGACGAACTATTTGTATTAATTCAGACGACGTCTTCAACCCATTGAAGCCAGCACATTCTTTATTGAGCACACCTATTTACATAACCTGGCACCATTCATCATAAATTGGTCAATCATCACGATGGTAATACCTCCAGAGACTGCGACAACAATTCCGAATATAATTCACACATACGCTGCATCTGCAACCGACAAAATTTTTGTTGTGCTGTTTAGGGAGAGAGAAGCCTCTTGCTGATGAGCAACAGATTATCGCTCATATTGACGTTCCAAACCGATTTACAATCGCAGGTAAAATAAAGCTAAAAAGGCTAGAGCAGCTAAGCAAATTTGTAGATCGAAAAAGTGTAAATGGTGGAAGACCGAAGTTCTGAAATTACGCAATTTACGTAATTTGTTAGACTACATTAAATCTGAACATTATGAGGATCTATCTTACGATGAATTCCTTAATTCAGCACTCTTGTTATTCGAAAGAGAAACATTGTAGTTTAATGAATTGAAAGTGGTAGAGATGTGCCTTATCTTCAAGAAAGAAGACCGCTTGAAATGTGAACTATCGCACTATCGATATGGGTTCATGCCATCTCTATTTATTTATTGCACAACCTACTTTTTGTATTAAGTTTCCTAGTTTTAGGCACAAAGCAGCAGCATAGATTTGTAGGCCTAGGGCATTGTATCGTAATTTGATTATGCTTGAGGCATACAGGAAACTCAGATTGAACTTGTAATGTATAGTGGACCCTAATGCTTAATAGCCAAACAATCATCAATTTAGTTTATTCTGAATTCATCAACAATTTAACTTGGTCTTAAGTATTAAAATTAAAATGGGCAATGGTGGTCATTGTCATACGGTCAACTTATAACAAACGCCTTTAGTTATATAAAATAAAAGTACAAACATAAACCAATGTAATATTCTTCAATTATCTACATTCTCGACATATTTTACGCCAATTGTCTACATTGTCTACGCCATCGACGCCAAAAGCAATTGTCGACGCATTATCGACGCCATGACGTCGACAATTCCAAAATACACGTAGATGCATAACGCTGGTTTCCAGCCCGAGTCTATTATATATATATAGCATTTTGTGCGGTACCATTAAGATTTCGTCTATAAAGAGGAATTCAATTTCTAAGCCACATGTTACTTAGATATACGATTCTTCCGTCCTTCTGAACTGGTAACTTTATGTAGAGTAATTCGTCCAACTAATCGTGTCACAAACCCCAGTTAACGCTCCGACATTCTCTGCTTGTCTACCGTAGCACCTGTTGACCTGATTTTTGGAGAGATTCCACATACATGGTCTGCTGTGCTCTATAGAACTCTGCTTTCTCCATCGGCAGATCCAGTAATTCTTCTTCCTCCTCGTGCTTCATATCCAATTGCTCCACCTGCTCCAGTATTCGGAATGCGATAAATTTGCAGGTGCTTATTCATATAGCCTTCAATTCATTTTCGTGGGCGCAGGAAGCTTCACCAGCCTTCTTGTATTCGCCATAAGCTCAGCCTCATTGGGATAGCGTGTATATTGTAGTATGAGGCTGTAGTAATAATTTTAGGGGACAGATGTGACCTTGAAGTATGTATCAGTACCGCTGCTGAACAGCTTATTATCATATTATCGCTTGAGATAGTGTGGCTCGTATACCATTCCGAACTCCAGGAGTTACATGATGTTGAACCTCACTCCGGGAGAACGATTTTCGTAACGTTCAAAGATGCTGTTACAATATCCTGAGGCTCGTCCAATTTCATCAAAATTCAGTACTTTGTATCGTTCTTCTTCTTTGAGATTGTTCAGACCTATAACCTTCTCAAGCTCTTTCAGGTATGTTAAACTGTATGCGAAAAATACATGCCGATACTTGAAGTCTTCTCGATATATCATTATTTCGCGCTGATTCTGGCGTATTGATTGAGCCATCTTCAATAGTTCTGCAGAAACACACTCTATGTAAGTGCTTAATTCGTTCATCTGTATCGAATGGTCTATGATTCTCAACCCACACCATCATTTGAAGTTGTGAGCCTTCTCTATTCTGAAACTAAATTCGCCCCCATTGGCCTTTCACGCGACCTTGAAACACAAGTGTTATTCACGTTGAACATCATGGAAGCGCTCTTTTCGTGTCCAACCAACGGTGAACGAGTGGTCGAGTGGTTAGTATTGGAAGTAATCGAGTGGTGTGATTGATACGAGTCGATTTTAGTTACATCCGTTGACCCATGGAGGAAGAAATACTTCCATGCGAATTCATCAACCTTTAACTCACGTGCCTTGTTTACGATGTTATCTCTAGTCTTGCGAATAACCTCATTAAGATGCTCCGCAACTTTAAGCTCAACATCTATATTTGGCTGTGTACAATCGGATCCACTCGAAACGCGATATTTCAAAACGCGATATTTCGAAACGAGATATAACAAAATGGGAAATAGTACAAAACGCGATATTTCAAAACGCGGTATTTCAAAACGCGATATGGTACAAAATGCGATATGTTACAGAAGAATGTGCATTGCAAAGCGACATGAGCGCAGCGACCCGCCTGATATCACCCGGTCCTATACTCCCGCTTTTATCAATTTTTAAATTCCTATAAACCGAAATTTTTTCTAGGGAGCCAAAAGACTGGAGAACAGCAACCCGCCTGATATAACATCGGGCTATACTCCCGTTTCTATCGATTTTTAAATTTGTATAAACAGAAGTTATTTTTCCTAACTAAGGAGCGAAGTGCTTACCTGATATAACCCGATCCTATACTCGTGCTAATATCGGTTTTTAAATTCCTATAAACTGAAATTAAATTTCCCATTTTCCAGAATGTACATTACGAAGCGACGGAAGCGCAGCAATTCGCCTGATATAACCCGGTCCTATACTCCCGCTTTTATCGATTTTTAAATTCCTATAAACTGAAATTTTTTCTAACTAAGGAGCGAAGCAACTGGAGCGCAGCGACCCGCCAGGTATAATCCGTTGCTGTACTCCCGAACTGCTGAAGTTTTTCTTTCTAACTAAGGAGCGAAGTGCTCACCTGATATAACCCGATCATATACTCCCCACTCTTATCGATTTTGAAATTGCTATAAACTGAAGTTTATTTTTCTAACTAGGGAGCGAAGAACTCACCTGATATAACCCGATCCTAAACTCCCACTCCTATCGATTTTTAATTTCCTATAAACTGAAATTAAATTTCCCCTTTTCCAGAATGTACGTTGCGAAGCGACTGGAGCCGACCCGCCTGATATAACCCAATCCTAAACTGCCACTCCTATGGATTTTTAAATTCCTTTAAACTAAAATTAAATGTCCCCTATATGTGGATTATAAAAATAATTGAAATAAAATAATTGAAATAACAATAATTTTTTTATTTGTATAAAAGTTGGGATTTGGGGCGGTAGCCCTCAATCTTAAGGTATAAAATGATTTAAAATAATCATAAAAGCATTTGTGCTTCGAAAAAAGACAATATTTGTTCGCGTTTGGGTTGTTTTTTAAGACCATTTGGGGCATTTAGGGCCACTTGGGATCATTGAGAGCTACTTGGGGTCGTTTCTGGATATTTTCATGGCCATATTCGTAATCAGCATACTAAAGTACCTTAGTATACCGATTTTCAGAATTTTTGGAGGTATATCACCTATTCGGAAGTATAACCACGCAGTTAAAATTTTCGGCCGTCAATTTCGGATATCAGGTGCAAATTAAATGAAAAATTGAATTTTATTAAAACCTTCAATGTTGGGCATTTCTGTATCTTGGACTCTTTCATTCAGTCTCTTGAAATTTCATATATTTATTTTTACAAAAATGGTAAAAATATTCTGTATATTGACAACCTCTTTATAATGTAACTTGGACACTTTGAAAATTTTTGTCTAATCTTTAATAAATTACCCTTTATTGGACACTTTTGTTCAATACATATCAGTAATTCGATTTAATGATAAAAAATATCGCGTTTTGTACCATATCGCGTTTTGTACCATATTGCGTTTTAAAATATCTCGTTTTGAAATATCGCGTTTTGAAAAATCGCGTTTTAAAATATCGCGTTTCAAATGGGATCCGTGTACAATCTATCTCAGCCATCCCTAATGTTTATACAGGAAAGATAAGTTTTCAATTGAGGATGTGGTATTAATTACATTTTTCTTTTTGACTGAAACAAAAATAAACTCTAGTATGTATCCACTTAAATTGTCCGCATTGACTTTTCTTTTTTTATGAACCGCTCGGCTTGGCGATCAAAGTTTGAATATCATCTCCCCGCTATTCTTTCTCGTCTTACTCCTCCACCCATAAAATTTGACATTATGTGGTGTCGCCCTGCTGCTTAACCATGTCCGAAAATTACGTCAAAATATCTTCTTAACGACATCTTATTCCCTTCCTCATGATGATCGTAGCGATTTTAACTCTTTTCCTCGGCTAGATGTATGCTGCTCGAACACAAAAAATAAAAATTAACAATTTTATTGTTTTATGATCTTTAATGTTGGACAATAACAAAATTGCAATGTCCAGCAACAACAACCGTTTGGTACGATAGCGACTTGATTTATTTGCCAACAGACAAGTCTTTAAGGAGAACAAGGAAGTATAGAATGAGGAAGGGAGAGTTAAATGTTGAATCCGACGCTAGTTAATGCGAATGCACGAATGCGATTGGCGAGTGCTGAATCAAACCCGTGCTACCATTCGCTATCCACGTTTATCCATTAACCCCTATCAAGCAACTGTGTCACGAAAAATCGTGTTCTCGAAACTGAGGACTCCCAGCAAACAGCCCCGATTGGCCCTTGCATCTATACTGCCCGTAGATATCATTATACTTTATGATATTGTCGAATGGTATTATTCTAAACAGAAGTCTAGTTCGGCTTGGAAGAGTTGCCGAACTACGACTTGCCTTCCAACTGCCTTCCTTGCTTTTGCAATCTAGTATTCTTATCTTATTGACTCTCACTGATTTTCTATACGTTATATTTCTCCTTCGCCTTCTCCAAGCATATCTACCGTTGCGTGGCAGTTTCATTACTCTTTCCATTGTCTATTTTTTCGGGAGGGGTTGTCATCGTTAATCAAGACTATCATTCATATTCCCTAACGCTATAATATTATCACATATATGAGGAGCAACAAAATTTGGCAAACATCTTATACACATAGTCTGTCTATATGATACAAATAAAGGCTATTTCTTTAGAAAAACTATGTGTTTCATGATTAATTCATGTATTGTCATCGAAGACAGACGACATTGGCAAATTTCAGCTCAATTAGTGATCGGAGAGAGGCCGAAAAATCGGTGTAAATTGAAAAACCTCCAGTGGACATTACCATTTCCGGTATACAGATTTTCACCAAATTTCGCAAAGATCTCCCAATTTACGAGAAAATTTTAAGTATGAATACAGATCCCCGAATTCTGGTTAAATAAATTTTTTTGTATCAAAACCCGTCATTTCCGGTGAAATTTAAAAAAAAGATATTTTTGTTTGAAATTTACCCATTTACAATCCTTTTGTTTTCAAAATATTTGGAAATTCACTGAGATCACCCAATTTATAGAAAAGCTTAAGTATTAAGTTTCATCGCGATTAATCGATCCGTCTGTGCTGTACAGGGCCCACATTTTAGTTAATTAGATAAACCTAATATCTGGTTTCGTTGCTTGGCTATTGATTCTCCTTGCCGCACTCCTGACGGTGTTTCAAAAGCATCGGAGAGCTTGCCCTTGATTATCACTTTGCTTTTCGAGTCATCCATGAATACTTTGCACATGGTTATCATTTTTGTAGGAATGCTCAAATGTAACAAAATACTCTATAATGTGTTCTTCTGGTATGATGTCATGTACGTCTTTTAAAAATGTATGAATAGAAAATGGGCTGGGATGTCCTTTCCATAGAAATTTTCTAACATAAACCTCAGAGAAAAAGTTTGATCAATTGTTGATCAGTAAATTGACCACTCAGTGTAGTCAGCAACATTGGCCAAAACCTTGTAGTCGGTGTTGAGCAAAGCTCGAGCTTTAGCAATTTCGCTATAGTTGTTACAATTCAGCCGGTCTCCTTTATGTGGTGAACAAGTTAGGACTATTTTCCATTTAACTGGGATGGTAGCAGGTCGCAACCATCGGTTGAGGAGATAATCACCACCGTTCTTGAGCATTTCGTTACTATGCCATTCTCACCAGTGGCCCTATATTCTGGTAATTCCCCAGGACAAGGGAATAATTTGTTTTTGTAGCAGCTATTCCCCAGACATTTTCCGCAATTCTCCGTTTTCCAAAAAATTTTTTTTGCGATTGAGGAATAAATTTCCGACACACGATCGCAATAAAACAAGAAAACTAATGTCTAAAAATAGTTTACTACGTTTAATTGGGTTTTGTTGATATTTTAAGGGAATTTTACTTAACCAATAAATTTTGTTTATTAAAGTAAAAAATTGGATATTAATATTTTCCAATTGATATTACCAGTTTTCACTATAAATTTACAGCCATAATATTGCTATAAGTCAATACAACAAATTTCCGTTAAATTCTATTCCCGCAGGTAATTCTTTCCTAAAATAGTTATGGAATAATAAACGTCATAACTGCTATAATGGGGAATAATTTTATCCCAAAAACGTTTTATCCCAAAAGCGAGAATACACTTTCAGAGAAAAGGGAATAAAACTGCTACAAAATTAAAATTTCCATTCCCCGGGAATTACCACAATAAGGCCTACTGCGTTCGGACGGTATTTGTGTCCATTTGTTACTCTTCAGATTCGTTACGAACTTCGCTACTAGGTCGATGGAAGTCCGTAGCGATTTCTTTTATAGAACGGTATCCTGTATCTTAAACTGACAGTTTCGATTTTAAGCACTTGTTTAGATATATTTTTACCTAGATTTCTTGTTGAAGCATTTTGTTATCGCCGTCATTGCCAATTTTATTATGTTCCACTATTCTTCCACATAATGGGATAGTGGTTGGTTGTTCAGTTTTTTGATATGCTATAGCTTCGAAGTTGGCCCGAGTAACTTGATTGTTTAATGCTTTGGTATTCCAATATTAGATTCGTTAGGATCGGTTATTATACGTGGTGGATAGATGGACTACCATCCAAATTCTAAAAGATTGATGATTTTTGAACAAATAACTTCTATGAATAATTCCGAATTAAGGAATCTTCTCTTAGAATTGTCGAATCCTAATCACATCAATCCCCTAGAACTCGTTACATAAGTTTCTTAATAACTAGGCCCAGATATACCAAATACAATTTTCAGTTACAATGAGCGTTGTTAATTTAATTTGGTTTTAATTGGTACAATAAACATGAACAGTAAATTTGTGAAAATGAATCATTTTTCTATGGGAAATTTTAATTGGATTTCGTTATCAATTTCATCCACATCATACGTATAGCGACAGATTTACGTCCCTTTTAATTTAAACCATGTTATGCAAATTAAATTTTTAAAACCAGTGCACTGTAACACATTCGTTTTGTTTGCACGGGTGTGCCGATGTGATTATAATCAGCCTATTTCGGCTTTGCAAATATTTTAGTTACTGCACTTGCTGAATGTAATACACGGAACACACAACAGATAATAATCTCGCAATACAAATATTTGTGTTTTGTCTAGCCATAATCTACTAAAACCAATTTCACAAAAAATAAATAAATTTTAAATTTTCACACAGTCTTATGTTAAGGTCGGAGATAACAACCATTAGTCAAAAATAAAATCTCTGCATCGTCTCGCATCCAATGTAACGGCGATATACCAATAAAAATCGAAGTATTTTAAAATCAAAATGATTATAACATTAAATAATAGAAACTATTGTCAATAATTAAAAAAGAAACGAACGAAATTGAATAAGAAATTTAGAAGACAGACAAAAAAACTACTTTGCATCTTAATGGTAACCAACCATAAAACGTTGAAACAAAACGACCGACCGCGCTTCACTTTTCTTTATTTTACTTTATAATACTGACCCACTTATTTATGTGTGCTGTACTTTTAAAGATTTGTGTATATAAGAAAGAATATAAGATAAATTTTAAGACGCGTGTGTGTAGATTACCGTAAGGTTGGTTTTGTTTTGTTTATTTGTCTGCTTTGTGTAGTGTATGGTGTTATTACCTTTTGATACATAGAAACTCTTGATTTAAATTTATGATCTTTTTCATTTATTTGAAATTTCATTGTTTCGGATTAGCTTGTCTATGGGTTGTCCCAATTAAAAGACAACACAAACCAAATTATCACCAAATATAACTGTAGGTATTCAAACGAGTTTCGTATATCACTGTAAAGAGGCCCTGAGTATATAAATGCTGCCAAGTGTTGTTTTAACCCAGTTTTATGTGAGGCTCATTCAAAGCACTTGTTATATGCAAAAAATTGATAATGCATGACGACGTGTTAGTCTATCACGCTAACAAGTCAAAACAGGACGAAATGAACTCCCAATGTTATTTTATGTGCCTGGCACTAATTTGAGTAAATTGTTGCCTAATCGAAATGTATGTCAATTCTTACACTTCATTCATAGATGACACACAAAATACTGTTATTTGTGAGAATGGCACCCACTATATGTATGGACAGGTCAAAACCTGTTCATGAACGGTAGTTCATGGCGCATGGAGATAATCGTGTTATATCTGCTTGTAGCGTTTTCTGTTTAATCTTACATATAACCGGTGTGAAGGTTTTGTCATTCTAAAGTGTCGAAATTTAAAATAATAAAAAGTGCAACACTAGAGTGACGTTTCTGTTAATTATCAAAAAGTTTTGACACATAAATTGCGAATGATATCGCTTGATAAATTAACATAAAAGTGTAACGTACACAAAATAATGTAAAATTAAAACTGTTGTAGTTCTGAACGTTATCACAAAATTGTACTGCAAATCAGAAAAATTATATGAGAAAAAACCTTATAACAGACAATAAGTAGTATTCGCTACACTTAAAAATAGTATTCTACACTTTAACAAAATTTAATAATAATAACTACCGATGTGAAGTTTTTAACAAAAAATAACAAAAAATCCAAATTATATATGGATTAGTACCACTCAACATTAAATTCTTATTAGAATAAATTGAGTGTGATTTATTACACTGTTAAATTATTCTCAGAATCAAGTACATTTAAAAATTATTATTAATAGAATTTATTTAAAATTATAAAATATTAATGAAAAATATAAATTATTGAAACAGATAACTAAAACATCAAATTAAAATCATGTGTGAATTAGTTTACAAATAAATAAAAATAAAAGGTTTAACATAAAAATATGAGAATTGTTATTGGCATTTTTCGCCGTAGGTACTGTGCATTTTATCAATCTGGGCCAATAACAAGCCACTTTCAGAGATTAGGGCAAGATGCCACTATATAGGTCGGATTGGCCTATCTATAGAGAACATTTTCCGGTATAAGGTTTTTCCTAGCGGAGAAAATGCAACCTTGTTAATAACAATTTTCCACTGTTAATTTTGAGTATTTTATCATCTGGGCCAATAACAAGCCACTTCCAGAGATTAGGGCAAGATGCCGCTACGAAAAACCTTATACCGGAAAATGTTCTCTATAGATAGGCCAATCCGACCTATATAGTGGCATCTTGTCCTAATCTCTGGAAGTGGCTTGTTATTGGCCCAGATGATAAAATACTCAAAATTAACAGTGAAAAATTGCTATTAAGAAGGTTGCATTTTCTCCGCTAGGAAAAACCTTAAACCGAAAAATGTTCTCTATAGATAGGCCAATCCGACCTATATAGTGGCATTTTGCCCTAATCTCTGGAAGTTGTTTGTTATTGGCCCAGATTGATTAAATACTCAAAATTTACAGTGGAAAATTGCTATTAACAAGGTTGCATTTTCTCCGCTTTGAAAAACCTTATACCGGAAAATGTTCTCTATAGATAGGTCAATCCGACCTATATAGTGGCATTTTGCCCTAATCTCTGGAAGTGGCTTGTTATTGGCCTAGATGATAAAATACTCAAAATTAACAGTGAAAAATTGCTATTAAGAAGGTTGCATTTTCTCCGCTAGGAAAAACCTTATACCGAAAAATGTTCTCTATAGATAGGTCAATCTGACCTTTATAGTGGCATCTTGTCCTAATTTCTGGAATTGGCTTGTTATTGGCCCAGATTGATGAAATACTCAAATTTACAGTGGAAAATTGCTATTAACAAGGTTGCATTTTCTCCGCTAGGAAAAACCTTATACCGGAAAATGCTCTCTATAGATAGGCCAATCCGACCTTTATAGCGGCATCTTGCCCTAATCTCTGGAAGTGGCTTGTTATTGGCCTATTCCTAGATTGACAAAATACTCTATATTTTGAGTGAAAAAAATCAATAAACATATTTGATATTGTTTTTTGTTAAAACTTTTATTTTATTTATTTGTTAACTTTTTCTTTAAGTTCTTTTTATATTTCTCTATTATCTTTTGTATTTATTATCTTTTATAAATTTTATTATGTAAATTATGATTTTATTTAATATAATAATAATTTTTAATAAAATTTTCACTAATTTGCATTTATAAAATATTAACAGTGTAAATCACCAATACTAAAACAATTCAATATTGCGGCTATTGGAATCTAATTTAATCCAGTAAGAATTTTGCTTCCGCTATGTTTTCTAATTGGAACCGTATATACGTATACGTGTTATTTTTTGTTAGAAACTTCACGGGCTCGATTTTTGTTGTAAAAATAGAGAATTTTATTTACAGAGTTATTATGAGCCCGTGAAGTTTCTAACAAAAAATAACACGTATACGTATACGGTTCCAATTAGAAAACATAGCGGAAGCAAAATTCTTACTGGATTAAATTAGATTCCAATAGCCGCCATATTGAATTGTTTTAGTATTGGTGATTTACACTGTTAATATGAGCCCGTGAAGTTTTTAACAAAAAATAACACGTATACGTATACGGTTCCAATTAGAAAATATGGCGGAAGCAAAATTCTTATTGGATTCAAATTGATTCCAATAGCCGCCATATTGAATTGTTTTAGTATTGGTGATTTACACTGTTAATATTTTATAAATGCAAATTAGTGAATATTTCATCATAATTAACATAATAAAATTTATAAAAGATTATAAATAAAAAAGATAATAGAGAAATATATAAAAAACATAAATAAAAAGTTAACAAATAAATAAAATTAAAGCATTAACAAAAAATAATATCAAATATGTTTATTGCAATTTTTCTCTCAAAATATTGAATAAATTGTCAATCTGGACCAATAACAAGCCACTTTCCGAGATTAAGGCAAGATGCCGCTATAAAGGTCGGATTGGCCTATCTATAGAGAACATTTTCCGGTATAAGATTCTTCCTAGCGGAGAAAATGCAACCTTGTTAATAACAATTTTCCACTGTAAATTTTGAGTATTTTATCATCTGGGCCAACAACAAGCCACTTCCAGAGATTAGGGCAAGATGCCACTATATAGGTCGGATTGGCCTATCTATAGAGAACATTTTCCGGTATAAGGTTTTTCCTAGCGGAGAAAATGCAACCTTGTTAATAGCAATTTTCCACTGTAAATTTTGAGTATTTTATCCTCTGGGCCAATAACAAGCCACTTGCAGAATATCTTTGAACGTAAATTACGCATTATTCAAGTATGCTCTTCTTCGACGCCTGATAGCACCACGCGGAGGTATGAATCTCGGACTTCGCTCCCTTGTTTTTTTGTGTTTTTTTTATTTTTTTTTTGGTTTTTTTTTGTTTTTTTTTATAATTTTTTTTGTTTTTTTTGTTAATTTTTTTTAATTTCATAAAATTTATTCAAAATAATTCAAAATAACTATTCAAAATTTTTAATTCAATAAATTTAAATAATAAACCAATTTCAGTTACTATATTAAATACATTTGAATATTATAAATTGTTTCATTAATCTGTTGTATAAATTAGTGTGTGGGGATTAACGGTGGCACTTGATTTTTCTACAGACCTCGATTTCAACAGGTCGTTGTATAAGTACCACGTATTATCTGGTCTTCTAACATAAGACGTGTAGTGACCGATACCACCAACGTTTGGCGGGAAGATGTAGTTGATGACCCCTTTTAAATAAAACGTTTTATTTAATACGGAAAATGTGGGTTCGATGTCGCAAAGCTTAATATTAAATTTAACTTCGACATCGTATGGTTGGACATCAACAAACAAAATTTTATTCTCCGCCATAATTTTGTTTATAATCATATGTTCTCCACAAACACCACATTTCGATTTTGGCAAACAAATTTTATTATGTATTTGTTTGAAATCAATTTCAATGAATGACGCAATATCAATCGGTAGGTAATAAAAATCTTTAATGAAATCAATTTTATCTTTTTCGCAGTATAGTTCAAAACTGCACGATCTTGAAAAGAAATGTTCGATTAAATTACTTACATTGCAATCACAATTTAAATATGTGTTACTTCCGATTACATTTGCCCGATTTTGGAAGCATTCTAATAAAAGCTTAGAACGTTCTATATAAATCGAACGATTAATGTCTTGATGTTCTACTTGAAGTACAAATTTCATATAATTTCCAGACGATAATTTCAATGCACTTTTTATTATATTGGAGTCCCTAGCTAAACAATAAATTATTTGACTTAGAGCATCAAAGGCGCACGTATTAATAACTTGAATATTTTTTGTGTCATTGTTGAAAATAAACCCATTTTGAAACAAATGAAGTGATTTGATCGCGCTAGAAAATTCATTATTTTAAAAAAAAAGTTTTTGATTTTCCAAAAGTCCTGGAAATAATGTTTTGGAGGAATATCTTTGAATCACTCGCTTGCCGATATGTTTAGGTGATTGGATAGGTCTACCCTTCTTGTTCCACATTTCTTCTTGGCTCATATCCATTTGATTAGAAAATTTATTACTTGATTTTGACCTATTTTTGGGGGTTTGTAAAATTTCTGCAAATTCAATGGAGTTCATTAGTAAACTGGTTTTCTCCTTTAACAGGTCAACAAATCTTCCAACTTTTACAAATTTGTTTTCCAAGTATTGATTTTTTACCATGTTAAACCAATTTTCTACGTTCGAATTAGATAGACGCCCATTTATTCCAACAAGGTGAGAAAAACAAATAGACCATAATGGTAAATATGAAAAATACATATTTTTCTACCGTAAATGAAACAAAATTTGGAAAAAAAAATTCATTTTGTTGGGCGTATGGTACGTTTCCATTGGCTAGAATCTCTGAATTTATTCTATTACATATGTATATCGTATTTTTTATAAAATGGACTTTGAGAATATCTCGAGGTTTAACCATTTATTTCATAAACAAACTCTTCCAATTCGGGTGGGTTATCCTCTTTAGGATTTTCGGTAATTGGTGTCTCAGAGCTGTATACTAAAACCGTGTATCTTTTGAATGAATCAAATGCGTCAGTCACATTTTTTGATACGTATGGACTACAAAAAATTGTGCAAAATAGCTCGAAAATATCATCCATTAATTGGATGTCCTTGCTATTTAAAAATAAGCAAAAGAAATCTAATAATAAATCTTTTGCTTTTTTTATATTTAAACATTTTTTTGCAATTTGGATTACAATAATATTTATAAAATGCGAGCAACAAATGAATACAGGTGTTATTGATCGATTAATATCTCCATTCGAGTGAAGCGCTCTAAAAGTATTCTCCAAATAGCATTGAACAGTCATACTATTAAGTGCATGGAGAACCGACAAAATTGACGCCCACGACCAATCAATAACAATGCAAACAGGTTTTTCCAATTTTGACGAAGAATAACACACCTTTTGAAAGTCCATTAGGAATTTTGAAATGGTGTAAGCATCATGTTGGCTTGATATCATTTCTGCCACAGGAACAATGATGTTATTTATTTTCACTACACACGCATAGTATAAAATTCTTTTATAGTTGTGCTCCTTGTGGCAAATTGGTTTTCTAACCACACCTCCAGTTGCATCCATGTGTACAATTAAAGAAGCATGCTTCTTTAATAGTTTCGTTTGTTGTTTTCGCAACATAACGACATTGAACGGTTCTGCGACCGAGTAAATATATGGATCTTCTTCAGATTGCATGGTTCTTTTATAAAAAATATCCGCTACATCACAATCTGTAATAAAATCATTCCGTTTTAGATATTCGGATTTTATTTTACGGAATACCTCTGCTGATGAAATTGATTGGGTGTTTCCTTTTTTCGCTAACTCCTGGCTAGATTTTTTTAGCACTTCGAGTCTAAAATTGTGTGCAGATTTGTGGAGCAACTCTTGCGTAGCCTCTTCACGCTCTTTGCCACGATACTGATAAAACGTTTTGTCACCAGTATGAACATCAATATCGTCACCATCTGAAAATACAACTAGTGCTGAACCAGTTAATTCAAATTTGAATTTTTTATGATGAGTTTTGTATTTGCACCGTCCGTAGCAAATTATATTTTTTTGAAAAATCCATACCGCTCCAAATGAAATCACACAGCCATCTCCTGCTGAGGTGAGCGCTCTTTTTATAAGAAGATGGACACCTTCATTACTTAGTAACGATAAATCATTAGTAGTGGCCGTTTCTCCTAAATCGATGATTATTTTGTGCCTCCATTCCATTTTCTGCTTATTGTTATTTACGGGAGACAACGAAACCGGAGAATAATTATCTACGTTTGTCTTTTTCATAATTTTTGGATCCTATGATATATCCGCGTTTGGTGGACTAGTGATATTTGAGGAGGTATTTTTTTGGCCATTGCTCAATTTTGCAAATACTCGATAAATTTTTTTTTTCATTTTTTCGATTGTGAACTATTTTTAATCTTTCACAAATTTTCTTAATCGAGGTTCTACTAAAAGTTTGCCCTCTTTTCGGTTTTTCAACCATTCCTTGAATGATTGATTTGAATAAATTTATATTAATCGACTCTTTCTTTCTGTAATTATATCTAGAAATTTTGGCCGGAAAATTCATAATAATTTTCAAGGAATAAATCCTTCCTTTACTTTT
The DNA here is from genome assembly GCA_947310385.1 of Nephrotoma appendiculata. Classification (NCBI taxonomy): domain Eukaryota; kingdom Metazoa; phylum Arthropoda; class Insecta; order Diptera; family Tipulidae; genus Nephrotoma; species Nephrotoma appendiculata. The sequence continues at coordinate 131,206,756 of OX371224.1, read as the reverse complement.
ACAGATAAAAAAAATCTAATTTGTAAAAAAAAGGAAACCAACACTTAACGCGGTTAACTTCGCGACTAACACAAAACAATTTAAAAGTGCAATGTGAGAGTACAACAACAAAAACTAGAAACGGTGAAATAGAAATCCAGGTAAAGCGGGGGTCAACAGTTTTAAAAAAAACTTTTTATATAGCACAACTGATCAATTAAACACAAAACGAAATTCAAATGCACTATGTGAACAGTACGAAGTCTGAAAACGCAATGAAATTAAACTAAGAAAAAATTTCTTTATATACTAAATGCGATTTTTTTTTTTTCATTTTGTTTTATTGAGACAGATTTATTTATGTTTGGTAAAATATTTAGGGGACTAGTTTTGGGTTCATATTACACGCTGTGTTAAATACTGTTATGTTAAAGTTGCGTTAAAGTGCTGCGTTGATTACGTAGCATTTTAACGTAAAATGTTAGACAAGATAACCTCGATATATCCATATATCTATATATCCGGGAGTCCGTTAAACTAGATTGACCGTCCGAATGACATCCGAATGTTTTTAAATTTAATTTATTCGATCGAATTTAATCTGGGACGGAACTCAGGCATTTCGCCGATTATATTATTTTGATTAAGTATGTTGGATGGAAATGGGATTCATAAATTATTTTTGGACGAATTTCTGGAATACGGCCACCTGGAACGGAACTTGATCAATTCTTTACAGATTATGAAGGGATTGGGTAGGTTAGATGAAAATGAGATTCGTAAATGATTTTTGGAAGAAGTTCCGTTTAACTCTTAAGAAGTTACTATTAACAAAGGTTACATTTTCCGCTAGGAAAAACCTTATACCGGAAAATGTTCTCTATAGATAGGCCAATCCGATCTATATAGTGGCATCTTGCCCTAATCTCTGGAAGTGGCTTGTTATTGGCCCAGATGATAAAATACTCAAATTTTACAGTGGAAAATTGCTATTAACAAGGTTGCATTTTCTCCGCTAGGAAAAACCTTATACCGGAAAATGTTCTCTATAAATAGGCCAATCCGATCTATATAGTGGCATCTTGCCCTAATCTCTGGAAGTGGCTTGTTATTGGCCCAGATGATAAAATACTCAAAATTTACAGTGGAAAATTGCTATTAACAAGGTTGCATTTTCTCCGCTAGGAAAAACCTTATACCGAAAAATGTTCTCTATAGATAGGCAAATCCGATCTATATAGTGGCATCTTACCCTAATCTCTGGAAGTGGCTTGTTATTGGCCGAGATGATAAAATACTCAAATTTTACAGTGGAAAATTGCTATTAACAAGGTTGCATTTTCTCCGCTAGGAAAAACCTTATACCGGAAAATGTTCTCTATAGATAGGCCAATCCGATCTATATAGTGGCATCTTGCCCTAATATCTGGAAGTGGCTTGTTATTTACCCAGATGATAAAATACTCAAAATTTACAGTGGAAAATTGCTATTAACAAGGTTGCATTTTCTCCGCTAGGAAAAACCTTATACCGGAAAATGTTCTCTATAAATAGGCCAATCCGATCTATATAGTGGCATCTTGCCCTAATCTCTGGAAGTGGCTTGTTATTGGCCCAGATGATAAAATACTCAAAATTTACAGTGGAAAATTGCTATTAACAAGGTTGCATTTTCTCCGCTAGGAAAAACCTTATACCGGAAAATGTTCTCTATAGATAGGCCAATCCGACCTTTATAGCGGCATCTTGCCCTAATATCTGGAAGTGGCTTGTTATTTACCCAGATGATAAAATACTCAAAATTTACAGTGGAAAATTGCTATTAACAAGGTTGCATTTTCTCCGCTAGGAAAAACCTTATACCGGAAAATGTTCTCTATAGATAGGCCAATCCGATCTATATAGTGGCATCTTGCCCTAATCTCTGGAAGTGGCTTGTTATTGGCCCAGATGATAAAATACTCAAAATTTACAGTGGAAAATTGCTATTAACAAGGTTGCATTTTCTCCGCTAGGAAAAACCTTATACCGAAAAATGTTCTCTATAGATAGGCAAATCCGATCTATATAGTGGCATCTTACCCTAATCTCTGGAAGTGGCTTGTTATTGGCCGAGATGATAAAATACTCAAATTTTACAGTGGAAAATTGCTATTAACAAGGTTGCATTTTCTCCGCTAGGAAAAACCTTATACCGGAAAATGTTCTCTATAGATAGGCCAATCCGATCTATATAGTGGCATCTTGCCCTAATCTCTGGAAGTGGCTTGTTATTGGCCCAGATGATAAAATACTCAAATTTTACAGTGGAAAATTGCTATTAACAAGGTTGCATTTTCTCCGCTAGGAAAAACCTTATACCGGAAAATGTTCTCTATAGATAGGCCAATCCGATCAATATAGTGGCATCTTGCCCTAATCTCTGGAAGTGGCTTGTTATTGGCCCAGATGATAAAATACTCAAATTTTACAGTGGAAAATTGCTATTAACAAGGTTGCATTTTCTCCGCTAGGAAAAACCTTATACCGGAAAATGTTCTCTATAAATAGGCCAATCCGACCTTTATAGCGGCATCTTGCCCTAATCTCTGGAAGTGGCTTGTTATTGGCCCAGATGATAAAATACTCAAAATTTACAGTGGAAAATTGCTATTAACAAGGTTGCATTTTCTCCGCTAGGAAAAACCTTATACCGGAAAATGTTCTCTATAGATAGGCCAATCCGATCTATATAGTGGCATCTTGCCCTAATCTCTGGAAGTGGCTTGTTATTGGCCCAGATGATAAAATACTCAAAATTTACAGTGGAAAATTGCTATTAACAAGGTTGCATTTTCTCCGCTAGGAAAAACCTTATACCGGAAAATGTTCTCTATAGATAGGCCAATCCGACCTTTATAGCGGCATCTTGCCCTAATCTCTGGAAGTGGCTTGTTATTTACCCAGATGATAAAATACTCAAAATTTACAGTGGAAAATTGCTATTAACAAGGTTGCATTTTCTCCGCTAGGAAGAATCTTATACCGGAAAATGTTCTCTATAGATAGGCCAATCCGATCTATATAGTGGCATCTTGCCCTAATCTCTGGAAGTGGCTTGTTATTGGCCCAGATGATAAAATACTCAAATTTTACAGTGGAAAATTGCTATTAACAAGGTTGCATTTTCTCCGCTAGGAAAAACCTTATACCGGAAAATGTTCTCTATAGATAGGCCAATCCGACCTTTATAGCGGCATCTTGCCCTAATCTCTGGAAGTGGCTTGTTATTGGCCCAGATGATAAAATACTCAAAATTTACAGTGGAAAATTACTATTAACAAGGTTGCATTTTCTCCGCTAGGAAAAACCTTATACCGGAAAATGTTCTCTATAGATAGGCCAATCCGATCTATATAGTGGCATCTTGCCCTAATCTCTGGAAGTGGCTTGTTATTGGCCCAGATGATAAAATACTCAAATTTTACAGTGGAAAATTGCTATTAACAAGGTTGCATTTTCTCCGCTAGGAAAAACCTTATACCGAAAAATGTTCTCTATAGATAGGCAAATCCGATCTATATAGTGGCATCTTGCCCTAATCTCTGGAAGTGGCTTGTTATTGGCCCAGATGATAAAATACTCAAAATTTACAGTGGAAAATTGCTATTAACAAGGTTGCATTTTCTCCGCTAGGAAAAACCTTATACCGAAAAATGTTCTCTATAGATAGGCAAATCCGATCTATATAGTGGCATCTTACCCTAATCTCTGGAAGTGGCTTGTTATTGGCCGAGATGATAAAATACTCAAATTTTACAGTGGAAAATTGCTATTAACAAGGTTGCATTTTCTCCGCTAGGAAAAACCTTATACCGGAAAATGTTCTCTATAAATAGGCCAATCCGACCTTTGTAGCGGCATCTTGCCCTAATCTCTGGAAGTGGCTTGTTATTGGCCCAGATGATAAAATACTCAAAATTTACAGTGGAAAATTGCTATTAACAAGGTTGCATTTTCTCCGCTAGGAAAAACCTTATACCGGAAAATGTTCTCTATAGATAGGCCAATCCGATCTATATAGTGGCATCTTGCCCTAATCTCTGGAAGTGGCTTGTTATTGGCCCAGATGATAAAATACTCAAATTTTACAGTGGAAAATTGTTATTAACAAGGTTGCATTTTCTCCGCTAGGAAAAACCTTATACCGGAAAATGTTTTCTATAGATAGGCCAATCCGACCTTTATAGCGGCATCTTGCCCTAATCTCTGGAAGTGGCTTGTTATTGGCCCAGATGATAAAATACTCAAAATTTACAGTGGAAAATTGTTATTAACAAGGTTGCATTTTCTCCGCTAGGAAAAACCTTATACCGGAAAATGTTCTCTATAGATAGGCCAATCCGACATTTATAGCGGCATCTTGCCCTAATCTGTGAAAGTGGCTTGTTATTGGCCCAAATTGATAAAATGCACAGTATCTACGGCGAAAAATGCCAATAACAATTCTCATATTTTTATGTTAAACCTTTTATTTTTATTTATTTGTAAACTAATTCACACATGATTTTAATTTGATGTTTTAGTTATCTGTTTCAATAATTTATATTTTTCATTAATATTTTATAATTTTAAATAAATTCTATTTTAAAAATAATAATTTTTAAATGTACTTGATTCTGAGAATAATTTAACAGTGTAATAAATCACACTCAATTTATTCTAATAAGAATTTAATTTTGAGTGGTACTAATACATATATAATTTGAATTTTTTGTTATTTTTTGTTAAAAACTTCACATCGGTCAAAAATCAATATTATTTAATAATGTTTCATAAAATAAATTATGCTTCAATAAAATAATCGATTAAAAAATCATCCAAAGTTAGATTTTACTGAAGTTAGCCGAAAATTTCAGCCGAAAAAAACCTGCATTATCGATATATTTTGTATCAGGTGGTAACGCAAAATTCTGTTGGCCGAAAATTACATTTAATTGAATTTGGCAGTAAATTTTCGCCGAAAAAAAAATTGAAAAAATCAAAAACACATAATTCGAATGTTTAAAAGTAATATGAACTAGGTGAAGTTAGACGAATTCGTTAACTGTTGGATAAAATATAAATTAATTGTCATGTTAGAGGCAATGAATTTGAGTTGTGGCACTATCAGTGATCACCTGTGGCAAAAATCAGGCCATATTTTATGCAGCATCATAGTGAAATAAAATTAAAAGCTGGTCGCATGTTTAGTGGAAATTTGGACCTGATGAAGTTAGACCAGTTCGTAAATAGCTGGATCCCGTATTTATAATTTGTCGTGTTAGGGGGCAATGTATTTAGGTTGTGGCACAAACAGTGAACACTGTACCACAATAGTATATACTATTGAAGAATGTACCACAATAGTATATATGTATAGTAAGCTTAAAATAACCTTAACAAATAAAAATTATCCTCATTTTAATTCGATAAGGATGACCCTTTTGTGACTGACCCAGGACTTGATCAATTTTTGCAAATCTGAATTATACAGAATATACATATTCACTCTATTTCAGATTTGCAAAAATTGATCAAGTCCTGGGTCAGTCACAACATGGGTCTGCCTCATCGTATTAAAATGGAGATAATTTTTATTTGTTTAGTATATTTTATATCTAGAAATCTAGAATTTGTCGGAAATTTTCATTATAAAAAATATATTTGCTCTAGACTTACACAATCAATTAACTACTCTCTCATTTTTGAAATGACTCTAGACTTATTGGTTTGTCTCTACCACACAAACCAACAAAATCGATTAGATTTGTGAGAACGAAATATAATACCTATCCCCTGGGTCCTCTTTGAAACGCGATATTTTAAAATGCGATATTTCAAAACACGATAGAGTACAAAACGCGATATGGTACAAAACGCGATATTTCAAAACGCGATATTTCAAAACACGATATGGTACAAAACGCGATATGGTACAAAACAGGAATTTAGGATCGGGTTATATCAGTCGGGTGAAGGGGAAATTTAATTTCAGTTTATAGGAATTTAAAAATCGATAGGAGCGAGAGTATATAGGATCGGTATAAATCGGGTCACTACGCTCCCGTCGCTTCGCAATGCACATTCTGTACCATAACGCGTTTTGAAATATCGCGTTTTGAAATATCGCGTTTTGTACCATATCGCGTTTTGTACCATATCGCGTTGTGTACCATATCGCGTTTTGAAATATCGCATTTTGAAATATCGCGTTTCGAGCGGATCCGCTATCCCCTAGATATGGCGATGGCTTCTGGCTCAGTTAATTCGGTCAACCTAACGCTAATATTTGCACACAGTGGAATTTTCCGATAAACTCTGCGATATCCAAAATTTACCCAAACTAAAATTACTCGAGCCAATAAAATCGATTTGAATTGCAAAATCGAAAATTAATATCACTATTTCCCGTTTGGGTAGGGCGCTTAACTGTTATCGTAAGGCTGTGTGCCAAACTTAAAGTAAATCGTTTACTGCGGTAAAACCGGTTTTAGGACAGATTTTTCGACCAGTTTGTCATAGAACTTATGAAAAATACTTGAATTTACCGAGAAAAAAAATTTCAAAATTTACTTTTACCTTAATTTATTGAACTCAATTAAATGACGTACCAATTGTCGGGTAAAAGTCAATTTTAATGCGAAATTCTTTGCAACTGTCAGGCAACAAAAAATTACCCGGATTCAGCTATCAGGGTAAAAAAACTTACACTGGTTGAGCTGTCAGGGTAACATTTTGACATTACACGTTCGTTAGCAGAAAAAATCTTACCCGGAAAAATTACCCAGTGTAACTTTAAAAAATCGCGATATTTTGTCAGATTTTATAAATAAGTACGCACACATATATACAAGAAAACAATAATAACATTATAATGTCAAAACATAAATATATAGACGCCGCACAATTTAAATTTTTTTTTTCGTGTGTTTATTTTATGTTTTTACATTTATGTAGTTTACCTGAAATTTTTAAAAATAAAACAATGCTCTTGATTAATGGAAATTTTCCGCTTTTTATTATAAATTTAATTTTCATAATTTCGAATTATTCTGGATTCTGAACTTTATCGGGTGACTATAAAAATGTTTATGCGTTCCACAAGTTGTTTAGTAGTACTATAGAAAAAATCAGTTTACCATAGATTTCTCATTTTTATAAATTTAGAAACAAAAATGAGTTGAGTAAAAAAGTTCTGATAATTCCAATGTCATGATTGTATTTGTGACTTTACATTGCGCGCAATATAAAGTTACAAATACAATTATGACATTGGAATTGTTAGAACTTTTTTACTCAATTCATTTTTATCTGTCGATTTATCAAAATGAGAAATCTATGGTAAACTTATTTTTCTATGGTAGTACTTCCAATTTTCACCAGTTAGGCTTTAGCTTTATGTTATCTTTCTACAGTACCAGTCCGAGCTTCTGAACGGACCGACGGAATCAATTTTTTCAACTAGCTGTTGATACGATAACAAAGGTCGCGTTCCCATTACATTTAGTCCCAGTTTCGAGCCAATAATTTATCGACCAACATACTTATGGTAATGCATTGATTGATTCACGGTTTCCAAAATTTTTTCGTGTAATCTTCGTCGTCATCTTCATCATCCCCTTCGGACTCGAGTAATTCGCTACTACATTTGATCTGCAATTAAATTTAATATTTAAGTAAATGAAAGATTTTTCTTTTAAGTTTATAATCCAAACGAACAGAATTTTGAAATGTCAAAATTTTTGAAAATAATAAACAATATTTTTCAACGAACACTCCAACAAATGTCGGGTAATTGTTTTTATGTTCTTTTACATATAAATCGGGTAACTTTTTTTCACAAAATCCAAAAAATTTCGCATAAGTAAATTTTTCGGTAAATTCAATTATTTTTGAAAAATTCTATGGTAAATTGATCGAAAAATCTGTACTAAAATGGATTTGTACTGTAGTAAACGATTTACTCGACTATAATGGTATGCAACCTTAATGTGCTTTTCTTACTCTTTCTATTGCTACCATTTTTGCAAAATGAAAAAATATGGCGCCTATTTTCGTCTCTTTCAATTATAATATAGTTATTTCGTCAAAATTTTGATTTTTCAGTGTAACTACTAATACATATTCTGTATTAAAAATATTTTATTGGATTTGTATATGTATACGGAATATTTTTTGGGACAAACTTCTAAACCGTATACCTAGTTCTAATAGCACTTCTAAATAATCAGAGTGCAGGAAAATCTGTCAGCAGCTATATAATTTAACCAGAAACTCTTTCCTAACTTTTAAGTTATCCACTTTTCCATCAATCCTACTATGGCCATTAAATAGGTCATATTGCTACGTCTGCCAAGCGAAATTTGGGACAAGTCTGCAGCCATAATTGGATCCATAGGAAAATTAGTAACCCAAAAGTTACAAAACCATTACTTTAGCTTCGAAAACTTTTAAATTTATTGTAATTTACATGTCACATGTTTGGAAAAATCTGTTAAAATTATATAGCGGCTGACAGATTTTTGCTGTAGTCTGATTATTGGGACAGATTTATGCTGTAGTCTGATTATTTGTAGGTCATATTAGAATGGGATAGCAAAGACACTATCTGCATTACCATTTTTTGGTTGGAAACTTTCGGCTAACTTTAATAAGGTCATTCAAAAGACATTGACAAATCATTGTAGAGATGTCTAAGTTAATCGGACTATGCCATCGTACAGTAATGATCCTGTCGCATCTTTTGTAGAAGCTAACATTTTTTTTTTACCAATCGAAACATGATTTTTTTCATTAACTAGACACCCCAAATACTCCTTAAATATTTGTAAAATTTAACAATTGTTTAAAAAGTATTTCACGGAGTATTCGCACTTATTTTCATTGCATATACTAAATTACATTTTTCTTATTGTAAAGGGTTTTTGAATAAGGACAAGATCATTTTGTATGGTCAAAAACACAGAATAATTGAGATATCGGGCTGAAATTTGTTTAAAGTGCAGTACACCATGTTACATTTAATTATGGAATTCGATCGCGTTCATATGACCACGCGAGTATGTTTTTTTAATCGATTCTTTGGCCATTCGACTAGAGGTATCCTGTTTGACCAGCTCTCTGGCATGTGTCAAGTCCATCCAATTCTGGCCAAAAATATTCTTCCAACATTCCACGATATCGAACTCAATGACCGAAACAAGACAATCATTTTCATCGACGAAAAAGTATGGTCCAATCACACCTTCGGCATGAAATCGACACCATACGTTTACTTTTTATGGTTGTAATGGAATCCTTCGAAACACATGTGGATTTGTTGCTGTCCAATAATATATATATTTTGTTAAATAACAAAACCATTAAGCCAAAATGAGCTTCATCGATGAAGATGATTTGAGTTTTCTTCAAAATTTAGCAGAACCCAATCGGAGAAGTAGCGGCGTTTCAAATGATCAAGAGGCTTCAGTTTTTGAGTTAAGGTGGTCTTGTAAGGGTGAAGCCAAGATCTTTATGCTAAATTCGGAAAAATGTGGTTAGAGAGATTCTCAATTCCTGTGAACGGTGGTTGAATCGACTAATTTGGCTCATTTCAGATAGTGAATATTTTGACTCGAATTTATCCACTATAGAACGCACAGCCTGTCTGGTGGGACTATTATGGCGATCGAAAATTGGAATAAGCGCCCTTAAAGTTGCAACCACTGACTCAGAATTGCGATAGTAATCCAAACGTTGATTGACTAACGTTTTGACGGATCGCATAATTACAGTTTTAATCCGATTTACCGAAAGGCACAAAAAATTTTTGTTTCGTAAAGTCGGATATTTTTTAAAAAAGGTTTTTGAATCTTAAATTTCTAGGAAATATCTAAGAAACATCTATCATTAATTTCGAATTTATTAAAATAAAACTAATCATTTAGAAATCATAATTAAACATTATATTATTAGGCTTGTGTCTTAATTTTTAGAGATTTTTCCGCAAATTTATTTTATATAAAAAATAGACAACGAATTTAAACTTGGTAATACTGTCCATCGAATTTATGCGCGCTCTCAGGTAACATACGAATGTCGTCACGAAAGAAACTTGCAGGCTTCGAAGCGATAAACTCATCGTCGCATTTGCGCATATTATCCAGTGTTTTGAACTGTTTATCCACAAAGACGTGCCGCATTGACCGGAACAAATGGTAGTTGGATGGGGCCAAGTCTGGTGAATATATTTCGTGAGGGAGAACATACCCATCCCAACTTCTAAAGAGTCTTCTGAGTCACGCGAGCAACATGAGGTCAAGCGTTGTCATGCCGCAGTATGACTTGCCTGCTTTATTTCCCAGTAAATGACCTTTTCTGACCAAGTTTTTCGCCCATTTTGTTCAATTATCGGCCGTAGCGTTCCACAGTCAACGTGTGACCAGTTCTTAGGAGTTCGTAATAAAGCACACCATTCATGTTCCACCAGTTACATAGGAGAACCTTCTTTGGGGTTCTCGTAAAAAATATACTTTTCATCACCAGCAATAATCTTCCACAAGGAGTTCTTTTTTATGAAAGGCACGTGTTCATACGCTGACCTAGGTTGCGCTCGGTCAACACATGTGGGACCCATCTTCCAGTTTTTGAATTTTTCCCATTCGGTGCAATCACTTGGAAATAGCTGTTTGGATGCTCTTTTTGCGTTTGCGTTGAGTCTTTATCCAGTATAGCTTGTAATTCGACATATTCAAACTTTCGTGGTTGTCCTGGGCTGATAAAGGCGCAGCTGATAACTAAGACCAAAATAACCACTTCTAAAACGTTTGTACAAATTATTACACGTTTCATAAGCCACAACGTTCGTTCATGTTTTATCTAACTAGCACGTTCAAACGTAACTACCACAATTGTTCTTCAGTGTTCGATCCTCTCCAATCTGTGTTAGATTTTCTCCGCCACCTCACGACCTCACCACCTCTATCATCAGCGTTGCCGTACAACACTGGTTTACTGTTATTCTCGGTTAAATAATCCCCGCACCAAAATTGTCGAAACCGTTACCACCCTACAAATACCAACTTTCCCGGCTCGCTTTGAGCAGTTTGTCTTCCTCTTCTTGAACTGCGACAATATTATGATTGAATTGTGCATCATTTTCGAAATGAAGCTTCTTAGCCACATCGGATTCCACCTTATTACCAACCGTTATTTTCCACATCTATTCCCCACCGTTAAAGGGGTGCTCGACCTTCTGCTCCGTAACGCCTACCTCATCACTTCGTTAGCCCAATATTTTGCCTATCGATTTGTCTAGTTCCTGCACGATGTTTTCTATTTGCTACCTGAGTTCCTCGCGGTACCACCTGCCTTATCTCTGTCTTTCTCTGCACAGACGGTTTCTTTATCCGCTACCCCAAGGACAAAATATGGTTGAAACTATAATAATACAAAAAAAGATACGTCCGGCGCACTTAAAACCCCGGGAACTAATGCTGGTGAGATTTTGGTCTTAAGACCTCGTCTTAAGGCATAGGCAACCCACGTGGGACTTTGGTCGTTAGGCCTGGTCCGCTAGACGTACAAAGAAACCGTGAACACATGGGAAATTGGCCATCAGGTGATGCCTTCAAGATGTACTAAAAAATGGGACACAAGCAGGAAAATGGCTGGTTCTTCGAATGTAATCTCTATAAAAACATCAGCACGATTGAACAGTGGCCATCAGGTTGGAAGAACCAAAGGCCGATTATAGGTCAATTATTATCATATATTAAACAGATTCGCTGGCTGCGTTAGCGAAAACTAATGGTTTAATTAGCTATAGTGTCAGGGCAGTTACATTCAAGTTTTGAGAACCTGAACATCCTTGAAATGGATGTGGAAGTAGAAACACTCTCTACTAATACGGAGAAATCACAGTTAGAGAAGGACTGTAATGTAAATTTGGCGGAGATTGAAGTAAATTCTATTCATAACACCAATTCTGCTTCGGCCCCGCCCATCCTAAAACTAAGTGCAGAAGAGATAGACATTGTCTCAGTCTAAGAACTTTGGGTCAATGGGGACCGAGTACTTAGAGTTAGGTCTCCTAAATATAAACTGATATTCGTGATGAAGAGGTAAAATTCTTTCCTGCATATCAACTTACCTGCCACATGATGGGGAAAATGTACACAAGTCATTTTTGGAAGCTTATTGAAGGAAGCTTAAAAATTGGAGTCTTCCTGGAAAGTGAGTTTACATTACTCCTTGATTTTATTCTTAGTACTAACCTTTGTGTAAGCAATTTTGGCTGTAAACCAAACATTTACAACTAGATATAAACAAAAAGTAATAAACTTACACTAGTCTCAGATACCAATCTGGATCAATTGCAAGGAGTCGGAGGATCATTCTTTTTATTGTTTTCTCCAATTTGAATTGGCGAGAAGACCAATCAAAAAACCTAGCTATGGAAACCGGAGGAAAACATATTATAGGTAATTCACTACCGGTACCGGTTTCAAAACCCCTGACTCAACGCAAGAGCTTGATGTCCTAGTGAACCAGCTGTCCGATGCCTCTCATAAAAGGTATATGAGGTACGTGTCCTCCTATAGTAGACATCTGAATAAACGTGGTCAAAAATAATTCGAAACACAGCCATGGATATTTAAGGGCTGGTATTGCTGCAAGGAAACCCTCAAAACATAAAATTAGGAATGCTAAAACAAATGTCTGGATGCTATACAGTAGAAAAATGTAGGTGTCCTCTGATACATCTGTAAAGTATTATGCCTAAGTTACGCTACTCCGAATTTTTTCCAATGACCAGATGGTTCTTGGACCTTAATTAGCGCAGAATACTATGAGCTACCACTTAAAACTCACTTTTCAGGTAGGTCCGAATCTACACCACAAAGTCTTAGGGACAACAGAGTCGTAGACATTGTAAGCCAGGTTAAAAGTAGGATAAACATTATAGGGGCTAAAAATATATTCAAACCGTATATGTCAGCAGGACTCGATGGCGTTATACCGGTGGATATTCAACAAACGATTGACTTAATCTTGCCCTTATTGGCAGTATAATGGCTCTCATTGCAGTCCAAAAAAATTAGACCTATAAATTTAGCAGATAGGAGCCCACATTATGAGTTTGATTGAGCCAAATAAACAAAATAAATTTATTAGTAGAGGCACACCGCAAGGTGGGTGATATTAGCCCCTCTTCTTTGAACATCGTCAATAAATGATCTGTTACTAAACCTGTAAGGGTGCGGCTTTAATGTGGTTAATTATGAGGACGATGTTGCAATTGGTAGCTTCGGTATATATTCTTGCACCTTAAGAAACGCTCGCAATTCTCCATGCTTCCGACATATTAGAAAGAGTAAAGAAGGCTATACAATAGCACTTTACTCCTGTAAAAATACCATTGGTAAAAGATGGAGTTTGGAGCCCCACATAGTACATTGGCTCTATATTTCTTCTACTAAGCCCATTTTATGATATGGGGTACCAGCTATTAAAATTCTGACCAACCTAAAATCTTTGGTGAAAGTACATCGAACAGCGCCCTTGTGTTAGTGAGGCTCTTGGATCTTAGGAACACATTCACTCAAGCAATAGAGATTCTCTTTCATCTTACACACCTAGATGTCCTAGGAAAGTAAATGGCAGCGAGTTCAAATAAAACTCATTTCATCTCCATGTGGAACTGTAACAATACAGGGCACTCATCTATTCTAAGAAACAGCAGAGAGGACTGGTTGAGAGAAGCATTTCTGAATACTGAAGGTATTAATTTCTTCACTGATGTTCAAAGGCAGATGGAAAAATTGGGGTGGTGTTTTCTGTGAAGAATTAAATGTAAACCTCTTGTATTTTATCGTCTCCCGGACTACTGTAGCGTTTTTCTTACGGATAGTCGAGATTCAATTAAGCATCTCAAATCATATTTCCTTAAGCCAAAAACAACCCTCTCATTTCTTAATGAGGTGGCAGTTCATCATCCACCTGATGTCAGGGCATTTCAATATTACGGGAAATGAAAGTCAGATGAACTCTCTCGGCAAGGCACAACCTGCCTCATTTCACCAAGCAAGAAAATGTTGATATCCGCGCTCGCTACGTGCAAATTGCTTCTTCTAGAGCATGCTAGAAGAATAACGAACGACAGCTTTCTCAATAGTACATCATAAGAAATAACTAGGCAGATCTGGCCTGTCAAGATGCAGGCAGAAAAAAAATAATGAAACTGAAAAGTTTTTTTCATTGGCTATCTAGTAGCTTGAATTATTCGCACGTAAATTTTAAATTTTACTGTGTGAAATCAAATTTCTTATGGGGAATGCAAACCTACTCGATTGCTAATGAAAAAAACTTTTCATTTTCATTATTTCACGGAACGCGAGCTGACTCTCTGATGTCGCTGCGATGGCAGCATGTCAATATTGTGGTGGGTGCTATTACAGTACACTGTTCCATAGGGAAGCTTGAAACAGAATGGGAGTCTCTTCACACGATTACAGTCTTAGTTGCAAAGATGAAGTGGAGGGGGAAACTATTCTTAATTTGCTTTGCACCTGTCCCGATCTACCTTTCTAAATGACTAGACGGACATCAGTAAAATGGACGTCAAAGGATATTCATCGCTTTGTTGAGAGCTCAAGATGGCTCGATGTAGGTGAGGAGAGAAAACAATGTGGCAAAGCCATAGATTTGATGTATGCTAGTCCTTTAGGATAAACACTCTGACCTAACCTACCTAGTCATTAACAAATTTAAATACTGACATATTGAAATAAAAATTTACAATTATGTTAATGAGAAGCTCAAGGCAAATTAAACGAAACTCAGATATTGTTGAATTAAAAGACCTAATGTCATTTTAATATGAACCGTAGGGCTCTTCAACTAAAAACGCTACTTCTCTGCTTCCATGATTTAACTAAGAACTTGACTTTGTCGTAAAACATAATTTTCTGTCAGAAATTTTAAAAGTGTCAAATAATTAAAAATTTCCGGAAACTTTACACCTGTTAACGGAAAATCGTCCTTCAGGTTTTAACCTTCAAGAGTGCAACTTTTAAGTAAAGTATATACAAACATTCTCGATGCAATCGCTACAACGAGCGCTCGAACGAGCCTAACTAAGCGTTACACTTAAAGAGATCACATGTGACAGCCCCGATTTGGCAAGCGCCAAATTCGCAATATTGAGAGTTAAATCTGCTGACAAAATGAAAACTGCTGTTGCTTAGGTCTGTAAGCATCACCAAAGTCATTAAGTGGAGGCATGGCGGATTCTACGAGATCGTTACGACCACCGTCGGTTCATCATCGTCACATTCGACAGTTTCGAATTATTCCGGGTTTGTAAGAGCCGACACTGTTCGCCGCTTAAAAATCATAGTAGTGCAGAAATCCATTGGCAATGCGATATACCATTAGTCCGAGCGAAATATCCATTATACCAAGAACTCATCGATTTTATGAACGCCCGATGATAATCATTGTAGTTCAGCTTGCAGATTCAGTTCGTGCCGCGTATGATAGCTGATGAAATTGAAATCCTTCAAGAGGATGGTAAAGTGTCACTTTATTACTTGTAGTGTTATGCGCCAGCGTTCTAATCGGCAAACTAAAGCACACTCGGCGTACTACAAGCCGATTCGATTGCTGAAACCTTTCGTCAACAATAACGACACACGCGTCGGAGGGCGGCTCAACAAATCTAATTTGCCGTACTTGGAAGGCGATAATTTTTCCTATAGACGATTAACTCTCCAGTTTATACTTATATCTCTGGATCGTTGTACTACGCCACACACTGGTCCGCAGCTTGTTGGCTCATTTACGAAGACACTATTAGACTCTGAGCATTAAAATCCGCATTACACAAATATCCAGAGTGTACAGTCGTCAAACGGCATTCCTACATCTGTAATGCATCATAAATCATCTGCAATATACTGGATGTAAATCTTGACTCAAACGTTCATTCAATTACACTTTCATCTTAGCTTACCAGACTTCCTAAATAAGTTTGGTTTTCTTTTCGACCAAAGCGTAGATGGCTTTCATTCAGCGAGTTCATTGTCGCTTTGGGGAATTTTCTTTCTTGCTGTGTTACCGCATATGGTTATCCCATAATAAAGGATCATTTGTTCCATCTGTTGCAAGCCAGCGTTACATTCGGCGTTACTCTGAGTTGTTGGAGCAGGAGCAGAATCATATTTATACCCAAAGCCGGTAAGTCTGAATGTACCGCTACCAAAATTTTTGTTTGCTCAGAAGAATCGTTGACAGGTTTATTAGGGACCAGTTTTTGTACCTAACTTCCCTCAGTAACATGCAGCCTGTGAGCAAGTCTTGTGAAACAATGCTTCATGTACTTATTACTAAAGGGTTGAAAGTTCATTCATTGTGTAACGAGTTTCTCATGGACCTGGACATCGCGGGAGCGTTTGATATCACTTCGTTTGCCACTATCACTGTTGCTTGTCACAAATTTGGAGTTGATAATTCTCTTGTGAATTGGATTGAACCAATGCTTAAGTCTCTCATTATTGAGTTTGAGTTGGATGGTCTCCCTATGTCTGTTATAGTTGTCTCTAAGGGTATACTCTCACCCTTTTTGTGGTTGTTGGTCATAGGCAATCTTCTGGTTAAACTTCAGCTATAACTCAGGGTTATGAGAATGATCTTATTCCTAAGGTTTCAGGGAAGCACAACCATATTATCTTCACATTTAAGCGAGGTTACCAGGACGTTGGAAGTTACAACATAATAATTTGCTAAGGCAAAGAAAGTTATACTTGTACGTAAGTTCGAAGTATTCTCGACATTTTTATTGTTTAGTCTGATGAGACTTTTGATTTAAAGTGTTCAATATTTCATTAGGTCGAAACCAAAACTATCACCAACTATCTTGGTAACATCACCTCGATATGATGCAGCAAGCTCTGCTACATTACATCTACGCAAACAATTGCGAAACTCAACCGTTTGCAAAATTTTGCTTGTAGAGCAATAGCTGGTGCCTTTTCCTCGACTCTACTTATTGCTATGAAGTCCATTCTTTATCGTCCTCAGCTGCATGGTATTTTAAGTCAAGCGTGTTCTGCGGCTTATCGTTGACTTCAATTGTGACCTCAAAGAAACTAAATCAACTACGAAGAAATTTAAAAGGTTGCTAACTGAATTTTCTCTCACTCCTGTGAACACCGAGCCAACATATTTTACGTCACACTCTAGTTCATTATTGGACTGTATTATTTCTAATACGGATAAAATTGTATTTCATAACCAAATCTCGGTTGGATTTAGTGATCACGATCTTCTTTATTTTTCCTATGATATTAAACATGAGAGATCTATTCCTAAAATTTCATTTCGTGACTACAATAGCATTAGGTCATCAGATTTGCTTGATAAATGCAATAATTTAAATTGGAGCATGGTTTACAATTTTAACAACCCTGCCGATAAAGTAGAATACTTTACAGAACTAGTTGTAGACCTGTTTGAAGAATTTGTACCACTAAGGACTATATCACCCAAACCTAAACAGCCGCCTTGGTTCAATGATGAGATCAGGGATACCATAAATTTCAGGGATTTTATTTTACGTCGGTGGAAGCGTACAAGAAGAGTTGAACTGTACCAAGAATATAAAGCTGTACGAAATAGGGGTAATAATATTATAAAACGCGCAAAAGCCAAATATTTTTCATCTATATTGCACCCATCTCTACCATCAAAAGTTTTTTGGAAAAATTTAAAATCTGTTGGTCCCTTTCTATCATCCAACGAAAAACCATCACCACAATTTTCACCAAATGAATTCAATAATTATTTTTCTCTTAACAGTGCAGGTTCAGCGAGGTTACTAACTTTTGATGTATTAATGAACTCTCGTGCGATGGAAGGTAACTTTAGTTTTAAAAACATCGATATCACTGACCTTATGGATGCTTTAGATTCCGTTAAATCAAACGCTGTTGGAGTTGACGAAATACCGATTAAGTTTGTTAAACTTATTTTACCAAAGGTTGATTGCTACTTACTACATATTTTCAATAGCTTAATAACGTTTTCTATTTTTCCAGAGAGTTGGAAGCAATCAATTATTATTCCCATTCCCAAGAATAAAAATCCCAAATGCTTATCTGATTTTCGCCCTATTAGTCTGCTTCCTGCTTTGTCTAAAGTTTTTGAAAAAATACTACAGTCACAAATACTAACTTACGTTGAATCGGAAAATTTACTATCAATGTACCAGTCTGCTTACAGACGTCATTTCAGCACTAATAGTGCTTTACTACATATCAATGACGACATCCGCAGGGCCATAGATAAGGGTTATCTTTGTACGCTGGTTCTTCTTGACTTCAGTAAAGCTTTCGATAAAATTGATCATTCAATTTTGGTTAGCAAGCTTCGTAACAGTTTTAAATTTTCAATGTCGGCTTGTCGTTTGGTTTTGTCATATCTATCAAATCGATCGCAATTGGTTAGAACTAATTCAGGAATCTCAAGCTCTTCTTATACTAATTGCGGCGTTCCCCAGGGTTCGGTATTAGGTCCTTTTCTATTCATGATGTATATAAACGACCTACCTGCAGTTATCACTCAATGCAAATATCACCTTTTCGCGGACGACCTGCAAATTTATAGATTTTGTAGGCCCAACGAGATAACAAATTCTATCGGAACTGTTAATTTCGATATTCAATTGATTACAAAATGGTCTATAGAAAATAATCTGGAACTTAATGCTGGGAAAACCAAATCTATTATTATATCTTCTACAATTCGTGATACGCACAACCTACCTAAAATCAGCGTACTAGGAGAGGAGGTTGATTTCTCTGATTCTGTGAATAATTTAGGCTTAACTTTTGACAAGTGCTTATGCTGGAGTTACCACATCGAAACAGTTTGTAATCGAGTAATTTTTTTATTAAGAATGTTATGGGCTACCACGAAGTGTTTTAATACCAATCTTAGACTCCAATTGGTGAAATCTTACATCCTTCCACATTTTTTGTACGGCGATATTGTCTTCTTTGAATTAAAGAAGAAGTACTTTAATGAACTTCGATTGATATTTAATTCTTGTGTGAGATATGTATATGGGCTAAGAAAGTACGACCACATCTCGAATTTTGCTAATTCATTACTTGGTTGTTCTCTTGCTGAATTCTATGAGTTTCGAGTTTGTTTATACATTTTCAAGTTCTTAAAGTATAAACAACCCACCTATATTGTAGGGAAATTGGTTTCGTCTTCCAATCGTCGCATTCATCTTTTGACTCCGGCTATAAACAAAAGTAATCTGATGAATTCATCATTTTTTGTGAGGGGAGTTAGCATGTGGAATTCGTTAAGTAATAACGTTAAAAAATCTAAATCCCTTGCCGTGTTTCGGAAAAAATACTTTTCTTCACCTTAATAATATCAAAATTCTATTTTTTGCCAATTTCAAGTTGATGAATCGCTAAAATGTTGCTGCACACCTATAGGTTAATTCAATTAATAAACTAGAAATAAATTAAAATAAGTAGTTGCCACTAATGTAATAAGTTCATAAGAACTTCAAACATTTATATTAAATAAAATAAAAATAAATAAAATAAATAAAGTAACGAGTCGTAAAATAATCGTGATGCTCTTGAGGAGCATCGACAAATTCTTTACAATTACAATTCAATAATACCTGAAGTTAAAATGGTTAACAATGTGAAGTTATCCCAGAATTTAACTCGTCTTATTCAATATCCTTAGTTTTTCCGTCTAGAGATTTGTGAATATGAGACAAAGTCTCTTCAGGACTCACATTTCCAAATCGCTGTTTTAAAACATCGAGAGCGTAGGCCAGTGCATTACGATGTTCCAAGTTGAGGTTACAGCTTTAACTGTTTGTGCACTTTTTGCGGTGAAACGTGACGACATTTTATGTACAGACTGTAATGTCATGCTCAATTCGATGATTAGTCTCCTAACCGACGCATCACCTTCAGAATTGTTCCCGAAGAAACATTCGTACGCCGAAAAGATATACTCAGCATTTGATAGGAAATTACTAGCAATTTACTTATCCATCTAAACCAATCACAATCCGAGAAAGGACATCCAGGCATTTGGACTACATTTGGATTACGTTAGAGTAAATGCTCCAACAAACCAAGCTATTTTTCAAATTTACCAATGATGAATGGTAAATTTGAAGAAACTGGTTCAGTTCAAGATCGGAGAAGCAGAACTTACCATCGTAGTGGTCGTTCAAGTGAAAATGTTGCAGCTGTTAGCACAAGTGTTGCTGAAGAGCCAAGGACATCAATTCGTCGTCGTTCACAGCAATTAAACCTCAAACCAACAATTTTTTCCAATATTTTACACATAGATTTTCTTTTAAAGGCATACAAAAGATAGTTAACACAAGACTTAAAGCCGCGTCGGCAGTTCGTTAATTAAGCCATAGAAAATGAGAATTTTTTCAAGCAAATTATCTTCACCGGTGCAGCGCATTTTGAAATTGGCGGCTATGTCAACAAACAAAACTGTTGTATTTGGGCTGAATAAAATAATAGAGGATTGTGATGAAACCAAAAAAGTTACTGTATGGTGTGGTGGCGTAATTGGTCCATATTTTTCGAAAATCAAAATGGCAATGCAATTACTGTGAATGGAGCTCGATATCGAGAGCGGATTAGCAACTTTTTGTGGAGTCAATTGGAAGATACTGATGTGCAGAATATGTGGTTTCAACAGGACTGTGCAACATGCCACACAGCAACGGAATTAATCGATCTTTAGAAAGAGAAGTTTAATAATCGAATAATTTCTCTCGAAGAACAGACTCAAATTGGCCAGCAAGATCATGCGATTTAACGCCATTTCCTGATGGTTGGCAAGTTTATGCGGATAATCCTTAAACTATTCAACAAATTTTGGTAAAAGATTGACAGCCTGCCGAGCTAGCAGAAGAGATCACTTGAACGACATTCTTTTTCATTATTAACAGGAACCAATGTACTGTAATTTCCAATAAAAGTAAATTAAGATTTCACACAATTTATGTCTTTATTTAAAATTTAGAAAAATACCCAAAAATTTGAACACCCTTTATAAAATTTAAATTCTATATTCTGCTATTAAAGCCCTACTAAACTAAAACCCATATGGATGATTTTCAGATTAAAATCCAAAAATAATAACAATTAAGGTATCGATTTAATTTGAAAGCAAATGTTGTACACGTACGGGTACTCGAATAATACATAATCGATTTGTATTCAAATGAAACCTGTTCACGTATACAGAAATATGCATAATTAAAAATAAATTAAATTTTATGTTCTCTAATTAAATTGATTTCCAGATTTTCATTTTATCGTTTTATTACATTTCTCATGAACCCATCAAGAAATAAATTGCGATACTGTCTTGTGGATTATGAATACAAACGCAAAGGATTTTTTTTACATACAGGATGTACCGAATACATTGAAGTTACATGAAACATTTCAAACATAACTTCTTTCCTTGTAGCATTTATTGAAGCTTAAACCATTCTACAGGGTGAGTTTTTTTTAATAAAAGCTAAACTTTGTCTCAGAAATTGTTCAGTATTAATGTGGACGTTTAGTGGTGATCCTGAATAACCTTAAAATTCACTAGTTTCGGAAATATCGACGAAAGTTAGTTTTGTGGTTGTGCCAAAGGGTGTCTTATTTGAAAAGAGAGCTGGTTGGCATTCCGCTTGACAAGGATGGAACACATAATGGTTGAAATGAGGCACAGGCATATCTGAACCGTTCATTTTTTTTTAATAAATTCTGTGGCCGCAAGGCAAAACGGAATAACTATAATTCCAAAAGTAAGTAGTTGTTAGAAAATGCCTTGGTTAGGTAAGAAGAACATCTTAAATCTGACTATTCTAATTAACACCTAATAATATAATTCATTCAGTTTCAGAAAAGTCAACCCTTATATGTAAACAGGGTGTTTTTATAAACAAAAATCATTTTTTAAAAGTTCTACTTTAAAAAATGGAAAATTGAGTTATTCCGTTTTGCCTTGTGGCCACAGAATTATAGTTTGCAACATTATCGGCCCACATCAGATTTCTTAAATTTAAACAGAAAAAACGATGTTTGAGAAAAAACTGTTTCTCAATAAAAATACTTATGTAAGTGCTAAACTTTTCAACATCATTGTAAAAAATGAAAAAGCTTCTATTGAAGCTGACAGTCGATTTCAATAAAAATTGCATCTCAAATAATCAATCCTCCTCGACTGTAGAGATGCGGAATCATTTGGTGAAATAACGATTTACATCAAAACTTGTAATTTTCAATAAAATTTTAAAAAAAATGATTTGGACGAATTACGTGTGAATTTAATTTACAATCTTGTTGATTTCAATCGCTTTTCTAGACTAATTGACCGTTTCAAAATAATAGACCCTACGCCCACTGGAGGTCCTCCTAAACGATTTTTTCAAAATCAGGACCAATTTTTGATACTCGAAAACTTTATTCTCTAAAAAAGCTAATAAAATGATACCGAGTTCCACCGGAAAACCCCCTCCCTAAATCAAGACCAATAATCACAATCGATTTTTCGTATTGAAAAATCAAATTTTCAGTATAGTCGCGTGGGATTTTTAAAAAAATTAATACAAGGAACATCATTCAAATGCCCTTCTCCCTGCAATTTTTATCAAAATGTATATTCTAAAGGGTGGTCCATATAACGTTAATACGTATACATTGCCATTAAGTATAGAATACAATATAAATGACTTCCACGGCTGGCTGTACAGTAGCCCATTCTGTCAACCCAATTTTTCACAATATTTTCGCTTGTATGGGCTACTATCTCATCAATGGCTACTTCAATTTGATCTTTCAAGTCGTGGATAGTCTCTGGATGGTTAGCGTTCGAACTTATGCTTAACGGCTCTCCACAGAAAAAAATAAATTCAACGGGGTTAAATCGCAGCTGCTTGGTGTCCAATTGACATCGCCGTTACGGCTGATTATTCGATCCCCGAAGATTGTGTGCAAAATACCGATTATTGCTTTTGCTGTAAAACAAGTTGCGCGGTCCTGTTGAAACCAAATGTCATGTGTGTCCTCCTCTTGAATTCTAGGTAACAAAGACTCATTTAGCATGGGTCGGTAACGCTTCCCATTGATTGTAAAAGCCAAAAAATTGACCAATGATTACGCTAGTCCAAAATCCACACCAAACAGTCACAATTTTGTACGCCTTTATACTGAGGTGTTTATGCAAAATTCTCATCACAGAACTGCATGAAATGTTCAGTTTTTGAATACAATGGTGAGTTGATGTGTCAGACATTCTGAACAATAGCTTCAATGTTCTCGGCTGTGCACGCTGAAAATGCACGTGCACGTATTGGTTTATCCAATAGCAATCCAACTTCGTGAAGTTGCTTCACAAACTGATACTCAAAATGCCTCGAAGGTATTTCAGTTCTACTGAATTTTGCACGTAAATTTCTTACAGTTTGGGTGAGTCTTCACCACTTTCAAATGTAAGTTTTCAATATTTTCCAATTTTGTTCAAGCGTAATGCGATCGATTTCGTTGATGTCAAACATTAAACTAAATTTATGTCATAACAAGAATGGTAAATGTTGCCATACTCGAACTACCCGGTAGTTGAAATTTCAAACGTTACATGGGCCACGCTAGATGGTTATATCAAAACTTATAAGGGACTTGTGCTACACCAAAGGACCCCTATACATAAATTCCCGGCATAAGTACCGATCGCAATCGATTCCTGTACTTGAAAAGAAACTTTCTGCACTGACGTGAAATAATTACTAAAAAAATCCTAAGTAAAAATTTCGTGTGAGTATTAGTGGTTATACACGCAAAACAAACATTTAGGCGTAAATAATTTTTTTATTTTTTTTAGATCCACCATAAAGTAAACATATTGTTAATTTTAAATACGTATATCTCCAAATTCTTCCGTACCAATATGTTTAAAATACCATTAATTATAAAACAATTAATAATGTGATATAAAAACATTATGCTATGTATCGTAACAAGATAAACTTAAAATTAAATTGAAGTTGGTTGAATTTTTAGATTTCATAGATACACTAGTCAAAATTTAGAGAAAAGCACATCAATCTCGCCATGCATTTATGATACTAAAATCCAATAACCGTAATGATTTTAAGAATTTTATCATAGTTCGAGCATGGGCAAATATGGCCCCGAAACGAGTGAGTTATGATTTACAGTATTTACGCCATTCAAACGATTACTAATCGAGATTTTGCCCGGTTCTCATCGATTCCGTTATGTTTTCCAGAAAGATATATCAAATGCCAATGTCCATGTTAATTTTCAGAATTTTTCATAGTTCTGGCATGGGCAAATATGGCCCCGAAACGTGTGAGTTATAATTTACAGTATTTTTGCCATTCAAACGATTACTAATCGAGATTTTGCCCGGTTCTCATCGATTCCGTTATGTTTTCCAGAAAGATATATCAAATGCCAATGTCCATGTTAATTTTCAGAATTTTTCATAGTTCTGGCATGGGCAAATATGGCCCCGAAACGTGTGAGTTATGATTTACAGTATTTTCGCCATTCAAACGATTACTAATCGAGATTTTGCTCAATTCTCATAGATTCCGTTATGTTTTCCAGAAAGATATATCAAATGCCAATGTCCATGTTAATTTTCAGAATTTTTCATAGTTCTGGCATGGGCAAATATGGCCCCGAAACGTGTGAGTTATGATTTAAAGTATTTTTGCAATTCAAACGATTACTAATCTAGATTTTGCCCGGTTCTCATCGATCCCGTTATGTTTTCCAGAAAGATATATCAAATGCCAATGTCCATGTTAATTTTCAGAATTTTTCA
Source organism: Nephrotoma appendiculata (assembly GCA_947310385.1). NCBI lineage: Eukaryota > Metazoa > Arthropoda > Insecta > Diptera > Tipulidae > Nephrotoma > Nephrotoma appendiculata. Next base: position 131,181,859 of record OX371224.1, on the reverse strand, counting down.
TAGTTCTGGCATGGGCAAATATGGCCCCGAAACGTGTGAGTTATGATTTACAGTATTTTCGCCATTCAAACGATTACTAATCTAGATTTTGCCCGGTTCTCATCGATTCCGTTATGTTTTCCAGAAAGATATATCAAATGCCAATGTCCATGTTAATTTTCAGAATTTTTCATAGTTCTGGCATGGGCAAATATGGCCCTGAAACGAGTGAGTTATAATTTACAGTATTTTTGCCATTCAAACGATTACTAATCGAGATTTTGCCCGGTTCTCATCGATTCCGTTATGTTTTCCAGAAAGATATATCAAATGCCAATGTCCATGTTAATTTTCAGAATTTTTCATAGTTCTGGCATGGGCAAATATGGCCCCGAAACGTGTGAGTTATGATTTACAGTATTTTCGCCATTCAAACGATTACTAATCGAGATTTTGCCCGGTTCTCATCGATTCCGTTATGTTTTCCAGAAAGATATATCAAATGCCAATGTCCATGTTAATTTTCAGAATTTTTCATAGTTCTGGCATGGGCAAATATGGCCCCGAAGCGTGTGAGTTATAATTTACAGTATTTTTGCCATTCAAACGATTACTAATCGAGATTTTGCCTGGTTCTAATCGATCCCGTTATGTTTTCCAAAAAGATATATCAAATGCCAATGTCCATGTTAATTTTCAGAATTTTTCATAGTTCTGGCATGGGCAAATATGGCCCCGAAACGTGTGAGTTATAATTTACAGTATTTTTGCCATTCAAACGATTACTAATCGAGATTTTGCCCGGTTCTCATCGATTCCGTTATGTTTTCCAGAAAGATATATCAAATGCCAATGTCCATGTTAATTTTCAGAATTGTTCATAGTTCTGGCATGGGCAAATATGGCCCCGAAACGTGTGAGTTATGATTTACAGTATTTTCGCCATTCAAACGATTACTAATCGAGATTTTGCTCAATTCTCATAGATTCCGTTATGTTTTCCAGAAAGAAATATCAAATGCCAATGTCCATGTTAATTTTCAGAATTTTTCATAGTTCTGGCATGGGCAAATTTGGCCCCAAAACGTGTGAGTTATGATTTACAGTATTTTCACCATTCAAACGATTACTAATCGAGATTTTGCCCGGTTCTCATCGATCCCGTTATGTTTTCCAGAAATATATATCAAATGCCAATGTCCATGTTAATTTTCAGAATTTTTCATAGTTCTGGCATGGGCGAATATGGCCCCGAAACGTGTGAGTTATGATTTACAGTATTTTCGCCATTCAAACGATTACTAATCGAGATTTTGCCCGGTTCTCATCGATCCCGTTATGTTTTCCAGAAAGATATATCAAATGCCAATGTCCATGTTAATTTTCAGAATTTTTCATAGTTCTGGCATGGGCAAATATGGCCCCGAAACGTGTGAGTTATGATTTAAAGTATTTTTGCAATTCAAACGATTACTAATCTAGATTTTGCCCGGTTCTCATCGATTCCGTTATGTTTTCCAGAAAGATATATCAAATGCCAATGTCCATGTTAATTTTCAGAATTTTTCATAGTTCTGGCATGGGCAAATATGGCCCTGAAACGAGTGAGTTATAATTTACAGTATTTTTGCCATTCAAACGATTACTAATCTAGATTTTGCCCGGTTCTCATCGATTCCGTTATGTTTTCCAGAAAGATATATCAAATGCCAATGTCCATGTTAATTTTCAGAATTTTTCATAGTTCTGGCATGGGCAAATATGGCCCCGAAACGTGTGAGTTATGATTTACAGTATTTTCGCCATTCAAACGATTACTAATCGAGATTTTGCCCGGTTCTCATCGATTCCGTTATGTTTTCCAGAAAGATATATCAAATGCCAATGTCCATGTTAATTTTCAGAATTTTTCATAGTTCTGGCATGGGCAAATATGGCCCCGAAGCGTGTGAGTTATAATTTACAGTATTTTTGCCATTCAAACGATTACTAATCGAGATTTTGCCTGGTTCTCATCGATCCCGTTATGTTTTCCAAAAAGATATATCAAATGCCAATGTCCATGTTAATTTTCAGAATTTTTCATAGTTCTGGCATGGGCAAATATGGCCCCGAAACGTGTGAGTTATAATTTACAGTATTTTTGCCATTCAAACGATTACTAATCGAGATTTTGCCCGGTTCTCATCGATTCCGTTATGTTTTCCAGAAAGATATATCAAATGCCAATGTCCATGTTAATTTTCAGAATTTTTCATAGTTCTGGCATGGGCAAATATGGCCCCGAAACGTGTGAGTTATGATTTACAGTATTTTCGCCATTCAAACGATTACTAATCGAGATTTTGCTCAATTCTCGTAGATTCCGTTATGTTTTCCAGAAAGATATATCAAATGCCAATGTCCATGTTAATTTTCAGAATTGTTCATAGTTCTGGCATGGGCAAATATGGCCCCGAAACGTGTGAGTTATGATTTAAAGTATTTTTGCAATTCAAACGATTACTAATCAAGATTTTGCCCGATTCTCATGGATCCCGTTATGTTTTCCAGAAAGAAATATCAAATGCCAATGTCCATGTTAATTTTCAGAATTTTTCATAGTTCTGGCATGGGCAAATTTGGCCCCAAAACGTGTGAGTTATGATTTACAGTATTTTCACCATTCAAACGATTACTAATCGAGATTTTGCCCGGTTCTCATCGATCCCGTTATGTTTTCCAGAAATATATATCAAATGCCAATGTCCATGTTAATTTTCAGAATTTTTCATAGTTCTGGCATGGGCGAATATGGCCCCGAAACGTGTGAGTTATGATTTACAGTATTTTCGCCATTCAAACGATTACTAATCGAGATTTTGCCCGGTTCTCATCGATCCCGTTATGTTTTCCAGAAAGATATATCAAATGCCAATGTCCATGTTAATTTTCAGAATTTTTCATAGTTCTGGCATGGGCAAATATGGCCCCGAAACGTGTGAGTTATGATTTAAAGTATTTTTGCAATTCAAACGATTACTAATCTAGATTTTGCCCGGTTCTCATCGATTCCGTTATGTTTTCCAGAAAGATATATCAAATGCCAATGTCCATGTTAATTTTCAGAATTTTTCATAGTTCTGGCATGGGCAAATATGGCCCTGAAACGAGTGAGTTATAATTTACAGTATTTTTGCCATTCAAACGATTACTAATCTAGATTTTGCCCGGTTCTCATCGATTCCGTTATGTTTTCCAGAAAGATATATCAAATGCCAATGTCCATGTTAATTTTCAGAATTTTTCATAGTTCTGGCATGGGCAAATTTGGCCCCAAAACGTGTGAGTTATGATTTACAGTATTTTCACCATTCAAACGATTACTAATCGAGATTTTGCCCGGTTCTCATCGATCCCGTTATGTTTTCCAGAAATATATATCAAATGCCAATGTCCATGTTAATTTTCAGAATTTTTCATAGTTCTGGCATGGGCGAATATGGCCCCGAAACGTGTGAGTTATGATTTACAGTATTTTCGCCATTCAAACGATTACTAATCGAGATTTTGCCCGGTTCTCATCGATCCCGTTATGTTTTCCAGAAAGATATATCAAATGCCAATGTCCATGTTAATTTTCAGAATTTTTCATAGTTCTGGCATGGGCAAATATGGCCCCGAAACGTGTGAGTTATGATTTAAAGTATTTTTGCAATTCAAACGATTACTAATCTAGATTTTGCCCGGTTCTCATCGATTCCGTTATGTTTTCCAGAAAGATATATCAAATGCCAATGTCCATGTTAATTTTCAGAATTTTTCATAGTTCTGGCATGGGCAAATATGGCCCTGAAACGAGTGAGTTATAATTTACAGTATTTTTGCCATTCAAACGATTACTAATCTAGATTTTGCCCGGTTCTCATCGATTCCGTTATGTTTTCCAGAAAGATATATCAAATGCCAATGTCCATGTTAATTTTCAGAATTTTTCATAGTTCTGGCATGGGCAAATATGGCCCTGAAACGAGTGAGTTATAATTTACAGTATTTTCGCCATTCAAACGATTACTAATCGAGATTTTGCCCGGTTCTCATCGATTCCGCTATGTTTTCCAGAAAGATATATCAAATGCCAATGTCCATGTTAATTTTCAGAATTTTTCATAGTTCTGGCATGGGCAAATATGGCCCTGAAACGAGTGAGTTATAATTTACAGTATTTTTGCCATTCAAACGATTACTAATCGAGATTTTGCCCGGTTCTCATCGATTCCGTTATGTTTTCCAGAAAGATATATCAAATGCCAATGTCCATGTTAATTTTCAGAATTTTTCATAGTTCTGGCATGGGCAAATATGGCCCCGAAACGTGTGAGTTATGATTTACAGTATTTTCGCCATTCAAACGATTACTAATCGAGATTTTGCCCGGTTCTCATCGATTCCGTTATGTTTTCCAGAAAGATATATCAAATGCCAATGTCCATGTTAATTTTCAGAATTTTTCATAGTTCTGGCATGGGCAAATATGGCCCTGAAACGAGTGAGTTATAATTTACAGTATTTTTGCCATTCAAACGATTACTAATCTAGATTTTTCCCGGTTCTCATCGATTCCGTTATGTTTTCCAGAAAGATATATCAAATGCCAATGTCCATGTTAATTTTCAGAATTTTTCATAGTTCTGGCATGGGCAAATATGGCCCTGAAACGAGTGAGTTATAATTTACAGTATTTTTGCCATTCAAACGATTACTAATCGAGATTTTGCCCGGTTCTCATCGATTCCGTTATGTTTTCCAGAAAGATATATCAAATGCCAATGTCCATGTTAATTTTCAGAATTTTTCATAGTTCTGGCATGGGCAAATATGGCCCCGAAGCGTGTGAGTTATGATTTACAGTATTTTTGCCATTCAAACGATTACTAATCGAGATTTTGCCTGGTTCTCATCGATCCCGTTATGTTTTCCAAAAAGATATATCAAATGCCAATGTCCATGTTAATTTTCAGAATTTTTCATAGTTCTGGCATGGGCAAATATGGCCCCGAAACGTGTGAGTTATAATTTACAGTATTTTTGCCATTCAAACGATTACTAATCGAGATTTTGCCCGGTTCTCATCAATCCCGTTATGTTTTCCAGAAAGATATATCAAATGCCAATGTCCATGTTAATTTTCAGAATTTTTCATAGTTCTGGCATGGGCAAATATGGCCCCGAAACGTGTGAGTTATAATTTACAATATTTTTGCCATTCAAACGATTACTAATCGAGATTTTGCCCGGTTCTCATCGATCCCGTTATGTTTTCCAGAAAGATATATCAAATGCCAATGTCCATGTTAATTTTCAGAATTTTTCATAGTTCTGGCATGGGCAAATATGGCCCCGAAACGTGTGAGTTATAATTTACAGTATTTTTGCCATTCAAACGATTACTAATCGAGATTTTGCCCGGTTCTCATCGATCCCGTTACGTTTTCCAGAAAGATATATCAAATGCCAATGTCCATGTTAATTTTCAGAATTTTTTATAGTTCTGGCATGGGCAAATATGGCCCCGAAACGTGTGAGTTATAATTTACACTATTTTTGCCATTCAAACGATTACTAATCGAGATTTTGCCCGGTTCTCATCGATCCCGTTATGTTTTCCAGAAAGATATATCAAATGCCAATGTCCATGTTAGTTTTCAGAATTTTTCATAGTTCTGGCATGGGCAAATATGGCCCCGAAACGTGTGAGTTATAATTTACAGTATTTTTGCCATTCAAACGATTACTAATCGAGATTTTGCCCGGTTCTCATCGATTCCGTTATGTTTTCCAGAAAGATATATCAAATGCCAATGTCCATGTTAATTTTCAGAATTTTTCATAGTTCTGGCATGGGCAAATATGGCCCCGAAACGTGTGAGTTATGATTTACAGTATTTTCGCCATTCAAACGATTACTAATCGAGATTTTGCCTGGTTCTCATCGATCCCGTTATGTTTTCCAGAAAGATATATCAAATGCCAATGTCCATGTTAATTTTCAGAATTTTTCATAGTTCTGGCATGGGCAAATAAGGCCCCGAAACGTGTGAGTTATGATTTACAGTATTTTCGCCATTCAAACGATTACTACTCGAGATTTTGCCCGGTTCTCATCAATTCCGTTATGTTTTCCAGAAAGATATATCAAATACCAATGTCCATGTTAATTTTCAGAATTTTTCATAGTTCTGGCATGGGCAAATATGGCCCCGAAACGTGTGAGTTATGATTTACAGTATTTTCGCCATTCAAACGATTACTAATCGAGATTTTGCCTGGTTCTCATCGATTCCGTTATGTTTTCCAGAAAGATATATCAAATGCCAATGTCCATGTTAATTTTCAGAATTTTTCATAGTTCTGGCATGGGCAAATATGGCCCCGAAACGTGTGAGTTATAATTTACAGTATTTTTGCCATTCAAACGATTACTAATCGAGATTTTGCCCGGTTCTCATCGATTCCGTTATGTTTTCCAGAAAGATATATCAAATGCCAATGTCCATGTTAATTTTCAGAATTTTTCATAGTTCTGGCATGGGCAAATATGGCCCCGAAACGTGTGAGTTATGATTTACAGTATTTTCGCCATTCAAACGATTACTAATCGAGATTTTGCCTGGTTCTCATCGATTCCGTTATGTTTTCCAGAAAGATATATCAAATGCCAATGTCCATGTTAATTTTCAGAATTTTTCATAGTTCTGGCATGGGCAAATATGGCCCCGAAACGTGTGAGTTATAATTTACAGTATTTTTGCCATTCAAACGATTACTAATCGAAATTTTGCCCGGTTCTCATCGATTCCGTTATGTTTTCCAGAAAGATATATCAAATGCCAATGTCCATGTTAATTTTCAGAATTTTTCATAGTTCTGGCATGGGCAAATATGGCCCCGAAACGTGTGAGTTATGATTTACAGTATTTTTGCCATTCAAACGATTACTAATCGAGATTTTGCCCGGTTCTCATCGATCCCGTTATGTTTTCCAGAAAGATATATCAAATGCAATGTCCATGTTAATTTTCAGAATTTTTCATAGTTCTGGCATGGGCAAATATGGCCCCGAAACGTGTGAGTTATAATTTACACTATTTTTGCCATTCAAACGATTACTAATCGAGATTTTGCCCGGTTCTCATCGATCCCGTTATGTTTTCCAGAAAGATATATCAAATGCCAATGTCCATGTTAATTTTCAGAATTTTTCATAGTTCTGGCATGGGCAAATATGGCCCCGAAACGTGTGAGTTATAATTTACAGTATTTTTGCCATTCAAACGATTACTAATCGAGATTTTGCCCGGTTCTCATCGATCCCGTTATGTTTTCCAGAAAGATATATCAAATGCCAATGTCCATGTTAATTTTCAGAATTTTTCATAGTTCTGGCATGGGCAAATATGGCCCCGAAACGTGTGAGTTATAATTTACAGTATTTTTGCCATTCAAACGATTACTAATCGAGATTTTGCCCGGTTCTCATCGATCCCGTTATGTTTTCCAGAAAGATATATCAAATGCCAATGTCCATGTTAATTTTCAGAATTTTTCATAGTTCTGGCATGGGCAAATATGGCCCCGAAACGTGTGAGTTATGATTTACAGTATTTTCGCCATTCAAACGATTACTAATCGAGATTTTGCCCGGTTCTCATCGAACTTGTTATGTTTTCCAGAAAGATATATCAAATGCCAATATCCATGTTAATTTTCAGAATTTTTCATAGTTCTGGCATGGGCAAATAAGGCCCCGAAACGTGTGAGTTATGATTTACAGTATTTTCGCCATTCAAACGATTACTAATCGAGATTTTGCCCGGTTCTCATCAATTCCGTTATGTTTTCCAGAAAGATATATCAAATACCAATGTCCATGTTAATTTTCAGAATTTTTCATAGTTCTGGCATGGGCAAATATGGCCCCGAAACGTGTGAGTTATGATTTACAGTATTTTCGCCATTCAAACGATTACTACTCGAGATTTTGCCTAGTTCTCATCGATTCCGTTATGTTTTCCAGAAAGATATATCAAATGCCAATGTCCATGTTAATTTTCAGAATTTTTCATAGTTCTGGCATGGGCAAATATGGCCCCGAAACGTGTGAGTTATAATTTACAGTATTTTTGCCATTCAAACGATTACTAATCGAAATTTTGCCCGGTTCTCATCGATTCCGTTATGTTTTCCAGAAAGATATATCAAATGCCAATGTCCATGTTAATTTTCAGAATTTTTCATAGTTCTGGCATGGGCAAATATGGCCCCGAAACGTGTGAGTTATGATTTACAGTATTTTTGCCATTCAAACGATTACTAATCGAGATTTTGCCCGGTTCTCATCGATCCCGTTATGTTTTTCAGAAATATATCAAATGCCAATGTCCATGTTAATTTTCAAAATTTTTCATAGTTCTGGCATGGGCAAATATGGCCCCGAAACGTGTGAGTTATGATTTACAGTATTTTTGCCATTCAAACGATTACTAATCGAGATTTTGCCCGGTTCTCATCGATTCCGTTATGTTTTTCAGAAATATATATCAAATGCCAATGTCCATGTTAATTTTCAGAATTTTTCATAGTTCTGGCATGGGCAAATATGGCCCCGAAACGTGTGAGTTATGATTTACAGTATTTTCGCCATTCAAACTATTACTAATCGAGATTTTGCCTGGTTCTCATCGATTCCGTTATGTTTTCCAGAAAGATATATCAAATGCCAATGTCCATGTTAATTTTCAGAATTTTTCATAGTTCTGGCATGGGCAAATATGGCCCCGAAACGTGTGAGTTATGATTTACAGTATTTTTGCCATTCAAACGATTACTAATCGAGATTTTGCCCGGTTCTCATCGATTCCGTTATGTTTTTCAGAAATATATATCAAATGCCAATGTCCATGTTAATTTTCAGAATTTTTCATAGTTCTGGCATGGGCAAATATGGCCCCGAAACGTGTGAGTTATGATTTACAGTATTTTCGCCATTCAAACGATTACTAATCGAGATTTTGCCTGGTTCTCATCGATTCCGTTATGTTTTCCAGAAAGATATATCAAATGCCAATGTCCATGTTAATTTTCAGAATTTTTCATAGTTCTGGCATGGGCAAATATGGCCCCGAAACGTGTGAGTTATAATTTACAGTATTTTTGCCATTCAAACGATTACTAATCGAGATTTTGCCCGGTTCTCATCGATCCCGTTATGTTTTTCAGAAATATATATCAAATGCCAATGTCCATGTTAATTTTCAGAATTTTTCATAGTTCTGGCATGGGCAAATATGGCCCCGAAACGTGTGAGTTATGATTTACAGTATTTTCGCCATTCAAACGATTACTAATCGAGATTTTGCCCGGTTCTCATCGATCCCGTTATGTTTTCCAGAAAGATATATCAAATGCCAATGTCCATGTTAATTTTCAGAATTTTGTCATAGTTCTGGTATGGGCAAATATGGCCCCGAAACGTGTGTGTTATGATTTACAGTATTTTTGCACCATAACTCACACGTTTCGGGGCCATATTTGCCCATGCCAGAACTATAACAAAATTCTGAAAATTAACATGAACATTGGCATTTGATATATCTTTCTGGAAAACATAACGGGATCGATGAGAACCGGGCAAAATCTCGATTAGTAATCGTTTGAATGGCGAAAATACTGTAAATCATAACTCACCCGTTTCGGGGCCATATTTGCCCATGCCGGAACTATGACAAAATTCTGAAAATTAACATGGACATTGACATTTGATATATCTTTCTACAATGTTCAATCTGTTGTTAGTTCTTATTTGGAAAAGCAGTGTAAATTCTATCTAAATTAATATCGTATATCATATCTGAGTGAACTTTTACTTCAGTTCTTCTCTTTCGCCATCACCATATTTTATTTCCTCATTTGTAATTAGATGGTGGTTGATGATTCAATAAAATTATTATATTGGTAAAAAGTAAAGTTGATGGTGGATGGTCAAAAAATTAAATTGATATTTTATACGGCTAACCGAGAAACACAGTGGAATTGATGAGTACTTGGCAAAATTTGCAGCAAAGTTTAGTTGTAGATGTTTTTATGTTTAAATTTAATTTAAATTTTTTAATTCGCGTGTATCAGCTAATTTCCATATTTTTTAAAATAAGAGTTTCCCTAAAATATCTTCTCGCCTAAATGTTCGCTTTTAAGACTATTTTCACTAACATTAGTATACATAGGATTTCGTTACTAAATATTTCACGGCTGTGTGCAGGAGTGTGAAATTTTTCCTAAACCTTTCCTAAAAAAGTTTTACACTTAGGATAGATTTAGTACATATTTCACGCGCATCTTTCTGCAATTTTTATCAAAGTCGTAAGAGTTGATTTCTGAAAACACTTTTCGGCAATTGTCATCAAAGCAGTTTGATGTGAAAGGAACTAATAAAATGGATCTAAGTGGTACAAGAAGGTACCGATTTCAGCCATCACAGCACAAAAATCGACATTCCCGCTTAAATGTTTAGAAACTGACCTGAACCTATATTGGTGCAAAACTAATTTAGATTCATTTAGTTCATAGTAGTTTTTCTAGTAAATGATATAGTTTTTAAAATATTTGCAAGAAACAAAATTGTTCCTATATGGAGGCTGCCACGTACGGTGGACTGATTACAGTTTTATATTTTAGTTTTGATCAGCACTCGTTAACAGTTAGAATCATTATGAATAATCATAATTAGTATAGGGTACCAGATATCCGAATATACACCGTTAGAGAACTAAGCTATTTTTATACTGAGCCCCTTACTTGGCTGTTTATCAGCACGAGACGATTAACATCTTAACCCGGCCGAGTTCGCACCGTGTTTAGCCTAACACACCCCGGGGCTGACACAAGTGCCAACCAAATTCCTTGATAACAATTTTCTTTAACAATTGCCGTGTTTTTTGATACTCCATGATCCGGATCAGTTCATACTTTATATGGAAAACATGATCCAAATTTTGTTTTAGATCACAAATTTTGATTTTAAATCTAGTAAGCGCCTTTGTGTTGTTTCATGAAACATGAACTGAACTGGATCAGATCAAGCGTCAAGAAACACAGCTAATATCAACAAAAAATTGGATCGGAATCGACAGTTATTATCACACAGTAGCGCGTAGTGACCTGTAATTGTTAATTATTGTAATTTCTACAAAAATAATACGCGTTATCGTGTATGAATAGAAATTCGTTCTATTTTAAGAATAGAATTGATTCTAGAGCGAATCCGGGTGTAAGCGTTTTCATATAATCTAATCAGCTGAAACAAATCATAAATTATTATTTAAAATTCTTGACTTATCGTGTGAAGTGCAGTTACGTTATAATCTAATTTATCGAGCTTCTTGAGTACTTAATGCGTAAACTTGAATATTAGAACTTTTAAAATAATTATTTTTCGTTTTCTTTAATTTCAGAGTACGAAAGATGAGCAAGAAGAAAAAGAGCAAACGGGTTCTACGTCATTGTTTCAGTCCCAACTTCAACAGCAACAGATACAAAGAGACCAAATCCATCAACAATTACAACAACAGGCAGCCCACCAGCAGCAACACCAGCGAACGAGTACACCAATATTAATGTCAAATAAAAATCGTGTTCAGCAACCACCCACAAAATATATTCAATCGCCAAAGCACACGTCGTCCCCATATCGCCAAGGATTGCAGGAACAATCGTACATGCAACTTCAAACATTAAATCTAAGTCAAAATCGTAACTTAAATAAAGACCTTCAAACCAAATCTATGCTTAATGAAGATATTGATAGTCATAGTGTTAATAATAGCAGTAATAATCCAAGTCAAATTAGCAATAATAGTAGCAATAATAATTTAAATAATAATAATTCGTCGAAATATGTAATACAACAAACAAATATTAGCAATAAATTATTAGACAATCAAAAATATCCGAAATACTATTCGAAACGTAAGCTGCTGGCGCAATACGAGCAAGAAATGCGAAATCAAAAACGATGCCGTCCCACAATGCTGCAAGAAGATGTGAATCGTAATTACAAGCAAACATTAAACTTAATTAATAACAACAACAACAACAATGATGATCCAATCGATACAACGACGAATGAGCAAAAATCTGGACTGATAACGAACATAAAATTGGAACCGGATCGATTATCATTACAAAGTGATAATGTAAATAATAATAGTAGTAATAATAATAATAATACGGATGATGATAACAATAATAATAATAATAAAAATAATAACAATAGTAATTATTTTAATAGCAATAATAATAATAATAATGATAGCGCCGACAACAATATTCATACGTTTTCGACGTTAAAGCAACAGCAGCAACCACCACATTCCAATCATGACTCGAACGATGGCCTTAATTTAAAAACAACACCGGACCAACCAAAATTAAATCCCTCGTCGATAAAAAGTAGTAGTTGAGGGGGCCACCCATCCCACACACACGCACACACATATATATATACATACTCGTATCATGTATATAAAGTATTTTTCTGTAGTATTTAAGTTTAATTTATTTATTTTACGACACATACATATATGGACCAAAAATGACGTGTGAATCGCGAGGCGAACAAAATACAAGAAGGAATGCCTTAGTGCTGGAACGGAACGGGCAAAAATTGTTCGAATTAGCAATGTTGTTATTAATTATTTAAGGAAAACAAGTCTAAAACATTTAGTCATATTATCGTATTAAACTAAGTACACTGTTACGTGCGCAGGGAACCATATACATTATATATATAGAGTTAAAAATCGCCTTATGATCGGAACGATTAAAAAAAACTATGCCGGCGTTTTTTTTACATCTTCTTAAGGTAAGTAATTTAATCAACACGTATTGTTTAAAATCACTCATTTTGTTTTGGAAATTACAGTTAAACTTGGTAACATTTAAATCCGGGCTACTGGGTGGTTTTAGACTTCATAGATGACAGTTTCCTACTTGTTGCATTATTTCAATTTCTCACCCTGAATGATTTTAGCATTTAAATGTTCTGACAAGTGATACAACAATTTGCTGGCGTTTATGAAACTATAGGTATTAGGGAATATCGCTTATCACCACCAAATGATTATCGTTGCCTAAAATGCGATGCTTTCTAAAAATTAAGGTTTTTGTCCATGTTAGGGTAAATTGGTTAATTAAATTTATTATCTTTTTGTCTAATTTAAACGGTTTTAAAAAATTTAAATAAGGAACAGAAATGGTTTTATAGCAAAGCGAAGTTTCTATACGCGCGCGCCCCATCAGACTTTTGAGCACTGCACGTTTAATTGTTTCCTCGGCGCTTACGCGCCTTTTCATAAGAGTATCACTACTCTTTTCAAGAATTTGTTTAACAATCTCAAATTCCACTCATTTCATAATTTCATTATGAATATTTCTGAACTTCTACTAAAAATCATGTTTGAAACCCATTTCCATCCAGGTTAAGAAATGGCTTAGTGCCGTTCCAGTTAACCATATTCCAGAATTTCTTCTAAAAATCATTTTAGAATCTTTCATCCAACCAACATAAAAAACATATCTTTATAATCTGTTCCGAAATAATCTGGTTCCTTCTCAGATTTCGATACTCCTAAAATTTTTGGAAAAATGACTTACGAATCCCATTTTCAATCACGATGCTAATTTTGATCATGTGTGGCTCAATTTGGTCAAAATTTGTTATATTCCAGAACTAAAAATTATTTTAGAATCCTGTTGTCATCTTGTATAAAAAAAGATCATATATATGTTCAGAATTTATCTGGTTCTGTCCCAATTACATTATTCCACAACTTGTTCCAAAAATGTTTAAGAATTCCATTTCCATTCGAGATACTCAATTTCATCATAATCGGCTAAGAAAATGGTTGGTTTCATCCCAGGTAACCATATTCCAAAATTTCTTCTAAAAATCATTCAGCATAAAAAATTTCATCAAAATCTGCGCAGAAATAGCTTTGTTCCATCCCAGTCAGCCATATATCAGAACATCTTCCACAAATCTTTTTAGAACCCCATTTTTATGGGGTTCGAAACTGAACTTGTTTCGTCCCAGATGGCCATACTTTAGAATTTCTTCCATAAATCCCATTTCCATGACCAGAAGGCATTTATCCTAGAATTTTTTCTAAAAATCACTTTAGAGTCCTATTTCCATCCAATATAAGAAATTTCATTATAATCTGCTCAGAGATTGCTTAGATCCGACCCAGTCAGCCATATGTCAGAACTTCTTCCATAAATCATTTTAAAATCCCATTTTCATTCGGCATAAAAAACTTTTTCATAATCTGTTCAAAACTAACCTGGATCAGTTGTAGATGGACTTATTCCAAAATTTCTTCTAAAAATCACTTTAGGATCCCATTTCCATCCCCCATAAGAAATTTCTTCGTAAATTCTCCGAAATGGCTTAATTCTGTCTCAGTTAGCAATATGGCAGAACTTCAGCTAAAAATTATTTTAGAATCCCATTTTCATTCGGCATAAAAAAACTTCTTTATAATCTGCTGATGACTAAACTTGTTCCGTCCTATATGGCCATACTCTAAAATTTCTTCCAAAAATTAATTTTGAATCCATTTCCATACGGTATAAAAAGTTTTAGCATAATATGCAGGCAGGTTCAGAAATTACTTAGTTCTGTCCCAGTTGGCTTTATTCCAGAACTTGTTTCAAAAATGATTTAAGAATCCCATTTCCATCCAGCATAAGGAGTTTCAACAAAATCTGCTTAGAGATGGTTAAGTTACATCCCAGTCAATCATATGTCAGAACATCTTAAAAATCCCATTTTCATTTTGCATAAAACAAAATGCATAATCTGTTCAAAACTCAACTGTTCCCGTCCCAGAGAGCCTTGTTCCAGGATTTCTTCCAAATATCATTTTAGGATCTCATTTTTATCCAGCATAAGAAAATATATCATAATCTGCTCAGAAATGGTTTAGCTCCGTCTTAGCCAACCAAAATCCAATTTTCATTCGGCATTAAAATTTTCTTCATAATCTGTAAAAAAAAAACGAAACTGGTTCCATCAGAGATGGCCATATTCCAGCATTTCTTCCAAAAATCACTTTAAAATCCCATTTCCTCACAGCATAAAAATATTCATCATAATATGTTAAGAAATTATTTGGCTGTGTCCCAGACGGAATTATTCCAGAACATGTTCCAAAAACGATTAAGGAATCCCATTTCCATCCAATTCCAATATCTAATTTCATAATGATCGGCTAAGAAATTTTTTGCTTCCATTCCAGCGGGCCATAAAAAAAAATTAGTCATAATCTGTTCAAAACTAAACTTGTTTTGTTAAAGATGGGCACACTCCAGTACTTCTTTCAAAAACTATTTTAAAATCTCATTTTCATTCGGCATAAAAACCTTGTTCATAATCAACTCAAAACTAAACTGGTTCCGTACCAAATCCAGATATCCGTATTTAGGAATTTATTACAAAAATCGCTTTAGAATCCCATTTTCATCCAACATAACAAATTTCATCATTATCTGCTCATAAATAATTAGTTCCGTACATGTGTCAGAACTTCTTCCAAAAATGGTTTGAGAATCCCATTTTCATTCGGCCTAAAACAAAAATTCACATTCTGTTTAAAACTGAAATTGTTCCGGCACAGATGGTCATACTCCAGAATTTCTTCCACTAATCATTTTAGAATGTCATTTTTGCGCGACACAAAAAACATCCATAATCTGATCAAAACTAAATTGGTTCTGACTCAGATAGCCACAGTCCTGAATTTCTTCCAAAAATCACCTTAAAATCGCTTTTCTATCCAGCATAAAACTTATTTTCAGAAATTTGTTTGTTTCCGTCTCAGACGGCTATATTCCAGAATTTCTTTCTAAAATCATTTTAGAACCCCATTTCCATTCAGCATAAGAAATTTCATCATAGTGAGCTCAGAAATAATTTGTTCCGTGCCACTCAGCCATGTGTCAGAACTACTTAAAAAATCATTTAAGAATCCGATTTTCATGCTGCATAAAGATGCTTCATGCTGCTTTCATAATACGTTCAAAACTGAACTTGTGCCGATCCAGATGGCCTTACTCCACAATTTTTTACAAAAATCAATTAAGAATCGCATTAACATCCAGCATAAAAAAATTCTAAACAATATTATAAAAAATTATCTGGTTCTGTCTCAGATAACATTATTCCAAAACTTGTGCCAAAAATGTTTTAAGAATCCCATTTCCATCCCGAAATTTTTGAATTTATCTCAGATATGCTTATCCCAGAATTTCCTCCAAAAACCATTCTAAACTCCAATTTTAGTTCAGCATGAGAAATGTCATGCTAATTGGGTCAAAAATGACTAAAATCTGTTCCAGAGATATATAAGGCAATGCACAATGTAACACATAACACATTAAAAACGCCCAGTCGTAACTTTTTTGTCACCAGTACAAATTGAACCCGGGACGCCCGAATTACAGAGCAAGCGCTCTACTTAGCTGTAGCTGTCGAGGGCACCTTTCTTCCAAAACTCATTTTATAATCCCATTTGCATTAAGAATAAACTATTTTATAATTATCTGCTCAGAAATAGCATAGTTCTGTCCCTGTCAGGCATGTTCAATTCATTTTAGAATCTCATTTTTATTCGACCTAAAATCTTTTTCGTAATCTGTTCAAAACGGGCTTGGTTTTCATCTCAGATGCTCTTACAGAATTTCTTACAAAAATCAACTAAAAATCCCATTTCCATCCAGCATAAAATATTTCGTCTTAATCTGTTCGAAACTAAACTTGTTCCATCCGAGCTGGCCATACTCCAGAACTTGTTACAAAAATGATTTAAGAATCCCATTTCCGACGGCCATATTCCCGCATTTCTTTCTAAAATCATTTTCAAACCCCTTTTCCATCCAGCATAAGAAATTTCCTCATACTACTCAGAAATGACTTAGTTCCGTCTTACACAGCCGTGTTTCAAAATTTCTTCCAAAAATCATTTTAGTTTCTCATTTTTATTCAACATAAAAAACTTCTTCATAGTCGGTTCAAAACTGAACTTGTTCCGACCTAGATGGCCACACTCCAGAATTGCTTTCAAAATTCAATTAAGAATCCTTTTACCATCCAGCATAAAAAAAATTCTTATTAATATGTTCAGACAATAACTGGTTCTTTTTGTGGCAAAAATGATTTAAGTATCTCATTTCCAATCACGATGATCAGTTAAGAAATTGTTTGGTTCCATCTCAAATGGCCATGTCCCAGAATTTCTTCAAAAAATTATTCTAGAATCTCATTTCCATTCAGCATAAGAAATTTCATCATAATCGACACAGTAATTAGTTCGTTCAGTCTCAGTCAGTCCATTCCACATCAATTTACGCTCTTATATACCAAAATATTTGTTTCTAGAATAATCCTGAATGTTCTTCAAGATTCGAGCAAATATATTAGTATACAAATGACGCCTAAATGTTGAACCAAATCACAAATCCAATTGAACAATTATTGAAATTTACATATTCTATTCTAATCTAGGTGTCACCGTAACACTACCCCCCACCTAAGCCTGTTCGTCCCAAACAGGATCCAGATCACCTCCTCTGTAGAGCGCCAAGCGCTCTAAATGCATCACCTTCGTTTTACCTTTTCGTCCTTTCTGTATGCGATAAACCACGTCGTTCAAACTTTTAATGACATTGTAAGGTCCTTTCCATGTGGGTTGCAACTTCGGTGATAATCCCTTGTGCCGTTGCAGGTTGTGAAGCCATACCAATTGCCCTTCCGCGAAGCCTTGATTATTTGCTCGTATGTCATATCGAGCTTTCATTCGATCACTTGATATCCGAATTTTCTCCCGTACAAATTGATGTATTTCATTGAGTTCCTCTTTCATCCGGTCAACGTAATCCTGTCCGCATAGAGCTGCTGATGGAACAGCTCCAAACTTTAAATCTCCCGGTAATCGCAGATTGTTCCCAAATATGGTTTTAGCTGGTGTCACTCCTGTTGTGTCATGTACCGCTGATCGGTAGGCCATCAGGAACATCGGTATATGTCGATCCCAGTTGCGTTGGTTCCTTTCCATAACCTTTGCTAGATATTCCTCCAATGTGCCATTGAATATTTCCACCATACCGTCCGACTGCGAGTGTAAAGGCGTCATTCTTGTTTTATTGATTCCAAGCATCTGGCATATTTCCTGAAATACCACCAATTCGAAATTCCTTACTTGATCCGTGTGAATTTCCATTGTTCCACCAAATCTGCTAACCCAGTTGTTGATCACGGCATCAGCTATTGTTGTTGTCTCCAGATTGGGTATGAGATACACTTCCGGCCATTTGCTGAAATAATCCATTATTACTAGCACATCTTTATTTCCGCTCTCGGTGGTCGGAAATGGCCCCGCCACATCCATTGCAATTCTCTCCATTGCAATGGTTCCCCGACATTATATTGTTTCATGGTTCCACGACTTTTTCGTGCTGGCCCCTTTACTGCCGCACATTTTTGCTTCGCCAATTGTAATCTTCTGGATGGTTGACGAATCGGCATTTCTGTCTTAATCTGATTTTTCTGCTCGCACTTCACTATCGCAGATATCTCTTCGCATTTTCCGATTATTGTCCCTTTCTTGATGGTTTTCGTCTTATCCGAGAGTTTTAGAGTCCTAATTAGTACTTTATTATCGCTGTCTGGTTTCACCAGAACTTTCCTGATCATAATTTCTCTGGCTCCACTCTCCGCTTCATTGGCTTCCACAACCCACAACCTGGGTGACACAGAACCTCCTTCCAATCTTGCCCATACTATTGTCTCCGAATTTGGTGGCAGCTTCTCCCGATGATCCATTATAATTTTCCTAGTCGTTTCTCCTATAGCGCCGTGAAATAGTGTAGGATTTTGATGAACTTGCTTCTTAGATGCGTGTGGCTGATCTATCTTTAATATGGAAAAGTTTCGTGAACTTGGTGAATTCATTTATGCAGGTGATGAATTTTTCCTTCTTGATATTGATGATATCCATGTGGATGATCTCCGATGGATAGGTTGGGATTGGTGTTTGTTGTAATTTAACTTTGTCGGGGTGACGGTCGTATCTTTTTGTATGACAAGTCTCACAATTCTGTGTATATTACCTTATCAGGAGGAAAATAATACTTTTCCAAGATTTGTTCTTTATTTTCTTGAAAATTTCTATGAGCTCTTTTATGCTCTGCCTGAATGATGTTGAATCTCGTTGCATTTTATGTTCTGCACGATCCTTTGTGTTATTCGAAGTTTGTACCCACTAACATGTTCCGTGAATATTTCTTGTAACATCTGGATATGTTCTTATCCGGAATTTTAATTCCGTTGATCGCCGTTGGGCTAAGTCTTTCCTTTAGCGCTCTCGTTAATGTATCTTTGTTTATTTGACTTAAGCAGACGAAATGCCTTTGGTAGTTAGGATGGGGTTCCTCCCAAGCATAAACGTCTTTGTTTTCCCAGATGATGATTTGATTCCTGAATACATTTATTGGTGCATCACAATATGGTATTAAATTGGTGTTGTCCTGCTCTGCGCTGTGAATTGTCTCATCTATTGACAGCATATTTGTTTCCAATTCCAATCGTGATAAAGCATCTGCTACCTTGTTCATGGATGGGGCTTTGTAAATTATTTCATAATTATATTCCTCCAGACGTGCTTTCCACCGTTTTAATTTCGCGTTGTGGTTACGATTACTTAGTGAGAAGGTTAGGGGTTGATGGTACGTGATGATTTTTATCTTTTTTGCGCCATATAGGTAATTTCGCAGGCTGTCCAATGACCAGATGATAGCTAGCATCTCCTTCTCATTTGTAGCATAATTTTCCTCCGTTCTGTTTAACGATCTGGAGATGAATGTGACAAGTCTATCCTTACCGAGTTCACCCTGCGATAATACTGCTCCAATCGCAGTATCCAATGAATCCGTGGTTACGATAAATGGCTTCTCAAAGTTAGGGAATATGAGTATTTCTGTTGATGACAATAACTCTTTGAGTTGTCGGAATGCGTGGATTTCCTTTTCTGAAAGGTTGATTTTGACCTTTTTTGACGCATTTGCCTTGATTTGAGCATTTTCTCCCCTGGTGAGGCTTGTGAGCGGTTTTGCTAACTTGGCGAAGTCCTTTATAAAGCGTCTATAATATGACGTCAACCCAAGGAATGACTTTAGATCTTTCAAGTTCTCAGCAATTTTAATATTTTGAATTGCACGCACCTTCCGTTTGTCGGGTTTGATACCCTGGTTAGTTATGACGTAACCGAGAAATTCGGTTTCACTCTTGAGAAATTTCGTTTTATTGAAATTCACGCGCAAATTCGCCTTTTCTAGTTTGGAGAATATCTTCTCTACATTGTTTGGATGTTCTCCTTCTGCCTCCAAATATGATAATGTCAGCAATATAGACATAACATATTTTTCCAATGAACTCCTTTAGCACATTGTCTATCATTCTCTGGAAAATCGGCGGTGCGTTTTTACACCCAAACGGGAGCCTTAGGAATTCATGCTTCCCGTTCATTGTTGAGAATAATTTTTTTTTTATATCTGAGTCCTTCATCCGAATCTGATGGAAGCCGGAGGTGAGGTCGATGGTTGTGAAGAATTTAGAGTTTCCGAGGTTTGCCAGAGTATGTGAGATGTCTGGAATTGGGTAGGCATCTGATACTGTTACAGCATTGAGTCTTTTAAAATCAATGACCATTCGGTATTTACGTATACATGAAGCGTCCAAGTTTTTCTCCACTACCCAGATTGGAGCGTTGTATGTTGATCGGATACGGGTAAGATTTGGAATAGGTGGGTTCCTCTGTTGTTTTTTTGCTCTCTGCTTAGTGATAACTGTTTTTCCTTTAATGATATCGTTGGTTTTCCTTTAGTGGTATGTTTGGTCCTAGAACTAACGTGTTATTTTCCTGTCGATTGTCCCCCCTAGTTCTTTTAGGGTATCATCTCCAATTATTCCATCGAATTATTAAAGTCCTGGTAATACGAAAAATTCCAAATTTTTGTAGATTCCGACACTTTTAAAGAATGGTCCCAAAATGTTTTTTGGTCTCAATATTAAATCAGCTGGTGGTATGCTTCCACCAGCTGATTTAATATTGAATTGATTGTTGGTCGGAATTGGGTTTTTGCTAGTTCGGGTCTAATGAAATTTTTATTTGCCCCCGTGTCGATGAGGAATTTGAGTAACTTTTTGTCTCTAGTTCAGTATTCTAAGTATGGTACGCTAGAGAGGTGTTCATCATAAGACTTAGCTCGGTGTTTTCGATTTCTTGTTCTTCCTCTTGATCGCCTATATCCAAGTCTGAAATCTCGCCGGAAATCGTCTGATTAAATAATTCTTCATCTACTTCCGGTTCTAAGTGGTAAATCCTTCTTTCTTGGTATATTTTGATCGGAGTATTCGCGTTTGTATATGCGGGTTAGTAACTTTGCTGATTATTTTGATTATTTGTTCGATACTCTTGTTGATACGTAGGCCGGTTCATATAATTGACTTGCCTTGTCTGGGTGGATGGATCGACTGACATAGGTGTTGGTTTTTGGCAACGGGATATCAACCGATTTCTTTTGTATATTCGCTGTGTATGATGCTAATTGGTTAATCGGGGCTACAACCGGATTATTTAAACTATTTTATGGGTTACTACGTCCAGAGCACGATTTCGGTATGTTTCTATCAACACCTCGATTGTATCCACTGAATAGTCCTCCGTCTTAATTTTGTTAACAATCAGTGAAAACTGATGGTTGATATTAGCATAAAACTCATCTATGCTTATATTTCCTTGTGTGATTCCACTCAATTGGTGCTCTAACGTCCTAAGATCCCTCTTGTCGGCATAGTGGAGGGATAGGCACTTTTTTATAGATGTCCAATCATCGCTGAATATGTTGTATGATATCAATGCTGCATCGGCTCTTCCTCTAATTTTCTGTCGGATGCTTTGGAGTATAATCGATATAAAGGTTTATTTTTTACTATCTCGTAATCCTTTAAAATATTCTCCACGTTGTAAATCTAAGATATGTATTGTGTTGGATCGCCTTCAAAACTTTGGAGTTCCTTTACACAATCTGGAAGTCTGCTAATGTCTGCTAAATCTTGCTGCGTTTTTGGTGCAGCAATTTTCTCAACTTTGGGGATGACCGAATTTTCCAATTTAACTATGCGCTGTTCTAGTTTTTTCGTTAATTCGATTTGAGCGTTGATAGCTCCAGTGGGCTGCTTTAATTGTTCCATTATTGCCTCGGTTGATGACATTTTATTTCCTCAAAAATAACAGGAGGAATTATTGATACATTGTGATTGCTGGGTTGTTCGTACAATCCACTAGTAACGCTTGGTCTATATAGGCTGATTGAAAAAAACGACGCTAACATGTCAGTTATATTTTTGGCGTTTAAGGAGGTGCGGCATTGTTGTTAATCATATTTGCAGGGTATCCTTTAATTTCGCGTTTATTCCTAAAGTAATTTGTTGTTGGATTTGTTGTTTTGAATTTTCTTTGATTTTTCCTTGAATTTGTTCCAGTAACGCTTTTTAACATATTGGCTTGGCATAAGCTATCGTAATAAAAAACCAATCGATGATTCACCACAAATAACGAATTTTAACGCAGATGTTGGTCTATGCACTTTGCCTCTTGGAAACAGCTTTTCTCCGTACCAGAGAAGTATTTTCTAAAAAGAGAATCTTCCAAATATCTTTAAAATTTATGATTAACAAATAAAAATTAAAAAATTATGTTTTCCATTTCGTTGCAGAAATCACATTGCAATTTATGATTCAACTCAACATTATTTTATATCATATTAATGTAAATAATTATATTAAATTTTTTATTTATTAGCGAATTAAATTATTCGATTTTTATTTTGAATTTAGTTATTTAAGTATTATGTATAGATATAATTACAGAATTATTAAAATTTATCTGGAATCTTATGGTAAACTCAAATTCGTTTATAAAATTCCATTACCTTCAAAATTCGAAATCATTTACAAATTACAATTATGGGAAGGTTCATTGATCTGAAATAAGTTTTATCACGATTTCGGAGTTTGAAGGTAGCCTAGATGTATACTTAACTATTTATTTTTATGTATATTTATTTTATGTTTTATAATATGCAAATTTTAACCGTCCATTACGCTATAAATTTTTATTGTTAACAAAATTCCAAAATTATTTAGGGAAAATTCTAATTTATTAGGTGTTTAAGTATTCAAATCGATATATTTGTTATTTATACATTAATGTACTTATAAAATTAATTATAATAATATTTATTTTATATAGTTTTTTAAATTGTTAAAAATGTTGTTATATTACCCGTATTTTCAGCCGTTAATTCAAAATTGTACCAGGCTTTTTACAAAAAAAAAAATGTGTAAAACAAATTATTCTAATTTTTATTTTTGTTTATTTTATTAAATATTTTGTTATTATTATTATTATTATTGTTTTCTTTATTAAAAATTATTTTAAATTTTCTTCACTAATTTTTATTAAATTTTTTGTTTATTTTTTCTTTTTTTATGTATTTTCATTTGAAATAAAAATAATAAAATTTATTTGACTAGAACAATTGTATTACCGTATTGACCATTTAGTGTAGAATGCTCACTATACCGATTCCATCTGTACCGTTTCGCTTATACAACACCAGCACTGAGTATTTCAACTGTTCCGGCGTTTTAATGTTGTCCCATTAAGATTGCCTATTTTAAATTTCATCTTCAACAGTTCCATTGTTTCGTTCGCTGTGTAGCAGGTTGCGCCGTCCTGTTTGTTACATATAGCATATGTACGTCACATAACATAATAATATTGTAAATGATACATGATTGATTGATTGATTGATTGGACTGTAAGACCAAGTACTTGACAAGTGTCCCGGATAACGCCGGGAATATTCCTACAGCCTGTTTACACATAACAATAGGAAGGATAGGAAGGGTTTTTTTTTTGGGACAGAACGATCCTGTTTCAGACACCTAGCGATCGTACGGCACAACACAATCTAATCTACTTCTAATCTACTAGAGGAAGGATAAAGGCTTAAGAGGTTTAATGGATAACGATGGTATTGGTCTTCAACAATTGCTTCTATAAATCAGCAACCTGAGGGAAAAATTTTATTATTTTGTTACGACTGTGTTGTCTTAACAAGACATTTTTGTAAATTTGTGTGTTTCTATTCTCCACGGTTTCTTGCGTCCGGGTTTTTTTCTGTCTAAACGTGGTTTCTTGCGTCCGGGTTTTCGCTGTCTAAACGTGGTTTCTTGGTGGATGGATTCTTGTGTGTTTTCTTCTGTTATGTTGGCAACGGAACGAAAATGGGAGAGAGAGAGAACAATGCGCATCGAGTGTGCAAAGTAAAACGTTTTGGAAGAAATGTTTTTCTTATATGTCTATCTCTTTTATATCAACGAAAATTTGATATAAAGGAGAGACAGAGAAGAGAGATTAATTTCTTCTAGAACGTTTTACGAGTTGTGCGGGGCTCGAATTTTTTTTTTTTTTTGACATTCGAGTTGTGATTTTGGTTTCGAGTGTTTGATTTGGTATAAAAAATATTCATTCGAGTTTTAATTTTTGGGAGTAAAATTTTTGATAGTTGTTTTGATTGTTAATAAATAATTTTATGATAATAATCGATGTAAAATATTATAATAAAGATTTATAATTTTGATCACATTTTGTGGGGTGAAATAATTTTTTTATATAAGAAAAAAAAAAAACGCCCATCTTGTTACTTAAATAAAAAAAATATCCCTAATATACAAATTTTGTGAATTTTTTTTTTGTGGGTGCACGGTGATATATGGAAAAGGTGCGAGATTGGTAGTATGGGAAAACGAATATAAAATGGTATATGGGCCATATCGATTTGAAGGGAAGTAATTGATTTACGTCGTGAGCAGAGATATTATTAGTGTACTAACAAATCAATATTCGGTATTCGGCGGGACAACGTCCCAACAAATAGCGGAATAACACGACACGGGTGGCCGGTTGAGGTCATTTGCGAGACAACGCACCGCAAAATTTTGTACAGGTGGCCAGGTGAGGCCACTCACTTTTATTTACGGCATTTACGGTGGGCGAGCCAACGCCCAACGTGTGTTTTACAGTGTGTGTTTTACGGTTTTACGGTATCGGCGGCCAGTTGAGGCCAGCCGCGATATTTTTATTTGTCAATACAATTTTTGGCGAAGGACGCCCAATGGAATTATTTGCGGATATTGGCGTGACAACGCCTAACGACCAGGTAGCCAGCCGGCTATTTGTTTTGTGGTATCGGGGAGAGGCCCCGCAACGTAACGGGTTGCCAACCGGCACCTCATTTTTTTGTATCGGTGAAAGGCCGCAACGGTCCGGGTGGTGGACACCTGTGGCATGACGGCCGATCAAGGCCGCAACAATTTTTATAAATAGCAAGGTACAATTTTTTTGTTTATTTTTTTTATTTCATTTTTATTTTTTTTATTTTTTCTTAAATTTTATTAAATTTTTTAAATATATATTTGTTGTAATCGGGCGCCGCACAGCGGGTGCACGCTCGGTGCATGTGGCTTTCTCTCTCTCTCCCGTTTTCTTCTGGTGCGGGTGGAGGGGAAGTTGTTTCGCTTCGTTTTTTTTATATAAGATGAATTACTAAATTTTCCGGTCGGTATGATGGGAGCGGAGACTCCCTCTGTGTCGGTGCAGTGTTGATTGCGGTCTCTTGGTGCCCGCATCCAGTTTCGTAACCAAGGCTCGACCTTGTTTGAGTTCGAATGGATGCGCGCACCAAGGCACCTCTCTCCCATTTATAATTTTGAGTTGTTCGTTCCTCAGGTTCCGGCCGACGAATTTCGGCGGAACTCCGGGTTTATTATTATTATTTGCGGTTTAATTTTTTTTTTTAATTATCTGTATTAATCACGGTGTAAGCCAGGAGCCATGCATGCCTCAAACCCCACGACCCTTCGCACTTCTCCCTGAGAACGTAGCCGGCAAAAATCACCGTGGAGGCCTCTGCATGCGCTTAGTGAAATCTGCAGGTTGGCAGTAGCCAGCCTGTAACAATTTCACATCTGGAAATTTAATTCTAAATTAATGCTTTCCGGCTTCGTAAACAAAATTGATTGATTGAATCAGCCCGGTACAGACACCTAGATAACGTCGATAGTTAGTGACATTGACAACACAATTCTAATCTACACAATCAACTATTAGATGCTTCATTAGCCAAAACGATTAACGCCATAAAATAAGAAGGTGAGAAAAATGAGAAAAAATGAGAATTTCTTGTAATATCAACTTTAGTTAGTTTTAACTTTGTAATTTAGTGGTGTTAACACTTAATATTACAGAAATTTGTTTTGAATATGTATATATAGTTAGAAGCCAATCAAGAGCGTTGATATTAAAATTTAAAAAAATCCAAAAAATGGAATTAATCGGTTTGGCTTGTGAACCATCCAATTAATATTTCAAAGGAATATTATTTCACCTACATCTGTAAATTTTCTGAAAATTAATTCTAAATTAATATTTTCCGGCTTCCTAAATAATATAAACATTTATTAATTTAATTCTAATGCAATTCCACAACTTACAGTAGAATTACCTGAAACCATAATTATTTAAATTATATTAAAAATTACTCTCAAATTTATTAGTATTTAACAAAAAACATTTGAGACATCCCAAAGGCAATGGCTCCCGGACAAGTATCAATCTTATTCAATGCCAGATTAACTATCGGATTGGATATTTCACAAAAATTTCAAATCCAAAGAATATTCAATTAATTACTAAGTAAATTATACTGTACAGGACACATTATGCCATGCTCTACCATTGGAGCTTTACCATTCCACAACCAATCACTGTCAAATATGGTATGCAGAATTGGATGAGTGACAATCATTAACATTATGCTCAATAGAACTAGGCCACCTCTCAACAAATGATGGTCAAATTCGGTTTGCAGGCTGAATTTGACGAAATTTTGGGATTCGGATATAATGAATGAAACCAGGTCGTCTCCCAACCGACAACTTTAAAATTCATTTTGCAGAGCTGGCTAGGATTCTAATAAGAAAGGTCAGCTTATATTAGGATTTTAACGTGTCTTTTGATGAAGTTCTACAATTCGACCATTCAGAATCGAACTTGGGAACCATATCCCAAAAATATATATTGTCAAATCAGGTATTCAGAATTGGGTGGGGATTTAAAAATAGACTTTAGAGAAGTTCTAGAGTTCGGCCGTGCTAGGCACTTTCATAACCAATCATGTTTGAATCTGGTATGCTGAGCTAAATCGAGACTCCAACATAAATCTCGGATGAAGTTCTGGATTTTTCTACAAAACAAATCCGAAAAAAAATCGGCCAAGGAACTATCCAGTTCCTCCAGATATATGATCTACCATAGCCGAAACAAACTCGGCCTTAACCCGCTAAGAAATGGCCCAGTCAAATCCAACTTCCCAAAACTAAAGTTTGCTAGAATTCCAATCCGGCCCAATTCATACCCAAAAATTAATTTATGCATCTTTCGCACATATCAGACAATCAAAAAAAAAAAAAAGATCAAGGTTTACGTGAAGTGATGACACGAATCGAAAATAAAACCACGCGGAAGGATTCTTACATAATTGGTGCATGAGTCGTTGAATAGGATTCAGAACTCAAATCAATCGATATTCGTGTCTGACGTTCCAATGCAATTGTCAACCTGTTTCGAGAATGTTGTTGAGCAAGATAAATTCGATCCCTTTATCAACCAAGAAAACAAAAAATTGACTCAGTTTTAGTCCAACTCACACAAATGTGTGAGTAAAGAAACCATAGTATGTAATGACGTTGTTGATAAAAAATTTCGCTTTATTTGAAGTAAAACCAACACAATCGTGTGTATAGATATAGTGTTTTTTTTCGGGCGGAATTAAGTTTAAAAGGAATTCACAAATGTGTAAGTTGGTTCAAAAAACATACAACACTAAATTTTTAGCATGGTACATTTGCCCTACCCGCACAATTGTGTTAGTAAATCACTAAAGGGCTATCATAGAAAATAGCGCCAGCAGTAAGCAATCTTAAAAAATAGTCAACATTAAAAACACGAGACACATCAAAGATTTACTTGTCGTTACAAGCGAAAATAAAAATAAAAACCATTTTCCCTTTGCCATGCCGTAACACATAACACACATGACATGAAATGACGCACCACAAAAATTAAAATTTTGCAGGAGAGCCAAAACAAAAAATACTAATTACGTTATTAAATTACAAAATCATAAAACGAAGAACGACACTTTGCGATTATCATTTTTGGTGAAGGAACAATAAAAATGTTTTTATTGCGGGATATGAAATCTATAAAGATTGTGCATCTTTCTAGTGAATGTACTCAAAAAGATAATTTTTTTTCAGTTTTGTCACCCCTCCATACCATGTGCGACATAAGGTCTCACCGTTTTCAACCAGTCTAAGAAAAAATATGTTTTATTTATATTATTTGAAATTGGAAATAAGATACAAAATTTTTATCGTGCATTATTAATAATTAGAGAGAAAATCAATTTAATTAAATAAATTATAAATCAGTTAAATAATCATTAAAATCAGTTAATAATAAATAATAATAACACCTATCAAGGTATGTACATATTATACATACATGAGTTTAAATTACATTGGGGGAAACCACACGAGGACTGACATGAGACCGGTTTCTGGCCTTAAAATACCATTCACGCGCACACAATGAGTCCCGACTCATCGATAAATTTCATGTATGTGTAAATAATTGTCGGAAAAAATCACTTTGAAATGTCTTCGCATAGTTCACCCAATATAACTTATCGTGCACACTCATATCGTCCCCCCCCCCCCCCCCCCCCCACCTATAAAACGTATAAATTGTATAGGTAAAGGAGAAAGAAACGAAGAAGCTATCAGACTCAAGCCACCGCAGTATGGATATGTACATCGAAAATAAATTACACAATAACATAAATGATAAATGTAATTTACACATATGCCGCGGAAATTTTAAAATAACAAATAAAATAAAATCGAGATTTAATTTTAATTTGTAATTTAAAGTACATAATCTATTTCAATAAATGAATTCTTAAGATCACGAATATTTTTGAAAATTGTAAATCGAGAAACATAGCTATATCATTAGCAAGAATTTGTGAACTGAATTTTTATTTAATATACACTAAGGCATCGAGTTGCGTCGATTCGAGTTGCGACATTTCAACTTGCGTCACGAAAAGTTTTAATACCATAAATTTAAGTTGCGTCGTTTTTCGACGCAACTCGAGTTTTTCTTCCATTTTACATAAATTGAGAGAATGAGAGACGAAATAGTTTTTTTATAGATATTACAGTAGCTACATTCCATGAGCGGCACGTCATCATTGTTTCCAAACTTAAAGGCTCATGTAACCAGAGCTTAAAATAAACATCCGTATATTAAATTATAGGGCAGGAAATATAAGAACGATTGTCATGAAATCAATATAACCTTTTTCTTTAAATATATTCTTTTTATAAATTAATAAATTTAATCTCTTTCTGTTTCATATTTCTTATAATGTAAATTTGAAGATAAAGATTTTGTTTTCCATAATATTTTGCTTAATAAACAATTTCGCATTCCACTGTTTACACAGGGAATGCTACTAGTATTTAAACCAAATATAATTTTCAAACCTTAGCATTGTTATAATCAATCTTAGTGAATAAACACAACAAAGAACACTTCAATAAAAATAAATTTGTTATTGGTCTATTTATTTAAAATCCACGATTGCGAATTTAAAAACACTTACGCAAAACCCATAACTGGCGCAGCCGAAGTAGTTACTGTATATTAGTACAGAAAAGTGTAAAAAAAAAATTAAGTTGATTATTGTGATTAAATAAGTTAAAAGTAACAACAAAGTGAGTGATACTCAAAAATAATTGTGAAATAAAAACTTTAAGTGTTAGTGAATACCAAGTGATTGATCCAGAAAAAGATACTTCAACAAGGAAATCCAGATTTTTCGAACGAAGATATAAAAACTGCAATGAAGATCGCGATAGTAACGACACTAATTATAATCACATGGTAAGTGCAGAAAATTTAATTTAAATCCTAAACATTGCTCACATTAGTTAAAATTAATTTTAAGTTGTTTGAAGTTAAAAAAAAAATATATAAATAAATTCAAAGGAAAGTGAAGTGAAAATATTAATAAATAAATAATTAAATTGCACTTAAATTGCATACTTGAAAAAAAAAATTAAGATTTAATAAATTGAAATAATAAGTTAATGACCAATATAGACGATTCATTAAACAATACGACAGATAAAATATCAGACGACACATTTAACCTTTCGCTATTTCAAGTTTCAAACTATTCATTGTTAGATAGTGTAGATATCACCCACCAAATGGAAGAACAATTAGAAATACAATTAAAACAAATGAATAAATTATTCACTTCTCTCAAAATTCCTGATGTAATCAAAGATTTACCGGAGTTTCACGGCGACAAAGATACTCTTCATGAATTCATTTCAAATGTAGATGAAATAATAGATCTTTGCAAGGAATTATTGACAGAAGACCAAGAAATTCCAACCGCCTTTTTAAGGGCAATTAGAAATAAAATTAAGGGACAAGCAAATAAAGACATATTTAATTATGGGACATTTACAACATGGGATAAATTAAAAGTAGATTTAATAACCCATTACAGTGACAAAAGAAGGAAGTGTCACTAATCAGAGACTTACATTCTACTCTACAAGGAATAAATTCGACAGAAGTATATTATACAAATGTACTAAAAGTTCAAACTGCTTTAATAAATCAATTCAGGTTGAAAGAAAATGATGTAAAGGTAAAAGAGAAACCCGACAAGGAAATGTGCTTATCACAATTCTTGGCCAACCTACGAGAACCATTAGGATCAATAATAAGATCTAGAGATCCAAAAACCCTACCAGAAGCTTTTGAATTTTGTACAACAGAAGAAAATATGTATTATCAGAAAAATAGACTATCTGTCAGACAACAATATAATTGGCCGAATAATTTAAATATTCCACAAATTAGGCAAACAAACTATCAATTCAGACAAAATTATCAAGTTAGACCTCCCATTCAAAATAACGTCAATCCAACGTCAAACAATTGGCACTATATACCACAAAGGTACCAACTTCCACCACAAAATTACCAATTTCATCCACAAAATTACCAATTGCCACCACAAAATTTCACAAGACAACCCATCTCACAAAATTTTAAGCAGCTTACTTATAATCCACCAGTCATAACCGACTCCAATATAAAAAATGAAAAGTTTGCGCCACATAATTATCAAAATAGGCAAATAAAACAAGAAAAAGACACAAAACTATACAATACAGAAATTTCAAATGAAACCGATTTAGAAATGAAACCGGACGAAGAAATTTATGAAGCACCCCAAGACAATGAAGAAAATATCCAACACGAATATTATTGCAATAATGAAGAATTTTTTCTCCAAGAAGCCTCGGAATAATAAATATAAACACTCATAAAGTTGACGGCAAACTACCATATATCACAATACAAATAAAAAATAAAAATTTACATTTTTTAATAGACACTGGTTCAGACCAATCCTATATAAATCCGAACTTAATCAAACCTGACAAGGCCATAACTATCCCAAATGCCAAGATCAAAACAGTTACAGGATCAACACTTGTCAACAAAATTATATACCTCAACGGTTTTAAAGAATTCCAAACAAATCAAAAATTAAAATTTCACTTATATAATTTCCACGAAAAATTCGATGGACTAATAGGTATTAATATACTGACCGAACTTAAAATAGGGATTGACATATACCATAAAAAGCTATTTTTTCCCAACCATACGATAGAGTTAAAATTTAACTTTGTAAATAATAAAACAATCAATTTTTCAAGCCAATTTAATGAAATTCATTCTTCATTGCGAATACAACACTTAAACCAAATAAACCAAGACAAATTACGAGAATTATGTGAAACATATTCTGGCATCTTTCAAACTGAAGATTCCCAACTATCTGCGACAAGCAACATAACCCACCATATTGAACTAACAAATACAACACCCATCCATAAAAAACAGTATAGATACCCTAATGCCCAAAAACCAGAAATAAAAAAACAAATTTCAGAGCTGTTAAATAACCAAATTATACAAGAATCAAAAAGCCCCTGGAATAGTCCAATTATCATAGTAAGTAAAAAACCAGATGCATCAGGAAACCAAA
Organism: Nephrotoma appendiculata; assembly: GCA_947310385.1. NCBI lineage: Eukaryota > Metazoa > Arthropoda > Insecta > Diptera > Tipulidae > Nephrotoma > Nephrotoma appendiculata. Next base: position 131,149,450 of record OX371224.1, on the reverse strand, counting down.
AATTTAGAATGGTAATAGATTATAGAGAACTAAACAATAAAACCATTGACGATAGGTTCCCAGTACCAAACATCGAAGAAATTTTAGATCAATTAAATTGTTGTAAATACTTCACTATACTAGACCTTAAAAGTGGTTTTCATCAAGTAATGATGAATCCTGACGATAGGGAAAAAATCGCATTTTCAGTAGAAGGAAAGCAATTTGAATTCATAAGAATGCCATTCGGACTGAAAATGCCCCATCAACATTCCTAAGACTCATGAACAGGACATTAAATGAACTGTTAGAAACATGTTGTCTTTGCTACATAGATGATATAATCATCTACAGCAAATCGGCAGACGAACATCTAAGTAATATTGAATTAGTTTTCCATAAATTGGAACAAGCCAATTTGAAAGTGCAATTGGACAAATGTGAATTCTTTCACGAAGAAATTCCTTTCCTAGGATGCGCGTGAACTTTTTCCTAAATATTTCCTAAAAACAAAAACAAAAAATTAGGAATAGTTTAGGAAATACTTCACAGGCCTATATAGAAATGTGAAGTTTTTCCTAAAACTCTACTAATGTATCTTAGTATTAGTGAGTATAATACACAAAAATATATCGACTACACGATGAACGATTGATTCAATGATGATCCAAAACATGTTCAACAAATCTGATCAAGGGCTACCCGAATAAAGAAAAGTTTCTTAATAAAAGTGTTTTTTTCTGAATTTAAATAAATGTTTTTAATTGATTGATGATTTAAGAAAAGTTGATAAAAATGAAATAATAAAAGTTGATTTAATATGTGCGATTCTTAATTATTTTCAAAATATTTTAAGAAAAGTAAAAAAAAAATGAAATGAAATGTTTTTTTTTTAATTATTTAGGAAATGATTTTAGAAAACTATTCAAAAAGTATGTAATTAAATTTTTCTAGGAAAATTTTGAAATTTTTGAATTTTTTTTTTTACTTAACAGTTTAAAATTATAAATATAATTTGACACTTGAAGAATTGTATAAATTCTGGAAAAGCGGAGATTTAAGGTCGGAAGTGAAAAATTTAGCTTTAGTTAATAAACAATCCTACATTTACAATTTTTTTGAAAATGTATACTCCTAACCTGATTTACTCGATGTGCACAAAAAGTTTCAAGAAAATTGCTTGGGGCTTTGGGGGTCAAATTGGAACAAAACTCCAATAATTGAATTGCAGATCAATTGAATCATAGCTTAAACTGACCAATATCTATCTACAAATATTCGCTTATTGATGCCTTCGAACTCTAAAGTGGTTTAGGAAAGCAAATTATGACTGCAAAACGATTCAATTGATCTGCAATTCAATTATTGGAGTTTTATTCAAATTTGACCCCCATAGCCCCAAGCCATCTACTTGAAACTTTTTGCATACCTTAAACTGACCAATATCTATCTAAAAATATTCGCTTATTGATGCCTTCGAACTCTAAAGTGGTTTAGGAAAGCAAATTATGACTGCAAAACGATTCAATTGATCTGCAATTCAAATTATTGGAGTTTTATTCAAATTTGACCCCCATAGCCCCAAGCAATCTTCTTGAAACTTTTTACATAGCTTAAACTGACCAATATCTATCTACAAATATTCGCTTATTGATGCCTTCGAACTCTAAAGTGGTTTAGGAAAGCAAATTATGACTGCCAAACGATTCAATTGATCTGCAATTCAATTATTGGAGTTTTATTCAAATTTGACCCCCATAGCCCCAAGCCATCTACTTGAAACTTTTTGCATACCTTAAACTGACCAATATCTATCTACAAATATTCGCTTATTGATGCCTTCGAACTCTAAAGTGGTTTAGGAAAGCAAATTATGACTGCCAAACGATTCAATTGATCTGCAATTCAATTATTGGAGTTTTATTCAAATTTGACCCCCATAGCCCCAAGCCATCTACTTGAAACTTTTTGCATACCTTAAACTGACCAATATCTATCTAAAAATATTCGCTTATTGATGCCTTCGAACTCTAAAGTGGTTTAGGAAAGCAAATTATGACTGCAAAACGATTCAATTGATCTGCAATTCAAATTATTGGAGTTTTATTCAAATTTGACCCCCATAGCCCCAAGCAATCTTCTTGAAACTTTTTACATAGCTTAAACTGACCAATATCTATCTACAAATATTCGCTTATTGATGCCTTCGAACTCTAAAGTGGTTTAGGAAAGCAAATTATGACTGCCAAACGATTCAATTGATCTGCAATTCAATTATTGGAGTTTTATTCAAATTTGACCCCCATAGCCCCAAGCCATCTACTTGAAACTTTTTGCATACCTTAAACTGACCAATATCTATCTAAAAATATTCGCTTATTGATGCCTTCGAACTCTAAAGTGGTTTAGGAAAGCAAATTATGACTGCCAAACGATTCAATTGATCTGCAATTCAATTATTGGAGTTTTATTCAAATTTGACCCCCATAGCCCCAAGCAATCTTCTTGAAACTTTTTGCATACCTTAAACTGACCAATATCTATCTAAAAATATTCGCTTATTGATGCCTTCGAACTCTAAAGTGGTTTAGGAAAGCAAATTATGACTGCAAAACGATTCAATTGTACTAAGTATTTTAGTTTTTCTGTGCTGTTTTATAGTTTGAATAAAAATGATTTTGTTTATTTTTTATTATTATTTTTTATTTGGTTATTTGGGATTTTTTAACAATATTTCTGCTTTACTAAAGCTCGCGCTTGTTAATAATAAATTTTATTATTTTTATAATTGTTATTTTCAATTATTTAGTTGAATGCTTTATTATAAGCAATAATTGAAAGTTTCACTAATACTATCAAATAATTTAAATTTAGGAAGATTTTAGGAAATTCTTCATCACCGTTTCCTAGGTCATATTATAAATAATAAAGGTATTCAACCAAATCCCGAAAAAATCAATACAATAAACAATTACCCAATTCCGAAAACACCTAAACAAATAAAAAAAGTGTTGGGCCTAGTAGGCTACTATAGAAAATTTATAAAAGATTTTGCCCACCATACAAAACCTTTAACCAAATGTCTAAAGAAAAATACAAAAATAAACATTAATGATCCAGACTATCAAGCGAGTTTCAATAAATGCAAAAATGCATTAATCAACAAACCAATTTTGCAATATCCTAACTTTAATGAAAAGTTCATTTTAACCACAGATGCTTCAAATGTAGCACTTGGTGCAATATTGTCACAAAGTGATAAAAATCTCCCAATAGCATACGCTAGCCGAACTTTAAACAAGGCAGAACAAAATTATGATGCTACACATAAAGAACTGTTAGCAATCGTTTGGGCGGCAAAACACTTTCGTCCATACCTTTACGGTGCAAAATTCGATATTTTCACAGAACATAAACCATTAGAATGGCTGATGAATGTAAAAGAACCAAATTCAAAATTAGTAAGATGGCGTTTAAAGCTATCCGAATTTGATTATACAATCCATTATAAAAAAGGCACAGCGAATTGTAATGTAGATGCACTTTCTAGAATTGAAACTGAAAACAGCAAACAAGAAAAAACAACAGAAATAAATACTATCACAGACATAACAAATATTATCAACCAACCATTGGGATCCGCAGGAAACAAAATTCATGAAAGTAGCACACCATTAAACGAATTTAGAAATCAACTCGTAATCATAATTGATACCAACCATGACACCATTAAGGAAACTCTCATGATAAAACACAGTGTAAACAAACGGCATATAATACGAAAGAAATCCTACACGGATGAAGAAATCAAAGAGCTACTTCTAAAATATTTAAGGAAGAAAGCTATAACGGCACTTTACGCTAAAGATGATATTTTTCAACAAATCCAAAATGTATTTCAAGAAAATTTCCAAGACTCGGGATTAAAAATTATTCGAACTAAAACTATACGAGAAGACGTTAGCGATTCAATAAAACAAGCAGAATTAATCATAAAAACGCACAACCTAAACCATAGAGGAATAGCAGAAAATTTAGCAAAAATAAAGAGAACTTATTACTTTCCCAATATGAAAGAAATAATAACGAACTATGTAAAAGAATGCCAAACCTGTAACACCTCAAAATATGAGCGAACTCCAGTGAAAATAAATTTTCAAATTTCCCCAACTCCAAAAGGTCCAATGGAAATAATTCATTGTGACACATTTGCACTCCGTAGTAAATTATTTCTTACAATCATCGACAAATTCTCAAAATTTGCAGCAATTTTTGAAATCCCAGACAGAAAAACAACAACCATAATAACAAAATTCAAAAAATGTTTTGCAACAGAAGGTATCCCAAAGCAAATAGTGATAGACAATGCAACAGAATTTACTTCAGAACTATTCAAAAAATTTACAGAAATGTTTGACATCAAAATTCACATAACTACCGCAAAATCATCTACAGGAAATAGTCCTATTGAACGTTTACATTCCACAATAACAGAATTAACTCGAATAATTTACTCAACTAATAAAACCATTTCAATTACTGATCTAATGGACGAAGCTATCCTAGCATACAATAATTCTATTCATTCCACGACAAATTTCACACCTTTCGAACTTCACAGGGGACACATTACATTAAATAACATGCCAGAAACGACAACCGAAAACTTGGACGAATACTTAGAAAATTCTAGACGAAAATACAGTGATTTAAAACAAATAATTTCTAAACAAAATGAAAAACGAAAAGAAAAAACAATAGAAAAATTAAACAAAGGGAGACAGGAACCAAAATTATTTGAGACTGGCGACATTATCTTTGAAAAAACTACGACGAGAGACAAACTAGCCCCTAAATATATCAAACATACTATAGTAAAAGACAACAAAATTAACGTTACCACAAATAAACGAAATGTTCATAAAGCGAAAATAAAACAATAATAATATTCATATATTACAGGCTACAAGGCATGTACGGACAACATATGGAAATTATAACAAAAATAATAGTAATCAACAAAAATTTAGAAAGCTAAAACAAACATACGAATACATGAAACCTAGACAAAGCAATAGACCGAAAAGGGGAATCCATATAATTTTTGGAGATATTCAACAAGCGGACCTTTCCGAAATACAATCAGCCATGAGACAAGTACATACCAATGAAAATATGCTAGTTAGTAAACTAAATGAACAAGTACAAATTAACAATCAAATGATCAATAGATTTAGGGAAATAGAGGATAAAATAACAGATGAAAATAAAGCCATAACAGAGGGAATAAATAAAATTGCACAAGACCAACATGATATCAATTTTAAACTCATTTGCGAACAAAGCCTCCTCAAATAGAATATACCATATATGCATTACAAAACCATCTGGACAACATACTTGACGCGATAACTTTAGCCAAACAAAACCACATATCACATTACCTTTTATCAAATGACGAAATACATTTAGTAACTCAGATGTTAGAAAAACAGGGGATAACAATCGAGACAGAATACGAATTATTTCAATTTTTATCAGTTAACATATTATTCAAAAATCCATTTATAATATTTTCATTTTCAATACCAAATTTTTCAGAAGAAAATTTCAGACAATTTCAAATAATTCCAATCACAATTAACAAAACATCCCATATATGCATACCTGAATCCTTTGCAATCCTTCCCCAAGAAAAAATTAAATTTCTGCACAAACCATGTAAGAATATACAAGATAGTTATTATTGCGAACAATCGGAGTTAAAGGATATAAACGAAAACTGCATAAACAACATTCTCAAAAACACCCAAGCAACATGCAAACTAATTGAAGAACCAATTCAAGACAAGATACAAATAATGTATAAACAATATATTATAATCAACACTATAAGCAGTAAGGAATATTCAACAACCTGTGAAGGACAGACCACCAAAGAATTCCCGGCTCAATCACTAATAAAATTTTACAATTGCTCCATCACAATAGAAGGAATCACTTACAATAACCAAGAGTTATCATATAATCACATGTTTCATACCATACCATTTCATGATATTAAAGTTCAAGATACGTACAAACCAATCAAACTCATTGAAATGTCAAATTTAACGATTAATAATATGAAAGAGATGCAACAACTTCGAGAAATAAACATACCAACACATCATCACTACGCATCCTGGTCATTAACTACAACTGTTATAATGACGATAATACTCTACCTGTGTATACTAAGATATTGCCCATCATGTACACCATGTCAATGGTATAAGAAGATAAAAGCAGCACAAAAACAAGATTTTGTTGAGGACAACAAAAAACCAAAGGGGGAGGAGCTACATTCCATGAGCGGCACGTCATCATTGTTTCCAAACTTAAAGGCTCATGTAACCAGAGCTTAAAATAAACATCCGTATATTAAATTATAGGGCAGGAAATATAAGAACGATTGTCATGAAATCAATATAACCTTTTTCTTTAAATATATTCTTTTTATAAATTAATAAATTTAATCTCTTTCTGTTTCATATTTCTTATAATGTAAATTTGAAGATAAAGATTTTGTTTTCCATAATATTTTGCTTAATAAACAATTTCGCATTCCACTGTTTACACAGGGAATGCTACTAGTATTTAAACCAAATATAATTTTCAAACCTTAGCATTGTTATAATCAATCTTAGTGAATAAACACAACAAAGAACACTTCAATAAAAATAAATTTGTTATTGGTCTATTTATTTAAAATCCACGATTGCGAATTTAAAAACACTTACGCAAAACCCATAACTCAATTTATCTAAAAAAAATAAGTATAAAGTAAAATATAAAAATGGAAATCCCCTTAAATACTGTATTAATACAAATTTTTCAGTTCTGTTGTTATTTTCATACGTGTCGGATTACAATTGTAAGTAGATATTGTTCTTAATAATTGACACATGAATAAGTATTATTTTAATACAATTAACATATTTTATTGTAATTAGGACTGTAAGTTTAATTCAATTTTGATTATGGGGCGGAATAGAACAGTGTCGGACATTCCGAAAAAATCTACGAAAAAAAAATAAAAAGGTATTATCGCTGTGATTTAAACTAGATGTGTTGCAACGTTACCAAGCAGGAGAGAAACCAGCACAAATTGCGAGAACGTTAAATTTAGCCTCTTCAACCGTGCGTAGTATTTGCAATCGGGATGCAAAAAAAATTAAAGAATTCTCTGAAGTGACAACAGAGGCACAAATTAAATACACCCTTATAACAAGAAGTTCACTTTTAGTTAAAATGGAATCTCTTCTTTTACTATGGATTGAGCAGCAGACGCAGAAAAACATGCCAATAAGCAAACTGATTATACAGGCGAAAGCTAAAAAAATTTTTGACGATCTTCAAGAATCTGTGCCAATCAAAAGTGAAGCTTTCAAAGAGGAGTTCAATGCTAGTGGTGGTTGGTTTGAACGCTTCAAAACTCCGGGTAATCTTTACAATATTCATTTGAAAGGCGAAGCAGCCAGTGCAGATCATGCGGCTGCCAAAGAATTCTGCAATATTTTCAAAGCTGTGGTGTTAGAAGGCGGATACACGTCGAATAAGATCTTTAACGTCGACGAAACAGGCCTATTCTGGAAACGTCTTCCAATACGAACGTATATTTCTAAAGAAGAATCCGCTGCTCCAGGATTTAAAGCAGGCAAAGATCGCTTAACGCTACTTTTAGGGGGCAATGCTAATGGTGATTGTAAGCTAAAGCCACTTTTGGTTTATCATTCCGAAACTCCAAGAGCTTTCAAGGGTATGGATAAAAAAAAACTTCCCGTATACTGGCGCGCCAACAAGAAGGCTTGGGTCACCGGAGTTTTGTTTTCGGAATGGGTGAGAAATTGTGCCATACCGGATTTTAAAAAGTATTGTGAAAATCAAAATTTAAGTTTTAAAGTATTAGTGTTAATCGATAACGCACTGGGGCATCCAACATATTTAGACGATATAAATGAAAATGTCAAGTTTCTGTTTAAGCCACCAAACACAACGTCAATCCTTCAACCCATGGATCAAGGAGTTATTTCTAATTTCAAGTCATACTACCTTCGAAGAACGTTTACTCAACTTTTAAATGCCAATGATACTAATGATGAAATCACTATTAAACGTTTTTGGAAGGAATATAATATTTTGAATGCCGTTACAAACATCGCTGATTCGTGGGAAGAAGTGAAAGGGTCTCAAAAAAAATATTTAAGTTAAATGAAGGAGCGACAACAAAACACGTCTACTCCGTTTCACATCACTTTTCGTCCCCTAATAATATTGTAAATGATACATGTAAACATATTGTAATTATATGTGTCATATGATATACCTCATGTAATATACATCATGAAATACGCCTTAATAAAAATCAGTCCATTACTATATACCCCTAATAAAGCACACGCGATCCTAACATATAACAAGGTGTCAGAATTCGGGGATTACGCGAAAAATTGCTAGCAGTAGAAAACGTAACCCTACAAAAAGCCGTCACCACGTACAATCTGTACGAATCAACGGTGAAGCAGATGTCTACCTTAAGAGGAACGGGAACCAACAGGGCTAATGACGTAAGTGAAATAAATAGAATTAATCTAGTTAATAAGAATAAGGAATATAATAATTATAAAACTGGTGTTTCGAAAGAAAAAACTTCGTTCGCGTAGTTGTCCAACTTTTGGGCAGGCGTGTAATAAATGTAAAAAAAAATCATTTTGCCGTCGCATGTAGAAGTAAGAGAAATAAGAAAATAAACCAGTTACAAAATTTAGATTCTGATGAGAAAATTCTAGATTCCTTATTTGTAGAAGAAATTAAGAATTCTAAAGCTAAAAGTTGTTGGTTAGAAGAATTTAAAATTAATAAATCAATTTGTGAAAAGTTAAGTTTAAACTGGACACAGGTGCCCAATGTAATGTAATTGACATTGACTTAGTGAACAAATTAGGGTCAGAACTGCACGAATCACGTACGAAATACTTAATATCATACAGTGGACACAAAATGAAGGTTTTGGGCAAACCAAACTGTCAAGCGAAAATAAAAATAATCAAAGTTTTGATATCACATTTAATGTCATTAAGAGCTCAAAAAGACCTATTTTAGGGTTAAATGCATGTCAATCGTTAAGTTTAATTAAAATTGTCAACAATGTTAGTTCATACGAAGACATATTTAGTGGATTGGGCTATATAAAATTTTTTGAATACGACATTGATTTGAAAGAAGATGCAAAATTTGAGATTGTACCTGCTAGGAGAATACCGTATGCCACCAGAGAAGATGTGAAGTTGGAACTGGACAACATAGAAAAACTAGGAGTAATAAAAAAAAATAACTACTCCAACGCCAGCAGTGTCGCCACTGGTAATATTAATCCATCGCAAGTAAATCGATGCATTTTGAGAAGTCATTTACCTCTTCAAACATTAAAAGAAATTACAGCAAAAATAAAAGAGGCGAAGTATTTTACGTTGCTGGATTTCAAAAAAAGGTTTTTGGCAGATCCCGGTATCGGAACTGAGTCAACAATATTTAGCGTTTTCAATACCTTGGGGAAGGTACACATGTCTCCGGTTACCGTTTGGACTCGCTTCAGCACCAGAGGTGTTCCAGCAGGTAATGCAAACGATTATAGCAAATATCCCAAACACAGAGTGTTCAATGTATGATTTTCTAGTTTATGGATCAACGGTAGAAGAACTACAAAGGAACACCGGTCGAGTTATTAAAGCACTAAATAACATCGGCCTCAAACTTAATAAAGAAAAGTGCCAATTTAATGCCAAAAATATAAAAATTTTAGGTCACCTTTTATCAGAAGAAGGCATCAGACCTGATCCTGAAAAAATTTTGGCTATTAAAAACATAAGATACCTAATAATGTTAGTCAAATCAAACGATTGTTGGGTATGATAACATATTTATCAAAGTTCTTACCAAATTGCTCGGAAGTCACTGCTCCACTGAGAGAGCTATTAAAGAAAAATAACCAATTTGTGTAGGATTTCAGCCAACAAGACGTTTTCGAAAAATAAAAAATATACTTTCATCGCCGCCAGTGCTTGGATATTAAAATGTCAACCTTCCGGTAAAACTTTCAGTGGACGCCAGTTCAAAGTCACTAGGAGCAGTATTATTGCAGAATGAGAATCTAATAGCTTACAGCTCGAGATCATTAACGGAAACTGAAACAAAGTATCCACAGATAGAAAAAAAAGCTTTGGCAATCCGTTTTGGCTTCAAAAAATTTCATCAGTACATATATGGGAGATCATTGACTATTGAAACGGATCACAAACCACTCGAGTCTATTTTTTAAAAAAATGTACAAGACGCACCGGCAAGATTGCAGAAGATTATGTAAGAGGTTTACCCTTATAATCTGAAAGTAATATATCAGAAAGGCAAGGATATACCGATAGCGGATTTGTTACGTCGAGATGTGGGAAATAGCAATGATCCCTATTGTAGTAATGAAGAAGAATTGGAAATAGATTTCATTATACCAATGTCATCTACAGCGCGAAACAGCATGGTTAACGACACAAATGAAGACGAAAACTTGTTAACTTTAAAATGATACATATTAAACGGATTTCCGGGACACAAGATGTTTCCAAATGATCTAAAACATTTCCTCAATTTTAAAGAAGAGATGTCAACTTATGATGATTTACTATTTAAAGGAAGAAAAGTAGTAATCCCCATCAAACAAGTAGAGAATATTTTAAAAGCAGCACATATGGGGCATTTGGGTATTCAAAGTACTTTGCAGGGAACACGTGAAGCATTCTACTGGAAACATTTAACAAAAAATGTCATAGATTACGTAGAAAATTGGAGTGTTTGTCAAAGTACTCAACGAGCTAACAATAAACAGCCTATAATACTAAAAACTATTCCAGATTATTCATTCCAAATTGTTGCGTCGGATATGTTTAACTTCAATTCAAACAAGAATGTACTATTAGTCGACAGTTACTCAGGATTTATAGAATTTGAAATGTTAAAGCATTCCAATTCGTTGGAAATAATAAATTTTTGTAAGAAATATTTTGCAATCTTTGGAACCCCAGAGATTTTCGAGTCTGATAATGGCCCGCAATACTCATCAAAAGAGTTCAAAAGGTTTGCAGAATAATGGCAATTTCAGCATAATACTTCGAGTCCACACTATCCAAAAGCAAATGAATTTGCCAAAAGAGCCGTGCAGACGGTTAAAGTGTTACTTAAGAAATGTCAAAAGGATAATACCGATGTGTATTTAGCGTTGCAAAATTTAAGAAACACTCCACGAAATCAGGAGTTAGGATCTCCGAATGAAAGATTAATATCAAGTGTTACTAGAACTTTACTGCCAGTCAGTATTGATTTATTAAAACCAAAAATCAGAAAAAATGGGCAAACAATACGCAGATCATGGATCCAGGAACTTACCAAACCTGAAAGTTAACGATAACGTAAGAATGCAAGTAGTTCCGAGAGAATGGACTAGTGCTAGAGTAATGCAAAAAATGGAAAGTCCAAAGTCGGTAGTTGTACGTACTGATGATGATAAACATTATCGCAGAAATTATCATCAGCTCATAAATCCAGAACAACGATTCCAATCAAAAAAGAAGTTGAACCTTATGTTGACAATAATTACGAATCTAAAGAACATACGTTAACAAGTTCACCAGACGAAAATACAAAAAATACAACACAAACAACACAGTTTACTCGTACAGGAACTTCAATTGACAATACTCCCAAGCAAACAGAATTTTTTAAATCCAGATTTAGAAGCAGACATTTTATTATTATGGGGATGGTTTGAAGAACTAGGGATAACAGCGTCTGTATATGTGGGTTTCAGATAAATTTTGAAGTCTAAAGTAGAATTAATCCTGGTTATTGTTATATCTAGAAAATTAATACATTTATTTTCTTCTTTTTCTAACGTAAAATCAATGGTGGGATATTTAGAATTTAACCAAGTAAGGGAAGAGTTTAACAGTCTATCAGTTCCATTCCATAGACATAATATGTCATCAACATATCTATACCAAAAGATTATATGATGAAAATAAGGATTGTTATTTGATATGATCATTTGTTCGAAGAAATTCATGAAAATTTCAGCCAACAAAGGTGACAGACGGGAGCCCATGGGTAGACCATCAGCGAATTTGAAATATGTATTATCAAAACAGAAATAATTTTGTTTAATACAAGTCTCAAAAACTAACTTCAGTTCACGACGTAAGCTCTCATCTACAACATAACTATCTAAGTAATTACAAACTATTTGGGACAAAGTATTAATTGGAATAGAAGTGAAAAGACTGGCAACGTCAAATGAAACTAGTTTTGAATGTAACGGAATATCGACGTCTTGAATTTTGTTAATCAATTCTACCGAGTTCTTAACCGAGTAAGCCGAAAAGAAATTAGTATGACAATTGAAAAAATTTATGAAACCCTTACATAGTTTGTAGGCAGGAGCGTTGCAATACGCTACTATTGGTCTAATCGGAGTGCCTTCCTTATGGATTTTTGGTAAACCATAAAGGATCGGGGCAGATGGATTCATGACAGAGTACTTCCAACCAGTTCCATCAAATAACTTCTGGCATTGGTTGATACACTTACTAACCGAAGTCTTAAAACACCTAGTTGGATCCCTGCCAAGCTCTATTGCTTTGCTTTCTGTAATAAAATCAGAAATTTTATTGCAGTAATCGACTTTTGTGAGCACGGTAATTGTATTGCCTTTATCCGCTTTACACGCTATTAGGTCATGGTCACGTAGTTTTTTCTTTATCGCACCAATCACTTTGAGGTTAGTATTACAAGCAGCAGAAGAAGAATAATTCTGCGAAACAAAAAACAAGTGATTAATAAAAATGTGTTTATTAAGTATAAATTCATTATACTCGAACTCGTGACTTTACAAGTTTAGTGATTTGATAAGAAATGGTGATAGCCATTTTATTAACGACTCCCAGATTATTTAGCATTTAACAATACTCACAAATTTAGTCGGATTTACTAGTTCTCATTTCTAGTAAACAATAAAGCCTGTTCTTCGGAAATTCTTAAACTTTGGAACACATTTCTCGGTCAACCGCCAAATTCGCTTCAATTGCTTAACTATTTGATCGTTTATCTCGAACAACTTTCCATTTGCTTTAAATTTATGGCTTTATAAGAAATTAAGAAGTCTTACCAATTTAAAGAACCCCAAAACTATGCAATCTGATACATAAAAACTTCGGTAAATTTACAAATAAGCGTAAAAAATATTTCTGTTATTTCCATAAAAACTCAACCCCTAAATTTATATGTTTTGATGGATTTATATTGTAGTGACATCTATTCAAAAATAGTTCTACCAAATTTTAGTTATTAAACAGTTTCCTAAATGTTTACTATACACAATGTTTTTAGCTATTGTTACGGTGACACCTAGAATAGAATAGAATAAGTTAGTTTCATTAATTGTTCAATTAAATTTTGTATTTATACTCAACATTTAGGCGTATTTCTATACTAACATATTTGTTGCGCATTTAGGATTATTCTAGAAACAAATATTTTGGTATATAAAGGCGCGCGTTGACGTGGAATGCTGAGTATTATTTTAAACGTGATACAGTGAAGGTTAAATAGAAAGATTATTAAAGTGATTATTAAAGCGATTATTAAAGTGATAATTAAAAAGTGTGTTATAATTATAATAATTAATTGTGAATTTTGTGATGGCAAGGAGCGGATATTAAACATCAAATGAAATTGTCGAACCAGGACATGAAACAGCAGATGGAGCAACAAGGGGCGGACATTAAACAATCGAACCACGAAATAAAACAGCAGATGTTACAAGTGCAAGTTGGCCAAAAGAAAATGGACGAGAGGTTTATGGAGTTATCTTCTACACTACACGGTAAAGTGGAAAAACTGCAAACAGAAGTACACGCAGAAATTCAAAATGTTAAAGGGACGGTTCAACAAAAATTTGAATCGGTTGAACAAGATTTTAAACGTCTCGAGAAGGAGCTCAAAGATGTCAAGGCGAATGGAACGACACAACAAGTGATCCAGAAGGTTAATGCAGTTAAGATAAAACAACCAACATTTGATGGAACAACATCCTTCAGTATTTTTAAGTTCCAGTTCGAAACGGCCATTAAGCAAAATCAGTGGACTGAAGAACAATGTGTTGCAGCGTTAATTGTGGCTCTTAAAGGCGAAGCGGCGGAAACACTACAAATCATTCCCGAGCAGGAACGGAACGTTTACATGGGAATTATGAAGGCGTTAGATCGAAAATACGGAAGTGATCACAAACGAGAAATCTATCGCATGGAATTGAAGGGTCGATACCAAAAAGGAGGAGAATCGCTACAGGAATTTTCATCGGCAATTGAGCGGCTCGCGCATTTAGCCCATTCAAATATGTCGGCCGATTACATGGAGCGAATTAAAATAGATGCGTTTATTGACGGTATTCGAGATCCTGAGACGCGCAGAGCGATGATGTTGTCACCTAAGGCAACTTTCACGGAAACCATCGCTTGTGCGTTAACAAACGAAACTGCGCAAACCATCATCAAACCAGCAATGAAAATTCGTCGAGTGGAGATTGATTCCAGAATGGACACCAAACGGGATACACCAAGGTTCAGATATGGAAGTAGCAGGATTAAATGCTGGGTATGTAATAGAATGGGTCACATCTCACGAGACTGTTGGGAGATTAAGAAGAAACGAGGAAGATCGCCATCTCCTATCAAGCGTAGACCAAACGAACAGCAGAAAGAGGCCAGAAAGGAGGGTCGGACGACATTGGAGTCGTTAAAAAGAGACAGCTTGAAGGAGCAAAAGCTGACTCCCACAATCGATTGCCCCATAACCTCCATCCAAGTTTCGAGAGTAGAAAGAGGCGATGACAGCTTGACAAAAGAAGCCAATGTGGAACATCGAAAGGAAAACGCACATGGAAATGCCGACGCGTTATCAAGAAGGCCCTGTCCCGTGGAATGCAAGCATTGTGGAGGTGTGGAGGATAAGGAAAACATTATTGATATTCGGCTTATGCAAGTGCTACCTGATGAGGAATGGACTGATGAAATGATCAAGAAGGAGCAATTACGGGATGCTGACCTGTCATTCATCATGGAACATAAGGAAAAGGAACACCGGCCCACATGGAGTGAGATAGCTGACAAAACTCCCATTGTAAAAGCATATTGGGCTCAATGGGATAGCCTCCACATAGAAAATGGATGTTTAAAACGAAAGTGGGAAAGCACGGATGGTAAAGTAAAACAATTGTTGGTAGTGGTGCAAAAGGATCGGATAGCGGAAATCCTGAAGGAGTATCATGGAGGAGCAAGTGGAGGTCACTTAGGGATTAATAAAACATTAGCCAAGATTCGCCAACGATTCTACTGGTCCGGATGTAGACAGTCAGTAGTAGAATGGTGTCGAAGATGTGACCAATGTGCGGCAGTAAAGGGACCAGCACGAAAAAGCCGTGGAACCATGAAACAATATAATGTCGGGGCACCATTTGAGAGAATTGCAATGGATGTGGCGGGGCCATTTCCGACCACCGAGAGCGGAAATAAATATGTACTAGTAATAATGGATTATTTTAGCAAATGGCCGGAGGTGTACCCCATACCCAATCAGGAGACAACAACAATAGCTGATGCCGTGGTTAACAATTGGATTAGCAGATTTGGTTTACCTATGGAAATTCACACGGATCAAGGAAGGAATTTCGAATCGGTGGTATTTCAGGAGATATGTCAGATGCTTGGAATCAATAAAACAAGAACGACGCCTTTACACCCACAATCGGACGGTATGGTGGAAAGATTCAATGGTACATTGGAGGAATATCTAGCAAAAGTTGTGGAAAGGAACCAACGCAACTGGGATCGACATATACCAATGTTCCTGATGGCCTACCGATCAGCGGTACATGACACAACAGGAGTGACACCAGCTAAAACTATATTTGGGAACAATCTGCGATTACCAGGAGATTTAAAGTTTGGGGCTGTTCCATCAGCAGCTCTATGCGGACAGGATTACGTCGACCGGATGAAAGAAGAACTTAATGAAATACATCAATTTGTACGGGAGAAAATTCGAATATCAAGTGATCGAATGAAAGCTCGTTATGACATACGAGCAAATAATCAAGGCTTCGAGGAAGGGCAATTGGTATGGCTTCACAACCCGCAACGGCAGAAGGGATTATCACCGAAGTTGCAACCCACATGGGAAGGACCTTACACTGTCATTAAAAGTTTGAACGACGTGGTTTATCGCATACAGAAAGGACGGAAAGGTAAACCAAAGGTGGTGCATTTAGAGCGCTTGGCGCTCTACAGAGGAGGTGATCTGGATCCTGTTCGGGACGAACAGGCTTAGGTGGGGGGTAGTGTTACGGTGACACCTAGATTAGAATCGAATATGTAAATTTCAATAATTGTTCAGTTGGATTTGTGATTTGGTTCAACATTTAGGCGTCATTTGTATATTAATATATTTGCTCGATTCTTGAAGAGCATTCAGGATTATTCTAGAAAGGAATATTTTGGTATATAAAGGCGCGCGTTGACGTGGAATGCTGAGTATTATTTTAAACGTGATACAGTGAAGGTTAAATAGAAAGATTATTAAAGTGATTATTAAAGCGATTATTAAAGTGATAATTAAAAAGTGTGTTATAATTATAATAATTAATTGTGAATTTTGTGTTGTATAATAAATTGTGTTGTGTAAATAAATTGTGTGAGCTCAAATTTGAAGCAGTTGTATTTATTCACAATCCAGTGATTCGAACCTTGAGTGACAAGGCAAAATCGTAACACTATATACTAAACACAATAGTGTTTTATATTACTAATAATTCAAAAGTCTTTAATGATTCGTTTTTGATTTCGATAATATCACAAAAATACAGATATATATACATACAATAAATTATTTCAAAGCTTCACGGTTAATTCTCGATTTCAGTTGACTTCTTTTAATTTACATAATTTTGTAAACGACCAATATCGAATTTTTCTAAATTCAAAAAATGACGGTAATAAACCAGTAACTTGTAGGTGCGGAAAATGTAGGGGAATCGAATATACAGAATTCTTAAATAAGTGCTATTCGTTTCAAACCACCATAATCTTTGGATGGACAGAATCTCATGGTTTGCTTCTCTATTTTAGAATCACAATTTTATGTAACTAACATTCGAACTGAATTATCAAAATTTTCGTATGCTGTTGGATCCCGATTGGATGATCAATTTGCGCAGTTAATTCTTCGTGATAAAGGCTTACAACCTTATACAGTCTTTTAAGAGGATATAATCAGAGTCTTGGGTGAATCTGAAATGTAGGCGATAGAAAAGCATCGCAATTATTATTTTAATGAAAAAATACATAGACCGGATCCCGGAAATTAAATTAAATGCGTTAATTCTGGTAATCCTTTTGTTCCATCATCATCATCAGGTAATAATTTTCAAAATCCACCATTTAAATTAAACGACCAAATTTCAAATTTAAATTCAAAATTAAAAAACAATCACGATCAAATTCAAGGGGTAATTTTAGAAACACATCGCAGTCCATATCAAATGGTCGGTTAAATCCAAAATATGAAAAATGCTATGTCCATTTCATCGTAATGTGGCAACCATCCCTGATGAAGTATATACCACTTCAGTCGTTTGTAAATTTTAGACCTTGTTTCAAAGATCGACAAGGGCCGATGTGTCAGCAGTTTCGTTGAATTTTTGTAAAACTCCGCAAGTGATCATAGCGTCCAAATTATTTGCGGCAAATGGAACACCAATTTTGGCATACTGAACGAAAATTTTGGATATTGATTTTGGATTTAGACGAAATTTTAAATGAGACTTTATTTTATGTTTGATCCGGTAACATCGCTTTAGGATGTGTCACAAATGGAATCCCAAATTCAAAATTTACTTTTTAAATTTTCGGAAATTTTAAACAATACCTTGAATATTAAACCAGTTAAACGTCATATTACTCATCAGCGTGAAACAACAGAACCTTCTATTTCTTGTAAAACTTGACGATTGGTACCGGATAAAGAAAGACTGCAGAAAGAGAATTCGAAAATTGTATGACACTTGGTATATAACGGTAAACCTTTAAGACTCGTCTGTTGACAAATAAATAAAGTCGCTATGATACCAATTGGTACCAATACTGAGCTGAAATTGGTTATTAAAAGACTATCGAAATTCAGTTCTGCTCCAACTATTGAATTGATCTTTATAGATAAATAAATAATAAAATTGTTATTATAAATTAAATTATAATTAAATAAATTACAAACAATAGAATTAAAAATAATTAATAAAATATTAATTACATGTAGTATTTGTTTAAAAGTAAGGGCAGGTTTATGGTTGCGTTCGTTCGTTCGAGCATTCATCATAAATGATGAGAGAAGTTGTGATCTATCAGCATACATCTAGGCGAGGAAAAGAATTAAAACCGCTAAAAACTGTCTACGATCATCATGAGGTGGAATAACATGCCGTTGAGAAGATATTTTTGGAAATATAAGATGGAATGTTCGGACACGAGTAAGCAGCAAGGTGACAACACTAAAATGACAATTTTTTATGGGTGGAAGAGAAAGACGAGAAAGAAGAGGGGAAGTGCTAACATTCAAATTTTGATCGCCAAGTCGGGAAAAGTTAATGCGGACAATTTACGTGGCTACATTGCAACGCTAGTCTGCGATGTCGGCCAACGTTAGGAAGAAAAGGAAATAATAATAAATATTTTCGTAGACACGCGTGACACCAGAGTACGAGAGTACGCTATAATTTGCCGCTAGCTCATTGTTCGAGATAAAATTGATCGAGCGTTTTGTATTCTGGCAATAGATCACAACATATGGCAACGAAATCTAATTCATGCTCCCTCACACGACTTACCCGATTCCATCACTTCTTATGGCCAATCTTCTCAACTACACATGATTAATAATTTTAAAAAAAAATTTAATTTTAACTAAAATTTGCTAAATAAATTAAGAATAAAAATCACCAAAATATTTATAATTGAAGATTGATAAATCTGAACTAATTTTGCAGCTTAGAACTGAATATCAGGCATGATTTGATTTCTGAGTATTAGCGAGACATCTCTCGATGAGTAGCATGAATTGAAACTAATTAATTTAGTTAGACTTAAATTAAGTGTTATTTTTTTTTCAATTAAATATCTTAGATGAAATTGCATAACACAAAGAATCCATCGATCGATGGTTTTCTTGTAATATAGGTGTTCTCAACAGTTCTGAATAGTTCTGTATAGCAAAAATGTATAGAGCAGGGATATTACTGGAAAACCGGTTCTTACAAATTATTGATACATGACTCCAGGGTTTAGAAAACAGAACATGGCTGATATTTGAACCTGCAAACCTCGTTCAGATATGCAAATTGCCGATTCGTAACAATTTAGTAATTGATAAATTTTACTTTATTAAGCAAATTTTAATTAAACATAAGACGTGATTTATGGAAGTTTGAACAAGGAAGTCGGCGTCAGGCGCAAAGTATAAACTAACTTCAAGCAAAATTTTGAAATTTCTTCTTTTTTTTTTACTTAGTTTAAAATTATAAATAAAATTTGACACTTGAAGAATTGTATAAATTCTGGAAAAGCGGGGGTTTGGGGGCAGCACCCATCCTCTAAGAGTCTAAGGTATACAACTAATTAAAATTACATTAAAAAATATATATGTATATATTTACAAAAGTTTTTTAACCATTGTGGCACTATCAGAAGAAGCGATAAGAGCGATAAAAAATCTTTGATCTGTGTCTGCAAGGTTGACGAAGCAAAAATGTAATTTTTACTTATTTAATGACAGTGTAATTCGAACTTTTATCATTAAAATTAAGATTTGATAAAAAAAAACTTAGATGAACCGTGGATTTTTAATTTTTGAATGAAAAAAAACAATAAAATATTGAAACATGTTTTGAAAAACTGAAAATTTTCCCGGAAAATGTGGTGATTTTTCCAAAATTTTTGGCTTGCACCTCCTAAAAACTATAGATATACAATCCTACAAAGAAAATTTTTTAAAAAATTTTCATCTTACCCGATTTTGGCGATGTACATATATGTCATCTACACTTACGCCACGATCTGCACAAACAAGAAACAAATGAATGACAGCGATTATTTGCACAAATTATGATCTGATGACTGATGCGCAACTAAAAGGTTGATCACACCTATTTTATATTACAATTATTATAAAAATATGACGCAAAAATTTATTAATTGACATTTACTCAGTGCCAATCTCAATGCTCACTCGTACATATGCATGCATATTTAAACGACTCAATCCCACAAATAAACAGTTGTTATGCTCTCTTTATAATAAATAAGAGAGTGTGCGCTTACGGGTTTATAAATAAAAGATTTTTTTCTTATAAGAATTAGTAATGTATTACGCGGGCTGACACGTCCAGTCAGATTAAATAATTTTTTTTACGTTAATCAATTTCTTTGTGCGTATTGTACCATTATATTGTTTGTTAGTGATTAAATTTCGTGTGTTCGGCCATGACGGTTGTTCTAATGATTTAATTAAAATTGAAAGCAATGTTTGATACAAAAATGGGCATACCAAATGATATTTGTGATAAAAATGAGAAATACGCGGAAAAATATTTGGGTGAAACAAGTGAAGTGCGTGAAAAATGTGTAAATGACTTATTAAAGTGGTACGATGATAATCCTAAAATCAATGGGCATCGCAGTCTTGAAGTGATTCTATACTTTTTACGAGGCAGCAAATTTAGATTGGATAAGACAAAAACAAAAATCGAAAAGTAAGCAGAAGGCATCAAAGTCCGCCGAGTGGATAACACAATTTAATCGTAAATTATTCTTTGTGTTTACTAATTTGGGTCGTGTAAAGATAATCACGCACTTGTTGCTCAGTTATGATAATTCTCTTGTTTTTAGATTGTCAGAAGAAACTACTTAAATTATCATAACTTTGAAGTTATAAATAAGATCGAATTTGCAAAATTGATTATTTTACCAATACGGTTTTAAATAAGTAGTATGTCGCTTGTTATCTTATACACGAGTATTTAGTGTGATTCATTGATATATTTTAGCTTCTACTTGTTAAACATCTTTTGTAGTTTTTTTGATTACATTCATAGCAATTTTATTATATTGATAACACAAATTAAGAACCACAAGTGTCACCCACCAGTTTTCTCTATCTTATTTTTACGACCAACAACAATAAATCGGAATTTTTCAAATATAATAAGACCTTTAACACTTAATGTTCACAACATACACTTGGGTACAAAAAATTCGCACAGATGCATTTTTTTTTAATTTTCTCGCGAATCGAAATGTTTTTTGAATCAAAGTATGTCAAAATATAGATAATCTCATCACCTATCCAATGATGCCACGCGAGTGTATTGTCTGTTCAAAACCAGCAACCCTATTCCTGAATACGATACGAATACGAAAGAAAAAAATTCATATTTGAATTGAATCAGATTCGTACGATTCTTATTTAAAATTGAATAGGAATCTTGTACTTTCGTTTTCTTATCGTATTCAGAAATAGGGCTCCAGGACAATAACAACAATAGAACACAACAACCCAAAAACGCTCGTTCCAGGTAGCACCGGTTGCCGAACTTGAGGTCCTATAATGGTCATAAAATGGTACGTTTTAAAGGAATTGTCATTATTCGATTATCAACGCTTAGCCTGAATGGCCTTTTATCGATTACGTCTTCATCCGGAAGAAAAAATAAATACCACACCAAAGGTAGCCGCTCAAGTGGTTGCATTAATTGATGCGGGGCAGAACCAAAGTGAAGTGACTCGACAACCACATTTGAGCCGATTCTCCGTCTATCGAGTATCGCAGAAATATCAAGAAACTGGCGACTACAGACGACGACAATCATCTGGTCGAGCCCGTATTACAACACAGCGTGATGACCGCTTTCATGTGACGACTTCGTTGCTAAATCGTCGTTTAAATGCGGTTCAAATGGAACAGCGGCTCCAAGAAGTTCGTGAAGTCGAAGTTAGACGGTTGATAGTTAGAAGACAACTTCGATAAGGTGATGTGACTGCACACAGTCCTGAAAACGGCCGAAATTGATCCCCCTTTCTGTTTGCTCGACAACATTTGGATTAGATATAAGAACATTGGAGAACAGTGTTGTTCTCTGACGAGTGCAGGTTGTACTTACATGGCAACGATAGACGAGCAAGAGTGTAGAGAAGGTCAGGAGAGTGATGTACACTTATGATGCATAAACTTCTTGTTCATGCATAATGCGAGACTACGACTGGTACAGTATACCAGTACTTCCAAAAGGTGGATGTGTCTGTTATGGAGTAGCCAGCTCGAACCCTGGACCTCAATCCCATCGAACATTTATGGGACGAGCTGAAAAAAAGAGTTTGAGCCACAAGTATCACACCAAAGAGTCTCCAGGAATTGCAACAGGCGATCGCCGAAGAATGTGAGGCGATACCTCAAGATTTGGTGGAAACTTTGTTGAAAACAAAGAAACATCGAATTAAAGCTGTCATTTGGGCTAGGGGAGGGAATACTTATTTAAAAAAATTATTGCTGGTTTTCAAGTTTTAATTCGATTTGTACCACTAATTTTCATGCGATAAATTCACAAAAAACGCGTACTTCAGATGTTAACCCCAAAAATCACTTTGTTGGCACGGTTAATATTTTTGAACTTTTTTTGAAAATTGATCAATGTGCAAATTTTTTGCACCCAAGTGTATATTACACACATATAGTTTGCAAATGCAAAGTTTGACAGGAGTGTCAAAAATATCCTCGAACTATTCGATATGTTCTTGCGTGTATATCATGTGGCGAACATCTGAATTTCTTTATCTCGTATGTACTTAAATCTCAATACACCTTACTGATTTCCGCCAAATTTCACTATGATCTCTCAACTTATTGAAAAACCTACGTATACAATTTCAACCCGATCAACCAAATTACCTAAGTTGTAGAGGAAATTAGTGATAAAATAAGAGTTTGTATCTAGAAATATTGTCACTTAAATTGGGTCAAAACATATCATAATCCAATTTTCATATAATCGACGATCGTAGTTTCAATATACTCGTCTGATAAAAATTCATACTCCCGACACATAATCTGAACTATCGGATATCTCATACATAAATTGCACATACTTTGTTTGTCATGTTGACAGTCTGAAGACTGGAAACTATATACCGTCTATTTCCCATAGAAAAAAAATTCACTTTAAATTAACCAATAAAGCAAGAGGTAACTGACCTGGTACAGTGGTTAATGCTTTGACGTTTGGATCGGGAAGTGGCCCGCTGTCGGAGTGCAGAACTCATGGGCTGACCCATCGAAATTTTATCCTACCCCAGAAATTGATTTCAAATTTTAAATATTAAAATTAAAATTAAAAATAATAAAAGTTGAAATTAAATAAACTTAATTGACTAAGCACTGTGCAGCAAAGTGGGTCAGCTCGTTGACTTATGGTAATAACTACATAAGTTCTACTTAACAGAACAGCAACTGAATGTGTTACAAAGGTCATCACAATTACCGTAGAATGGTTGATTTCAATTGACTTGCTGTGTTGATTTTATAAAATAAAGAAGGGCCATTTGTCGTGCTCTAAAAACATGCTCAATAAAGGCCTTTAAAGGAATACATTCTAGTTTAGTAAGGGAATCAAAAGGAAGCAGCGTTGTCTATCCAGGTATATCGGAGGCCAGTAACAAAATGTATTCTAGTCAAAACAAGATTGTACAGTTAGTACTTAGTTCCAGTTTTAATTTCAAACCGATTTGCATGATGTGCCAGAGCTTTGAGGGTTTCAGCCAGTGTGGTATCAATTTTCTGTAATATCCATAAGGATTCGGCCTGGTATGTTTTGCTGCATCGGAGGATAATAACAAAATATATTCTTTTTGACACGGAGTCGTATTTACCGGCTTCACTTTTAATTTTAAATAGTTCTGCATGTTGTGAACAGAGCTATAATGGTTTGGTTCAGTATGGTATAAAATTTCTATAATATCCTTAATGATAATGTGAGTCCCATGGCGTCTCATGTGTACTTGTTTAACGTGAGTCCCCTTGATTTTCACGATAGGGTGTTTGTTTATCATGAGTCCACTGGCTACTCACGATGGCGTGGTTGTTTAACGTCACTCCCCTTGTCCCTCACGATGGGGTGCTTCTTTAACGTGAGTGCCTCTTACGATAGGATTCCTCTTGCTTCTCACGTTGAGGTGCAAATTGAAAGTGAGTTCCTTGCTTCTCATGATGGAGTGTTTGTTTAACATGAGACCCTTGCTTCTCACGAAGGGATGCTTGTTTAACGAGAGTGCCTTTGCTTCTCACGATGGGGTGTTTGTTGAACGGGAATGCCTTGGCCTTTTTTGATATGGGGTGCTTGTTTAACGTGAGTCTTCTTGTCCCTCACGATGGGTGCTTGTTTAATGTGAGTCCCCTTGCCTCTCATGATGAGGTGTTTGTTTAACGTGAATCCCTCTGCCTCCTTCTTCCCCCTGCCTCCTATGGATATTACGAAAAATTGATACCACACTGCTCAAACCACCAAAGCTCTGTTCACAACATGCAGATCGGTTTATAATAAAATAAAATTAAAACTGGAACTAAGTACTAACTGTGCAACCTTGCTTTGACTAGAATACATTCAGGTACTGGCCTCCGATATATAGACAACGTTGCTTATTTTTGATTCCCTTACAAAATTAGAGTTTATCAATACAACCCAGGTGGCCTGATTTTTTATTGTATCCGAGATACCCGATAAATCAGAGAGATTATTTATCTGACAAATCTGATAATATTTTATCTGAAAAGACTTTTTGCCGTGTTTTATACACTGTACTGAAAAGATGTAGTTTGGTAGAAAAAAAAAATACATTAGTGCATTATTAATTTTACAATTAATTTAATAAAAATTAGATAAAAATAATTACAAATTATTTTATTAATTACCATTTTTCATAGCGTCCATCATATTTTCTGTCAAAATATTTCAAATATGTTTTTCCTCTAACCCGAATTGTCCCCGTGTTGCCATATGGCACAAAAATTATCACGTCGATTATAGAAGTCGCCGGATTTACTGCGGCGGGAGTCCAAACTCCATATAAAAAAAAAATTAAAATCATGAATTTCGATCAAGGTTGCATGTAAAACTGGTTTTATTTTTACGCAAATCAAACAAAAACATTCGTTCGAAATCCGCAGCTAAAACATTACGAATGGTTTGCGAATCGTAAAAACAGAATTATGTACGATTTACATGTTCCAATTTTTTTTCCAGTAAAAAATGAAGGGTTAAGTATATTATGATTTTCGTTTGCGAGAGGAGCACGAAACAAATTCCAGTAAAATAAAATTCGATTTTTTTCTTTTTAATTTGAGCAAATGTTGGTTACATATGGCTGACTCTTTTTTACTAGTAACTTTAACTAGTTATTTGCGTGTAGCTCAATTTTTCAGTAAAAAATTTGTTGGAAAAAAAATTGGAACATGTAAATCGTGCATTATATGAAAATAAACCTGTTTTTCAACGCAACTTTGATTCAAATTAATGATTTTAATTTTTTTTATATGGAGTTTGGACTCCCGCCGCAGTAAATCCGGCGAGTTCTATAATCGACGTATATATCTCATTTTGTGTCGATATAGAAAGAGAATCAACAAAATTAAAAACGTGTTGCCGTTAGTTTTGTTTTGTAAAGGGACAACAGTTACTTGGCTAAAAAAATTATTTCAGTTGGGCGTTGGCTCTTACTTGAAGTAGGTTATAAAATTAAGCAAAAAAAAAATATTGCGAAAAAAGTTAAAATGGACTTTATGAAAAAGTAAGTTAGATTTTATTTTTAAGTTCCGTTATTTTTCCACAAAATATTTTTAGAAAATAATTAAGGATTCTTTATGCTAATCAACCCTGAATGTGCTACATGACGTAATAAAAATTATTTTAAGAGGTTTTACACCTGTTTTTATGCCTGTTGCCATACGGTAGCATGGGGACATACGCAGAGATTTTTTTCCGTTTTCTCAAAATGTGCATATTCACTGCGGCTTTAGTTTTTTTTTGTTTTATTGTTTCATTGTGTTCTGTTGTTTGGTAAAATTTTATTAAATTTTATTATCCGTTTTACAATTATTACAATTATTGGAATAGGTACAAAGGGCCGAATGTCGAAGGGCCGAATGTCGAAGGGCCGAATGTCGAAGGGCCGAATGTGTCGAAGGGCCGAATGTGTCGAAGGGCCGAATGTCGAAGGGCCGAATGTGTCGAAAGGCCGAATGTGTCGAAGGGTCGAATGTCGAAGGGCCGAATGTGTCGAAGGGCCGAATGTGTCGAAGGGCCGAATGTCGTAGGACCGAATGGGTCGAAGGGCCGAATGGGTCGAAGGGCCGAATTTTTTTTTGTTTTTAGAAATATAATTTTTTAAATTTGTTCTTTTATAACAAAATAAAATATTTTAAGAATATTAGAATTTTTTATATTTTTTTATTTTTCATATTTTTTTTTATAGAATATTTTGTAAATTTTTTTTTTATTAAACATAAATGAATTTCTTATGAATTTATGTATTTTAATATTTTTCATCTTTGAATATTTATGAAATTCAACGTATCCGGTCAGCGATACATTTTGGTGAAGGAAAATGTTGTCATACATTCGGCCCTATTTGTCAGCCTTCTGATAATAATTATATGGTACAACAAATAAAAAAAAAATAATTAAATTAAATAATTAAATTAAATAAAAAAATAAAAAAAATACATTTCTAAAAACAAAAAAATGAAAAAAAATTCGGCCTTCGACCCATTCGGCCCTTCGACACATTCGGCCCTTCGACACGTTCGGCCCTTCGACATTCGGCCCTTCGACATTCGGCCCTTCGACACATTCGGCCCTTCGACACATTCGGCCCTTCGACACATTCGGCCCTTCGACATTCAGCCCTTCGACATTCGGCCCTTCGACACATTCGGCCCTTTGAAATTCGGCCCTTCGACATTCGGCCCTTCGACATTCGGCCCTTTGATATCATACCCAATTATTTATGTGTTTTTTTAAGAAAACTTATGTTGAAAGAGGCTCTTGATTACCTCGAAGAACTCGAAGGTTTAGAGGATAACGATACGGACGAGGTTCGTACTGTTATTATTGAGCCTCCGGGAAATGATGGGTTCATAAGCGGGGAGGACGATGACGGAGATGAGTTGTGCGGGGTTCCCGATGATGTCTGCCCTGGCCAGCTAAAAGCAAATTGCGAAATATTAATGCAAAGTGGTCGCCGAATTACAACTTTCGACGATGAAAATGATTCCGACATTGAATTGGCCGTGGAAAATGCATCGTGTAGCTCATTATTTGCAGATGTACACGAGCCTAGTTCTGCAACATCAAACGAGCCATCGACTTCAGCTTCAATCGAACAGCCACGTAGAAAACGGAAATTGAAATCTAAAACATAAAAACCTGCCAAACCTAAATCAACTAGAAGAATTGATGCAATTTTCACCTGGAACGTCGACGATAATTCCATTCCCATGACTCCAATATTTGCTGAAGGGAATTATGAAGATTGCCGAAATTTTAAGCCCCATGAGCAGTTCAAAAAATATTTTGACGACGAGTTGATGCAGCTTATCAGCCAAATATGCGGTGTTTCGCGAGAAAGGCAATCCTAAAACTACTGTTGCTGAACTACGAACATTTATTGGAATTCTTCTTATCAGTGGTTATAATTATAATTATCACACCAGTCTTCAGAGTATGTGGAGCAACGATGATAATTTGCGGAACTACCTTGTGTTCAACAGCATGCGAAAAAACCGATTCAAAGAAATTTTGCAATTTCTCCACTTTGAAGATAGTAATCATAGTGGGCTTAAGTGAAAACCCGAATCCAGATAAAATGTGGAAGCTTCGTCCAATTACGGATCGTTTAAAATCCAAAATGTTGTTACATGTGCATCCAGAACCAAATTTATCATATGGTGAAAGTATGATAGGCTACTTTGGAAGACACGGATGTAAGCAATTTATTAAAGGAAAGCCATTGCGGTTTGGCTACAAAGTCTGGTCATTATGCACTCCGTCTCGATATATGGTGAATTTCGAAGTGTATCAAGGAAGAAATCCTCGTTCGAATGTAGACTACGAAGAAAAATTTGGCAAATGTGGTGCACCACTCGTTAGCATGATCGACGAATTATCGGAGGCTACCATAAACTTGCCATTTGCATTTTACTTCGACAACCTATTTACTGGCTTGCCTCTTTTAGAACATTTGAAGTCACGCGGATATGGTGGCAGTTGAACAATCCGCGAAAACCGTATACCTAAATCATGTCAACTTCTATTGAAAAAACATATGAAGAAGGAGAAACGCGGCCACTGCAAATCAGCAACAATAAATGAAAGTGGAGTTCGTCTAACAAAATGGGTCGATAATTGCGTCGTTTGTATGACTTCAACCACTTTTGGGACACATCCGTATTCTAACGCGTTTCGCTACTCGAAAGAACAAAAGAGCAAAGTCGTTGTTCCTCGTCCTTGTGTTGTGACGGAATACAACAAATATCCACACATATATTTGTCGACCGTTTACATCAAAATGAGGCTCTTTATCGCATTGCCTACAAAGGCAAAAAGTGGTGGAGCTCTAGTTTTACCTGGCTGGCAGATGTTTCTGTACAGAATACATGGCAACTACATCGTTTGGGTCAATCGAAAATGTCGCAGCTCGAGTTCAGAAGATATATCGCCAAATACTATTGTCAACATTACGGTGAGAAGCCAAAGCGATCAGGTCCATCAGTCAATCCGAAGCGTAAAGTTAACGAAAACTCTGTAGAAACAACAATCCGTTTCGATGGAAGCAACCACATATAGTTATTTCCATAACAAATAAAAGACGCTGCGCTGGTGACCTTTGCAAATCTATTGGACGTACTGCTTGCGTCAAATGCAACGTAGGACTGAATTTAATAAATAATTACAAGAAATTTACATAAAAATTATATTTTATTTCAAATGTATATTTAGTTATATATGGAAATCATTTTGTTGAAAAAATTCTCTATTTATGTTTCCGTGTTGCCATATGGCAATGGGAGTTTTCCCGAAAACTACAAATGGGGTGGATGCCCCAAAGATATTTTTCAATGTTTTAGACCCCAGGGACATTGTATTTGGGGTTTAAATAAAAAAAACAGTAAAAAAATTCTGAGACAATTCGGACTAAACTATCTGAAAAAAAAATTCAAATGGAGAAATGACGATCTGAGAATGGTAAGAGAAAATAAAAACACTGAAAAATAGTATCGGATCGATCTGATATAATAGAAAAAACAGGCCAAGTGTCGTATAGAATACATTCCTTTAAAGGCTTTTTATTGAGCATGCTTTTAGAGCACGACAAATAGCTTTTCGTTATTTTAAATCAATCTTTCTAAAACGGAAATTGTGTTGACCTTTGTAACACATTCAGTCGGTGTTATGTTAAGTAGAAATTTTTTAGTTATTACCGAGAATGAACGACCTTGACCCTCTTTGCTACATGGTTTTATGACGGTTTTATAATTTTTACATAATTTTAATTTTGATTTTAATATTTAAAATTTTAAATCAATTTCTGGGCTACAATAAAATTTCGAGATTGAACGAAACTACTATATTAAATTCTGGTTCAGATGGTTCTATGTAAATCGGATCTATAGCCGTTCGTCCTCGATCTGATTACTGTGTAAGGTAGGGTGGTTTAAGCGAACCGCGAAAGAGTTGGAATGCTCCGGCCCCAGAACAGATTGCATAGTTAATAAACAAAAAAGCGGGTTTTACACCGAAAAAATACCAAAAAAATTTATTGCTTCAGTTCTTAGAATATATGGCCAATTATGATTGGTTAAAAATCACTGGTATCTCCTAATTTATGGAAAAATATCATATAAATCTTCATACATAATAAAGTTTCAACTCTATCAGTCAATCCGTCTGGGCTGCAGATACTGTACAGATCTTTAGTATATACGGCTTTAGTATATACACTCACAGAAGTTTTTGAAAACCACTGTTCCGGACTTCGGCGATATGGCGAATGGTAAACCTGTAAAAATTTCGAGGTTAAAATTGATCGTAAAAGAAAGCAAAATAATTCAGTGTACACACATACTTGTACATCTCATCTGAAAGAATTTTTGTATAGCATTGGCCACATGCAAAACAAACCAGCGCCATAACTTGAGCTTAAGTTCACAAGTTTCTGACATTTATCGTATTTTATCCCTTTTGTGTTTTACTAACACAATTGTGCGAGTAGGGCAAAAGTACCATGTCACAAATTTATTTGGTATGTGTTTTCAACCAACTTACACATTTGTGAAGTCCTTTTTAACTTATTTTTAGTCCGAAAAAAGACTATAACTATACACCATTACATACTATGATTTTACACTCACACATTTGTGTGGTTTGGACTTAAGTTGAACCAATTTTTTTTCTTGGTTGAAAAAGGGTTATAATACCCTTTGATCTTTTTTAAAAAATGATAGTTATTCTTCTGCACCGTAACGATTAAGATAGTAAACACTTTCTTGTTAGCTAATTTCCTTATTTTTCGTTTACAGGGCAAATAGCAACTCCCCGTTCGTATTGAAGCTTTAGTTATTAATAGTTTCAAATATTAAATTGTAAATAATTTTTAAAAATCATAATATTTTTTTCAGATTTTGGGGTTAACATGTTATCTTATCAAATTTATTTAATTTCAGTCTCACATTCATTTAGAACCGATTAGATTAAATTTGTTTCGTTTATTTAAAACTAAACGTAAATAGGAACTGCTTATTTCAAAACATAATGAAAAAGCATCAATGAATTTGATTCTGATTAAATAGCAAATTGTTTTGACTTATTAATAAAGAAATATACAATCTAAAATATATACAGCTGGTCCAAAAAGATCTTTAACTTATAATCTATGATTAAAACGCATATTTTTATTTTTCAGATTCTATCGAATGCGAGCAGAACGCGTAGAGTGGTATAATAATCGTGATCCATATTTACCAGAAATTCAAGAGCTTTTATCGATCGGTGTATTTTTGCCGCTTAAGAAACGCGATAAGGATAATCGTTTGATTGTGATTATTCGTACAGCGGCCCACAATCCAAAATTGCACGCACAAGATAATGTTTTTAAAGTGGGCAACATGATTTTGGATTATGCAATGCACACGGATCCAATAATATCAATTTATGGTGTAGCTGCTATTTTCGATATGAAGGGCGTAACGCTACAGCATGCATTACAATTACCGCCATCAATGATAAAACGGTGAGTATTAATGGTAATTGCTTTAAATGTTTTATTTATTTTTAACTAATTAATATATTTTATTTTGTATATTTAAGAGCTGTAGAAAGTTGGGAGAATTATCCATGTCGTATAAGGCAATTAGAATTTGTAAATGCACCGATCTATCTGAACGTGCTGTTAAACATATTCAAATCGTTTATGTCACCAAAATTAAAATCAAGGGTTACTGTTTCAAAAGTGCCTTCAGAATACGATGTAGAATTACCATCAGAATTGGGTGGCACTGGTGAATCGTATGCAGAACTAGCGTCCTACTGGAAACAACAACTGGAAGAGAATCATGATTTCTATAAAGAATATGATAAGTTTAAAAGTTTAGTCGACTAATTTTTTTATTAATTAATTAGAATTCTTGTGATATTCCGAAAAATAAAAATATAGTTATTAATACTCACTTTGAAATCAAACCTTTTATTTTATACTGCAGGATCGTCAGTTTGGTCAAAAAACGTCATTCCATCATCGTTTTTCCTGTAAATGATATACTACATATTCAAAATATTTCCAAAAAACGAAAAAGATGCGACTTCTAGTGGACCGATTTCAACCCATAATCGCTGAAATCTCCCGTATGAATAGTAGATCTGCAACAATCTTGAGGTTTTGATTGTATTAGTAAATCATGCTTATTGATCGGCCGATAACAATTATGTATGAAAGATAATATCAACCAACTATTTATTCATCATGGCTTCGCCGGCACATATCAATCCGTTTTCCCGAATTTAGGAAGACATCCTGGCATAATTGCTGCTCTATTTATTGCTGGCTTATTGGCATAGACCTTACTTTTGAAGTAACCCCGAAGGATGTCCAAGGACGTTAAATCGCACACTGTCGACGGCCAATTGATTTCGTTGTTTCGTCCTATTCATTTTGTTGCATTGGCTGTGTGGCTTGTGGCACCGTCTCGCTGAGATCTCAAATCGTCCATATCCATATCTTCTAAATACGGTAGCAATGATAGTGGTTAATCGGCTTGTATGAACAGGCACTGATGATCTCATATCTGGTGCGGATCCACTATAACCGACAATTGAACAAACTGAGCGAAGAACTAGATCAGAAAAGACCATTTACTTGGCAAGGAAGCAGTCATATTGCTGCATGACAACGCTCGACCTCACGTTGCTCGTGTGACTCAGAAGACTTTCGGATACACCTCACTTGATTTCTAAAGCGGAAAAACTTACCGGACTTTTGGTAAAACTGTCTTCATAATGAAAAATCATTATTCCTGCTTAAATTTCAGACAACGAACAAGGTCAACCCGTGTTGAATATTTTATCTTTAAATTTATTTGAATCTTTTAATTCTTTGTTGTTTTGTGTAAATGTAAAATTCTTCAACATCGTTGTAAAAATTGAAAAAACTCAAAATAAAGCTGTCATTTCCGGTACACGGATTTCCAACAAATTTTGCTAGAATTTCCTAATTAACGGAAAAAATTTAAGTATGAAGTTTCACTCGGAATAGTCAATCCAACTGGCCTGTAGAGAGATGCCGAATTTTGGTGAAATAAAGTTTTTTTTATCAAAACTCGCCATTTCCGGTAATATTTAAAATATGAACTGAACTAATTTTGTTTGAAATTACATTTACACTCATTTTATTTTAAAATACTTGCAAAAAAGGAAAAGCTCCCAAGGAAGCTGTTACTTCCGATGGACCGATTTTGGCCAAACATCACTGGGACCTCCCAAATTAAGGTAAAAGCTTAAGCATGAAGTTTTATTCCAACCAAGCCGTTATGCAGTAAAGGGACCGATTTTTTTGTTGCAAACAAGTTTTTGTCCAAAAACGTCATTTGGGGTGAATATTCTGTGACCAACAACCGTCTTTCTTTTATACCAAGAATATATCCATAGATCCCGAATTCACCACACTTCATTTCTAAAACGGAAAATTAATGTTACCTGTATTTTGGTAAAACGGTTATGGACAAAATCAAACATCATAATTCCTGTTTAAATCTCAGAAAAGGAACAAGGTCAACCCCTGTTGAAAATTTAATCTTTAAATTTATTTGTATTTACAAAAAACGAGAAAGAATTAATAATTTCTCGTTTTTGTAAATTCTAAACTTTTCAACATCAGTGCAATAATTGGAAAAGCTGCAGTGGAAGCTGCCACTAATCTCGCAATTAATGTAAAAATATTATAGTGCTCGTTCAAATGTCCGCTGCGACTTTGCTTGGTGGCATGTATTCAGTAGGTTCAATTTTCAAATACTTTGTCGCATAAATCAGGCTGACTTTGAGGGATGGTGTTCGTTATGTCGAGTTTGAGGGCATCAATTGTTTGTGGTTTACTCTCAAAGACACAAATCGCTCGTTTCAGACCGACCATCGTGGCATGTGCTGTGTGGCATGTAGCATCGTCCTGTTGAAACCACATGTCGTTGGTATCCATATCATCCAGTTTAGGTCACGAGAACTCGATCATCGATCTGTAGCGCTTGCCGCTAACGGTTATGACAATGCCAGTTTTGGAAAAACCATGAACCGGGGATTCCACCAGATCAAAATCCACGCCAAACAGTGACTTTCTCGGGGTTCATTTGGTCATGGTATATATCGTGTGGATTGGTACCGCCCAAATCCCCCAATTTTGCTTGTTCATATATCCATTCATCCAAAAAGGGGCTCGATAAAGATGAGATTTTGGCGAAATTTGGGTCAACTTCCAATTACCCCAGAGTCCAATCACACACGGCGCTGTCTTTAGTCGTTTACCTTAAATTCCTGGATCAGCTGGATTTTATACGGGCGCGAACCCAAGTCCCAACAAAATATTCTTCAAGTTGAAGTCGCAGGAACAAAGAGTTCTTGTGAACGACGAGAAATTAACGGTCTCGGGTAAATAATAACTTTCCAAATTATTTGCAAAAAATGGAAACAGGTCTATGGAAGCTGTCACTTCTGATGAACCGATTTCGGCCAAAGTTTATGGTAGAAACTTAAGTATGAAGTTTCATTCCAATTAATCCA
Organism: Nephrotoma appendiculata; assembly: GCA_947310385.1. NCBI lineage: Eukaryota > Metazoa > Arthropoda > Insecta > Diptera > Tipulidae > Nephrotoma > Nephrotoma appendiculata. Next base: position 131,114,916 of record OX371224.1, on the reverse strand, counting down.
TTAGGCTGTACAGGGAACAAATTTTTGTTCAAAACAATTTTTGTCAAAAATCGTCATTTGCGCTTAAATTTTGGAAAACTGGTATGGGCCGATATTATTGGAAAATTAATTCTGAATATTTTATGCAAAAGCTTCTATGGAGGCTTTTCCGGGGGGGGGGGGGGGGGGGGGGGGATTTCCATCAAAAACTATATGGTTCTCCCATTTATAACAAAAGCTTCTGTATGAAGTTTCATCTCGATCAGTCAATCCTTCTTATCACTCTGGGCGGTGGAGAAGCTAGCCTGTTAGTCTGCATGGGACCGCAAACGCACATATACACATTTCTTTTTATTTGGAGTCGTATTTTAATACAAACAGAAATTGAATTTAATTTGCTCATATTTCAGTTCATAGTTAAAACGTATGATAGCGGACAAGTGGTGCGGTGGTTAAATCTTCGGCACTTAGGCCGGGAGGTACTGGGTTCGAATCCCATCAGAGGCTAGTTGCAAAATCGAATTTTCATCATCGATTACAATCGGTGATGTTAATAAACACAACTAAGACCGAGACTCTGATGGAGTTCAGAATTAGGACCCACCTTCCATGTCAATGTACAGGTTGACATGGAACTTACAATGTGCAGGTGGCCACAACAGTGGCGACGAGAAAAATTGGAACTCGCGTATTTAAAAAATCAATTAAGTTACAAAATACGCGATCCGATTAAGTCACATAAACTTAAAAACAATTAGGACACACGAGTCAAAATGGATAATAAACTAATAGAAGATTTACTATGACAAATGCAGTTAGATACTAAACAACGTAGTGCCGAAATGCAGCAAATGCAAATGGAATCTCAGAAAAAAGACGAAATAATGCAACAACTGTTAGAGCGTCTCGCAAACCAGCAGCAAGCCCCGCTAGCAGCGGAAAATTTGGCACAAGGATATTCGCTCGTCAAGGATTTATCTGACCGCATGGAAAATTTCATATATGACGCGGAAGAAAGTGCAACATTAGAGTTGTGGTATGCCCGCTATGAAGCAATTTTCAACGTAGAGGCGGCATCGTTGACGGAGACGGCGAAAGTTGGGTTACAAGCCTATGGAATTAACTCTGGCAACTGCCGTCAATGAACTCAAACGTATTTACGGGCGAAAAGAATCGCTATTTTCGATGCGATTCAAGTGTTTAAAAATCTCAAAGAGCGAGAATGAGGATAACAAAACGTACACCTCCCGCGTCAACTCGGCAGAAGATTTCAAGGTCCTGCTCTTTGTGCAGGGCCTCAACAAATCGCAAGATTCTATCACCTTGGAGAAGCTACTGTCAAAGTTGGATGCACAATACACGGAAACAGGATAAGACTAGGAACAAAAATTGAAATTGCAGGAGCTAGTCAACATCGCTGAGCATCTAAGTAAACCTCGTAAGAGACAAAGGTATGGTAACCCGCCTAGAAGCTGTCCAATCGGAAGTAATGGAAATTTGGAAAAGTCTGAATCGAACCAGAACAAGCAACAGAACCCAGAACGACAAATTCGCGAGACAAAAACAGCGAATTGCAGCACGGATCAGGCATCGAAATTCCCATGCTGGTTGTGGGGTGAAATTCATTTCCATCGGCACTGCCCATTTATGGACAAATAATGTCAAACATGTAAAATACAAGAGCACAAGAGCGGATATTGTCAGTCAGCGGCTCACGTTAAGGCCAAAAAGTCACGAAGAGTTAGAGATAAGAGAAGACGAAGTTTTGCGGTTCAGGCAAGACCAGAGTCCATACGCAAATCTGTCACCCCGTCCATCAGTAACCGCAGCGTATCACTACAGCTCGATACGGGTTCAGATTGGACGATCATCTCACGAACAAACTGGGAAATTTTAGGAATGCCAGTTTTGGCCCCGTGTAAAGAACAGGTGATCAGCACAACTGGTGACTACCTCGGCATAATGGACAGTTTTCTGTCCGTAAGTCTATTTTCTGTCGTCAGCGGCCTGTACCATATGCAGCCGCACAAGCAATTCAGGATGAGTTGCAGAGATTACAGTTTTTGGGAGTTATTCAACCAATAGAGAATGCTAACTCAGCTGCGCCTATTGTTGTTGTTAAGAAAAAAAACGGAGGAACTAGCGTTACAGCCGATTATTCGACAGGCCTCAATGCCGCACTATAACCTAATCAGTATCCACTGCCGACACCGGCTGATACCTTGACGAAGTTCGCAGGATGCATACTGTATTCAGCAACATTGACCTTTCTGATGCTTTCCTACAAATGGAGTTCGATAACGATGCTAAACGGCTCGTGGTGGTCAACACACACGTCGGGCTGTTCCAAGTCAATAGGTTGCAGCCCAGAGTGAAGACAGCACCCGGTATTTTCCAACAGCTAATGGACACAATGCTTGGCGGTATGTGTACAGTTGAGCATATCTCGACGATAACATTGTCGCTGGAAAAGACGAGCAGGACCATCGACAGAAGCTATTCGAGGTCCTCAACCGCATTCAGGATTACGGTTTCACTCTTAAGCTCGCAAAATATTCTCGGTGAGAAGTCGATCTGCTATTTGGGCCACATCATCGAAGCTGATGGGTTATGCCCGGATAAATCTAAAGTTAAGGTAATTCAACAATTACCAGTCCCAGCTGACATTTCAATGCTGCGTGCTTTTTTTGGGAGCCATTAATTGGTATGGCAAATTCATGAAAGGGTTGAAAGACTTGCCTTTGGATGCATCTAGTTACCGAATGGGGGCAGTACTATTACATGAATTCGAAGATGGTTCAGAGCGTCCTATCATGTATGCAGCATCGTCATTTAGCAAGACCGAGAAGAACTACGCACAGAACCAACGAGAAGCCCTTGCTCTGGTGTTCGCGCTTAAGAAATTTCATCGATATATCTACGGCTGGAAGTTCGAGCTACGTACCGATCACCAACCATTATTAGCAGTTTTTTATCAAAACAAGGAGTCCCTGTATACTCTGCTAATCGTCTACAGCGTTACGCGCTTGCCATGCTCGCCTATGACTTTGTCATCAAATACACCCGCACGAAGAGTTTTGCATATGTTGATTTTACTTCAAGACTCATTAATGCGCAACCGAAGCCCGAGCCCGATGATACCATCATTGCAACCATTTGAACTGACAGTCATGCAGAATGCGTTGCCATTGAGTCAGCGAAATCATTATTGGTTAATTTCGAAGCAATCCAAGTCTTGAAGAAGGTCGTTCATTTCATCAAGCAGGGTTGGCCTGAAAGGAGAAAGCAAATCAGAAATGACGCGGTGGCAGACTATTTCCAACTCCGAACATCGCTCTCATTGATTAAAGGGTGTATTTTTATGGCAAGTGGGTCGTGATACCATTGCAATTGCACAAGGCTATTCTCGAGGAACTGCATTCGGGCCATCCAGGGATAGCCCGCATGAATCTGCTAGCGCGAAGTAAAGTTTACTGGTCCAGAATTGACAACGATATCGAGTCTCATGTAAAAATATGTGGTACTTGCGAGGCTAACTCAAAACTACCTCGGAAATGCACGCTGCAAGCATGGCCGATGCCGAAGGGACCTTGACACGTATTCACTTCGATTACGCCGGCCCAGTCAATGGATTCTACTACCTGGTCATCGTTGATGCATTTACCAACTCGCCGGAGGTTTTCAAAATGAGCAGCACGACATCTGAAAAGGCCGTTGGACACTTGATGGAAACATTCGCTCGGCATGAATTGTGCGGCATCATCGTGAGCGGAAACGGCCCACAGTTTACGTCTGACTGCTTCAAGAAAATGTGTGCAGAGAACGGCATCGATCACATTACCACGGCACCCTACAACCCACAGTCAAATGGCCGTGCCGAGCGTTTTGTCGAGCTGCTTAAGACAGGACACGAAAAGTTGAAGGAGGAAGGGAATGTCGACAAAATCTTGCAAAAATTTCTAATGTGCTGTCGCTACACGCCTTCGTATGCACTGGGGATGAAGTCTCCGTACAAACTAATGAGTGAGCATGATATGAAGACCAAGTTGGATCTGATTAGGCCCCTGTAAAGCGAGGTGATGTGCGTGACAAGAAAATGGAGCGACAGTTCAACGACCACTACGGAGCAAGATGGAAGAAGTTCCGTATCGGGTATGCTATTTATTTCAAGTCCATGATGCGCAACTGTAATTTTGAGTGGCTGCCAGGGAAGATTGAGAGCCGTGAAGGAACGGTCAACTATGTGGTCCAAATCGAACCACCGGACGGGCACCGCGTTCGGGCTCACAGCAATCAACAGAAGCTCCGTCACGCCAAATCACATATCGATAACTTGTTGATGGACATGTTCAAAATCACGCGGCTGCAAGAAGTTGTCGAGCCGACGATCATGCCTCAACAACAGCAAACATATGATGATCGTAAAGCATGTAATGCCGCCATATCAACGAAACCATCGATATCGGCTCAGACAATGAAGTCAACCGGAATGATCAGCCGGAGGTGCAACTCCGCCGTGCAACACGAACTATGGCTGGAAAGATGCTCAGCCGCCTGAATGATTTTGATATTAGTCGATATTTGACGATTTAACTTTTTCTTTAAATAAGGGAAGAGTGTGGTGACGCCAAGTGACTAATTACTAAACGTCACGAAGGGACTTGTTTTTAGATGGGAGTTTTATTATATTGATTACCCTTTGAGCTGTCGAATAGAGAAATTTGAGAAATAAAGACTAGTATATAAGTGAACTGTGTTTCAATTACGAGATTTGCAACACTTTAGATTATCGCGAACAACTGCAGATATTATAATAGGTACTGTTTATTTTTATTTAATTTATTTAAAATAATGACATTGTTTTGTGTTTTAATATTTTAGTGGCTTATAATTCATCAGACGTTTGTCCCACTTATAAGAGCGGACGTGAAAACGATTAGCTACCGGTTTATTAAGTGGCCAAGAACTTCAGAGAAAGTTCAGCAAATAACATTTGGAATTGAAACGAAGGGCATCTCTGGAGTTCTTGGAGCTATTATAGATGGTACTCACATAAGAATTAATATTTAATAAGTTCATAAATTTCTTATGCCAGTCCTTTTTTCTTCATGCATTTTTTTCTTTAATGTATGCCTTTTCTCCTTTATGGCTGTGCCGCTTATTTTCTTCCTCCAAGTCTATCATTTCCTTAGTAAATTCAATTTTCTCTCTCTGAAGATTTTGTTTTTCAGTAACCCTGGGTCGTTTCATTACAAGGGTGGCTGAAGTTGAAGGAATAGTAGTTGCATCAATGTCTTCTGTTCCTTCCAGTGACACTTCAATCATAGATCATTCGTTTATAGTCCTCTATACGCTCAATTACAACAGAATGTGTGGAAGATTCCGATTTGTCTGGTGGTGCATTATCACAGCCGTAGATCTCATCCATGATATCAACATAAGGAGCTATTGACGGTGCAACCCCACTTCGATTATTATTATCGATGACCGTTTTAAAGGCTGATTTGGGGGTCTTAATTTTATTTTTTATATCAGCTACTATAAACGGTGTTTCCTCAAATAAAATTACTACAGTTTAAGAAAATTATTAGTTATTTGAAACATACCGACACACCACAAGATGTTAAATCTTAGACCAAATGGTCGTAAACCACCTTTTTTAGGCAACATGGTGTAATTCCTATGTAAATAAACCAACAGTGTTCTCGTTTCTACGCGTGTTCAAACTATCCTGGTAGAACTGTAAAACATTTCCATTTTTATTTTGAATTTTATGGTTAACGAATTATAAATAAAAGTAAATTCTCTCTAAATACTTACAAATGCCTCTTTTTCTTATCTACCGGTGCCAATTCAATATTTTCTGCCATGGTAATTAAATAAAAGGTTATTTTATTTTAATATGAATAAAAAGTTCTTTATTATTTATTTGGTCAAAAACCAGTATTTTTACCGTATTTTTCCGAAAACAAATTGAAAATATCGCAAATGTCAAACACTACCAATTTTCAAACACGAAAATTCATTGGTTGCTTCTTTTGACCAAAAATTGAATTGTACATATATACTGATTCCTTGGTCAAATGAAATGCCTCTATAATATCTTTGATATGCCGTGTGGAACGGCTGTATGACTTTTGCTGTGTACCTTTTTTTGTTTTAAGGGTATTGAAATTGAAGCGTCTCCATGTGCATACTCAACTCAATGGTTAATGGTAAATAAAATGAAATGGCATTGGTATACCAAAAATTTGACGTTTCATATCGTTTAAAATGGTTGGTTTATTTTTGTTTTGATGGTGTGTTGTTTTTGTTTGTCTAGTTTGAATTTTTAAATTTAAACATATATAAAAATGTCAACTTGTTGGAAAACGGATCAACAACGAGAAATAATAAAATTAATTAATTTATACAAAAAACATGAATGCTTGTGGAACATAAATTGTAAACTGTTTAGGCGGACAGACATTAAAAGATGTGCTTACAAGCAAATTGCAGCCGAAATGGGAACAAATGAAGATATAATAAGAAGAAAAATTAAAAACCTTCGGACCTCATATACAGCCAAAAAGAAAAAATTGATTAGCTCCAAACAATCGGATGCTGATTCGGACGATGCTATGTCCAACTCCCTGTTTTATTTCAACGAAATGTCTTTCTTAGATCCCTGTATAATTTATAGGAAAGCAAACATTACCAATATGATAGTAAGCAGCTCTTCATTTATTAAATTGATGAACGTTAATTTTAATTTTCTTTTAGATTTCGGAGAATAGCAATACTTGCGATAAAGATTTACTAAACGATAGAGATTTACAAGAATCGCAAGCTTCGAATGATTGGACAGGATCAGTAGACCAGGAAACCGAATGCGACGAGCTAACAGATCAGCTGGAAATTTGTACACCACCTCCAATAAAATATGAATTATCACCTGATAATTTGTCGACACCAAATTATAGTGACCCCCTAACCAAATTTACTGCTGCTTCTGTGCCCACTGTAAAATCAACTAACACAGGAAACGACGAGTTTGACATGTTTGGACAATTATTAGCGGCACAGTTACGTAAAATTCCTGAAATTGAAGCTGTGCAATTTATGGGATCAATTCAACAACAGCTGAGTGATTTGAGAGTACGCGCAATACTCGCTTCACGCAGAAATACATCAAAAACTAGCTAAGTTCGGTCGTTTCCATTTTTATCATGAATGTGTGAATACAAAAATGTAAATTAATCGTATTACTCCGTGTAAACATATATATTTAAGCATTAAAACTAATATGAAAATAGAAAAATAAAATCTAAGACGTTTCTTCTTTATCCTTTAAAAAAATCGGTTGCGGTCCATACTATCCCATTTTTCGAAGCCTAGGTAGCCGTTCTAAAAATTGGTCGCACATCACATGGTGAGTGAAGAAAAAAGGCCTATTACATTCTTTTTCACGTACATTATCGAAAGGAGTGCGCTGGTTATACAAGCTCCTTGTGCTGGACCCTGGATAACGCTAAAAGTATTACCCCGCGAGTACGGGCACGGTAAAACCCAAGCTACTTGCTTTGAGGGGGAAATACCCATGGAAAATTCTAAAGCGCCTGTTCTCCATGTTTGAGGCAGCTGTTAAAAACCTGCGGCAGTAGGTAAGAAATGCTAAGGGAAAGAACCCAGAATCTAAATACACAATGGAGTTAACCATGGAAAACAACGTTACGTTGCAGGGAATCGGATACCCCTGACCGGCGGCTCTCAGGAGTGAACAAGCGGGCTTCCAGTCACCAAGATCTAGCGACCGCAGCGATATAGTGATTCAACGCTTGGTTACTACACCATATACAGCCACAAGCAATACCACTGAAGTTGTCAGTCGGGTGTGTGGTTCATCCAGTATGACTGACGGAAGTACGACACCTTTACGGAAGTGAACAATCCTTTCTTAAAAAGAGAAATGGTGACAAGATCGCCTATAAAACCGTCTGCCATATGAAGCCACAAGTGGTAGATGATGACCCGATAAATAAACTCCTCGGAAAGCACAGTAGCGACTCAAGCCTTAAAGAGAGCACTAAACGCAATGTTCATATGACACAATTTGGCATCGATCGCTCGGAAAAGAGATAGCCCACAAAACGGAAAAACTACTGATAAGTAAAAAATCAAACATCGAAAAATTCAAAATACCGCTAAACAAACGATTTGAAACGTTCGCCTAAAAGGATCCGGAAGAGAGCTAATCTGTAAATGTAAATATTCAAGAACAGGCTAATCGAAAATACAAGCCACCTCCAATCTACTTGCGCAAAACCACCCGAAGCGTGCTAACGAATGAAAAAACATTTCACGTGTAACGTGTTACAAATTTACTTCGAGGCAAAATACACAAAGTAAGAATTCTAATAGGCCCCTTACACGTTCAATATAATTGCGCAATATTGGGCATTGTACAATAAAATTGATCATGTAAGGAGAATATTGTAGGTTTGCACAATATATTGTGTAAAATTAATTTTTTTAAATATTTATTGAAGTTTGTGCAATATATTGTCTAGTGTGAAGCCAATATTGTGCAATATAATTATATCGGTTGTCAAAAATTCGTTTTATTTATTTAAATAAAATAAAATTTATTCACTAATATTTTATTAGTGTATGGAAATGAAAATAATTTCAATTTTAAATTTATTAATTTTTCAAACTACTCGTGTCAATGGCGATTTATTAAATTTCACAAACGATTTAAATTTACAGTTTTTTCACTATTCAAAATAAGGAAAAATTTTACAATAATATTGAGCCGTCTTTAGGCTAAAATAATTTTTGCGCATTATTTTTAGCACAATAATATTGCGCAATAGTATTGAACGTGTAAGGGGCCTATAACACATGATGTCTGTGTTGAAACAACCGAAATCCACGATGCGCTTCTTGAAGATGGATTTAAGATACAGATTGTATATAGGATCATGAACCGTTTGAAGCAAACACAACCAATGGTCAAAGTTGAACTGGATCCATCCGAAAGCATTTTCAAAAAGGGAGAAGTTCATCCAATATATAAACTAAAGTACCTCATACACAGACGCATAGCTGTTGAAGAACCAAAGAAAACAGTACAGAAAACCAATACAGTGTTTAAAGTGTCAAGAATATGGTCACTCAAGGACATATTGCAAGCTGATATCACTGTGCGTCGTATGCGGGGAGCTGTACACCAAACCAAAAGCTACCCAAAGAACTCCTCAACTGAAAAGAAATGCAGCAATTGCAGTGGAAACCACATTGCAAACTACCGAGGATGCCCAATCTACAGAAATATTAGTCAATTGTGACGTCCCAGTGGCCCTATTCTGGTTTTCCCCGGGAATTGGGAGTTAGTGACGTTTTTCTAGCAGTTGGGAATTTTTTATTCCCCAAAGTGTATTTTGAAATTTGGGGGAAAAAGTAATTCCATTTTATAGCAGTTTTGACGTTAATTTTTCCCATTTTTTTGGGGGAATTGTGATTCGTACATTTTAAAATTTTTAAACATTATTTTTTCTAATAAATATATATTTAAAAATAAATTAAACATGTAATAAGGTCGCAATACGTGTTTTAGTTTAGAAATATCAACGTATATACGTATACATTTGGGAACGGGAAATAAATATTTGAGAATTAGTGCAATTTGTAATTACAGCAAAATGTGTTCCCAATTCCCCGGGAAAACCAGAATAGGACCACAGATGCGTAGAATAATATACCTTCGCATACGCCAAATGATTCTCGTTCGCCCAGAGCACCAAACCAACATACGCAAGCGTTCTTCAAGGTGAATCCTCAAATGTTGAACCTACCCTAAATAACTGCATGCAACTGATGATGCAGTTATATGCAAAATATGCTACAAGCAATGCTACAAAATCAATCCATTATCATCCAGAAACTATTAACTCTCCGTTAAATTATCTGAAGATATGCCACTGGAAACGGTATAAAGCCACCACAAACTCGAATTAGAAGTAGATAAGAAATAGATTCTGCTCCTGCAGATTTACATAACAACCTTAGTTATTAAGATTTGAAAACTTATTGTTATTTTCACTGTTTGAAAGATTCAATAAATAAAATTGTTAAAAATAAATAAAATTGTCATCGAAAGCGGAAACAAATTGTTCTATGATCGGCAAAGAAGCGCTTGCAATTTTTTGCGGATTAAACAAGTTTGAAAATATTTGGTTCGTCGCACTTGCGCTATGCGAACAGATCATAAGCATTTATTGGCAATTTTCAGAAGAAAGAAAGGAATGCCCAGTATGTCTGCAGTCGCTTACAGCGCTACAAATGTAGAGGGCATACAAAAAGAAATTGAATTAGATCCACTATTAAGTAAAATGTTATTTTTTATTAAAACCGGATGGACGCAAAATAAGAGGTATGTGTACCTATACACATGAAACTGACTGACCTTGCAGCATTTTGAAAATAGAAAACATGAGTTGAATTTAGAGCGAAATATTATTATGTGGGAACACACGGTAGTAATTCGCAAGAAATGTAAAATTCGGCAATTTTTTTATTTCAATAGAAATGAACCGCACATTACCACTAATTAAACACTATTGCAGATTATGTATGTTTAAAAGAAGGCTTAACTTGCGATGGAAGACTATGCTGGCACAAAAAAATCATTTAAATCGACGAATGTTGAAGCAGCAAATAAATACAAACTCGGGTAAGAAGTTTATTTTAGAAATTTTACGATCAATAAATTTGAAGAGGGTTTAATAAGCAGAATTTTCGGGAGTAGCAGTTTGCTGAAAATGATATAATTTACAGAAGAGACATGTAGACCACATAACACCGCGTGTAAAAACATTGGTGAAGTAGTTTTAAATCCGAATACCTCGATCTTGAACGACTTTTGAAAGATAAGGCTAGGCCGACATTATGGCTTATTGAAACTCGAAACATTGATGATAACTAATCGATGCCGCCAAACGTAATTGAGATAAACCAGAAAGACACGGTGTTGAAGAGGGAAAAATGAGACCAAGGAATAATAAACCAAATGAAAGGTTGAATTTGTAAAGTAAAAGTTGTGAGTAATAACACAATCGGTTTACTTGGCTAGGACATGACATGTATGTAACTATCAAGGTATCACTGTACTAATAATTGGTCGGTATTTATTATATAGGCAGCCGTTGTATTGCGTTGTCAATACCAGCCCGTTCGATTGTAATAAGGACTAGTTAGGTAAATAACTCCCTTTTTGCATATTGTTGCGATTAAGCGAGCTGAGACTTTACACTTATCAAATAAACATATTTTCTTTACATTAATGAGTATCACCGGTTCTTGTTCTTGTAGCAATCTCGCTGAGTCGTATGCCTTTTTGGTTGTGTTCGTTCGTTCATTCAAACAATTTTTTCGACCAATGATAAAATGATTTACATTTTTCCGCTGCAAAAATTTCTGTTGAATAATTTTATAATATTATATTTTTGTATTCATATTATACAACAATTATATTGTATATTGTAAAAATAATGATATTAAACACATTATAATTATTGAGAACTGTTAAAGTTGGGAATGTGACATCTAGCCAAATAAGCTGGTGCGGGATTTTGTAACATCATAATTTTCGATAATTTATCGAAGATTATGTCTCGGTCATCATGAAGTAATTTTATTCTAATCTGCTGCTATTCAACTGCTTTCTTTTCCCATTATCATTAGACAGTTGGAATTGAACAAAAGCAGCTTTTATTGTTGTATTTACTAGAGAATGAAAGAGTAAACATTTTCACCGAGAAATTAATTCGATTGTAGAATTGTAATTGTCATATAAAACCCTGTTTTTCTGAATTCTGCCCCATATCCAGTAGAAATTAAACTTTTTAACGATCGAAGTAAAATGCTGATTTATTAGATTTGTGTTTCTATTTCAATATAATACAAAAATAAAACATGTACATGTTGGGTGCATTCAGTCACATAGCAGTCACATATGTGTAGTGGAAGCAAATGTAAAGAATTCAACACCTTAGCGGTTTCGAAAGGGAAAGGTAATTATCCGTGCAGTAACCGTCAGGAGTAGAACTACAGCTTTTGCTGGGCACCTGCCTTTGGCGAAATATTTCTATCTGTGTGTTGAATATAATGAAAACTTCCTTCCCTCCAACAAAAATTTCTCGCGTTCCTCCTATTCATCAACACCTAATAACATGTACAAAATTTATTATATACCCACCATAAAACCGCTCCGCCACTAACAATACTTACCATAAGTAATCGTGAGTGCCATCTGCTACATAAAAATTGAACTGCATTATTATTCTTACATACATTTTTAACCCAAATGATTTATTTCATGTTACATGTTCTACATAATGTTTAAGGCACAGAATTGTTTATTTCTAACAAAATGTTTATTATCATAGTTATGGTTTCTCGTTCTTTTATTGAATCAATTAAATGTTTAATATATTATTCTTAATTATAATTTTGACATTTTACGACACATGCAAATATGGTATTCCCAAAAATTATTATTTTTAACCACAAATTACAATTATTGTTGTTAAATTTTTTATAACTAATTTATTTCTAAAGTAGATAGTTTGATAATGAAATTACAATAATTAAAATTTTATTTTTTTTATCAATGTTACCTATCATCCGGTAGAAATTTAATATTAATTTTACTCTTCGTATCCTAATAGTTCTATTGGCCCATGCCACACGTAAAAAAAATGCTGCATTTTTCTTCGTTTCTTTCCCCGTTTACCTATGATACAAGTTTTAATTGCGACTTAAACAAATTTTCTGTTCAACCACACAACTCAAACATAAATGAAGTAAAAAATATTTCAAGGACATTTTTGACTCATTTTAGTTAAAATTTTAAAAACATTGGTAGAAAAAAAAATCCAAAATACAAAAAATGCTCGTGTGGCATGGGTAATTGGCTCTCATTGCGCCATCTTTTTGGCCTGTGTTGAAAACTGTGAAACGTTTTAAAATTCACCGTTGTGATATTCAGCAAAATATTCTAGTTAGTCTATATATTATAAAAATCAAATATAGGATCTTGAAAGTTCTATACAAATTACACTTATGGACCATGAGTCACCTAGTGATTGTGTTATGCTGGAAATACGAAGATCGTAGGAATCAGAATATGACCACAAAAATTTTCCAATTGACATAATTAGCAAAGTTAAGTATATACCTTTGGTGATGGTCTTTGGTGATGTTTCAAAGTTAATTAGTTTTTAGAAGCGCAGAAATCGATTTTTTTAATAATTCTGCTCCAAACTACTTGGATTCAAGAAGCAAGAAGAAACACCGGTTTGGTAATAAGTTATATACGGCACCATGTAGATAAATCAAGATAATTTTGATTGTATACAAATACAATATTTAAAATTACAGATAATTTCAGTTCTTATTTTTCGAATTTATTTTCCCTGGGAATAGGAAACTGTGGAAAGAATTTACATAGTTTTTATGTAAATCGAGGTTTCAAGAATATTGAAAGAAAAACAATTCAAAGAAAACTCAAATCAAAGAAAAGCAATTCAGATAATGCAAATTTAATTCCCAGAAAACGTCGTTTCCGATTCAAAATAAAATTCGAAGCTTGTTCCGACACCATTTTTGGAAAAAATTAAAAAAATTTGCTTAATGGATTTTCTTTAGATACATGCATGTATGGTGTATGTACAATTCTAACAAAAAAATTCGGACTCGTTCGGTTACAGTTTTCGATTACACGTTTTAGTATCAACTTATCCCTGAAAATCGATTAAAATTTTCGTGCTAGTTTTTCTAAATCGTTTATTTTTATAAATCGTTCGTTTTTATAAATCGTTTATTCACCCAAAACTTAAAAAAAAAAAATAGGTAAATGTTTTTAGAAATTTAATTTTTTTCTTGGAAAAATTCGCTTGATTTTAATTCGCCTAGATATTCTCCACAATTCACCAACATAACGTTTTGCTCGAGACTTCGGTTTTTTGTGGAAGGATCTAAACACATTATTTAATTATAATTATTAATTAAGGGGGCATTATAATTTAGGATATAAAATTTCCTTTGCATATGTTTTAATGAACAAACAAATTATTTTAATAAGGTAAATCTGGGAGACTGCTATCACTTGAACCGTTTCTTCCAATCCAATTATTTGGATAAATGTCGGTTAACAAATTATTGACATGTATACCGTTGTTACTAGATGTCTAGTGAATCGGGATATTATATTCAAGATCTGAAAAACTGTTCTGTAAAATTATAAATAATATTTGCATTGTTAATTTTAGATGATACACAAATGGTCCACTCGAAGGGTTAAGAATGACGAAAGCCCACACGTTTATACTACAGTGCCGCGGAAATGATGTCTGCTTCGATGAATGTGCGTTTTGAAAAACCCTATTCTGAACGTTATGAACGTTTGTTATGCCATCTCTCTAAAATTATCATCATCTAGTTTATGAAAGTCTCCTTATTGTAAAGTTTGATTTTGAATTATAAGTATTTTTTCATTCAGATCCAAATCATTTAACGATCCAACACACTTGTGTGTGTTTGTTGTTCTTACCATATCCCGCAATCTCTGATGTATATTTGAAAATACTCTTGAGTCAACTTAATGAGTTGGAAATCTGTGTAGATATTCCGCTCATGGAAGAAACAAGATCCAGTAAAAGCCAGTAAAATCTTATATAAAACTAGTTATGCAACTAACAGTTAAATACGTCTAAGTTAGTTTCTCTGTTCAATATTTTAAAAATTATAATTAAATATTGTGTACGTTTTTTCTAAACCAAATTTTAGCAACACTCTAAGTCTTATAGGATATGCCAGCCAAGCCCCTTGGTACCCGAACTAACTTACTCTGTATTAAAATCCTAAAATGATACCAATTTTTAATTTACTTGATTTTTTTCGTACACTTCGCGGTCCAGAAAAATAAATGTACTAATCAAAATATGAGTAGAAGCTAAATGCTTCTAGCGATGTAGTTTTTCTTTAGAATGGTTACCAAGCGCATACGTTTAGTATACGAGTACATGGTGGCCGCAGTTTAAATACACCACATCAAAATCGAAGCACTGCTTCTGTTTTTGTTATGACTTTTCAATCGAATTAGTCAATCGGATGCAAACTCGGGCATTATAAGTTTACTTGCAAAATGTTGGCCACACTGGCTTAAAGTGTTCTTAAGTGTGTGAAGTAGTCCTGTGTGTAAAGTGCCCTTAAGTGTCCTTAGTTTAGACCTCTTAACTAATTAGAAAGTATGCTGTATCGGTACAGAAATTTGATATGCGCGAAGGGGTTGTACACTCGACAATCGGAAAAATACCGTAAATGAAACGGCCACCTCTCCAGACTGAATTTTCAAATTATACATGCAACAAATGTCAGGTCTTAATCTATAACTCTACTGGAATTAAAATACATGGAAAACATAATATTCATCTAGCCACTTTCGGTAGAGCTATGTTTTTTAGGCAGCATATTGCTTTTGGTTCATTGCTTTATAAATATTGACAAACTGACAATTGCCAAAGACATCATAAATTGTTGATTTGTCATTATCATTCCACAGACATCAATTGGGTTCACATCAAATAAATAATGAGATTTGTCAAATAGTCATAATCACATAAAAAGTAGTTCCTCTCGAAAAATGACAGGGGATAACAACTTTAAAAAAGGACGTAAAAGTGTCAATATCTCTTTTAAAAAAATCATCTCTTCAATTTAAGTCCACCATACACAAATGTGTATGCATATAACCATAGTTTGTATATAACCATATTTTTTCATGATTCTCTTTCGTATACGATTTTACGTGCACAATTGTGATCGCGGGCCGGAAAAGGGATATACGAAATAAAACGGTAGCTTAAACAAAATCACATTTTCATTAGGGAAATTGATCTGTTGAGAGAGGTTAGCAGATTTGGAATTTGTAGATTATTCCTTGAAAGTTTTATTTCAACCTCGTTTTATTATAGGCAAACAGAGATACACATTTTAAAACGGTGTCCAGCAGAGAAACAAAATGGATTACTTACCCAGTTATCAAAGGATTGAATGTACCAGAATCCTCGGTAAGCACTTCAATAATAAACACTCAAAAGACAAACGGAAATGTAGAAGAGACAGAAATAAAAATGAACGAATGAAGCCTAAGACATTATGGAAGATTTCCTACAAAAATTACGAACACAAGTAATAAAATACATTCACGAAACGAGTGCAGTGGATGAGTTTGTAATGGATCAAATTGTTGTTGACATAAATTCGAACGCAACACGTCAAAAACTATGAATAGAGGACGTTTTATCCATAGAAAAAGCAAAGAAAATTTGCAGAGCAACGAAAAGGGCTAACATGCAAATTAACCGTACAAGTTGCGCAGTGGTTAAAGCTTCGGCACATGGACCGGGAGGTACTGGGTTCGAATCCCACCAGAGGCAGGATGTAAAGCGAATTTTCTTCATCGATTACGATCGGTGATGTTAATAAACACAACTTAGACCCCCTGTTGGAGTGCAAAATTCAACGCCGATCCGCCGTCCATGTCAGTGTGCAGGTTAACACGTTGCAGCTTGAAACGTGTAGGTGGTATACTGTAATTATGTGAATAGGTGTGTGTGCGTGAATGAAAAGGGGTACTCCCCCCAATAATTGACCTTAAAAGGACAATAAATCCACTGAATGATTAATACTTTCTTTTAAAATAAAAAAATTATAGAACTAAATAGCGATCCAGACGCACCATAATTAGTGCCTATTTGAACGTAATCAAAACATTCAACTTGTAAACGATGTGCAAACGCCCATGGAACTAAAAGCTGCCCCCACAAGGACAGTAACGCTAAAAACAAAAATAAAAAGTCGAAGTCGAAAAAAGTATATTTGGTTTCAGAATCCAGCGACGAAAAATACAAATTTGAACTTCGATTAAAACAAAACAAAATGAAATTGGAAAAACGTTGGAATAAGTGTATCGGACTAAACGGAGACTATGTCGAAATATGAAGTCAATTTTACTTAAAAAAATACTGTTTCATTCTAAAGTTCTCCTTAATTTTTTCTGAAATGTATATTATTTATTTTATGATCAGTTTAAAAAACAAGGTGAGATGTCACATGGACGCTAAATGCATAATTTGTGAACGCAGGAAATGAATAAAGTCAGTCTTAGATAGATAATCAAAGGACCTACACGTCTTTATATTCACATACACTTCACACATTTCTTGCAATTAACGGTTGCAATCGATGATCGACCCCGTTTCACACGACTAGTTCATTTTGATAAGCAGCATCTATTGGGATTAATCATCCATTAACACCAGGTTTGTGGGATTATAGTTGTAATTGTGAGTAAGATCTTAAAATGGACTTAAATCTAAGAAAATTCAAGTGGCCGAAAACGAAGTCTCCAGACATACGTCAATATTGAGAAGAGTAAACATTTGTGTCAGTAATGTAGTGCTAAAAACCCATGAATAAGATTCTATTTTATTTCATCTTACCAGAAAATAAGGGACGGCAGTAAGTAGTAAATTGCGATATGTGACGTAGTTATAGGAGTATAAATTAGACTCCATGACAATTGCGCGGAACGATTCAGTTTGAAACGTGGAAGACTTTACGTATCTCGGATTATTTATAACATCTACGAATGATAACCACTATTGTGGTTATTCACTGGGAATCGAAAATTGGAGAAAGAATTTACATATAGGTAATTCATATTCTGATTGGATTTCAACTTCTTTTCAAAATAAGTACCACTGATTTTTTACCTTACCAAGAAAAATGTTATAAATAAAAACTAGTTTTATTTATGAATAGTTATTTTAAAAACTGAGGCAGGAATATTTGAGAAATCGATCTTTAAAATTAAATACATACTAAAATATTATTATCACTATAAGGAATTCTTAATAAATATTGTAAAAGGTTCAAAAAAATAAAAACTAGTTTTTATTTATAATTAATTTAAGTGATAAAAGTGTAACAAGTGAAAAACATGAATGATCATGAAACAAAAGAAAAATGTACCTAATTTAAACAAAAATTATACGAATATTCTTTTCCCAATTCCTTAATCGCAGGGAATTACCAGAATAGTGCCACAGGCAGATATAAAAGCCTGCATAGCATCGTACATTATAAAGCACTAGAAGTCTTGTGCTATCTTTGCCGGTGGCTACGTTGAAAAATTTCCATTAGACCAAATGATAAAGCGTTTCGTTATGAACTAGTCGCCAATCGCCATACGTCGAAGGAAGACAACGCTGGGTTGTCGAAGCTGGAGGGATCGAGCTTTACAGTCTAGTCAAGAATGTAATTTATGAAGTATTAAACAATACTATTCGAAATTTTGGATTATTCTGGATAATAGCCAGATGTGTTTTTAATCAAGGTGAGGTTACTAAGGCTTTGGAAGTTTGGTTTCGAACTAATGAAACATTGAATTTTTTGTATTAAAAAATGCGGTCGTCTCATCAGACTGCAGTGACCAAACTACAAAAATTTTGAAAATACTTTGAACTAATCAAAGTATAATCATAATGCCTTAGCGAATTTTAATGATTCGCTACGCAGTTCCCACCCCCTTCGCAACCTCAAATTTTATTGTATTTAACACATACATGCATACTTTATTTCATACAGTCTGGAATATTTCTTGTGCCGATTCCTCTTACTAGTTTCAGTAGAAATAAAAAAAATAATTTTTGACCGGGTTCTATCTGAAAAATGTACACCTGTCATGGTACATATCAATTTGGACTCCCTTCCACCTTTCTTGGGACTTGCACAACTTTTGTAGTTTATTAAATAATAGTAGTTTCCATCCAGTATATTAATGCGGGTTCATTCCTTTTTGAGCTTCATTTTTATGTAAAGAAATTATTACTTTAAAAATTGAACAAATATACCAATTTAAATTGATTTTGGAAGTCTAAGGCCAGATTCACTCCTGGTAAAATAACGGCTCAAAGATTGCCTAACGCTCCAATACTCTGCCCAAAATATTAATTACCTAGTTGTAATTGTATTGAGATGCTCCTAATAGTTACTTAACGATTGTAAATTTTCTGAGTTAATTCATAAGTTGTAATGACGGATATTCATCAGGATTGGATATTTTTTGTTATTAACGCTTATTTTAAATATTAAATAAAAACAAATAAATTACAAAACAATTAAAAAAATGATCGAGAACTTTGAACTTAATCAAAGCCTGTTCTTTAATACTGTTAACAATTTCTTAGTGGCCTATTATAGTACACCACTTCTAAAAATAATTTACAACTATGATATGAAGAATTTAGGAGCTTTTATCTATTTTAAAGATGATCGTGCGATTATATTTATCTTATTTATTTATTTTATGTTTCTTCTATTGAATCAATGAAAGATTATATAACGTAGTATCTAAAAATTGTAACAAAAAAAAAACTCAAAAATTCTAAATTCATTTTACAAAAAAATTTAATATAAATTTTATTTATATTTTTTTAATGTATATATTATATATATGTTCTGTATGTATAATCAGTAATACGAATGTTATTATAAATCAATTTAATTATAATTACAACACAAAATAAAATAAATTTTTTTCCTTGTTTTAAATTAACAACAAATCCCAAGCACCCATTTTTATGTTTTGTTTATTATTTTTATTTTTTTTTGTGAGCATTTTCAATAAACAACAAAATAATAATAATAATAATAATAGTTACAAACATGAAACATTAATAAAAATTAAAATTGCTTAACAATCAACAAATAATAATAATAATAATAATATGTGTGTGTATATTGTAGTATAATTTGGAATTAATTTTTAGCATCAAAAATGATTAATTTAGCATAGAATTTTTAATAAGCTAACCAATATTTATAGAATATCCAAATAATAAAATTAATTTTTAACTAAATATCATTGAAACGCATTAAAATGATTCGGAGAATTATATAAACTATTATTATTATTATTTGAGGGTTGCATTGCAAAATTACCAAATTGCTGCTGCTGCGGGTGTTGCTGCGTCTGCATTGGAATGTTTTGGAATGTCTTTGTTGGATTTAAATTGCTCAAACCGCCCATACCACCAATTAAATTATTACTACTATTATTATTTATAAAATTACTATTATTATTATTATTACTATTAAATAAATTTTTTTGCTGTGATGTTATTGCCGTTGTATTAGCACCAAATGATGGTTGTGGCATTTGTTTCACCGGACTCTGATTTTTTAATTGGTTCATTGATAAGGACGGACCACTTTGTTTATTATTTTTACCTGATAGTAAATTATTTAAATCGAAATTGCCTGAATATTGTGTCCATGTTGACCCAACTGGTAAAGCGGGAGCATTGTTATTGTTACTGTTGGTTGTAGATGTTGTCGTTGCATTAAATAAATCATTTTGATTTGAATCACTATTTTGAGGCTGTAGAATACCACTGTTTGATGGTTGTAAAATATCTATAACAAATTAATTTTGTATTTTTCATTAAAAAAATTGTTTAAGTTATGTTTAGTCGTTAGGTAGGTGTGTGTTGATTTAATTTTGTGCATGTATATAATATTTTATATATTAGTCCAGAAAAATTACACATCCACGGTATATAGGGTAATCCACAAAAATTACCAGATGCTTTTCGGAGAGCAAGCGAAAAAAACTATTTGTTGCACATAAATGCAATCACTATAAGACTAATTGGTATCAAAAAATTTCACTAACAACGGGGTAAATCTTATGAGGACAACACTAGTGAATAATTTTTTTAACACTATTTGTCGTAGGTACTTGGCGAAATACACTAACACTTAATAAACACATTTCACTTAACACTTGTTTTTCTATTTCGCAAAAAATTATTTTTGAATATTTTAATTAAAAAATTGGTTCAAAATGTTTAAAAAATCATTCGATCGATTTTAACTTGTTAGGTCATCATCAGGAGTATCTATCTACAGATTAGTAAAAGTAATAATTTTGTTATCTGTAGTAGAAAAAAGTAAAAAATAAATAAAAGGAGAGACAACAAATAGGCAATAAGAATTAATCTATTGATCGTCCCAACCAACTGTTATTCATACGGAAAAATTAATAAAAAAGGGGAGAGGATTCAAGGTATATTTTGTTACTCAGCCGATGACTAATCGCCTACCTGCTATCCTTCTCCCCCCCTTTTTTATTAATTTTTCCGTATGAACAACAGGTGGTTGGGACGATCAATAGATTAATTTTAAATATCTATTTTTTGTTCTTCCTTTTATTTATTTTTTGCGTTTTTCTAAATTTTGTTATATAACAAAATTTTTACTTTTACAAATCAGTAAATACTCCTGATGCTGACCTAACAAGTCGAAATTGATCGAGTGATTTTGTAAAAATTTTGAAACAATTTTTTAATTAAAATAATTGTTTGCGAAATAGAAAAACAAGTGTTAAGTGAAATGTGTTTATTAAGTACTAGTGAATAATATGAAATTTGTCTCGTTGTTGTTGTTTATTCAACACATTACAAAAATATCATAATTTTGTATGTTAAACCACTTAAACATTACATTTTCTGTTAACATCCGATAAGCGAATAAACCGACTTCTTTAGATTTCTCATTGAAATTATTTTCGGATTTGTATTGGAATAGGTCAATTCGTTCAAGCCGTATTTAACGAATCATTAGCAATACGTAATAATAGGAAATAAGAAATCGAACATTATCAAAATGATATCTGGCGTTTCACAAGGATCACATATTGGACGCTGAATTTTTATTGTGACAACGTAAGAAATTTTCAAATGCGTGATGCTGTCGAACTGGAGGATGACCTCAATAGACTTAGTATGTGGTGCCAACAAAACTCGTTGAACTTAAATATCAAGAAATGCAAAATTATGTTTTTTAATCACAAACGCAATCCAAAAATTACATCAATGACATAGAAATTCAGAGGGTGCAGAGATTACTGATTTCGGAGTCACTTTCGTTGAAAATATTAGTTTTAACAGACATATCGGTACCTGTGTCAGTAAAATGAACTCTATGTTTGGCTTTGTGAAACGATGGATTAAAATGATGGATAGCAAACCATTCTTCAACATTCAGCAAGGTTCCAAGAATATAATACTTGGACTCCTCAAAACAGACGCCTACTTCTAGAAGCTACTTACATCGGAAACGTCCCAATTGGTCACATTGATTCAGCCTACTTATTGGAAAACATTTCTATTAATATTCCAAGCAGAACATTGCGTAATCATTGATTTCTGGCTCTAGAACACCATTTCACCAAGTATAGCGATAACAACACAATCAATAGAATAGCGAAAACATTTAATACCATAGTGGATTATATAGATTTTAATTTATCCAAAAACAATTTTAAAAGAAATTTGAAAACCTACTTTTTTTAATTTATAATTACTTTTATGACTGCTTCACTTTGAAGCATTATTTTTAAATTTTAATCTTTTAAATTCTTTTGTCGCTTTTATAGCTAAAATTTTATAAATTTTCTAGTTTTGTATGTACATATTTCGATTTTAATGCCACTTAATTTTAAGTTTGAAATCTTTACTGTATTACTAATGCTATTCTACTCGATTCTTTAAATTGGCTAAGTATTCGAAATTGTATCAGTATTAAAGTACAATACGATGATTGGAAGTTGAATAGAAAGTTAATCAAGCCAAATTTTTCTTACGACTTCAGTGAGTTACACTTTGATAAAACATACTTCAGTTATTTTGTAGCTTTGGATGATTTGTATAAAACGCCAATCTTGTTCGCCGTTCCTAAGATGAATGAAGTTCATCGTAAAATTATAGGTTTAATATTTTGTTGCTAAATAAAAAAACAAGACAAAAAAATAAGAAGTGCGGTCAGTTTTAAATTCTTAAACACGGAAAAAAATGTTACAAATATTCAAGGAGTTGCAAACGGTTTATAACGCTGTACAAGAAAACAACAGGTTTTGGATGATAAAAAGATTTTTAATGACTGATTATAAAAGGCATCAGTACCACACGGGTAGAAGATAATTCATTTCCTTGCAAACTTGCTGTCGTTTGCAATTTCCACCGCTTTTGAGAATGCTTGTCCGCTAATTACCAACCGAAAAGGTCCAGTGCAAGCCTTTTCGGTGCTTTGAGCTAGCAAGGCTAACATCGTTAAGGAAATCTACTAGGAAAGTCATGGTTCAAAATGACAATCATAGACTTGAAGCTCTTCGTTTACCTAACGGAAAGTTAACCTCATGAAAAAAGAAGGTTGGTCAACTTTCCTCAGCGTAAATTTTCTTGGTCGCAACATTATTGGCTCCGTCTTTTTCGTATAAGACTGATTAAACTAATGACTGATCTAATCTAACTAATAAGCAATCCCAACTCTTTCGCGGTTCGCTTTTAAAGTCGTGCCTTACCCGGCAGCGAAATAGAGGACGTACGGCTATAGATCCGATCTAAGTATAACCATCTGAGTATTACATAGCTGCATGCCACCCAATAGTAGCTGCGTTTTTTTGAATTTCAAGATCTGCAGTTCATGATCGATTAAAATTAAATATGGGCAACACTTTTAATCGTACAAAATAGATAAAACAATCCTCTAGGTACAACATAAAAAAATGGACACAAAAGTTCGAGTTTATCTGCAATATCCCTTCTCCTTACAGTTCTGTACTGTTGTTGTTTTACATAACTATGGAGAACAAGGACATTGCAGGAGAAAACTATACATCTTTTACAATGGATTTCCTCTGCTGCTTATAGAGGACTATTTCACCTAAATTATTCAATCTAAAAAAAATTCATTTTTTGATTTTGAACTGACTAAATTCGATTTAAGCTATCGCGGTCTCAATTATTTTTCAAAAAAATGCGGCTAAATAGTACTGACATGTAAAAGGAATGGCCCATAAGTTCGGGGGGTTGTTTAGAAATTCGATTCGAAAACGAGAGAAGATTCCTATATAATTTAAAATAAAAATCGTTCGAATCACATTCAAATCAATTTTGATCTCGTTATCGAATCGAATGCCAAAATAGCACCCAGTGGATTTAGTCTCGCTTTCCCCGGCAATAGGGAATTGGGAAAAATATTTTCATTCTATTTTTGTCTAAATTATATTTTTCTGGCCAACTGAAGGAATACGTTTAGTGCAAAGATTTTCAAAATCAATTAATTGGGAAAATTTTAATAGAGCAAAATATTTTCCCATTTAACGTTGTTTCGAAAATGTTTACAACATACACTTGTTCCCTCACTAGAAGAAATGCTATGAATTGTTTTTGCCCAATCCCCTATTCCTAGGGAAAGCCAAAATAATGTGACTGCGCTCCGACAGGGGGTCATAGTTGTCTTCATTTTCATGACCGATCAAAATCCGATGTTGAAAAAACCCTTTTGTATCCTACTCCTATCGGGATTCGAACCGAGTACCTTGCCAAAGCTTTAACCACGGGGCCGTTTGAGCGACTCCATAAGTCTGTTTCCAAAATTTTTAAAATCTTTTGAAAGAATCGTTAATAGATTCATTAGAGGCCACTTCCTATCGATTTATCACCACAGTATCATTCAGCGCTACATGAACTTGTTACTAAGAAGATTAGATTAAAAGATACCTCCTCCCTTACTTCCGCACTAACGTGGCTCTTGGGTATCGATGAATTTTTAGTAAAACTTCAACAGCCCGTGTTTGCGTTCAGAGTCATGCTGACGCTCTAATTATAACTAAGACTGTGTGCCTGAGAGCGTTTTTTTCGACTAAATTGCCGACTAAACTAAATTAATGTGCAGTTATGCTATTACCCACCAGTTT
This sequence comes from Nephrotoma appendiculata, assembly GCA_947310385.1. Lineage (NCBI taxonomy): Eukaryota > Metazoa > Arthropoda > Insecta > Diptera > Tipulidae > Nephrotoma > Nephrotoma appendiculata. The sequence goes on along the minus strand of OX371224.1, from coordinate 131,090,069 downwards.
CTATCATTTAGACTCCTGCTGAGGTTGCTTGACTATTTAGTTGTCATTTTCATTTCTTGTTTTTATTATTTTTTTATCGAATATATTCGAGTAAAAATGTCTAAAAGGAAATAATCGTATTCTTAAATTTCAATTGTAATTTATAATCACATTCATGAATAATGCGATTCCCATATCCATATTTGTTTTATTTTATCTATTCCCTTGATTTTAAATAATAAAAAATCGGTGTTAATAAATAACAAATTTAGTTTAGTTTGCAATTTAGTTTACAATCAGAGGCACAGCATATTTAAAAGATACAAGTGACACCTTTGAATGAATGATATGAATCAGTCATTAATTTAGTTTAGTCGGCAATTCAGTCGAAAAAATCGCTCTCAGGCACACAGTCTAAGTCAGAGTAGCCTTGTTGCATCAATAAGTATATTAACACTTTAAACACATTTCACTTAACACTTGTTTTTTTATTTCGCAAAATAAATCAAATTTTTGAATATTTTAATTAAAAACTTTGTCCAAAAGTTTAAAAAATCACTCGATCGATCTCGACTTATAACGATATTAACGTTAATCCATTTACCATAAAACTCGTCTAGTGGTATTAACCAAATGCTAAAAGCAGAAAGGCCTTATTATTTCTATTCTTTTTTGGGGGCGTGATCACCAAATCAGTACGAATTTTGTTCGAAAACTGCGACTTTGAGCGTTGGGATTTTTTCTGTTGTTTCATCAAAATTTTATTATTATTTGCTTCAATTAACAATACATAATATTAATTTTGTGCGTCTAGTAGGTAATTAATACAGCAGCAAAACCCTTAACTCTCAATTTTCGAACAAAATCTGGGGGTCTATTATGAAATTTTCGACCGCGTTTTTTTTCGACATTGTCGAAAATTTGGTATTATGAAATATTTTCGACCGCGCTTTTTTTGACGTTGTCGAATTTTTGTATTATGAAATAATCGACGCGTTTTTTAGATAAGATAGTAAAAATAAATTAATAATTTAAACTTATAAAAGTTTAATTAATAAAAATTAATTAATTTAAACTTTATAGAAAATAATTAATTTAAATTTAATATTTTTGATAATTTCCAACAATAAATATTAAATTTAATAATAAATTATATTTTTTTTTATCAAAATATGAGTATGATTTAAATTTTGTAAATTTTTATATTAGTTTTTAGTTTGTTATATTAACAATAAACTTTTTTTGTGTTTTATATATAATTTTCCTTATAGGACCGGAACAGGATTCGAGCAATTTAAAATTTTGGTGGAATTTATGGAGAAAAATGAAGTTATTTTTTTTCAAAATTATTCAGAATACCGATTTTCGACGTTGTCGAAAAAAAAACTCATAATAGCGATTTTCGACGTTGTCGACTGTGGACGTTGTCGAAAAAAATACGCGCGTCGAAAATTTCATAATAGACCCCCTGTGCTCAGATCGCATTAAGCGTGTGGGAGTCATTGTGGATTCTGAATTAGCTTGAAATTTTCAGCTCGAAAATAAGGTTCTAATATCGACTGCTATTTATTAGCAATGTCGCATAGCTTTTGACTCTTTCCGGAAATTGTCTCCGAAAATGTTGTGTTTTATCTACAATCTAGTTCTATACAATCTAGTTCTACTTATGTAAACTTATGCAGCTATTGTGTGGTGCCACGTCAAAATATGCCAATTTATTATAGTGCTATGTATAATAAGAGCACTCACCAGGCACCGGAAATAACTATCCGACCAAACTCGCTATAATCTATAACCTAGTCCGATACATCAGAAAATGAGGAGTCCGTTGTCACTGAAAACTTAAACCGCCACAATGAAAACTACGAGCCCCAATCAAACATTCAGGAGCAGTGGCAAGCTATCCAGTAACAAAATGAAAGGTCACAGATAACACGAAATTATTGGTTCGACAAACAGTGCCGTCAACTCGTCGAAAATAAACAAAAGCGGCGCGCAAAATGGTTAACTCGCAACACTAGGACTCTCACACAGAATATTCCTGCGCCAGGAAAGCCACATCCAAATTCCTCCGACAAAAGATGCGCGAATTTATGGTATGAGATAACGAGAACACGCGTAATCGTAGAACAAACGAGGCTGATGTTATCTCAGCATGACAAACCTACTTTTAAAATCTACCAAATCATATTGAGCAAGTGACCCCTGGTCGAGCTGTTGTTCCACCAGACAAGGAGGCAAGTTTCTCATATCTCACAGTAGAGGAAGTAGAAAAGCACGCGATCTCGATGGAATCCCCGCCGAATTATTAAAACGCGAAGGAGCTACTCTAACAGCTTATCTTTATTATCGTGATGATTTGAGACCAGGAGAGCTACACGAGGAATGCAATGGAAGACCGCACTCATTTGTTGTTACATAATAAAGGTGAACGTCTGAAGTTATCGTGGCACAGCTATGTTAAACACCTAAGTGCATGGAATGTTGTACTTGCCCAAATCATTCCTCTTGCCGAAAATATCATCGATGACTATAAATGTGTATGACTACCACTGATCAGTGTTTCACGTTGAGGATGGTCTTGGGTCATTCATTCACCAACTACATATAGACTTCCAACAGACATATGATAGCATCAATCGCGAAAACCTTTGGACCACCGTCATATGTCTAGAAACTTCAGAGAAGCGTATCTCTCTGTGTAAGCTAACAACATCTGGCACTCTATGAATAACCAATCGGCGTACGCCGCAGGGGAAGTCCTAGACTATGACATAGAACAATATCTTCGTGACCGTGATAGTTGAAGGACTGCCGTGCAAGCAGTAAAATCCCTGTGAGAGAGAGAGTGAGAGAAAGAGCTTATAACTTTAAAAAGGAAATGTAAGAACACTCGCTGAAATTCTCACTGCGGCTGGCTCGAACTATACCGTATGTGATGTCTGCACAAAAACTATGATAGCATTGTTTATGTATGTCGCTCTCCCACCTTCAACATTATCAGATTTCACGTATATAATTTCAACTCGATTGATACAAATCAATTTACATCCTTACCTTGTTTTAAACTTTTCAATTTACCGAGAGTGATAAGCCTACTTGGACAGAATCCCTGCAGTTTGCACCAAGATCTTTTTGATGCAATCGTTGCAATACCCTATTTCGACTACTGCGGCCCTATTCCTAAATACGATACGAAAACGAAAATACAAGATTCATATTTGAACTGAATCAGATTCGTACGATTCTTATTTAAAATCGAATAAGAATCTTGTACTTTCGTTTTCGTATCGTATTCAGGAATCTTTTTCAATTAAATATTATTTCGACTGTAAAAGAAAACGAAAATTAGTCCAAGACGCACTGTTATTACAGGACTATGATGGTTCATAAGGCATATATTCCAAAGAGCGCTACGACGGTAAACGATTTTGATGAAATTAAGCACCCAGCACAACAAACTATCGGCATATTGAAATTTATATTGCGAAAGCGAATGCTATGTTTGGATTTGTTAAAAGATGGACAGGTGAATTTAAAGACATTCAAACCTTATGTTCACTCTATTTCGCTTACGTTCGATCTCAACTGGAATACGCTGTATTGGTCTGGAATCCTAAGCTGTGCACATTAATAGAATTGAAAGCATTCAAAAGAAGTTTCTGATTTTCTTGTTAAAGAAAAGTGACAAAAGTGACTGGGATTACGACCAAAATTTACCATTCCATGAAAATGTGTCTCGATAACCTCCGTACTCAACAAGATGCATGGATTACAAAATATGCACGCTTGAAAATAGACGACTTCTCTTGGGCACGGCTTTTATTGGAAACGTTTTGCTTGGTCACGTTATTGATTCAGCTTATATTTTGGAAAACATATCAATTCATTACTTTGCAGAACATTTCGAAACCATGAGTTCTTAGCACTAGAACACCATTCCACAAACTATGGAGAAAATAACCCCAAACATATCCTAAAGAATTATTTTTAAATTTTTTAAATGTTAAATCAAAAATTTAATTTTATTTTTTTTTTGTTTTAAAGTTTTTTATTTGATTTTTTTTAATATAATTTTTCTTTTAAACTAAATTATCTGAAATCATACATGTAAATCACAGAATAGATTTCATTAAATAAACAAATAGATACTACTATGTACTTGAGATACGACATAAATATGTGTAATTTTTTGGACTATTTTCACATTAGAAGTCAGTTCGAAATTAAATAGTATTTGTGAACTAAAATGTATACATTCTAATCGGTGCGAATTTTAACACTAAACATACATGAAAAAATTAAATACGAAAGGTGTATGAAATGAAAAATATATCTTTGATGTGTTTTATATAAACAAATTTATTTTATTTGAAAATCAAATTTTACATTAATTTTTTATATTCTGTTTTTAAAATAAAACAATATTTTATAGTTTAGATGTGTATAATGCGCGATGTGGTGTGCTGAATGTATCGGAATGTTGAAAAACCGTAGATAGAAAAACAATCTAAATTTATTTTAAATTAAAAAAAATTTTATCGCACAATAATAATATTTGAGAAGCTAATTTACGACAATCCTCGTTTGGCTCATTTTGAAATATATTTGCCTGTATACAAGATGTCAACCATTGTCGTATCTCGAGGAATTCAAAATAAAAATCAGCAACTATAATTTCAACCGGCAGCGTTATCATTACCGAAAATATCAAATACATGATGGACCATCGAATTTCCGATTCTTGATTAAAACGTAATACGGTGGTGAGATTCAGTATTTCGGCAGCCAATTTTGGTGCAATTGGACAATTCTCCGAACATCGCATTATAACGCCGACCGTGTGTACAAATGTTAAAAGTAATAGATTTTCTGGATCGTTCTTTAATTTACCGTCTTTATGATAAATGAAATGCTGTTTCCCAAACCCAGACACTAATGGATAGAAAAAGTATCCAGCAATATTAGCAAATTTATTTGCTTGCCCATTCTCGGGGCTCTTTGTTTTACTCGCAAAATATCGGGTTTTAGCGTCCAAGCGCTTTTGAATTAACAATTGGGCTTCCTTCTTACGATTGACCGGTTTCATTGTGATAAGTTTATTAATTTTTGTTTTATTTTCATATTTATGCGATGCGGTTGGACTGGTGATACTTGATAAACGCTTTGCCGATTCCGAAAGTACGGCTAGCATTAGTACTTTTTTACCAATCGTGTATTGCCCAACGTCTGAATGAATTTCTTTGCAAATATACGCTGTAATTTGTTTTGGATATATACAACATATGGCTATCAATGCTTTTAAGATGTACTGATCAAAATTTTCGACGAAAAATTTCATTTCTAGCGAAATTAGGATCCGCGTTAAATCAACACCGAGTTGAACATCCTGATTGGCAAGCTGCTCGACTATTAGATCCTCCAAAATTGTAATAGTTTCTTCATAAATACCTGCATCCTCCGTTTGAAGAAGTATTTCCGATACGTCTAACAAATATTTTGGCCTTTTCGCCACATTAATTTGCGTATCGTTTATCATGGCAAATGGTGTCAAATCATCATCTGAATCTAACTCATCGTCACTTTTTATGTGGATTTTGATCAGTTCGGCTTTTTTTAGTTCACCCAATTCTAATTCGTTATTAACGATCACTGGATCATGATTCACGTTTCGTGCATTGATCGACAGTCTATCATCTTTACAGTTGATACCATTTTCTTCAGCACCGTCAAATATATTTTCAATCATTTCGGTTATGTCTATGGTACAATTTGGTTCAGACGAATCATGTAAAAATTTACACTTATTGGGTAATTCCCTTAATTCGGCCACCATTTGTTTGTCATCTTCACCATAATTATCGTATTTGAATATTAACTTCTCCATCTGAGGATTATTTTTCTCCAAAATTTCAAGTACTATCTCGGTCGTAATCGTACCCAAGCACTGTAAATGTATATTGGCCGATTTCAGGTGTAGAGGTACACCTTGGAACAATCTCGATTTTATAGCGGATTTTAATTTTCCATCCATTTTGTATATTTGCATTGAGCTTAAATATTGGATTGATAATATCAATAATTTTGCTATATAAATTCGTTGTTCAAAAGATGTTTTAATGATACTCAGATCGGAGCACCATACATCCAACAATTCCATTAATAAATTCACCAAAATCTTATTATTGGTTTCATTTGTGTCATCCGAAATAATCGCCAAGTATAAAATAAGGTTCTCAACTAGTTTGTCGCTATCGAAAAACATGAGAAGTGGTATTTTTGTGGTCAATACATAATTCCATTCGTTCGACATAACAATTGCATTATCGAGCATCATGTAAATATTTGACTGGGTTTTTAGCAACATTACGGCAATAATTTCAATTGCCGATCTCTTTAATTTCAAAAAGATATGGTTTATTAAATGTTTGCATTTAAGATTTTCGGACCAATTTGAAAATATTGTCAATATGTCGTGTAAATATTGTGATTGCTGATTAAAATTATAGTTTGTGACAATACTGTTGAAAAGATTGGACAAAAATGTCGCGTTGAACAAATCGCGACGCTCAAATTCATTTACCTCGGCCATAAAATACAATGAATTGAGGAAATGCTTCAATAATATACGACTAAACTCATTTGGATAAAATATTTTATCGATCATTTCATAATTATCATTGTAAATCTGTCGATTGCATATTTTTGGTGGTAAATTGATTAATAATTTTATAAATTCAGCCATATTGTCCTCCAAACGTGATAAATCAAAATTTGTGTACGTTTGATTTACCAGATCGTAGCTGATATCGATAAATGCGTAACATAAGATAAAATCATCTAACAAAATTTCTTTTAAGATTTTTATATTGATCTTATTTGAATGAACGTTATTGGTATACGATGAACTTAAAGCACGTAACTTTTCAATCGTGAAGATATAGCTATGATCTTGTTTAAAAATGTCCAAAACACGATGGTCGATTTTATTGTCGGGCAGAAGCGGCCACTTCTGATGAAACAACTCGATAATAATGTTTAACAATTTTGGATAGTAATTAATTCCGATATCATTCCAATTTACACCGTCGCTGTTGCAATCAAAGCGTCTTAATTTCTCGGGTGTCACTGGTCCGGGCAGCAAATTTACAATACCATCTAACAAAAACGTAATTCGCGCCAATTCATCTTCCGTACTTATTTTACAATTAAATGATTTTAATTCAGCCAAATATTCATCTAATTTTGTAGTGATTCTTAAATGAGCTGACATATTGTTATCTTTCGTCGGTGTAAGATTATTGGCTGTCAATGCTGTAATGGGAAAACGTAACATATTTTCCCAGTTGGTTTTATTGTGTACGTGTATACATTTTTTATCGTTACGATCACAAGAATTTACGGTTTATTAAATCACATTTTATAAGAAAAACACTATCACATTCACTCTAAACATTACTTGAAGGCACAATATTGCCTCGAAAACTTAGTTATAAACAACTCGACTAAAACTCAGGGACTGCAATGGATGCACAATTAAATAATTTTATTATACAATTGGTGCTTCACTCGATAAACAATGGCTATTTTATAGAATGTGGATTAACAAAACACCGCTGTGTTAGACCAATAATTAGTATCTCGTCTCTCTGTAGACGAACATAACCTCGGGGAATTAAATATTAGCGAAAACATAACAAAAATGTTCGTGTAACTTAAATACAAAAGATGGCTATCCCTGTCATCAAAATAAACATGCGTCAATTAGCATCACGATCACGCCAATTCATTTACAATATATTATAACCCGGAAACTTATGATCGTAACTATAAATTGAATGTAAATTTTAAATTACTTTACATACTTAGTAAATTTTCGCAAACATATTTAATCAAAAATTTTACATTTTATCTTAAAAGTTAGATGTTAAATTTAAGGAAATATAAAAACATGCATCTGGAACATAAGTTTTATTGAAAAATAAAAAAAAACTATTTTAATTAACCATCACATCCAATTGTATCCCCGATGTAGTTTTCTTGTTGGTTTCTCATAAACAGTATTATTACACTTTATGGATCATTCCATTGGATCGTAAATTATTTTATGATTTTCTGAGATACTAATTGTATTAAGTGCCAATGCGCTTATTAGCCGAGTTTGTTCCAACGCGTTTCTTGCGACAGATTGGTTTTTTCGTCCACGAGAAGAACGAATAGGTTACAAGAAATGTGTTGAAAGAAAATTGGAAACATTTTTCTAATGTAAAAAGAAAATTGATGGACCGTTTATAATCGTTCATTTATTCCCGCTTTAAAAGTTGCTCCAATTGAAAACATTCGCCATAATATTCTCAGGAAAGCAATAATTTGTGTCTGCCAGAAAAGCTTCTCTATTATAAGTAAAATCGGAATAGTTCCACCACAAACCGAACAGTAAACGCTAACTGAGAAATCACCTTTGCTGTAATATTAATTTCTAGGAATCAGTTTTCTGATAAATTCCTTTTTCAGCTTGTGAAAAGTTTAACCGCTAAAATTGTTTTTTTTTTGCGAATTGATAGGCCAGGTATCTTCACCTGACCTATCAATTCGCAAAAAAAAACATTTTACCGGTTAAACTTTTCACAAAACTGAAAAGGGAATATATCAGAAAAATGATTCCTAGAAATTAATATTACAACAAAGGTGAAATTTGTGACTTCATTTATTCAATATAATTACATACACAATATAGTTTTAAAATAGAAAATTACAAATTAAATAAACAAAAACACCATTTACATAAATTGTAATAATAAATTGTAAATAATTATGGTTTTCTGAGGACATTAGTGAAATGGTTCTCCAGACATCATTAACCTACAACCAAAAATTATGTTGTGTGCAGCGTTCTACACTACTCTTCAGTTGCTTATTATTCATTTTCCGTTCATTTTTAAATGAATTGTGTTTTACGCTAATTTCTCTTCGCTCATGAATAGTAAAACAAAATTTGAAAAATATTGGGGCCTACTATGGAAATCGACCGTAGTCGATTTTTGTTCGTTGTTTATATTCAGCAATAGTAATTACTATTGCTGAATATAAACAACGAACCAAAATCGACGGCGGTCGATTTCCATAGTAGGCCCCCTTATTCAGTTATAAACGAATAGTGAGAATAATAAAAAAACTAAAAGGATTGATGATTTTTTGTTTGTGTGAGCGAACGGGATCTACTACTCTCTTGTTTTACTTTTCTATTCTATTTGAATAACAAAGCGAACACTTATTGTAGTAGCAGAATCTACTTAAATATAAGTCCTGCTAACTCCACACATATGAAATAAACAATAACTAAGTAAAGATGTATTGGAATTTTTTTTTCCATATAATTTTTTTTTGAAAAACTAAGTATAAGTGTATTAGTGTAGAAACAAAAAAAAAAATGAAGAAAAACAATTCAAATTTACGTTGAATTGGGCCTATTTTTTAATTCAACCTGAGCAAGCAGTGCGCTGTTAAAAAATACTCTGTGTTTTTTTATTCAACCTGAGTAATTTTACTCTGCGTTTTTATTTCTGAACTGTGCTTACACCGAGCTTACTCGGTTCTTCAAATTTTACTCTGAAATTAATGTCAGTGTACGAAGAGTGTGCAAAGTAAAAAACATTTTTTTACTCTATGCGCACCGGATAATTTTACCCAGTACAACCTTTGCTCGGTGTGTACACTACCCGGGGTAAGCCTGCTTGCTCGGGTTGAATTAAAAAATAGACCCTATGTTAGTGTAACCAACACACTCTTTGTTAGTCTTTTTTTTGAATAGGTATATGTCAATGAGAAGACTAAGCAGGACTTATATTTAAGTAGATTCTGGTAGTAGGGAATAGATAAAATATATTATTCTATGTATTGAACGATCGAATAGAGAATGTAACTATTCTTTCTCACTATTAACACAAAATATTTTTGTTTATTTTTCATTATTCACTGATCAGTATTACAAATACAAGCACTGTTCGATCAGTAAAGAGCGAATAATACATTTTAACGAGCGAATTTTTAAACCCTGGTTGTATGACAACTGCCAGTTATTCCGCTAGCATTTTACGGTGAAAATCAGCTCCCGCTGATCTTGATAAAATTTGTTTTTCTACGAAAATATTCGAAAATATTTATAACAATTAATTAAATGGCTATTGGATCACAATTGGAGGTTTAAATATTTGTTTGTAAGCTAAATATTTCCATGAAACAGAATAAAGCGCGCTATAAGCGCGATTTACATGATGAAAAAATGATGGCCAGCAAAAAAGAAGAGTTTGGTATATTAAAATTTTCGTGTGTATGACAAGAAAAGAATACCAGCGTGGAAAAATTTTGCAGTGTGGTTTTGTCTTTTTTTTGAACAAATGTTGCCATAAAATAAAAATACGGCCATAAAATATAATCGACCCGAGTATATTTTATGGCAACAAATATTATTTATGGCAGTTTATATTTCTTTCTCAATTCAACTAATGCGAAAAATTTATATTGTGTGCAGCTCTAAACACACAGCAAACATTTTGCTTGGCCAACATTTGTTCATCATCTAAATCGCGCTTAAATTTTATCAAGGCTGCGTTGTATTTTCTATGAATTACGAAAATAATTTTCATATAGAATGTTTAACTGGTACACGACTAATTACACGTTATGTGCAACCATGTATACGCAACAACAAATATGTATTAAAATACGAAATAACAAATGTTATTGTATTTACTAGAAAATGAAAGAATAATCAGTTTCACTGAGATATTAATTTAGTAGGCTTACGTATAGGGATACTGCTGGATGCACAGTTTGCATTTGTTTTTATTTGTTGTGCGATGGCCAAGTGAACTAGCCGAAATATTTTCAGTGGCGTTTCGCAATAAAATCAAAATCCGTTATAATTGTGCATATAAAACTGCCTCTTGAGAAAGGTGCTTACTTTTCAATTTATCCAAAAATTTGCAAACACCAATTGCGATTACATATTAAAATTAGCGCTAATACATTGGCCGCCTTTAATACAGAGTTCAACTGCATATTCGAATATTTTATAGTCGATTCCTCGCGCGAGATATACGATTTTTCCGATTTGATATTGCGTGCTAGGGACGAGAGTAAAAAGAGATTATTAAAAGATATGTACTTCAGACAATGCCCAAACACAGGAGCAGCCCAAATTTTACTCAATATTTTCAAAGGATACAAAAAAAAACAGTAAGACCCAAATCAATTTATCAGCAGAATATATGCCTTCAACAATTGTAGAGAAAATTGTCTCAAGCAACACTTCTTGCACATCCGTCCTCTGCTGCCAGATTAGCAATTATGATCGACTAATTAATTATGACTCAACAATTGGGGAGGTAGTTCAACAGTATATCCTCCAACCACTTGGTTTTTTTTAGTTCGTCTTAATGATACACAACAAATACCTGGCGCTTATTAGGCCGTTTACATGCGACTAACAATTTTCTTCTGTAAAATGAAGAGGATCCACAATGAAACAATTTTTTTCAGTAAAAAATACTGAGAAGATAAACCTAAAAGAGGAGAGTATACATATTAAAATAACGTTAGTGACAAAGATAAACAAATGTTGCCATAAAAAGTATCGAGTAACAAGTAAAGGAATTATATTGTTATCTCGTATTAATTTTTCTGAAAAAAAATTGTTTCACTGTGGAATTCACGCATAAATGTTAAGGATTATTTTATAAAAACAGACGCCATAGATAAACATTTAAATGTTGATTTTGAACTACATAATTAAAAATAAATTAGTAATAATCCTATAAAAAATTATGGTATTACTACTATATATGTCTATTTCTTTCTAGCCTATTGAACATTTTAATATAGTGGATGCTTCTTATTTAACTACATAAATTTACATGCAAGACAATTTTTAGTCATTTTTGTTAAAAAAAGGCTATATGGTTTGCCGCCTGCCCGTCCGTGTCGACGATAACTTGAGAACGGATGGAGATATCTACTTAATTTCTTCACTAAAAGTTCAAGCAATTCATGGGAAGAGCCCTATTGATTTGGATATTTCTGTGTTTAGAGTGTTCGGCAGGGCATGTTTGATTTAAATCATTTGATTTAAATAGAATCTTTCAACTGGGATACTCTATCGACCGTTTTGAACGTTTTCTTAAAATTCATTTATAGTTTTTGGCCTCGGCAATTTACTTAAATTACGTTTTACCACACTCCACAGGTTTTCTATTGGGTTGAGATCGGTAGACAGGGTTGGCCATTTCATTACATTAATTTTATGTGCAGCAAACCAGGCTTTTACCACATTCGCCGTGTGCTTCGGATCATTGTCCTGCTAAAACACCCAGCGAAGGGGCGTGTTTGCATCAGCATACAGAAGCAAGATTTTTTTATCAGGATTTTCGTGGACCTATCATATAGGCCCGCCCTTCATCACTATACCAGAAACATACCCATAGCATAATGTTTCCTCCGCCATGTTTGACAGTTTTTACAGTACAGCGCGGGTCGAACTTTTTTAGTTTTGGGTCGTCGGACATATTGTTTGGTGCAATCCGATTCGAAAAAATTAATTTTTGTTTTATCGGACCATAACGCGTCCCGCCATTTTGTTATGGGCTAATCCAAATGGTCTTGTATAGTGTTGTAGGGTCTATATGCTGGGTCTACGGAAAGCTTGGTAAAAAATGTTATATGGAGGACTTCTAAGGGATACCATGCTTTCGTATGCTGTGAAAACATGGCCCTCCGCTGGGTGTTTCAGCAGGACATTGATCCGAAGCATACAGCGAATGTGGTAATAGACTGGTTTACTGAAAATAAAATTAATGTAATGAAATGGCTAGTTGAGTTTCCCGATCTAAACCCAATAGAAAACCTCTGGGCTTAGTTAAAACGTGGTTTAAGTAAATTGCCGAGGCCAAAAACTATAAATGAATTTTGAGAAAACGTTCAAAACGGTTGATGGAGTATCCCAGTTGAAAGATGTCAATCACTTGTAGATTCTATGGGGACGCAATGTAATGTGGTGCTTAAAAATAACGAGTACATCACCAAATATTAAATCTTTATGTAAAAATCAAATTATTCCAACGAATAACTATTTTTTAACAAGATTGCTTAAATTTCCCTATTAATTTGCACAGATGGTGTAAATGAATTAAAATTGAATACGATAGTTCGATCTGTGATCACAATAAAGTGATAATGTAATAAATGTTTTGTTTGCTACAAGACTGTCAATTTAAAAAAACAGGTTTCAATTTTTGATATTGTTGATTTTGTTAAAAAAATGTATTATTTAAAAATTTCATAGAATTACCTATTATATTGCACACCACTGTAGGTGAATTTTATTTGCAAATTGATGAACATGATTTGTAAAAGGTTGAATTTGGAGTGCAAAACCTATATTAAACGACATAGAATATGTCTATAAAAATATGTTTATCAGATTATGTTTTGTTCTAAAAAAATAAAGTAACAATTATCTATTTAAAAAATGTGTTTATTAAGTAATTATCTATTTCACACATGGCCAAACTCCACGTGCTTGATGACACGTGGAGCCGAATTCTAATAATTTCTCGTTACTAGAGCCAACTTAATTGAAGTCGCAATTTTCAATTAAGAGCACAAAATAATTTTAATGAATTATTAAATGTTATTTAATTTTTTATTTCTTTTCGAGAGCTGCATTCACTCTTTCAAAAAGCCACGTGCGGCTCGCGAGCCGCAATTTGGCCATGTGTGATAAAACTGTTCAAAAAACTGTAAAAACACATATATGTAATACGTTAATGAAAAACAAGAATTGTGATTATTGTTGAATTAATTGATTTTTGTGAGTGCCCTTGACATCAAAAGAATAAATTGAAGATGATATCCACACATATTATCTTCAACTCTTTTATCTGTAGGGTTACGGGTTTGGTAAAGTGCTGACTGTACAGTACAAAAGAAAAATTCAATTGTGTCTAAATTTTGCAGTACGATTAATTCCTTACGCAAACCGTGCCTTCGATATCGAAAAATCTGCCTTCAGTCCATTGTTTAAAGTTTCGAGAATATTTGGAATATTAACATCCTATAATGGTTTAAATTATTTGTTTGGCTTGAGACTATTGCTAGCCATACCAAGAAATTTTAAAATAATCTATCCTTGGATATTTATAAACCTTTAATTTTTAAATATTCTTTTTTCCTACATGATTACATTCCGGAAAACCACATAGGTCCTTAACCGTTCGAGTCCTAGGGGTATTGAAAATACACTGTCGAAGAATCCCAAACAGCGCAACCGCGCTTTCTCTAAATGAAAGAAGATGAAATGAATGAGACGAACAGGCAATCTATTGAGACAAACCTATTGTAAAATGTAATATTTACATTAAAAGGAGCTGTGTGATGTACTTGCTTCCTTAAATCTAAGCGCGCGACTTCGACAATCGGTAACGCGCCGTCATTTTTCGACAATGTTCGAAATGTGCTGGGGGCTATTTGAAATTTTTTTCGATTTCGTAAAATACGAAATCGTAAATTCAATCCGCCGCGAATTTTCCTATTATGAAACCTTTTTCGTCGTAAAATTTAAGACCATGAAGTTTGCTGTTTTTGTGTTGTTTTAGATAAAATTTCAACCATCAACAGATTTGTTAGATGGGCCGACTGAATTTAATTCGTTTGTAATTTCATTCCACAAATGTAGAGTAGGGTCTTTATATTGAAGCGCATTTAAAAAATGTTTGACTGTGCCAACATTTTTTCCTTAAAAGAAATTTAAATGTGAAATTGGCGACCATTGGTAATTGACCTACAGAAAATACAATAATAAAGTTTCAAATAAATTGTAATAACTTAAACTAGTTCATTTTTATAAAATAATTGAGTAACTTACGTTTTAAAAAGTAATTAAAGTATTTTATTTTCATAAAAAAATAATAAGTATACGCTATTGTTTTTGTAAATACGATATTCGTCACCTATAGAGCAGTCGAATTTTGACATTTGATTTTCGTAAAATGGGATTTCGATTTTATTTTTTGGTTTCATAATAGGGCGGATTTACGATTTTCGAATTTTACGAAATCGAAAAAATTTCATAATAGGCCCCCTGAGTTTTCTCGGCATAAACTCGCAAAAGATCGATCGCGCTGCTTGGAACTCAAACGGTTAATAATGGAGTTTTGAAAATGCAACGGCAACCTACCTTAAGTAAAATATTTCTCGACCTTGGATGCCCGGTTGGTTATCTCTATTAAATTATTAATACAAGTCAATAGACGGGATTGAAAAATATTTTACCTTGGAAACCGGATTTCGACGGCTACCTTAGGGCAATTAATTGAGCAGTAATATATTAATTGTTAAATAATCGATCTACACCTCAATTCTGACACACAATCATTGAGTAAAAGCTTGTTTTAAAGCCTTTCTGTATTTGTTTTAAATTTCCTTTTTAATCAATACATTTTTGTTATTCTGCTCGTAGTCTTTCTTAGCTGTCATTAGTATTTGTCTTTCGTAAGACGTACAAATTTCGTTCTCTTATGAGTTTCAATTTGACATCTCGCGCAAATCATTAAAATTGAAAATTCAAAAATGAACGATTGTAAATAAAATAAAATTTATTTGAATATTAAATTGCACTTTTTATTTATTTTATAGCAAGTTCCCAAATAAATTTTGATCTTAGATCAAAAAAATGACTGCCAATGCAATACAATTCAATGACATTTCCTGCAAATTTATTGCATTGCCAGTCATTTTTTGATCTAAGATCAAAATTTAGTTTGGAAAGAACTTACTACATATTAATAAATTGTAACACCTCAAAATAAAATATAAATATGCAACGTTTTTTTTACAATCTGCCCGGAAAAGTATTTACATATATGAAATTTTGTGTTATTGGATTTTTCGCAGAATTATTCCTGTTATTCGATTTTTACAGAAGAAAGATTGTTTCCGTCAATTTTCTTAATAGGTTTCAATCAGTTTTCATATAATTATATTAATTAAAGAAAATATAAATCGTTAATTCTAAAATCAGTAATTTTTGCTAAAAATAAATCGCATATATTTTAATTAACAAGTGTCCAATAGACTATTGTCAAATTGTCCAGATGTCCAATAGTCTGGAGAATTTTCAAAAAACAATTTTGACAGTCTTATAAGTTACAGGACACCTTGGAGTAGTTTGGAAAATGTTGTTGGGATAAATCGCGATCCCAAACGTTATGAAAATGTTTAACATTTTAAAATCAAATTGGCGATGATTTCACTAATTTTGATGGGGGACCTGAAAGCGCCCATTGTGATAGTAAAGGTCGAGAGTTGGTGAAGTAATAACAATAAAATGAGGATCAGTTTAGAAAGTAGTGCTGACAATAATTTTTTGTTGACAGATGACAAGCCAAATTATCTTCTTAATACAAATTAAACAATGGATAACTAAGAATGCCATATTCATGTACACAATATTTTTATAATTTCAACATGCTTCAATACGATAAACCTTTCCCCGGCGGTTATTTCTTATCAAAATAGTTTTTTTTTGTGTAATTCAATAAAACTGTGTTTGTACATAAAATAAATCAACAAGTGTACTTATATACATTTGCATAGCAGATTAAAATAAATTAAAAATATATATTTTCGCCAATGTGTGGAAGTTTAAAACACTAGACACGTACACATATACACATAACCGTTCAATTTAAATTTTAAATACACGAAAATTAGAATTTTTGAAAATTCTAATTTTCCCAAAAGTGATTATGTATATATTTTTCTATAACATTAAGGCGGACGATAAAATGTACACAAGGGAGCATTAAAAATTCCCATTTGAAAATAGATATTTTTATTTTATTAATACTAGGGCAACGTATTATGTATATTAAATAAAGAAAGATAAACTCACCATTAGAAATTGATACGCTGCAAAGATTTAAATCGTCAAGACCAGAAAGTAAATCGGCCGGAGGAGCCGCTGACGATGACAAACTTGGCATAGATTTTAATAAATCAAGATTTGAAGGTGCCGATAGTGTTGGCGCATCAAATATTAGTCCATTATCTAGAGTTAATTTGCTTTTATCTGCCTTATTACTTGAAAATGCAGAAGAGAAATCTGCAAATTCATCATTGCTACTAATACTAGGTGGTTTGGGAGGTACAACAGCGCTGCCCGTCGAAAACGCACTATTAAAATCACCAAAATCGTGCGGTTCATCAGCTCGCGGATTGAAATCATTATTATCATTATTGCTATTGCCAATTTCACTATTTTCAAAGAGTTCATCTATTAAACCAGGTTGACCACTACTTGTGCTAGACAAATTTGTCTTTGATATGATATCTTCTTCTCTGCTTCGATGAGTTGGCGAATGGATTCCCATATCTTTTGATTTACCATAAGTTGAAGCGGCCCCTAAATCAATTTTTTTGTTCGGTTTTACTATACTAGTTGCCTTAGTGTTATTGCTGCTCGTTTTATTTACGTTTATGTTGATTGATGTTTGCTTTTTATCGATTGATGAATTAGCTGAACCAATTGTAGTTGGGCTATCTTGCCGACGTTCTTTATCTTGATATTTTCTTTGAATTCGAAAAATAAATAGATTGATTAGGTACACATTTAATCTTAATATGAAGAACAATAATAATTAACTAACCTAGCAGACGGAGGACCAGACGATTCCGTATCAGAGTCTTCCTTATCCCCATCAAATGTATAATCGTCTTCATAAGTATTAGCCGATTTCGAACTTCCCCAATTTCTATCACTATCATATCGTGCCGATGAGTCCCAATTATCATTATATCCACCACCTCCGCCTCCACTTCCCATTCGCATACCCATACCCATAGCGTCGGAACTCATACCAATATATTTATCTTTATTTTTCTTGGCCTTTTTCCGCTCTTCCCGTAATTTATCATCATCTTGAATAAAATCAATTAATTCCCGTACCTAAATAATACAAATAAAATAAAACCATCATTATTTTAGGTGTTTTTACTGGAATTAAAGTAATATAACATTTTTGATAAACTGCAAAATCAGATAACGTTTCTGATAACAAGCGATGATACTTACTTTATGTCGAACGTTAATTCCTTGATCACGACCATTTTCATCAATAAATGTATAGTTTTCCAGAGATCGTAAATCGTAAATATGTTCACGTGATGATGTGACAACTCGTTCAGAACCATTCCGTACTAAATAGTTTAGTAATAAAAGACTCTGAGAAGGAAAATAATATTGCAAGTGTAATGCAATAAAAATGTTTTAACATTATTGTTTATTTACATAGATTGGTAATTATTAGTCCGTCGTAATTACGTAAAATAATAAAGATAAGATTTCGTAAGTAAAATTTCTTTGGGCTATCAAGACAATTTTGATAAACATACGTTTATAAATATAAAGAAAAGAAACAAATAAATATTTTGATGACCTAGGCAAAAATGTTTAGGTCACCAAAATATTCTTTCATGTACCTAACCCAAAGATAATATACAAATAATTCATCGGGAACATATTTCCTGTTCAATGTAAAGTTCGAGAAACACCCGTCTAGCCGATAACCATATGAGACCAAATAAATTTGTAATACATAATATGGAAGGAACTATGTATATTGTACTAAAGTTGTATTATAGTATTTCGGTAGAAGTGATACTGTATAGTATTTCGGTAGAAGTGATACTGCGGTTCGTCGTTTCAGACAAAAATTGAACCCAACGAATTATCTGTGTATCTATGAGTAACTAAACCTTTGTATACGAAATTTTGATGGACAAATTATAAATATGTTACTCAGTGGATATACATGTACATATACTATAATAAACAGTTGGTATTATAATTAAAATATGTATTCCGTTACCTTATACGTCCGCCTCCAGTTCTGTTTATTATCTTGTAGCATTCTTCGCCAAAGCATAGACATAACTTCTGGAAAATGTTCATATGTAAAAGTTGCATGGGCTAATTCTTGCATCAAAGGACCGGTCGGTCCCCATGCTTCATCATTGGTGGCTTCTCTTACTTTTCCTTCAATTTCTGTGTAATTCATAACAACATTTGTCCTATATATTTTTATATAAGAAAAAATAATAAAATATTAATACTACATAAAATAAAAAAATAAGTTTAAATTAGGATTTTAAAATACAATTATTTTGTTAGCTAGATTTCTCCAATTCATATCGCTCAAATTTGATTAATATCGGATAACAGAGACAAATGATTATGCAGAATAGACATGATGAATGTAATGTGACATTTAGGTAAGGCGAAGCAAACCCAACAATATATATCTTGTTTTATCAAAATTCATTTTATCAGAAACATTTGTTCTACATTTTTCTATTTAACAACAGGAAATCAAATACAGACTTACACTTTATCAGCGATCTCTCGCATTTTCCACATATTTAAAAATTTATCCACCATTATGAATACTTTCTTTAAGTTTTGGGTTTAGCTATTTTTCTAGCAGAAAACAAACCAAAATTTTATAAAACTATATATCGGTGATGTAAATAATAATAACAAATCTTGAAATAATATATATTAATAATTTCTTTTAACTTTTAGAAAACACCATTCACTTTTCGATTTTTTTTTATATTTTATTATTTTTGGTGATTTGGCTTTTCCCCGACTTTTTTCCATACACGAAACTACAATAATAATGGCGTAACAACTTTGACGTGTGTTCTAGGTTTTTTTTTATTCATAAAAGCTGTGTTTGGAAATTTACAAACCCAATAGACCAAAGTAGCAAAATACGGTGTATATTGGACAATTACCATCTAATTAGTTCGTTATTCACCGTCATGGACAGATGGCGTATTTAAAAAATTAAATTTGGATTTATTTTATTCCCAAGGAAACAACAAAAAAAAAAATTAGAATTTAATTTTGTTTATTGAGTTGGCAGCAGACAGTTGTCAAAATAAATTCCGAATTATACAATTAAATAATTATATAATTATTATAATTAAACTGTTTGTTGATGCGAATATGAAATATTTAACTTTACCTGTGAGTGTGACAACATTTTATGGTTGGTTCACGTACGTGATCAAAAAATGATTCGCGAATCAAGCCAATCAAATCGTTGGAGTTTCCCCGCCTCTGAGATGATCTTTGGGCAAATTTTGATCGCAAGCATCCAACATAGAGAAAACAAAAAACAAATTTTGAGCAATATTGACGCTCATTATATCCCTTTTTCTTCCAAAAAATGGCTAAATTTAAGTCCAAACCACACAAATGTGTAAGTAAAAAAACAGTATGTAATGGCTTTTTGATAAAAAAATTTCGCTTGATTTGAAGAAGTACAACCAACACAATTGTGTGAAAGAAATACACAAATGTATAAGTTCGTTCAAAACTCATACAAAAATAAATGTTTGACATGATTGTTTTGTCTTACCCATACAATTATGTGGGTATGTTAAAAGCGACATGTAATTTTGCTCTTTTTCTGACATTTCTAAATGACTCACGTCAATTTATTTATTTATTTATTTATTTAAAGAAATCTATTTTGTAATATACATGTATGATTTCAGATTATTTACAGTTATAGTTAAAATTATATTACAACAAAAAACTTTAGAACAGAAAAAGAAAAATATAAACCAAATTTTGGTTTAAACAATTAAAAATTTAGAAAAAAATCTTTAAGGATATTTTTAAAGTTGTCCTTTGATAAGTTGAAGTCAAATAGGTCGTCGATTAAGTTGAAAGATTTAGACATCCTATTAATTGGGTTGTTTTCTCCATAGTTGGTGGAATGGTGTTCAAGTGCTAAAAATTTATGGTTTCGAAATGTTCTGCATGGCACGTGAATTGATATGTTTTCCAAGGTGTAAGCTGAATCTACGTGACCAAGCAAAACGTTACCAATAAAAGCTGCTCCCAAGAGAAGTCGTCTATTTTCAATCGTGCATATTTTGTAATCTGTGCATCTTGTTGTGTATGGAGGTAAGCGAGCCACATTTTCATGGAATGGTAAGTTGTGGTCGTAATCCCAGTCACTTTTCTTTAACAAAAAAATCAGGAACTTCTTTTGAATGCTTTCAATTCTTTTTATGTGTACAGCATAGTATGGATTCCAGACCGTTACAGCGTATTCCAGTTGAGATCGAACATAAGCGAAATAGAGTGAACATAAGGTTTGAATATCCTTAAATTCACCTGTCCATCTTTTAACAAATCCAAACATGGCATTCGCTTTCGCAATACAATTTTCAATATGCCTATTGAAACTGGCGTTTTCGACAAATGTAACACCTAAGTCTATAATCTCATTGACTCTTTGCAGTACTTCGTTGTTGACTTTGTATGAAGTAATAACCGGATTTCTTTTACGATGGAAAGACATGATTTTGCATTTCTTAACATTTAAGTAAAGTGAGTTCCGATCACACCACTCACTTAATCTATCTAAGTCTTCTTGAAGTTTCTCCGTATCTAACCATTCATTAATAGTACAAAAAATTTTCACATCATCTGCAAATATGAGCACGTCTGAGTTTTTGATTATCTCGGTTATTCGGTCTATGAAAACAATAAAAATCCAGGGCCCGAGGTGTGATCCTTGGGGAACACCAGATGTAACTTTAATAACGTTTGATTTCTCATTTCCCATTATCACAAATTGGCACCGGTTTGATAGATATGATTTAAACCAATTTATGTAATCGAGAGAAAACCCAAAATTGAATAAACTCTGGAGTGCTTTATGATGACAAATAGAATCAAATGCTTTACTAAAATCCGTGTACGCTACATCAACTTGACGGTGTTTTTCTATCTCGTTAATTAGTTTACTGGTGAATTCAACCAGATTAGTCGATGTGGATCGGCCAGGCATAAACCCATGCTGGTTTATTGATATATGACGTGCAATTGTGGATTTAAAGCTGTTGCATAATACTAACTCAAATAATTTTGGAATTGATGATGTAGTTGATATTCCTCTGTAGCATGAGATATCCTCACGTTTACCCGATTTAAAAATTGGAGTAATTTTTGAAATTTTCCATTTTTCAGGAAACACGCCGGTGTTTAAGGAGTGATTGAATAGATAACATAATGGAAATGTTAAAATTTCAGCGTACTCCTTCAGAATAGAAGAGGGTATATCGTCAAGACCGCAACCATCTCCAAACCCCCTTAAAGCCGATAAAATGTTGTCCTCAAAAATAATAGGAGGAGTTATTGATGTGTTGTTGTTGCTGGGTTGTTCGTACAATCCACTAGTAACGCTTGCTCTATAGACTGATTGAAAAAACGACGCGAACATGTTAGCTATATCTTTGGCGTTTGAAGAGCAGGTATTGTTGTACGTCATATTAGCAGGGTATCCTTCAATTTCGCGTTTATTCCTAAAGTATTTCCAAAATTGTTTTGGATTTACTTTAATTTTGTCTTGAATTTGATTAAGATACGACCTGTATTTAGATTTGAAATAAATTTCAAATTCATTACTATATTGTAGAAACGTAGTTTTGTCCGCTTCTAATGCTATAGACACATTACTGGTTTCGTAACTATGGTTTCGAGTTAACCATGGTTTCGTTGTAATGTGTCACCCCTAACCATGGTTTGCAACTCGGTTTTAACGTAGTTACGGGATGAGATAATTTTTCTCATCCCGTAGCATTTTAGTGATGACAGCGCTAAATTGTTCAATTAGTGAATACCTAAAACTATAAATATGCCTTTAATACATGTAACCATTAACAAACATGTAATCACTTTTTTATATTCCAGCTGGTAAATCAAATTATAAAATTTGTGATTAAGTTTTCATATTATATGCTGATATTTGTTGCATATATGTAATTGATACACAGTTTTTTATTTGGCATTTTTATTTATATTTATCACAAACGAATTCTCCGAATTATGGAATTTTAAGAAATATGACGAACTGTCAAATGAGATGAGAACTGTAGTGTGTCACCCATTCTCATCCCGCAAACCATAGTTTCATAATCCTAGTTACGAAACCAGATATGTGTCTATGGTATAACCCGCTTTTCAACATTTTGGCATACGCTTTCGACTTCCGATTTTTTAAGTTAACTAGTCTATCATCAAACCAATGAGGGTGAGCATTTTGTGGTTTACAGCACATAGGTACATACATTTCGAAGCCTTGAAGCATGATGTCATTAAATTTGTCCACATTTTTGTTTATATCATTGGAATTGAGAGTTATTTGCCAGTTGATGGATTCCAGGTAACTTTGTAGCCCCACATGGTTAGTTTTTTTAAAGTTGTATTTCATTGGTTGTAGGTGTTCTGATCTCGCCATTTTAGTTAAGTCAAATACAATATCCAAAGATTTGTGATTAACATCATTTATGACAAAAGGTAATAGGGATTCAGAAATTTTAAAGGTGTCAATGTCGTTGCTGAAGACAAGATCCAATAATCTATCACGATTATTAGCAATTGTGTTTATTTGGTTCAAATTATAACCAAGCATGGCGTCCACAAATAAAGATTCCGCATCCGTTGTTATATTGCAAGGTAAAATACAGTTTAGTTCTGGGTCCAAGTTCCAAGTTATATTTGGAAGATTAAAATCACCAAGCACAAGAACTAAATCTGACGAGTTTGTTGTATTAATAACTTCATCAATCGCATCGATGCAAGTTGCATAATGATCACTATTTGACTGAGGTGGTATATGCTGCGTAGATGGTTAGATTGATTTGGTTGATTTTGATTTTTACACCGATCTGTTCGACTCTCGATGGGGCTAAAGTTACTGGAGCATTCCAGAGTTTAGAATGTACTGCTATCAGTACGCCACCACCCGATTTCTTTGAACTAGTTTCAGGAGACCGATCGCATCTATAAACAACGTAGTCATGGCCAAAAAATTCGCTGCTCCGTATGTCTGGTTTTAATGAAGTTTCACAAATTACATAAATAAGGTAGTTTGATTTTAAAACGAATTTGTAGAATTTAGATGCTTTTGATGCCATTTTGTTTACGTTTTGATAGTAAATTGCACATTTCTCATATACCGATCTTTTTTTGGACTTTATGGGCTGATTTACCTTTTGAGTAATAGTATAAGTTCGAGCTTTCATTAAAAGTGAGTGTAGTCTATCATTGGCCACCGGAGAAAAATATTTAAATGATTTTGTGTGTCTAGAGATTGCAACTATGGCATGCGGTACACTATCGAACAGCTCAAGAGGTTGAGAATTGGTTCTTATACATATTACATTTGGTGAGGTTAAACCTTGTGCTTCATGGATCGTCAAGACTTTACTGGTTTCTGGTATCTTAAGCTGAGAGATTAATTGTTTATCAGCTCTGGTAAAAGTTAGATAGAAAGCGTTCTCTAACACAGGTAATGATGATAGATTTGGTGGCAGGTTTATAAATTCGGCGGAAGTTTCCACTGTGTTCATACTAGTGATGTTAGGGTAGTATTCTTTGAGAGCAGAAGTAACATCAGCTGGGCATCGATACGTTACATTCAAGTATTCAGTCTTTGTTACAAAAGCACTTGCATCGGAAAATTTCATTTTCGTATTTGGTTTTTGTCACCTAGAAGATATATTTTAGAACATTTACTTTTGATAACCACAAGTCCTATATATCCAGCATGCACCATCATGTACTCATCAATAAAAACTGTATCGTAGGTCCGGTTACCATTTATTAGGTATGAGGCAATCGTTTTGTAGTTTAATTTGATGTTATTAAAGTTAGTGTTTTTGTGCTCGCAACGTGATGTTACCTTTAATTTTATATCTGCAAGTCCTTCTTTTGTTGCACATAGAACAAGATCAGTGCCCAGATTATGGTTGTTTATAATCCATGTTGATTTACCACACCCAGGTACACCTTGAATATTTGTAATGTCCGGCATCTTTATGTTTGTTTTAAGATAGATATTGTTTAACGAGTTGTAAGTCTGATGATCTAACATAATTACCGTACCCGATGAACAAAAAATATATCTGTTTGGGGTAATAAATGTGTTTGTGTCTTCACACAGTTGTACCAGATTATTCCCATCGAAGCCAAACTGATGTTTTGTGGTCGGTTCTTCGAGATATTGTTTGGTAGCGTTGTCAAATATAAATATGTTTAATTGTCGTAAGGAAGAAGCGGAGAAAGGCAATAGATTTATGTTCTTAATGTAATGATCCTTTAAGTGGCTTTTTATTAGGCTGTTTGAGTGTTTCATGTAAAACATTAATGTCAATGTCAAAAGGAAATAAACAAAACACGCGCCATTTTCATCATCGGCATTTGGTGTTTTAATTTTGTCGTGCGTTTACATAAGAAAATAGTGTTTATTTAAAATAAAAGTAATATTAATTTTTGTGTAATAAGTTTTGTGTAATAAGTAAGAAGCATTAAAAACTATCGGTTGTTCTTCGGAATGAATAAAATGAACGAGAAAAGAGCGATCAAGCTGTAAGCAATGCACTTACAATATTCAAGTCGCGCGACAAAATGTTTATAGAAGCTTGTCTTCACAAAAATATTTTAGGTATACTACCGATTAACAACAACACGTGAAGAAACAAGAGATACAAACTTCAAGTTTTTATTTTATTTTATTTAACTATCAGTCGTCAGCACAACCAAACACAATACACAAATTAAAATGGTAGAAAATGACAAATGAAACGTCAAGTAAAATAGCTTAATATTTAGAGCAATAGCTATTGATCACTACGACTACAACTATTGATCACGTGTGAACCAACCATTAGAATAAAATATAAAAAATACCAGCTACGTTATACTTAAGGCAAGTACGAAAACTAAAAATTGGATTTAACTATAATTTCATTTAGGAATCGTTCAGTGCAATTGTTGTTGTAAATGTCTTAAATAAATACAGTTTTTGTTGAAAAAAGATTTAAATAAATTGTTTTGCTTTAGTTTTTTTTCCACAAAATAACCTAAGGATTTAATAAAGGATTTCGATTGATCTGAATTAACAGAATTGCAATTGAGTTGTTATTCAGATAATTGAGTTACTTGTCAGTTATTCAGCAACTGAAGTGAGTTGGGTGTTCAATTCGCACCTCTTCACTTCAGATAAATATCAAAATAAATCATTTTAAAATTGGCTTTTGTTGATTATAGTGCGACTATTAAAAAATCCTGATCGTTGTCGAAACGGACATATTCAATAACATCGTCTTTTAACCCCATTTTTAATAACTATATAATATTATTAAATTAATTTTAATCATACAGTAGGTAGTAGTTTAATTCTATTTTATTAAAATTTGTTTAATTTTAATTAGAAAATAACACAAACACACGATAAAAAAAAGCAAATGAAATGAACGCAAAACAAATATGTAAATGTAAAAAATACAACAAAAACAACTACATATCTGAATTAACTACACGAGCAAAATTTTATCTCTTCAGTTAATTCAGTTGCTCAATTTTTTAACTGAAGTGAAGAGGTGCGAATCGAACGCTCAATTCACTTCAGTTGATTCATGGTTTTATGATACTGGCTTTTTTCCAAAAATCCAATTGAAGGTAGAAAAATAATAGGTATACATAATTTTAATGGAAGTGAGTGTATACACAGTAGCCATGACAAAAAAAAAAAAATGAAATGTCAGAAAAAAGTTGTTGCTCAATATTTTCTAGCAGTTATTCGAGCAAGAAGAATTCAATTTTGATTCTTTTTTTGACAAGAATAATTTTTTTATATTTTTTTGACATCTTCTTGATAAAAAAAAATATCAAATACAGTAAAAACGAATATTTTTATGCAAATTAAACAAAAACATTGTATTCTAAAACTATTTAAAGTGATTTGATAACCTTTTCAGATAATTTTTAACATTTTTATTGGTACACAAAATGTTTGATTACCAACAAAATGAACATGATATTTGAAAAATTGTGTTGTCTCATTCGTTTTAGTTGTTTCTGTCCTAGTCACTTTTTTTACTGTACTTTTTTCAAGCCAGTGTCATAATACCATCACAATCATATCCTCCCATAATCCAGGGTTCAATCTTTTGCACGATCTTGTACTTCTCTTCTATTAGATCTACAGTATGTCTTGCCTATTATATATTTTGAAAATTTTGTTTGCGTAAGGGAAAATGTAAATTTAATGACATTCATCTTTCTCCCATCAAATGATGAGTTGCTGTAGTTTAAATCTTGAGCATCACTTATATCAGTTATAGTGGCTTTTTTAGAAACATCACTTTCAGTTGGGCATGATTCATCTTCCGTATAACCTGTCAAAAGGTTTCTAATGCCGTACCTATTGTCACAAACATACGAATATAATGACGAGGCTGACTTTTTATTTTTTAATTCGTTTGCAATAGAATTCCAAACAGAATGTTTTTTTGAAACTATTTTGCTGTTATCCAATAAAATTTTGCATTTTCTCGACAAAATTGCAGAACTGACAAATTCATGGTCAACGTTCCTAGGTCTGCTAGCCATTATTAATTAATTAAAATTAAAATCCAAGATAAATAATTATCTTCTTAAACAAAACTACACTTTTAGTCTGGTCAAAAACGGGTGGAGCCCAAAATGTGTTAATGAGGCTTTTGATTAACCCATAGTGAGCCTAAAATTATTTGTTTGTCAATAGATCTTGTTTTGCGTTCTAATTTCGATGTTGGTCCGATTTTCGATTTGGGTTCTGCTGGCTTTAGATTAAATGACCTGAAGTCTGGTCAAAAACGGATGGAGCCCAAAATTTCTTAATGGGGCATTTGATTAGCCCATAGTAAGCCTAAAATTATTTAATTATCAATAGATCTTCTTTTGCGTTCTAATTTCGATTTTGATCCGATTTTCGATCTGGGTTCTGCTAGCTTTGAAATTATAAAGCCTTTTGCATTTTCTAGATCGAGCAGAATAAAAAAAATTAGATACGGCATTTAATTAGCCTAAAATTAACCTTTACTTTTCCAATTGTTTTTAAATCAGTTTTTGAAATGGGTTCTGCTAACTTTTTCTAAAGCTAGCAGAACCCGCGTTTTAGTTGGAAGGGGTGGAGCCCAAAATTTTTTAATGCGGCATTTAATTAGCCTATGATTAGCCTATAATTATCCATACTATCTTGTAATGTTCTGCTGTATATGTTCTCCTAGCTTAAGGGACGACACATCGTGGTTTATTTTTTTAAAGTTCTTTAGTGGTATATAGATAAATTGATGAATTTGTTTGGTTATATTTCTTTGGGTATTTTGGTCTAAATGAATTGGTCTAACTTCACCCAGTCAATATTACCTTTTAACATGCGAATTATATGAATTCAAATTTTATTGATCATCCAATTTTCAGCGAAAATTTATTTCAACAATGTAATTTTCAGCTAACATCATCAGAAATTTGTAATACAAAATAAGTCGACAATGCAGATTTTTCGACTTAAATTTTCGGCTAACCTCAGTTTTCGGCTGAAATATGAAAGACACTATCTGCATTATCGATTATTCTATTTACTGCTGGAAACTATCAGCTAACTTTAACATGGTTGTCTCGTTATCATTGCTACATCAAAAGATGCAATTATGAGCGGTGTAGACCACTTTTTTTTCATAAACTGTAATGAAATAGATCTAAAGCACTAAATTGTGTCGATAAACGCATTGCAATTTTAAATTTAACCTATATTTAGCTATAAAGTTCATTTTGATTACAAAACCATATCCGTTTACCGTTTTCTAA
This sequence comes from Nephrotoma appendiculata, assembly GCA_947310385.1. Classification (NCBI taxonomy): domain Eukaryota; kingdom Metazoa; phylum Arthropoda; class Insecta; order Diptera; family Tipulidae; genus Nephrotoma; species Nephrotoma appendiculata. Next base: position 131,061,319 of record OX371224.1, on the reverse strand, counting down.
GTTAAAGCGCGCACCTGTTTGACTTTATTGTTAAAAGTACAATATTTCAATCTCTAACCGAATCAAAAATTTACCAAGTATAACCAGACAATCGAGGGTTATAAAAGAAATCTTATACTACACACGAAAAGTCGAAGAAAAAAAATTGAAATTAAAAGAAAACGAAAATGAAACCGACATTACTTTACTTGTTTTGCTTAACGAATTTATTATAAATTCGTCTACGAATAGATCACGGAAATCAGTTTACTTAAGACCGTGCTGACATTTTGACTTTATTACAACAGCAATTAATTGAATTATTGTTTTGTTATTATTTGGACTTGTTTTTGTTTCGAATTTAGTGCACATTTTAAGGCGATTTGAAATTTATCGATTTTTTTTTAGAAGTATAATTAACAGTTTTTTCTTTTGTTTTAAAAAATTGTTTTATTATTATTTTTGTGTAAAGTTTTTGAAATTATACAAATTTGTGTCGTTTTGTACCACAAACAAAAACATCAGCCATGTGGATTAAAAAAACGGTAAGTGAAGTTTTTTAAAATTGATTAGTGAAAAAAAAAAAAAAAAAAATCAAATGCCAAAAGTTTGGTTGTTGGTTTGGTTCACAGTGAATTTTATTGCATATGCATAGTTGAAAAATAAAAAACAAAAATTACTTTCACAAAAAGAAACAAGACACAACAATAAAACATAAATTATGTATAAATATACTCAAATGTTATGGTGATCATGATCTAAATAATTAATATTGAATGGTTCGTCTGCGGATCGGCCAAAGCGAACTGCAACATCGCGGAGACCTTGCAGCAACGTACAATCATTTTGAAATAATTATTGTTACATACGTTTGTAGCAAATTATTGCCGTTTATGTAATTAACCATTCGTATGTCTCTTTTGTTATGTTTAATAGAAAATAGCGATGTGAAAATATTGTTGCGATTTATGTGATTAAACCGAATTTTAAGTTTATGGAAGTGTTCTTATACATTATGAAAGTGTTCTAAAATGTAAATCAGATAGTATTTCTATTGTGAAATCTTTAAATAATTAACAAAATTTTTGAATTTATAATCCCACGTTGTGCATTTGTTAGTCTTAAAAATTTTAGTAAGATTTGTATATTTTACCTTTGTATCTGCAACTACGTCCTACGCAAACAATATTTTTTTTAATTTAGCCGAATTTAACAGTGTAAGATCATTCTAGAAAAGTGTGATACAATTTATATTTGTTTTTTTTTATCAATGAAGCTAATTTGGCCAAGAAGTTGCCATTATGATCAAAGCGTAGTTCCCCAACTTTATTTTCATTTTTAATTTGGCTTTGAACTTCAAATCAGCGTAATTCTATTTATCTCGGGCATAATGAATGTAAATAATTGATTGAACCATAAAAGTTAATTTAATTAATTTTATAAATCATTTTCATTTGAATTAAATAAATTTACTTTCTGATTTAGCTGCTATGTTTTGCATTGAACTTCAAAATCCATACAAGGATTGGAAAATCCAACCGTTTTAAACTTTATCATAATCTTCTTGACAATGCATGCAAGTCCAATAGCTAAAAACCCACTATAGGGACCGTACTTCGGGTTAGAAGGGTTTTATAAGCGCATACGTTGTTTTCAAGCAGTGATTATATAAAATATCTAATTTTAGATAGTTTTACACTCTGGGGCATAATTATGTGTATGTACACATAGAAAGATTGCAAGCAAGGTTATAACTGCACTATCTGGTGGGGTTATTTAACAGTAGGCTAAGATATCAAGACTTTCGGAACTTCATCCAAAATTCGTTTTATAACCCAATAAAATTTCTACAAAGCAAATCTATGACTGGTTAAGTGACGGTCTAGTTCCTTTTAATATGGCCAAATTCCAAAACTTTGTTTTTTAAATACGATCTTATCGTCAAGGGAGAGTTTCCAGAAAATCCTTTGTCACGGCAAAATGACAAAGACCCCCAGACAAAAGAGCCCATAATAGGTCTAACGTAAGCCTTATAAAGTTTCAAGATCTTTGATGGAATAAAGTACAAATGGCATCGCCTCGAACCCCAAGCATTGACTTGCTCTTTTGGAGATTGCATATATATGTTATTTCCCCAACAGATCGCTGGAAATTTGAAAACCCAACATCTTAAATGAAAGAGACATACCGAGTCTATTAGTTACAGGCGCAACATAATGTTGTGCTACTTTCTGGGCGAAAAGACATGATTCGAATTTGCTTCGTTTAAATTCGCCTCTGGTAGATCTACCCCATTCTAAATATGATTAAATATGTATTTGAGAGAATAGACGCGTACATAGCTTCTCGTGAATTTTCTAGATAGGCATTGCTTTCTTTGGTTTACCACCTCAATGGATGCCGATTGGGTTGTGTCGTCAGCAAATGAACGGATGTCGCCGGGTCAGTCGGTAGCTTGTAGGGGATATCTTAACATCATTTTTGGAACCTGTTGAATTTTGTTCATTTTCCAAGAAGAAAAGATCCTTTGAAGACACGCGAAATAGTTTGCAAAGTTGCTTGCGTGCGAAGTGTAAATGTTTAAGTACATTTACTAGGAAAGTCAAATTACTTTATTATTCCCTTAGAATTTTGGAAACACAATATTTTGGGCATAGTCAGCTTTAGGGAAAATTGGAGATTTTGGTTTGTTGCCGGAAGAGTATTAGCTGCAGTAAAACGTTATGTTTCGCAGAATCTTACAGTTTTATTCTAGTTTGACCCTAGTTATTGTTGCATCTTCTCTGTTTCTGGCTATTCGTAGGCTAGCATGATGTTTAAAATATTGTTCTTCATTTGTGCATGTAGTTTAAATGGACCGTTTTTCGGAAAAGATGAGGAGACTGCCCGATCGTATACCAGGAAAGCCATGTTTATTTTCACTATTAAGGATGCTAACATTAATCGAATAGTTCAGTTTGCGGTATACGGTGCTGTATATTCACCACGCCACTCGACTCCTCTACACTCGGTACCTGGTCTTCTTGGGAGATAAGTTCCATATATTTTCTAACAACCGGTGGACCATCTGCAATTGCAACTCGCTTTGGCCGATATTTGCTCCAGTTACTTTTCCATGTCCTACTAGCCAAAGGACTACAAGCGTACCGTAAATGGATCACTCCGCTAGTCCCAAATTTTGGGATGATTCATTAGACTAAACACACGTAGTTGCCTCGGTTGCTTTTCGGCATCATCTTAGCGCATCGTTGCACCTGCTATGAGTTTCTCATTTTCCTTTAAGTCTTACTTACCGACACCATCCATGCATTCTAATCGTATGATTTTCTCCATCGCCTCGCCATCTTTTGAATTATACTAGTCCCAAAACCACTACCCTTCTTTACATAAATAATCCATGCACCAAAATCATCGCGACCATGCCAGATGGTCTGTCGTCGAATAATTCGTTTTTTTCTTCTTGCACTGAGACAAAATCCCGGTTGAATTTTGCATCATCGTAGAGCAGGTTCAGCCATATGTGCTATCTCCTCACCGTCACGCGACCCCACAAGCCCCAATGGTTCTATCCGAACAATGGCACGCAACCCATGATTATCATCCGGTTCCACATTATTACATACAGACATTTCCATCAACCGCTTCCCGAATGCTCGAACTTTTGCTTTATATCGCATACGTCTTCCTTTCTTTTGCCAAATGTTCTATCTCTCGATTGGTCCATTTTCTTCTCCAAGTTTTTAACGTCTGTATTGATTTATTTAATTTCTTGTTTCATTTCCCCGTGAATCTGATTTTGTTGCTCAAATTTATGATTTATTTCTACCGTCATTAGCCACATCTCATACATTATTCATCAAACTTTTGATTCATTCGTTGCTGACATATTTGAGTTACCGAAAGTTCCAGAAGCTCTGGAAATTGCTTCTACCATCTCGCGTATATCAACTAGGTTTTCCTCTATTACTAAAATACTGCTATTTTAATTCCACAACCGTCAAATATTCTATCCCCATTTTTTTATATCCGCAATCCCACCACTGTCACCAATTATAACGAATTTGCCGTATCAGATCGGGTTCGTATCACTGCGGTTTGTAAATGCCTTTATAGAATTTGTCGGTTACATCACCAATTCTCCAGAAAGTTGCACCACTTTCGAAATATTCCCGAGTAGCTCGGAAATGATCTCAGAACATACCAGAAATATTTCCTCCTTGAATTTTTCCTAAAATGCACTAATCACTAAAACACAACAACGATTGTCTGTGAACAATAGCAACTAATCTGCAATACCACTAAACCAATGCAAAGACCTTTATGTCAGTAAATTCACAAAAAAATGTTATTAGGCGTTTTCGGGTATATCCCATGGTAACTTTTGAGTAATTTTAATTTTTCTAATGTTGGTAACGAAAGTTACTCAAGTTACCCTGGTATACAAAAAAGTAAAATTACATTAAGCGTGGTAATTTTGTATTCAGCAAAATGAAATTACGTATTTTAACAGATGTTGTATTTTTTTTAATAGTTTATGGTTGGAAAGTTTGTGGTTTAATTTTTCTGACACTATTAATTTAATACAAATTGTTAGAAAGACAGAAATTAAAAAAAACAACTAAAAGTAAATTACCTAAAGTTACCCTACATGTTCGGAAATAGATTTGGTAATTTTTTGTCAGCAAGTTACCCAAAAGTTACCATGGGATATATCCGAAAACACCTATTAAATCAATTTATGCTGAATGACCGAGCCCAAGTAACCAATCTACGCTGAATTACGCCCAACAGACCAAATCGTAACAAAATGTACATAAATCTAGTTAGATATCTGTAGTTAGGCAGTGCAGCTAGATTAATGGCCTCATTGCTTTAAAACTTTTGCTATACGACTATAGATGGCAGTATAATCAAGTAAACATTTCTTTTGTATAATCCTTGTTCATGAAACTTTAAAAGCGGTGAAAATTCAAGCAGTACTGCCTGGTACTTTAGGTGCATTGGGTTAGGCAATTTTACTAAACAAATTAACTTAAACAATTTTGTTAAACAAGGAAACGTTTAAATACCCAGAAATTACGTTTTATTTTAAACACTGTGATTCAAATTTGTCACAAAATTAATGAGTGTTGGATATCTCAAACTAATGATGGATTGGACAATCACCGGAATGTGGCATGTAAATATATTCGGGGCGTTGTTGGTATTTTTATCTAGATTTTTTATGTTACGTCACGTACATTGGATAATATCAAAGAAACAAATTACCTATGATTCAAAAAACTAATTAATGTCTTTAGATTAATACTTGAAACCATTAAAGTTTTATGTGCGTGTATTGTGCGCTCTTGATACTTTCATTTTAAAATACTATGACTAACCAAATAATTTTTTAAAGTTTTTAACAGATTTTTAATGGTACAAAAATTATTTGTACGAAATTTGAAGGCCAAACTTACAGGGAAATACATTTTTTAATTTGCTTTTATAAGATTTTATTAAATGTAGATATTTTGCTATTATTGAACTTAAATGAATTAGTTCAACGTGCTTATTAGTTAACCCCATTTTGTAGATTATTAATGTTTTATACATTATTTGATCGTTTCGGATCAATATTTTAAAATGTGTGCAGCACACTTTATGGATCAACTAAAACAGAATAAACGATTTAATACCTTTCTTAATACCTCTTACGTCGTAACAATTAAAATATTTCTTCACTAATTTTAAATCTTAACGACCTTGCTTTATTTCCTTTGACTGGTTAGAACGTTTTCATAAATATAATGTTTGTTTCACTTATGGCAATAAAATATATAAAGTAATGATCATGTATCATTATTTAAAGCACTGTATAGTCAAATGAAATAGAATGCAATTTTATGAATCAATCGAATTCCCGCAAAGTTTCTTGCGTTCTTGAGAATTCGGGTGGCCATGAGTTTTGAATATACGATTTATAAACAATCGAGAATACATCTAGGGCGGAATCATGAAAAACGACCGGAAATTGTTGGTTATAAAATATTTTCTAACCGACTCGATTAAAACTAATAAATTTTTCCATAGTGGATGAAGAAGAGTGAAAGTTATAGTGGTTAAACAAATATAAGTAAGGTCATTATACAATTATGACGTTTCCATCCCCAGTCGCGTGGAGTCATGTACAGTCCGGGTTTCCGGTCTACTATAAAGCACTATTCCATTCTCTTAAGATATTGATCAGTTCAGCACAATATTGCCGGTACTTTGGAAGAACTTCGTCGCTTAGCAATTGTGTCAGTGGTAAAGTGATAATTCGTGTGTGATCGTATTACCCAGCTACATTTGTTTTAGTAACACGACGGTCACCTCGTTGCATTCGAAAAAAACATTGATCAGTTATTTTATATCTGTGGGTAGATTTTAAACTTACCATGGTCAGATACTAATTGGCTCATCGAGCTCGTTAGTTATAATTTTAATTTGAGTCTTGCTTTATCGATTCATTCCACCTTGTTCATTCCATTCTCCTACAAAGTCACCTAATTCGTTTGGGACACATCTTCTTAGTGCAAGTGCGCTTGCTTTTTGATTAAAATATCAAGGTCAACTCCTAGATATCTCACAGAGTTGACCACTTTCGTGTTTCGACCGTTTAAAGATATTGATGGACAAGATGTTTGGACAAGACAGCATCACTGTTTTCTTTGCAGATAGTGACATTTTATTTGCTAGAACTTAGAGAAAATTGTATGCTGATATCTTTGAAACCATACTTTAATCAAAAATTTTTATATGAACATAAAATATTTAATTATTTATTTTTAGCTGCTCAAAAAGTGAACTCAAAAGTATAAGTTCTAATTTAAAAAAAAATCTCTTTTGTCAATATACTAATGAGTTTCAAGGTAATTTAAAATAACTACTAAACGTCCCCTCGATATTGAACAATTTTTATTTTATTGCACGTTGCAAGTTGCACCGTTTCCGAGATAAAAGCATGAGATTTGACAAAAAACTTACGGATCCCCTCGTTTTTAACAAATCATTAGATTTCATGTAACGTGTGAGGTCTTGTGAATACGGCGGATGTGTTATGTGGGCAATACAACTCGGCTCTACTAATTTGTTTGGATTCTTAAAGCCCGTTTTACATGGGTTTCTTCTAACCCACCAGAAATATAACATTCGTTTATTTCCTTGAATGCCGGCGCGTTTAGTTAGAAATTCCCGGGCTTTAGTTCGGTTAACTGCGACTTCGTGGTATATTCACTTTTCATCATCTGTCTTTCTGTCTCAATAAAATATGTTTTAAATTCGGAATCTCCTTCAAACAAGTCAGTTATTTTGCAGTTTGCTTTTTGGCTGAGATTTTTTTTTGTCAAGAGAGACAATGTAAATGTAAATAATGTGGACAATATGTCAACAACGTGTCAACAATTCGTTTAGGCTAATTTAGAAAAAAGCGAAAAATTAATACCTTTACGAGTATACCGAAATAAAAAGAAAGTAACAAACAGGAATTTTTAACAACGAACTGCTTACTCTGGTTGAATTATAGAACAGGTCATCGACATTAAAAAGAACCCCCCCCCCCCTTCTATTATCCTTATCACTCAATACTAAAATTTAATCTGGTAAAACTACACTAATACCCCAAAAATAGTGGTATGTTTTGTGGTTGAAACATGAAATGGATTTAAAATAGGCAAAACCACATTGAACATAACCTCAATGGGTTGCTGATATACTATCCGTGTTGAGTGGATTCCATTTTATTTGCTCTCTTTAAAGGTGTAACTAGATTCGAGTTAGAGCTGAACTTAATACGTCCTATAGTAGCAACGTAGGATGTTGAAAAATCACCGAATGTTAGGGGTTCTCGTATTTTTTCGAGTTCTTTGAGGAAGGATTGGACGAAATAGATTACACCGAATACTGTATAGTGTATATAGGGATACAAATAACATGTTAAAAAATGTTACCGAATCATTTTAAAGCCTTAAGATAAAAATTATACGAGAGCTAGCGGGGTACGTTAATTTATCGGGCGATACACAAATCTCGCGAGATGTTGATTCCACCGTTGCTTGTTAATATACCGAGAAACATATGAGAAATACTTTTTGAACAAACTCCACAGAGCGGGCTAAGGCTGATCATTGATCTTGGACTTGTAAATAAAATAATTTAATTTCACGAACGGAAATACAATCATTTATGGTTGCCTCGAAATTGGTTAGCCAAATGGCTGAACGAGCTGAGCTGATGGAGTAGACTTAAGAGGTGGAATAGACAAATGATTTAAGTTGTATACTACTGCATGGGCTTAACACAATTCCGGAAATCAAATTATCACGATTGGTAGTCGATAATTTTAATCACGTCAATGGTGATTATTCCAACTTCTTTAAAGTACACAATCACTGATGGGATGTGATCCCAAAAGCAGTTCTCTAGGAGAAAACCTCCATTCAGAATTCTTCCAAAATCGTTTCTCATGTTTTCTTTCACATAATACCACAAAATTTCAATTGAATTTAAATCCGAGCTTTTTAGCTCCCTATATATGGTTCCTTGGCCATTTTCATGGAGATATTTGATTATCAGTTTGCTTTTGTGTATTGGTGCATTATCTTGCTGCAATACAACGCATCTCGAAACCTAAATTAAAATTAACCATTTATTTATTTATTATTCATTAAGAAATTTATTCACACTGATTTTAAATTTAACACGAGATCATCCAAATTACCCTATCAGAATATCCTTGACCTTTTTTGATTTAATCATGCATTATTAGAAGGTTTTCGCTTCATATGATTATGTTTCATACGAAATTTTCAGCAAATGACATGAAAATTGAGAACAGTTTTTTCCCAAGATTAAAATTGGTTTGACTTCCCAAAGACAGAAGTTTTGATTACCTCGTGAGATTTTAGCCTCTACCACTTATTCTTATCGATTTCATCCAAGAGGAAACAGTAGGCTCATAGAAAAGAAATAAATAGTTTTGGAGGCTAGATTTTATTTTTTGATAAATTGGCCGTGAAATATAAAAAGGGAATGTCAGAAGTATAATGATTTTGAACATAGTGGTTGTATTGGATAGACCTTTGCAACTTTTAAGAACTAATTGCGCATTAAACCTCCGCTTTAATCCTTCCATAACTTGTAAATATAAACAAAGTTCCTTGACGATCAAGAACTGGTTGTTATATGCCATAGGCTCATGTTGAAGATTATGTTTGAATTAAAATTATTTGGCAGATTTTTCAACAAGTTTTTTTCGTAATTCGTTCGTGTCGTCTTCAGTTTTCTTATATAATATGCGGGCAGACACTAAATTTACTAGTAAATTGCCCGAAGAATCCGAATCTTAAAGCAAAATCAAAGCATTTGATTAAAAAACACATTTTATTTCTATTAAAAATAGTCCAAGTGGGTCACTGGTATAGGAAGATGAATTCAGTAGCCTTAAAACAAACTAAAATGCTATATTTATCATTCTAACACCAGTCCATTTTTGGAAATAAAACAGTGTTTCGAAATAAAGTTTGAAAATAAACCATAATCTTCCCTTAGTGCGTTTTTGCAAATTCCTGAAAACAACGGAGTTTCGTCATAATTTAGAAGACACTGAAATTGACAAGGAATTTTTAATCCTCGAAGACACTCGCTACGGCACATTTCAAAACAGGTTGTAAGGAAACAGGACATCACAAACCAGATACTGTTAAAGTTAGCCGAAAGTTTCCAGCCGAAAGATAATGCAGATAATGTCTTGAATACAGCAAAAATCAGTCATGAACTCGAATTTAGGATCGGGTTATATCATTCGGGTGAAGGGGAAATTATTTCAATTTATAGGAATTTAAAAATCGATAGGAGCGAGAGTTTAACTTTCGGCTGAAACAGTCAAGACACTATCTGCATTATCTTTCGGCTGGCAACTTTCGGCTAACTTTAACAAGGTACAAAACAGCACATGGTAGGCAACATAGAATATAGTTAAAAACTTTTTCAATGCGTCACTTGATAAATACGGGTTGTATGAATATATCTGGTCCAGGAGGGCCCAATTTCGCAAAGGAGTAAAGTTTAAAAGTAAAGGCATGAATGCAACCATCTGCCAAGTACCTTTATCGTGTTTAAGATACAACGGTTGCATGGTTAAAATTCGCAAAATTTAAAAAGAACAAATTCAATTTTTGTATTTAACCTAATTTCTAATAAATTTCGGGCTGGTCTAACTTCACAAATTACTGTTTATATTGGATCAATTTAAACAAATTCTGGGCTGGGCTAACTTCACACAAAAAACAAATGCGGTTTTTATTGATTAGTGTTAGATATAATTGTGGGATAGCTTCAATACGTGTTTTGGGACGTATTGGCCTATAAATAAAAAGAACATTTCAAAAAATTGCGATTAATTGTAAGTGCTTTATATAAGCCCAGCAACGTTGGGCGAATTTTTCCAAAAGGTAGAACTGTAGAATAGCCGAACAATACGTAATCACTAGATTTAATGCGAAATCCGCCTTGGTAATGAAATAAAATGTACAACAAGATTATAATCGCCTTCGCCTCATTGTTTATGTACATTCCGATAAGTTAACCTTGGGAAATAAAATTATAAATGAAGTAACGCAGATGTAATTACAATAGTCTTTGTAATATGCTTTTCCATAGTTGTCCGGGTCGAATCCTCCCACAACTTTTTATGATCTTTTATTTCTAAATTTCATTGATTTATGTTTATTTATATTTCTAACCGCCATAACATCTGTCATATTTTTTATCTGTTCGTAACTTAATTTGTTCATTATTTTATACATTTTACTTTTCTTTAGTCTAACACATCTTAATCTGTTTTACAATTGAAAGCGATCACGTTATACTTAACTCTATATATATAACATTATTGTACAACGATCGAGTTTCTAATAAAACATTAGAGATTTAAGCTGGTCTTTGAGAGTGGGTGGTAAAAATGTATTCAGTAAAAGTAAATATTTGTAAATCAAATAATTGGTATAACAGGGCGATATCAATCGACTCGTGCATAATTTACTCTTCATAACACGCTTTATTGGGCGGCACGTAATCTATCGGGTATCATTTGTGGTATGCAAGTGCAAATCTGGTTTCATAAAAGTCAATTATCTGTAATTTATACGATTAAATAATTTATTTTACAGGCATTCCTTTAGTTGTTATACTTTAATCGATTTGGTAATTTGGTATAATTTAAATTTGGTTACGAAAACCACCCTACAGCAAACATGTATACTTGATGGCTAACATGTATGTTCAATATAAAACGAGGACAATTGGTTTATTATTTGCTAAATTTAAAATTATATGCGCGAACCGAATAAATTACCGAAAATGTAGGTATTTATTAATATGTAACAATTTAATTACCTGGCCCAACTGCAATGCAAAGCTTTCCATTTGATAGTGGTCACACGATTAAGTTTTTGTTAATTTGTTTTTAATTTGGCAAATAAACCAATCAGGAAAACGGGTGTGATTTATTCCACATTTTCATCGTCTTTATCAATGTATTACAACTGTTAAGCAAAAATTGTAATAAAAAAAATTAAGATTCTTATAGAAAATTTGAGTGATATTTTTTCAATTTGAGTGCTTATTTTCAAAATCGTGTTATTTAAAATAATGACCTTCACTATAAAATTGTGGCAATTAAAAATAAAAATAGCTTAAATTGTCTAGCTTATATAATGATGTGTGAAAATTTAAACAAAAATTGTCAAAGTCAACAACAATTACGTAAATATATGTAGGTGCGACAAATATTTATTGGAAAATGGCTTTTAGCAACTGGTCGAGGACTTCTCAATTGTTTAGTAAGCGCCATCTGTGGGGATGGCCGATGATGGTTATTCAACTTTGCTTGAAATTGATTCTTTAAATATTTCGGTATTGGGTTAATGATCAATATGCACGATCAAAACCTTCCTTAACAAATGGGTGGGAAAATGGTTTTGTAAAATTATGTATACTAAAAATTTTCTATTGTTAAGAATTTTAATTCACCACGTATACTAGATTGGCCAATGATGTTAATTTATTCAATTTTGAAATAAATATCGCATATTGAATTGGATGGTATCTTGAATAGATCAAAAAATTATCTACACCTGTCTTGCAGATGCAGATAACCTCAAAAATACCCAATATTCTACGAACTAATGAAAATGGGAAAAATTGATGTTCATAAATCTGCAATGCTGAAATTTCTGTAGTTTGTGGTAATTTTATATAATTTTCGAAATATTATTGTTGTAAAACGATGAAAGCTGGCATCTTTTCATCTTGCAGATGTCGATTGTAGCGTTTGTTTATCGGGTTTCAGGGTCAATTTTTTAGTAGATGGAACATTTTTCTCTTTTTCGCTTTATTATTTTTCTCAATTGTTTTGTAGTTGTCAAATCGTTGAATTTTGCCTGACAACCTATACTATTTCTCTATACATACGCATAATATAGCTTGTTTAAAACAAGAGAATATTAGCGTTAAGAATATTAACGATCTTATTACAGGACAAGTGGTGCAGTGGTTAAAGCTTCGGCACTTGGACCGGGAGGTACTGGGTTCCAATCCCAGAAGCTGGATGCAAAGCGAATTTTCGTCATCGATTACGATCGGTGATGTTGATAAACACAACTAAGACCCTTGCAATGTGCAGGTGCTATACTGTAATTGTGTGAATGAGAGGTCTGTGCGTGAATTAAAGGGGAGTATTAATTGACCTTCAAAGGACATTAAATTCATTGGACAATTAATACTTCCTTAAAAAAAATATAATGTTAAAGTCAGCCGAAAATTTTCAGCCGAAAAATGGTAATGCAGATATAGTGTCTTTGCTATAACAGTTGAAAAAATATTTTATAAAGAAATATTACACGACATAATGAGACCAGATAATGAGACTACCCCAAAAATCTGTCAGGCGAGTTATATAATTTTACCAGATTAGTAAACCTCGTATGCCGATTTAAATAATTAAAATTAATTCTGAAAATTACGATTAATTTTCCAAATTAAATCAATAAATTGACAGTTTGAGTTACCCATTTGGTCATCGATCGTACTTTGTTCACGAGATAGGTTACAACCCAAGGTAATTTCCGGCATAAGTTGATGTAAGTTTGACTAGGACACGTGGTCTAATGGCGTGTCTAGCCTAAGTTTATCTAGGATTATGACCTATCTCATAAGCATAGTAAGAGCGATGAGCTAGTGGATAACTCAAAAGTTACAGAACATGTTTTTCTGATAGTTTGGAGAATTTTGAATTGTCTAGTAAATTACACCTCCTTATCCTTTTTAGACTTGTCCCAAACTCCGTATGAGTTTACCTTGGATAATGACCTACTTGATGGCCCCAGTCAGAGTTACTCAAAAGTAACAGAATACTTTATTAATTTAGTTTTGAAAATTTCGGAATATATTGTATTTATACGTCATATATAGGATTATGGAAAATCTGGTAAAATTACATAGCTCCTGACACATTTATGGACTAGTCTGATTATTTGAAGGTAATAGTGCAACTAGCTATTTGGAGTAATCAGCTTTAAAATACGTTTTCGAGTGGTACAGTAAAGACACTATCATTTTTCAGATGGAAACTTTGGATTAATTTTAATATGGTCTACATTTAATAAACAGATAATATGCGCATCAAAATTGATTTATAATTTATACAATCTTTAGTTTTTGCTACTTTAACATTCAAATGATAACAGTATAATAAATATTTAAGGTTGAATGCGTTAGGTACAATCTAGCACAGGAAAGTAGTCAATATTTTATTATAATTTAAATTTGAACCTACAACCAAGTCACTAAATTATCAAAACGAAATTTAAAGTATTGTACTGGGAAAAATGATGCACATCGGTCTAAGCCGACAGAGATACCGGTTCAATACTACTTAATTAATATTTTTAATTTTTAAAAGGGATCAATTGGTCTAATGGAAATAATTTGCAATGCTCATTTCTTATACGAAAATTAAAATCCAATCTGATTTTTTGTAAGTCATAATTGTGCTAAAAACGCTAGATAAAAATAAAACCAAGTTAAACGGCTCTTATAAGTCATTCTAGGGATGGCAATGCAAGTTTGGTCAGTGTTTGTTATAGATTATTGCTTTACCTTTCAGGAACACTAACAATTGATAAGTTCCCGCAGAGATTTTCAGCTATACAAACCATTTTCCGATATATTTATAGAGGCATATTTTTCAATATTATATGTATAGCCATTGTCGGCCATTTCCAGAGACTATGATCCAGGTTTGCCAGAGCATGTAACTAAAATATTGAGAAGTTCTCTTACAGATTTTTAGCTACGAGTTCAAAAATTCGAAACTTATTTAATATCTCTTTCTCTAACGCAAAAATCATTTAGAAATTTGAGCATCAATTTTATAAAATTTACTTGTTTTCAATAAAAATGATCGATTATAGTAACATAGTTTGTATGTATTAAGACATGTTCCCTGCTCCCAATTTACTGTGGACTGTTAAAATTGGGAATATGACATCTAAAATTACTTTAAAAATAATCTGATTGAGTCTTTTTTTACATGAAATTTTAGCATGGCATACTTTGTGAAAATAAAAATTAACATACAAAAACAGACCCAATAAGTTTAATTTTTTTGCCGTCAGATCTATAAATAGTCCTCTATAATTAAACCATATAAGTACAGAACACTGTACCATGCACCAATACATAGCCAGGCAAAAAGAATTATTTTATAAAATTGTGCTCAGACCCAGCTAAACCCACTAAGTATATTACGTCTTGCATGGAGGCGCTCACAATATGAACATGTTCAACTACATCAAATGTAAAATTAATTGCTTTCCAATCGACCACCGTAACTACTTGTAAGTGCGAGAAATGTGTATTGGCTAAAGTGTGGATTGGAAAGCACAAAAAATTACAAAAGTAAAACATAACCTACAAATGTGTAGTTTATTTGTGATAACTTTTGAATAAAAAAATATCATTACCGGAAATTCATTAGCGCTTCATATACGACATTCAATTATATTTTTGACAGAAAAATACTACACGGAATCACCTAGCGGACAAATTTATTGTAACTGCTTTCAACTACTCATAATAACAAGGTAGAACAGTTGTGACTAGTTAATTTAGCAAAGACAAAAACCTTAAGTGCTAATAAGTACTTGCAGTGGTCGATTGGAAAGCAACTATTAGGCTGTGTGCCAAACCTAAGGTAAATCGTTTACCACGGTAAAAATCGGTTTTATAACAGATTTTTCGATCAGTTTGCCATAGATTTTTTGAAAAATAATTGAATTTACCGAAAAATTTACTTAAAATTGACTTTTACCTTGAGTTTGGCACACAGCCTAAGTACATTGCATTCAACATGCCAAAACTTTTATTTTATGTCTATTACTAGCAGCGCCTCCTAAATATTTGAGCCATAAGATTCCGCCATTTTTTCCATGAGCTTTCTATAGACGGGAAGCTTTTTGTTTCATACCAATCAGTGTATTTTCATAACTTTTTAGAAGCTTTTTTCTATATAAAAACATAAATGCTTCGTTTCAATTTTCAATTTGAATGGTTAGTTCAATATTCAAGAAACGCATATTTTAAAATTGAGTCATATTATGTCGAGTTAACGCAAAAACATTTTTGTTCAAAATCCCGAATTACAAAAGACCAAATTATCAAAATCTCGTCTAAAAAACCCGACTTTGTAAATCCCAACTTTCAAAATCCCGATTTTTGAAACCCCGATTTTGCTTAAACCTTAAAAATCCCGTCAAAAGTTGGGATTTTTTTTTAAATATTTTTTTTTTTTTAAATATAAATATTAAATCGAACGTCTCTCGAAAGGCTAAGCGGGGAGTGGGGGGGAGCGTAGTGGCCTCCCGTGTGCTCGTAAGAGTCATGGAAGCCGTTAGCCTTTACAATTATTGCATTTCAAAATGCCGGTCCGCGGGTGCCCGAATTCTCAATTATTTTTTTTAAAAATCGGGCTTTTAAAAATCGGAATTTTGAAAATCGGGATTTTGATAATCAGGATTATGAAAATCGGGATTTTCAGAGTCGGGATTTTAAAAATCGGGATTTTGATTTCGGGATTTTGAAAGTCGGGCAAACGAGCCCAACCCAAAACATTTAAATTAGTCTAAATAAAGAAAATGAAAAATTAGTATTGAGTGTTCCACCAAAAATTTCAGCAATATCTTTCGAAAACAAACGTTCGTTAAAAAATGCTTTTGGAGTAGCATTGTATGTAATATGGGGGTTATTGCGTTTTGGATTCTATTTCAACATTGTTGTTGAACAAGCTTTGAAACTTGGTTTTTTCGTTAAGGTCTGTATCCAGCTCGCGCTAAGATAAATTTCATATACAAATATACGTAAAACTTATCCAGCGAAATAACAAAAATATATTTAGCTCCCGGTTTCGCAGATGCGGTACGCAGCTGACGTAAAAAGTTTGTAGTTATCTCATTCAAATATAGAATGCGCTAGTGAAAACTCTATAAACGTTTTCGCAGCAATTTTTCTGCCTAGAACAATAAAATTTAGAAATTGTTTGACAGCAGAACGTAATTTTTTTTTAAGTTTTATAGTTTACATTTAATAATTAAATACTACACTATGATGGCTGATTTTCAGTAACTCATAAAAATTTTCCCCTCTATTTCAAGCTCACATGTTAATATTACGGCTCTTTAAAATAATGGATGGCTCTGTTCCTAGACTTAAATATGACAGTAATTGACACTGCAAGTACATTTAAGAATTGAAATAATTTATACAAATTTTATTAAACCCCCTTGACCGAAAGTAATTCCCTTTATAACCTATCAAAAACTCTTTTTTATAATCGAAACTATAAATGGTGCAAAGGCTACTAACTAATTATTTAAATATATGACAGCCTCTCGACCCTGGGTTCCGATCTCTTCTAAATTTTACTAAAAAGTCTTGTTTTACTAACACTTCTTGAAATTAAAATATGTTTCATTGACGTAAAGAGACAAGTTCCAAATTTTTCACTTGCTTTTCGAAAAACAGTTAAAAAATATTTAATACTAGCTGAGTTACCCGGCGTTGCACGGGAGAAATTAAAATTACTTTGAAATACGGATATTTTGCACGCAATTTCTCGACGTCACTGTACTTACAATCGTATATGACAGGAACTCATCAGGTACTGAATTCAGTATTGGAAGCATCACCAGAAGCATCAAAAATTGAAATTTTAGAAACATATTTTACCGATGCCTCTAGACTCAGGGTCCCAGCCTTCAATTTACCAACTCAAAAACTTTCGCGAGCATGCACGCAACCCATCAACAACTTTCCATCGCAATCAGATGGAATCAAAATTTTCTTTCGTAAGAACAATATTCTGGTAATTGCGAATACAACAAAAAAAAGATTGAGCCAAATCGGTTAAGCCGTTCTCAACTGAAGCGCTATAAAAAAAAAATCAATTTTCTTCAAGTTTTTCCGGAAGTTTCCGAGTTTTCCACTAAGATTTTCCAATTTTTCTCTTATAGAAAACCATCTGGAATGGATACGTGCAAAAAACCGTACAAAAACATCATTTTTGATTTTCTGAATTTTCCGACTTTTCCAGTAAATTTTCTTTCATACAAACCTTGTCCTGACAATTATGAATACAACAAAAAACCATCAGCCAATTCGGTCTAACCGTTCTCTAGTGATGCTCAGTCATAAACGCGCCAATTGATTTTTATCAATATAGATTTGAGTTAGTGGCCTAGTTAAGCAACGCCCAAAGAATTTCACCTGATATAATGATTGAAAAATTGTTCCAAATTTCAGCCAGTATATAGGTGGTTTCCAAGTGGTGGTACCTACCAAGAATGATTGCGATTGGTCCTGGTTCGGAATAAACCGTTTACAGAAATCTCCGTTGGGGCCCGGGTTTCTTTTCTAATTTTCTTTTCAAATGATTATCTTAGTAATTGGTAAAAGAAGGTTTTCGAATACCAGGGCTGGATTGCGAAGAATAGTTATTTCGAGAAAATTTGATAAGGTGAGGCCCTCCGGTGGTATCCACATTCAGCTATGTGTTTACGTATATTCTATTCGCGTGACTTTGAAATTTGGAAGAGCAGGTTTAGTGCCAGGCATATCGATTGCAATTTTAGTCCTAATTCCAAGAAAATTTGTTTAGGGTGCTCTCCAGTAGGTGGTGCAATACCCCTCTCCTGTGTTGCGTAATGGTATACCGTGTCGTTCGTGGTGTTGCACCATATTGCGTAATGTTATACATCCTGTTACATTATATTGTGTGGTTTTACTCACAACAAATTGCAACATATTGCACTAGCATGTTGCTCAATGTTTATGTAATGTAGAAACAGGCTGCTTCATGTTCCATCATATTGTGTGGTGTTGTGTTATATTTTTTGTGGTATTCACAGATGTCTGGCTTTATATTGCAATATGTTGCGTTGTTTTTGTTATTAATTAAGGAAGAAATAAGATAAACTATGTCATGCATGCCATTTTTTAACCGATATTGATGAAAGTGTTGGAATATGACGAGAGAACGAAACTAGACATTTTTTTAAAGATCCAATTGAAATTTTACATCGCGAATGAAAACGAGATTTTGAAAGTTCTGAAATATAGCATAAACGAAACTAGACGAAATAGAGTATGGCGAATGAAAATACGATTCAAAAACATATTTTTCACGATGTAGTTCTGAAATGATGAGGGACAACATTGGGTTCTTTGGTGAGTTGGAGTTGCTGTGTGTTTCTGTACCGTGATGGTTATGGCGTGATTTTAGCTATATGTTTTTGTGATTTTTTTTATATGGTTCTGGAAAAAATAATCTGGAATTCGGTTAATTTGAATTAAATTAAGGCAATCAACAATAAATTTGGATGAACTCGAGATTCCAAAATGGTCGAATTCAGGTTGGTCAGATTGATTGGATACCTGCCTTAGGAAATCACGCAAAATATCCCCAATACCATGACATTTTTTCTGATTACCTTAGTACTAATAAACTACAGTTACAATTTTTTTTATATGCATGTAATCATGTAGTTCACAAGCCCACCGTTTTGGCGCCCTGGTAATAAAGCTCACTTCTGAATTATTATAGAACATATAAGTGTGACATGTCAATAAAAAGGTCTTGACGAATGTTACAAATTTAGCTAAAGCATATTAGTACTCCAAATTACCATTATGGCGCTGATTTCAGATGCAATTTTTTCTCATTGTGATCTGATCATGTGAAATATCATTTTTAAGATTTTGGACGAAGGAACATTTTTTTTCGGTAATTTATTTCTAAAATTCTATGTTTTGGCCTGGTGGCAAATTATTCCTTTGAAATTATTCCTTTCATGGAAGCAGTTGCATTTGGCACATTCCAATAAAATCATGTGACACATAATTCATTCATGGTTGAACGGTCTTGGAAAAGGTATAATTTTATTACCAGCACTTTAGTTCAAAAATTCACTACTTTGGCACTGGTAACAATTTAATCCTTTGGTATATAGAATATATAATAGTAAAATAATGATATTCTTCAAAACGGGCAAGGGTAATTGAAAGTTAGGCTGTATGCTAAACTTAAGGTAAAAGTCATTTTAAACTCTATAGCAAATTGATCGAAAAATCTGTTCTAACCGGTTTTTGCCGTAGTAAACAATTTACCTTAAGTTTGGCACACAGCCCTAGAAAAGTTTTCTTCATATACATATATCTCTTATAAAATTTTACGCCAATGGGAACTATTATAATTTTTAAAACTGTTAAAATTAGTCTAATTATCCACAATGAAAATGAATGCAGATTGTGTATTAAGGCTGCGTACCAATCCAAGGGTCCAATCCATAGAGTCTTTCAAAAATAATTTAATTTACCGAAAAATTTACTTAAAATTGACTTTTAAGGTGGATTTACATATATGACGTGTGACGTGTGACAAGTTGAAATTAACGTGACGCTTTTTTAACAACAATTTACATTTGCGACGGATGCCGCCACGCACACTAATTAAATATTTTTTGAGGTGTATATTAATTGTGTTCTGTCACAAAAAACACTGTGGCAAAACAATCAAAAATTTGTTTGCGTATTTCTAAATTTATATGTGTGTGTGTGACCGTCACGGAAAAGATAAAATTTGTTCATGTCTCGGCGTGTAGCGTGTGCCGTGTGACGAATGTCAAAATAGTCGTTTATGATTGGCTATAGACACCCGTCACACGTCACACGTCGCATATGTAAATCCACCTTTACCCTTGGATTGGGACGCAGCCTAAGAGCATGTTTTCATGAGTCATTTTGCGACAAAATTTCTTGCTGGAAATTTGTGATATTTCTTAATTTTCAGAAAAAAATTTTGGGTTTGCCAATTTCCACAACGAGGCACATTCCGTTTGCATTCATTTGAGGCCGGGTTTCTTTCCTCAAACGCGCCAAGGATGCCATGTAATATTCGCTGTTGATGATATTTCCTTTCTCGAGATAGTCGACGAATAAAACACCTTGTGCAAACAGCACTCTTAATCATCGATACGTTGCAGTTCTAAAAATAATGTGAACTTTTCAATAGATACGCCATCTCTGTGTTAGCCTCGGGACTTATTGAGTGACATTATACGTATGCAAAATTAATATTTATCACAATATTAACACAGTATTCGGTCAGGCCTTAAAATACACTTGAATTCAATAATTTTTATTATTTTATGAAATGAAAAGTGAATTCAAAGATGCTAAATTATTTCGTTACGTCCTGGTATCCAGTCCCACTGCATCGAAACTAATAGTTGTTTTTATTTCCTCTAATTAAAATGCAATAAATTCAAATTATTTATGTCTGCGCGATTATTAAAATAAAAGCAGCATATTTTGTATAAAATCAAGTTTTATGTGCAAATACGTGCGCGAAACTGAACGAATTTGAAACAACATCCGGTTGTTCATTGGCGTTAGATAATCCACTAAACGATAACATTTTTGCAAATGTTTTAAGCATTCTCTCTAATCAGTGCTCGGGACGACTTAATTTCTGATATATACTTTCGATTTTTACGACTAGCGGTGTTATTTAATAGCAAATTATTGAGTTATTTTTTATTATCCGTTTAGCGTGTCATCGATGGTATTATCACTAGCGCTGACTTTATTACATAATGGCTACACTGTAATAATAAACCGGGTAACAATTTTCTAATTCCAAAATAACTGAATTAGCTACGCGGTACGGGTTACTTGCTTGTGATAAAGATGGTCATTTAGCTGTAATTTGGATAATTTCATCAGGTTGATTTATTTCTTTGGAATTCCGAAAGCATCAACACCTAATCTATTATTTTCTAACTATCCCTTTCCATACGTTAAATATACCTCCACATATATGTGTCATTGTGTTTAGTTTATGCAATATCAAAATGTAGTATTTGCCATTATGCATGAAACACACAATAACGTAACATAATATTATAAACGTAATGTAATATTTCTCGTAATCTATCCATAAGTTCTTCTAGCTTCTTATTACCATTTACGACGTTATATAGTGTCTTATAATCATGAATATGCATGCAGTCTTTGTTTCTAAGATTTTTCTCTCATCATACGATGGTTGGATTAATAAGACTTCTTACTTCTATTTATTTTTTGTGTTTCGTTTTAAAAATCGTTTTTGTTGTTTGTATTGTGTTTTCTTTGATTATATTTTCTTCTATTGAAACATATGATTACGTTTGGTAACATTTAATTATTAATTTTAATGTTACTACTTATAAAAATTATTACCATAAATTTACAAGAACAAGTACATGTTGGTATTAATGATTTGTGCGAATATGTGTGTATAATCACAAGAAGTTGTTGAAAATTGTAACATCATTGTGGTGTGTTGATTCAATTATGTACTTGGAATTTTGCGGAAATCGATCAAGCTCTCCTCATTATTATAATTCTGTCCATATATAAAGAAATTATATAACAAGTCATAAATAAGCACAAGTAAGTGAAAGCTGAAATCGATTTTTGTAGATCAAAATGTTTAATTGCAAATGGCTAGATTTTTTTTTTTTTTATAAATAATTTGTATATACAAAAGAAGGTAGGCTGCTGTACATTATTTAACACCGTGCCGAATGACAACCTTGATCCTAACTCGAATCACGTACATAATACTCATTCTCGTTCAATTAATGTTGTTATTATATATAAAAAAAATTACATATAATAATAATGGACAAATCTTTATATTTTTAATTGAACTGGGTATTTGCCATACCCACGTGTTAATCTTGTAGTCATGCATGCTTTGCTTCTACAAAAATTAGAGAGTTATAGGTAGTTAGTTGGTAAGGCGAACATTCTTTGTCTGAGAATTGCCGGTTTTTGAATATATTGTTGTACAAAATTTATATTGAATTCAATTAATTAAAACAATTTTTTATGCTATTAATAATAAAAAAAATAATTGATTAAAATTGATGTAAACAAATTTATTGTTTTGCTTATTATTCAACAATACCATGATTTATGACGTGATTTTAAGATGTTCACGAGATAAAAGGTAATTGCCTTAGTTGTAGGAACGGCTTGTAAGATGTTTTAAAATTTTATTTTTATGTGCAGTTAAGTCGTTAACCTCGACTTGTTGATAGATTATGAGTTTTAATTAATTATTTAGTTAGATTTTTTTTCATTAAAGGATTAACAGTTATCACCGTGAGATTATAAATTAAAATTGCAACAGAGCTTTACTTTTTCCTGATTATAACATAAAATGCTTCTCGACTCAAAACACTATTTTTTTGATCAAAGCATGTTCTATAAAGGCACCATTATAATATAAATTTGGTGAATATTTGAATTTATTTTACAACACTTGATTTCTAAAGTGAAAAATTAAACTTCCCGGACTTTTAGTAAAACTGTCTTCTATAATCAAAAAACGTTATTCCTGCTTAAATTGAGAAAACCAGCAAGATCAACCCTTGTCCGTTGAGCAATTTAATCTCTAAATTTATTTAAATATTATAATTCTTTGTTGTTTTTTAGAAATGCCTAACTTTTCAACATCAACAGATAGTAAATTTCGCAAGGATCACGAATGCTGATTTTTTTTTTTTTTTTATAACAAATCGTCATTTCCGCTTAAATTTTGGAAAAGTTCTTAAATGTTTTTCTTGTAAATGATGTACTTTTCAAAATATTTGCAAAAACATATACATAAGTACTAAAGGCAAAGCAACGACTTTTCCATAAAGAAATTGCGTGACAACATCTTTTCATTAAAATCTACAGAAAGCAGATTAAAGTAAAAAACCTACAGATGGCAAACTAAACGTTTTTTAGGAAACAAAATTGGCAGCATTTTTTTTTTACATAGAAGATACCAATTGTCTTTTTTGACATTCCAGCCATGTTCAACTTATAATTCTTAAGTAATAACAAAATCAGAGCGATGTTATACTACAACTTCTATGATTTGATTAATTTATTATAATAAACATTTAATAATAGAAAAGCGACGACTAATATTTAATTTTAAATTTTTTTAAAAATGTGCACAATTCAATCTAATTTTTAGGTTAGGTTTCATAAATTAAATTTTTTTTCATATAGGTTTTTCAGATTAAATGAAACTATTTCCAAATTGAACGAAACCTTTTACAAATTAACAGAAACCTTTTTCAAACAAAACGAAACCATTTCCAAATTTAATGAAACCTTATTCAATTGGAATGAAACTTTTTTCAATTGGAATGAAACTATTTACAAATGGAATGAAACCTTTTATAATTACTTGATCGCATTCGAATTTAATACTGAGATTCATAAAGGTTAGACTATATTAAATACTAATTTAGCTTTTTTCAATTTAAAATTATTTATATATTATAAATTCAACAAAATTTAGCTTATTTGGTACTAGCAAGAAATTAACGGCAATATTTCGCCTGCCGCTGCAGCAGGAAGTATCATCATTATATCCATTATGAAGTTCGTAGAGTCCGCAAATGCTATTGAACTCACACTGTCCTTTATAACTTCCACCATTTTCTGTTCCCTCGTTGAACCCGATAAATAAATTTCTAGCATTTGCTTTTACTTTTGAAAATGCCTGTTCAATTGGGTTCAACATGAGGAGTACGGTGGTAGAAACCTTAAATGATTTTCTGAGTCTTCTATTATAGGTTTTGCACTCCAAATTCAACCTTTTACAAATCATGTTCAACAATTTGTAAATTAAATTCACCAATATCCAAAACATTTTCAACCTTTTCCAAATCAAATCCAACCCTATTCAAATCAAATTCACCTTTATTCAAAACATATTCATCCTTTTCCAAATAATATTCATTCTTTTCCATTTCAAATTCAACCGGAGCCGTTATAAAACGAAACGACTCCGGTTGAATTTGAAATGGAAAAGAATGAATATGATTTGGATAAAGGTGAATTTGATTTGAACAAAAGTGAATTTGATTTGGAAAAGGATGAATATGTTTTGAATAAATTTGGATAGAGTTGGATTTGATTTGGAAAAGGTTGAAAATGTTTTGGATATATACATATAGGTGAATTTTATTTGCAAATTGATGAATATGATTTGTAAAAGGTTGAATTTGGAGTGCAAAACCTATATATTCTTGACCTGCGTAGTTTTGTGGATTTGGGCATTATCCATTATAAAATAATATCCAGTGCTCTCTAACTTTGCAACGAGTTCTTCAATGAATTCGCAAAATTTGCTTGAATTGAATGTAGAGTTTGAAATTATTTTGTAATGAATAATGCCCGATCCGTCAACCCTGCTGTCAAGGTAACATTTCGACCTCTTATTGAAGGAAGGATTATTCGAGCAGGTGTATTTCTTCTAACGAGCGTGTCTTCGACGTAAATAGAGGTTAAAACCGGATCCTAGACAATAGTAATAATTAGGTTTTAAATTTCGGCATTCGTACAGTTATGGACAAGAAATTTTTACTTTAAGCTTTCGTTGCCATATTATTGCATTAATGCCAAATAAAAATGAATGTGTTGAATTTTAAATTATTGAAAACAGTTATTATAGATTATTCTTCATAAATCTCATTATTAAATTCAAAGGCGATCAAGTAATTATAAAAAGTTTCGTTCAATTTGGAAATTGTTTCATTTAATCTGAAAAACCTAAAAGATGCATGTAAAATTATTCAAATAACTTTATATATTAATTTAGTAATTAATTATACAATTAAAATAATTTTCGCCGTTATATTTAATAACAAATCAGATTTTCAATACAATTTTTTAAGTTTTTCTTATTTTTGGGCGAAAAATAGTGCACGCTATGTTTTTTTTAGTGACAGCTAAATTTAACGAAAGTTTTGTTGAGTTTCTTAAGTAAAAATTAAGTTTTGTAATAACACTGACATGTCATTTATCGCATTCTTATTTTCCTTATTAAGTTTTTATTCCTGACTGGTTCCACTTTTACAAAAATTTGAGCCGAATGTGTTCGGTGAAAACATTTTCGCCGCAAATTAGGAAGTGTGGACGTTTGCGGCGCACGAAAACGATACAAAAATTTATGTCACATTCAACACACACGATCCAGCGTACTACTTAGGCATAAATGTAGCTCAACAGGCGTAACAAGATATTAGAAGTAGAACCATACATTAAAACTGTACCGGTATATGCTTACAAAATCTACAGTATATCGACCCGCAAGTGAACGCATTGGATATTACTCCGATTCGGTTAATGATATTGGCATGCTGCTGTAAACGCGTTCCCTCGGGGGCCCTATTATGAAACCGTTCGCATTTTTTGCGATTTTGCGGATGCGATCCGCCCGTTGCGTTTGTATTATGAAATGCGATTATCGCATATCGTATTTCCCAAATGGAAATTTTTATTGGGAATTTTTTTTAATGTCATTACAACATCTGTCAATTCTTATAACCTATATATTTATAACGATTCACAATGTTTTTGCATTTATTTATTCTATCAATAAATAAAATTATTAAATGGATTGTGTTGCCTTATATTTAAATATAAAATGTGAAGATGATGAAGAAGGTGATACAACGTCAACATCAAAAGGAATTGTTTTACGAAACACGTCCAAACCCCATTGCATTATGTGACAATATTCAATTATGAGATAATAAAACTTTAAATTTTACTATTACCACTTTTGGGCCAATATTAATCCATTCAAGATGTATGGCTTTGGTACTCAAGCATATAAAAAGACACACAACTTTTATAATAGCTTTTTATTATTTATTTAAAAAAATTCTATTAAAAATTAATTATTTAAAAAAATAGAAATTTAACTTGAATGAACGATAAATATGCGATATTCGACTGCTTGTGAGCATTCGCATTTGTCAAATATAGTTTCGCAAAAATCCGCCATGGCATTTTCTAATATGCCGTTCGCATCCGACTTCGGGCGCATTTTTGCGAAAATATTGTTCTATAATACCAAAATGCGATATCGTATGAAAATGCGAAATCGCATTTTTTCATAATAGGGCTCCTGTATGATATGCAATCGACCAATCCGATCGCAAATTTTGCCATGGTGTTAAAGAATGTAGTGCGAGGATTTCAGGAATAAGATCGTTTGATGTTCACCGGTGGCAAGAATTACTGAGTTCGCATTTATGATATACGATAACTTCTGAGTCGCCCAAATGCAATGGTGTGTTTGATTGTTGAACTACTTCGATTAATGGATTATGCTTGAATGCCGAATCAAATAGAAATGGCCAACGGGTGTCAAGAAGATGGATTATACTTATTGTACAAATGATCAATTACACCAATTGCAATTGATGGCCGCGAAAAAAAAGACAACTGCTATATAGCACTGAAAATTAAAAACGGGTATCATACAATGAGAATCTGTTGGTAAAAAAAATGTAAAAATAAAAAATTCGTTAACCTAAACTAAATCTTGAAAATAACCAAAGGATGAATTCTGGATGGGCCAAATATCGGAAATATTATGGGCTAGTGTACATCATTAAGACGCATTTTTTGTGTGTACGATTATACCGTCCTATTGAAACTATTTATCCTCCAATACTGTAGCGCTCATCAATCACTCTTACAGTTTTGCCGAACACCAAAAAGTGACTTTGAGAGGATGTAAAGGCTCTTTTATTAATACTAATATTAAAACAATCAATTTTTGATAAAACTATAACAAGGAAGAAGCTACATATTATTAGAGTTTTATAAGTTTCGGAATGACTTAAAAAAATGTAAGGGGAATGTTGTCGTCAACATAACTTCTAAAGCGAAAAAATAACAAGGTTCATCCTTTTGTTGGTTGAAAATTTAATCTTTTAAAATTTTATAATTCTTTGCCGTTTTTTGTAAATGCTAAACTTTACAACATCATTGTCTAAACTAATTTTGTTTGAAATTTAATTTACAATCATTTTGGTTTTAATCGTTTTTTCGCCGAAGTCAAAAAAGAGGTTTTTGAAAAAATCGGAAGTGGTGGCCTCTCTCTGTAGGCGCTTTTACGTTTCTTGAAAATATTTTGAAACGTATATCATTTTTACAAGAAAAACGATTATGAAATAAAAGATTCTAAATTAATTTTGCAACAATATCGGCCTAAATTAGATTTTCAATATTCAAGCGGAAATGACAATTTTTAACAAAAAACTGTTTTTTTTAACAAAAATTCGACCACCATACAGTCTAGACTCTAGACGGTTTGATTAAATTGGGAGGTTCCACCGAAATCAGTTCACCGGAAGTGTTAGCTTCTACTGGAGCTTTTTCGTTTTTTTGCAAATATGTATTTTGAAAAGTAAACCATTTATGAGAAACCTATTAAGACCAAAAAGATTGTAAATTAAATTTCAAACAAAATTAGTTTAGACAATTTGAGGAGTGATTTTCCAAATGGACCTATTTCCATTTTTGGTCAGAGCCCAAGTAACATTGTTCGAGCTGGTAGTTCCGACGATGCTCCAGAACAGCTCTAAAATAGCAAATTAGTAGCTAGTTGCAAAATATAAGCAATAATAAACACTTCTAGCTGTATAAAAATTTGCGAAGCTCTTTAAAACATGTTTTCGATACTACAAGCTTTTTAATTTTTTAAAGCAAATAGCACTATTTTGTAACTTTAAAAGGTGCTTTAGAGCTATAAAAATCACAACATTAGAGCTTGTTTAATAATAAAGCTATCAACTTTAATTAAGTGATATATTTGCATTAATAGCTAAAATAAAACTAATTTAAAGTTGTTAGCTTCAATACTTATTAGTAATAATCTTGCAAAATATTTGACTTATTAAAAGCAGTTTTATTTACTGCTGGAATAAAAAAAGCTTTTATAATACTTCTGGATTAATTCTATGTTGATATGAAGCTTTAAATTACTGTTGCAACTGTTTAGAAACTTGTCGCTTTAATAATATAATGAAAACCCGTCAAAAATGTATAGTTCAAAAACATGAAAAAAATATAAACTGAGTAGTACATACAGATATCAAATTAAGAGAAATCGTATACTATTTAAAAAAAACAAATTTTCCAAAACTAATTCTGAGGAAGCAATATCATATAATTTTGAAATTCTAAACCAGATTTCTACAGAAAATGTTGACAGTTGTTCCTTCGGTGATACGAATGAGATATCCAGAGATACCACGGTCCCGGATAACAACAACGACTCTTCTAGCAAACAAGAAAGTAATAATATTACTAATTTTAAAGAAGAACTACGTAAGTGGGCATTGAAATTTAATATTAGACATCAAGCTCTTAACAGTTTATTAATTTTGTTGCGGAAATCTGAATTAATCGACGAAAGTCTACCGAAAGACTCACGGACGCTGCTAGAAATCCCCAACTTAGTTTCATTGCATTCTATAGGTACAGGTAAATTCTGGTATCAGGGTTTAGAATGCTGTCTGCAACAATACTTTAGTGATTTCCTAGACAAATCAATGGACATTTCTCTTAATTTTAATATCGACGGGCTACCTCTTTACAACAGTTCAAAATGGCAATTTTGGCCAATTCTTTTTAACATTTTTGAAATTCGCACTTTTAAACCAATGGTTGTTGGTATTTATTGTGGTAAAGGGAAGCCATCCGATTTAACGGATTTCCTAAGCCAATTCGTGGATGAGTGTAAACACCTTGTAGAAAATGGGATTTTGATTAACGGACACAAATTGACTATAAAACTAAGATGTTTTATTTGTGATTCACCAGCAAGAGCTTATATTAAAGGTACATACATACATAATATAGATTACTTTTAGCTGATTTAAAAAAATATTAATATTTTTAAATAGGTGTTACTTATTTTAACGGAAAACACGGTTGCATGAAATGTACTGTCGTTGGCGAGTACATATCTTATTGCACAGTTTTTCTGAATACACAATGTGACAAAAGAACTAATGAAGGATTTCGACGCCGAATTTATGGATCTCATCATAAAAGCAATTCAATATTAGAGAACTTACCTATAGATATGGTTGAAGATTTTCCAGTAGGAGATTCACTGCATTTAATAGACCTAGATAAATATTATCCGTTTACATTTGGTTAAAAATAAATTCTACTTAATGTCGATTGCAGGTATAGTTAAAAAATGTTTAACTGGTTGGACCCATGGGGAGTTTAAAGGCACTGAAATAAAGTTTTCAGCAACAGATATTATGAATATTACCGATTGCTTCCGTTAGCAAGAGTCCTTTTAGATCATTACATTGAAAAGTATATTGAGCTCTACAGAAAGAAAAGTATAACAAGCAATGTTCATGATTTAAGTCATCTTGTTGATGAAGTCGAACGTTTTGGAATTCTCAATTCATTTAATGCATATCCGTTTGAAAACCGTCTTTCTACTTTAAAACGTATGTTGAGAACAGGGTCAAATCCACTAGCACAAGCTGCTAATCGAATTACGGAACTTAACAAAATAAACAAACATGAAATAAAACAAAATACATTCCCGATTCTTAAAAATGCTAACGATGATGGGTCCTATTACTCGATTATTTTAGAGAACTTTTTAATAAATAATTCAATGAGTAATAAATGGTTTCTAACTGGAAATAATCAAATAGTCGGATTCGAAAGTGCAATACAAAACAAGAATCAAATTGTCATAAAAGGAATTCCATTGAAAACGGCGACTAATTTTTTTATTACACCCATAAAATCATCGCATTTAAATATATATTTTTCTACAACCGAAGAAGACTTGAAAAGCAATTACCAGATAAGTGATATAAAATGCAAATTAGTGGCTGTTCCCTACAAAAATGAAGGTATAGTTTTCATCCCGCTTATTCACAGTCTCTGATATTGAACTGGAAGAGTAATAAAAACAAATTTAATATTAAAAAATATATCACATGTATTTCAAAGATAAACTAATTTTTATTAACAAAATAAATATAAATTTAATTATTTCAACGTAAACAAACTAAACATACAACTTAGTTTTTATTAAATAATTCAGTTTTAATAATAAAATATATAAGATAGAAGTTGATTGTTTATTCCTAAGATGTTTTCAATACTTCGGAGCTCTCGAGGAATTTATCACTTAAATTTTCCCTATAAAATAAAAACATGTTATTTCAAAAACATCCATTATAAGTTTAATTGTTTGAAGAAATTACTTACTGTCCATTAATTTGTATTTCGCCCACACTTGCTACGTTTATTTCAAAGCTGGCTGAATCCCTACAATCATCTATTTCTAACTTCTTAGATTTATTTACTTCAATACGCTTTGGTCTATTACGCGCAGTCGACTTCCTTTTCTGACCTTTCTCTTGAATTAGGAATCTAGTGGCATTTTTTAGCAAAGTTTTAAAAAAGTTTTGAGTTTTGCTAAGCGAGAAACCCGAATCTGCATTTATTATTATGTCTGCGAAGGACTGAATAATATTCTTAAACGATAAGAAAGTAATTTTTCCATCTTCCTGTGATGTTGAGGCTCCTGTCCACGAGCACTGAACTAAAAATGATCTGCAGAAAATTGTATCGACAAGCTCGTAGCAACATGTCCACCCTTCGCCATATCGACTGCCATTTTTTCCAACAATGAATCCCATTTGAGCAACCTAAAAGTATTTAATATTTGATAATTAAATTATTTTTAATATGACGCAATTATTTTCATACCATTGAATTCATAGCCATTTCTGATTGAACAAACGAATTGAATGATTTTGCTTCCTCAAGAGAAGATATTTTTTTAAATCTATTTAACGTAAAAATGTTGTCATCAATGGCTGCAGTCACAACATTATTTCTTACTAAGTTCTCAATTTGCGTAAATATTTTTAAGAAACCAGTGTTCATATCATTCCGAATTTCGGCTTGCTGAATTAAAATTAGTCGTTGGTTCTCCAACAGCTGGAACATTATATCCGTAACATCGGTCGAGTGTGCAGTCGTGTCACTTGTTGGTGGCTCAATGTTCGGATGAATCTCTTCGTACATCGGTGATTGTGGTGCTTCACCATGTTTGTGGCCTTGATTTATTGGATATACATAATTTTCCTTCGAAATATTTGTATTTATTGGTACACCTGTTTGTACATTCATTTTTTCCGCGAGCTCTTCAAAATTGGGTTGTGGGAGCGTGTGGCACCGAATTTTCTTTTCCTGTTGCCCATTTCGGTAGTGATTGTAATGGCACTATCGTCACTTTCATTGTTATCCTCCGTTGTTATATTTTTAGATAACAATTCCTCCTCTACTTGTTCAGCTATGCCAAACGTTTTGATTTTGGCACGTTTGACAATACATGGTCTGGCGACCCATGTTGTTTTATCTGGTTGCGCAAAAGCGTTCTTGATTATAATATTCCGCTTGCGGGAACTCCAATTCGAAGGAGGGTACCAAAACACACCATTATTTTCAAGCGCTTCGGGGATTATCGCAAGAACATAACCTTTCTTAGAGGTTTCCTGAATTACTTTAAACGACATGCTTATAGACGTTTGAATAACATTTTAAAATAACATTTTATACTTTACCAGTTTTTTTTATTTACAACCACACTAGACAATATCTAAAATGTTACTAAAAATTGCTATTCTAGAACATAAAATTTAAAAAAAATATCCCGTTACATAGTAAAAGACAAAAAATGCTCTAATAAGTATAATATGCAACCGCTACGCAGCATATAGCTCTAAATAAATGTTATATTAATATCCTCTAAAGCAAGATGAGAAATGAATAAGTTAATTAGAGCTAGTTACTCTTTAAATAAGTTTTTGCTCTACAACGTGTTTAAATTAGCGGCGAACTCATGTTTGTTAGTGCTACTAGCTTTTTTAAAGTTTTGTATGAGTGATGCAACTCTAAATCATTATACTTAGCAATCATCACTTTTTTAATGAAGATGGCTGATAATAATGAGGGGGAGGTGATCAAAAGACTTAATAAAATTCACAATAATTTTAAGCTGCTGGTGAAATCCAGGAGAGACAAATGGATAAATAATTTTTCTGCACTCAGAGTTGATGTATAGAAATTATTAATTTCAATTCTAATCGAAATAAAATTACACCTATAAAGAACACCGACGTGTTGTTTATTACAACAGATCGGTGTTATGTCTTTTCAAGACGGGCTTTATCGATAATCATAACGCTGTACGAGGTTAAAACTAGTTTCAAAAGAAATTCGTTTTGCAATGTGCCAAATATCACGTGCACCTTCGAAAAGTACACTATATACCTGGTGATTGTCAAGTTTAACATCGTTTTCTTTTGTGCAACACTGGCGGGATACAGCGGTATGGACAATACGGCACAACACTGATTATAATTCCAAAAACTTAAAACGGTTATGTGACTTAGATGAGGTAAACAATACGTGAGTTTATTGTTATAGTTTAAACGCCAATCGCGATTTTAATGCAGAACAACTTTTGTGAAATTTTTATTAATTAGTTTGCTATTAAAAATCGTTGAAAGTTTACAAAAAAAATTTTAAATTTATGATCGACCAGAAACAATATAAAACGCGATTATCGAAAAGAAAGCATTTGCATTCCCTTTAACGCAAAAGTTTATAAATGCATTTTTGATCTTAATAATGTATGGATCTGTGAAAGCGGCAACAAAAATTTAAGCATCAATATAATTTTTGATAAATTTTGGTGATCTATATAAAAGACGGTATACTGCTTCAATTGTGTTGAATTTGATGTGGATTGATACTTTATAATTATTTATACTAATTGGATATTAACCGTATAAATAAACTTCATTTTGATAAATTGGTTTGCATTTATTTAGAAAAAAACTGTGACTCGCTGCTTCATAACATTTTGAGATTAATTTGCGATTAGACATTGGCACTAATCCTCCAAGAAAAGCGATTTCAAATAGGCATGAATTTGACACACTTTAATTAGCTAATCTTGAGAAATGTTGACAAGTTTTATTTTTCAGTCTACTCTTGTATCAGTTTGTTACTCGCGGATCACCTTGAAATCACCTTGAAATGTTATTTAAATGAAATTAGTATAGTTTTGGTGCTTCGAGCTTGGTATCCAAAAAATCAATAAAAACTATTTTTCCAAATTTAATTTACAACATATTTGTTCTTATACTAGGTTTTTCGTAAATGTTATTAATTCAAAATGACTATTTGCAAAAAATAAATAAGTTCCTATACAAAAGATTTTTGGATATTTTATTGCAAATTTAATTTAAAATTGATTTATTAATAATAGATTTTCTCGTAAATGCTACACTTTTTATAATATTGGCTACAACGATAATGAAGTTTCAAATCTCCAATCATTTCAAATTCGTCTTGAAGAAGAATCGTCGTGGTGCATTTATCACAATTAATGATCAAACCATTTTCATAAACTTTGAGATGTCCAAGATGAAACCGAATCGAGCAGTAATTGCTGTCTTTGGCGAGTGAGTGAGTGAGTTGGTGCGGATGATTAATTTCCGGAAATTTAGTTAACAAATTTTGATGTTCGATAGGTACGACAGTTAAGCCAATAATTCTGAATCTGAATCAATAATTCTGAATCTGAAAAACAAGATTTAAAAATGTTAGACCAAATGTTTCAACGGGAGTGCCGTTGGGCGCAAGAAATAATTGATGAGTTAAAACAAAATTTTGAAGATTTTTGAAAAGTTTATAAGGAATAATCGAAACATCAGCTCCAGTGGCAATAATAAACTTAAATTTGGTATTGATATCCTAAATAATAACGCAACTTGTTGAGAAATTTTCATTTAGATGCGCCACATTCTGATTACTGTCTAGTTTTTTAATCATCTTGATACTGAAATCGTAAAAATGTTTACAACCCGATAATCATTTACGCGCGTTTGCACCAAACTTAAAAAGATAATCACGTCGATTACGGAATCCGCGCGAGCGCATCGATTGCGGAATGAAAACTGCATATCGACGATTCTTTGATCAAACAGCACAAGCGACATTTGGGAATTTTTACTTTTATTCTATTTGTATTTATTAAGTGAACTTACATGTTTATTTTTTGCTAATTTCGTTAATTATTCAGCAAGTTTTAGCTTAAAAACTGCATTTCGGTCGCTTGTGTGCCAAGATGGCGCTTATGCCATGGCGCTTGTACCAATTGATTCACGCTAAATGTCGGTTGAGGGCTGTTGTGCTTTTGGCAGGTTAAATAAAAACATTTTTTGTCATTTGTTTCATTTTCATAGAAAAATTAAATGTATTTCAATTAATCACATAATCAAAATAAAATACAAAATCAGAGACGTTTTAGTCTTAGGTATCTAATTCTTCTACGGTTTCATCTTCATCGGTCTCGTTTAGTACATCTCGAATAGACGAATTTGTTAGCAGAACTTTAAAGTCATTTTGATACATTTCCGGTGTAATGTGTTTTGAGCACATAGTATTCAAATCGTTTTATTTTTTTATGTTAATATGTAGTTCCGAATTGTAGGCTAATCGAGGAAACTCAGATTTTGTTTTCATTTCTACTTCAATATCACTTTCCGAATATGTATCCAAAATAATTTTACAATTTTAAATTTTTATTTTTTTTAATGTCCTTTAATTGTACTTACTTTTCCTTGAATGGTTTATGAATACATTTAATTTTGGAGTTCTTCGCAACCATTGAGGTCCAATCATAAAAATCATTAAATTTCATGTTCTCAACTTCGAACGGCCTTGGAATTTTTCTTGAATTTCTAATTAGTGACGGGTATTCTTTGTATGACCAAACAGTTTGATTTTTTATATGGTTTTCAATAACAGCATGCATTGAATCAACAGGCATATACGTGTGCCCTGTAACTAAGGATGATAATGTGACCTTAATATATTTAGCTGCTGAAACAAATTGCTTCATCATTCCGATAGTATATCGGTTTT
This sequence comes from Nephrotoma appendiculata, assembly GCA_947310385.1. Lineage (NCBI taxonomy): Eukaryota > Metazoa > Arthropoda > Insecta > Diptera > Tipulidae > Nephrotoma > Nephrotoma appendiculata. The sequence continues at coordinate 131,025,871 of OX371224.1, read as the reverse complement.
TGTTTCGTGCTGCACAATTGTCGCAATAACTTGATATTTTATTAGCCGTTTGATGGGTTTCAACCAAATGTAAAAATCTCCAAAGATTATCACATATTTCGTTGGCACCGCGTTTCCCGTGATTTTCACTCCATAAATAACAATGGCCATTTCTGGTGGTTCATTCATATACCGTCAAGTTATAAATATAAATTGCTTATAAATCAAAAGTACAGACTAGAAGAGAAGGATTTGTTTTAGCTTCCGACTGATCATTTAAAAATGCCTGCTTTAACTCATCCTTGTGTCTAATGTGAGCGGCATATTTGTCTTCCAATTCATTTGTTTTATAAAAGGTATTTTTGTAAGATTCGCACTTCTCGCATTTGTCTTTTTTCGGGTTATGTATTCAGATATTGTAGTTTGATTTAAAAGTGGTACGAAACAAATCATATCCGATAACGCAAAATCCTAGTTCAGTTTGACTCTGCTTATACAGTCTATGTAAGTTGGCTGTTGTGCCGATATCAGAAGGTAGGTACTTTTTGGTAGACGACGACCAGCAGTGAGCAGGCAAGCTTGAAATAAATTGATCCAAATGGAGTTTCGGCGTATTCCGTTGTTGTTGATGAAATGCCCTATTTAACACTTTCTGCTCGTGCGAGTAAACATTATCAAAGTATAATAATCGGATCTTGAAATCCGGAATATTTCCTGTAATCCAGGGATTGTCGTACTAGAATTTTAAAATTTGGAAAAAATTACAAGAAGCTTTGCGTTTTAGCAACGAGAGTCATTTCACCATCAAATTTAGTTAGTTACTGCGAGTTTTTCGAACTCCACCAGTTCCTCATCCAATAATTTTTTTATGTGCCGGAGACCTCAATAGAACTAAAAATTTATTAATCGAAACCATTTCTATAGTTATTTGATTTAGGTTTAGGTATGCAGGGACATTCTAGTTTAACCATTTTACCTTGAGTTAATTTTTAATCTTTGTAAAATGTGGGTTAATATTACGATCGGTAATGAATAGGAGGTGAGACTTGGATTAATTAACTGTTTCTTTAGAAATCGATTTTATGAAATAGACAACTTATTTGAGCTTAGTGCTAGTTAAAAGTAAGAAGTTTTAATACATAATAGAATTAAATTTTGTACTCGTGCATTTTTGTTCTAAATTTGTCCTAATTAACCATTTCTCGAACACAAGATTAATATATAGTTAAATAAAGCTTGAACATAAAGATTTTTGAGAGCTAATAGTGCCTTTGCAATAGAGGCAATAATGATCAAGTAAATTATGAGTGCACAACAAGTTTGGAGCTTTGCTTGTTATGTGGAGAACTGATCCATTATACACCCACCGAAATTTCTATAAGAACAGTTGTAAAATTACATGAAATGAAATGAAGGTTGATTTTTTATTTTTTTTTATTTTGTCTGTTTGATTCAACTACATACATACATCTTTTATTTCTATTTTTGTGTTGTTTTGTATACGAGTGATTCCCCGAACTTGATGTTTCTCGTTTTGTGGTGCGAAATTTCTATAAGAACAGTATTGATTTATAACTGTTAAGGTAAATATACTCAAATTTTTATGTATTAACGAACCTAAACAAAGTGGAGTGTTCCTTTTTTAGTAAGATTACAGTCGTAGCTCTTTGAAAAAATCATGCCAAGAGGAAAAATTTTAAACTCATTGGATCATGATCAAGGACTATCAGTTCGCAAAATAGCTAATAAAATTGGTAGAGGATCAACTGTGGTACAAAATTATCTCACTTTAAAATCTAAATATGGCACTAAAAAGAGAAATCCAAAGCGTAGCAAAATTAACAATCGAACCAAAAGGCGAATGATTCATCTCGCATCAAATACAGGCCGTACAGCTAACGATATTAAAGTCGAATTACAACTGCCACTTTCTACTCGACGAGTGCAACAAATTTTAAAATACGACGGAAAGCTGCAACATCTCAACAGGGTGCATCAAACGAATCTTACGCAGCGACACAAAAAAGCTCGTTTTCTTTTTGCAGAAAAGTACCAATTTTGGGAAGATGAATGGCAGAATGTCATATTTAATGACGAAAAAAAGTTTAATCTTGATGGACCAGATGGTAATCAAAAATATTGGCATGATTCCCGAAAAAAACCATTGGCCCGGAAGACTAGAAACTTCGGTGGAGGAAGTTTGATGGTATGGAGTGGATTTGCGTTCAACGGTAGGACACCTATTTGCTTTATTTCGGGTAGAATGAATGCAAAAATGTACACCGAATTATTGGAAGATGTTCTTGTGACTCATGGAGATGATATTGCGGGTCCGGAGTATGTGTTCCAACAAAACAATGCTGCGGTTCACACAGCAAAGGTAACAAAACACTTTTTTGCTGATCACAAAATTCCCGTATTGGATTGGCCGGCAATAAGTCCGGACCTGAATACAGTTGAAAATGTGTGGGGATTGTTGTCTGATGCTATTTATAAAAATAATCGTCAATTTGATACCATTCGGGAGCTGAAAAAATGCGTTCAGGAGGAGTGGGCCAAAATCGATGTCCAGGTGCTGCAAAAATTGGTGCAATCTATGCCACGGCGATTGCAACATGTAATTATAAAGAAGGGAGATCATATTTCATATTAATATTATTGTATAATTCTTTTTTCTAAAATTTCAATTAATTTTATATTGTATTTTGAAGTGTTCTTATAGAAATTTCGTACCGAAAATATGACATCTCCTAAAATCATTGACTATTGAAGTTCCTAGGAAATTAATATTATTATTTTTTATATTTATATTGTTTTTTTATTGACTGTTATGTTATATAAACTTGTAATATTGAATTAATATTTAAAATAAAAACTATAGCATATTGCAAAAAACTAAGTGTTCTTATAGATGTTTCGGGGGGTGTAGATGTTGTCAAATCAGATACTTGAAACATTTGACTTTTATATTTGAAAATTGGTTTATGTGTGGATTACTGCAAAAACCATTTTAGTTTAAACTAAAATGGTTTTTGCAGTAATCCACACATCATCTTGTTTTAGGATATTCCACCCATTAAGTCTTCTTTAGCCAGGAGGCGTAAAGTAAGGACGTAAAAAGCATAACCGCGGAAGAGTAGGGTGAGCCTGGAGCCACAATAAAAAAGAGCAAAAAAAGTATGATAAAATTTAGCAATACACTATGAGACTGTGTTCAATTCGCGTCTTATATCAATTTAGTTGGCTTAAAATAAGTAATATGCTGGTCCAATTCAAATCGAGACTTATTTGAACACATAACCCTACATTTCATTAATTGACAATATTGACAGTTCACAGTTAAAATGATTAATGGTCTTTTTTATTGTTTGTGGAAATATAAATTACACATATGAAAAAAAATGAAATGTTGTTACTGGCTATATTAGTAAACAGGAATATTAGGCTTTACTCCAAAATCATCAAACATGATGTAGAAATACTGAAGTATTTTGAACCGCGTGTTATGCGAAGAGTATGTATTCAAAGTATTTATATTTTGAATCGATATTGCCTAGTTCATATTTGGTCTAGGGTTTGAAATATTGCAACTTCAGTTTTAGAATTATATCTAACATTGCAAGAGGGAATACCAATATGGCAAAAAATCATTTGATTGATGAAAATTTTATTACGTTTAGAAAAGTACTAGAATTGGTATCAGATAAACGTTCTGGCCGTGAAAGGGAAACAAAACTTATAATGTTTCTCAACAAATATGATAAATTTATTTTTCTACTGTTGTTGTATTATAATATTATCAAAGCTAAATTTTATTACGAACAAAAAATGTATGAAATGTCATTTTTGTGGAAACTCTCCAAAATAAGTCAAAATAGGCTACAATAAGTCTCCTGGTGAGGTGACTTTCAAATAAGTCAGTCTACACAAAATAAACGCGCATCCCCAATAGAAAAACTTATGACTTTTGCCTTACAGAAAAGTATGAAATTTTTTTTTCTCTAAATATTTTTCATACTTTTCTGTAAGACAAAAGTCTTAAGTTTTTCTATTGGGGCTGTGAAAACATGAATTCGATTGCAGTCTCAATGTTAACGGCAGATGTCTAATCTGTCTGAAACGACAGCTGTATTTCATTGGGAAATAAAGTAATCGAAGCCAGTTTTAAATTTAGCTGTGTTTGTTTATAGAATTCCCAATATTTATTTTTATTTCCCAATGAAATACAGCTATCGTAAATCAGCTGTCACTATGAAACATTGGTTACAGTCAGAACCACTTTTTGCAAACGGACCGAATTAATTTGTAGTCCCAATAAAATTATCAAAACATTATTATTAATTATTAATAATATCCAAACGAAAGCGTTTAGCCATAAATTATTGGTGATACTTTTGACATAAATTTATCTTGCAGCTTTACATTTTATCTCGAAAAAAATTTAGAATATGTGAATTTACTAAAACATCACATGTCTAATATAAATCTAGACTTCACACGGAACCATTTTATTCACAGAATCATTAAAATACTGTATACAGTAAAATAGGGTGTGTAACGAAATCTCGGTTTTGTATAGGGTTTTCCAATAAGAGGTTTCATTTTGACTAGCCTGCTACTTGGGCAGCTGTCAATTTTGAAGCTGTAATCTTTTGACATTTGAGAAGTAAAAACTACGCCATTACTAAAAACGGTACGATACATGCTTCAACAACGCATTGAAATTATATAAATTCACTACAAAAATGGTGAAAATTTTACAGTCACAGTTCGGAAAACTAAAGCACTTTTGGGTCGTCGTGAAGTACCTTCTCGGCCGGCAATAGTGAAATTGGTGGAAAAATTTTAGCTGTTGGGACAAGTTAGTGATGTGAATAATCGAAACCGTGTGCGTCGCTCAAGAACAACTGAGAATATTGCTGCTGTAGCTCGCAGTGTGGACGAAAATCCAGGTTTGTTGTTTTCTCGTCGATCTTTAGAATTATACATGATTAATGATTTTTTATGGCCGGAGTTGGAAGATATTGATGTGGAGGACGTATATTTTGCAAGAAAAGTTTCCTGACTGTGTTATTTCTCGAAGAGGTGATTACAATTGGCCACCGAGATCCTGTGTATTAACACCTTTAGACTTTTTTCTTTGGGGCCACGTAAAAAATAAAGTCTATGTCAATGCTCCACAATCGATTCAAGACCTTAAAGATGGAATTCGTGAAGTTATCGAGGACATACAGCCGCAAATATGCGAATTTGTCATAGTTTTATGAAAAAAAAATTAAAAATGAAAATTTCATGAAAAGGATATGGTGCTGCAACTGTAGCCGCCACGGCCATTTGGCAGTTATCGTTTTCAAATGTTAATGGCATACCTTCTTCTTTACAATGAAATAAACATTCATTGATTTCTTTTAAAAAAATACTCGTTTTTTTAATATCAAAATGAAACGTCTTATTGGAAAACACTCTATTAAAAAACCCGATTTTTAGAGAATCCCGGTTTGATTTTTTAAAATTTGGCAAAATGCAAATCTTGCAATTACAAAACCTCGCATAACAAAATGATGCAATTATTTTTCTTTTTAGTAGGTATCATTACTATATCATATATAATCCGCTCCTTCGTGCTGATCCCGGCTCCTACATCCCCCGAATTTAAAATCTAAAGCCGTGAGAGTAATCGAAGCCGTTAGTCTCTACAATTATTGCATTATTGCATTTTAAAATGTTGCATTAACAAAATATTGTTTTTGTTAATAATCTTGCAACTACACTCCATCAAAAAAATAAACATACACCTGATTTATACATCTGATTTTTTTTTCAATAAATTCATATATTTTCTTTACACAACATCTTTAGTATTTGATTTTTTTTCTATTTACTAAATAATAATATCACATTTAAAAAAATAAAAAAACTATAATAATTAATTAATTTACTTAACAAAAATAAAACAAAACTTAGTTTAAGAAAAAAACATACATAAAAAAAATACAGTTCCTAGTATTATTTTACTAATAAATAAAATTAATAATTTGTGTGCCACCCTTTCTGAGTTGTGCCCTAATTTAGACGATTTTGCATTGAATACACCAGTTTTCCTGTTCTTTCGACGTAATTTGGTGCCACTCGTCGATTAATTTAGATTTTAAATCGTCTTTTGTTCCAATATCATGAAGTCTCACCCGTTTTACCAAAGTATCAACTAGTTTTTTACCAAGTGTATGATTCTGTAAAATTTGCAAATAGTCTCAATAAACAGCAGATCCTCGACCCCCACAGTGTTGTGTTTCCAGGACAGTGTCCCGTATACAAAACACGTTAAAGCACCGTCCAGGTCACACAAAATACAATAATAAATAGCATAAATCATTAAAGATAAGAAATTGATTACATATAAATTATATAATTAAGTATATAGCACATAAGATAGCAAAATTAAACATTCAATTCAGATAAAAACATATTTTCGACACAACAACAAATATTATGCATAAAAAACACAAACAAAATGTATTACAACTTTTAAATTATACAGAATGAAAGATAGCAATAAAAACCATTACAAAGATCCCAAAACATAAATACTGTAACAATAAAAATTAAGATACACATTTTGACTTAAAATAAACACATGAAATGATTTACAAAAAATTTGAATGTAAACAAAGACCCACGAGACCACTAGAAACCCATATGCAAGATATCATTGTCACATAAAAAATAAATAGTCTCGTAATAAATGAAGGCCCCGATTAAAATATAGAGATCACAAAATCGAGCCAATCAGAAATAAGTTTAATTAGAATTACAGAAAATAAGGATCTTTCAGTCCCGCCTTTTATAAAATTAAAACTAATTATTAACGAAAATCAAATACTATATAAACCGCGAAATTATTACATTAAATGAGTTGTTAGTTGAAAGTTGTCGTCAGAGAGTTGTTACCAAGTTGTAAATTAGTTGTATTGTCAAAGTTATTAAATTTATTAAAGTAATATCCAGAAATGTAAACTCGTTATTCGATTAAATAAATTTTTAAATACAAAAATAAAGTTAACTTTTGAAGCAAAGTGAAGAAGAGATTTCAACATTAAGTGTAAGTATAATATTATCACATACACGTCTGTACTCGCCGGACTAGACCTTTAAGTCCGTTTACCCAAGCCAAGGGTAGTGAGTTGAAGCAGACATAACAAGTTCGAGAAAACCCTATATTTACTAACCAAGGTGTTAAATCACCGTAAGCACAACAGAAAACGAACAACGACATATAATAATAATAATAATAACAAAATACACAGGAACCAATAAATTATCCCGTTAATCTAGCCCAGCTGCAATAGATGTGCATAGCTGATACATGACCCGATACATGGTGGTTATTACTTCAGGGAAAGGTTAACGCAAACTATAATTGACCGAATCAAATCGATCAGTTATATAAGGATAATATAATTAATATACAATAAATTCGAACATTCCCTTATAAAACAACAGTACCCAATGCACTCCATACCATGACGTTTCCTCCACCTTGTTTGACGGTAGGGATGCTATTCTTACTATTTAGTGCAGTACCTTTGTGACGTCATATAGTTCTACGGCCATCTGATCCGAAAATGTTGAATCAGATGGCCGTAGACGTGTTTAACGAAAGGGATGATGTGCTCACTATTTAGTGCAGTGCATTTTTGACGAATGAATTCCACATTTTCGGATCAGATAGCCGTAGAACTATATGACGTCAAAAAGGTACTGCACTAAATAGTAAGAATATCATCCCTATCGTCAAATACGGTGAAGCAAACGTAATGGTATGGGGTGCAATATGTACCGTGGGGGTCGAGGATCTGGTGTTTGTTGAGACAACCAGGAATAAAGAACAATATTTGCAAATTTTACAGAATCATTTAAAAGAGCGCGATCAAAAATTGAAATATCTCGACCGACATATTAGCTTGGTTCAATATCACGATCCGAAATCGCCAGATCACAACCCCATCGAATATCTTTGGGATAATTTGGAGAAACGGGTGAGACTACATGATATTGGAACAAAAGACGATTTAAAATCAAAATTAATCGACGAGTGGCACCAAATTACGTCGGAAGAACAGGTCAACTGGTGTATTCAATGCAGAATTGTCTAAATTAGGGCACAACTCAGAAAGGGTGGCACACAAATTATTAATTTTATTTATTAATAAAATAATACAAGTAACTGTATGTTTTTTTTATGTATGTTTTTTTCTTAAACTAAGTTTTGTTATATTTTTGTTAAGTAAATTAATTAATTTTTTATATTTTTTTATTTTTTTAAATGTGATATTATTATTTAGTAAATAGAAAAAAAAACAAATACTAAAGATGTTGTGTAAAGAAAATATATGAATTTATTGAAAAAAATAAGGTGTATGCTTATTTTTTTGATGCAGTGTACAAAATGTTGCAATTACAAAATGTAGCAGGTACCAAATCTTGCAATTAAAAAACTTTATTAATTATTTTGTGCAATTAGAACTAGAAGAAAAGAAAACCGGGATTTTGAAAACCGGGATTTCGAAAACCGAGATTTTGAAAACCGAGATTTTGAAAAAATAGGTTTCATAGTACACCCAGTAAAATAGTTTATCACATAGAAAAAACAGCAAAATATAGTAGAGGTATTTATCCTGCTCAGTGGTGCGAATTCAGAACCTCCCAGTTCTCATCTACCCGCCAAAGACAACTATTCAAAACAAAACATACCAAAATGAATTAATAAAATTAGCATATAACGCGGATACTGTTCGCTTCCAGAATTATGTTCCAATGTGTTATGTCGCACACGTCTTATGGTAAACTATAAAAAAATCTTGTAATTTAAGCACTAATTCTTTTGAATATGTACTGTATAATATATTACATCAAATTTGCATTCATTTGTTTAAGAACGTAGGCTATAAACAAAAGTTTACAACGACGTAGGCGATGAAATTCTTTTGTTATTTAATTTAACCTAATTTTTGGGGGGAAAACATATTTTGGTATAAAATTAATATTTTGCATATTTTCTATTGTTAAGTTTTTGCTTAATTAATAATCAAAAAAAAAACCAAATTTGAATAGTTTGTTTTTGCTTGTTACTCAAGTAATAAAGCATGCGTGTGAAAATCGTACGAAACACTAAAAAATTACGGGTATATGTGGCTATAAAACATGATATGCATACATTAATTCACTTTAATAATAAAAAATAAAAGAATAGAGAAAAATGCTAAGTATTTTAAATACATGTAAGAAATATACTCTTTAGGAGTAAGAAAACTGGTTAACATTTACTTGATTTTATTTTTTTCTAGTCTTAGTTTTTAATTCATAAACCAATAAAAAGTGAAACTTTAACTCAGTTTTTATTTTTATTATTACAAAATCATGAGATAATTGTTTTTTTTGTTGTTGTTGTTTTATTTTATTACAAATAAATAGCTCAATATAGAAATCAGACATATGCTGCACTATCATATTCTTATACCACATAGGTGAGCTTGGTGTATATCAAAATGATACGAACTCGATGATAACATCATGGTATGGTGAACAATATAACAAAAACAAAAGTGATTCAATTACGAACAATTTGAAAAATTCTTATTATGGAATCGAGATTAATGTAAGTCAAAGATAATTCATTCAAGGTGACTGAGTGTGGTTTAAATTATAATACGGAGCTCAAAAACCTTCGTGTCATTTTGGATACAATTACAGCATACAGTTTTAAAGCTAAATACATTGTTTGTACATTTGAATATGAAATGCGTCGTGATAAATGAACAAAATACGAATTTTATGGTTTTTATAGAAATGAAATATCGCGTACAGCCAAAAGCATTTCACAAATGGTATTTGCTAAATTTAATCATGTTAAGCATAATTAATTAGTATGCGGTTTGCGGTCAAGAAGGGCACGAACATATTAGAGATATTATGACTAGTATAGTTTTTGTAAAACCCGGAAAAAGTATAATGATCCATTCCAGTTGAATGTTTGAAAATAGGGTGAAGTATATTGGTTACTTATGCGATCTGTTTTGGGGCTCAAGGCTCACCCTGCTTTTCCGCGGTTATGCTTTATACGTTCTTACTTCTCGAGGACGTCGGCTATAGGATCGATTTAAGACCATCTGCACATTGCAAGCTCCATGCCAGCCTATACTGGCATGGAAGATGGGTCGGCCGATGGGTAGGGTGAAGTAGACTTTTATGGTAGGATAACACACGATTTGCATCAAACTTACAACTATAATTCGATTTTCAGTTTTATCTTTTAACCTTAGATTCGTGCACATACAGAAAAACCAATAACCGTGTTTGGGGGCATTCAGTACCCCTACGTTTATTTCATACTGTTTCTATTAGGAACTCATTCCAATGTGTAAATTCGTTGTAATTATATTAATTAAAGAATACAAAATAAATTATTTAAAATAAAAATTAAATAAATTATAATAATTACGATCTAATTTAAAAAGTTACAAAAATTATTAAACTGGAGATTGTGTTCTTTGGCGTTTAGTCTTAGGTAAATCAGATGACGTTGATGGCACCACACTGAACAGTTCTTCTATTTTCTCGTCGATGGCTACTGCCTCTGCATTTGTCTGGTAGCATTTTTGGCAAACCCGAATATAATATTTTGAACAGGTCGGCTTGATGCAAACATCGCACACTGCAGATGTTTTTGTGTCTCCCTTCGTGCCTTTCCGATTTACTTTACAATCTTTACACTGTTTTGATGTTTTATTATTTTCTTGAATTGGCAGAGAAATATTTATAGTTCCGACAGTATAACCACACAATTTTATGGCTGTCATTGCAGAATGTTTAAGGTTACCTTCTTCTATACGATTTTTGATATGACAATCAGCAAGTTTTACCGCTAAGTCCTCAAGGAAAATCTTTCGTATTTTCGTCTATTCAATCTACATCGTCTGCTGTTACGATTACGTTAAAAAACAATACCATCCCTAGTGGAAAAAATCAAATATTTATACCAAAAAATTATACTGAGGAATACCAAAATCAATTTATTTTTGTATAAATGATTAATTTAAATACAAAATATACTTTAAATTGGTTAAAGTTTAATACATTTCTAGACCAAAATACTACTTAAATTATACACCTCAAAAATTATACAAATTTAAGTATGAATTTTGTATATACAATTATTTAAATTAAGTCAAAATTAAACATAAATATACATAAAATATGATTTTAAATATTATACACATATAAGTGTTAATTTTAACCTAAAATTAACTCTTAAATTCAAATTTTAAACTAAATTAAGTATATTTGAGATAAATACTTAATACGGCGGTTTAAAAGTTTAATTATGGTTAAATATTTCATTCAAATTTAAATATTAATTTTGTATATACAAATATTTAAATTTAGTCAAAATTAAACAAAAATTTAAAAAATTCTTTTAAGCGAATTATTGGAATCGAAAATTGTGTATTACTTGCCATAACCCACTAAAATTATACTTTAAAAATTTTTAATTTGGTTGTTTTTTTATCATAATTAACATCTTAAATGCACATATATTGGTATAATTTTTATAACACAAAATATATAAAAATTATACTTTTAGACTGCGGTCCAATTCGCGACTTATTTCAAATAAGTCGACTTATTTGACTTATTCAAAATGGCGGCTTGAAATAAGTAATCTGCTGGTCCAATTCAAATCGACTTATTTGAACATAACCCTACATTTCATAATTGATAATTGACAGTTCACAGTTTTAATAATTAGTAGTCTTTTTGTATTGTTTGTAATTAAATAAATTACACATTTGAAAAAAATATTAAAATGGAAAATCATCGGATTCAAATGATATTACTGGCTATATTAGTAAACAGAAATATTAGGATTTACTCTAAAATCATCAAACATGATGTAGAAATACTGAAGTATTTGGAAACGGGTCTTATGCGAAAATGACGTATTCAAAGTATTTATTGTTTGAATCGTATAGTCTAATTCATATTTGGTCTAGGGTTTGAAATATTGCACAACCAACTTTAGTTTTGGAATTATATCTAGGGAATACCAATTTGACAAAAAAACATTTAAGAATTAATTTAATTACGAAGAAAAAATGTATGAAATGTCATTTTTGTGGAAACTCTCCAAAATAAGTCAAAAAAGTCTACAATAAGTCTCCTCGTGAGGTGACTTATTGTAGACTTGCAAATAAGTCAGTCTACACAAAATAAGTCACGAATTGAACCGCAGTCTTAGTAAGATAATGTTCGAAAGTATAATTTGTGTTTAATTTTAAAAATTATACTAAATTTATATTGCCATAACCTACTAAAATTATACAAAAATTATTATTAAATTTCTATGAAATCGTAAGTTTATTTTTAGTATAAAAATTTCAATTTTTCCACTAGGGATGGGCCAGCGATTTATTTTTCTCTTAGATTGGAACGATTTCACCATCTTATCGATTGTATCGACGCCGCCTTTATTTTTGTTATAGTCCAGAATTATTTGAGGTTTACGTTTGGTTTCATCAATCTCTCGTATGACATGCGCCGTTGATAGCAGTAATACATTCCTTTTTGCGTTACTTGTGTAGCTAACAAAGCAAGTTGGGCCTGAAAAGCATAACATTGAGCTAAATGGGCCACCAATGTGTACTATCATTTAATTTGTGTTAATTAAATAGGCATAGCGGGATAACGCTCAAAAAACCGGATCGAAGGGGGTAAGGAATGCAAGCTTGATGAAATTGATAATTTCATACTTGACATTTTGGAGCGAGATTCTGGAGTGGTAATAGGTTTAAATTTACCGGAGAGCTATGGTGAGTCAGGTAGCTCCACCAAATTAAATGGATCAAATAACGATTCAAAAAAATTCAAAAAAAAAGGAAATGCGAAGAACCAAAAAACGAAAGGAAACGTTCAAATAGTGATTTTCAAAATCAAGATCGCCAATTAAAACTTGAGCTGATGAAGGTAAATAGAAATTTACCATCGACAGTTACAATGCCTAAAATTTGAAAGGGAACTTAATTTAGCGCCGTCACAAAAAACAAGTGATTTAGTGCCAGTAGTACGAGATCGACGTACAACATATCCCGAAACCACAACAGATATAAATTCTGAAATTTTAATTGAGGTTTTACAATTGTTTGTCTGAAGAAAGTTAAAATTATTGTTGTTTGTTGTTACTTCAGTGCCATCAACCATCAATAAATCCTCACTTCTATATTCTCGAGCTATCGTGTAAGCAATATTGTGTATTGTTGAACAAGTGAGTACAATTTTTGCTGCGGTTCTAGGACGTAGTCTTAAATAATTCAAACAAGGATACTTTTCTTTTAAAATTCCAAAACTGTCCTCAACTAGACGACGAGTTCTTTTGTGTGCATTATTAAAATTCTGGACAGAGGTATCTCCTGAATTTTGATTTATCGGGATCACCCAATTTTTGAGTGGATATGCACTATCGCCTAAAATAACAGCTGCTTGAAAGGGTCTCCAACCACTTTCAAAACTGTAAATACAAAAAATCTATGTAAATAACATCAGTTGAATTTTTTTTTAAATTAGTTACTTATTAGAAATACTACTGATTTACGCAACACTCGATAATCATGCATACTTCTCAGGCCAATTGGCATTGACGACATAAAATAAATTGTTCGGTCCGCCATTACATTTAGTGAATGATTTCCATGTCTATCAACAAACATAACTTCGTTACTTGATGGTGCATCAATATTAATTATATTGTACCATCAACACATCCACAAACATATGGAAACCCTCCTTTTATATAAAAATTAAGGCCAATACTTGGTGGACAGTAAATTTTCGACTATTGCGTTACAAACACAACGTACTGTGGTGCAAACAGCCCCCTTTGTAACGCAATGCATGGTACCCACACCATGAGATTGACATTCATTGCCAAGCCAATGAAGACACAGTAATAGTTGTTGTTTTGGAGTCAATGAATTATTTTTTGTAGTTTTATGCTTAATAAGGTCCCCGATATTTTGTAAAATATATTCTGCTTGTTGATAATTTATACGGAACGATTCTTTAAATAAAAATTCGTTGGAATTATAAAATTTATTCTCTTTTGATGCATATTTTTATTTCTTACATCGTTTCTGAATAATAATTCACGTCGAATCATTTTTGACCGGCCTAACATACGTTTTAAAAGTATCAACTAAACTTATCACAATGCATATAATGCAAACTTTTATTTAGCAAAAATTATGAGAAAATATCAAACAACTGAAAAATAAAAACACATTAACTGTTTATAACTGTGTTATAATTCCAAAGTCTTTGGCACATTTCACTTAGCATTTTGCATTTCTTCCTTACACTTTGGATTATCGAAATTGTAAATTAATTTGTATGTAATGTATAGAATCATTATTATTTTAATAATTTATTGTTTATTATATATAAGTAATTTAGTGAAAATAGCAAAAATTTGGGATTATTTCTTGACTAATTAGCAATATAAGAGCAATAAAAACGAAGTTTAATTTGCAAAGGTCTTATAATCTGTAAAAGCACTTATCAAAATTTTGCAAAGTGCAAAGTAATTAGTTTTTGGTTAAATAGGCCCCTGGTAGAACCGAAAATGATCCTTAATATTTAACTTAACAGCACTTTCCGTCAAATTTCTTTATAGTATGTCTAAATATACATTTTTGTTCAAATTGCCTTCGATAAACTATAAATTTCCAACTCCGGAAGACACCAAACAAACCCGCATACCATAACATGACCTCCGCCATGTTTAATTGTGCTTCGTAAATTTGTAGCTGCGAGCTCCGTATTATTCTTTCTACCCATACGTAGTTTCTTCCGTCTGATCCAAAAAGGTTAAATTTACTTTCATCAGCAAATTAAAACGTACTACAGAATGTTTCATTTTTGTTTTTATGGACTTGAGCAAATTTAATTCTAGCCTTCCGATGAACTTCACTGATGTATGGCTTTTTCCGCATTGTTCTACCATGAATATTTGATTCTCTTAATATTCTGCGTGTATTTTCTGCATGACATTTTTTATGTACATATTTTTCACCTTCCTCGGCCCACTTCGAGCACTTAATTTTGGGTTTTCTTTTATTTTGGCCAATCCATCAAAAATCTTTTTCAGAAAATATTTTATTCTTACACTATATTGACAATATCGCATAAAAGTTTGTTTAAAACTGATACTCAAAATTGTTTTCATAGAAAATTTTGTTTTGTGTAGAAAAAGCAACGCCATTTTCAAAACAAAGACAATGCATCGTTTTAGATGTGACATGTTTTTACGTGGACGATTTTTGTTACTATTTTCTTAAATTGAAATTTTTTATTTTTTAATCAATTAATTCTGAAGCTTATAATAAAAGTAAATTAAAAATATAATTGTTTTTTTGGATATTTACTTAAAAAAAAAATAAAAAATGCTTGCATCATTTTGACTGTGACCCACTGTATATGCCAAAATTAAAATCAAGTGACGAGACGGCGATTCCGACATGCCAGTTATGATTGATTGGTCATTGAAGAATGGTTCATTGAAATGTCAAGACGGCATTTCCCGCTGTAGCTAACATTGATTCGGGGTACCATAAGGAGCAGACATTTTACAACAGGATGTGCCAAACAAAGCAGGGTGGCACAAAAAAGGATATATCACAAAATAGTGCATGGTATACTAAAGGGTGAGATTTATATTGAAATATTTTCTCAAATGTTAAATGTAGGAAAATTTTACTTTTAATCTTCAATCTTCAATCAAAATTATTTTATAATTACTTTAACTGAGGTAAATCTCTACTTGATGATATACGAACTGATAATCCATTATTGTACAATGTACTGTTTTGTGATTAGATCATGTTGATAAATCCTGCTTTGAAATGTGCGATAGTGAGGAGCTTCGGTGGTGTTACCCTCATTGAGCCTCGCCACACTTTGATTCTTTCGTCGTGGTTCCATCACTTCAAAAAATCAATCGACGTTCACATTTGATTTTTTTGCGTATTTCTTTGTTTATTTATCTGTGTAACATTATGTTTTTTGATTTATTCGTATAAAAAGTTTATTATTTGCTGCGATAACTGCTTCCTTGCATGAAAAATAAATATTTTTCCTCTCGAAACAAAAATTAACCTAAACACGACCAATAAACAAGGTGTCCGTGAAATGTTTATCTTTATAGTAGTGCGAGAATCAGTTGAATCAAAATGTTGCTGAAAAAAGAATCAAATATTTCCCCGCCACAGAATTAGTTTATAGGTTAAGAGAAAGGAAACGAGTAAAGAATCACGACGAAAGAATCAAAGTGTGGAATCGCGGATTGTCGTTTCTTTTTTTACCTTATTTTATTTTCTGTAATTAGATTTTCTGGCCCAGGTGTTCGAAAAAATATTCAAAGTAAATCAAATTAATGGTTCCCATTTTTGGTTGTCAAAGTGTTAACTGTAATCCATAGAAATATACGAATCACCTTTAATTGTGATTATTATACGATTAAGATGAGATAAAGCACACCCAATGCAGGAATAGGAAATAGAAAAATAATTTTTTTAAACATTTATTTTGTATAATTAATGTATTAAAATTTTAGTTTGTACCAAACGATTGTTTATATCGTGCGACATTCAATAAGGTAGTGTGGCCGCCATATTGCTAATTGCCTTGGCAATTAATAAATCAAAAATGTCACGATCACGATGTCACCGATTTTTGAATTATTTTGCTATTTGTCTGAGGATCACCTGCGATGCCAGGAACAATGTGTAGTGTAATTTTTGCATATAATTCTCGGCCAGATCGTACATTCGAATGGAATTTTCTTTTATTGGATCATTTGCGACTAAATCACACGGAGCTTTAACATCAATACCAATCGATTCAAAGTGATCGTGAAGATATTCGATTTGGTTGTATTTTACAGAAAAGTGACCAAACCATATAGTTATGGCATTCAATGCAGCCAAATCTGAGACATATGTATACTAAAAATAAATTTTTTACTTTTTGGATGTTTAAATTTACGCAAAAATAAGACATACTTAGTGCTTCGACTGAATCGGTTATTTCGAATTTTTCTTGACTTCAAAGCACGACTGAAGTTGCAATCGTTTAGGGCTGTATCGACAGACACAACTACATGTTGTAGTTGTAGTCGGTGATTTTTCGAAATTTATGGTCGAATTCCGTATTTTTAAACCACAACTGCAAATTAATTCACGAATTTATTGTAAATTTTAAACGTAACTAAAAGTATCAATTTTTACGTAATACAAAATTAGACTCAAATTACAAAAAAATTACAAAACTACATTTTTTATTTCAATATGTCTAGACGAATATTTACAACACAAATAAATAATAATTTGAAATTTAATAAATTAAAAACTTTCGAAATTTGAAGTTTAAATTCACAATTAAATGTCAATTGAATTGTCGATTGTAGTCGTCGATATCTACGACTAATAATTAATTGTCGCCTGTCGATTTGGCTCTTAGTATAAGTTCGTTCTTTACCTAATGCCAATCGGATATTGGGGTAGATACTCGATCGGCTAGCAAGCAAGCAATTTGCTAGCCAAAACCTGGTTACTCAATCAATTTTACCAAGAAAATTTGAATTTCAAATTTTATTTTTTATAAAATTTTTGTTTTTTTTGCGATTGCACAGTAAATTTTGCCGCTTCAAAAAATGAACGGCAAATTTTTTGTTGTTTTACTGTGCAATTGCAAAAATAAACAAAAATTTTAGAAAAAACTTAATTTGAAATTCAATTTTTCTTGGTAAAATTGACTGAGAAGCCAGGTTTTGGCTAGCAAATTGCTTGCTTGCTAGTCGATCGAGTATCTACCCCATTATGTGTTCCCATTTTTGGTTTTCAGCAGTGGAATACGATTTTCTTCACTTGACTTTAACAAGTAAGCTACACAGTTAAATTTAGTTTTAGTTTTTCACTAGCTGTGTGTGCTCTGTTTTTTCGAACTTGTACTAAAATAGTTAACTTCATTCTTGCCTTATAAAAAAAGAATTGGGAACACGATTTTATAAAGCACTGTCTTATATTGATACTTTTTAATAATTGGCTATAGCGAGAGCAGTATATAGGTTTAGTTAAATTACATTCACTAATTTTATTATTTTTTATTTAATTATTATTTTATTAATACAACTTTACAAATTTTGGCGTTCACACTTAACTTTGACCCTTTACACTTAAGTAACGTGTGTGTAAGAGATCGTGTCTCCTTCGATCTAAAACCCAACTGTAATGCTTTTTTTTTCTTTCTAATACAATCTACTGTCGATAATCGATAAATGTCGAAATTGGAGAATGTAGGTAGCGAAATAATTCTAACCTAATTCTAACCTAAACCTCTTAATATATTTTATAACAAATCTTCTTAACAAGAGCTTCTAAGTCTCTATATTGGCCTGTAAATATTAGGTTTTTTAAAGCAATTCATTTATTAAAAATAAAAAATTAAAGAAAAACACTTTTTCCAAGTATATTTAGGATAATCCATTTATCGCTGCGTTGAAGGCATTGACGAGTTGATGTTGAATGCTGATTGCATAAACACTCTTTTTTGGTAGGTTATACAAAATTGTTTTTGCATTCTTGATTTGGCATATGGACACATAAGTGGCATCTCAGACGCTTGGCAGTATCATTTGACGAACTTGGACCAGAAACTTCATCGCCGATGTCTTTTACATGTCTCAACACTTTCAATATTGCTTGGTGACTCCCGGTTTGAAGTTTTGGATTATTGGCCTTTTTTTGTCAATGGTGTAATTAATTCCTCACCAAGGGCCTTTAGAACCAAATTGCACCATATAACGCATGCTGCGATACATCTAGCAGAATCAAAAAAATGAAAAAGGCAATCGATTCGACTTTCTCTTTATCATGTATTCATGAACTATCTGATCAAAGGTATCGACACCTCACTTTGTTTCACTATAATACTCGTATTTATTTATGGCTGATATTGGCTTTCAAATATAATTTCGGCATTGTGGTGCATAGATGATAAAAATAAAACATCCTTTTCAGGTTTAGGAACATGTGATGCTATTGTAAATGCCTTTTAAATCCAAATAGTGTTGACCCTTTTTCTCTCGTTTTATTTGGTAAAGATTCTAAACGGATGCATCTTTTGTTTTTTCGCAACGTTCCAACCAACGTCAATTCATTCGGTAAAAAGCTTTCTGCCAATTCAATACTGGTAAAGCAGTTATCCATTGTAATATTCCGATTTGTTCGAAAAAATGGCGTGCACAAATGATCAACAAATATTTTGCGCTAAGCCAACCGCTCTGGTATTGCCTTTCTTGCCTGTATATGGTATGCCCATTAGTGGATATGCAGTTTTGGAATCATAAATCCACCAAATTTTCATGCTGTACCTATATCCGGTTTACTTATGGGCATGTATTGAATAAATCAGCAACGAGCTCTGCAAGGCATCGTTCACCAATTGTCAAATTTTCTGATGGTATGTAATACATACATCACGAATCGGACACAGCTAATCCGTCTTTTGTTTTTCATTTCTTGTTGATTTATCATCGAAGCGTAAGAAGCTCAATATATTCTCAAAACGAGAAAGACCCATGGTGGGTTTAAAATCTGGCGATCCTTACAACGGATCTATGAAACTTCTGTAATTTTTGTTGTTCCATTTTAAATGTCCAGCAGTAATCAACAGACCCAAAAAAACGCATACAACTCGTTCTCATCTAAGTTCTACCATTTTTTATTTACACCTAACATTTTATTTGCTTCTGCGTTGCTGTACTTTATAATAATTTTGCAAACTGAATCATTTATAAACAATTTAAAACAACCCACTGGGTTTTCAATGTTATATCTGGTTGGAAGGACCACCTAATCTACAGTTCTACGTATTGTGTTATGACCATCTATTCTCGCCTGGACAAACTTAATCTTATTCCGTATTGAACAATCTACCTATAAAATTTGGAGCAGGAACTGATGTTTCATCTTCAGTATCAGAGTGGTATATTTCATCCTCAACTTCAGAAGCTTCGGAAATAATTTATATTATGTTTGTATTAAATAGCATAGATACTTACAAGCTCTGTGCAAAACCGCGAGAAAGTAACGGGATTATTTTACAAAACCATCCTTTTACACTTTTCCTTGTAAAATTACCGGTAAATTGAAATTAGAGAGAACTTTCAGTGTGTTAGAAATGAATACAGACAATTAAAAACAATAGAAACGCACAGTCTCTTGTTAAGAGGTTTAGGGTTAAGCGGCACAGTGTGTAAATATTTTTGCTACAAAGAATTCTATAAAATGAAAAGTGTATTTTACATTAGGCGTCTACAACACTCCCTTCCTGAATGGAAACCACTCCTACTCTCTCTAGATTTCACATCTCGTGAAGGGATTTTTAAACTTGTACGGTCTTCCAACTGTCTCAGTTCATCACACGCTCCCACCAGTTTCGACATAATATTGGTCCCAGGTCTTGTTCGACGATTTGCATGTGATCACATAGGAGATCCATAGATGTATCTTCTGTTATTATGACGTGGTTATCGATATATCCCTAGCAGTAAAATCGGTTGCGTTATCCCAAGCTAGAGACTATCATCCTGAACCTAAATATCTCGGGAGTAGCTGCCCTAGGTTTTAATAACTCTGCGGGGATTCTTTCAAGACCAGATGCTTTCTAATAATAGCGGCTTCTACTTCTTTTTCTTTTCGATACGGGCGAGTACCTCTTCGCTCGCCCGGTGAGGCTCGAACAAGGGTCACTTGGTCGATCCTATTTATAAAGTTTGGAAGTAGGGTTGCCTTACATAGAGAGAACATCAGTCACGATTGTTTTCAACTCTACATTCGTGTATATGGTGGCTGTGGTTCTTGGAAGTCCTTACTAAGATTTTTGGTATTGGTGATTTCCGTTGCTCCCCTCTCCCCGCCCGTATGGTGAGGTTTTCGAGGTATTTGATCGCATCTACCCTCGCTTTAATTTATGTTCAACGATTTGGCGGCGCCGAAAGTCAAACCAATCATTTCGTGGTGTTACTCGTCTTCTTTCAATAGTTTTTCTGCTGCGCTAATTATGGCTGACTGTATATAGCTGGCCACTGCTCTCGGATGCTCCTTGGGGTTTCATAGTTTTCATTGTGCCCTTTTAGATTTTCGGTGATTGGTGACTTAGCAGAGATTCATAAATTTTTTAGTACATCGATATTTCAGCGCACGGTTTTCTTTGGTTGTCTGTTAAATGTGAATGATAATTTGCTCTTATATTTAACCAGAAGAATCATACGATCATCACTGTCCATGTCGGCATCTCTATAAGATCTAACGTCTAACGTGTACGGACCAATATGTGATGTTGTATCCGTGCTCTTACTGATTTTTCGTTTAAGCCTTCCACCTGATTTGCTTTGCTTACGGTTGATGAGAAATATCCAAATTCTCTCCCATTATGGATCCCACTAACGCATCCCTCCCCCCCCCAACTTGAGGGTCACAGCATCCAGTTCAGAATAGGGTGTACTCAAAGGGCGTATGATATAATCTGACTCTATCCACACGCATGAATAGAAGTTAACAGTTTTTAGATATTTGGGAATGTACGATGCCTGTTCGTTTGGATGTCGTGTGTTTGTGGGAACTAAGGCTCTCATAGTATAGTATGAAGGTGCTTTATGAAATCCGGAGTATCTGTGTTTGGGTTCAAATTTTGATTGTTAATGAAGAATTCACAGGAATACTTGATATTTATGCCATACACCAGCTCTAGAGAAGTACAGTTGAGGTTTCTCTTGACTGAGGTTCAAATGGGATGTATTAGATCGAGCTGTTAAAGCGGGTATATTCGCTTTTGCGTTGTATGCAGTTGTCTGAATGTGGTGGGAACTTAGAAGCTTCGTAAGCTCAATGAACAATGTTTATTCAAATTGTGTTCCTTGGTCTGTTGTGATAAAGAGAGGGACCTCATATTTACAGATACACTCATTGTAGAAGATATTATTTACTGTTTTTTGTGGTCATTTTTTGGATTAGATGCTTCTGGTAAACGGATAAATCGGTCGATTATAGTTAAAATTATTGACTGCCTTTCGATTGGGTGATGGGCCAACCAGGTCTATGTGCGGATGTGTTCAAACGTGCCACTTGATTACACTAATTCACATAGTTGTGATTTCGTGTGGCGGTGAACTTTGAACTTTTGATATGAGACAGTAGATTTTGCCGAAAGCATTTTGAGTTTCACGTCGCACAGATAATAAGCCATTATTGTTTGAAGACACCCAAATTTGCTGCTTGTCTGATAAGTCGATTCGTTGTATGTTCATGTAGATTTCGGGATGCATGCTGAAAACAATTTCTGCAATTTGACGTCACGTTGATGCTTTACAAGTAATTCTTTCGTATATCGAAAGAGAAGACGCTGAGTTCTATGAGCAGTGTTTCACCAGAACGAGCGAACCATGAATGTCGGTGGAGAATTGAGAAATATTTTCAGCTAACAGTATATAGTTATGCACTGTTGCAATACAACTCCAAGATGTGCCAAAAAGGTGGCATGGGGCAAGAGAGCGTTTATCCTTTGTTTGCCTTTTTATACCTGTGAATAGACGATAACAGTTTGGCTAAACATGGTATGATGAGGTGGTAATAACTCGCCATCGAAACTTCAATGTTAATTTTGAATGTGTAGAGACGTTTAAATACTGCCTCGGGATGTACACTGTGTTCCATCTCAGAGCGGCGCGCAATTGGGATATTTTCGATATGAAAGTAAACAAAATCCTTTAAACACTTTGTTAAGGAATCGCTGGAATATCTGGGCTGAGGTTCTAGCACTATATGGTATTTGGGTAAATGCAAAAAGCCAGAAAGGAGTGGTTATCGCGGTTTTATGAATCCTCAAGAGCCACGGGCATTTGTTTATAGTCCCAAACCAAAACTTTTTTCGATAAAATAGTGGCGCCGGCTAGTTTCAACGGAAACCTGAGAAAGTGGGGGCTAAAATATGTATGTAAAATATGTATGACTGTGACAGTGTTTAGTCTTCACAATGGCGCCAGTCCTTGTCTTTCTTTTGCACCATTTGTAATGATAAAGAGATTCGTGATGATGAGGACGCCAGATGCTGATGTCTGTTATAAACTGTTATACAGTTTTTGTAGCTTTAAGTTTCGTTGCGTCGAGTTGTCGTGGTTTAGTACAAGGTAGCCCACCTTACTTGACGATGTAATGAATGCTTCACTGGGAGATCGCAATTCGTCAGTGAGCTTATTAATAGAATCAGAAAGTCTTCTGTTATTAAAATTAACCAAGTGACCCGTTTTAGACAGAATGTCAGCACCTATAATAAACCTGTCGACTATGCAGGACTGAGATTAACCTGCAATAGTTTCGTAGCGTAAGTGGAAAGGGATTCGTTTGTTTCGATGAGAATGCAAACAGTGATTTGTCGACAGGTACTACGAGATTGTAAGTGATTTTCATGATCGGAAATGAAAAGGCAGCAAGACGAACCAACCACATTGTTTGCTGTAGATACAATAAGATTTAGTGGTTTTCCGAAAATTAAAATTATTACTTGCGCGTGATCCGAAACCACGGTAATAGCAGCAGAGTTCACATCAAGATGATGATCTCGAACTTGATTTGCGTCGGTAATTGAAGTTCGTTCTGATGTTTGGCGCTATTCCAGGTGAACCAATGATTGGCCGATGTTCCATTTAGATTTGTCAATTCTTGTTGCGTCTTGTTATAAGTTGTTGTTGCACTGAAGCAAGGGCTGTTCACCGTCAGCAGTCCCCTTGCTTGTGGATAATTGGTTGATTGCAGGACATAATTTGTCTGCTCTGGATTGAGTGTAAATCCAAATATGATCGGCAGATTTTTGGGTAAATCAATTTTTACTAGTTTTGAATCATATGTTTTTTGTTCAAGCAAGCGATGGCAAAAGTGGGATTGTCTAAGGTCTCTCATTTGATGAAAACCAGAGAGCAAATCTTTATGTCGTTGCACTTGTTATAATAGAATAGCGGATCATTACCGCAGATTTTGGTCTCCTTCAAGGATAATACAAGTATGTTCCGATGACTATAGTAGCGGCCACATACTGATTTTTTTTTTTTTTTATTTTAATATTTCAATAAAAATTATACAATTTTAAATAACATTAAAATTTTATATATTTTTTTTTTTTGAAATAATTACTTTAAGATGGGTTAGGATTTACTTTAATTTTTGTAAGATTGTCATTTACTTACATAAATTTATCAAAATATATACCTCTTATTACTTACAATATGCATCACATTGCTCAACATATTATCATTCAGCATGTTGTAAAAGCTATTCAAATTAATAATATTAACAGAAATCGATTTATAAACATTCGATGACTACAATTTTATCAAAGATGAGATTCATCATATCCCCGACAAAAATCGCGATACAGATTTTCTTTAACATACTTATGTTTTAAATTTAGAAATTTGTAGTATTTTTATATTAGATGGTAGTTTATTAAAAAGTTTCAGACCTTGATAGAATATACTTCGTGTAGATGATTTGTTTACATACGCAGGTATTCGAAAATCATCGGCTTGTCTAGTGTGTCTCATAGTAGTTTGAAAATTGGTTTCCAACAATATCGATGATTTTAAAATAAAGTGTTTTATTTTATAAATCAGCATAATGTAGTTAAATTCTACCAATTTTGTGACAGGTACCATTTCTATGGAATATAATAGTTTGGTTGGATACCTACGAGGCAATTGGAAAAGAGCTTTCAAAGCCTTATTCTGATTTATTTGAAGATCCTTGAGTTTGTTAGTAGAACCCCAAATAGGGATTAAGTACAAAAGATTAGACTGGACAAAGGAGTAATATAGTTGCTTCTTTATTGTTGACTCTAAAAAATTTGCTGTCCTTCTAAAGACACTAATTATTTTTGATAGGCGTAGATTTAATTTATCAACATGAGATGACCAACTAAGTCTGCTATCAATATGCAAGCCCAAATAATTAACTTCATCAGGTCTTTTAATTATCTAATTATTAATTTGGACATGCATTGAATTAGTCGTAATTTCGGTTTTTTTGAATGTTATATAGGTGGTTTTACTTAAATTCATTTTCAGTTTATTCCATTCAAAATATTTATGTAGAAGATATAAATCATATTCCATATCAGATAAAAGACATCAGCGAAAAGTTGTGGTTTACCTTTCAAATTCTATTTAAACAGATCGTTAATATATATTAGAAACAGAGTAGGACCTAATATTGAGCCTTGCGGCACACCCGAAATTAAATTTATTGTTTGTGAACAAATTGGGCCCAGCTTGACAAATTGTCTTCGATTGCTTAAGTAATTTTGTAGCAGACTAAGTGCTTTATCACGTATTCCAAAATTGTGGAGTTTTCCAATAAGTTTTACATGGTCAACACAATCGAAAGTCTTCATTAAGTCAATAAAGATACAACCAGTTGCTTTCTTCCTCTCAAGAAATTGGAATATATTATTAATTAAACACAAGGTCGCAGAGGTAGTGCTCGAACTTTCTTGAAACCCATATTGGAATTCTGAAATCAACTTATAAGTTTTGATATGTTGAACTAATATATTGAAAATAAGTCGCTCATATATTTTAGAAAGTACAGATAACACAGATACTGGTCTTTAATTCGAAACTCCTAATTTATCATCTCCTTTAAATATAGGTACTACTTGAGCTAGTTTCAGGCTATCAGGGAATTTTGAACATTCTAAGCAATTATTAAAACCTAAGTTCAAAATTTGCTGAAATTCATTAGAATATTCTTGCAGAAGACACTGGAGCATTATCATACCCTTAGACGACGTCTTGTTCATTGACTTTATTATAGGTCCGATCTTTAGTTCTGTTGATAAATTAAACTGATTAATAAAATTATCGCAGCTGTCATGAGGTGGCATATATGATGGATCGACGTTATACGAATTAGCTACATCGCTACCTAAATTCTTAAAGAAGTTGTTAAAGATTTCGGACACATGATACTGGTCATTATACAATTTGTTATTGAACACAAACTTCGTTTGGTTCAAAGGGTTTCTACTCATCAATGTATTGTTCAATATTTCATGTATAAAGACTCCAAGTCTTTTTACCATTATTATGATTTTGAATAAACTTCAGAGTATAGTAGGATTTTTTTGCGGATATTATACCAATATTTAATCTTTTTTTATACTCTAAAAATTTATACAAATAATGTGCATTTAGCGGGTTTTTTTTTAGTTTGTAAAATTAATTACGTTTATTATGAAGCATCTTAAGATTTAAGGTAAACCACGGTTTATCTGATCTATGTTTTGATTTATCTTTGATCTGTATTCGCTCAGTGTTATGATTTATTAGCTCACACATTTGCATATGAAATTGGGGATTTTTATTCCAATACTTGCTATTAGAGAACGATGATCAGAAATATCAGAACCACCATATAAAATCGACAGAGACTTATTCAGTGAGCTAAGAATGTGATCTAGTATTGTGGATACATAGTAATTTCTTATTCGACTGTAATAAATTCTCGTATAGTATAGTTCATTTAAATTATTTACTATTGTAGAGCCACTACTATATACAACACACTTATATTTATTCACGACTAGCTGACCCGGCGAACTTCGTACCGCCTCAAAATCAATAAATGTTGCTTAAAGTTATTATAGCTTAATTAAATTGAGTTTTTTTATTAAGATAAAATGAATTTCTCTCTCTCTCTCTCTCTCTCTCTCTCTCTCTCTCTCTCTGGCACTATACCCCATCAAGAGATTTGGCTGCCTTAAATGAGGTTTAATAATCATATTTTCATTTCGGATAATGACTAATGAGTGATTAATTCATTGATCCTAAACCAGCCGTGCAATTTTTTCCTTGTCACTACCGGGAATTGAACCCGAGACCTCCGGGGCGGATAAAATGAATACTCCAAATTAATTAAATTCAATCAAAATGAAATATATTTTAATTAAATTGAAATTTAATTTCAATTAAATGATTCGCGTAGCATTGTTGCACTACTTCCTTTTAAACTGTTTCTTGAGTAGGTTGCAATAGGGTCGATTCCCTTCAGTAAAACATCTTGTGATATACGACATTTTTTGTTTTATTGTCAGGTGCGAGAACGAACAAAGCGGATGGTTTACCGACACGTGAACATGCTATGTACAATTGGCCGTGAGAGAAACATTCATTTTCTAGATTCAGGCCACAAACACTCAAGGATGGGCCTTGTGATTTGTTGATCGTCATGGCGAATGCAAGACGAATCGGAAATTGAATTCTTTTAAACTCGAATGGCATATCGGTTGGGATCATCAGAATTCTCGGAATGAGAACTTCCTCACCTTTGAACTTTCCTTGAGATTTCTCAAAATAAAACGCGTTCCGTTACATATAGTTTTAGTTCATTCAGGTTTCGTAGCATGATGATTACCGGCAACACACCAACTTTCAGTTGTAAATTGTGCGGTGGCAAGCCAGCCAGATCCAATGAGGTTAAAAATTCAGTTGCACAGTTGATTGCTTCGTCTTTGTTTGTCACACAGGCGATAGATTTGATTAATGAAGTGGACCGACGATTAGATTTTGAATTGTGAAATTTAAGTGATCCCCATTTTTGTTCTTTGCCGCAAGAATTACTCGTTCACTCACCCAATTGTGATTTTTGTGGTTAGTAATATTATTCGGGAACACTTTGTTGATGAGCTCGTTCTTCGTTGAGACAAAATTGCAAAAGTTCAGAGGAAACGAAATCAATCTGTTCGATTCGTCGACGGAACATGGCCATTACCGATAGTCAGCAATTGCTTGGAGAAATCTTTGGCAGATAGATCATTTAACCACAGACAATCAAATTAAATTTTTCGTTCGAGCTAAAAAATGAAAACAAAATATATTTCTGACAATTCCAATGTCATCGTTGTATCTGTCATTTTTCGTTAAACTGCGTATACGTTTACGCAAAAAAACAAAATATTTTTGGTTGTTTGCGGCTGTTTACAGAAAATAAACTCGCAGTTTAAATTTTTACGTTTACATAGAATGAAATATCTCTGTTAGGTTGTCTCTCTTTTGAGTTCTTCCGACTTTTCTTTTTTCCTAAACCACCACTGTATTGAGACGAACAAAATAAAAAAAACAAAATGTACTAAATATATGAGAAAATGAATTTTCTTGATAACTTTTTTTTTGGTGAATTTTTCCAATGTTTTAATAGTTATTATGCTATTCGGAACGGAGTCAAATCCAACAAAAGAAAGATCATAAAAATCGGTCCAGCCGTTCTTGAGTTATAAATGGTGTAACTAACACGACTTTGTTTTATTTATATAGATAAGTAGATGAAATAAAAAAAAAAAAATTGGATAAAAAATAAAATGGTAAATGTGCATGCAGCCTCCAGTCGGATTCGTATCCAGTACCTTGCAGTCCAAGCGCCGAAGCTTTAACCACTGCACCACTCGTCACCTACAAAATTCATATAAAAAAAAAGATTTTTTTATTAGATTTTTGGGGCTTCCCTTTTGAGTTTTTCCGACTTTTCTTTTTTCCTAAACCACCACTGTGAGACGAACAAAATAAAAAAAACAAAATGTACTAAATATATGAGAAAATGAATTTTCTTGATAACTTTTTTTTTGGTGAATTTTTCCAATGTTTTAATAGTTATTATGCTATTCGGAACGGAGTCAAATCCAACAAAAGAAAGATCATAAAAATCGGTCCAGCCGTTCTTCAGTTATAAATGGTGTAACTAACCCGACTTTGTTTTATATATATAGATATCGCTCGACGAATCTACTAAATTTATATTAAAATCACCAAAAACAATTAATTGAGGGTAAATTCGTAATTTGTGTTCTAGACACTGAATAAAAGTATAAATATTAGAACGATTTGGGCGGTAAAAAGCTAGAAGCCTGATACTGCACAGTTTTATTGACATGAAATCATAAATTAGTGTTGTCCGAACTGAGCGGACGTGTTTAACAGAAAAGAAGAAGTTTATTGAATAAATACATAAAGTTAAATTGATTAATTAGTATTGACTAGTTATTAAATAGTTTTTATTAAATTCAATTTACTAAATTAAATATAAAATTAAAAAAGATAGACAAATTGAATAAATCATATTTGAGTTGGTGTGTACATCCCAGTTTCTGCTGTCAATTTTGGCGCCATCCTATAAAGTAAAAATTTGTGATTATTAAACTAACATTATAGTGCTATTAAAATATCAATTACTTGTGATTTTTCCGGAAATGTCGAATACGTGCTTTCATTGCTTCAAAAAAATTACTGGTACAAGGTTTCGAGGCGTACAATGCATCGGCTCATGTAAAAAATACTTTCATCTCAAGTGTATTAATATTGCCGGTAACCTTGACGAGTCATTGGAAAGTTGGCTAATTATTTGGGCGTGTCCATCCTGCAAAATGAATAATCAAACTACAATAGATGTTGGAAATGCCAGCTCAACAAAACTTCCAAATACTCCCAACGGTGGCACAAGTTCGTCCACTATAGATGACGTTCAAGTAAGCATAAATAACCTCTGCTCTAGATTCGATGGCGTGGAAAACTCACAACGTTTTATCTCAGATGCGGTGGATGCTTTGCGAAATGATCTTAAAATCGCATTAGAAGAGATCCAAAAGGAAGTTATATTAAGAGTATTGTCGTTTGTTCAACCTGAGATCAGTTCAAATGATGTTCTCGATGTAAGTAAAGTTGATACTACAAAATCTAAAACAAAAACACAAACTGAGATTTACATTGTCAAACTAACATCTGTGGAAATCAAAACTGGAATACTTAACAAAATGAAAAACTTCAAAAATTTCTCTACTGATGATTTGGGTATTCAATTCACAAATCATGTAAGGAGCAGAATATTTATCATGCATCACTTATCACCACTTCAATCCAAATTGTACAAAGCGGCCAACGTCATTAAACGCGAAAAAAAATTCGTTTCCTGTGGATTCGGAATGGGATCATCATGCTACGTCAAAATCAAACATCGCAAGTATTTTATATTCGATCACATAATAACATTGATCAAATTAAAAAACTCTCTACTATATCAAAAAACTAATTAATTTTTACCTTTCTATTTTGTCAAAAATTTTATTTTTTATGTATAGCAAGTAATTTTATGGTTATTTTCTATTGTAGTAGAACAATTAAAAATTCTAGTTTTTTATTGCTTAACTGTAAGGTAACAGCTGGTATAACACCTGCATATAATTCTGCTACCAATTTTTATTTTTATTATCTAATTTAATTATTTTATTCTTATTATCGTAGGAAAATCATAAATGTTATTCTTTTATTACATAATGTTATTATTTGTTATTATTTATTATTATTAGGCATTCTAAAACTTTTATTTTTAAATTTTTTTATTGATAAATTTTTAAAACTTTATAAATGTGACATATACATATACGTTTTATAGCAATTTCTTTCCAAAAAAAATTGATTTGAAATCAAAAAATGTTGATCGAAATACCGTTGCACGTTCTTTCCAACTAAAAAAATTGATTTTTTTTTGATCGCAATCAATTTTGAAAAATCTGAATATTTCGATAGATTTATTTTTGACGTTAACAAACACATAAATATGTTCACGTCAAAAATTTAAACATAAACACTTCAAAAAATATAAACGTAAATATTATAACTTTTTTAGGTATGATATCAAAGGGCCGAATGTCGAAGGGCCGAATGGGTCGAAGGGCCGAATTTTTTTTTATTTTTTGTGTTTAGAAATTTATTTTTTTATTTAATTTAATTATTTTTTGCATGACAAAATTTTCCTTCACCAAAATGTTCCTTTCCTTTACCAAAAATGATATTTTTAAAACAAAAAAACAAAAAAAAAAAATTCGGCCCTTCGACCCATTCGGCCCTTCGACATTCGGCCCTTCGACATTCGGCCCTTCGTACCTATTCCCTTTTTTACTAGTTGGCCATGAGAATTTTACATACGAAATAATTTTATTTTTCGAAATAATTTTATTGTTTCGTTTTCACTGTGTTAAAATAATTGTGTTGACAAAAAATTGTGTTGATAATTTGTTGACAATAAACTGTCAATATAAAATTTTTGAAAATTGAATGTCAATTTATCACAGATACACTACCAAAAAAAATCAATGTATCGTGTGCTTTGACATAAAAGAATCTATTTATTTTTTATTTTTGGAAAGAACTTGCTATTAGTATTCAAATTTTTCGCTTCAGTTATTCCTAAACTTTTTTATTTTATCTTTTCCTTAACATTTGTTTTATATAAAAAACATTATAAATGTGTTATTCTTACTAATCATAAGCTTTCAAAACCTATTATTGTTGTGAAGGTAAAGCTTGTAATTAGCAATGCAACGTTTATTTTGATTTGCGTTTATCGGCTTCAGGCCGTTACGGAAATTGTCTTTCTCGATTGAGTTTTCTGAATATTTACGACATATAAACGGTAAAAACCTTTTTGTTCTGGGTAATATTAATATTGATATTTTATCTTGCTCTTCCGTGTCCGATAATTATATTTGCATGTCTTCCGTAGGTCTAGCATCGCTTATTAATGATCCAACTAGAGTAACCGATACTACTTCTACCTGTATTGATCACTTCTTTTGCAGATTACGTGACAATAATTTATCTCGCGTCAAGGTTGAATTATTTAATTATATGATTACTGACCATCATTTGATGCATGTTGTGATCGAGATTAATCAGGTGAAAAGTAATGATGGATTACCTGTTAAGCCAAAAATCATTCTATCTAAATTCTTGGAACTGTTAAGTAATGTTAATTTTTCTCCTATTTATGCTATTGGTGATCCGTGTGCAGCTGTTGATGTATTTCTAATGCTTTGAAATGATGTTTTCTCAGCTAGCTTTGATTCACTAAAGTCACGTAGTAATCGTCCTATTAAACCATGGATCTCTGAGGCATTATTAAACATGATTAAACGAAAAAAATGGTTATTGAGAAAAGCAAAATATGCTAGAAACAATCAACGTTTCCAGCAATATGTTACAGCCTATTGTCTTAAGGTTAAAAGAAAACTATTGCTGCTCGTGTTGCTTACTATAAAAAGAGATTTGATAACTGTTCCGGAGATTCCAAACTGGTGTGGCGTACTATCAATGACATATTAAGTAAAAATTCGTCAAATATTAAGCTCATTAATTCTTCTAATAATGATTTATTAACTGATGCCTCTGATATTGCCAATGAGTTCAGCAATTATTTCGGAAGTATTGCTTCAAATTTGAAGTCTAGTCTTCCATTTATTTATAGGAGTTCTATGGAGCGTGACGGCGATTACGTTGAGCAATCGTTTTTTTTCCACCCTATTGACGATCTTGAAGTTTCTAAAGCAATTACTTCTTTAAAATCAAGCAACTCTTACGATATGTTCGGCTTTAGCAATAACTTAATTAAAAATTCCATAAGTCTTATATGTCCTCCTTTATGTCATATTTTTAATTGTTGTTTTGAAACCGGTATTGTTCCTGAAATTTTGAAGTC
The DNA here is from genome assembly GCA_947310385.1 of Nephrotoma appendiculata. Taxonomy (NCBI): domain Eukaryota; kingdom Metazoa; phylum Arthropoda; class Insecta; order Diptera; family Tipulidae; genus Nephrotoma; species Nephrotoma appendiculata. Next base: position 130,993,214 of record OX371224.1, on the reverse strand, counting down.
AGCAATTGTACTACCTCTTCATAAAAATGGTTCCAGATGCGATTTAAATAATTACTGGCCAATCGGATAATTGTCAAACAGTTTTTGATAAAAAAACATATAAGGTTAGACCGATCAAGTTATTTGTGAGCTCAATATATTTTCAATTCAGCAATTAATAAAATGTCGGAGAACCCCTGTGTAGGCGAATCAAAGCGGTTTAGCCCAGTTGTCCTACTAAATGTGATTAGGAATATTATTGTCATTGTGTGAAGCAAAAATTGCCAGAAAGAATGTCAGAACAGATTCTCTGTGTACTTTGCACTTATACGCCACTGATATAAATAGAGAACGTACCCGGAACTCGTTATTAATTTGAGATTTTAGGAAATTGCGGATGTAAAAAAACAATAATCTGACACAATTCATAAATTCCCATTCATAAAATATTCACACATAATTTTACATAACCTCTTACAAATTTTTGGTATTCAAGACAAATTATCCTATCGATAGCGCATAACATGATCGCGTTCAAGAGCAAATTTTCATATAAAAAAATTAATTAATTGGTTTAAAAAATTATAAGTAAGCATGGCAATGTAAACGTAATTAGCATAACATTTTGAAATATATACGATAGAAAATATGTTGGTATGTCTATATAATGCAATATGGTTAGGGATAGCGATTGGTTCCAATTGAATAAATAACGCATTAATAATTTGCTAATAAAATTGAATGATTGTTATTCGCAATTTTAGATCATATTTTGCAGAGAATATAGCATTGAACTCTGTGTAAAGGTAAACGGTTTTCCAATGAGACTTGACAATTTTTTTTTTAAATATACCGATAACCATTTAAAATTACTCGAAAATTTTATTATTGGCTTCCACCCCGGGCACCATAAAAAAAAGTTAAAGGTCTTAAATCACACGATCTAGGTGACCCATCGACAATACCATTTCTGTATATAACATACGCTCATTGAATTTAGATTTCAATAAGTCGATTGTTAAGCCCGCTGTATGGTATGCCGCAACGTCTTGTTGAAACCACATATCATTAATGTCTAACTGATGCAATTGACCAAAGAAATAACGTTGCAACATGTCTATGTAGCGATCTCCATTGACTGTACCGTGACGGTCATTTTCATCAACGAAAAATGATAGTCCAATGACACCAGCAGCATGAAAACTACACCGTACAGTTATTTTTTTTGGATGAAATGGTGCTTCTTGAAGCACATGAGAGTTTTCACCGGACCACTAACGCATATTCTGTTTGTTGACGAAGCCGTTTAGCCAAAAAAGCGCTTCATTGCTGAATATGATTTTGCGATGAAATTGGTCAACTTCTTCCAGCATTTCCAGCGTTATTCAAACAAATCTGTGTGGTCTAAACGAAGCCCAACTCATGAGAACGCCGTTTAATCGACTGTTTTGGTTCATTTGCGACGAACGCTTGAACAGCAGCAATATTTTCGGCACTTCGACCAATCCGATGTCTCACTGGCACGGGAACATCCAGCAGCGAATATTTAGACTCACATTTTTTCACTAGTCTATGTACTGCTTGTCTTCTGGGACGACGATTACGACCAAAAATTGGAATTCACACTCTTAAAGTTGCAGTCACCGACACGGAATTTTGTATTAAATTTTAATTATTTGTAAAAGTTGGTCGTTCATGTACTTCACCATGATGAAAATGTTGTCTTTACTGAATCTTTTGACACTGACAGTTTGGTTATTTGTTTAAGGGGGCGTTCACAGTGGAAGTTCAAAGTTGCCAAGTCCCACATGGAAAATCCGATACTAGTTACTGATAGTTCTTGAAGTTAGGAAGCAATATTTGATTAGAAATGCGAGAGTGTAAGTCTCAACGACTTCCAAAGATGAAGAGAAGCAAGAAACTGCACTCTATTTGATTTGCACCTGCCCCCGTATAGCGCTTAGCAGACTGCAATGGGGAGCTCCTCTCCTAGCTGACTTGACAGACCTCAGCAAAATGGACGCCAAGGATATCTTACGGTTCGTTGAGAGCTCAAGTAGGTGAGGAGAGAAAACAATACTAGTTTTCTTGGAGAAGTGTACTCACCATGGTACCATACCTTGCATTGATTGCAAGGTATGGTACCATGGTTGACTGCATCCATAATCATAAAAACGACTTGAATTACATGTTTCGCAATTGTATTTCGGCATGCTTGTATATGCATTCATTGCAGGGCTATTTAGGCTTAACCTGCAATAATTCGAACAGATTCTAAGCGTTAGTCAAATAAATCTGTCTTGATTAAATATCTATTTTCTAAACAAATATATCACATTAAATAACATTAACAAACGTAATTAGAAATGTTGTTTATTACCACACGTAATTAGTGAAATTATTATTTGAGCAATTTATAATAAAAAAATTCTATGAAAATATCGCTTGCGGATATTTTGCTTTACATTTCATAACGCATTTTGAAACTAACAGAAAAAATTTATTTACATTCCGTTTGATATGTCAATAATATTTGGTTTTGATTGATGGCTTTGCGATCAATTTCCCTGGATTGAATTAAACAATAATACACATGTTTGGTATCCAGTTTTAACGTAAATTATTAGACAACTATCCATTTGGTTTGTTTGTTGGGGAAAAACTGTAGTGCACAACCTACTATTTGTCTAATGGGTCTATAAGATCAGCTCTTACGAACTAATTGGTTCAGCTTAAATATTCCCAATCGTTTTCTAGAAATGATAATAAATATGTTACAAGGCTAAAGCCTCAACCAGCTGATACGTAGGAGGTTAAGTTGTAGTCTATTTAGCCCGTTTAGCTGCGCAGTACGACCACCAATAATTTATTGGGCCGTTTTTCAGGTTTGACGAGAACCCAATAAAATTTCGGTATAGCATAAACCGAAATGATCCAAACGGCGTACAACTTAAGCTCTTATGTGTTCGCTGGTTGAGGCGTAAAATCATTAGCAAGGTATATGCGGTATTGGAGAATTTAAAAATGCAGTTTCAAGCGGTGGAATACTGTGGGCGTTATCATTAACGCTGCACGGCAATTTATGGGAAACAACAACAATTTGACCGGATTTGTTCCATTGTTTCAGAAAAACATGTAAATAGCACGCACTAAATATTCAAAATCATTCGTTAGGTTCATAGCAATCGAACCAGTTGGTATACGATTACGAAACAATGGAACAAAAACGATGAAATTGTTTTTGTTCCCCATATAAAATTTCACTACCGTCTAAAATTTCCGTACGGCATTCATTATCTCGCCCTATATTACACTAGTCGTGGATCGTAGATAGTCATTAGACGTATTTTTGTAATTTAGTCGACATACCATAAAACAATGACGTGATTTATTTTACATCTAAAATTAAGAATAATTTCAGGTTAGGTTGGTCCTCCTCTCTAGTATTTGCAGGTTAGGTTGGTCAGCATATTTAAAGCTGGTCACCAAACAGTAAGCCCATACCAATGTAATTTGTGGTTCCTAATTTTTTTCAATGACATTTTTAGAGAAGTTAAGCGCTATTCTAGATTTTTTAACTCTTTCTATAATATGTTAGATCTCCAGCTTAGTTTGCTGCTCAGAATACTTCAATATATCAGTGAAGGTCAATCCAATACTATTTAAGCTAGAGGGTCGATCTGAGAAAGTTTGTATTTCCTGGAGAAAAAGAGCAGCTCTGTTTTGTATGGATTCACATGCTAACCGTACATGTTGGCCCAATTGGAAAGAATGCCAAGCGTACTTTTATGCGCTCTTTTAAGCCGCACCCGTTCAGGTTTAATAACCGGTAATTTATGACTAATTTCCGAAAAAGAAGGGGTAATACCTTGCGGTGTGCCTCTACTCTCCATTCTTTTGGACAATTTATGACTTTCCTGTCGTGTCAAAATTCTTAGTAGGGAAGAGGCTAAACTTATAGGTATACGGTAAATTTACTTCAGTCCATCTACAAGGCATGTGACAGAGTTCTGGGCTGCCCTTCATTATAACTTCCAGCCAGAGTAGTTCTAAATATATCCCAGTCGATTTTCCTTCTGTTTCATAGTTAGGTTTTTTGATGAATTTTGTTTCTAATTCAAATTAGAGATTACAATGATCAGAAAAGAATGATTCTCCGACATCTTCCAATTCACTAAACTATCCATAATGGTATCTGAGACAAATGTAAAGTGCTTCCCCAAATTGTATGATATAAATTTACACCACTTCCCAGGATGATCCCAACTTTTTATTTTTCCCCATCATGTGGAAGGTAGGCTGATATACCCAGAGATTATGACTATCCATCTCAATGCTTGTGTGACCACATCTGAATTACTGCAATTTGATAAAAGAAAGATATTCAGATTATTTTTAGCTAGAATGCAACAAACGCAATTTACCTGCCTTTTTCGCATTTCTTGCACTAGGACAATGTCTATCTCATGATATGAAGTCATTTCCATGAAGTTCTGGTTGTCAGCCGATGCCTCTACCGGTATTGGCTCTCTCAAGATGTGGACCATTATCTTTCTTATAAGTTTTGAGTGTGACGGCGCTGAAACCATAGCTAACTATACCATAAGTTCTCGCCATTGTAGCCAGCGACTGTCTGTTTAATATGATAAAATGACCTACAGTCAGTAACGAAAATTTATTTTGCAGTTTTTATTAAATTAAATAGTTTTACAAATTAACAAATACAAAATAGAAATTCATTTACCGTTTATAATAAGAAAATAAAAAAAAATCAAGAATTTTTTGCAACGAAAATGATCAAACACTTATTGTATGATACTTGATTTTTTTTTTAAATCATTTACATAAGTTATGTTTCATAATTATTTTAATATCGAGTTGGTCCTCCTTTATATTTATAACTTCTTTCATATTGAATACAGGCGAATACAAACTAAAATGTAACGATTGTGAGGCGTTCGGCCTGTGTTAGTAAGGAAACTCCAACGAAAAACGTAAAATAATAATTAATAGGAAAATCTACGCAAAATAGGGAAATTAGTTGGCCGAAGTCATTCTACAGTGGCCTAAATAACATCCAGATTCAACGTCACACAACCGGGTGAAAACGGGCAGCGAACAGGTTTAAAGGAATTCATGGGCTCTGTCAATGACAGCCACCTCGTTTAGCTCCTCATTGAAAGGCATAGTTACAGTTTCCTGCATTTTAGTCCCCTTTGCATTCTTCTATGATCTCTCCTCCGATTCTTGCCCTTTGTGTATAGTATCTTTAAACGAACTCTTGTGGTTCATTTCAATAATTTTTTTTAGCTATACCTGCTTTTCCGTGTCCCTGTCCCTTCTACTGCTCAACAGAATCTTATTGAGCTTTGCTAGACCTACCAGGCTCTTTTTCTGGTTTTGTATGTTAAAACGAGGTGATCATCCTTCCTTTTGCTCATGTCCTTAGGATTGTATTCTAATAAACAGGCTTGTTCGTGCTTGGGTCCCATTTTTCTGCACGTCACAACAACTGGGTTTAACAGGGCTAATGGCTAAAGTCCTAAATGGTTTACATTTCCTCGTACATCTTGCCGACCAGGGTCCAAGTGTCGCTTTAACCACTGCACCACTTGTCCGGAACTTATTTATGAAAATACTTGCGAACTACAGCAAATCGGGCATTAAATTCCGGATTCGTTTTTGATGCTGTATCTATTTTTGTAGAGGGGAGAATGTGAAACGTCCGTTGAAACGTTTCCGGAACGTCTAGAATAATTCGGATTTAAGATGCCTAATTGCTCTTATATTAATATGTTAAGATATGGCCTATTTTCAAACATCTTGGGCGAATTCCAGAAACTCTTTCAAATTCTAGTAAATAAAAAGACGAGAAAGGTTCGGATCCGAACTCTATAAGCAATTTGTTGTCTATAAAGATGTGATGTATGATTTGCGTATTTCAAATATCACGCCCACCCACATCCACCCACACCCACCTAACCCCCCTTACACCTAGCCCAACCGACCTCAATACACCATAACTCAACCGACCCCAATCAACCGCAAACCACCACACCTAAAAATTATTACCACCCTCCACCCACTATCCAACCCCTAAAACTCATCTCACCCGCACTACCCTATACCGCACTATCCATATCAACACCACCTCCATCCCCACTCCCACACACACACCACACAAACCCTCATCCATCTTATCAAAATTCCCACACCAAACCCAAAACACCTCAACTCATCCGCCCTCCTCCACCCCCCATACCAACCATTCCTACCACCCCCATAACCACACCATCTACACAAACCCACATCCACACGAGATATATTTTTATTCCACATTCACATGCTCTATGAAATCAAAATAGTATAGAAAATAAAAAAAAATTCTATCAATTTTAAGGAGGGGGGTTAACAAAACCCTACGTATCTGCGAACACCCTGAACACAGAAATGTCTAAATCAATAGGGCACATTCCCATGAATTGTTTAAACTTTTAGTGAAAAAATTAAGTTAATATCTCTATCCGTTCTCAAGTTATCGTAGACACAGACGGACAGACGGCAAACCGAAACCAAATAGCATTTTTTTAACAAAAATGCTTAAAAATTGTAATGTAGTTGTGCATCAATATGAAGTAAAATGGCCTACTTCAATTAAGCAATGCCAAATTATTTAAATCAAAATTCATATCAGATTTCCAATCTAGACAGAAATATCAAATATGACGATTATTGGTTAAGAAACAGCCAAGCCCCACCTAACATGGCCAAAATCCAAAGCTTCAGTCAAAATTGATGTGATAATCCTAATCGTGCTATACAAAAATGTAGATGTTATTTTAAACATGATTGGTTATGAAATGGCCAAGTTCCATTTAGAATGATCTAATTCCTTCCCTTCCAGATGTACAGTATGTTCAACAAGAGCGTGTGACGACATAACTGTACTTAAAACTATAGGAACAACTATGGGTTGGGGCTTACATCTGTTTTCTATTGATTTCTCTTGGACGCTCTAAAACAAAAATTAGTTTAAATGCAACTGTTTAGCAGATAACATACATGAAAGAAATGAGTGCGATTTATAAAAAACGATTTGAAGTGGTGTTTTCAAGTGCACATCCCAAAGGGCCAAAAATGTCGCTTAAAAGTGCGGGAAAACGTATAAAAAAGTCGAAAACATTTGTATAGAAGAGGATTACACATTTTTCAATGTATAAAAATGTTGACAATATGCCAGATAGAGGCCAAATCCGAACCACTAGAAAAAAGGAGGATGAGGCCATCTTACAGTTATTTGATGAAAACTCTTCGCTTAAGCTAGATGCAACTGTGGAAAAATTGGCGAAAAAGAATATTATTACACCAAAAACAACCATACGAAATAGAATTATGGAACATGGCCACGCATATGGAAATACTTTGATCAAACCACTGGTAACACAAAAATACATTGAAAAGCGACTACAGTGGGCGAATGAACATAAAACCAAAGATTTGACGAATATTGTGTTTACCGATGAGTTATCCTTTTGGAGTTTTAATGTTAAAAGGCGTACGTTTGATCAACTAAGCAAGAAAACGATTATTCGAACTGTGAAGCACCCGCCCTAGCATCATGTATGAAGATGCTTCATCAAACAAGGTTTTGGTAAATTAATCGTTTCCACGCGCGGAACCTAAACGCAATTTTCATGTAAAAATTTTATTCAAGAGGTTTGTTACCATCGGTCCGGTCCTTACATGGTTTAGATCGGGAACTCTAATTGTATCTTGCAAGAAGACAACGATACAAAACACAATAGCATACTCTGTTTGAAATTTAAACTGAAAAAGCTGCATCACAATATTGGATCCATCTCAGTCACCTAATTCCAATTCGATCAAAATTTATGAGCACTCATTAAGATTAACCTGAAAATGTACCACAAAAATGGTTGATAGTTATATGGACAAAAGGAGCCAAGCAATTATTAACATGGGCGCCTATAGTTGATAGCGCCCTAGAAAATACAAAAAATTTTCATAATAAAAACAAAAAAAAGAAAATGTAGTTTTATTTTTACTTAGTTTTTTGCCGTACACGCTTTTGTTGCACATACTGTACATTCCAAAATTTGATCATACCAATTTAACCATTCAGCATGGCCGAATTTCGGAATGTGGTTCGAAATTCAAGTAAGAATCCAAATCCAATTCTGCATACCAAATTTGAATATTATTGGTTAAGGAATAGTCAAGCTCCATTGAGCATGGCCAAATTCCAAAAATTCTTGAAAAATTCATATTAAAATGCAAATCACATCCCATAATTTGACCAAGATCAATCAAGAAATGGGCGAGTTCTTAATAAAAATATTTTAATAAGCAATAAGCGCTTTTTGGTGCGACTTTTAAGGGTTCAGCAAAAGCACGACTTTGGAAAGCGGAATATTTGAATAAGCGGTATTATGATAACACGAGATATTGTAATTCACGCACCAGATACTCAAATTCTACTCAATGTGGCAGCAATGCCAATTAGAAGCTGTTTTGGCTCTAGTAAAACTGCTAGATGAACGGCCACGCCGAAAGCTTCCGCTCGAAAAAAAACATGATTTTGAAAAAAACCTTTTACAGTTGTCTGTCGTCAATAATCTCAAGTTTAATCAAATATCGCATAAGGTTCGCACGATTGTTGGTAGACTGGTGGACACATCCACGTAGATGATCTCATTCTGAAATAATGTAGTGAATTTAAAAAAAATAATTAAAAATTAAAATTGAAGCTTTCAATCTATCTAGAGAAATGTTAGATTCCTTAAATATGTAATAAACCAAAACAAAAATAAGCATAATTGATTTGAAACAATAGTCCGGCTTGCTTGGTTTTCACTCGCGCTACATCTTATTATCTCATTAAGGGCCGCCTCAAATGAGGTGAGGATGATCAAGCATTCCGCAGAGATGTAGTTGTTTAACGCAGCAATGCTTGCTTGACTTGGTGATGAAGTTGCTTACGATTTTTCTATATGTGCATTCTGTACACCCCTCCTCTTAACCAATAGAGCCCAGTTTGCATGTCAGTTCCCAATATTTTATTAGCGATCTAATTTTGTCACCAAATCGTTTACACATACATAACCGAAACAATTGTAAAATATTGCTAGCCTGAAGGGCTCCGCTTGTTTAGCACCCCTTCCAACGGTTTTATTCAAATAATGATTAGAATCGTTTGCATCGTCTGGCCAGGATTGGTCAATAGTTTTTATCATTTAGCCACTTACGATTAAAATAATGAAAATTTGAAAGCAATATTAGCCCGGGTAGCACCTTATTGCAAGAAAATCATACCGTTTTCATTAAATTTTGTTAGGTGATCGTTAGGTCAGGATTGGCCAACATATTTTGAAGTTTGGTCACCAATGAGTAATTTCTTATTGTGCAAAAACAAAATCTAAATTGTATTATTTCAATATAATCGGGTTCGCCGCTCATTTAGGAATTTCATTTTACAAAATTAACAACAAATCCAATTGGAATATACTCGACACAATGAAATCCAAAACGTTATGAAGAATGTATGCGGGAACGCACTATGGTAAATATTTAACTTTGGGTCGTTCTAATTTTATCACAAATCGAAGATCGGAATCGTTTGGTCATCTGTGAGTGAGGAGTGATCATTAGCTGTTTCTGTTTTGGCATCTCTACGTAACTATTTATTGCGAAAATTCGTTAAAAACTCATCCTACCATCTAATTCAGACTGTTCGGGTCTGGAAAGTTTACCAATAATACTAATATTATAAATCCAACGAATCGTTTGGTCAACTGTCATTATTGATTGGTCACTAGTATGGTTTCATTTGGTCGACCTTACGTAAGGATTTATTGCGAAATTTAGACATATGACCAAACGAATACAACAAGTGACCAATCCTCAATGACAATTCAACAAACGATCGTTGGATTTATAAAATTATTACGATTCGTTAACTTTCCAAACCCGAACACTTCAAATCACGCCAAATGATGGTTTTTTAACGAACTTTCGCAAAAAATCGTTTCTTAGGGAAGATCAAACGAAAACCACTAGTGTCCTCAATGAAAGTTGTCCAAACGATCGTTGGATTTGTGATAATATTAGCAATGTCTAGAGTGAATTATTTCCCATTTCAAACAACGTTTTGCATTTAGTTGCTGCCAAGATAAGTACAACGAAAAAATTGAATTGATTTCAACTTTATGTCTTCCACTTTAAATACAATTCCTTGAAAGAAGATTTTTTTAATCAAAATGGTATATTCTAATTGTATTTATTATTAATTATATTTTGTTAAAGAAATTCTCAAATAAGCGACGAACCTGATTTTTAATGTTAGCCAATCCTGACCTAACGATTCACTAACGAAATTTAATGAAAACGGTATGATTTTCTTCAAATGTTCATATTTATTTACCGTTTCATTTTAAGTGACCAAACAATAAAAAGTAGTGTCCAATCCTGACCAAACCAGTCCAATCGTCATTTTTATCAAAACCTTTGGATCGGGTGCTAAAAAGGCGGAACTATCAAGGACACCAAACTAATCAAAAATATTTTCAGCGATAAGAGGTGTTCGTCCCATTAGTATCGTTAACCGATCAATAGATTTAAATAATTGTGTGCACATATAGTCCTAATTCCATGGAAACAATTTGCTGTCAGCATTTTTGTATTGGAAAAACGAAAATAAAAAAAAAATCTTAAATATCTATAAGAGTGACAAAGAAAAAAATATTTTTTACTTCATTTTTATAGTAAAATTTTATGGTTAACTTCGACAATTAAATTTTGGCATAACCTAAAAGTTTCATTTAATTTGTATATTTTCGGACATTTCGATTTTTTTTATATATTTTTATTTTTATATATGGATGTACCATAAAAACACTAAAGTTAACAAATTTAAACTTGAAAAAAAAAGAAATGGACATTTAGTTTTTTTTGTTAGAAGTAAGTTAAACATAATTTATAAAAAAACTTACACTATTATAAATTTGAAATACTTAATTATGGCCTATAGTTTATTTATAGTGCAATAATTGTTGGCTCTCAACTTTTACCATCTTGAGTTAATTTGAATATATACATATTTTTTTAATTAGGCTGCGAAATTATATAGCTAGAATCAGATTTTCGATATTTTTTTTTGATTTTAAAAATGACTGTGTTAAAACTTAATTCGATACTTTTTGAAGGACTAAAATAACTAGATTAAATGCTGTTGGCCATCGTGTAATTTTATTTTACACCCAAAAATATTTATCTTTAATTTTTACATGATTCCGTGTAGTTGTCTCTGCTATGTCCTCACTAAATCTTCGTCTTAGTGGATCATTGTATTCAGTACGATTAATAGATTTGACATTTTTTCTCCTGTTTATGGGAAGTATTTATTTTCTATTGTGTTTTTCTGGTTTTGGAAATCTTCTAAATATGGTCCATATAACATTGAGTTATCATCATTCAATAATGATTTTTTTACATGTTTTCCTCACAAGGTTTAAAACGAATATATCAATTCTATCGAATTGTATTTGATTGTAAATTACTTTGTTTGATATGTAGTGTTTATAATTTTTTATGTTCCTGTATTGTGATAAACATGTTCTTAAACACTTCCTCTCGAATTTTCTAATATTTTCCATCAGTGCTGGTGATATGTTGTACCATATAGGGGCACCGTAACATATTATTGGACGAATTAATGATTGCTAGGATATCAGTTTTACATTTTTATTTAAATACCTCGAGCAAAATAATTTTTTTTATTATTCCGATTGCTTGCCGGGTTTTTGTGAGTTGCTTTGCAATATGCTTATCGTAGTACAGATATTGATCTACATATATGAATACCAAGGTATCTCCCGCATAGCTTTTGGTCGATTATTTGATTTCCAAGTTTAATATCTATTTTATTCCATTTTTTTCTGATATCATGATTATTGACATGATCATGATATAGTTTATTTGGTGGTTTCCTAAACAAGATTAATTCACATTTTTGTGGGTTTATAGCCATCCTCCATTTTTTATAGTAGCTACTTATCATGTTTAAATTTGTTTGTAAATTTGTCCGCATGGGTAATTTTTTTTTAATGATGAATAAATAATTATATCATCAGCAAACGCCAGGGCTTGGCAGTTCTTGCTGTTTAAATTTTCTGATTTAAGAAGATCCGCTATATATAAGTTGAATAAGATATAGGCGCCAGTATTGTTCCTTGTTGTAGTCCATTTAATAATTCGAATTCACATTATGATGTTTCTGTACTCGTTATGATTATCTGTAAATATTATACAGTATTCTTTTATTAACCCTTTCGTTAAAAGTATACATACAGCGGTACATAGACTTTGGTTGCATTTTATCCTAAGTAGAACAAAAATTTTTGGAAAAGAGTTCTTGGGCCATTTTAAACGGTAATAATTGAAAACTTATATTATCTATTAGTGATTTTTTTAAATTTATAGTTTAAATACCATATAGAAACAAGGAAAACATTAAAAATTGTTACGGAAAATTCGATTTTTTTTATTCTAAAAGCATGTACATCACTATGTACAACAGTGTTTAACAGTAATGTGCATTACCATGTACATAATTATAAATGTACAGTGTCATGTACAAATGTTATTAACGGGTGTATAATTTTACTTTTGTAGTAGGACAACAATGGTTATATTTTCTATAAATTTGCAATAAAGGTGGTAATTTTTCTAATAAATAAATTAACTTTCTCATAAATATTAACATAAATTTTTAAATATTTGTAGAATCTCTCTCTCTCCCTCTCACTCTCTCTCTCTCTCTCTCTCTCTCTCTGGCACTATACCCCATCAAGGGATTTGGTCGCCTCAAATGAGGTTTCTTAATCATATTTTCTCATTTCGGATAATAAGTGATTAATTCATTGATCCTAAACCAGCCGTGAAATGTTTCCTTGCCACCACCGGGAATCGAACCCGGCACCTCCGGTCGCTGGAGCAAGCATGCTGACCACTTTGCCTTCGGGGCGGTAGCAATTTGTAGAGTCGCCGTACAGAAAAATTTTCCCAAGTGGCGATTTTACGATTGCCAATGGAAAATGAAGGTGAGTCGCCGGAAGATGAAATTAGTGGAAGATTTTGGGACTTTTCAGAACATCATGTGCCCAAAATCATGAAATTGACGTTACTCGAAGTGAAATTTAAACACAACAAAAACTCGTATCGAAATAGAGCAGGAAATAAATATTGGAAATAATGGTATTACTTTAGAGGCAGAACCAACCCCGCTGAACCTGAACCCGAAAAATCGCAAGCCAAATCCAAAAGAATGAAATAAAAATTTCGACCGATCAGGGAAGTAGAACATGATGGGTTGAATCACTTCCCTTGCAAGCAGGGTCAGTCTGCGAAGGAAGAACTCATATTTATTGTGAAATATTCAAGGTGCAATTATGCTGTTTGGCCAAGCGGAATTGTTTTTATGAATTTCATTCCAAATAGGTGCGAATCCTACAGTACTACGACTATACAAAAGAACCAAATTTATATTTTGTGATTTAATTTAAATTTTACTATATTTTACATATAGTTTTTGTTATTTATTTGTTTTATTTACTACGAATGAATTATTATTTATTAATATCGAAACATTATGATTAATAATATAATATTTTTTAATTTCAATGTAAAATTTAACACCACTTTGTTACTACTGTACATTACAGTGTACATTTTGAAAACCCGGGAAATCGGAAAAATGTGACAAATATTTTTGTATATTTGAAATCAGCGTACCTCCAGCTGCAAAAAAAACACAAATAATATTTTTTTGTTCACCCGGTATGGAAAAAGTTCTGAAAGGGTTAAGCAATCAGGCAAATATTTTAGGGCTATATTAGGTATGTTATCCAGACCAGACAGTTGTCGTCTATTCTAATTTTATAAAAAGAGTTTGTGTTGAATAAGTTTGTATTTTTAAGCTGGTTAAGTTCCGTTATAAACTGATTGATTATAGGTTCTGGTTGTGATCGGTTGTGTTTTACCGATTCATTCTCGATCTGTGCCCCGATTATATTATTAAGTTTATCTCTTTCAATAAAACTTTCGAAGTTTTCGTTGTCTATCCTTTTCGTTCTTGACTTGTCCTTTATATCTATTTGAAACTGTTCTTTATAGTTTAAATATTTTTTATCTTCGTTATTATTAATATTAATTTTAAAGTTTTACTATTAATTTTTTCTTTTGGGCGACAATTTAGTTAATTTTTTGAAAGAAATTATTTTTGCTATTTATTTTAATATTACTAATTTTTTGTTTCCAAACTCTGTTTATTTGAACACGAAAATTTTGTTAAATTAATAAATTAATGTTTTTAAGAATCGCTTTCAGCCTAATTATGATTGGTTGTTTGTCTTCGTTTTAAATTTTTTATTTGAGATATTATTAAACTTGTTTGTTTGTATAATTTAAATATTATTTTGTTTCCATATATGTCGCGCAAATATATTTATTTTCTCGTATAGGAGTTATGTACAGTTTTCTGTAAACTATTTTTTATTATTGTGTCTATTTCTAACAGATATATATCTATGTCGAAATTGTTAAAATTTTTTTTTGTTGGGCGCTAAATATCCATTCGTATTTTTATATTATTCTTAGTATTTATGTTGAATTTTGTTTTGATTATATATTGCAGTCGATTCCAAATAATAAATTCTCACTTCGTATTTAATTAATTGTTCTATCAATTAAATAATCATCGATGTGTTGGCTTTTGATATCGAGCTGTGGCCACTTTCGTAGTGTAGTATATCCATCTCTATTTCAATTCAGTCGTCCATAAATCCTAACTCTATTGTTGAGTTTGTTCTTGGGTAGGTGGGGTTATTTGGTATTACGAATTTTAGTTTATACAATTGCAGGGGATTCTCATCTAACCAATTCCTGATTTTCCCCCTTGCGTCTTCTATTTGGGTTTTCCATGTCGGATGTTTGGCATTTATATCTCCTTAAATCAAATACAAACTATTCGGATGGTTAAGATGTAGCTGTTCGAATATTATATTAAACTCTTCTATAAATTGTGCGGTTGGGTGATTTGATGCAGCATATACTGAACCAATAATAAGATTGAAGCCTTTAACTTTTATTTCAATTATAGTGGTTTCTACTGATGTAAATTGTTGATTAATGGATTTGATATGATTGAATCTAATATTATTTTTTAAAATTATGGCAGTACCACCTATCGTTTCGAATGATTGAATAATCTTTAATCTTAAATTGATATCTTTGGTCTAATTTGGTTTCTTGTAGTAGCATAATATCTGGCTTATGAATATTCAAGAACATAGTTAGATTCCTATCCTATAATTTTTGTGTTTTTTAGTCTAGTCATGATTGATTCGATTTTTTTCTAAAACCATTGTAGATTTGCAATATGATCCTTTCAACAAACGCTCGTTACCATAATTAATATAAAAATTTAAGAGCCAATTACAATATAACCATTGCCTCCTGATTGTGATATAATATGTCAACTTTAACCTATTGAAATTTATATATTTGTTGTTTGCCTAATTCTACAATTAAAATTTTTTCCCTATCATGATTGACTTATGGCCGGTTGCACAGAAAAATGACTAACGACCGGTTAGTTGTGCGCCAGATATAGTTTTTATATGAAATCAGGTTTTGCAGTCGCATAACCCTTTCGAGTTGAAAAAATAAATTATTTTTGGTTCAATTTAAGTAAACCATACACAAATGTGTATATAAATAATGACAGATTGTAATGTCTTCCGTATTTTAACGGATCTTAGTTAAATCGGAATTCTTTTTGAAAAAAGCATAATAATTTGTTAACAAATTAGTTATATAACATATAATTTATTATTACTTGATAACATATTAATTATTTTATCATTATTATAGTTACTGTTATTTTTCGGACGAAAACAAATTTAAGTGGTTTACACAAATGTGTACACTGGTCTTCAATTACCACCTAATTCTATGTTTGACATCTTCGTTTGTCGTAATCGAAATTTACATACACAATTGTGTATGCGGGTCAGGAAAGGGATAAAAAATCAACGCAAACTTGGTTAAATATATTTTATTCCGTGGAAATATTTAGCTTGCGTATAAATATTTGAATGGCCAATATATATTGAATAACTTTTTAACTAATCGTTAAATATTTCCATGGGATAAAATATATTTAACCAAGTTTGCGTTGATTTTTTAGGTGACTGCAAAACCAGATTTCATATAAAAACTTTATCTGGCGCACAACTAACCGGTCGTTAGTCATTTTTCTGTGCAACCGGCCATTAATCGTATTGAACAACGTTTCTAATTTTCTGTTTCATTCATATAAGATTGGAACATATTTAATTTTTGAAGAATTTTTTCATTGCTATTATTACCTTGCGTGATATGCTTGTCCTTTGTAATATTTCCTTGTCGGTCGTTATTAAATAGGTCAGCATAATTTATACCTTCTTTGATGTAGTTATACCATAGACACATATCTGGTTTCGTAACTAGGATTATGAAACTATGGTTTGCGAGATGAAAACTCAAGACATACTACAATTTCTTTTGTCTTCTCGTTTGGTTTTAAATAGACATAGGCATTGACAAAAATGCCAAGATGGACATTTAATTGACTTTTAAATTGTCATAAATGAGTTTTCGGTTGACAAAACAGAAAAAAAATTGTTTCCGCCAACCAAATATCTATCAATGACAAATAGAAAACTCAAAGGAAACTAGATTTGCTTGGTAAACTATTAGTGTCCGGAATCTCCATTTTTGATGTATTCGGCGTTGGGACTTGGGAGCATAAAAATGACTAGGGATGAGAAAAAATATCACATTCCGAAACTATGTTTAAACCGAGTTGCAAACCATTGTTAGGGGTAACACATTACAACGAAACCATTATTAACTCGAAACCATAGTTATGAAACCAGTAATGTGTCTATAGCATTATAGATTGAAAGTATATTTTTGGTTGAGTAGTTGACTCCCTCTTTTTTTGTCTCTTGAATCTGGTTCAGCAATTTTTTGTAGATTGGACATCTTTTGTACGATGCTGGATGGCCATCTTCTTTGCAAGTGTTTTCTCTTGTCGGGATGATCGCATAGGTGGTGGTTTAGCTATATTTGTTAAAAATAATCTGAATTTTAATATTGTTATGTGCGATGATAATCAGTTTCCCTTTCATTTTATATGTATTGAGCTTACTGATTACACATCGACCAAATTATTAGCTGTTTATAGACCACCAAATTCAGATGTAAACTTATTTTTAGAATTTTTGGATGGCTTTAATGTGGGCAAAACTGATACTATTATTATTGGAGACATAAATATACCTGTAAATAAAAAATCGAATTTAGTTTATGACTATAAAAATATTCTGATGAGCTCAGGAATGATTGTTACTAACACGTTTGCTACAAGATCAATTAGTAACAATATTCTTGATCATGTTGTATCTAGTTTTGTTAATATTGGCACAGTTCAAAATTCCACCATTTTCTCTAATATTAGTGATCATAATTTTGTCTTTACGTCGGTTAACTTCAAAGGGAAATTCTTCCGACGAAAACTGCAAAAAAGGGTTATTAACTTTGATAAAGTTGACTCATGTTTTGTTGATTTTCTCGAAAGCACGCTTTTTGATACTAATGATCCTGATACAACTTTTAAACTGATTATTGAGAAATATAATCAGTTAGTTGAAAAATTTACAGTAATTAAAAGTGTTGTTGCTAAATTGAAGAGCAACTCTTGTCCCTGGATGACTTACAATTTGTGGAAACTCATTGGGAAACGCAATAGATTATTAAAGAAACACAAATTAGACTCCAATAACATGGTAATTCGTGAACAACATTTCTATCCTGACTCTAGATTTGTAATATTATTTGTTCTCTGGATAATAGTAAAGGTAGTGGACCAGATAATATTCGTAATCAGGTTCTGAAGCGTAATGTAGCCTTCTTCACTGAAATTATTGCGAAGTTAGTAAATACAATTTTTCAAACCGGTGAATATCCTAATCAATTAAAAATTGCCAAAGTTGTCCCAGTTTTCAAAACTGGTGAGAAAAATCTAATTTCTAACTATAGACCTATTTGTACTCTATCTGTATTTGATAAAATTATTGAAAAAGTTATAAATTCGCGATTCAGGAGTTTCTTAAATGAATCGAACTTTTTCTATGCATATCAGTATGGGTTTAGAGAAGGTGCGGGCACTGATGTGGCTCTTGTTGAAATGACTAACATGATTTACAATGCTTTGGATCGAAAGGAGTATGTTGCAGCCCTCTTTCTAGATCTAAAAAAAGCTTTTGATACTATTGATCACAAGCTGCTTCTCGATAAACTATATGGTTATGGATTTCGTGGTGTAGCCTATAAATTGATTAATAGTTACTTAACTAATCGCCAGCAATATGTTATGATTAATGGAATTAGCAGTAATATTTTAACTGTTAAATGTGGGGTTCCTCAAGGCAGTGTGTTGGGACCATTACTGTTCCTGATATTTATCAATGACATCTCGAATTTACCCTTGATTGGCAAAATTCAAATTTTTGCAGACGATACTGCAATATGTTATGAAACAAAAGTCCCTTCTACAATACAGAATAGCATGAAGCATGATATGAACATCTTACTGGAATACTTCAAATCGAATGTGATCTCATTGAATTTAAATAAAACAAAATTTATGATCTTTCATTCACCACAAAAAATTCCAATTGATTTCCCATATCTTAATATAAATAACGTTGTAGTTGATAGAGTTGAATATTTCAAGTACTTAGGAGTGACTTTTGATACGCACATGTCTTGGGGTGAACACATTAAATCCGTTTGTACTAAAATGGCTCCTTTAGTAGGATTGGTAAGGAAACTCTCGTATTTTGTGCCTAGTTATGTATTGAGACTGATGTACTTTGCATTTATTCATCCCAGAATTCTTTATGGAATTGTTGTTTATGGAACGGCAAGTCGGAGCAGGTTAAAACCTCTTCAAATCATGCAAAACAAAAGTGTGAAAGCTTTCTTGAAGCTCCCTTTTCGAGTATCATCATTGTATTTATATGAAATTGAATCCAAAGGAATTTTGCCGTTGGGTGCGCTGTATGATTACCAAGTTTCACTGTATATGTACAGGACATTAAATGTTTCTTCTACCTTATCTAATTTAGAATTTAGTAATAGTAATCATAAATATGGAACCAGATTTGCTAATAACATATCATGCGGATCTATTACAAACGAATTTGGACGCAGATCAATCCGATTTTCCGGTCCCCAAATTTACAACAAATTGCCTGATTCATTGAAAACCGTAATGAATATTCATCAATTCAAGAAACAATTAAAGATCTATTATAGAGAATTGTTAAATAATTACATTTTGTAAATTGTATAACTTGGAAATGCATATATGTATCTGACACATGTATGAGAAATATGTTTATTATAATGTTAATTTCCCTTTAAAGGACAGTAAATCCATTGGGGAATTGACATTATAATTTTATTGTAATATTATTTTATTGTAAATAAAGTTAATTAAATAAAAAAAAAAAAAAAAAAAAAAAAAAAAAAAATTTGTACAGTACGCTATGGATGCTTTACTTTTTTGAAAACTACAGCTTCCTGATTCATGATTATTTTGACATTTTACACATCTATATTGTAGCTTACAGTTAATCACCACATGTCCTTATCTTTGGCAATTTTTATATTGTGAAATCTCGTTTGATTTTAATTTCTCCCAGCTTATTGTTGCCTTATATGTTTTATATTTTGTAACTCATTTAGCTGTGTTTCAGGTCCCACTTGCACATTGTAAATTGATAGTTTTGTTTTCAAACTTTGTGAAGCTTTAGATTGGAATTGAGAGCAATTTATAAATTTAATGGTTTCCGTTTCATGCTCTTTCAGATCGTTCAGCAGCTCTTTAACATTATCATCGTTTGATAAACCTTTAACAGTATGTTTTCTGGCTTTTGAGATTTAGGTGTGTAGGTATAATATTGAGTGTTAACATCATCAAGTATTGTTTTTGTATTTTTTTATTGATGGATTCTTCAGCTGTTTTTACATACAGTATATGTTTATTATTGTTGTAATTTTTTATGTTATTTACTTCGAGCACTTTCCGTTTGATTCGGGGTTTGTGTATAAATGTTTATTGGTGGTGGTATTCTTTCTTTTTTATGGTTCGTCATTATAATGTGTTATGTTAGTTTTAACTTTATCATTATTAATTTTATGAGTTTTATTATTTGTATATTAATTATTATTATCCTTGGTTTTATTTTTACCGTATTGTGTTTTATTTTGTTTTCTCAAAACTGGAATGAAATTATCTACTGCATCCCCTGTTATTTCATCTTTTGAATCTATGTTCTCAAACGAGTTTTTCGTATTTCGTTATCCATTTGGTTATTTTGGCTAACTTTTTGGACCTGTTTTATATCTTGCGATAGGCTTTCTATTTGTGTTTTTAGGTTAATTATTATGTTTTACATTCCATAATCTTCGGTTTTTAAATTTTCATTTTATTTAACTAAGAGCGCTAAATCTGTTGGTTGTTTACTATTAATAGGTCCACCAGCGGGTCGATTCTGGTTTTCCTATAGGAATAGGAAATAGGAAAGAATTTTAAATTTGTATAGCTGTTTTGCATTTTTTCCCCTATAAGCTTATTCTTGTGTGTCTTATGGGAATTTATTCTTTCCTATTTATCGCAGTTTTGACGTTTATCTTTCCGCACCTACTTTGGATACGGAAAGATATTCTTTTATAACACATACAATATTCTTTTAATTTAATTCTTTTAATTTTTAATTAGACAAAAAATATAATTACATACAATAAATTTTATTCTTAACCGCTTACAGTGTCATGGTTTTCAATACTCAAATTAAGAATTAGGGAAAAATTTATTCCTATGTGTACCAAAATAAACCATAGGAAAGATTTTCTTAGGAAAAAACTGCTATCAAAATTTTTTCCTAAATAGGAAAAAAATTCCTATTTCCTAAAGACACCAGAATCGACCCACTGGTCTTTTTGTGAGTTTCGGTGGCTTAATTGTATCGTAGTTCAAGGTTAAGTTTACCGGTGTCTCCACATCTGTATTATCGAACGTGATTATATAATCCATCTTGTTTTATTTATTTATTTATTTATTTGTTCATTGACATTACAATTTTGGTCATGCACTTTTTTCTTTACACTTGACTAACAGAATCTCACACAAACCTGGGGCCCTTTTATAAGGGCAGCTCCAGTGTATTTTGGTTAGATTTTAGTCACTTTTAATTTATATTGATGTAATTTTTTTATAACAACAAAAATTTAAACAACTGTATAATTTCAATTTATCACAATTGCTTTCTTTTGATGTTGACTGTTCAACGATCCAATTCGTTCTCCACAAATGGACATTTGACAATAAAAATGGCGAACGATTGATTTCGTATGAGTGTGAACAATGCTGCCATAAAAAATACTTGAATTTACATTTTTTATAGCACATTAAAGCAGCACACTAACACTATCGCAACTATTCTCTCAGTAAAATTTTTCTGACACAACATTTTTTGTTTCGTACACAACCAGTAAAATTTATATGTTTTTCTCGCTTTTATTTTTTGCTGACAGCAGATTTTTCCCATGGAATAAGCGCTTATTGCTACATTGATGCGTTTGACTGCTATATAATTATTGCTTATCAATTTTTTTTGTATCTTAGTTTTTAAATTCACTCAATTAATATGCATTACCGTTTATTTCTTATAAATGGAATGGAAAGTTATTTTTTTGGTGAAAAGACATTTGACATATGTAACGAATATTTAATGAAATTTAATTCATATGTACGAGTGTTAAATACTATAATTATATACAATACAATGTACATAGATCTAATAATATATTTACTTCACGTACATTTGCAATTTAGCAAATAAATCGGTCAAAATGTGTTGATGGTATAGTTAGTGGAATTATCATGACTAATTGTCGCTAACGCACGTCATTTTGCTCAGCTAATCGCATTTTCTTGCATAATGCAAACTATACCCGGTGTATTGAACTGGTGTATATCATCTTCAAACAACCATAAGTCAGAATATTAAACACGCGGTCTAACGAAAGTCGATAATAAAGATTAATCTTTGCTCATCATTGCACAAACGATACATAGCCAAATAATATGTGGCAATAGTGTTAATGGATTCGGATAGACCAGTCGTATAGTTAATTATGTTGTTGGATATATTCAACAAAAAATGCAAATTAAAATTTATAAATATTAATTTTGTAGAAAAGTAAAATGGCATTAATACAAATTTATTCTGTCATATTAAGATGTTTGGCATAAAGATAAAAGAAATAATTCGTATTCAACATAGTTAATAAAACTTTCACGCAACATTTCTTTGATCCAAACCAAAATGTATCGTCAACCAGTTTTCTGAAAGTGAAATTAATGGATATAATGGTCTCTATTCTAACGATCAAATTTTACCATGTTATCATTTTATTTTGACATTATTATTTTATATGTCATGTTGGGTAACGAAATATGACATAAAGCACAATTTTTTACCGCAGTGGATCAGGTGTGTCTCCCCAAAATCAGTACACAAATTAATGCATCACATTAGTCTTTATATTAATTATTGTACTCCATATTATAACTTTCACGGAACTTTTAATTTTTTCAAGCAAAAATAGTTGACTAGTTTGGAAAGTGAAATTATTATATTAGACATGTAAACGAGTAACATGTTGTTGAACGTATATGATATTGAAACGCATATATATTGCTACTTTCATTACATTGTTTTGATATGGTTTAATAAACTAATTACCGTGATGTAATTTGCCTACATATATGTAACTTGTCAATATCCTCATAATATGTAATATCAAATTAGTTTTAGACGATTGCATATTTGTGGTATAAATATTTTTGAAGAAAACTGTAACAAAATTGTTTTGGGTGACCGTGTCATTCATTTTAAATTTTAACAATACCACGTGAGAATGTTGAAATGAGTACAGTGGTATTTGGACCAATGTTTGAACTGTAATGAACTTTTCGTTCAATAGCAGTTATGGATGTGTCGTCAACCGATTTAATTAATGTAGTGGCTGATACTAGTAAATTTATTACTATTTTCAGTCGCGCCATATGCACGTATTTAAAAGAACGCCTTTTACTTCACTATTACAAAATCCAAAAACTTACTTCGTTATTTGTTAAGGGACTCGTAGGTTACATGTACATAACATATAATTCTAGTTTCCCAATACCTACACAACATCCTTATTTAAAAAATTATTTAACCAAAAAAAAAACTTTTTAATACCACGTTTTACAAAATTTAAATATTGGGTGTTAATTAATTAAAAACTAAAGACATCAATCCCAACACATAACATAAAAAGCGACGAACCTGATATTATATACGTAATTTTTTCAGAATGGCATTAAATACTGATAACAGTGTGCTATAAATTAATGAATATTGTATAGTAATCGAGCACTACGCTGCCCTTTAAGTTTGTGCGATCTTGCAAGTCAAGAATACGGTGAAAACTCGGTTGCAAAATACCGGAGGATAGACAAACAACTTAAACACGACAGCGAGCTTCGTAAAAAAAATAAAATAACTTTATGTATAAGAGGGGTTCATCTTTAATACGAACGAACGTTTCATTCCACGTTTTAAGATTTAATAGAAACAGTGAATCATCAATTATATGCGTTCCGCGCAATACTCGGACAATTGTGCCGCGCAGTACGGTAAAACACTGCTTTTGCATTTTTCCATCACCATAATGGCGTCTTCACTGTAAGGTTTCGTTTTTTTGAGCTTACCGTAATTCAAATCCTTGTTGCCCACTCCTTTCAATGTTCGTACTCTGCTCAGGGCAACATAGGCCTGACATTTGGCAAACAGCTTTTCCCCCCAAGTGAACGATAGCATTGTCCATAGTGTATGGTCGCATCTTATGAGTCAGTAGAGGCCCTACATAAGGCGGCGAGTAGAAAACTCAACAGTTTTCGATTTGACGACATGGGCGACATCTCGGCTAAAGTCAAATACGAACAGACAGTTGATCTGCGCCGTATATTTGATCGCGACGGAATAAGAACCACATGATCTCCGTTATGTTTTACCATAGTTCTCCTCCAACCCTTGGGCATGCCTCCTGTTTAGTTGACATCATTTGAGACGATGTTGTTAATGTCAATGTTATCGATAATTCGTGTGGGTATCCGAACCTCAAACCTGCACTTTTTCTTGTAGATGCGCGTCTATATAGTGCTCAAGGAGAGCACTGTTGTGTCCATTTAACTCCGCTCTCAGCAGTTAGTGGTGGATTGTCTTATCCAATTGAAAGTCGCCCAATTGAAAGTCGATTGATCGTTATTCAATACGGCAGTATCGCAGAGTAATTTAAGGGAAAACGTCTTTTAAGCGGTCGATCATGTTTACAATCGTTGATGATTGTATTTTAAAAACTACTGGCCATTTTTAAACGTGACAATGACCACTAAATACCTTTAACCATTTACGAGTCCTCCAAAATCGATGTGCACTCTTGACCACGGGCCTTCCGGCAATGACTATGACTGCAACTTGTAAGTGGTTGGGGTTTTCGCGTTTGCACACTTTCCACACAGCCATAACAATTTTTCGACGTCTTCGTCGATCGATAGCCAAGACACTTTGTCGTGCCACTTTCCATGCCAACTGTTTCATTCGGGTGAATCCTGGGTGCAGGATTCAAAAATGCAGCCTTAGATGATTTTTAGTTCTTTTCGGTTAAAGAACCGTTCTTCATGAGTGCGGGACCTTTAAGGATGTTCCGCATATCCAAGTTTCATACTGTAAGGTCTCAAGTGTTACTGGCAGCTGTGTTACGGTATCAATTAAACCCAAACTCCTAATGGCAATTTCTTCATCTGCTTTTTCGTAACCGGTAATTAATCGCAAGATGCAATCTGCATACAAAAAGCTCTCTGTGTCCGCGTATTTGATAGAGAAATCGTAAATGACCAAAATGAGGGCTTATCATTCCAAACGGCTAGCCGTGCACACTTGAATGCCTTTCTTCGTTTCAAAAATCGCCAACACCAGTTTATGATAGGTCTTAAACCCAACTTGCAACCGTATAGTTGCATCGATGAAACTTATTCAGAGCGAGCATCAATACCAAAGTCTCTCGAAGGATCTGCTGATAGTTTTTCTCGGTCTTCGTAACTGATGATGGATGGGCCGCTTGGCTTCGTCTGGTAACTCGTGCATTAATACTGCCCCATGTCATTTCTTCTTCAGGGCGTATGGGTTAACGTCAAGTTCGAGGCATGTACTTTTTGAGATTTACAAAAGCTTCTTGGTGCGCCAATTAGAACCCAAATTTTACGTCGTTGCACAACGGCTCATCTAATGATCCATGAACTAAGAATGCTTGCAATTGTTGAACGTCTCTCGGTGCTGGAATTAGCATCAGCATCTCGGTTTTCTAGGAATGTGGTTGTAAGAAATTTGGGTAAACGATTATTTCTGGCCAAATAAACACTTTTCGAACATAAGATGAATACTGTTATCTTTTATGTGCTTCATTAGCTCGAAAGATTGTTAAGATGGTACTTTGCGTCACTTGTAGGACAAAAACAAAATCGTCAATAAAAAGAAAAGTACCTTTAGCCGCTCATCAATGTGTCAGTTACTTGTAGAAAAATGCTAGGTGTTGTCTGTACACCCGGTTATAGGCTGTTTACTCGAAATAGTACACCATGGTCCATGAATCGTCATACGTTTTTTGGCGTTGGTAATAAACACCTGTTTGGTTCCAGTGCTTTGTTCAACCCTGTTCAATAATCGTTGCAATTACGAATACGCTTGTGCTTCCTTTGACAGGTACGAGCGGTGCGGCGAAATCTGTTAAAAATAGAATCGAGTTGCAATTTTAATTTTGTGCTGTCGATTGTTGGCTCAACAAACTTTTGAGTCGAGCTTACAATTAAAACATTCATATAGTTTTCGAAATGAGCAATCACCGTGGAAACGAACGGCCCCACACTTGGTGTCTCTTCTTTTGGCGTCTTAAGGTTCTGTTCCGCCTTTTGTTTGCTGCTGTCCAACTGTGGTGTCTGGTGCGTTGCACACACACTTCACTAGTTGTGACGCTTCAGCACAAAACCATCGACTTGTTGAGTTTAAGGCTGCTCAATGGTCTCGCGATGTTGACGACGTCTCACAATGCCATTTTTACAGCATCCACATCAGCTGCTTCGTGGTTCATCTCTTATCTGTCCAACTTGTTAAGAAATTTCTCCAACGTTTGAACATTTCAAATTCACTCGTGCTGTACACCCGGAAAAATCTTCACCAGCTTGTTATTCCATCTTCAAACACCTATATATAGCGCAACGAAAACTGTAATTCTTTTCGACCGAAAATGCCCTTGAGAAATGTCGTCTTCCCTGAATGGCAAAATCATATTGGCAAGCTTTTGATATAGTCGGCTGTAGAGAATTTTTTAGTGAGTAAATACGCTTTCTGTGGTGCTGACGTTGTAGGTAGCTACTTCGGCAATAAAGCTAGTTTTGTATGCTGGTACCACAATTCGAACGTCAAATTGTCTGATAGATTTGAGTTATCATAGAGTTCTTTAATGTCGGCCTTCTTTTTTCGATTTTTATAATTTTTTATTGTAGAAAAAAACATAATTGAAGAAAAGTTTTAAAACATAGACCCCACTATCACGAAGTGTTACCACTAGAACTTTGGCTGTGACTTGATGTACTTCCGCCACACAAACCAATAAAAGATCGAAAGCTATAAAAGCTACCACCCCTGTTTCATTAGACTCCCATTATTTTTCTTGGATTTTCACAATTTTCATTTGTTGCGTTTTTGAATCCATGTCCAAGGACTACCTCAAAATCTACAGAACCGATTGACGATACTAATAAACTGCTACAAGATATCAATAATCTAGTGATGTAGAGATCTAGGGATTTTTTTTTTCAGTCGGCTAGTAGCATGTAGGACGTACAACCTGTTCTTGCTCAAAGTTTTCGAATTATTGTAAATTCTAATTTGTTAAATATAGATAGTTTCGTACCGGACCTTACGTTGATACACAACATAAGTTTAGATTCTTTAACGCCTCATTTCAAAGGTTCAAAGTCTGTCTAACAGTGAGCCATATAGTTTAACCGAGTTCTATATCTTAGACATGCATCACCGCTATTAAGGTTAACCCTAAGATTGTAAATGGACAACATAACCATATTTTTGGTATTTTAGAATTTCTTTACGTTTTAATAGATCAAATTTCTTCACTTAACTATAAACATGCTAATCGTAGTCTTTTATATTTTCAGATATCCATTCTGTGCTTGACTGTATTATTGACAACGGGTGATGCAGCAAGACGCACCCGCGTTCGCGCTCGCCCTGTAGAGCAAAACAACGAATACGAGACTGATTACGATAATGCAGAACCAGACAACCAACAGTATTACAACGAGCCAGAACAAAGACGTCAAAATCAAGTATTAGTTGCGGATGATGCATACAACGGTGTTTATGGTCAACAAAGCCCCAGCCAAAGGCCGCAAGTTCAAGATAGGTATTTTGCACCGGCTTCAGCAACAAAGACACCCGTTCCAGCACCCCGCACAAAAGATCAAACCACAAAAGCAGCACCGGTACAAACTCTCCGAAATTACAGTAAGGTGAATGATGATGGATCATTCACATTTGGTTATGAAGCTGCAGATGGTTCATTTAAAGAAGAAACTCGCGGAACAGATTGTGTAGTGCGAGGAAAATATGGATACGTTGATCCAGATGGCAATAAAAGAGAATTCACGTATGTTTCAGGAAATCCATGCGATCCAAATAATCCCGATGGGCAGGATGATGACTCAGAACAATCTGCTGAAAATTCTGATGAACCAGAAAATATACCAGATCTTCAAAACTATCCAAAGCGTCCACCAGTTCGTATTCAGAATACACCACCAAGACCAACCACAACCACAACCAGTCGGCCACCTACTACCGTATTCCAAAATGATTATAATCAAAATGATGAAGAAAATGATGATGAACAAGATATACCGAGCTATGTTCAACGCCAGCAACCGTCTAGACAAAATAATTCACCTCTCGGACAATTAAACTACCAAACAGCTCAAGGCAATAATGGTTTCCGTTCTTCTCCACAACGTCAGGCTGTAACGACCCCATCGTCTATCAATTACAGCACATCGCCCGTTCATGCGGTGAGCATTACACCACGTCCAACATACCGGACGTCAGCGCAACCTTTCCAAACACAACCACCCGCGACAACATATAGACCAGTCGCGCAGAGACTACCTCAAAAACAGGTGATACATCAATCACCACTATCGGTAATTCCAATCACAACGCCGTACAGCGTAGGTCAACTAAGCAAATCATCACCAAATTCACCGTTAAATTTCGCCGAAGAGTTCCAAAAATTTCAACAAGAACATAATATTTTGACAACACCACGACCGGCCGTTAAATCGCAAAACGGTGGTAAATTTAAAGTGGCCAGCCCGATTACCGTAAATCCAATTTATGAATCACAGTTAGTGTACGATCCACAAACAGGTCATTACGATTCTGCACTTTATCAACAATTACCACAAACCGATGGCGATTTCAGTATTAGTCAACGTATTCAACCCTACGTACACCAGCTTCAATCAAATACACCGCAACTATTAAATTTACAGCAATTACAACAGAAAAGTCCATTATATCAAAAACCAGCGTCACAACGTAATCCATCGACCATTGTGCCGCAAATTCCACAATTCTCTCAACAAATATATCAGAAGCAAAATAACAATCAGCAGGTGTTTAATTCACAGCAACTATTCGCCCAGCAACAAGAATTGCAACAGGCCCAATTACAAATAGACCGGTTTGAAGCGGCAAAACGTCAACAAAATGGTGGTAATACTCGAATCGCGGTGCCATCGTCAGGCTTTGAAGCAACTGGACCTCAAGCACAGTCATTTTATTATATTCAGCCGCAGGGGCAATCAACGGGTCAAATTGATGCATTCCTTAGAGGGCACAATTTAGAGTATTGAGACATTTTATCTATTGAATAAATAGTTTGTTATCTAAATTATGATACTATAATGTACTGTAATTATTAATCATATTTAATTAGTATTTTGTGTTTTTTATATATGTAATTATTATTTTTTATGTAAATATATTTTCACCATTTTTAGTTTTAAATTAAACTTATTTTTTAGATAATAAATGAATAAAAAAATTTATTAAAATAACAATTAATTATGTAATTCGTTAATTTTTAGGTTCTTACTGACTGTTTGTATGTTTGACAACATGTTGGCCCATATAAGTAGTAGTATGCAAATGATGGTTTAATGCAGATGAAAATTCATGTGAATCATCATTGGCATTGGTGCCACTGCCATCGCGAGTACAAATTATGAATTTATGTTTGTATGATTGCAGTTTGACTTGGATCTTACCACTTAACTTAATAGATGTCACTAATGCCCAATTTTGTTGCTTAGTGTATACATTACGGCGTAACTTTAATAGACCGAGTGGTAAAGCTTTTATTAGTCAAGACACATTTTGTTTCAAAACCGAGCATCTTGTTTGAATGAAACTTAAACGTTGTTAGGATGTTGTTAACGTGTTTTTGTGTATAGTTAATGTAGTGTTAATGTTTTGTGTATAGTTAATGTAATGTATTGATTAAAGCCATATTATTGATGATGTCACAAATTTTCAATGTCAAATCCGGTTTGAATCACTGGGACGGAGCTTCGGTTATAACCTTTTTATTCGCTGCGGATTGTAGAGCAAAGCCAGTTGCCCAACTCCGAAAGTTTTATTATATGCACGAATGTCATACCATAGACTATCGAATTTTGTCGTACAAATTTTTGTATCTCATCAAGTTCGTCTTTCATTTTTTCTATACAATCTGGAACATACAACGCTGTTGGTGTTACAGTACCAAACCTAATATCTGCCGGTAATCACAGATTACCCCGAACATTATTCTGGCAGGTGTGGTTTGCTGATCGATAAGCCATTAGGAAGGTACTATTAAACTTTTCCACCATGCCGTCAGGTTGAGTATGCATAGGCATTGTTCTTGTTTTATTTATGCGAAACAACTGACATATTTCCTAGAATATTATACCAATTCAATATTTCTTCCTTGGTCCGAGCGAATTTCCATAATATGGAATGGTCCCGATACGTCCAAGGCAATTCTCTCGAATGGTGTGCCGACATTCCACTGTTGCATTCAACCTCAGCTTTTTCGAGCGGATCCTTTCACTGTTGCACATTGCATTGATCACATTTTTGACACCACTCTACTAAAGACTGTCGACATCCGGAAAAATAAAATCGTCGACGAATATTTGGGTCTTTTGTTAATTCGGAGGGGGCCTCTATCCACTTACTCTCTCATGACCCAAGTATTTGATTAATTCTATTTATTGGCACCACTTTTAAAAATTGTAAACTTCACCATCCGTACTCGCCCGTATTCGTTTTAAAGAATCATTATCTAAAAGCAGGCTTTCTCGCTGTATCTAATAGGCTTTCACTAACAGAGTCTTATACGAAAGCTTACTCCATCCTGGCCAACGTTCCTCTTCCTTAAAACGCAAAATTGATAAATTGATTCCGGTGCTATCTGTCGGCATGCTAACGCTCCATGGTCTCTTGTTTTTCCTTCTATTCAAATGGCTCGATAGTTCCCGTTAATTCGTGCAAACGATTCTCATATCTTAACATGAACTGTCACCTCGCCATTTTTTACCGTTGATATTTTTGACTCGTTTATATAAATTCCATTGGCGACTAGTTTGTGGCCCAAATATTTTACCTCTGTTCTGAAGAGCGAACATTTCTTAACTTTAACCCAATTCATTCGAAAGTGATAACATCGTCTAAATATATAAAACACGTCCTTCAACATAATCCTTTTAATAGCGCTTCATTAATCGTCCACCAGTACACTGGGCCAATACATAATACAATGGGTGTGGAGCAGAAAAACTGCATGCCGATTTAGCCCAATTTGTGCTAATTAGTGCTCACGGGAAAAAATTAGTGCTAGTTCAGGAGCCAATAAAACGGGAAAAGAAAATTTCTTATTACGCTTGAAAGACGAAAAAATAAAACCCAATTTCTAGAAGACACCAGAAGTAATTAAAGCCTAATTTAAAACTTTCCATAAGCAGCTACACCGACAAAATTTGTGGTTATCATAGAAATATGATTTTCATAAATTTTCATTCATAAATTAAGGAAAAACATTTAGCCCCTAAAAGATACTATATTAACATTCCAAATACAGAGGTATGCCGTTCAATAATATTTTTGTTGAACAACAAATTTAAAAATAGAAATAAAATATTATAAAATCCAAGAATAAGCAATTCAGATAGCATATTCCTGTCAGGCACGTTCATTACCATCCAAAATATATAGTGGGTGAATTTATGAAAATCCAGAATTGGCCCAATTTCATTGAACAAGCCCGACCGTTGAATGAATAATTTTCTGACAAAAAATGTTCTAGAAACCAATGAAGTTGGCACTTCTCATTACAAATTCCTATGTTCATTGCCATCAGGATATGCAATTAGAAGTGCCAACTTAATTGGTTTCTAGAATACTTTATGTCAGAAAATTGTTCATTAAACGGTTTTTGTTGTTCAATAGAATTGGGCCGATTCTGAATTAGCACAAATTCAGCCATTATATTTTCGAATGGCAATGCACATGCTACAGGGATATGCTATCTGAAATTCTTATTTTTGGATTTTAGAACATTTTACTTCTTTTGTTTAATTTGTTGTTCAACATTTATAGTATATTTTAGGGGCAAGTTGTTAATATAGTATCTGTTAGGAGCAAGTTTGTGCTTCTCAATTTATAAATGAAAATTTTGCCAGATTAGCCGTCTTTGGAAAGTGTTAAAATTAGGCTAAAGTAATTCTGGTTTTTTCTAGTAGCACTAATTTTTTAAAGTTTCATTTTGAAATTCAAAAGTTTCCGTGCTGCAGTTACTCACACTACGAATGGCATTACATTAAATTGCCATAAGCCGTTGCCTACACTAAATTACGCTTCCTAACGTACCTTTTCTAATATGTTATCGATTCGTGGATAGCTATCTTTTCTCGTCACATCATTAAGTTTTAGATACTCTACGCAAAACTTATGAAGTCGTTTTTTTGGCAACACCACCTGTGAAATCCACGGACTGCTAAAACACTCGATAACTCCTGGAGATCGCATTTTTAATCAACCCTTACACTTCTTCTTGTTTGACAAATCAGTCTCTATCTTCCGGCGTCAATTCTGTGTTTTACTGTAGTGATCCTTTCATTATTTTCGGGTGTTCCACAGAAAATGGGCATGAACAGTAAGACCATCGGTCCAGTTTAGCATAAATCGTCCTATTATTTCATTTTGTTCCCATTTCCGAAAAGTGTCCCTTTCTTGGTTGTTGTGGACTTATATGAGAGATTTAGAGCTCTCAATGATACTCTATCGTCATGATTTGGCATAACAAAGTCTTTTATTTCAGCTTCCTCTTACTTGAACCGCTGAGTCGAAGTTGTTGTGTGACCTCATTGACGATATCGGCAACCAGTACTTTATGCTGTAAACTAATATCCCGAATTCATATTTACACTACTTCAATACGTTGGTTGGTTGTATGTTTCCACTGATTAGATTCTTTTAGAACATTCATGTGAGTTGCTCCTGTCACTAAAGTAATCAAACAACTTTTTCAACACCATGACCTCTTATTGTTCGGGCTAATCTGGAAAATAGATGGAGATTGCCGCATGCCACTTTCTCCGGTTTCCTAGCAGCCCCACGGTATCGATAATCCTTTTGGTGTTTATTTATCGCGGTGTGATAACCCGATATGTGCAATCCTATTAATTATAGCGATAATAGCACCACCCTGCGTTCGTCTCTGGAAGCTTCCATTGTGGCTTTTTCCATATAAACGGGGGACATATTTGAATATGATAAATGCGCTAGTCTCTCGATCTCCGATATGTATTCTTGATGATCTTCTCAGACCATCTGGTAACGTCCCTGATCTGGTAACTTTTGCGAACATTTTTGGAAATTGTTTGCAATGTCTCAGCTGCTCCATCATTTCTGAATACCCTAAACGAAGTTGTTCCATCGAGTGTCGGTGAATTAAGTTTATTCGAGAATAATGCTTACTTGTGCCATGTTGTCTCACTTGCTGTCAGGCAAATAAGGTCAATTTTCTGTTCAACCTCAAGAAACTTCTCTCTTGAGTTTCCTTTCACTTGTTCTAACTTACGATTCCATTATTATTTCATTTCCTGCTGTAACTGTTTCATTTGTTGCATCTCTTTACTTTGTCGATCGCTTTTTATTCAAAATTGTTGATCAACAATTGGTGGTGTAACTCTTGCTTCTCCATAGCCTCGGCTAGTCGCAATATGAATTCTTGTTTGTTTGTCGGCAAATTGCGGTTTAGCAAATTGCTAAACTTTTATTCTGATATTCACAATCTCATTCTCTGAAAATGAAGTTTGTTTGATTGGAATGTGAATATACTAAACGCCCGAATTTATCTAGACGTAAATGTTTTCGAAGCATTTTCTGTTCTAGCTTAAAAACTGAACTGACCAGCTCAAATGCACAAGATACAATAACCGAAATTGTAACACTTTCAGAACAGCTCTCTCAACAATCGGGATGCTGAGGAACATTTTTACTGTAACTTAAAATTTTTGGTTGAATTGACTGGACCAAGTCACTGTATAAGGTGAAATTAGTTTAGTCCCCCTCCCATCTTTTACCAAGATATTTCGCTTCAGCTAGCGCCATTCCTCCCAGATTATTACTGGTATTTCTACATTCCTGTTCGCTTGTGGACTTCATTCTGGTGTGTGTTTAATTCTTCTTCACTTTCGTTTACTGTCACGATCAATCTCAATCTGTTATGTTTGCTATACAAGTTCTTCTTTGTAATCCAATTTGACCAGATTGATATATAAATGTGTGTGAATGTAGTGTGCAGTTTCATTGCCGTTGGTTTTCTGATGTTAACTTTACGGTTTGCTTTCTGTGACAAATTTGTGTAAACCTTTTTCACGTCTTTCAAATTGCGCTTCTTTCGATGAAATCGAATGTGGGTCAAAATTTACAAAGAGTATCATAGATTCGTTGGATTGTTCCATGATGACGCGAATTGAATTGATGTCTCTGCACAGCTTCGTCCTGTTTTCAAAGTGGCTTGTTCATTCTTTATATATGCTAGTAGGCTGTTCCTGATATTCGGTCCAGTATTCCATATTTCTGCTAGTATTTCAGTTGTTCTAGAAAACAAATTCCATCTACTTACCTCTTTCTGTAGGTAGGAAGCTTTTTCAGATTGGGGCACCATCATGTACGAGTATTATGAATAAATGATTTGTGACACAATAGGCGATGTCGGTTCCTATTTTAGCGTTTATATCCCCTTGGCACAATTTTGTGTCATCTGCTTCTTCTGTAGGTCCGTATAGCACTGAATAACTTACGTGTTTCTAATTTAGACTGGAAGATTACTGTTACTATTGTAGTATCCTATTGGTTTCCATTCGATTTGAGCTTTTTTCCTTTAGTTGTTACCCGTGCATTTTCTCCACTAGCCTTCCATCCCGTTAGATGTTCCAATTTCCAATTTGCGAGTACGATAAGTATGCTTGATGCTTGTGTTGCTTGCTGGTGTTTACTTCTTATGCTAGTATTCGTTTCTGTAATCATTTTAGTTACGATTTAATTAACCGGCCCATTGGTTCCTAGTCAGGTTCCGGGGCTGCTGGATAAGAAATACTAACATGCCACGAGTAGGTATCTGTATCTTTTCGTTTGTGCTATTCATGATAGTCTAGAGCAGTAGTTGTTTCAACTTGATGTTGAACATCTTGTCTCATCTTCCTCTGCCACTCTCGACTTCAGATTCCAATGAGCGTGACATGAAGAGGTCGTTAAAATTAATGTAACAAATAGCTTGGTACAAAAGGGAAAGTTTCCTTTACTAATTTTAAACTAATCATATCGATCTCTATCCCCGATTTAACTTCCTATTTGGGAAAGCAAAATGCAAATCGAAAGGAGCGATCTAATATTAATTTTTTTTTTTTTATTTAAATTATTACAACTGAATACAATTCATCTAGTAATTTTACTTTCTTAATTTAGTCACTTGTGAATGAGAAGAGGCCCATTGGCCAGCTCCATTTATAGGTTATTTACTGAAGTAGTCTTTGCTCTGGTGTCCTTAATCCATTAAATCAATTGGTTTCGTTCTCTGCAATCGTCTTACTGCATGTGAAGTGTCCAACATACCACGAAGCTCTTCATTTACGTGTTCATAGATACGTTGTCCATGAATTACTGCAAATTTTTTTATTTCTTCTAGAACCGTCGGGATATTTAGGTCCCTATGAAGGTCATCATTTCTAATGTACCACGGAGCGTTAACTATACCACGTAGCACTTTGTTTTGAAAAGTTTGTATTATTTTGGTGTTGGTTTTCTTTGTACAGCCCCAGAGCTGTATTCCGTAAGTCCATACAGGCTTTAGCACCTGTTGATACAATAGCAATTTATTTTCGGTTGAAAATTCCGAATTTTTCCCGAGAAGCCAATACATTTTGCGATATTTGATATTAAGCTCATCTTTCTTCTTTTTAACGTGCTCTTTCCATCTGAGCCTGGTATCTAAGGTCATCCCTAGATATTTAGCATTATTTGCATACGGAATCCGCAGACCGTTAATGACTACAGGTTTGTAACTGACTTTTAGATTGGTGAAATTCATATGCGCGGATTTCGATTCATTGAGCCCGATACGCCACATTTTTGTCCATTTTATGATTTTGTCACATGCTTCTTGGAGTTTCGTTGTCGATTCCTCGATAGTGTCTCCTACTGAGAGAACTGCTGTGTCATCAGCAAATGTTGCAATGGTAACATCGTTTAATTGAGGTAAATCTCTGGTGTATAGCAGGTAAAGAATAGGTCCAAAAACACTACCCTGCGGGACTCCTGCCGAAATCTTTTTTAGCTCGGAATATTCATCTTCATATTTCACCCTAAAGTGGCGATTCTCTATGTATGATTTTAAAATCATATAATATGTTTTTGGTAAATCTCTATGTAGTTTGAAGAGTAAACCTCTGTGCCACACCTTATCGAAGGCCTGCGCCACATCTAAGAAGATACTAGAACAAACCTTTTTCCTTTCTAATGTATTCTCAACGACATTTGTAAGCCTATTAACCTGCTCAATAGTTGAGTGTTTCTCTCTGAAACCAAACTGATATTCTGGGATAAGGTTTCTTTGTTCTATGGTTCTTTTCAATCTTTTGAGCAACAGTCTCTCAAACAATTTCGCTAGTGTTGGTAGAAGTGAAATTGGCCGGTATCAGGTCATAACCAGGAGCTTTCTATACTTTTATGTTCTTGATTTCAGCTTTTAGTTCTTTTAATGTTACAGGCCTGATCTCTTCAAAATCAGATATTCTGGGCGTATCAGCAGTGTTTTCGTCATTGGTCTGCTGACCTAGAGGTTGAAATGTTTCTTCAAGATGTTCAGCAAACAGGTCAGCTTTATCTTTCGCACTTCTAGCCCATTTCCCATCGTTTGTTTTGATTAGGGGGATCTGCGTTTTTGGTCGTTTTAACCCTTTTGTTGCTTTCCAGAGGGAATAGTCGGTATCTTTAGTTGGAGCTAGGGAACAAAGGTATTTTCCAATTGTTTCATTTTTCACTTTTTTTATGAGTGCCTTAAGTTTGATGCACGAGTTGTTTAATGTGGTTTTATCTTGCGGCGCACGCGTAGTCTGCCATTTCTTTCGGGCTTTTCGTTTTTCCTGCACTAGTTCTCTTACTTCTATTGGGTAAATAATGGAGTTTTCTTTCCTGGATGATAATTTGGGGGTGGATTCCCAAGCCGACCATTGTATGACATCAAGGAGCTTGTCTAGTTATTCTTCTATTTCATTTTCACTTTTGATTGGCACTTGAAGTTCTATTTTTTCCTCTACCAACTGCCTAAACAGTTTCCAATTTGTTTTGTTGTTTGTGAGCTGTGGTGAATTTGTTTTTTCTATTACATTTTCACTAACCGTCATAATAACAGGAGAATGATCATATGTTAGACTTTCATCATTTTCTAGGAAGATGTACCGTTCCGATATGCCTTTAGTGATGTAGAAATCTATTAGATCTGGGATTTTGTTAGGATCAGTTGGCCAGTACGTTGGTTTCCCTCCTGAGTAAAATTCACAGTTTGAGTATTGGCCAGCTGCAAGTAACTCTTTGCCTTTTGGAGAGGTTAATCTTGAGCCCCAGAAGGTATTTTTTGCATTAAAGTCACCTCCAATAATGAAGTTACTTCCTAATTTCTGGAACAAGTTAATGTAGTCTTCTTTCTTTAGGTTATACCGTGGGGGGCAATATATCGCAGATATATTACAGGTGTTGTGATAGCCAAATTTAACCGTCACGGTGGTTACTTGCATGGATTCTTTTTCTATTTTTAATTCTTCATGATGTTTGATATTATCTCTAATAAATATAGCTGACCCTCCTCTTGCTCGTTCTGCAGGATGGGTGGTATGGTAACAAGTATATCTCCCGATTGATACGTAGGGGCTGCTGGTAAGATGTGTTTCTGATATTAAGCATATATCAATTTTCTCGGTTTTTAAAAATAATTCTAATTCTTCTAGGTGTTGTGTTAATCCGTTTGCATTCCATATGGCTATTCTTAATGAGTAGTTTTGATGTCTGGTTTCTGCTCCGGAATTATGAATTGAACTATTTATTGCATACATTATTTATGTTTAACTATTTTGGAGCTTGGTATTTCCAGCAGATTAAGTCGATCCAGAATTAACTTATTTAGCTTATTCTGTTCCTCAAGGCTCTTTAAAATTGCTTGGACAGTGTTTTTGAAATTTTCAGTACCGTTGGTCTCATTTTCTTTCGAATTTGAAGCGGCCTGAGCACATGTGTAATTCTTCCTACGCACAGATGCTTCATTTCTTGCTCGAACCTTGTTTGGATGGCTTAGAGTGGGTTTGCGTGCCTGATTCCTCATTTTCTGTAGCTGCTTGGCAACCTCACATCCTCGGTAGCTTGCTGGATGTTGCCCATAACAATTTATACATTTTGCTGGTTCTTCTTTAGATAGTTTGCAAGTTTGTGTTGGGTGCTTTTCAGCACATTTCACACATCTTGGATCGGGCGCGCAATATCGTTGCGTATGGTTATAGCCTTGGTATTTTTTACATTGTACTATTCTTGTACTGCCTCTTTTAACAGCTTCGATCTTTACTCGCATGTTGAGTATACCAGTTATATTGTAAATTTTTTCTATTTGCTCGGATTTATCAAAGGTTAGCATGAACAGAGGAAGCCCTCATTTTGAAACGGGTTCTAGTCGGTTCTCCCCGCTACGTATCTCTTTTTTAATAATGTTCACGGCATCAAGGATTTTAAATCCTTTATTTTCTAGGTCCTCCATTATTGAATTAATTTCACAGGTTGGATGTAGTCCTCTTGCCATGACCTTGATGGGACGATCGTTTTTATTCTCGTACGTGGACCACTGATATTTTTCCATATTCAGCTTCATTGACAAGTTTCTGTATGCGTTTGGATTTGAAGTGTTAATCTTCCATACATTATTGTTCAGAGCAGTAATTTTATACTCTTGTTCCATAACATTACTCATTACACTTTGGATTTCTGAGTAGTTGGTTACTCCTACTATAAAAATCGGTGGTGGGGCTTTTACCTTTGGCTGTGCTTCATTTTGTTGAGCTGGTTGCAGTTTGAGTGATTTTTCTACTTCTGATGTGGACTCAGCATCATTTATTGGTGGAGGTGGTTTTTCTTTTGGTTTAGCTGCTTGTTGTTGTTCTAGAGCTTGATATTTATTGATTATTAATTGTTTTCTAGAAACCTCTTTTGAAGTTGATGGTAAAGTTTCTGCCATTTCTGGTGAGTGTAGAGCTTTCCTTTTCTTACTTGGTCTTTTACTCCGTTTCAACATCCAATTTGTTTCTCTTTCTAATTCTTCTTCATCCGTATGGAATGGATTAATGTCATCTTCGTTTGTAGGGCTGGGTGTCTTCCCAAGTTCTGCACATGTTTCAACTGCTTTTTTGAGTTCTTCATTCTCTTTCTTTAAAATTGTGAATTCTTCTTTCAATTTAGTTGTAAAGTCCTTTATTTCTCTTAGTTGTTCAAGGAGTTCGGCATTTTCCTTCTCGTACTGAAATATATTTTCAGTTGAAGATCTTGGTAAATTGGTACTTCGTCCAAATAGGTTAAACAATGATTGGCCCACCCCAGAATATACTGGGCCTGCCTCCGAAGAGCGTGGATTTGTCAGCATATCTGCTGCTGTACCACCTGGGGTATTACTTCCCGTATTTGTTGTACTCATTGTTTGTTTTAGCCAATTTATACCACTGGCATTTGGCCCCCGGTAACACTTTGCTACTGCCGAAGCAGTACCCGCCCCCCGCGTCGAGGACGCGGCTACCTTGGTGTTACCTAGGTGTACACAGAGTCAGCCGAGGCCCTCTGAATACCCTAGGCTGAGGGGTTTCTAATATTAATGGTAGCTAGAGAAACGCAATTGAATTGACAACTAATAAATAAATACTGTCCAACGAAAAATGGGAATTGAAAAAATTCTACACCTAAAACTTTTAGATTTTTTCTTCAATAGTAACAACTATCAGAAGCAACAAGGAGATTTTTAGAGGCTCTCTCTCTCTCTCTCTGGCACTATATCCCATGAAGGAATATGACCGCCTCAAATTAAGTTTCATAATCATATTTTCATTTCGGATAATGAGAGATTAAATCATTGATCCTAAACCAGCCGTGAAATTTTTCCTTGTCACCACCAGGAGTTGGAAGCGAGACCTCCGGTCGCTGGAGAAAACATGCTAACTACTTCGCCACCGGGGCGGGCGGCTTAGTCAAGTTTTATGAAAAAGAAGCCTCTTTAGAAGTTCTGGAATACCACCACCTGAGATGGAACTCGGCAATTTCTTAATCAATCATGATGAAATTAGGCATATTGGATGAAAACGATTTTTAGAAGAAGTTCTAGAAAATGGTCTCCTGGGGTAAAACTCATCTATTTATTAACCGACCATGATGGGATTGGATATGTTGGTTTGAAATGAGATTCAAAAATGATTTTAGTATGATGTACTAGAATATGTCACTTTGGATGGAACTCAGTAATTTTTATTCGACTATACTACTGGGTATGTTGGATGGAAATGGGAATACAAAATGATTTTAAGAGAAGTTTTGGACCAGGAATAGAACTTGGGCCAATTATTTACCGATCATGATAGAATTGGGTACATTATAGAATGGAAAAGGATAACTACAATAATTTTTAGAACAAGTTATGGAGTCTCCCTAGACCAATGACTTTTGTAGAAGTTGTATGGACGAAGAAGAATAAGAGACTTTAGATCACTTCCTATGCTCCTATCCAGTACTATCATGCAGAAGGAATAAGTATACTTAGGTGTGTACGGTTTGGACAGCCTTATTCGGAACTCGCGGACTGTGGAGTGTGAAATATTTTACGCTACATAAGTATCTCTGGATGGTATCAGCGGAAGTTAAGGGGAGAAAGAATCCTGTGGTATCACAATGATCCACTAGCCGCAATCTATGGAGTATGGCTACATGGATCATATTTGATCATTTCTTGCCTTTTTAGTTTTAGTCACGGCTTTTGATTTTTCAGCCACGCCTGAATCTGGAAGTTCTATAATAGAACCCAGTACAAACTAGAACTATAGTTCTAAGGGCCTGAGGAGGGTTACTGAATTAGATACATTCTACTTCAGTACCCTTCCATGGAGTTCCATTGTTCGCACATTGGATGTTTAGCATATTCTTCTAAACTTTAGAGATATATATCTTTAAACTTTTCTCGCAATTACATCAGAAAGTGACGAACAGTGTCCCCCATTACGGTTTCTGCCATTGACTAGAACCCGACATTCTATATCCTACATATAGTTTGATAATTTTATTTTGTGCAAATTTTTTGAAAGATAGAAATTCGTGATCCACTCAAAAGTTGTTATGCATGGATTGATTTAAGCAAACTGTTCGCTAGAAGTAGTTTGTTTGTCAGTTCATCGAAACTATACCAAGCACGGCATAAAGGTGCTAAAATATGGGGCAACCACCAACAATGCAAATACTTCGAGGCGAGAAATTTAATTACATATTTCGAAGCTAATATAAAGGCGATTACGTCTTCCAGCCCTACTAAGACAAGTCGGGGTCCTGGAAAAGTAGACTTAGTGAATCCGTATCAAACATTCAACTAATCGGTGACCTAGGATTCGAACGGCATAACTTTTTAAAACAAATCCAAAGTTCACGCGTTAATCAAACCTCTGATTGTATTGTAAAGTAAAACAATGGATTCAAATATTTATGACAACGTAAGTGTTAATTTTCTTTCAATCTGCCATCATAATAGCCTGCCTTCCACTTTAATCACCGCATCGCGGTAAACTTGAAATAAATTTTTGATACACAAAAGTGAATGGAGCCATTTGGGAAATATGTTGAGGTGAAACATTTATTTGTATTTTGTGTTGGTGGTGTGTACACATATTAAAATTTTTTTGTGTATAATTAATATGAGAACCGTTTATTGTTTTTGTGTACGGTGAGCTTGAGAAAATTGTTTATCATTGTCTGTCTTCGTTTATGGCTTGTGTCAAATTGATTCGCAGATTTAAAATTAATTATAATTAGAACTTTGATGGTAAATGGAAGGCCTTTAATCTTTATAATAGTTACAGATTTTTATGGAATATAACAACATACTAAAGACGTTTCAATAATTCTTGTCTTCTTCTCCCCTTTATATAGAGCTCGATTACTCGAGTCGTATATTACTCGAAAAACTTGCTTGTGTTTTGCACTGTAAAATCACTTTAATTATGCATGACTGGGGTGCTGTATAAGCGCATTTCATTCTTAAGTGCACGATTTGCAAAAACTGGAGCTAGAACAGGAACAGAAAATGAACGGAATACACGCTAAAATGAAAAGTATATCACTGAAACAGTGCAACAGTTTAATTTGATCTTTGTGCAAGTTCCAGACTATGTGAAGTTTTGAAAAGTAAGGCCTGTTTTGATATTTATATACCCGGCTTAAATCGTATTGGCAGACGAATGACTTGTTGGGTGGTTGATATTATACTGTCGTTAGCAGTGCTCTTACGATGGTCGGAAGTTTACGAGAAGTAAGCAAGATTGTGTTGACAAATAGAAAATAATGCATTAATGTCGGATATGTATGGATTGCCATCCTTATGATATGTTTCGTGGATTGCCATCCTTATGACATATCCCATTTTCGCAACATTGTCATCTTACGTACGCTGATCTTCCTCTACATAGCTTCTTATTGCTAACCTTACAATCCTTTCCATCCAGGTCACCGGTTTTCTAGTTTAGGTCTTGTTTATATAAATTTGATTTAATTTCTTCGGACGTGAATACGAATATATCACTAATTAAACAACACAACAATCAACTTACAAGTGAATTAAGGAATCACAGCCAGCTCACTAATGAACACTTATTATCACACTCGAAGGATATAGCAGGCCTTTCTCGTAAATTCGATAATTTCAGCTTCGCTCTTAGTGATGGTTTTAAGAAAAACACTATCAACATCTCCGAACATATACATTCATCTATCTCCTGCCTTGAGAATGAACTTAAAACTACGAAGGGTGTTTGTAGCGAATTGATGAACTGCGTGATAACAAACCAACCTACAGCAACAGAAGCTCCTCCAAATGCCATCTCCCTTCAACATGAACTTCTATCAACAAATTCTCAGTCAAACAACAGCCGTATTTCACCTACAACATCGGCAGCTCCCGTTTCTCACACTACTTCAATCAACGATTCTACACCTCCAACACTAACAGCCCCTATATCCGCTCACTTCTCCAATAACCCTGAAAACATCAGTAACTCTAGACCCCCCCGTCAACTCAGAGCAGCTCCTAAGCATAAGAATATATTCGTGTCCAGGCTCAATATCTCGACAACAAACGCAGATATTCTTGCACACATTAATTCCACTTTGAAGCTGCCTCACGTTAAAGTTGGCTCGAACCAAGTACAAT
Organism: Nephrotoma appendiculata; assembly: GCA_947310385.1. Lineage (NCBI taxonomy): Eukaryota > Metazoa > Arthropoda > Insecta > Diptera > Tipulidae > Nephrotoma > Nephrotoma appendiculata. Next base: position 130,949,828 of record OX371224.1, on the reverse strand, counting down.
GTAAAACTATATCTCGCTATAATGGTCATGTCTCCTCCTTCAAAGTGACGGTCCCAGAAGCTCTGTTCGACCCACTAATGTCCCCAGCATCATGACCTGAATCAACGTTCCTGCAAGAATTTGTCGATCTCCGTGCTAATAATAATTATACTCGTACCAAAACAAACCAAAAAAACTGAATTATTGGTCCCAAAAAAACTGAATTATTGGTCCCCCCATTAATATGGAAAGACTCCTTTATAGTTCCAACCCACAAAAAGGGATGTAAATCAGACGTCTCTAACTATAGGCCAATTGCGAAACTGGCCTGCATCAGCAAGTTATTCGAGAGTATTGTGTACGATTCTCTTTACTTCCAATGTAAAACATTGTTTTCAATGAATCAGCATGGCTTCCTTAGAGGACGATCTACCACAACCAATCCAACCGTTTTTGCTTCCGACACTTTGAACGTCATGGAAGTTGGAAAGGAAGTTGATGTTATTACCACGGATTTCAGCAAGGCGTTTGATAGGGTTTCCCATAAGATAATTTTGTTTAAACTCAGGGCTCTCGGTTTCGGACCTCAATTTTTACTATGGGTGGATTCTTATCTGAGGAATCGTAGTTACCAGGTGATCTTTAGGTCATCCATATCTGCTCCTTTTAAAGCTACTTCCGGGGTACCGCAAGGCAGTCATCTTGGGAATATTTTTTTCATTTTATCAATTAGCGATGCCGATTTCAAAATTTACAGACAAATTTCAAGTTCCATCGATGTTAACTTATTGCAGAACGATCTCAATAACTTCTCAACTTGGTGTACTAAAAATAATCTTGATCTGAATGTGAGTAAATGCCAATTCATAACATATTCAAGAAAACGCGCAAATTCCATTAGTCGAGAGTATACCATCAACAGCGCTGTTGTTGTAAACGTTTTAACCATACGGGACTTAGGGGTAGTTTGTGACCACGAACTTAACTTTAGGGATCACATCGATTTTATTGTTAACAGTGCAAACTCATCGCTTGGATTTGTGAAACGTTGGTCTAAAGAATTTTTGAACCCTTATGTTATGAGGGCTCTATATATGACATTTGTTCGACCCCTGCTCGAGTATGCCAGTCAGGTTTGGTCCTCTTACCATGGAGTACACATACGAAGAATTGAAGCGGTTCAACGTAGATTTTTGCGCTTTGCTCTGCGTGGACTACCTTGGGTGGACGTTTATAATTTGCCTCCTTATCTCGACCGCTTGGAGCTTATTAACTTGAAGCCACTAAGTAAGCGACGATCTGTTGCCGACATCGTTTTCATACATCAACTCTTATCTGGCGGTGTAGATTCTTCAGCTCTGCTCGATAAGGTAAATATTAATGTAAATGCTCGCGGTTTGAGAACGACACCAGCTTTTAGAATTGCTCCTCACAGAACGACTTACGGCCAGAACGAGCCTATGACAAGAATGCTGCGTGAGACTAAGAAATATTTCGAACTTTTCGACTACCACATCAGCAAAGTCGCTATTAAGAGATTACTGTTTTCCACCGATCGAAAAGGCAATTTTTATTTTATTTTTAGATTAATTTTATTTCTTTTATCTATTTGACTTAAATACTCTATCGAGTATTTATAATTTCTAACTTTTTTTTTTTTTTTTTTGCGTCTCTTTTAATTTTATTTTTGCTTAACTTTGTTTTATTTTTTTTTATTTTCTCTATTTTCCACTTATTTCCCCAGTTTTAAATTTGCTTGCTCTAAGCAAACCAGCGGGTTGTCTTTAATTTTTTGCGGCGGGTTATCGTTCTCCTAAATTCAGTATAAATAGATTCATTCATTTCAATTTCCTAACCATAGCTCTTTAAATACATTTTTTATTTCGATTAATTGTTAATAATTTCATTTTTCCCGTTTTCTTTCTTTTTTTTAATTTTTAATTTAGTAGAATGATATCTTTGTTTATAATTTCCCCGGAATTATATTCAAAAACTAATAATAATATTGATGGTGACTCCCCGAGTGCGGTCAGGGAGGGCAGATTGGACGTTGGGAATTATTATTATTACTATTATACACCAATGTATTAAGCAACAATGACCTCCTATGGTCTAGTAGTGATTCTAGCACCTCTCACAGGGACTTGAGGATATTCCTTCGAATAAACTTGCAAGCTTAGGATGTTTCGCATGTTACCGGATATCTTAAGCCATTATCGGCCACAAATCTTTGTGTTAAATCCGATGCCTTGTTTTAAAATAGATCAGATGAGCAACCATCAGATCATTGTGGTTCTCTTCAAGTCTTGCGTTCCATATTGATTTTGAGACATTTTCCCGCCATTCAGTATTTTTAAATTTTACTGCTCACGATTTTAAAGTTTGCATACTGCTGCATCTGTAACTCCATTTCCATTTCTTTGGAAAATAAATTTTTTTAATCATGCAATATTAACATATGTATCAATAACCAATTTGCTCTTCTGTGAAGTTAGCCCAGCCCAGAAATTTTATCAAAATTATTGAAAAAAAAAAAAATAGAAATTTAATAATTTCGATTTGACTTCAATCATATAATTAAAAAAATTGGAAACGGAACCATCTGATGACAATCTAAATATAACTGATCGAATAATAGCTAAATTAACAAAAAGCTGTAAGATTTTGAGATGCATAATGGAAAATTATAGACTAAGTTAGAAAAAATTCATTCCACTTGGCCACGTCGTGAAGGGTTTTTCTTTTTTTGTTTATTTGTCTGCCTGTCTAATTTTTTTTTGTTTTTTTATTTTGTAGTTTTTTATTTTGAAGTTGAACTCAAAATAAATATAAGAGCGTCGTTCTAATGATGATAAAATGAACGGAGCCCTTGACGATCAGCATATAGGCATTTGGCATATTTTTGCGAAGTTGGACAGCTTTAATTTATTGTACTGTGCAGGTATGTGCCAGGGGCTATGTGCCAACATTTTCAGGATTTTCTCCACAAAATTTCTATTTAAGGACTTTTTCGTTATGTTTATGAGAAATAAAAAGACCGAAATGGGACACCTTCACGATCCGCATGGCACATTTTTCGAAATTGAACAGCGTTATTATATTGCAGGATATATGCTTCACAGAATTTATATTTACGGGATTTTTTCGTGCTAATTATGATAAAATGAGCGGGCGAAAATGGGGTCTCTGGCGCTCTACATTGATACACTGAGAATTGGTTTGTAAAATTAAAAAACGAAGTTTTTAATTTCTCAAAGTTATAAATTTTTTTGAACTTCAAAAGTATTTTTTTGAAATTAAATGAAATTTTTGCAAACTAATAAAAAGCTTTTTTATTTTAAAAACATATTTTGTAAAATGATTTATAAAATACTTTTTAAATTTAGTTACTAAAGGTATGAAGGTTTGAATTTTGTTGCAACCTAATGAGTACTAATTGAGTAGAACAACTTTTTATCAGTACGAAACGAAACCAAACTGCCCAAAAAGAGTTTGAGGAGGTTCTCTTTAAATTTTTTTAAGGGTTGTTTGTGTGTTTTTTTACACAATGGCCCTGCCCTGGGGGTTAAAAATTGGGGAGGGAGAGTTAGTTTTCTACTTTTCGAGGTAGATATGTTATGTTCTTATGAGTGATGACCTTTTGGTTTTGCTGACTTGAACAGTCAATGAGTCAACAAACATTGATTACTTTGATTTAAAAATATTGGAACATTTGTTAAAAAATAATTATTTAAAAATTAAAATAAATCTTTTAAAACTAACCAATAGTTTTTTTATTCTTAAAAAACAATCTCTTAAAACTTAAGAAAACTACACTGCTCGGCAAAAAACCCGGACACTTGAATTTCTTCGTAAATCTTCAATTTCTAATTACGCTATTTTATAGGTACTGTCATATTAAATAGTACATAACCGAAAAATAGGTGTAACAGAAACCGTAATTTAAAATCCAATCACAGCAACAAAGTGTAATAAATGTAAAATATTCAAAATTTCGATTGGTACGTTTCTAAATAAATGGGGTTTCTAAATAAATAAATCTATCAATTGTTTTGAAACATTTAAAGTAGCATTTATTGTTAGTATTTTTATTACATTTAACGATAACAGTGCTTAGTTATTATTATTAGAAAATATTATAATTATGAAACCAGAAAATATCGCAAAAGTAATCGCTTTTAGTGAGGATGGCCGTAGCGTGCGTTATATTGCTGCCCACCTAAATTTCCCTCGAAGTACAATTCAAGATGCTATTATTAAGCAATCAAGAGTTGTCAAATCTCATGACCTCGGCAGCAAATAATTAATAATGCGTTCATCGTAACGCTTGGTGATGAACGTTTTTTTTTGCCTTTCTGTCCTGTTTTTGCCCATGGGAAAACCACATGCAAAAGTAAACACTGACAGGTTTCTCTATATGTTGCGCACTGCTCACAATTAACATTTCGTAGAAAGTCAAATGAAGTCGGTCCACGAACATTAACTAATAACAAAGGCAGGTAGAAAGTTCGTCATTGCCCGGATAAACTGTGTAAATGCGCCCCAATGCATCGGTTGAATATACATTCACGTATCTAGGAATTGGCTGTCTGTGATTCCGAAGTTGGAATTTTTTTTGATGATGCGTTCCAAGTGTAATATCTCGGCATCTCCGAGTAAAGTATTGTTCTTGCAAATAGATCACTTGCGCATGTTGCAAAGAAACTTGTTAGGGTGGTCGTGTGGCCTGCCGTGAAATAGGCTTGTTGTCCATTCTCCAAGTGCACAGCTAAATGGAGCCCAGTTGAATGACATCGCAAAACTTCAGCAAATACAGCCATGTCACTTCCATTCGTGACGTACTCACAAACGTATATGGACTTGACAGAATTGAAGTACTCAGCATTTCAATTTCAACCCCCATAGAGTTCATCCAACTTCGTATGTCTCCGAAGACCCGATACTTCACAATAAAGTCCATGAGAACCTTAAGTTTCTGCTTGAATACTTGTGCTGTAATGTCGTGGCGATCGGTGGATGATCGACCGGGTAATAACAACTGCAGGATTTTGATCCATTTTGGGTTGCAAGTGAAGTGATGAATAAGTTTGATCGACCGTATTAGCGTACGTGGATCATTGCATCTTACGCGTATTCGTGCATGTGCCTCGGGCTTCCAACAAACGTCGCTGGCAAAATGATAAGTTAGCCTAAATTGTTTACATTTCAATCTACATTTATGGGGTAGTGCGTGGTTGTGAAATGAATAATGGATTGTAATCTAATTTGCACGGTTATCACTATTAGCATATACGATACACTTGAGTATTAATATTCAATTAGATGATCTGGTCGATTCACTTCAATTAACGGAGCCCCCATAAATAAATAAACTAGTACACAAATTTGATTTAATTTGATTAATTTATTTATTATAAGTTTAATTTGTATTTATTTTTGATATATTAGATTTATTTAATTATATATTTTATATTGTATTTTAGGCTTTATCGCCATTTTTATAAAAATATTTTACAATTAATATACGATATTGTATGTCGTTAGATTTTCGCCAGACTGATTTATTTTTTTTTTACTGCAAAACAATCGGCCTTTTATAGCTTTTATTCCTTTATTTAAAACGGTCGCTGCGATCGAGAAAATAACAAATAGCTCTAATTCCCCTTAATCGGTTTCTATGCTAAAAATCTATTTGTCAATAGATGACGCGACGAATAGTAAAAGGTCAACCAAAAATAAATATGAGGTTGGAAAAACCTGCCGAATTATTTGTCAATAAACACGAAATGTCAGAAATCAAAAATGGACATTTCGTTTTTGGAATTTAGGATTAAAAGAAACGTAAGTATCGAATTATAATAAGATTTCTTAATTTCAGACATTATTTATTAAACAACGAACAGAAATAATAATTATAATAATGTGATACATAGTGATAACAGAATTCCTTGTTTTTCAGTGAATATAATATTGTTACGATTTTGCCTTGTCATTCAAGGTTCGAATCACTGGATTGTGAATAAATATACTGCTTCAAATTTTTAACTCACACAATTTATTTACACAACACAATTTATTATACAACACGAAATTCACAATTAATTATTACACTTATAACACACTTTTTAATTATCACTTTAATAATCGCTTTAATAATCTCTTTAATAATCACTTTAATAATCTTTCTATTTAACCTTCACTGTATCACGTTTAAAATAATACTCAGCAATACACGTCAACGCGCGCCTTTATATACCAAAATATTTGTTTCTAGAATAATCCTAAATGCGCAGCAAATATGTTAGTATAGAAATACGCCTAAATGTTGAGTATAAATTATACACGTAATTGAACAATTAATGAAATTAACTTATTCTATTCTAATCTAGGTGTCACCGTAACAATATGTTGTGATAATAGTGATGTGTGTGTGTCCCATTTTTGACGGCATGAAATGCGTACATCATTTGAGTTGGATTTCTTACGCAATATCATTTGATGAGGTTCGACGAATATTATGTAAATAATAATATTGGTCCCGATTGAATGAATTGTGTTTATTGATGATGAAATGAAAAAATCCAATCGGTGTATCATGACCTGTCAAAAATAAGAATGATAAGATAATTACACTGTGCTTGAATTGTAAACTTTTTTTTCGTGACAAGCGGGGCACCCGGGGGATAAACCTAATTCGAGTATGCTGAATTAAACGGTGCTAGTCCCATTTTAAAGTTAGTCCCCATTTTTGAGATATCGCATTCGACATGTTTTGGCTCCGAGTCAAAATATACCCTCATTTTCACGTTGATAGCTCTTGAACCATTAAGATTTTCGTTATACTTTCTTCAGCAAAGTTGTTGCGCAGGTCAACCGAACATATCAAGACCGAAAAACCACATCTAAATTTTTTTTTGCTTTTCATTTCGACGAAAAACACTGTTTTTATCATTTTTTAACATTTTGTTGAATTTAAATCGAGTAGAATCGATCAAATAAACATTGCATCGACAAATATAGATACAATAGAAACTATTTAAAAGAAAGCTAAATCGATTCAGTTGATTTTATGGTGATTTTTCCTAAAAAAAAAATCCTAAAAAATTAACATTTTTCTACTCTTTGACAAAACAATGGCGTGCCGTTGCATTAGTGGATAAAAATCCTGGATTTTTCCATCCCGTCGTTTTAACCAATTACATCACGTAAATTATACAAGTAAATTAAGAAACATCTGCATAAATATATCAACCATCAAATGTCACTGCGCCATTCAATCACAGAAACATACGACGGATAAAAATCTCGGATTTTTCTATCCCAGATTATTTTTCAATTTTTTTCAACTTTTTTGTATGTAAAGTGGCGTGTCTATTGTACGAGGTAAATGTTCGAGTGATGAAAGCCGAATTCAATTCACAATTTCTGATATCAAATTTGTACCGAAAAAACAATTGCATACGATTTGTCAACGATTTTTCGGAATGGTAGTGCATTCAGCGCGTTGTTGTTTAACATTCCGAAAAATCGTTGACAAATTGTTGTTTTTGACAGCTAGAAAGCAAAATGTAAAATTTCGGCACAAATTTAATATCAGAAATTTTGTGAATTGAATTCGGCTTCGTCACTCGAACATTTACCTCCTTAAGAGGTTTTTTATTTGATATCAATGATTTTGGCACGGCAAATTGAAAATGAATTGAATTGCAATTCGTTTTATTGTTGTCAGTCAAAACAGTTCACACACACTCGATAGCAATTCATTTTTGATTCCTTAAACAATACAACAAAATATACATATTTTAATGTGTTTGTTGGAAACAAAAATTAATGGTAGCTATCCTCTCGCTTATAGTCCATCTTCATGCGATGGGAGGGAAGATAAGATCTATTTTTTAAAGAAATCGTTATAAAGATTAAAAAAATATCGATGTTATGCAAGGAGACTGTCAAATGTTCAATGTTTTTGGTGATTTTTCGATCACATCAATTTGTCAGTTTTTTTCATTTTTTTTTTGTTATGAAAAAAGGGTCATTAGTAAAAATTCTCTTAGCAATGATAATAATATGATGTATTTATAATTGTTTCATTGTAATACGTTGATTCACAATCATTATGAACCGCAACAGACCGATATTAGGGTGCATGTGAGCCAAAAAATGAAATTTTGCAAAAAATTAGGGTAGCTTTTAAGTTATGGAGGTCAATATCTAAAATATACGAGTTTTCTGGGACAAACGGTTGATGTCATATTGTAGGTGAGTTTTGTGGCTAATAATCCTGAAAATATATGAACCAAAAGTTTTGGGCTAATTTTTTAGCAATTTGGCCGAATGTGGGAGGCCGAATGTGGCCGGCCGATTTGGCATTTTTCAGTTTTTTGGCCAAAATGACCTTCAACCTTAATTTTTTGAATTTTTTTTATATGCTATTTGAAAGTTGTCAATTACCTTTCTAACGATATGCATATGTCTTGGGTATGTCAAATAAGTTCGGCGCTGTAGGCGTGGCTAAAATGGCCAAAAATGGCCTTTCAAAGCGTGGCTGCGGCCAACATGGCGGCTAAATCAAAAAGTTGTAGAACAAAAGTTGCTCAGTTTTTCAAGTACTACAAATCCTGAAAATATGAGATCAAATGAAAGAAGTACGGACAAACAAACAAACAAACATATATACCAAAGCAAGATTATATCGTGACGTCATAGAAAAATTTCCAAATGTCATAACTTTGGTCAAAATCATTCATTTTGGACGTTTGAGGTGTCGTTGAATTGATATTGACGTCTACAATCATAACTTGCTAGTTAAAAAATAATTGAGGCACTTTTTGGGGCAGTTATACCTGAAAAACTAATTTTTTGGAACTCGAACTCGTATATGCGAGTTTGACTTCCAGCACAGTAGGTGCTTTCGTCACTCGTTTGGACTGTCGTCCAAAGTGATAATTTACGTGATGTAATTGGTTAAAACGATGGGATGGAAAAATCCAGGATTTTTATCCACTATCGCAACGGCACGCCATTGTTTTGTCAAAGAGAAGAAAAATGTTAATTTTTTAGGATTTTTTTTTTAGGAAAAATCACCATAAAATCAACTGAATCGATTTAGCTTTCTTTTAAATAGTTTCTATTGTATCTATATTTGTCGATGCAATGTTTGATCGATTCTACTCGATTTAAATTCAACAAAATGTTAAAAAATGATAAAAACAGTGTTTTTCGTCGAAATGAAAAGCAAAAAAAAATTTAGATGTGGTTTTTCGGTCTTGATATGTTCGGCAAAGTTGTTGGTCTTGACCTGCGCAACAACTTTGCTGAAGAAAGCATAACGAAAATCTTAATGGTTCAAGAGCTATCAACGTGAAAATGAGGGTATATTTTGACTCAGAGCCAAAAAATGTCGATTGCGATATCTCAAAAATGGGGACTAACTTTAAAATGGGACTAGCACCATTGAACTCAGCGTACTCGAATTAGGTTTACCCCCTGAGTACCCAGCTTGTCACATTTTTCAACTAGCACAGTGTAATTATAATAATGTGATACATAGTGATAACAGAATTCCTTGTTTTCCAGTGAATATAATATGTTGTGATAATAGTGATGTGTGTGTGTGTCCCATTTTTGACGGAATGAAATGTGTACATCATTTGAGTTGGATTTCTTACGCAATATCATTTGATGAGGTTCGACGAATATTATGTAAATAATAATATTGGTCCCGATTGAATGAATTGTGTTTATTGATGATGAAATGAAGAAATCCAATCGGTGTATCATGACCTGTCAAAAATAAGAATGATAAGATAATTATCATTAGAATTCATCAGAATTGGCTCCAATCGCCACAATTACCCCCTCCTTAGTGCTTTGATTGAAAAGAAATGCACGATACCTTGTAATGTGTGGGAATATTAATTATTCTCCCAGTACGTGTTTTTTTGGTCGATGGAGGAATATGTGAAGCGGATTCGCGATTATCGCACACATTATTGTTGTTCGTATTTTTATCTTCGATATGCATACGAACATGTTTAGTTGGTACGATCCTGTTCGTTAAAGATGGATTTGTTGAAATTTGTGACGAATCGTGTGTTGTATTTGTACTTGGTTGATTCGCCAGTGATGTTTCCACGTTTTGGTTTTCCTCAATGAAACATGGCTTGAGGCGATCGATTGAAACATTACATTGTTTCCCTTTCATCGTAATCAAGAATGTTTTCTCACTGCGTGAGATGACCGGAAAAGGCCCTTCGTAAGGAGGTTGTAATGACTTTCTCAAAGCGTCAGTTCTGACGAAGACATGAGAACAGTGATTTATTTCCTTAAATACGAATGTTTTGTTCGTACAATGACGTGTTGGTGGTGTTGGTCGAATCGATTTAAAATGATTCTGTAGTTCTTTCGCGAATTCATTTTGATTTGTTGTTGGATTGATATCGGACAAAAATTGGCTAGGTAGCTTAATTTGGGTACCAAATACTAATTCGGCCGATGATGTTTGAAAATCCTCGCGGTAAGTAGATCTTAGGCCCAGTAAGATTGTAGGTAAGATACGTGTCCATCGCAAATTTTGATGAGACATAATAGCGGCCTTCAATGTGCGGTGAATGAAATCCGGTACTCCAAATCGAGCTATCCAATTTTCGTAAACCGAGAAAGCGACGGTTTCTGCGGTGATATCGGGGATCGGAATTACTTCAGTCCATCGAGTAAAGCGATCTATTAGAGTTACCCAGTAACGTTGACCGTCTGAGATAGGTAACGGGCCTATTAAATCGATGTGAATTTCAGCGAACCTTTGTGAAACAGGCGGATAATGACCTAAAGGACTATTTGTGTGACGACTAACTTTCGATTTCTGACAAGCTATACACTGTTGGACCAATTCTTTGATTTCTCTCTTCATGTCTGGCCAAACAAACTGTAACGAGATGTTGTGGATTGAAGCTTGGACTCCCGGGTGAGATAGATTGTGAACGGATTGGAACACTATTCGCCTGAATTCAGCAGGTATATATGGTTGAATTTTGCCGGTCGATGTATCGCATGTGATTGTTTCCTCAGAAATAAAAGCTACAGGAAACTCTTCAAATTTGAGACTTGTCTCCGCGTCTCTAAATGCAGCGAGTGAATTATCGTTTCGCTGGGCATTGGCAATTGTATGATAATCAACGGTCGGAGGGATATTTATTGCATCGAAATATGACGAATGTCTGTAGGAAATTGCGCGATGAAGTCCAAATATCGAAATTGTCGTGGCGATGCTTTTGCGGGATTCTGGTTGAAGGCATAAATCAATGGTTTATGGTCTGTGAAAAGTATAAATTTTCGACCTTCAACGAGAGATCGAAATCTTTTAACGGCTGCATACGCAGCAAGCAACTCCCTATCATAAGCGCTGTAACGCTGTTGAGCTGCATTTAATTTTGAGGAAAAGAATAGTAAAGGTTCCCAATTAGTATCATTCGTATCGAGCGCACTATATTGTTGGATAACAGCACCAATGGCTGTGTCGGAGGCGTCCACCATCAATGCTAAATGAGATGTTAATGACGGATAGCTAAGCATTGTGGCATCACAAAGCTGCTTTTGTGAATCAAAAAATGCTTGTTCAGAAGCTGTAGTCCATTCGATGGGTCGCTTGTCGTTTTTCTTACTGCCTTTGAGATAATCGCTCAGCAACGATTGGTTACGGGCTGCTTGAGGTATAAAATTCCGGTAAAAATTGATCATCCCCAAATATCTTCTGAGCTGATTATTATTTTGTGGTAATGGAATTTTTGCGATGGTTTCGATACGTTCCTGTAATGGCTTAATTCCTGCGGCGGTTATTTCGTGTCCCAAAAATTTTATTTGTTCCTTTGCGAACATACATTTATTGAGATTAATGACTAGTCCACATTCGCTTAATTTGGCAAAAACTATCTGTAGATGATCTAGGTGTTCGGTCATGGATTTTGAAGCAATTAAAATATCGTCCAGATAAACGAAACAGAACGGAAAACTTTGGAAAATTGAATGCATGAACCGTTGGAAACTGTTACCATCGTTTCTCAATCCGAACGTCATTTTACAAAATTCGAATAATCCGAACGGAGTTGAAATAGCCGTTTTTGGTATATCAGCTTCTTCAATTGGTATCTGGTGGTATGCGCGAACTAGATCAATCGTAGAAAAATGGCTTGTACCGTGTAATTGATGAACAAAATCATGCAGAAATGATATCGGATACCGGTCTGGTACGGTAATTTTGTTTAAAGCACGATAATCACCACATGGCCTCCAATCACCATTTTTTTGGGGACCAAATACAGAGGGCTAGCCCACGGACTATCTGAGCGTCGACAGATTCCCTGGTCGATCATAAACTGAAATTCGCGTTTGGCGATTTCTAACTAGAGCTTAGTCTGCGAGGTTTTGCAAATCTCGGGTAATGATGTGGTGTGTGACGTTGTGCTTTGTTGATTTTGCCGTTAAGGAATCAACTGTAATTTCCTTAAATTTGACTAATAACGGTAGAACTGAAGGATGTATTGTTTCATGATCAATAATTTTGATTTAGGGAAAATTACCACGTGTTAAAGAGGCCGGAGACGATAACGATGTAAGAGGATCGATCAAACGCTGTCGATTAACATCGACTAATAACCCCGTGTGGTTTAAGAAATCTGATCCAATTATTGGTTTCGTAACATCGGCTATTATAAAAGTCCAGGGTAATTTTCTGCGAAGGCCTAGATCGACGAAATCAAGTTTTTTACCATAGGTTTTAATTATAGAACCGTTGGCGGCGTGCAACTCAAATTCTGGATCTAAATGTTTACGATCACTAGCAGACGAGGACAGAACGGACACATGTGCTCCAGTGTCAATTAGGTAATCTCATTTCGACAATACATCATATATCTGGAGGCGACAAATACTAACGGATCTGGAGCTTGTCGCCGGTGGCGCCGGATGATTTAATTTTTTGCTTTGATTTCTGACCATCTGGAACAGCCAGGTTTGCAATTCTTTGTGGTATCTTTAAAGCGTGAATGATAATAATAGGGCTTTGGTGCATCGGACGACTCGTCCTACGGTTTTCGCGAGGCAGAACGAGGGCGTCTTGAGAATCGTCGAGAATTAGGTGATGATGATCGATTTGAGGAAAAATTCCTGCTCCTATCTTGACTGTTTTGATCTATTTTGTCCAACCGTTTGATAATTTCTAAAATTTGATTCGCCAAGAGAGATTCTGATTTGTTTGAGCTCTCTGGTGGAATGGAAGATCGTGACAAAGCCAATAAATTATGTTGTGAGCTAGTTTCTACTATTCGATCTGCCAATTCCGACAATTTTTCTGTAGTTAGCGTTTCGGCGGCTGGTGCAAGAATTTCTTGCGTGTGAACCGGTAAGCGTTTTAACCAAATCGTTTTCAGCAGATCATCGGTTACATCAGAACCGGCGTGTACTTTCAATTTACGAGATAGCTGAGAAGGTTTCATATCGCCGATTTCTATATTCTGTAGAAGTTGATGCAATCGCTTATTCTTGGAATCACCTAAACGAACGAGGATAGTCTTTTTAATATCTGAGTATACGGCGTTCTAGACAACGGTGCAAGAATAATGTCACTTAGATCATTTGTGACGTGATCGCTAAGGGCGCTTAACAGATGATAATAACGTGTTTTTTAATCTGTAATTGTTACCAACGCGAACTGAGCCTCCAAAATCTGGAGCCACAGACGCGGATTCTGTGTGTTAAGCGGCGCTATCTTGACTGCCACGCGAGAAATGCCTAAATTTCTAGCGTATTCAACTTTATCATTTAAAGTTGTAAGCACTGCTGGATTTTGCCAGATGTTAGGTTCAATATTTATACCTAACGATGGATCGTCTGGAGGTATAACATCTCCGTACAGATCCTCGTCAAATGACGAAGTGCTTGGCGTAGTCATAGCGAATTTTCACTGAATATTGAATAATCTCAAAAGAAAATATTAAAAAATTTTGCCTGATAGAACAAATACAATAAAAAAAAAAAAAAAAAATCGTGACTCCACTTCAGAAGGTTGCGTGTTCAAATCACGTCGGGGTCACCAATTATCGTCATCTATTGACAAATAGATTTTTAGCATAGAAACCGATTAAGGGGAATTAGAGCTATTTGTTATTTTCTCGATCGCAGCGACCGTTTTAAATAAAGGAATAAAATCTATAAAAGGCCGATTGTTTTGCTTAAAAAAAAAAAAAAATCAGTCTGGCGAAAATCTAACGACATACAATGTCGTATATTAATTGTAAAATATTTTTATAAAAATGGCGATAAAGCCTAAAATACAATATAAAATATATAATTAAATAAATCTAATATATCAAAAATAAATACAAATTAAACAATAAATAAATTAATCAAATTAAATCAAATTTGTGTACTAGTTTATTTATTTATGGGGGCTCCGTCAATCCGCTAAAAATTTCGCCTCGAAATTATAATTAACCGAATTCCGGATTGAAATACAGTGAAATTACAATCCATTATTCATTTCACAACCACGCACTAACCCCATACATTCATGTAAAATCTCATGCCTCGATAATATTCGCCCCAAATGATGTCATTTGGAAGGAACCGCTTTGCTTTTGTATACTATGAAAGAAACCCTTTGACCGAGGTTCTTGGCCAGAAAGCAATGATGACAACTGCTCTAGTGGCGGTGGGTGTCAATTGTGAAAATTTCACCTTTCCGCTCGCATAACATAATCCTGGCGGTTCGTGTTGAAACCTCAAAACATTGCAATGTTGACAAACCGTGCTCATTGTTCCGAAGTCAACCAATATATCCGCGGCATAATCGACATAAAGATATAAAGGAAAATGTGGCCTAGTGAATACTTCTCATGATCCATCCGATTCGAGAAATTATTAAAAAAAATTTGGGTTTACGATACGTAAAGAAATTAGTAAAATATTCTAAAACATACATTTCGAGTTTATGGTAACTCAGTTTTCTTCTTATGTATAAGACCTGTATAGGTAATAGCACAAATATACATAAACAATTAAAACAAGATGATATATTGCTTCACGCTCCGGATGGCTGAAAAAGCCAACTCCAAATTCTCCTCCGTTCTGATGGCCGCTCTAAAGGAGACTATAACCATTGATGATATCATGGATGCCAAGTGAGGTCTAATGTGTACAAGTTTACCAGAGACTTAAATTTCAGTATCCAAACGCACCGTTGTAATGTTCATATAACATATTTCAAATACTGCTGAAACTCAATTCCATAAATCGCCTTAAAAAAAAAATTATATTAAGCAATATTTCAAGATAAATATAATTAAATGTTATCATGTTATTATATCAAGTCACCTTTAACTTTTAATTATGTATATTACCAAATATTTTTATAGTTCCATAAAATTCACACGGCCAAAAAAATATTCAATTGTTATTTTGTATTCCCATTTTCGAAGTATCCCACATTCATTACAAATTACAATTCGCACTATTCACATAGACATTTATTATTACATCTTAATGCAAGCAAATTTACACAGTATAGTTGTTGCATAATGGTTTGTTGTTCTTTTGTTATGAAAAGTGGAAATTATTGAAAATTCACATATTGCAAGCCATTTTCAACATGATTGAATGATAGAATTGAAATTGTATTTCCTTTTTTCATATAATTTTATTACAATAAATCGCGAATATAACAATATTATCATGTAACCTAACTTATGTGCAAAAAAATAATTTGCATGCACTATTTTAACATAAAGCCAATATTTTAGTAATTTACAATTATTACCAAAATTTATACTAATTATAACATATCACTATATACTATATTGTAACTTATGTACTTAGCCTACTAATCCTATATAAATTTAGTCTTCGCTGAGTATTTGAACACTTCGTACAGGTTTTTTGGTGTATTGCCCTCGAGCCCCGCTTAACGAATTTGGGTTCAAGTCTTTATTTTGTGGTGTTGATATTAGATTTGGTGGCTCTCCCCTAATCGCTAACATTAACATTCTGTACAGTAGTTCTTCCCTTACGTTCGATGGTAAATCGCTATCATCATTACCAGGTTGGGTCTCTTCGTATTGCTCATCGTTTTTGGTGTAGCTTCCTGTTGTATCGGTAAAATATCGTGTCGGATAGTAATTTGCTGGTTTTCGCCTATATTGTGCGGCTTGTTCAGGTATTTGGTTTTGTGCCTGGTATGCACTTTCCGGGTCGTTATACTGCCGCACTTGATTTGTTGGTCTGTAGTATGGAGCACGTGGATCGTAGAAAGCTGGATCAATAATTGGTGGTCTTGGAATTTGTTGGTATGGCGAATATTGTCCAAAATTTGACAGTGGTAGTCCGGATCGGTATTGCGGATAGTAGCCGAGTCGGGCAGCCTGCTGTTGAACTTGTTGATGGCGCAACACTAAATAGTGTAGGAGCCGCTCAAAATCGAGAGTTGTCAACGGACGGTTTAAAATATCACCGTAGCCTGGATTAAATCGATTGTATCCTGGGTTTGGGAAATACTGTTGATCATATTCAGAATCCTGTTCTTCTTGCGTTACATATTTTCTCTGGTCGTATGGTTTTCTTTGGCCACGGAACGGAGGAAGATTTGGTGGAATAATAAGATTTTCATCTGGAAAGTTTTGAGGCCCTGTTTCAAGCCCTTCCGATGGTGGAGGTAAATTTGATTCACGTAAATATTGTTCACTTCGTTCATTTATATTCGTTGGCGGTTCTCTTCCGTTGCTATTTCGTACGACATTTTGATTTGGTACTCCCCGAATATGTTCTCGAATAGGATATTGCTGAAAATTTTGAGGAGGTATTGGTCGCCTGCGATAAATAATCGGCTCATCGTTTTCTGGTTGTTGACCACCACGATTAGGAGGAATTTGCACAATCGGATGAGAAGTTTGGGTTAAAAAGTTTTGTTCTGATGTTGACTCTGTAGACTGTTCTATGCTGCTTTTATTAATATCCTGATTGCGCTGTGTTTTTACATAATGTTTTTCTGGTGTTCGAACTGTAGTTGCGACGGTGGTTTGTCCATTATTTATTGCTTGTTGAATTTGATTTGCCCGTTGGCGTGCAGCAATAACTATTGCCGGAATCCGTGACGTACTCGTTGAAGTATATAAAGGCTTGCCAGAAGTGGATCCTCCGTAGACACTAGATCCTTCACCATCGTCTACATGGCTGTAAATAATTTGTTGCTGTGAGGCGGTTGTTGCTTCCGGTTCTCTTTCAAATAATTTTTCGGTCGGATCGTACTGACGACGATAGTTGTTTCCACGAATTGACACTTTTTCATTTTCATTCTCAACTTCTACCACAGGTTTCGTGGCCGACGATGAATCCCTTGCAGTCACTATTTGCACTTTTCTACTCGATTCACTATCCTGGCGGTCTGGCCGAATAATTTGATCTAGGTTTCGTCCCGAACCACTTGATATTTGGGTCGGGTGAACATGTATCGAGGATTTCGATGTTGGGGCTGATGTCGCATATATTACAGTTGTTGTCGAATCTGTAACTGGTGAGTTCTCAGGATATTTTGACGTTACGTAAAACGAATTAGATTGTTGTGCTACTGGAGTAGTTGCTGTAGACGATTGGCTCAATTTATCCAAATTATATTGACTAAGTAATCTTTTCCTTGGAATTGTTTGTATAACTGATTGCCTGTTTGGCGAACTCGTTGTACTCGATAAATATGGTCGTTTTGTAGTCGATGTCACATACTGCACCCGATTAGGCTTTACAATCGGAGCAGTTTGCAATTCATCATTTTGCTTTTTATTCCCGGTAGAATTGCTGGCTATATACGACACTCGTTTAATTTCACCGTTAGCATCGATATATCCATACGTTCCCTTTACATTGCCTTGCACATCACGACTTTCGATTTTAAATGAACCATC
Organism: Nephrotoma appendiculata; assembly: GCA_947310385.1. NCBI lineage: Eukaryota > Metazoa > Arthropoda > Insecta > Diptera > Tipulidae > Nephrotoma > Nephrotoma appendiculata. The sequence continues at coordinate 130,931,907 of OX371224.1, read as the reverse complement.
GTCCGATTCGTAACCAACCGTATACGATCCATCGGGATTTAAACGGCGTATTTGTTTATAAATTTCCAATTTTTGCGGATCTTTCGATTCCGCATGTTCTAAATCCTGTTTTAATTCTTTCACATCAGCTTGTATCTCCTCGACAATTGTTTCAATTTTTTCGGTTGTCGATTGCACAGACGCCCCAATTAGCAGTACAATTGTTGCGATATATAAAACGGTTGAACGCATTGGTGTCTGCAATCATATTCAAAATTATACACTCAAGGTCATTAAACTATTAAATCAATTACATACTAAATTTACTAAGCGTTATGAAAGCGCAAGTTTAAAAGCACAACCAAAAATTACATGCAATTTTAAATAAAAACAAATAATCATAAATTCACCAGACCTTAAAATGATGACGATATAGTAATCTCATCGCACAAACTTCAAGTAATTGGAATAGTTGAAACACACACAAAACAAAAAATACAACACCTCAAAATTACTTCATCTAATTACACAATTTATCTTCTTAAAAATTTTTTAAAATAAAAAAAAATAGAAAAAAAAAACTAGACGGTAAACTTAACACACACAAACTTTAAACTTTATTTGCAGACGTACCAAATGAAAATAACTTGGTAAATTCTGGAATGGGTAGCTATATAGCCTAAACCCCAAAATTTTTCTTAGCTACTGCAGAAAAGTAAAGCAAAAAAAAAATTGTTTAACTGTTAGACAATGGAAAAAAAATTTCCACGATAACAATCGAATCAAAACAACCATCAATGAAACTGAAATTTGAGTTTACCTCCACTTTGTTACAAACATTTTCATTTAAGACTTTGTATCTTGGATAATTCACCCAATACAGAGTCGTTGTGGTGTGGGTGATTGTGAAAATGTGTTTTGCGAGCTTGACAATAATATTATTATCAATTGTTTTTGCTAAAAATTTTGAATTCATATTTTTCAAATTATGTTTTATTATGTAATTTTACGTCATATGTATAGTATATGTATTATGGTTTAATCGCTTCATGAGAAGATTAAATGAAAAAACGGTTATTGATATTCAAAATTATAATCAACATAAGAAGCAGTGTGTTATTCCCGGTAATTATACTTATATCCATCTTTCAATTGTATAAGGCGCATCGAGATGCAAACTACATATCTCCAGACACTGTTTCTATGTGGATAGAAAATGAAGCTAAGAAATCGTCAAACGATCGATTGTTTTTAACGAATTAAATGAAAATAATTACTTCGCGATGAACTCAATCTGTGCACTCGCAGTAAGGCAGATTAACAACATCGAGAATCAGAGCAGCATTATCCTCGATTTGGTCTTCATTAAAAGACTTCCACAGACACAATCACCACTGTGGCCATGCCAAATTATTTTCTCTCCTCATCTAATCATCGAACCATATTGAGCTCCCAACGAAGCGTAGGATATCCCTGACGTTCATTTTACTGAGGTCCATTTAGTCATTTCGGAATGGGAGCTTTCATTATTTCAGTCTACGAAGCGTTAGGACGGTGCAAAACAAAATTAAGAACAGTTATTTCCTCCTCTTCATCTTTGCAACTACAACACTAATCATATGAAGAGACTCAAATTCTGCTGGTATGATTACTTATGGGACAGCGATACCATCTGTTTGGATCTTGACAAGTAGTTTTGGCCAGATCTGCCTAGTTATTACGCAAGAAGTTCTACTAGAACATTTGTCGTTCATAATCTTTCTAGATACCTCTTGAAGAAGTAATTTGCACGTAGCGAGCGGTATATCAACATCCGACCTGCTTTGTGAAATGAGGCAGGTTGTGTCTTGACGAACTGACCTACCATATCGTAAAGAGATGAGAGATAATTTTGGGCCATTTTCTTATGCTTCAACCAGTCAACGGCTTCCATTATCGCAATTAGTTCAGCTTAAAATGCTGCAGTAGTCCGGAAGACTGAAAGAGAGGATTAGATTTAATTCTTCGTGGAAAACCCCACCGCAACCATACCATTCATCCTTCAACCATCAGTGTAGAAATTAACATCTTCAGTATTCAGAAATGCTTCCCTCAACTAGCCCTCTCTGATGGAAATATCAATCCTAAACCTCTGATCAATAGTTCGTGGCGGAATGGTATAGTCGGTAGTATTTGGGATGTTATGGTTAGTTAGAATAGATTCGTGTCGTGTACTGTTGCCGAGACAAGAGCTGATTCAGTTTTGTGTGCATTCACATTCAAACCGTAACTGTTAGCCCAATTTGAGAGAATGCCAAGCGTATTTTGCGAAGATACCAATCACAACATCAAGCGGATCAACAAAGTGTGTTACCCTTGGAGTAGAGAGACGAAACTGGGTAAGATGAAGATCAAAGATCAATGTGAAATCTACATCAGAAATTACGAGGACAAGGAAGACACAGATGAAGGCGACGAAATACATTTTATGAAGGAGGCGTAGTCTCTAGCCTGCTCTAGCTAGAAAGCCATTGCCGCAACAAACGAATATTAAAGTTCTTCGAAGTCACGGGCGCAAATAAGAACTTCGTAAGAAAGGACATCGTTAAAGGTGCTCAGCCCGCGTAGACAAACCGTTCACCACCAAGTCAGCCGGGGTGAAAACAGATAAAACAAAAAAAACACACTCATTTTCAAAAGATTTGGACATGACATTCCAGAAAATATAATAAATAGGAAACGAAACATTACCATCTCTCCAGGCATGGACATTCTGTTGAAAGGTAAACTTTCAACTCAATCCGCAACTTTGAAATTACGGACAACCATCTAGATAAAGAGACATGCTAAAATTAATATCAATGATCAACAAGTTTTTAGTTTAGCGAGGGCGGACATCAAAAAAAGCACTGAAGAACCCATTTACACGAAAACATATTCCCGTATCCCAACAATACGAGAAAAGAAGTTCAAGCAACATTTAAGCGATTTCATCAGAAGATCGTTCAAAAGTCCTTACAATTCTCGAATTTGGGCCGTTGAGAAAAAACTTGACGCCTCGGGTATGAAGATTAACAAAAGGTAAGTTTGGGTGACTCCACACTGAGAAAAATTTTGGTTTGTAAAATTAAAAAACGAAGTTTTTAATTTCTCAAAGTTATACATTTTTTTGAATTTCAAAAGTATTTTTTTGAAATTAAATGAAATTTTTGCAAACTAATAAAAAGCTTTTTTATTTTAAAAACATATTTTGTAAAATGATTTATAAAATACTTTTTAGATTTAAAAAGTTTATTTATTTAAACATAATAATTTATTTCAAAAGAAGTGTTTTAGCATTTAAAAACAATTTTTTTGATAATAATGACAACTTATAAAAATGTTTATATTTATTGTTTTGCCAGAAATCCCGTTGTATTATTTTTCAATTCGTCTATATTTTATTTTTTATTTTAAAGTTTTTTCGGCTATTTATATAATTCGCCAAATCGATATGTTCTTGTGTTATACTAAAGGTATGAAGGTTTGACTGACTAAGTAGAACAACTTTTTATCAGTACCAAATGAAACCAAACTGCCAAAAAAGAATTTGAGGAGGTTCTCATTATTTTTTTAAGGGTTGTGTGTATTTTTACACAATGACCCTGGGTGTTAAAAATTGAGGAGGGCTTCTTATGAGTAGCTGACACTTTGGTTTTGCTCACGGTTTTGCTGACTTTAAGTGAACAGTCGCAAACATTGAGTACTTTGGCTTAAAAATATTGTGACATACGTTAAAAAATAATTATTTAAAAAATTAAAATAAATCTTTTAAAACTAACCAATAGCTTTTTTATTCTTAAAAACAATCTCTTAAAATTTAAGAAAATTATTTGACATAAGTAAGGAAAGTATTTTTGAAAATAAAAACAATTTTTTTATTTTATAAAGAAATTTGGCAAAAAATTTTTTTTAAAAATAAAAAGATTATCTTTTTGATTTTAAAAACGAGTCTTTTCGCTTAAAAAATATGTGTATATTTTTTTGATTTTATATGTATATTTTTTATTTTTACTGGTTTTTTTTTCTCAGTGCAAATACTTCACCACCGTAGATTTAACGTAAGGGTTCCATAACATCTGGATGGAAGAGGAACATCGTCATCGATTACGATCACAGATTTTAATAAATACAACTATAAGACCTTCTGTTGGAGTGCAAAATTCAGCGCCGACACACTATCCATGCCAGTACAGGTTGACATGGAGTAGTGTGAGTTGTGTGAGTAAGTGAATGAGTGAGTGTGTTCGTGAATGAAAGAGGAGTAATAATTGACCTTAAGAGGACATTAAATCCATTCGATAATTAATACTTTCTTTTTGTAAAAAAACAGCAAAAAAAGAGAGTGGTATTACAATATAAATGGCATTATCTACCATGAATGGAAAGTTTGAGCTCACCAGATTACCATATTTGGCCTGAAAAACGCGCCTGCAATTTTCCAAAGGATAATTGACGACGTCATAAAAACATATAGAGGGAAAATATGCTACGTGCGCATATTGAAGACATCATCGTTATCGGCGGCATCACAAAAGGAAGAACATCTACACAATATCGAAAAGGTGTTCAGTAAATTGGCTTAGGCAAATCTTTGGCTCAACCTAAACAAAACGGAATTTTTCAAGGAAGATACGAAATTCTAGGGCTATATTACAACCAGTTCATGCATAAAGGCAGATCCAAGAAAATTGTCAGCGATTTGGAATCTCCGACCAACTGAAAATCTCAAAGAACTGAGGGGATTTCCTGGATTATTCAAATTGTACGCGGTTTAATAAGGAGTTCCGAAAAATCGCGAAACCACTGACGAATTTCTATCTTAGATAAAACACATATCATGCGTTCTTTCGCAAGTAGTCTCTATTTCTAAGACCCACACCGCAGCAGTGTTGACAACAAGGAAAAAATATCAAAATTAATATTAACAACACGATGGTTTTTTCTTGTTTTGACAATAATTCAAAAACAAATTATATTTTGTGTATTGAAAAATCTAACGAATTTACGCTCATGAAAATACGCTCATGCGGTTAACTTACGTCTGTTTCCAGCATAAAAGCGAACAAGACAACGGAAATCAAAATCAAACTGGCGAACGAAGAATTAAAAGCCATCGAACAACTGAAGGAATTACTGTCATCATCGAGCAGAGAAACAATATCAATTCCGGATGAAGAACCATAAAAACCATATCAAGATGGACATTACTAATGTCCGGCTACACAGAATGTTGACTAACGGTCGGTTAGTTGTGCACCAGTTAAATGATGATTAAGGGTATATCCTCTATCTGGTTGCAAATAATTTAATTTCGAGGCGAAATATGGTTACTAGATTTAATTTGCCATGCCAATTGACACATTTTTTTTTAAATTTAAATTTATTTTGCCATTGTAGAGTACAAATCTACGCATTTTCCGAGGCCGCAGGATTTTTATGCTTTTCTACTTAACAATCGCAAAAAAATTTAAATTTAAAAAGGATGTGAGAATTGGCATGGCAAAATCTTGTAACCATATTTCACATCATCGCAAATAATTAATTTGCGACCGGATAGAGGGTATACCCCTAAATATATTTTATCCCGTGGAAATATTTAGCTTGCGTATAATTTCGATTGTATAACTTTTTTACTAATCGTAAAATATTTCCATTGAGTTAAATATATTTAATCAAGCTTGCGTTGATTTATTTCTGATTGCGAAAACCGATTTCATATAAAACATTTAACTGGCGCACAACTAACCGGCCATTAGTCATTTTTCTGTGCAACCGGGCATACTCATTTATTTCTAGCTTGTGCCTTTGGAACACGGTTGCATTCTTAAACATCTATCACTATGACATTCCGTTAATTTCGATCACAGAAGGGAATGGAAACATAATCCACTAAATCGATTTTAGCTGGTACGAAGATATCAGTCCAGCTAGCGTCTTTGAACCTCAGATACCGTACCAGATTAGTGAAATCAATAGTAATTTATTGATTTCACTTAGGAACTGGAGGGAACTTAAGAACCACAAATACAGAACCAAATGTTCAACCAATTGGATTGGATTAGCATGGAAATGGGTTATACTATATTTGGTTATACTCAACAGTCAGAATAGAACAATAGAAAACAACAACGAACAGTACAAAATAAACATAGCAATTACTCAGAAGATTCAACAAATCCTCAAACAGCACAACAAAATCCAGCTATCTAGATGGAAATACAGAGGAATCATTCCAACAAATAATGTTAAACCATCTTGAATTTCTAAAGGAAGAAGTAAAGGAAATAGTAAGAGAAGCACAACTAGCCAAAGGTGGTACCAATACCAAATTTTTTGGTTAATGAAGAAATCAGTAGATTATAGTGCGCGGGATAGTAGCTCTACCTTACTACACTAAAAAAATCTCGTAGGTGAAATTGAATAATCGATTTCGTTGAACTTTGAAGAACCGATTTATTCAATTTGATGGTGAGTGCTACTGATTTGATTATGAAATATTCAATTAATTGCAAAAAAATAAAAAATTATTCAATTTAATGAGAGATTTCTTCAAATTTGAATAGTATTTCATTAATAATACATTTGATTAAATTTCTTCATTTTGAAGAAATTATGTTTACGTTGAAGAATCTATATTTCATAAAATTCTACTAAATTTCGTTGAATCAAATAAATTTATTCAGTTTAACAAAATTGTTAACCACCTCTACACACAAAAAAATAAGCGGTGTTAATAAATTTTTTATCCTAATGACTAGTTTATTTTTATCCAATCGGATAATTATTTTAGAATCCAACACCGCATCATCGGATAGATATTTAGGTTTATCCGATAGGATAACTACTTTTGAAAATTTGTTACCTCTTTTGGTGTTAAGGAATTTTCAGCCGTTTGTGAATATGTTTTATATTACTAGGGAAACCCCCAAAAACTCAGGAAAACTCCCTTTGGATAAAATTTAATCCTTTATTGGAGTTTTTTATAAAAAAATTCAAGGATTAACGATTTTAAATATTACATTTCAGTCTTCATTTGAATTTTGTGGATATTATTTCAAAATTTCATTACATTTTTGTAAATGTAACATAAAAAGTTGTAGTACTGTTTATTAAATTTGTGAATTGTGGAAATATTCAGGTGAGATCATCATTGTTAAGAATCTATTAAAATGGTAAACAAATAAATTAATGAAAAAAATGTGTGAATGAAAAATTAATTCTAATTTTTGTTTTTTTATTTTATTTAGAATTTGATGACAATTTCAGTGTGCTGCTTGTATTGAAACATCTTTGCCATACTAAGAGAAAAAAAATGTATGAACGACTGCCGTAAACCTACAGCCGTATTCATTTTTAGTGTTTGAAAAAGTAAGTGTACTAGTAATTCATATTTATAAATTAAAACCTAAAATAAAATAATAACATATATTTTCAGAATGGAACAACTATAACAGATGTAATTACGCAGCCACACCTGATTCTTTGAGGTCCATCAAAAAATCTAGTTTTGTCGTACAGCATTATTAGCGATAGTTAGGAAATTCCGCTATCATTGATTTTATAACCATTAATTACTTTACAACGTTATTCAAGGCATTTTATCAAATTGTAAACCATACACATTTACAAAAATAAAATAATAATAATTATGAAATTAAACTTTTTGTTATTTACTTATTTCAAAAATTCCCAATTCGGGTCTTTAAAATGCCCAAGAGGATATTTCCAAAAGATAAAAGAGGTGTTACGAAGTTCATCAAATCGGTGTTAATATAATAATTATTTTAATGGATATAATTAATAAACAAATTTGGTGTAAAAGTTTTTATCCAATAGTATTTTTTGACATTTTTATTATAACATCCGATTGGATTCAAATTATAAATATCCGATCGGTGGGACACTATGTAACACCGATTCGGTGTTGTGGTTACCTTTTATTTTTTTGTGTGTAGGAACAAAAAGCGTAATTTTGAAGAAATTTCTTCAAATTGACGAAAGTTTAGTTATATTATTTTAAACCACGAGGAAAACTTCTTTTAAGTCATTTCAAGCGCATTGTTTATTCGGAATCATTTAAAGTGTGTTAAAATAGAGTTATTAATTTGCAATAAAAATTAATATTTTTGTAAATAACATATGAGTTAACATAGTGAATAATATAACAATAAATTGGTAATCAAACATTTGCGTAATTGTAATTCAATCTTTTTTGTGATAAATTGCAGCTTGATTTTTTTTGAGGGGACAAATAATGGTTTGGCGTTGTTTTTGTGTTGTTAATTTTAATAAAAAAAGTGTTTGTGTTTTATATAAACTACATTACGGAAAATACACTGGTAATAATTATTTTTGTTTAAATAGTTCTGCATGCATCTCAAGATTAGAATCTCCAGAGTCAAACATCAACGAGCAACCGGAAGCTCGACAATTGCTCTTGGACAGAAACAAAACACCACTGGCAAGCAACCAACAATTTTAGAGTGGCCTAAATCCAAACTGTTAATTCTACTATTGAAATATTCAACAAATGGAAGCAGTATAAGAAGCCAATGAGATACAGGTTGGTATGTATATAACAAACACACACTTTTTGAATTATCATTACGAGTCTGTAGAAAAAATCGGTTCTTCTTGCAAACACTATGGTAGATAGAAAAGAGGCATTTAGATTTTTTGATTTCATTGAATTATTTTTAGAGGCATTGTTCAGCAAACAGATTAGTAACATTTCTTAAAACTACCAAATGAATTATAGCTCTCGCATAACATGCTTTTCTAAAATCTATCATAGCTTTCGAGAAATATCGAATTTTTTATCTGAATTTATATTTAGCGTGCTTAATTGAATACTGGAGTACGTGTCATGACGTTAAAAAGATGAATCAAAATAAGGGGTTCAACATTTTTGACACCTCTGAAGTATTTATCCAACCTCTATCTGTTGAACTAATGGTAATTGTGTTAACAAGCAGGAAAACTACTCAGAGATGTTAAAATAACGAAATGGATTTTCAGATTTGGAAACTTCGTGTGGAATGTACGAGTAAAATCTTGTTTTTTGCTATTCGTGTAAATACTTTCATAAATACATTTAAATAAATAATTACTTTTTACTTCGTAGGTGATGGTGAATATTGATTTTTATTAATATTTAAATTCGTCGAGTCTTATTTTAAGCGTTGATCCATTTGCTTTTAAAATATTGCCAGATCCGTCATCAAAATAACTTGTTGAAGACTTGCAACAAATGAAACATTTAACATATCACTCACAGTAAGTTAATAAAATTCTAAGTTTATTAAATTACAACAATTTAATAATTTATTTTTATTTAGATGGTCGATGTTGCGCGATTTTCCATTTACTTCACACTGTACTGGTTCCAACTATGCCAGCGTTGTAAAAGGAGCAAACAAAAAAAGGGTCAGCACTAAATTTCAATAATTGATTCCCAAGGAAGTTTTTTGATTTTGGGGCGAACTATCCAAGAGTGTAAGGTGGAAATTATGCGCTGAAATGCAAATAAATTTCGTATTCAGCCGCTGAATATTTTAAGCCCAACAGAGTTTATTGTGTATTTCGATGGTGTGAAATACATTTCGAACTCATTTATTGAGGCGCTGAATATTTGTTTTAAAATATTCAATATTTTTAATTTGGAATATCCATAAGCATCCCGCTTAGTGTGGAGGTTCATTGAAAAATATTTTTTTAATATTATAAGAAAATGTGATAAGCATAATGTGCAGGTAGAATGCCTAATTTCAGCAGTAAAATAATATAGTTAACAAAACAAAAGATTAAATGAAGTGATATATTTTATTTTTGTACTATACAAGTGAATTTCTAATAAAGACAATTTCATTAATAGTATTATTTACTTGTTTTTGTTTCATTTATCTCTTTATGAAATATCGTCATTACAATTTGAATTTATCTAAGTAAATATCTATGTATTAACGATATATACAATAAATATCTATGTATTAACTATATAACTACATATATAATCATATTTTAAATAATTTTTCTTTGAATTGACAAATATTTTATTCAAATTGACGATAGTTTTATTCGTTTCAATAATTCTTTCATTGAATTCAATGAATTAATATGAAAAAATGTATTCAAATCAACGAATTTTTTATTTAAACCAGTAGTAAAACATTCTCTAATTTGACGAAATTTTATTCATTTCGATAGCTAGATCTTAATTGAATTGAATAAATTTTGTCAATTTATCAATTGCATTTCTTCAATCAATTTATTCAGTTCGAATAAATTTCATTAAATTAAAAAAATACTCTTTAATTTTTAATTTGAATAAAAAGTAATCAAATTGATTACCCCTCTTCGTTGACGCTATATTGAACGCTATTTCTTCAAATTGACTGACGGTTTATTCAGATTAACCACTTTATTTTTTTGGGTGATAATGATATAGAAGCCATAGAATACGCGGAGCCAACTATGCTAATGAGGAACACGATAACCCTCAGTGAAGAGTTTCGGCACGTAAAATTAAGGTTTCCCATAAAGAACAATAAACAGATTCTTTAACAATATGGCGATATTCTAATAAATCAACACAAAGTATATGGCATAATTAACAAATGTCAGATTAGAACAAAAACCATATGTGGAATTGATACAATCCAAGAACTAAGTGTTGATTCTGATAATTTGAATATCATTTTTACCCAGTATTTGTCGGAGTATAAAAAGGTAGTGTGCTTGGGTGATTTTAACTATAACATGTTAATTAGTAATAAATTAAATACTTGTTTTGAAATACATAATTTATATAGTTTACCATTTGGCCCAACCAGAAATGATAATCTTTTAGATTTAATTGTTGTGTTTGAGCCTGATGCTCAAAATATTTTATCTTATGGACAATGTGCAGTTCCTGCTATTTCGGATCATGATTTGATTTTTGCATACTATAAGTTGTGTCATACTAGGGATAAAATATCTTATACTGTTGTTCCTGATTATAATGGTATTGACTATGAGCATTATACTAAATGTTTTTTTTCGTTAGACTGGTCGAATCTTTTTAATTATACTGATGTGAATGATATTCTTCAAGAATTTAATTTGAATTTCTTACTTTTGGATAATACGTGTGTACCCAGAAAGATGAGTATTAATAAATGTTCAACAGCACCTTGGCTAAACGCAAATATCTTAAATTTAATGGAACGCAGAGATTTGGCATATAAGAAGTTTAAAAAATATGGTTTAGAATTGGATTTTAATTATTTTAAATTTCTAAGAAATAAAACTAACAAAATGATTAATCTAGCTAAAAATAATTTCTATTTTGGTAATGCGTGTAACTCCAGGATAACCTGGAAAAATTTGGAAAAACTTGGTGTTTTATCTTCCACAGGCAACGCAAATATTGTATTTTCTGCTGAAGACATTTTAATTGGGTTAAGCAAATTTGGAGATTCGGTAGGTGTTCTACTTTTACCTGATTTGGATTTTTGTGAATTTGTTGACAGTAACTGTTTTTTGTTTGACTGTGTAGATGAATTTATGTTGTTGAATGCTATTCGTGCTGTGAAATCAGATCTGAAAGAATATGATTTAATTGATTTTAAGATAATACAATTTTTTATAGATTTATTTCTTCCGCATATTACATTCATCATCAACCAATGTTTGACAAAATCATTTTTTCCGGATGTATGGAAAGTAGGCTCTATAATTCCTCTGCCTAAAAAAGATATAGTATCTAATATTGGAGACATTCGTCCAATTAGTATTTTACCAGCTCTATCAAAGGTTATGGAGAAAGTCATGCAATTGCAAATTCAAGAGCATCTGAAACACTTTGATTTTTTATGTAAGTACCAATCAGGATATAAAACTGGCCATAGTACAACTACAGCTTTAGTGCATATAGTTGATGATCTTTCTGCTATGCTTGATAAGAAAAATTCGTTTGCAATTTTGGTTTTGTTAGACTTTTCAAAGGCTTTCGATAGTGTGAATCATGCTCATTTGTTGCACAAACTTTACTTGTATTATAAATTTTCTAAATCTGCCGTAAAATGAATACATTCGTATCTGAGTAATCGTAAGCAGTTTGTAAAATGCGGTGCCGATTGTTCAAGCATTTGTGATATGGTTACTGGTGTACCTCAGGGTTCTATTTTAGGTCCATTGCTTTTCTCCATATATATCAATGATCTATCATGGTGTATAAAGCATTGTAGATTCCACTTTTATGCTGATGATTTACAGCTTTACATTGGTGGGGGTGTTCTCAAGATAGATGAGACCATCTCATGTCTTAACAATGATCTAAAACAGATTTCTTTTTAGACTAAAAATAATTCACTTTCTCTTAATCCTGTTAAAAGTAAGGCGTTATTTCTTTCTAGAACTGTTTCGCTTAATTTAAATCCTACACTTCTTTTGGATATGATGTTATTTTATTTGTTCCTTTGGTTAACAACTTAGGATTAATATTAAATTCGAAACTAACCTGGGATGATCATGTAAATTCTGTATGTCAACGTGTTAATTATAGTTTGTATAAGCTTAGATTGATAAAGAAGTTTTGCCCAATTGATTTACGCATACTATTAATTAAATCCTTAGTTGTGCCAATTTTCACTTACTGTGATGTAGTTTTTGGTGTATGTGATGGTTCTTCTAAACGTTTGCTTGAAGTTACTTTTAATAATTGCATTCGTTATGTTTTCGATCTGAGGAAATTTGATCACGTCTCGGAGTATAAATATTCTATTCTTGGATGTGACTTGTTTGAGTATTATTATTTCAGAACTGCTCTTTTTATTTTCCGATTAATTCATTCGGGTTTGCCAACGTATTTGTATGAAAAACTGAATTTTTCAAATTCTCTGCGCACGAGAAATATCAATCTGCCAATTAACAGAACTAATATATATAATAATTCTGGTTTATTGAACGCAATTGTTACTTGGAATGGTTTATCTATGGATTTAAAACAAATAAATTCTTATGAAAAATTTAAAATTTCAATTTTTGATGTAATTAGACAGAAACATGGTTACGAGTAATTATTATGTATGTACATATATATTATGTAAATATTGTATATAATATGTAAATACTTTTACTATGGTTTTGTGTAATTTAAATTTGTTTGTTTTTGTTTGTGTAACTTGTAAATATGTCTGTAACAGAAAAGCTTAGTCTTAAGTTATGGTTTAATAAATACTATATTATTAAAAAAAAAAAAAAAAAAATAAAGGAAGACCACTGCATAAACCAACTTAAGAAGGGATTCAATACAGGATATGAATTCACATTTAACGAAAATAAAGTAATTGATTCTGTAAATGAGAACATCATATTTTTAAGTAAGTTCAACGTCTCCAACAACACTCAGACATGAAAACCAGAACAAATGTCATTGTTCATCCATATTTCGTAAAAATCCATTTAAGACATTGGTTGCGTTCACTGCGCAACTAAATGTTACAAAAAGTTACTTTTTTGACAATTTATCGTTCACTCGCATGAAAGTATGACAGTTTATTGTGACAACTTTGTGTTCACTGCATAGGTTGTTATCGACACAAAACGACATTTTATAACTGCAGTTGATAACATTGTTGAATAATGTTGTAGATGTCAAAATACAAGAAGGTCGTTTGTGCCAATTCAAATTCAAATTTTTTTCAAAATCGATAAGATATTTCAGTTTGTAGTTGACGATAAAAAAAAATTTATTCAACAAAAAAATTTAGTTTGTATCGTTAATGAAGGTAATTTTATTATTTTATTTTTATGTAGTATTTATAACAATAATATAATAATATATATTTTATAAATATATATATATATATATATATATATATATATATATATATATATATATATATATATATATATATATATATATTCTTGCGATTCAGATGGTACCACAGAAATGGTAGAAGCTAAGAGTGACGTTTTATTTCAAATGAGGCACACGGGGTGCAATATAAATGAAGCACTGCTTCCTCAAGAAAATTCAATTGAAAACCCTGGTAATTAATTATTATAACTAAATAGTTTGAATATGAAATAAGTGTAAATGTTTTTTGCAGAAAAGAAAAATTGGTTCCATAATGCGATACTTGCGTTAATTAATACGTATACAACGCATAAAGAATCGTTAGAAGGAGGAATAAGAAGCTCGCAATTTTACTCAAGAATTGGTTCTACTCTACGCGAACAAAATTTTATTTTTACAGCACAACGGTGCAAGTGGAAATTTGCTTATCTGAAACAAAAATATTTAAAATTTTAGGAGGTGGAGTGGAGTGCCCATTCATTTTAAATATATTGATGAGATGGACGATTTTTTTGGGTATAGCCACAGTACCGGTTTACCATTACCGGCCACATTGTCCCGATGTGTACATATGCCTCAAGAAGATTCTTACAATACTCTAGAAAGTGCCGACAATACACAAGAGGGAAGTTTTGTTGCTCCAAGTGTAAAACGTAGGAGAATAACGGTGGCGGAAACTATCGCAGACAGATTTTCGCAAGGAAAGTGCGGAAAGGCATGTACATAAAATGGAGCAGTTGGAACAACAATTTGGCTAAACAGCATTTAGATCTGCAGAAGCGAGCACTGACTGAGTCCTTGTGCTCAGTTATGCTAAAATTGATTGATAAACTTTAAATTTAATTTAAATAAAATTTATTATAATATACTTGAAATGAAATGAAATAAATCTTGTAATATCAACTTTGAAATAATCTATTTTAACTGTTTAACTGTTTGTTTTTTTTAAAACTCTTTTCAAAAATTCCTCATCATCTTCTAAACCAGATAATTAAACGTGTCTATTAATATATTCCATCATTGAGTTGCGTACCAAAACGCCACCTCTTGTTGTTGTTTGAAGTATTGTAATTTCCCCAGGATTATTCCGTTCCGCGTTCTCTAACCCATCATAGAGATAATTCGATTCATTTACATCTGGAAAGTCTATACATATATTATGTAGGACGCATGCTGCTATAATGGTTGCTGGTATACATTCAATTTTTTTAATATCTAAATATCTTAACCTTCGAAAGCGTCCGAATAGTAGAGCGAAGCTACTCTCGATAACATGCCTTAAATAATAATAAAAAGAAAGTAAAATGTTTAATACAAATAAAAGTAAAATAATAATTACCTGCATGAAGCATCTGTTTTATTAAATTTTTTTTTTGGTATTCAGTCATATTTCCACGGTCAATGAACGGCGGAATATACCAGGACTCTACTGGATATGCTTTATCGCCCAAAATTTTTTCATCTTCCTCAAAATAACCACTCACGTTTGTTTCTACACTCTTATAAAAATCAGAATTTTTAAATATTCGGTTGTCATGCACCGAACTTGGATAGCCCACAAAACAATCAGTAAACTTCATTTGGTGATCACAAATGGCTTGTAAAGTTACTGCAGTAAACATTTTCCTATTTGTATAGGCTGATTTTTGATCTGCAGGTACTGGACATGGAACATAAGTCCCATGAACTGCCCCTACCACTCCGTTTAGGCCGTTTTCTGCTTCAAAATATGTTTTTATTTGTAATTTTCTGGCACGATCCAGAAATTTTATAAATTTGTTTGCGACAAAGGTTAAGAAAATAAACTATACGAAAAAAAATTTTTGTAATGTAGATTTGGCCAAATCAAATCTCCCGCCGATAGATCTGTAAAATTCAGGAGTGGCCAAGATCCATATTACAGCAAGTAATTGCTTTTTTGGAGCTATTTTAAAATTATGTCCGCTTTGCATTAAGTCCAAATTCAAATTAAAAATATTTAATAATCTATTAAAAGCCTCCCTGGACATGCGGTAATTCTGCTGGAACTCAACACTATTATAATTGTCAACCATTCATTCCTAGTATAAATTAATACGGGGTGGAGTTTCTTTCAAAATTGCTAATAAAACTATCTCGTCGTCTTCAGAGTCAGTCACAAAATCACATGGAAACAACTCTGTATTTAAGATTTCTTTTATTAACTTATTTCCTTGGTCCACCGCCATGGAAACAATTACTTTTTTATTATTTTCACTCATTCTTATCGTAATTCGTTCTGTTCTAATAAAATAATTGTTAATATTAAAATTCAACCAAACAAACTAGAGATTAGGTATGACATTTCAGAAATTCAACAGCATATTATTTTGACAGATACAACACAACATGTCGTTCATTGCATTTTGAAGTTACTTCTCATGACACCGATGTCTATTTGACATTTCTAATATTACATCACACGACAACAATTCTTGCAGTGAACGCAACCATTGAGCTCCATCTATCTTCGTGCTTTTTTAGTTACAAGTACATATTTTGTTTTTATTTATCACGTTCTCTGCAATGGTAAAAAAAAATAATTATTTTCCAATAATAAGCGAAAGCACATTGGAATACTGGCTGTCATTTGTTAATTTATTTTATGATATAAAATATTATACTATTATACTATATATTATACTTATACTATTATACTATACTATACTATTATACATACTATGTATTTTTTCGTTGCTCCCGAATAATGTAAAAACATTAACACGACAGGGCATTTGACAATAAAGAAAATTTGTACCTACATATATAACAAAATATATTAAAAACTTTGGGTTATTCTGGATAGTCAGATGGTATTTTTACATCAAGGTGAGGTTATCAAGATGATGGAAGTTTGGTTTCGAACTAATGAAACATTTTTTTTTTGTATTAAAAAATTCGGTCGTCTCATCAGACTGCAGTGACCAAACTACAAAAATATTGAAAATACTTTGAACTTTCATACAAAGTATAATCACAATGCCTTAGCGAATTTTAATGATTTGCTACGCAATTGCCAACCCCTTGGTAACCTCGAATTTTATTGTATTTAAAGCATACATGCGAATTCTATATGAAATTTTTAATACAAAAAATTCAATGTTTCATTAGTTCGGAACCAAACTTCCATCATCTTGATAACCTCACCTTGATGTATATTAAAAACTATTTTTTTTTGTTTTGAGTATTTTACAAACTAAATATCCCTTTTTCAACCAAGAAAAAAAAATTGGCTCAATTTTAATCCAACTCACACAAATGTGTGAGTAAAAAACCATAGTATGTAATGGCGTTTTTGATAAAAAATTTTGCTTGATTTGAAGTAAAACCAACACAATTGCGTGTATTGCGTCGGACGAAAATAAGTTAAAAAGGAATTCACAAATGTGTAAGTTGGTTCAAAAAACATACAAAACTAAATTTTTGACATGGTAATTTTGCCCTACCCGCACAATTGTGTTAGTAAAACACAAAAGGGATATACTATACGTATATCCCTTTTGTGTTTATAATAATTAACCAAAGATCTCAACCACAAACGTAACCATATAAGCTTTAAGCTTTAGAAAAAAAGTTGTGTTAAGTTACAAGTTGAACTATAGATGGAAATGGAATTTAAGTCAGACATGAAAAATAATCTGTTCTTGGTTTCGTATCTGTAATTCTCTGTGGTTGAACGGTACAGTAAGGCAGAATGGGCCAGACAAATAATTACAATGGAAGTTCTTGAATCTGTACCAGAAAGAAACATTGGAAAAAGAGATGAACCTTCACCAACAAGGAGGTAAAAAGATCACAAATTCTCCCATCTATGCTGCAAACGAATATTACTCAAAGAGGGGTGAAACTCAACTTGGAGTACCTACACAATTTACATCGAAGGAAGATAGATGACCAAACAAAAAACGCAACAGACTTAGGGATTATAATAATTGATACAATGTAATTATTATCTTCATAGCACGAGCTTCGTCTTTTGCCATTGAAAATCTTATCTAAGATGCAAAGCCTAGATGCGCCTAGCCTATTTCTTATAACATAAACTAAGTGCATTTCTCATATTAAGGTTACCATGACTGTGTTACTGTAACGGCTCTGGGAGAACTGTCATCATGACATTCATGGTGAGTGACAGACGTTGATACACCTGTTACTAGTGTACCGGGACGAGTTGATGCCGCTGCACTATAATTGCCAGTTGGTACTCGAATGTGCCCAAATCACGTTTGTCTGTATATTCTAATGTCAGTTATTCTGCTATTTTGTATGTTCTCAGATAATTTTAACATGGATTGAGTATGGATTGAAGATGAATTGATTATAAATTGAATATAAGTAAATTGAATGTGAATTGAACACGAATTATGGAATATGAATTGAGTATGAATTGAATTTTGATAGGGTACTTGACAAAATATTAATGATGGTGTAGAACAACAATTTGCCACTAAAAGTTTTGATTTTATTGGTGGTACAAATAAGTTTTGAGGTTTATTTTATAACTTCGAAGCTTTATTCAGAAAAATAGAAACAATGTATTTTATTTAAATTGTTGTACATCGTTATACGAGTAGCTACGATTGTTTCTCATCTTTCAGGCAGCATGCGGATTCTGCGTCGAAAAATTCCTCGTGTTTTGAGGCAATCCAAGAATCAACCCAATTTATTTCTTGTTCGTAAGCAGTGAAGTGCTACTCGGTAGTCGGAACGAGAAATGTCTGGTGTATACGGTGAGTGGGGTAGGACATCCCGTTGAAGCGCCCTCAAAGTTTCCTCGACGACTCTTGCAACGAGCCGAGCACTATCGTGCTGAAAATCACTTTATAATATCTTGTGGCATATTAAGTTGGATATTTAGCTTCAATGCTCGGATTAATTGCATCAATTGTTGTTAATAACGTCCTCCAGTAATGGTTTCGTTTTAGGCTGGAGTAGCTCATAGTAGATCAATCTGAACTGATCCCACCAGATGCTCAGCATTGCTTCTTTCCATGAGTATTCGGTGACCGGGTTTACCCCACGATTTTCTGTGCGTTGTATTGTCGCGGTGGATCCAATTTTCATCCCCCGTCACGATTTAATGCAAAAAAACATTTCGATTCTGTTTTTGGCGCAGTTGTTCTTACGTGAAAAACGGAGTTCGACGTCTCTTGGCTTTAGTTCATACCGAACCCAATTTCCTTGTTTTCGCACCATTCCGATAGTCTTGTGACGGTTTTGAATCGCTTTTTGAATCACTCCCATAGTTTTAGCACGCTCCTCCTGAGTTTAGCATGAATCTTGGTAAAATAACGACTCCAACTCAGCGTCTCTAAACTTTACTCGCCTCCATCCGCGTTCTTTGTCACATTGCTACTTTTAAAACGACGAAACCAGTACTCACATGTTTTTAAAGATAGAGAATATGCTTCGCACAGCAATTAAATTCCATCAGCTGGAATTTTCTTCAAATTAAAACAAAAAAGCAGCGGAAGCGCTGCCAATTGTGTTTCAAATGAAATAATTGAAAAAGGTCGTCTAGTAGGAAATTAATTTTCGGGTTGTTTTTTCGCAAAAAATTGTAGTTCATAAGTTTCAGCGAATTTTAAAAAAAGACCCTAGCTACTCTTTTATTAAAATTTTCAGTATTTTTGGTTATAGAGCAACCAATCCCAAAAAATGAGACATTGTACATAATCATAACTAAAAAATTAACAATTTCATAATTTTGTAGACGTAAAACACCCAAAATATTGTATATCTGATAAAATCAACTGTTGACTCAATTTGTACAGCATACGATCCTAATCAAGCTTATTACACCCCGCTTAGCGAAGTAATATGAACGATAGTTGAGAAAAACGAAACGTAATTGTTTCTTTTACACATTTCTATTGTTTTTAAGTTCTGCCACCAATATAAGCCGGAAGGTCAAATGTTATGATGGTATCTGGGTGCGAAACTGAAAATTACAACATGGGTTTTATAAAACTATTGTTGGTTTTTATAAACATTTGTATTGGTCGAACTCTTTTTAATCTTTGGTTCTCAGAAATAAGTTAATTGCTATGATCTGGTTACTTGTAATAACTAATGTGTTTAATTTTGAAAATTGGTTCGATAATAATACAAGATTATTTAAATTTTCACATTTTCCATAATTTTTCTCGACAGAGTGTAGTTGTATCGGAATCGTTTAGCAAAGAATTTTTTCTTAATTCCATACTATCAAAATACCATAAAAATGGCTTTTCTAATCAATAACCTAGGAATTTTTCTATTCTACATATACCTACGTCTGAATCACTTATTATTTTTATGTTTTTATTCAAAATTTTCAGATTTAGATCGCAAAACATTTTAGTTGATGATGATTAATAATCTGATTCATGCCATGCCATCCATTTGTGAAATTAGATTTTTTTTCTAGAAATTCAATTTACTTTTGTAGTTATGGTATCGTTATAACGGTTGATTTAAGTTTGTTTATATTTGTTAAGGTAGTAATGGAACAACTAAGTCATTATCCACTCAGACGGTGTACGACGTGGGCCTTGACCTTACGAAATAGCGGGTGTGGTGGTCGCAGCGTGCAAAAGCGATAGAGCCGGAAACTTACCTTGCAACGACTTCTATGCCTATCGTATATGAAAATCTGTCAATTTTAGATTTTCAGCGCGGAATCATTTCCAAAGAGTTTATTGCAAATAATTTCAATATAATTGTATAACATAAACTTATATGTTGGAAATATAAATAACGGATAAAAAACACAAAAGTAAGATGGCGTCCCTATAGGAATCGTACTATTTGATTGTTCCGGTAAAAGACCATATCATGATCATTCCAGAAAACCTAACCACATGTCCACCTTTTGAAGTTTGTTGAAAAGATTGCTTAATAAAAATTAATTGCATAAACCACCGTTGGGTCAGAAAATACATTGAAATCATTTATCACATTCAATTTTGCATCACCATTACAGACTCAAGGACAAATATACCATTTAATAGGAGCGCTGTTGCCACCGCCGGATAAGGACTATCAATTCTTGCAAATTTATTTCATGGGCAAATCGGATGTTGAAGTTAATCATAGTTGTGCCCACAATCCGACAACAGGGCTCACCACAATTCGCCGGCGGGTGAGTACGCACGAAAATTTAATTCGCCAACAATCGACGGAACAAAGAATTGAAACGCGTGTCCGCAACACACAGGACTTACGATGCGCTACAATATCCATTGATCTTTTGGCAGGGGGAGGACGGATACCATTTGAACCTCAAAATGGTTAATCCATTAACAGGTAAATGTAACAATTTAAATAATATATTCATTGATTTTCTTGCATCGAACCGTACGTCGATTGCTATTGCAGGCGCCGAAGCCAATAAAGAAGTTAGTGGTATGAACTTTTATTCATACAGACTTATGATCCATGAAGATGAAGAAAATCACATTTTGAAGTGTCGCCGTCTTTTCCATCAGTTTGCGGTTGACATGTATGTCAAAATTGAGACTGACATATCGTTCACATATTGTTTCACATCGACTGACATGTCGTTCAGACTGAGATATATTCATCGGAAGCCTTCGTCACAGGCACGAGTACGAGCAAGATGCGATGTCGTATGTTAGGCAGTACGGTAGTCCAGACCTATTCATAACATTCACCTATAACCCTCAATGGATAAAAATCAGAGTTTTTAAACAAAAATCAAAATCTTTAATGGATTTCATCATAAAGCACCGTGCGTATGGCCAAGTTCGTTGTTGGATGTACTCCGTTGAATGGCAAAAACGTGGTCTGCCTCATGCTCACATTTTGGTTTGGTTCGTTCTAAAAATCAGAAATCCCGGGTGAAGCTATTGATCCAAAATTGCATGCCGTGGTGACTAAGAATACGATCCACGGACCTTGCGGAACTTTAAACAACGACTCGCCCTGTATGATCGATGCCAAGTGTTCCAAGCGATACCCGAGAGACTTGATTGCCGACACCATCACGGGAAATGACGGTTACCCATCAAAGGGCAACATATTGATGTGGACAATCATTGATTTGTGCCATATACGCCAATATTGTCCAAGACTTTTGCGGGTCACATCAATGTGGAATACTGTAACTCCGTCAAGTCGATCAAGTGCATATGCAAATATGTGAACAAAGGCAGCGAAATATGGCTGTTTTCGGTATGACTAAAGGAACGACGAGGTATATCAGAACCGATGGTAAACGAGTGTATTTCAATCCAGAGAACGCAGCAGACAGAGCGGCACGGCCACCATCGACAACATTGACAAGCTTCTTCTCAAACAGATGATGCCACGCTAATATATATGGAACGCATCATCGAAATCGTTTAAGCGTCAGAAATTAAGGCATACCAGTTGAAGGACATCCAAATGTATTTACCTCAGACGCTCTGGGTCGCATCTACACTGTACATCCAAATAACGCTGACGGTTACTATCTTCGATTGTTGTTGGTGAATGTTCGCGGTCCGACGTCGTTTCAATAACTGAGAACCGTTAATGGACTTCTGTGTGAGAGTTATCGTGAGGCGTGTCAATTCTTACAGTTGTTCGAGAACGATTCGCATTGGCACAATACGCTCAAGGATTTCGTCATATTTTCATCACCGCATCAAATTCGCACACATTATTTGCGATCATCATATCCACATGCTCCCTTTCGAATCCGAACGATTTGTGGGTGAAATATAAGGACGACAGGTCTGAGGATGTTTTGCATCGTGTGCGTCGACAAACTTCAAAATTCACATTGCAAATGACAGCAGAAATACACAATGAGGCATTGATTATGATAGAAGGCATGTGTTTGTTGATGGCGAGTAAAGTGTTATTGTATTTGGGCATGATATCACCATTTGCAATTCGTGGTAGAGCACAAATATACGACACCGAACCATTAGCCGAAGCAGTTCATCCAAATGTTTCAAAATTGAATCAACATCAAAAGACTGCGTATGACTCTTTGATAACAGCTGTGAACAATGGAACTGGTGGCATTTACTTCCTGGATGCTCCCGGAGGGACTGGAAAAACGTTCTTAATTTCGTTAATTTTGGCGTCGATTCGTTCGATTGATCGTTTGGGACGAATGCGCGATGGCACCACACAAAATGTTACTGGAGGCGCTGGACAGAACATTAAAAGATATTCGTGGCAATCACAATATTTTTGGTGGAACCGTGATTCTGTTTTCCGGTAATTTTCGTCAAACTCTTCCTGTTATTCCACGTTCAACGGCAGCTGACAAACTAAACGCGTGCTTGAAATCATCAAATTTATGGCAGCATGTGAAGACTTTTCGATTGATGACTAACATACATTCGTAATGGAAAAATCGAAGTTGACATCCCGACCGGTTTCATCACATTACCCACTAATTTCTGCCACTTGACGAAATCGAAGGCAGAACTCATTCAACGTGTTTTTCATTCAAGTTTACTTCCCACTTAATCCGACTGTGGCCTTTTGTCACGATTTTATTGACAGTGTTTCTAGTAATTTAATACCATTTATGAGTGAGAACGTTTGCGTCATTTTTTTGGCGATATCAACTTTCCATAGTTAGTCTGGATGATGGTTGACAATATCTTCATTCCAGTTAAGGACTTAATTTTTTACACCAACAATAATCGATCTTATAAACTTGAGCCCTGCGATGACTTTGCAGCATCTTCGAGTATTTAACACACTCCACTTTCAATCCAGGTTTCCAGCAGAATTTCAAATAACATGAATTTAATTAAGAATTGCTCTGTATTTGATTATGCGAATGCCGACCAGTGTTCTACAGTGACTTGTTAAATATTGCTACACGAAAATTTTTCCCTATTAAAAGTTAATCAAAAAGTCTTACGCCCGTCATTGCCCATGTTTCACTCAAGGGCACAAGCAGCTGGAGACCCTGCGTAATAAAGCTCACAGGAGACACACGCGTTCTGGTTTAGGTTTCGACTCTACTCAGTTTCGGCGGCGGCAGTTCATCTGCCTTAGCTGATTCCTGTACCATCATTACATGATTGATGTAGAGGTCGATTTACGCTTTAACCCGAAGAAATTTTGGAGATTTGTGAAATTGAAGAACCAAAATAACGGCTTACCATCGTTTATGGAATTCGATGGTCAAAAATCCGATAATCCATTAACAATCTGCAATTTCTTTGCCGATTACTTCACTACCGTTTTTGTTAAGGATATCTCACAAACTCCAATGATACATATCTCTAATAAATAAAAAATTGTTTTTTTCTGAACTTGATGTATTGCAGGAATTGATGAATATATGGACGGGTCAACTCTGTTGAATCTTTGCGCACTTTGTTTTGCCGCTCTTTTATGCACATTGTTTAACATGTGTCTCAGGCAAGGCGTTCTCTCTGATGTTTGGAAAATATCAAATGTAATGCCAAACTATAAAAAGGGATCCCACAGTGATGTGACTAATTATCGTGGCATTGCTATTCTGTCCTGCATTCCAAAACTCTTCGAGTCAATGGTCAACAACATAATTTTCTTCTATTCTAAGCAACGTATTAGCACACGTCAGCATCGATTCTTTCCGGGCCGCTCAACGGTCACTAATTTAGCAGTTTTTCACAATAAGTTACAAAATTCCACTGCTTCCAAAAATTCAGGTCAATGTGGTTTATACCGACTTTGCTAAAGCGTTCGATAAACTCAATCGTTATTGATAACGACGTTGTGGACTGTTTCACATTCGCTGATTGTATTTTATTTGCAAACGACATGAAAATATTTGCTAACATTTCATGCGAGTTAGACCGT
Source organism: Nephrotoma appendiculata (assembly GCA_947310385.1). Classification (NCBI taxonomy): domain Eukaryota; kingdom Metazoa; phylum Arthropoda; class Insecta; order Diptera; family Tipulidae; genus Nephrotoma; species Nephrotoma appendiculata. The sequence goes on along the minus strand of OX371224.1, from coordinate 130,907,246 downwards.
GTTCAGTTGCAAAGGAACTTGAACATATTTTGCGATTGATATGTTACAAATTATATGTTTTTGTATGTGGATAAATGCCAAGTAATCTCATATTGTAGATCCAAGTCTCCAATAGTCTTTCTCCAAGTCTCCAATACTCATTAAACCACTGTATTTTGAATAGAGTTGGTGGTTATTTTATGTTTGGTAAAACATTTAGGGGACTCGTTTTGGGTTCAAGTTACACGCTGTGTTAAATACTGTTATATAAAATGTTGCGTACATTATTGCGTTGATTACGTGACAATTTAACGTAAAATGTTATACAGAAAAACTTTGATTTAACGGACCAATTGGGGAGTCTGTTAATTCCAAATGTTTTTAAATTTCACCTATTCGATCGAATTTAATCTGGGCCGAAACTCAAGCAATTCTTAGCTAATTTTGTTGCGATTGGGTATGTTGGATGGAAATGGGATTCTTAAATTATTTTTGGAAGAAGTTCTGGAATATGGCCACCTGGGACGGAACTCCATCATTTCTTAACCGATTGCTAAAATGTTGAATTGAGTTTTTTTCGAACATATTGTCTGATACTTTTATTGAAGCGTAATAACTGGTGTTTGTCCCAAATGTACAAAAGTCGCTAAAGTAATTCTTAATCTAATGAATAGAGATTCTTCCTTACTTAATTGTTATAGGCCTCTTTCTATATTCGATAAAATTTTTGAAAAATTAATATTTTCGCGTCTAATAACGTTTTTAAATTGTAATAATTTTTTTAAATCCTACCAATATTGTTTTAGAAAAGGTTTAGGAACTGAATTGGCATTGGCATAAATTGGGAGTATGATATATACTGCTTTTATTTCAAAAAGATATGATGTGGAGCTTTTCTTGGATTTACAGAAAGCATTTGATTGTATTGATCATCAGTTACTTCTAAATAAATTATACTGTTACGGCGTACGTGGAATTCCTTACAACTTATTGGAAAGTTATTTATCAAATCGAAAACAGTATGTGATGATAAATGGAGTAGGAAGTGAAATGTTAGATATCAAATGTGGTGTCCTTCAGGGTAGTGTTTTAGAACCACTTTTGTTTCTCATTTATATTAATAATATTTCCTATTTGCTGCTCAAGAGTCATATTAGAATATTTGCAGATGATACTTCTTTATTTTATGAAACTAATGATCCTGCCAGTATATTGATTGATATGAAACATCACATTAGTATACTTTTAGAATATTTTAATTCAAATGTGATAGCTCTCAATATATCTAAAACCAAAAATAAGAATTTCATCATTAATATTGAGAGAGTTAGTTCATTCTCACACACACTTGACGAACATATGTTTTGGAATGATCACATCAATATCACAAGTACCAACCAAATGGCACAGTGGTTAAATCTTTGGCGTTTGGAACAGGAGGTACCGGGTTCGAATCCCGATAGGGGCAGGATGCAAAGTGAAATTTCATCGACAGAAAAATGAAATGTAACACATCTATGACCCGTCAGTGTGCAAAACCCATGGACCGACCTATCTTCCATGCCAGTATATGCTGGCATGGAGCTTGCAATATGCAGATGGTCTTAAATCGGTCCTATAGCCGTACGTCCTCGAGTTGGCCGCGAGGCGTAAAGTAAGGACGTATAAAACATAGCTGCGGAAGAGCAGGGTGAGCCTTGAGCCCCAAAACAGATCGCATAGTTACCAATAAAAAAAAAAAAATTAAAAAAAAATAGCACTGGGTTACTCAGAAAATTATCTTGCTCTGTTTCTACTAGGTATTTCTTATGATTTATTTTTCGTTTATTCATTCGCGACTTAGTTGTGGCCTTATCGTATACGGAACAGCTACCTTAACCAAGCTGAATAAATTGCAAGTTGCAAAACAAAAGTGTAAAAACAGTATACAGATTACCAATTTTATTTTTCACTAGGTTATTATATAGCAAAAATGATATTATTCTATTGCCCATAAATGTCTTATATAAGTTTCAATTAATCCTTTAATATGTGCAAAAGCCTGAATGTATCTTCATTTATGTATAATATAAACTTTAATTACGCTCATCATGTGTATTCAACTCGAAATTGTAACAGAATTGATTCGCATCATATTAGAACTGAATTTGGAAGAAAATCGATCACGTTTATGGGCCCATTTAATCAAGAACCTGAATTTATAAAATAATCTGAAACCTACTTACAATTTTAAAAAAAATATTAAAAATTATTTCAAATCAAATATTCTATTATTTTGGAACTAATGCTGTGTGTTTCAGAAGACTTTCCAAACTAAACTTTTCAAATTTTGAAGCTTCCACTACTGTCTCATAGGCAATAATTAAAAAGTCAACTCGTGAGGATACTTTTCAGACTTTTCATTTTATTGTATGACTTGTATGTTAATTTTTATTTTCATAAAGTATGCCGTGCTAAAATAATAGTGTACATAATTTATTTTGACGTTTAGATAATATTATACAAAGAAAAAATGGAAAAACGGCCGTACTCTATTCGATGTAAGTTTATTTGTATTATTAATTAAATTCTATATAATGTACATTATTATGTAGATGTACTAATATTTTACATGTCGAAAAATATTTTTCATATACATTATACATATGTAGGGACACAAGACGAGACTGAGAGATTTATCCACGCCAGAATTAAACTTGAACATTTATTTAATGGCAAAATGTTTGATTTAAAAACCAGTTGGGAGTATGATATACCTATTCATGTCATTTACGAGGATTGTGTGTAAGTTATAATGTTAATTTATTTTACAGAAAAGTTGGATTAGAAGCCGATTTACAGGAACGTAATTGGAGCAAATTAAAAAAAAATGGAGCAACTTAATGGATCGATATAATGTAATTTTTGATAACTAAATATGCCACAGTAATTGAATTTACAAAATTTCTTATTTTTAGACAATAATTGAGCCGCCAACAGGCATGGGGACGGAAGATACAGGTCCCAAAGCGGGCACTTGGCCGTACTTCGAAGTGCTGCACGAGTACTGCTCGGCACGGCATAATATAAATCCGCTCCTTATGGTGGATACTGAATCCGATAACATCGCATCGGCTAGTCATATAGCACCATCAACGTCACACGGGCGTAAACGAAAACGTGACGACCGAACAGACGATGCCAAACAGTTAAAGCTACTAGAGAGAGCCACCAAATTATACATAAAGTATATGTCGACTTTGATCGAGCTCTCTAGTAGCGATGACAGTGATATTAACTAATAATAGTATGATTTATATAATATTAATTGTGATATGATAAATTTACCTGTTTTTATAAAGCTGAAATAATTTTATTTTTCTATAAATAATGTTATTTATAAATAATATCCTATGAAATAAAAGATTGAATTGTTAATTAAATTAATGTTGATTTATTATATAATATTCATTTAATAATATATCTACGGCAACAGGTTCCTGCGAAACTCGAGAGCACTTTCATCATTTGGTTCACTGGTATAATCATCGCCTAACACTTCGTCGAACGGCGCTCAACTCAAATGTATCGTTGATACAAATATTGTGCATTAAACAACATGCTGTTATTACTTTCACACAATTTGAAATGTTCAGCTCCAGTGATTTTAGAAAAATTACCCGCCATCGTGCTTTCATTATGCCGAAAGCATTTTCGATGATGCTTCGGGCCTTGCTATGTACTTGGTTAAATTTGTTCTCTAATGCTGTTAAATTACCTCTTCTAATAAACGGTGTAATAATAGCTATAGGGTCAAGAGAACACTTGTAACCACTGTCACCCAGAAGAAAATAGTCGTTTGGGGAAAATGATCTTTTCAGATATAATTGGCTATTCCGTAACACCCTCTGATCATGTACCGAACCCAAGTAGCCGCAACAGATGTTAAGAAATTTGCCTGAACTATCACATACCGCCATTAAATTAATGCTATAATCTAATTTCCTATTTATGTATTGGCTATGTAATCTAGTTGGTACAACAATTTTAATATGACAGCCATCAATAGCCCCTATATGCTTTCGAAAATATTGATGTACCTGATCGCTGATTAAATTTTTCGCCAATTGCCCTATATGAATCCAAGTTGGGCAATTTTATGACTTTGGGTGCAAGCTTGACAAACATATCCAACAGTTTGTGAACAATTGTTCTAACTGAATATCTTGATATATTGAAGCTTACACCGGTAATCCGATAGCTCGCTCCACTGGCAAGCCAATACAAAAACACAGAAACTCGAAATCGTAGTGTGAATTTAAAACCTTTCTTGGTTTGCTGCTCTACAAGTAATTCACAAATTTTATCTAGAGAATCAGCTGATACTCTTAGGTGTTCTCGGATATACCAATTGTCTTTAGACAATATCTTTTTGTATATATCACTTTGGTAATAATTTCGTGGCCACTACAAATAAGAAAAATATATTGGTATAACCTAACCTCACAAATTATACATTTCATAAATTACTATTGAAAATCATCTCCGTTTATTTTTTTACGGCAACTTCTAAGTAATGTATACTTGTAATAAGTCAACAGAATGTTGGTAAACAATTAATGTGGCAATATCATTTTTTATTATAAATGTATTTAACTGTTTTTAAGATTCTTCAAATTTTATTTTTGTTTATATTTTTATAAACTTCGGATGACACTTATATTAGTTTAGTTGAATGTGAGGCACAGATGAAGACTTTTATGCTAGGGACATCTGTTGGTATATTGCTTGAACTATTAGTATATTGAAAAGTTTAGTTTGAAAAGTCTTCTGAGGCACACAGCATTAGACTGGGTGCCTGAGATCGATTTTTTCGACTAAATTAATGACTGATTCATATCATTCTTACAAAGGTGGCACTGGTATCTTTTAAATATGCTGTGCCTCCGATTGTAAACTAAACTAAATTATGACTTTTCATATTATGTCATATTGTTTTCAACAACACCGATTTGTTATTATTTAAAATCAAGGAAATAGAAAAAAACAAATATGGTTATAGAAATCGTATTATTCATGAATGTGATTATAACGGAATTTAAGAATGAGATATTCCTTTTAGACATTTTTTACTCGTATACACTGCGATACAAAAATAATAGAAACAGAAAATGAAAATGACAAATAAATAGTCAAGCAACCTCAGCAAGAGTCTAAATGATAAAACCTGGTGGCTAATAGCATAACTACTCATTAATTTAGTTTTGTCGGAAATTTATTCGAAAAAATCGCTCTTAGGCACACAGTCTAAATCTCTGTTATCTTTAATTTTTATAATTTTTATATACATACCTATGTAAATTTTGTATATTAAAGGAATATTAAATTCACTGGATAATCCGCCGTTGTTATTGTATGAGAATAAATAATAAATAAAAAATAAAACTTGTGATCTGTGTGAAGAAATTCTGGCATATGGCCACCTGGGACGGAACTCGATCAATTCTAAATTGATGATGATGGGATTGGGATCTCCACAAAATCTCGAATCATGAAATTTTGAAAACATAAAATACCGAAAACAAAAACGAATTAAAATCTCGATTTCATAAAATTTTGAATCCACAAAATCCTGACTAAACAAAATCCCGACTACACACAATCTCAAGCTTGCTAATAAAGGCGATTTTTCGAGTACGTATGTAGAATAGGGAAACTGAAATTTATTGAAGAATAAAATAACAGATAATCACAATTTTTTTTTTATTTCTATTGAAAAAATTATATTATATTACAATTGTATTTAAAAATTTCATTCAACATGAAAAACAATAAAATATAAATTATGGAATTAGTTCAATCGCGTATTATAGGCAAGCCCCTTAAGCAAATTTAATTTTGATCTTTCATTTTTTTCTTTTAAAACTAACTGAAATCGTTTAGTTCTACGAACATATTCACTTTTGCTGACACGCTCCTCACCAGCATTTACACGAGTAATGCGAGTCTTTACCACAATATGCTCTTTTCCTAGTAGCTTTATCAACTAATAAACACCAAGGTGAGGCTTAGAAGTAATTATTTGGAGACGTCTATGCCAACCTTCGACACTGTTTTGTGTCCTTGGTAAACTTTATTCAAGAAGATCTGCTACTGACCAGAAATGCGGATGATAAGAAGGTTCTATAATATTTTGATGGTTTTTAATATTTCGTTTCCGATTAGTTCCAAATAGATAATTTTTTTCAAATCATATGGAAATTTTTTGGCAATCGGAATTAAACTCACTTTTTAATGCAATATAATAATCAGGTATTTCATCAGGTTTGAGAAATGCTAAGCTTTTTAACATACGGATTTTTAAACTAAAATTTTCATTATTACCATATGTTACTCCCAATTCTGGGAGCAATTTCAAACGTCCCGTCCATGAGCCACAGTGAAGAATTTGCAAGATGTTTTAGATTATTTATGGTTCCCAATATGATATTTTTCTGACCATCGAAGTCATGTTCATTTAAAACAAAAATTTCCCCTTCTACAGCTCTTAAATTTTCTGGTATATTAATGTTGTCCAAAGTCGATGGTTCCGTGAGTCTAAGAGCTGCTCTTACACGCCGAATTTTTTCTCGTTGAGCTTCTGCATTAGGTAAGTACGATCGGCATTCGTACAAAGTATTTACTGCGCTTTCTAGAATAATTTTGGACGGTTTGTCCGAAGATTGGGCTGCCTAATTCTTAACAAAATCATTTGCCTTATAGCAGTGCAATTTATAAGCAAGCGGAGCATGATTATGATTTGTAGGTATTTTTGTGATTTTATGAGAATCATTTTCGTTAGTTTTGGAGTTTACTCTTGATTTACAGCCAAAACTCTTCTTATTCTCACAAATCCATCTATACGTATCCTCCTGTTTTTTCTCTAAATGGTAATAATATCCATCAATTGCCAGTTTAATTCCACCTTTATTGGATTTCGTAACGGAAATATTCATAATTCTTAACCTACTCGTATTAAATGAAATATAAAATTATATTTATATTTTAACACTCTTACTATTTATTTAATAAGCTTCTTAGGCTGTGTGCCAAACGTAAGTCAATTTTAAGTAAATTTTTCGGTAAATTCAATTATTTTTCAAAAACTCTAAGGCAAACTGATCGAAAAATCTATCCTAAAACCGGTTTTTGCCGTAGTAAATGATTTACCTTAAGTTTGGCACACAGCCTCAGAATACAATTGATAAATAGGAAATTTATTTACGCGCATCCAACGAGATCTCAACACCGTTGCTCAGTATTTTGATTTAAACATTTCTCGCAATGAGTTTTGACTTCGTGCCGCCACTGTTGTTCCTGCTCATCAATTTATCAACTAATCTGCTCATCAAAAAATTATAAAAAAATTATCGCTGGTGTGAGGCGCTATGCACCTCTAGAGATGCATACAATGAATTATAAAATAACACGGTCGAATCCATAACGTTAAACTTGATAACTGAATAATTCTTATTTTTATAATCTAGTGAATTGGTCGTGAAACGATACGAAATTATGATGACCATTTCTTGTTGATTTTGTTGGATTGACTGGTATGGTATGTGGTTGACACTTGGCATTTCGTAAATGGGCATTGTTTTTAGATTGTTCTTTCGCCGCTTTATCTTCCATTCGCTGGTTTGTTGATGGTGTTGAACTCGTTTCTTCAAGGTAGCTTATCTGTTTGGAGTTATACTATATCCTGGCAATGTCTGGCTCCAGAATGTTATTGGATAAATTCCACTAAACTTCAAAACTAAACTCTTCTAAAGTAGTTCCAAAATCTTAGAGATATATAGTACGCGTCCCAGACCCAAAAAAACTACTGGCAGAATACGCGTTCATTGGTTTGATGGCACATAATAAAGCAGCTTTCAGAGTACCGCCATCGAGCGGTCTCGATGTGGGCCACGAGTGCCATCTGTCAATGAATCTATTGCATTTGGGATTATAACTGATTGTTTTATTTCATTGGAAATGCAAAATTTTTGAGAACTCGTTAAATAACTCGGATTCGAACTGCATTTCTTAATCAGTTACAATAACGGCCGATACACCAAAACGGGAGATCCTTGTATTAAATACTGCTGCGACTACATGCATGGAATAGGTGAAGCATTTGCCCATCTCATTGACCCTCGACTTCTGGTAATGAACCGATGATATCCAGATGTAGTTCCTTTCTTGACTGGGCGGTATAATTTCCTATTCAGGTGGTGGTATGCCGATTGACTTTTAATTTTTGGCAGGCCAAGCAACATGACTCTTGCTATCGGTTCAAAAAAAATTGCTCTGAAATGGCTTTAACGGTCGTTTGAATGCCTGGATATAGAACAGATTATATATTCGAATACCAACCTGCAAAAATTCATTGGTATATTTGGTTGATTTTTCCCCATTGAGATGCCACAATAAATGCTCAAATTTGACTAATTTCAATATCCAAGAGATTTCTTAATTCCTCATCTGATTGTTGCTCTTCTGCTATACCTTCGAATAGTTATTGGCCTCGAGTAATGTTAATGAATGACACACAATGTCTTGTGTCGGCGGAATTATCGCGGTGGTGCCTTATCAGGGTTCTGGTAAAATGCATATATCAATGTTTTATGCTCTGTAAATAACGTGCATTTAGGTCCTTCAATAATATAACGGAATCGTGTGATTGTCAAATAAACGGCAAATAACTCTATCATAGGTGCTATACCGTTGCTGAGTTTCCGTTATTCCTTTTAAAAGTAGCATTTTTTACGATCATAAATAAATTGCCATGAGCTTCACTTGTTTACAGGAGTAGAGCCCTGAAACACGCATTGCATTTGCTGTGGGCAGAGAAAAGAGAACATCTAGATTGTTCGATATGCCTCCCCAATAGAAAATATTAATCGCACCCATGTTCTCTACGAACAAAAGGAATTTAAGTTCATGTCAAATTTAGAGAATATAGACAGGGAACTAGTTTCCTAAATACAATTAGAGACAAGATTTGCAATTGTCACAATTTTTTAAAATTAATTACTTCAATTTGCTTTAACGATCACTCAGGTCATTGTAAATACGCGTTTACCTCATTATAATTCCAATATCTAAAGCAATTTTATCGTATTGAATAAATTTAACCTACATCAAGTCTCTTATATCTCTTCCATATGTTGCCTTGATTTGGTAGCATAAAAACTTTTCCACTTCTTTCAACAATTTCTTTGGTTTCTTTGATGTGAAACTTAGTCAAGACACACACTTCTTTATAAAATTAACAAATATTATGATCGACCTATTTAAATATGTATTTTCTAATCCAAACACGAAATATTATTAAGAAAGTATAACATTTTTTTTAAATATCCTTCTTCTTACCGGGTTGTGATAACAAAGTGTCAAAGATTTGAAATATATCGTAAAATTAACTTAAACGGTACCGATTATTCTAACCTGGAAGTGGAACTTGATTTGTAAACTATTTCTTTTTGATAGTTATAGTGCCACCTTCATAACTATAATAAAACTATAGCTTCCAATATCACCCACAGTCAAATTGACCGTGCATTTATTTTATTGTGTATTTCGATCCGTCAAGTAACGGTCATTATAGTTGGTTATCATTTGGTCCAATTTTATAGTTTTATTTAAAAAAATAGTTAATTATTTTATATTTATAGTGATAAAATCAGGTTTATAAATTAAAATTTAATAATATTATTAAATCAGTTATTAATTTAATTTTAGTGTTAAACCGAATAACTCAAATAAAATGTTGTGCATTGTTTAGTTAGTGTTCAATAAAAAAAAAATCTAAATACAATGTGTGCGAGTGTTCTAATATCATAAATCATTAAATTTGTGTGTCAATTTAAAGTTAATTAATTTGTTTGGTGTCAAATAACGGTACAATAAAATCGTGTGTGAACTGTTTTTTATTTTGGTTTTGTTTGTCGAAAGTGGCCTTAAAGATAATGTTCTTGAGAGTTGGAATTGGATATATTAAGCGCTAAGTGAAAGTAACGAGTACGTAATTTTTATGTTATACATTTCTAGTTTATTTCGCAAGAATTGTGTGCACACTACTTAAAAAAAACAAAATACAAAAAAAAACTCTTAGAATATTGAAATGTCAAAATTATGTTTCTTTGAATGTGTATATGTTGTCTTTCTATTTTCTTTTAACACACACACACAGAAAATTATACAAGATTGTATGCTTGCTTAAGTAGTGTACAAATAAATAATAAAAGTCTATCATATCATCTTGCATCAATAGAATAAAACATCTCGGTCTACCTGGGAAATACCTTTTTCTTATTGTTAAGATAGTTTTATGCGTCGAGATTTGAAAATTTACTATTTAATGGTAATGTTAGACCAAAAACCTCAAAATGTTTTTTTAAAGTATCATTAATTTAAATGCATGCACACAACTACATATACATTTTCATACACAACATAAATGCTGTTGTTAAGAAAGGTCAAAATTGTTGTTAATACTTTATTTGCGCATGTGGATGTCATTTCTCAAAATTTCGACCGTTGGCGCCATTCTGAAGTAGAATTTAAAATCTTTTGTGAACTTTATCTAAATATTTTAGTACTTTGCTTTATTTAAGTGCTACCTAGGTTATTGTTACGGTGGATATAATTAACAAATCTACAACATAATCCAAATGTATTATGGATTACTGTCAAACGAAGACAAAAAAAATATGCAAATTTTATGAAAAGAAAAATTATTTATTAGTTATCCAAAAAAAAAGAAAGTTTGGGCCATCTTCATAAACAGCTTATCTCAAAATTTCCAAGATCGTACTTTTACTTTCGATTGTATAATTAAACAAATGAAAGTGTCACATTTTGATAGATCATCTCTCAATAAATACTTACAGTGATCTTACAACTTCCTCGATTTGCAAGTGAGAAAGTTTATCAAAATTTGTCGAAATAAGAAAAATGCCCATAGTAAAACAGTTGACAAAAGCAATGTTAGGATTATTAAAACAATTTGTTATTTGTGATGCCCCGAAGTTGTTCAATTTCTGCAAATTTAAATTAAATGGAATTTAGGAGTTCACTGGATTGAGGATTGGAGTACTCACAGAGATTTCCAATGAACATATGGTATACAGGACCGGTGTGAAGTTCTTGGACAAAAGTTTTTGGACAGAAATTTATGCGAGCGTTCTTTGTGAAGTTTTTGGACAAAATTTTATTTCTCGGACAAAAATTTATGGAAGTGTGCAATTTTAACAGTGTATTAAAAAATCTAAAATGCTCATTATTATAAATTTTTAAGTAAATCACATACCATACTGTATAAAACGACAAACTAAATAGCAAAAATGTCAGAGATTGGCTCGCATAGCTAAGCTATTTAAATCAGTAAGCCATATATCAAAATGTTGAACGAGGCTCATGTATCGAATTTTTAAAATTTTACCAATACAGTGAGCCTTGCATATCCACGAACACTACTACTCTAAGTCAAATATCAAAATATGCAAAAATATCTTAAAGAATTATCTCCCCATTCGGACACAAACTATTCATTATGGAAGGCCACTAAATACCTTAAACGGCCTCGGCAACCAAATCCGCCGATTCGTGTTTCTAACAGTGAGTAGGCTAGAAGTGACGAGGACAATCTATAGCCTTTGCTGATCACCTTGAAAATGTATTGACTTCAAACCTAGGATTATCGGTGCTTCAAACAGAAAATATATTGTGATCACACCTGTGAGGAAATTTAAGATAAAGAAACCACTGGTAAAGTTTATTATTGCACATCAAATTCAATTAAAGAAAGCCCCTGGGTATGATCGAATTACAGGTGAAATGCTTAAACAATTGCCTGAGGGTGCTTTTGGACAACTGGCTCAAATATTCAATTCAATTTACGAATCAGGATATATCCTGAGTGCTGGAAATTATCAACTATAAAAATGATCCCGAAGCCTGGCAAGGGTCCTACCAAAGTCTCGTCATATAATAAGAATACTACCAATCGTCACGTAAGTATTCGAAAAAACTATTATCGAAAATATTAAACCGGAACTACCAAATATCATCCCTAGTCATCAATTTGGTTTCAGAGCCGAGCATGGAACCATTGAGCAAGTTCACCGAGTAGCTACTGAAATAAGGTCAGCATACGAAGATAAAAAATACTGCTCCGCCGTATTCTTGGATGTTTCCCAAGCATTTATAACGGTGTTACCGCGTTTTATTAGGTATATTAATAACACTCACTATATGAAGTTTATAATAACTATTTATTTCTTATTATTGAATAAATTTTCACAATATTTAATTTTTATATTACTTTCACACTTTTTATTATGTATGAGACTCTGTCTCCTTTGACATCACTTCCCTCCTGGATAGAAAACCGTAGTGTTTTAAATTGAATGTAAACGATTTTGGAACTCTACGTTTTTCGACTGGGTTTACCACAAGTATTCCGTACGCTGGCTTAAGCATGTCGATGCCAATTGTTGTGGATTTTCCATCTACATCCACAACAAATAATTTAAGCAATTTGCGGGTCACTGGATACGGTCCAGAATACGGTGTACTCAATCGACCTCTGACTCTATCCACTCCTGTTACATTAGTTCCATCATGACTTGAGCAGATTTGTGCGAAGATAAAAATAGGCAAACGATATCTATTTATATATATATAGTGTATATACCGCCTCGGTCAAATTGCGACTGCTACGCCAGCTGCATCGATGCGATTGATGAAGTCTTTAAAACATCTAATTCATCGGATCTTGTTCTTATACTGGGCGACTTCAATCTTCCGAATGTCAACTGGAAACATGACATGGAGTTTAAATGCATTCTTCCATGTAATATCAATAGCGATGCAGAGTCCCTATTCGTCGATGCCATGCTTGGTTTTAACCTCAACTAAATTAATATGATTGCTAATAGCATCGATAGGTTTATGGATCTGGTATTCAGTACTGAGGAGGATGCTTTCAAAGTAACTGAATCAATGAATCCATTTGTTGTAAACGATATCAACCACAAACCTTTGGACATTGTATTTGATACAACCTACTGTAACCGGAAAAAATCTGAACACCTTCCAAGAATGAAATTCAACTTCAAGAAGGCAAATTACGCCGGTCTGCTGAATTATTTAGAAGCAGCAAATTGGGATCTAACTTTAAATCTTGACAATGTTAACGAAAATGTTGATAAATTTTATGACTTCATTTACCAAGGCTTTGAACTCCATGTGCATTTTTACAATAAAGCACCGAAAACTCATCCTCCGTGGTTCGATGACCTGCTAACCAATTTAAAAAACCGAAAATGTAAAGCATATACTAAAATGATGAAATCTCGATTGGAACCCGACAAGCTAGCTTTTTTACAGCGCAGTGATGAATTTGACGTCTATTTCAGTTTTAAGTACAGGTCTTACCTTGCAAGTATTGAAACAAAAATTAAACCAAATCCTAAGAATTTTGGAAATTCTTTCGATCCAAACGGGAAATCGAGGGATATCCATCCAATATGACTTATAATAATACCAGCTCTTCGGACGCAAAAGTGATAGCAGACATGTTTGCAGCATTTTTCCAATCAGTATATAGCCCTTAATAATATAGAATACACTGATAAAATAGGCAACAGCAATACTTCTATTATTACCCCTGTCATACATGAAGAGAATGTTATATCAGCCTTAAAAGAATTTGGAGATGGATGTGGACCGGATGATATACCCGCCTTTATATTAAAAAGGTTTGCGAGAAGCTTCACAAATCCACTCTGCAAACTCTTCAACCAATCGATAACCACAGCCGTGTTTCCTGATAAATGGAAAATTTCGAAAATAACACCTATCTTTAAATCGGGTAAGAGAGAGGATGTCTCATGTTATAGAGGAATTTCAACATCTTCGTCAATTCCTAAATTATTTGAGCTGATTGAGTGCAATGCTTTTAAATCTACATTGATACGTCACATCTCTACTTACCAACACGGGTTCATGCCTGGAAGATCGACATCTACCAATCTGGTCGAATTTACCTACAACGTGTTAAATGAGGTAGAAAATCATCATCAAGTAGATGTAGCGTATACAGATTTTAGCAAGGCATTCGACTCTATATGCCACCTCAAACCACTCCAAAGTCTGCGCGAATTCGGGTTTTCAACAGAATTTATTAATTGGTTCAAATCGTATCTGACAAACCGACTGCAATATGTATTAATTGGGAATGAGAAATCCAATGTTGTCAAAGTGACCTCTGGTGTCCCTCAAGGATCGCATATTGGACCCTGGATTTTTATTGTGTTCATCGATAGAATAGCCAAGATAATCAAACACTCAAATGTTCTAATATTTGCTGATGATGTAAAATTTTTTCACACAATTAAACATGAGCATGATGTTGATAAACTGCAGGATGACCTCAACAGACTTAGTGAGTGGTGTGTCCGAAATTCATTAGACCTCAATATTACCAAATGTAAAATTATGTCGTTTCATCGGAAAAAATATCCAATAACTTCAGCATATAAAATAAATGGTGCGGAAGTTCCAAGAGTACGTGAGATTATTGATGTAGGAGTCACATTTGTTGAAAACGTTAGTTTTAACCGTCATATAGATAGTTGTATTGCTAAAGCTAACTCCATGTTTGGCTTTGTCAAGCGGTGGTAAGATCTCAAGTAGCGTATGCTGTAACGGTTTGGAGCCCCTCTTACGCTGTGCACTTGAACAGAATCGAAAGCATACAAAAAAAATTTCTTATATTCCTGTTGAAGAAAACTGGCTGGAATTATGATTACAACATACCATTCTACTTAAATGTGGCTCGTTTCCCTCCTTACTCTTCAAGGTGCAATGAATATAACATGTGCACGCTTGAAAACAGGCGTCTACTTCTGGATGCCGCTTTTATCGGAAATGTCCTTCTCGGCCACATTGATTCATCCTTCATCCTGGAAAACATATCCATAAATGTCCCAAGCAGGACTTTGCGTAATCATCAATTTTTGGCGCTTGAACACCATCCAACCAACTATGGCGACAACAATCCCATTAATCGATCTGCAAAATCTTTCAATGCCGTAATTGATCAATTTGATTTTAATTTTTCAAAAACCAGTTTAAAAAAAAAGTTAAAATCGTATTTTCTAAATTTTTAATAAGTCCTTTGACAGTTTCATATTTGAAGTACTAATTGTTAATTTAAATAATTGTTTTATTTATAATTCTTATTTATTTACAATCTAAGTGCGAATAGATTAATTTTTTTTATTTTCTATTTTTAAAATTCTATTTTTAGATTTAATTTTTTTTTCTCTTTTTTGTTAATATATTTTATATTTTACTTTTGTTAATTTGAAATCATAATTGCAATGTAATAAATCGATTTCCTTTAATATTTAAATAAATAAATAAATGTACGAATACGCGTGAACAGGTTTCCAGATTTTTGGGAATGTACGTTGCCTGTTCAGGTGGATTGCCTGTTCAGGTGTCCGTAGGAACTAAGGTTCTCATGGTGGTACGAAGCTGATTCACGAAATCCGAAGTATCTGTGTTTGGGTTCGAATTTTGATCGTTGATGAAGAATTCACCGGGAACCTTGATGTTTTGACCATATACTAGCTCTGCTGGTGTGCAGTTGAGGTCTTCCTTGACGGAAGTTCGAATACCCAATAGGATTGTTGGAAGTTCTGAACTCCAATGGGATGTATTACATCGAGCTGTTAAGGCGGATTTTAGTTGCCTGTGGAACCGTTCGACAAGACCATTCGCTTTCGGGTTATATGCAGTTGTCCGAATGCGATGGGAACCTAGGAGCTTCGTAAGCTCGGTGAACAACGTTGGCTCGAATTGTGTTCCTTTGTCTGTCGTGATGAAGAGTGGGACACCATATCTACAGATATACTCATTGTAGAAGATTTTACTTACGGTTTTAGCGGTCATTTCTCGGATTGATAAGCTTCTGGCCAACGGGTAAATCGGTCGACTATCGTTAGAATATAATGATAGCCATTCGATTGGGGCAGTGGACCAACCAGATCCATGTGGATGTGTTCAAACCTGCCACTTGGTAGCTCGAATTTACCAAGTTCTGATTTCGTGTGGCGGTAAACTTTGGACTTTTGACATGGGATACAAGATTTCGCCCAATTGCTTGCATCAGTATTCATTTTTGGCCAGAAGTATTTTGAAGCTATAAGTTTTCGCGTAGCACGGATTCCGGGGTGTGATAAGCCATGTAGACTATCGAAGATTGTCCGTCACATGTTGAGAGGAACGTAGGGTCGATTTTTACCTCTTCAAGTCTCACACCAAATTTGCTGCTTGTCTGGTAAGTCAATCCGTTGCAGGTTTACGCTTGATTTCGGTGTGCGTGCTGAAATCAATTTCTGCAATTCGTAGTCGCGTTGTTGCTGTATAAGTAGTTCCTTCGTGTCGAAGGAGAAAACGCTGAGTTCTGTGAGAAGTGTTTCACCAGAACGAGACAAACAGTCGCTCACCACATTGTGTTTACCTTTGATGTGATGAATGTCGGTAGTGAACTGGGCAATGTAATCGAGATGTCGTAATTGCCGGGGACTACGTTCTGCCTTTGACGCAATAGCTGTTGTAAGTGGCTTATGGTCGGTAAATATAGAGAAATTTCGGCCTTCGACGAAATGGCGAAAATGTTTCATTGCTAAATATATAACAAGAAGTTCTCTATCGAAAGTAGAGTACTTAATTTCCGCAGGAGAGAGTTTCTTTGAAAAGAACGCTAATGGTTGCCAACATCCTTTGTTGCGTTGTTGTAAGACAGCTCCAACTGCTACATTGGAAGCGTCGGTAGTTATGTTGAACTGCGCGTCGTTCAACGGATGTGCCAAAAGAGTGACAGAGGCAAGAGAACGATTGACATTGTTGAAAGATTCTGTACAATCTTCGGGCCAAGAGAAGTTTCTTCTGTTTTTGCCTTTCTGGAGTAAAGTGGCCAAATGCCTGTGAATAGGCGATAACAGTTCGGCTAATCGTGGTATAAAGCAGTGGTAATAGTTCACCATAAAGACGAACTGCTGTATATTTGGCGGATTGATGTTGGCTCTGGAAAATTTGGAATAACATCAACTCTGTCTTTCGACGGGAGGATGCCATCTTTTGAAATTGTGTGGCTCAAGAAGTCGAGTGACTTCACGCCGAAAATACATTTCGAAGCCTTAATATTAATTCCATATGCGGAGAGACGTTTAAATACTGACTCGAGATGTTCACTGTGTTCCATCTCGGACCGGCTTGCAACGAGGATATCGTCGATATAACAGTAGACGAAGTCCAGCCATCCAGCGGTTTCACCGCGAACTGTGTTTGAAAATGTTTTTACGGAATTTTTTTTAAGCATAATTAAATGTTATCTACAATCAAAAAGTAATCATAGATTAACACGTTTATAAACTGAAAACTTAAATCTAATAAGAATGTAAATTCACTTGAAATAATATTTAATACCTGGAGAATAATCACCAACAATTATTTTATTGCAATATAGCTAACTAATCGAGAACAACGGCATCCGAAACACAAATTAATATTAATTTATTCAAAACGATTAAGACTACGTCCACTTCGGTAGGTTTTACCGCGAACTGTGGTTGAAAATGACATTTCGAAAAACAAAAGAAGTTTTTTCAAACTAAGGCAATTTTACACGTACAATAATTTGAATCCAAGGATGTTTCTTGTAGAAGATGCTATTTTCAAATATAAAACGCTAGTACTTTTCAAAGTAAATTAGTTTATACGTACAATATTTTTTAGTACCTTTCCTAGAATTGATTTTATGAAACAATCATTGATTATTTAAGTAATAAACTAAATAATAAACTGTTGGCGTTTAGTATGAAACTACAATTTTCATTAAAAGCCGCCGGTTGCAATTGTGGATTAAAATAGAATGTTAATTATTTCTGAAGTTATGTGGAAATTAGAACTCGCTGACTATGGTACATTTCAAAACAGGATATGATAAATAGGATATCACTAAACAGTACATGTCAAACCAGTAAAAATGGATTATTAGTATGGATAATATAAGTGTTCAGAGATTTGTCTTCAGTTAAAGTGATGAAAGATTATTTTAAATTTAAATTAATAAAATTAATTTGAATAATTAAATCAATTATAGTAGAGGTATGATTTGTGTATAACAATCGCACGCTAGATATCCTTTAATTTTCTATTCCCGTTTTTTCGGCTCCTGTACTAGCACTATTCTTTTCCCATGAGCACTAATTAGCACAAATTCGGCTAAATCGGTATGCAAAGTTTCATTTTGAAATTTGAAAATTTCCCTTTCGTTTGTGGTTTGCTATTGTTGAATGTCAGGGTCACCAGTTAAAGTGAGCATGATGGGCTTATTAAATATTGGTAAAATATTGTTTTATAAATTCGAGTATTATTGTGGGATGATCGCTTGTTTGCACTTCACTTTTTTACTTTTAATATAATAATTAATATAATAAGTTGATTTTAATTTGTGGAGGTCTGAATTTCTCTCTCAACTTCTTGCGCATATATTCCAAAATTCACTTAATAAAATAAAAATTTATTAAATAATTATTATATTTTGCTTTAAATGTCACATAAAATCTGCATTTATTTTAAAAATTTCTCCATCAATTATATCTAGAGCTAAAAACCAAACTTATTTAATTTATAATTTGTCTTGCTGTATAATAATAAATTGATTGTTAATATCATAAGTACATAAACAACATATTACATACAAGATAACACATTTTTATACGATAGGCAACACCATCAAGAATTCACATCATTGCAAAACTCATCACTATAAATATTTTTTTCATTATCATGTATCGCTATTTCTTGTGGTGTGCTTCTTACAACGCAACATTTTCTTCTCTGATGATGCTTATCATTCCACATATAACCATTAGAGTCGTAATAAAATCTCGTATCAATACAAAAATCATTTTTATGATATTCCAACGATTCAACATTTTCAATTTTATCATCATTTCCTACCGGAAAATTATTTAAATTATTTTTATTTTTGTCGTCATCGATTTTTTTTATTTTATTTTCGTTTGCTGATTGAATTATTTTTGATGATGATGATGATGAAGATGTCATTGCCTTTAGTGAATGGGTTGGCTCGTCTGGTGAACTTGCAATTCGTGTATCATTTTGTAAATACGTTTGAAATTCTTTACGAAAATAATCATTTATGAGATGCCATATACTGGTGGTGTATACGGTTAAAATTGTTAAAAAAAATAAAGTTCGAAATACTATGGTAAGCATTATTCAGAATTATACCATTCGGATATAATCAAAAATGCTTCTTTGATGTGTGGCCAACCAACGGTTAGAAATATCACCAATGAATTGGCAATCACAAAGATGCGGAGATTGTCTAGACCTAAAATTATACGAAACACTGTGCATATAAGTATGTTATAGATTTTGGCGGTACTCTAATCCAATATTTACCACTTGAGCTACTCAAATAATTTGAAAATCCTGAATTGGGCTCTTCCTCATCCTTTAATTGTTTTTCACTCGTTATTGGTTTGGCAAGCTCTTCTTGGTTTCCTTTCTTTTTATTTTTTTCGTTCTTTTTCTTCATATCAATGTTTTATTTATTAATGCTGCCTTCTAACCTTTTCCCATTTTACTCGAATCCCACCACATCCGAACCCATTTTTTTTTCTTTTGTGTATTGTTTTACAAAAGTTAGCTAAGCAAATTTGTTGCAATGAATAATTTTGGGTTTCGTATTTGAACACTTAAAATAATAAAATTTTCCTGCTGCCTTGTGTTAACGAAGTAGTATTTCTCTTGGAAATGAACATTTCTCGTTCTGTGTTTTAAATATTTTAGGATTAGAATATATGCTTAAGAAACCGTATACCCTATATACACATATATGATTTCAGTATTATTTTATTATAATACGTGTATTTACATAATATATAACAAAAGAATTGTCTATACATAGCGGGCACGAAGAGCAGTAGTTAATTTTTGTGTGCAGAGAGAAATTTATAATAATAAAGTCATTTTCCAAGCGGGATGGAGGATGGGGTCACGAATACACACCACCTTTCTAAATCTAGTTATTCCATTGTGCACGACATATGTATAGCATACAGCCGACCTAATACAATTTGTTCAACATCTGCACCTTAACAGCTAAACGATATCCAATCATTGCTAAAATAACATTCCATTTCTATTCCACCCGTAATATTACGAGAGTGATAAATTATTCTTAATGGAGTTGAGATGTTCACGAGGCATATTTGTGATGTAATAAAACTCCCCGACTACGAAACATATATATTTAAGACAATCATTAAGAACTAAATTTAATTAATTTTTTTGTAAATTTAATGCAATTGAATTTCTACTTTATGTCATTTCACATACTTACATAATATACACAATCTTGACATAATGAATTATGCGAGTTGACTATATACATATGCCAGTGTAGGGTATAGGTAGGTAGCTCTATAAAAATAAGGAACTTTTTTTTTGTCTATAAGTAATTTGTTTTCCTGCGAAGCGATCTGATTGTGCCCCAAGCACAAATGGGATTTAACCGTACACCGTTCGTTCTACCGTTGACGTATACAAAAAATTTCCTCTCACGAACGCACACCATTAAAATGTTCATGCGGGGAAAATTATGTGATGTAAATGCGCAAAAATACGTGAAACTGCGCTATATCCATAATGAATTATCGAAACGCGTTTTGTTGGAGATTTCCTTCATACACAACGTTTTCCTTTTTATATGTTATGTAATTTTCATAAAAAGTAATGACGAAAGACATAATCGTAAACAAAATTGAGTACATATTTTATGCTACCCAGGTAGGAGTAAAAAATATACATACTCGTACATACACGGAGATATGAACTCGCATGTTAGTTTTTCATTATTGTCCATATATCGCATACGTATATAAAGCACAGTGGGGAAATTAAAAATTATATAATTTGAGAAGAATTAGCAAGTTTCCATCTCAGGTTTTGTACGTGTGTGTATGTGGATGGAAGGATGTTTGTTGTACAGTGTATTATATTGATGAGTACAAAAAAATAATAATAACCGAAATGAGAAAAGTTTTAGGCCCTAAAGCAGTCAGATTCTATCGATTTCAAATAAAGCATTTTTTGATGTATTCTTGTTAAAGTAGAAATGGTTTGTTATTTATGTAAGTATTTGTATGCTGTGCAGAAAGCAATTAAAAAGCCTACGATACTCTTTCATTGAATGAAGTTCTTTATATAATAAATAGAATTTCCCGGAAGTCATCTTCGTGACGCTTTTCAAAATCTTACCGCTCACGCTATAAATATGTATTATATTATACGTGATTTTATCGCCAAGACCTTTTGGTAATATTAATTCGTGGTTCAATGAATTCAGTGAACAATTATGTGGAAAATGATTTGCATATTGTACCATTATACCGTACGTGCTGCAAAATATTTCAAGTACATGAACATTTAGAATTGCACAATATTTTGCTGATTAAAAACATAATTAGGCATTCTTGGGAAACCAAAAACTTTTCGTTATTAAATTAAGAAACAATTATAAAAAGTTATTTGACTGTTTGAAGTGGATTCAAAATAGCTAATTATAATTTATTTTGAAGCTTGATCGATTACAATTTTATTTCGAAGATGCCATACTTTTATGACCTTGTGGACTAGTCGGTTAAAAAGTTCGGTTATTTTCTTGGATAGTAATTGTTACCAAAAAAAGTTAAACAGGATGGATATGGCCCATTCTAATAGAAAGATTTCTATAAGAATGACGGACCAAGGCAACTGATACGCCGAGCATGTACCATCTCGAAAAATCTTGACTAGTATTCCATTGAAATCCAAAAATTCTTTAAACAGTAATAATTTTCTTTTAGGCCATGTTTGATCGTAACTGTTACTGAATTCTGAAATTTATCATGAACATTGGCAAATGACAGGTCTAACATAAAATGAAAGTGGACCACCACCTGGCAAAGTTTAGTTAGTTCAATAAATGCCTCGGAAAATCTCGTCCACTTCCCAGGTTGTCACGTTCTGAAGTTGAAGTAAGTCGCAGTTGATTTTTAAATCATTAATATTGACTCTGGTTTGGCCTTAGTCTACAAGCTAATCAATATCGACGGCCTTTCCGATGGATTGACGGTTTCCCCTCATCGAGAATCATTTACTTCAAGTGTTCTGAGCCTGCATTGGCTTTGCGATATTTCATCAATCTTTGGCCAATAGCAAAGTGGTTTTCATGCCCAAAGCTAGTATACCAGGCTATAGAAATACAAATACTTTCCAACGACGTATCCGTTCTACGTCATTTTGTCTGTCAGATTGATATTTCAATGAACAATAAGTATTATTATACTGAGAGTCCTCACCTAGACATCCCTTTTGTATAGGTTTTGTACTTCAAATTCACGATTTTGCAAATGATATTCAATTTTGTTTAGTTCATTTACAACTTTTTACAATTCAACCACAATTTTTTACACTTCATTGTCAATTTTTTTTAAATCCATCTCAATTTTTTGCAAAGCCAATTTGTATTTTTTCAAAGCAACTTCAAGTTAATGCAAAGTAGATTCAAATATTTTTAACACAAATTCAACTTTTAATATTTCAAGTTCGTAAACTTTTTGAAACTTTGTGCAAATTTTGCTAAACAAATTCAGTGCTCCCAATTCTTAACCGATTATGATAGGATTCTTATATAATTTTTGGAAGCAGTTCTGGAATATGGCCACCTGGGAAGGAACTCAATCAAAATGCCACGCCATATTCAAGAACTTTTTCATAAATCATTTGAGAATCCCATTTCCATGCACCATACAAAATCCAATTATTATCTTTTTAGAAATTACCGAGTTCCAACTCAGGTGGCCATATTCCAGAACTTCTTCCAAAAATCATTTAAGAACCCCATTTCCAACCAACATACTCAATCCCATCAATGTCGGATAAGAAATGGCCGAGTTCCGTTTAGGGTGGCCATATTCCATTCCACTCCAAAAATCATTGAAGAATCCCATCCAATATACCCGATCCCATCATAATCGGTTAAGAATTGGTCGACTTTCGTCCCAGGTGGCCAAAATTAAGAACTTCTTCCACAAATCATTTAAGAATCCCATTTCGACCCAGCATAAACAATCCTACCATTATCGGTTAAGAATTGGTCGAGTTCCGTCCCAGGTGGCCATATTCCAGAACTTCTTCCAAAAGTCATTTAATAACCCCATTTCCACCCAACACACTCAATCCCATCATAATCGGTTAAAAATAAATCGAGTTCCATCGCAGATGGCCATATTCCAGAATTTATTCCAAAAATCATTTAAGAATCCCATTTCCATCCAACATACTCAGTCCCATCATAATCGATAACCGAAAAATGGAAAATAATAAAAATTGTCCCGCAAATCGAGCGTCCATTAAATCGAGGGTTTACTGTATTATTCAAACAGCGAATTGCTCCGATTAGGATTCATCGATATAAAATAAAACAAGCGCTATCGCGCTGCTTGGGTTTTTTCGTACTCAATTAGGGGAAGCGCGGTCGCGCTGTTTGGTATTCTTCGACAGTGTTTTTTCAATACCCTCTGGGAATCAAACGGTTAAGGATGCTGATACTTCCGGTGTACTAGTTTCCGCCAAATTTTACTGGGTTCTCCTAATTTATGGAAAAATTATCGAATAAAGTTTCATCACGATCATTCCGCCTAAGTTGTTCAGATTTTGGTGAAATAAAAGTTTCTATCAAAAAACGTTAGTAAAGAAGTGGGAGAACCAGTTCTCTTGTCTCTTTCCAGGTAGCGACCTTTTGAGATTGGACTAAGTCACCTGATTTCTCAATTACTACTATTCACTTCATATCTTGCGCCATACAAATCTACTACTTCTAATGGGACTGTTCAACTTCGATAGTTCTTAGCCAGGATTACCTTAAAGTTATTATGATGCCCTATTCTTATAATTTTTTGGTTAAACATTTGAATGATGTATCCAACTAAATGCAATATTTTTGTTTATCTTGAAACAGTTTATCACTGAGTCGAACCTGGATAAGATTAGAAACGCACTGTTTCTAAGAGAGGATAACCTGAGAATTCTGGACACGTCTCTCAGGATGTCATGTGTAACAACTATTTTGTTTTCCCATGGGAATGCCTGCTTTCAGCCACAGACGATTGCAAATATTCAGGTTTTATCTCTTATTGTTGGCCAATTGTCCTGCGTCTATCTGTCTTGAGATTCTTGCACATTTATCATACCAAATTCACCGAAGTTAAAAAAGGCACTTTTTATAAAAAAAAAAAATCTCTGTACGTGCAGACGGTTTATCTGATCAGAAACATCATACATAAGCTACTTCATGAGTTGGGAAATCCCAGTGATTTTTAGCCGAAATTGGTCTATTGGAAGGGGTAGCTTCCATGGGAACTTTATCGCTAATATTTTGAAGAATATATCATTTACAAGAAAAATCCAAAAGAAACCACCCAGATTTCGAATGATCGGAATAAAACTGTATGCCTAAGCTTTTTCATAACTGAGCTTAAATTTCATTTTCGACAGAGCAGATTAAAACAATATAAAATAAGGTTTTAAATTAGCAATAAACGACGACTTATTTTGAAGCCTGAAGCAGCGCTTCAAAGAAGCATAGTGTGCAATAATATTTAATTTGCGTTTGTTTATTATTGTGTAATTTATAAATTTATTAGATTATTATTATTTTATAAACACATTTAGGTTCAAGGGAAGATTGTAGTTACAAAATTTTTGATCAAACGGTCTCTTTTTTTGCAATTTGTAGTTTTAGCAATTAAATAAACTTCTAAAGACTTTTTGCAAAATAATGTTGTATTCGATGTTCTTTCACATTAGGATTCAAGTATGATTATTTTTGTTATTTAACTGACAGGAATGTTGTATTCTATATCCGAGTGTTTTTAATGATTGGTAATGCGTAAGGAATAGCTAGATATGAAACAATACTGAATTAAAATTTAATGATTGACGATCGACTAAGAATTGTTAGGTCATCATATGTATAAACATGCTGAACCTTTACGAACATGTATCCCTCGGGTTAGAAAGTGTAGGGTCGGGTGTAGTGCAGCAGCTTTATAGAACATATGATGAGATGACCCCTGGATGTAATTGATAAATTATTTCAGTCGTTTACGATTGAGGACGATAGATACATATGATGAATTTTAGATATCCTATACCAACTCGCAACTAACACAAATTAATAAACTAATAAATCTTATCTAAAGATATCGTGTGTATGGGTAAATCCTTAACAAATGGTATTTATAATTTATTAACAAAGTAGTTCGATAATGACGTTGGTGCGTGGTGCCCTAATCGTTTCTGTGACTAACTAATCTTTTCCTTATACAAAATTCAATGTGAGGATGCAGGCAGGGCCTGAGCCCGCATACTTCTGGAGTACGATTTGTTTTTAAAATATGTTTTTGATATTGAATTACACTTATTGTGCTGCACATACCTATGATCGCCATGATGGTTGACCTGTACGTCTCTTATCATACGTCTCTTATGATATGATATGATCACTTTATATCTAGTAACTGTAATTTCCACTCTGGGCGAATCAAACTTCATACTTTTTCCATAAATTGGGAGATCCCAGTGGTATTTGGCCAAAATCGGCCCACGGGAAGTAATTATTGTAAACTGTAGTAATCATAAAATAATTTGACCTCAAAATTTTTGCAGGTTTACCATTCTCTATATCGTCGACGTCTATAAAAGTACTTTTTAAAAAATTTCTGGGTGTGCGTGCTTGTGTGCGTGCAGACTAAATGTCTGTGTCCTCTCTATAGACGGTTTGTTTGTCTGATCGGAGTGAAACTATATCATAAATTAGAAGATCCCAGTGATTTTTGGCCTAAATCGGACCACAGGAAGTGATAGCTTCCATAAGAGCTTTTTCGTTTTTTTTTTTGGAAAATTATAGTATTTACCAGGAAAACGATTATGGGGCACATGCTCGATCAGTTTGCAAGCAAGCAATATGTTAGCGCAAAACCAGACTACTTAATCAATTTTGCACAGTGAACTTTGCAGCTTAGAAAACTATCCAGTAAATTTTATATTGTTTTACTGTGCAATCGCAAATTAAACAAAAAAAAGGTTAAAAAAATTAATTCAAATTCAAGTTTACTTGGTAAAATTGATTGAGTAGCCATGTTTTACGCTAGCATCAGGATCATCATCGGAAGTTGTAAGAAAAACATAGAGTTTAATCATTTTTTCAGTTAGATATAATTTAAATATAATTACTTATCTTTTGTTTGCATTATTCCGAAACATAATTATTCCTGTAACTGAAATTGTATATTGTATTATTAGAAATTAGGTTAATTCATTATTTTGGAATTAAAATTTACTTACCATTTACAGTACTGTCTTTACACATTAGTATTAGACAGCTGATTTCTTGTTTGTTTTTATTTTATTATTTTGAATTTTAATGTCAACCGCGATATTACCGATCTTTACAGATCTTATTGCCATCTATGTTTGGATTATATAATTAACATTAATTTTCTTTTATACTTAACTAAATTATATTAAAATCATGACGGATACGATTTATTGGATTGTTAGCATTTTTAGTATTAAGAATAACCAAAATTTATAATAGATCGTTCAGTTTTACTTTGGCAAGAGAACTGTGAACAATAAATTTTGAACAACACTAAAATTTAGAGAACTAAGAATAAATTTGTTTAATTATCGTTTAATTAATAATTTAGAGACACATTCGCACAATATTGCTTGCTTGCTAGCTGATGGAGCATCGTCCCTATGAACTAAAAGATTCTAAATTAAATTTGAAACAATAGGGTAAATACTCGATTGGTTACCAAGCAAATAATTTGGTAGCCGAAATCCGGACTACTCGATCAATTTTACTAAGCAAATTTTAATTTTAAATTATATTTTGAATAAGCTTTTTGTTTTTTTTTTGCAATTGCACAATAAACAAAAATTATATGAAAAATGTATTTTGAAATTTAAATTTCCGTGGTACTAGTATAACTAGTTGAGTAGTCAGTATTTCTGTCGCGTACACGACATCGGAAATAAATAGTTCCATACTCGCTAACGAACCGAAACCAATCAAACTACTTGAAATGCTTTATACCACGCCTACTACTTCCGAACTCGAGCTGAAATTGTTTTAACTTTGTTGTTGTTTTAATACATTCTATTTGATATCATGGTATTTTTTCCTAATTAACTTCCGATGTCATGAACGCACTATTCGGGTAGCAAATTGCTTGCTTACTAGCCGATCGAGTCTCTACCACAATATCAGCCCATTTCATTTTTACAATATTTAACCCTAAATGACGATTTTTGAAAAAAACTGTTTCCAACAAAAATTCGACACTGTACAACCCAGATTGATTGATTGGGATGAAACCTTATACTTAAGCTTTTCTAGAATTAGGGGAATCCTAGTCACTTTTGGCTGAAATCGGCTGACCGCAAGAAGCTTTTCGGTTTTTGCAAAATATTTTAAATGGTACGTACAAAAATTCGGCCCCTAAACGCCCCAGATGGATTGATTGAATGAAACTCATATTAAAGCTTTTTCTATAAATTTTGGAGATCCCAGTGATATTTGGCCAAAATTGGTTCATAGGAAGTGGCACCTTCCGTACTCTTCGTTTCATGGCAAATATTTTGAATTTTATCTGCCATTTTCGAAAAAAAACGATTAAATTTAAATGATTGTAAATTAAATTTGAAACAAAATTAGTTCAGATCATATTTTAAATTTTACAAAATGACGAGTTTTGATAGAAAAACCTTATTTTACCAAAATTTGGGATCTCTTCAGATCAGAGACCAGGCGGTTGACTATTCGGAATAAAACATGCCGCGAGATGTGGTAGACATCTGTGTACCAAAAGTGGCAGCTGCCGTAGGAGCTTTCTCAATTTTGCCAATGAATATTATATTTTTAACAAGGGTTGACTTAATTGGTTCGAAATTATATGTGGTGTATTCGGGATCTATGTACATTTGTCATAAAAGAAGGTTGAGTGTTGGTTACAGCAATTACACCTCTCCATTTTATAATTTGTTGCAGGGTATACTTTTGCACTATTCTCTCTTGCACTCAACGCGCGAGCCTTCAAGTAAAGGTTGATAGCTGCCTTAAATTTGAGCATTTCATATTCCAACTTAATTTTGAAACCGTTAAGCTAGTTCCACTTTTTGGATGTTCAATAAATAAATTTGCTCTTGGCTTCTTTAGTTCGAGGTTTCGGCAGCTTCACCATAGACCTATTAACCAATGGCAGTATTTTCTTATTAGCTCTGCAGAACATTTAGCATGCATTAGTCTATATAGAACACGCAAACGTCTGCAATGTCTCTGCGGTGTGTAGACTGTCTAGATCTTTTGTAAGTCTGGGGTTGCGTATTATTCTAATGATACCTCCATCCCCAACTTGACAGCAATTATTTTAAATTGGTGCTAATTAGAATTCGATTACTTGACTTCTATGAACTAATTTTGACTTCTATTTTACGTACGAGTTACTTTTGCAGTCACTTGTTGAATAATGCAACATCATATAATTATAAATATATAAATTGTATACGAACATCTTGAACACTCCACGTATGATGCGATATTTTTTATGTAAGCAATATACATATTTACAACTAACACTATTTATGGAACGTGTTTGTTGAAAATCAACAAGTCCCAGAAAATTATTTTGATAAAAATTTTATTGATACAAGCAATGTGTAAATCTGTTTTCCTTTTTCGTATTCAATAAGTGGTATCGTATTGAGTTTACATTTTCTGAAAACCGATCAAATGGTTTAATTGGATTTACGAGTAGTTACGTGGTTTAAGATTTCAAGAATCAATCTTAAATAACGTAAATATTTAATTTATCATTCTCTGTTTAAACACTTACTTTTTATGTTTAAATATCTTATCACGCTCTACAGAAATCAATTTAGCGAATTTATACTTGGTTGTTAAGTAAGTTTTGTCTTTCGATAAGAAAAACACGATGTTGCGGTTTGAAATACATTTTATTAACTTCAATACACTTGTTCCAATGATCTTCTAGAAGTGAGAATCCGAAAGACTGTAGAAATACGCTTCCACGGCTGTTATTACCTCTTCATTCGATGAAAATCATTTCCCACGCGTGAATTTTTTTAGATGTGAGAACAGCTATAAAAGTCGAAGGGAGTTACTTCTGGCGAATAGGGTATTTGTTGCAACAATTCGTACTTTAATTCAGTAATTTTTGCAATGGTTTTTTGAGCTGTGTGAGAGGGTGCGTTGTCTTGATGAAAAATTAGTTTTAACTTCTTTCTCGCGAATTTTTACATCCAGCTGGTCCAAAAGGTTACAATGAAAATCTGTGTTTATTGTTTTACCAGTTTGAAGGTAATCCACGAACAAAATTCCTTATGCATCCCAAAAAACATATGCTAACACCTTCTTGGCTGATTTCTAGACTCTATCTCGCTTCGGAGCCGAAGTATGGGGTTCGCACCACGCCTTAGCCTCTTGTTTTGATTCACTATCATGGTGTTAGACCTTAGCCTTATTCGTAGTGATGAAACGACACACAAAATCCTTTTTATTCTTTCTAAAATGCTCCAAATGTTGCTGAGAAAGTCACTTTCAGCACCCATTGTGCATAAAGCTTTCTGCAACCCAAAACTTCTGTCAAAATATTGCTCACACTGCTTAATGAGATTCTTAGATCTTCTTTGAAATGTCTCTTGCATTTGTGCTACGATTTCTGATTTTGATGCACTTATTGGACGTCCTTCACGTGGATCATCTGCAAGACTTATGCGACCAATATTTTCTATGTTGACTATCGCTGTCGTTTAACAATTGCTTGCATTATTTTCATATACCCTTCCACATGGAATATCATTCTAAAACTAAGTTTCGGTAAAACCGCAGCTTTGGCTCGAACCAACGATCTCTGAGATGGTAACTGTAAGTGCTATATACCATTACTAGTTGACCACCGAGTGCCTTGTTTGTGTGGAGTAGAATTTGTTGCAATTCATTCTGTCTGTAAAAAATATATAACGAAAGAATGGTTCAACGTACTAATTATTAAAATTTGTTAAATGTCAAAGAAACATTTAACGAGGATTTAATATACCGAATTAGAAGTAACTAAAAATTAAAATTACAGAGGGAAAATTTAGAGCCAAAGAGAGCCAGAACGAGTACATACTGCCATCAATTAAATTCAAGAAAAACTAAACCCAACTTTAGGCAGAAGATGGTTTCGAAAGACGATGAAGTGGATAGTTCAAGATAGTCTATTACATTGACCATGGCAGCTATGCAGAAATTTTAACCAGAATAAAGGCAAAATTAAAGAAAAGGGAATCGAAAAACTACTGGGAGACATTAGTGGACAATTGTCAAGAATGAGACGAACAATCAACTGGATTGGTTCCGCTGGGAAGTGTATTGCTGTTTCACCAGATGCCAGAAGTTATGGAAAAAATGATAAACAATATAAAATAAATTCCGCCCTAACATAAAAAATTCAATAAATATTAAATCAACATAATGTTCATCCTATATTACACTTAGGTGACGGCACAACTGAAGTGGTTCAATAAATGATGTTCGGTTGCTTCCAGAAATTAAAGACTTAGTAAAAGCAGCACAACCGGAAAATTGTTGAATTATTATTTTTTACCTATCGGACAAAGAAGAAGTCGCATGTTTAATAACAGGGACGGAGGTTTTGCCTTATTCAAACGAAATTGAAGCCGTCGAGTATGCGGAACCAACAATGTTAATATGAGAAATTCAACTACATTATATATTTTGATTCCCAAAACTGCAGGGTGGGCGACCTGTTAGTCCTTTTTTCATTTGAAAATAAAACACATTTTGGGATGAAAAATTGAAATTTTTTATTGATAAGGAAAGGTAAATGCCCACCATGGCTGCAACTTAATATCGAAATTTTCGATGACTTTTTCCAATAAAAGCAGATCAATGTCCTCAGTTTCAGCTCCAATATTGTTTTTAAGATGTTGAATTGTTTATGGATGATTGGCATAAACGTTACCTTTCAAATAACCCCACAGATAATAACTAAGTGGTGTTAAATCCAGGCTTTTTGGTGGCCAAGGCACTTCATATTTTCTTGAAATTATGTGATCAACAAATTTTGTTGACAATAAATGGGTTGTTCCAGGAAGCATGGCATAACGCTCCGTCTTGTTGAAACCAAAGGTTGTTGACACGCAATTTATTCAATTTGGGTCACAAAAAAACAGTTAACATGTTGCGATAACGTTCCCCATTCACTGCAACGGCATTTTCCTGTAAGTTTTCAAAGAAAAACGGCTCAACGATGCCACCAACCGATAAACCACGCCAAACAGTCACTCTTGGAGGATGAACTTCTACCCATTAAGATTAAAATGAGCTTCTTTACTAATGATGATTTTTGATGAAAAACCTTCATTTCATTCAAGCATCCAATTAACAAAACGACGACGATTTAAATGGTAGGGTGACAGATTAATATGATGATCACAGCTGCCACTACATCTTGAGTACAAACTGGATGAACAGATTGATACGGTCTTCGACCTTTCCCTGAACCAGTTTCTTCACAACCATTAATAATTTTGCCAGTTGCACGCTCAGTAGGTCATCCATGTCCAAGAAAACTCTGACGTAATTTACGAAATGTTGTTGTTTTTGAACGATTATTTTCATAATAAATTTTGACAATCAAAATGCGTTGTTGTGTTGTTGGCGACTCCATGATGACAAATGGCATATTTTTGACTTTTTATATGCCAAAGAATTTTTTAGAACAGATAACATTAAGTACTAAAATAGATCGATTGGAAAAAGGACCAACAGATGGCCCACCCTATATTAAAGAGAAAATTCACTACATAAAAATAAGGTCGACAATTGAAAACAACAAACAAATTCATTTGGAGCGCCATGAGATTCTAATAAATTAACACAGTACATACGGAATTGCAGATGTCATACGAGAGGGGAAATTGGCATATGCGATCTTAACCACCTATACAAGAATTGGAATAAAACCATTGTATAAATTGAAATTATATCTAACGAAAATGAAATATAGGTTTTTCGGATTAAATGAAACCTTTTGCAAATTAAATGAAACTATTTGCAAATTAAAGGAAACCCATAAAATTTTACCTCTAAATTAAAATAAAGCAATTTTATTTAAATTACACAATAATTGGACATGTACCCTATTCCATACGAGACCACCATCACTCACCCATTTTGCGAAACAAATTAAAATCATTTTAACTATATTTTTAACTTCTAAGTCAGCGGTTCCCCTAAGATAATACCCAACCGTAAGAAATATAACCTACAACAGCTCAACTAAACACTTGGAGGAGAGTTAACTGATTCACTAACAAAATGAAACATTCGAGGTCAAAACATTCGCAACAAAGAAATGCGATGTTTAAGCAAATACTTCCACCGGCTCTACAACCATATTACATAACAGGTAATCAAACTCAATCCAGGATACGCGTATTCGTAATATCGGAAAACTTAAAAAATTAGCTGCAGCTTATCAAACTGATAACGTAACTGACACTTCCATTACAGCTACTATCATCATACTAATGGGCGGATATACTATTCGTGCTCATGTACAAACACATTGTATTTTGACTGAGTATTGATAGTCGTTTTTAAAATTATATTTTTGTTATTTGTGGAGAGCATGATTGGAATTCTTCTTGGCACTTGTGTAAAAAGGACGTCTTTAAAATTCCTCATAAGCGGTGGAGAAGACTGGATGTACGAATGGTACGAGGTTTCCTTATAGGCAAGCATACTATATTTCGGTCCGCTAGCATTTGTTGGATATTTGTTGTGGTTTTTCTTATTTTCTTGTTCCACATACGCATGTTTTCAATCGTTTTAATGTTTTTGGATGGCGGCAGAATTGGACCAGTGTTGGATGAAACATTTGTGATCCTTATTGTATGAGAGCGATGTCATGGGAAAGTGAGGAATGGGATTTTCATGTATTCAATCACGCTCTGAGTGGGAGGTGTGAAGGTAGTAACGAATGTTTCGTTGGGTATTCGTCTAGAGAGAGAGGGGTGAGAGCGCAGATTCCCAGTACGCTGTGCAGTTTTGTCTTTCTGTAGGCTGAAGCAGTGATAGCAGGGCAGCAGCTGATCGAGTTGCAGCGGTTTGTATTGCGTAACAATAGTTTTTATCAATGTTTTTTATAATTTTAAAACATATACATATTGCGATTCTGCACAAAGCTACTGCTATGGTTTCGTTTGTGATTTTGGGGGGGGGGGGGTGCATCGGGTTAATATCACGATGAACGTTCCGGTGAACTTCATATTTTGAGTTGTCTAGGGCTGGAGTATCGGCGGGGTATGGAAATGTTCTATTTTCGTTTAATTTGTTATATTTATTGTTCTTGTGCTTTTGAAAGGATGAACAGATAACGAGACTAAACAAAAATTTAAAAGCGTAATCGTGAAATTTATTATGAGTAATGTTTTTTCTTCTCGATGGATGAATTCAACCAAGTGATGATGATTTACAAGTGACGAGGGTCTAACCTTGCCATTTTGTATAATATTGATATTTTATTAAATTTTTTGTGTGCGGTTATCTATCACACTTTTACCAAGTTGCTCGTACTATATTCCATTAATTTAATTTTTGTTAGATGCCGTGCATAATTGTAATACAAATTATATAACATAAATTCCTTCCATATTAAAAGTGAAAATTTTCCATTGCCGCCACTTGAATTTTCAACTCTTCAATTCCACTAGTTTCGTTGAGGTCAGAGTCTCTTAACGAAAACTCAACTCTCTGCGGACGTAAACGCTGACTCAAACGCAGGTTAAATATCATAACCATACCTTAAACGATTATTTATCCACTTCAGCGCGATCAATACTTCGATTCGAGTACATACATTTGGAAGAAATTCTCTTGGCAATAACAGGGCAAATATGTCAAAAACCACCCCTTGTCATATGTTGAATGGAAAAATTTCAATATATCCGTTCCAGAAACCAGTATAAGGTCTTGGCCATGAATGAGACTAATATTTTTAGATGATGAAAATTTTTGGAAAATACACCAGAAAAGTCGACAATTTTACTAACCAAATTTTGTATGAACAAATGGCAAAGATGGCGTCGACGTTCAGTTTGATAGTTATAATTTCATAATAACAAAAAATTCCGCATTGAATATTGATATTTTGTCAAAAATAATTAAATTGAATGCGACAGTTCAGTGTGTTATCGGTGTCATATTTTCGTGCAATCAAAATTTATCAATTTAAGTTTATTTAACTTAGTTGCAATTTGGTGTTTTAAACATTGAATTAATATTAGTTCGTGGTTTATTTTTTTGACAAAAATGCCTCCAGTGAGGCGTCAAAATATTGAGCGGCGTACGCGCAACGCAAGCCAAGTACTTGATCGTCGAGTCACTGAGACGGATGAAGAACGTAGACAGCGTTTGGAGGCAAATCGAATTTGATTTTCCCAATCGCGGTTCATAATGATTCCGAAACAACGGATACAGTCGAGTTCAACTCGCTCAGTTAAAACGTACGCACAAAATAATTTGGAACGTCAACCAAACGGACGGCTAAACGTAATTCGAAATGAACGTTTGGTATTCAGATACGATTCAACAGTCGATTACGGTCGACTTTGGACCAATGAGCACTGTTTATCAACATTGCAATGCTTTGAGATTTTGACACGAACCGCCAGGATTATATGTTTTGCGAGCGGAACGGTCAAATTACCACAATTGACACTGCCACCAAATCCACTGGTATCATAGCTTTCTGGCCAAGAATCTTGGTCCAAGTACTTCTTGCAGAATATACAAAAGTACAACCGTTCATTCGAAATGACATAATTTATGATGAATATTATTGAAGCACGAGGTGGGGGTTAAGGGGTTAAATCCAACTTTTAGGGTAAATTATTTTTCGATTATAACACACAAACACATCACACAAACATACATAAACGATTCACAACGTTTCACCGCCAAGTGCACTAGGAAATAATATGGTCCTCCGAGACACATAAATTAAGAATTTTTCTTCAATTTTACCGATTCAATGACAAATTAACCATCGTGCAGGAGCAATGTTCCGCTAGAGAATGTTGATCGCAAATTTATTTTTTTCGAAATTCTGATGATGAAATCAATCAGCGTTGTGACATCAGTCGAGCGTTAAAGTGCGACATTATAACACAACTGCAACAACTCTTACATCAACACAATCAATTGGTCAAATTGTTTAAAACTGCACTCTGATTATCGCCAGACGCTGCCAGTCATTCCAAGATCAACAGCTGCTGATCTTATTTGACGCTTGCTTGAAGTCATCGATTTTATGGATGTACGTGAAAATTATCAAATTAACAACGAATATCGAGTCGCGTTACAAAATGACGAATTGATGTGTTTTCAAAGCAATTATTAGACATTGGTAGTGGGAAAATTCTGTTTAACGTTTCGACTGGTTTCATTTCATTACCACCTAATTATTATCCATCCACAACCTCTAAAGAACGAAACATTTTGGTAGCGAAAAATAAGGACGTAGACGAACTGAATATAAAAATTGTTATTACCAAGAGAATTTCCTCAAACTGTGTTTGCATCTCTGCAATGGACCAAACATGATCTGAATATTGTTAGAACAAACATAATTATGAATGCAAATCGATTTAATTTGTATGTACAACATATTTATTGGAGTTTTAAGGAAATTGTACCCCTAATCCCCCAATTGATTGTTTTGAAACATTTTGCATATCTTAAACCTTCGAACCCTAAGATAGTTTGTGGAGGCAAAATCATGAGTTCTGATCTATTCAATTGATCTAAAAGTAATTTCAATTCTTCAGAAACGTTTTAGTGTGAATAATAATTTTAAAATAAAATTGAAAATGTTAGTTTTTTATTATTTGGTTGTTTTAGATTTTTAATCAATGATTTTTCTTTATTAAAGCTCTCGGTTGGTAATAATTATCACTAGCAATTTTTTTAAACATTATATTCAATTATTTTGTTGAAAGCTTTATTATAAGCAATAATTGAAAGATTCACTAATACTATCATGCGATTATAAATTTAGGAAAGTTTTAGGAAATTCTTCACCACCGTGTGAAATCACTCAAACCGCGTAGTTCAACTGAGTAGTTCGAAAACTTGTATGGTTACATTTGATGCTATAATTAGTTTGAATTAAGCATGATATTGACGCCGCAAACCTTCTATTTCTCTTTTCTCCTGATCAGTTATTATTTCTAAGGCTACTCGATTTAAAATTTTTGGAGATATTCATCAAGTGCTTTCTATAACAGTTAAGTTTTCCTAGAGGTAGAGGGGAGAGTCTCCGGTTGTGGGCACAGTTTTGTTTTTGACCCAAAATTTTCCTTTGAGTCTAATATGGATATCAATTAAAAGCTAGAGGCTTTAGTTAAATGTTTGCTAAAGTAACTACTTCGATTCCGTCAACTAGAAAACTTTTGCGACCAATTCCGTGAAGTCATTTTTTTTGGGAAAAAATTGATAACCGGTTGTGGGCACCCTTTAAAAATTCGTTGAAAATGGGTATAGTTGAAAGAAAACGCACCTAATTCTAAAGAATTTCGAGGTTTATTAATTTTAAAGGCCTTCAGTGGCAAAAATAACGATAAAAAAGGCTTTGTAAAAAATAATTTATCGTGTTCCTGATTTTACAAGTCAGAAACACAATGTTTGCATGTGAAATAGCTGGAATCCATGTGAGCGCATTTCATGATGCAGAAGCCAATATCATTGTCAGATGGTGAAGAGTTATTTTCTTTAGAGCGACGGTTTGTTAGGTGCAGTTGCTTATTTTTTTACTGTTCTTCAGATGGGAGATTGCTGTTCGCTTAGCGGCTTTCTCCTTTAAAGCAGCAACGCTTCCTGGAGAAGTAGGCATGGTGCTTTGCATCGGTTAACGACCGCGTTTTGGTGTGATGTGGAAGGTTTTGGTGTGGTAACCACTTACACTTCATGTACAACATCTGTCCCACGAAAGACGATTCGATGCTGCTCCTCTTCATCCATGCAATTCTCGGAACCAGCTTCTTTCACATTCCGCTCGACCGCTTGAATAAAATCAACATTAGAGTAGATGTCTGATCAAAATTCTACAGTTTTGCAAAAACTTCTCGATATTTGATTTACAAAAGTCTTTCACGCGCTCCATGGGTGTGTATTCCGGGGTGCGTAAAACGAGCTCAGGGTGGCGGTGCATAAAATTGTAATACCAATGTTTGCCCTTTTCTCGTCGTCATTCCAAATTGGCGGATATTAAAACTTCAAGTTTTTAGCGAATTGATACTCCAATTTACGCAACTCGTTCATACTGCGAGGCCCTAATAATGGTTGACGCACTTCAAAGTAGACAAGTAAGACAAGTAGACAAGGTAAAGTAAAGTAAAGTAGACAAGGTCCATCTCGTGGATCGGTTTGAAAACCTTTAAAAAATATTCCAATTGAGCACAAATTGATTTTCAAAGAAGGAAAGGAGGAGTAAACATAAACTCGCCATGTTTGGTGGAGTCCGTTGGTTGTATTCACATACGAAATTCAACAATACAGATGACAAGTTACGTATTGGAAGTTTTTACGAAACGTTTGCGACTTTTTTTAATTGCATATATATATATATTAGTGTAATTACCTGTACAAGACGAAACTTGAGTTATACTCGACAAATTTACAAAAAAATTGGTACAAAGTATAGAATTAAACAAACAAAAACATATCCAATATGACCAAAAATACTCTAAATAAGAAGGTACAAGATAAATAAAAAAAAATTGTATGAAATAATAGGAATCTGGCCCAAAAGTCATCTACACAGTGCAATATAAAGAGCTACACAATTTCCAATATTACGCAACAACTCTTTGTGGATCGTCGGGGTACCCAACCTTCTGTGAAATTCTGTGCAGCGAATCCTGTAATATGGCCATCTGGAATGGAACTCGATTTATTCTCAACCGATTATGATGGGATTGGGTATGCTGGATAGAAATAGAATTCTTAAATGATTTTGGGAAAAGTTGTGGAATAGGCTACCTGGAACGGAACTCGAGCAATTCTTAACCGATTATGGCGGGATTGGATTTGTTTAATGGAAATGCGATTCATTAATAATTTCTAAAAAAAGTTTTTTAATGTGGCCACCTAGAACGGGTCACGGCTATTACTTAACTGATAATGATGGAATTTGGCACGTTGGAAACATATGGGATTATAAAACGATAAACTGCTGTATTCACCAGAGAATGAGAAACCGAATCATAATTTTCCTCTTTTCTGATTATTGCTGGAGTGGAGAATGTACTTATTGGTTGTTTTATGGAATTTACTTCCAGACCATTTAATAGCTCTTGTATTGCAAGTACCCCAGAAGTGTACATTTCCACATGGTTCGAAAGGTTCTGATGATCTCAAGGTCTTAGAAGACATCATATTCCGTGTTCCAGTAAACAGTTTTCGAGGTCGTTGTTGATAAGAATACTATAACTTTATTCGAGCCCTTTGTGTATGGTTAATAACATGATTTTTTGTGAGGGTAGGTATTTTTTCTACTGCTCAACCCACTAATTACATGAGTGGGCTTACGTCCTGGTGATAAATATTAAAGCATCCAGCCTTAGCAGGAACATGTTAACATCACGAAACGCTTGCTTCAAGAAAGACGTTTGCTTATTATCTAGTTCCGTCCTAGGTGCCCATATTACACAACTCCTTCCGAAAATTATTGATGAATCTTATTTCCATCTAACATATTCAATTTCAGCATAATCGGTTAAGAAATTATGAATTCTGTTCCAGGCGACCTATTTCTATCCAGCATACGCAATCACATCATAATCGTTTAAGAGTTTATCGAGTTACATCCCAGTTGCGCCATATTCCAGAAGTTCTTCTAAAAATCATTCAAGACCATTTCCATCCAGCATACGCAATCCCATCATAATGGGCTAGGAATTGGTCGAGTTCCGTCCCAGGTGGCCATATTCCAGAATTTCTTCCAAAAATCATTTAAGAATCATATTTCCATCCAACATACCCAATCCCATCATAAAGGGTTAAGAATTAGTCGAGTTCAGTTCCAGGCGGCCATATTCCAGGATTAGCTCCACAGAATTTCCATTTTCGGACTTTTTCGTTCAATTTATTATAAAATGAAAAGGCCAGAATGGGGTACTCTGATGATCCGCATAGACATGTGGCGTATTTTTGAAAAATTTAACAACTTCAATCTATTGCGTTCAATCTATGTATGTGGTCATGTGGCAAAATCTCCAGGAATATACCAGAATTTATTTCCCAAAACCATTTAATCCAGCATACCCAATCCCATTAAAATCGGTTAAGAATTGATCGATTTCCGTCCGGTGGCCATATTCCTGAACTTCTTCAAAAAATAATTTAGGAATCTCATTTCCATTCAGCATATAAAACTGAAACATGGATTGATCCTAAAAAAGAAAGTAAAAAAATGATCCGTTAAAACGAGATTTTTCTCTATGTAATTGGGAATTTCGTTATAATTAAAATTAATCGAGCGGACAATGAGGAAGCATCTTGTTGATTGTTAAAGATATTTAGGTCTCTTGTCGAAATAAGAAAACTTTCGTTGTGGGTTTGTTTTATTCAATAGTGAAATTTTTTCCACTGTTGGGGGGTCTGTTGGCATATATTTTAAGTGTAGTTACACGGTATTTTTGATGGGTTTTAGTGGGGTTTTGTGGGTTTGAAAATTTAATGTGTTTAATAACGACGACACTTAAAATCTTTAAAATCTGTTTTACATTTTTAATCTTTGATATTTTAAATCATATTTAACGGTCTTTTGAAATTAAATACAATTTTTAATGAAAACCTTGTATTTCGTCTTAGACAGTGTTAACTAACTAATACATATTAAGGAAAATGTGGCTTAGTGTTATTTCAGAGTGCAGTTCTTATTTTTTAGTTTACGCTATACTTCGCGCTATTAAATGAGATTTCGAGTTGCAGGTGCTGCTGACAATAAGCTCGACATTAAATTAGTTTGTGACGATGATTAGTGCTGGATATCTTTCCTTCTACGTCATTCATACATTTTATTATTAAGCTCGTGCTGTGTGAAATGGAATTAAATATTCTTGTAACTTTTATTTGGAATTACATCATAAACATATCTATAATTCGTTTTAATGTAGAAGGAAGATTAAATTAATACATTTTTTATTTTGTTTAGGAAACCGGAAAGTATTAATTTAGAATTAAATTTTAGGAAATTTTCATACGCATATGACATACTAACATTTTTTTCTTAAGTTGCTGATTTCGCTAGATGTCTGCAACAGGGCGGTCCTAAAAAATTACCTTTCCTATCCTTCCTCTTGTTATGTGCAAACAGGCTGTACGACATTTGTCCAGTACTAGCCTACTAAGGGCCACAGTTCAATAAATATATCAATATATATATATATATATATATATATATATATATATATATATATATATATATATATATATATATATATATATATATATATATATATATATATATATATATATATATATATATATATATATATATATATATATATATATATATATATATATATATATATATTTATATATATATATATATATATATATATATATATATATATATATATATATATACAATATATATACATATTTGTATATAACAACTTAACAGGTTTCCACCTCCATATCATTAATGTTAGAATAACCCAGTTTTTCATCTACAGACGTATTTATATGTGAATGGAGATAAATCTATGTGAGACAGAGTGTAGGGGTAATTTGTTGCTCTTTATAGGGCTTTTTCTCCCACAAAACATTATATTTCATAAAGAAAATGTAAAATTTTCCTAAATTTAGTTTAGTCTCGATTACTCTGTTGAACTGAATATAGGATATAATAATCTAAAAATACCTTAACCGTACATACAGAGACAGTGTTTTTCTTGTAAGATAATATGAAATTGAAGAGAATTGAAAATTAAAAATGTCGAATACATATTTGAGTGAAAATCAGTGAACAAAAAAATTTGTAAATGTTAATTAAAAAATATAAAATTTAAATGTTTTGAAAATTTTAAACTTTTATTCTAGCCTAGCGGCAAAGTTCAGTGTATTTGAAGGAAAATTAAATAATATACACGTATATATATAACACA
This sequence comes from Nephrotoma appendiculata, assembly GCA_947310385.1. Taxonomy (NCBI): domain Eukaryota; kingdom Metazoa; phylum Arthropoda; class Insecta; order Diptera; family Tipulidae; genus Nephrotoma; species Nephrotoma appendiculata. The sequence continues at coordinate 130,865,843 of OX371224.1, read as the reverse complement.
TTTGGGTACTCCCAAATTCTCAAACATTTTCATCCCAACGTTTCGTCTCAAGTGAAAATTATTATGCGCTTTAATATAATAATAAATTTTAATGAGCACAAAATTTGTACCATCCATGTAACTTATTGGAGGAATTACTTTCCATGAATTATGGTTAATTTTTGTTGTTGTTGTTGTTTTAAATTGAGCATTTAGGGTTTGGGGAGTTTGGGTCTTGTACAAAAAAATAAAATATATTTTTTAATTATAAATATTTTGGAATACTTATGGTATTATAATAATAATCCATGTATAAATTTTAATTAGATCCGCAAACAAAAAAATCTCAATGGCTTTTTTTTAGAGATTATAGGTTATTGAATTAAATTATAAGACAATTAAACGCGATCTGCATTTTATATTCTGCTGTCTGTATTTAATGAGGTAGTTTCCATTTTTATTGCAGGCCTAATACGTTTTTATGGCGAAATCGGTATTCCCGTTCATCGGATAAATTTAATGACATCTTATTTTATAAGATATATACGTAAAACGGGAAATCAACAAGTTTAAGATGTAGGTTATAGAAAGGGTATAAAAGATTTAGATTTATCGATACTGTACCATTTATACGTATACGTATACGTTCATAAAAAAAATTGTTTTGTATAACATTTTCAATTTAAAAATTCCTTGTGGGATTATTTTAAGGTATATAGAATTTTACCTTATCTTGACGACCAGATAAACCCAACATCTTCCAGTTTGTAAAATCTAAAATACAGAAATAAAAATTAATGAGCGATTTTTGAAAGATATTAGTTGTTAGAGCCCTCGACAACATAACGCAGTATCAGTATCCCGGATTTTTCCGTTAATTCCTTTTTTTTTTGTTTTTGGTATATGTTACAAATGGACATTCAAATTTTTTAATTAAAAAATTATGTATGGCATATCCTTTTTAAAATGGAACTTGGTAAAAAAAAAATATTTTCTAATTATCCAACACCCACATACATAGAAGAATATAATGAGGAACGACAGCAGAGTCGAACGACAAAAAGTAATTCTTCTAAAAAAAAGTTTTTATTTAATTTGGTCTGGTTTTTTGGTTTTTTGTTAAATTTTTTTATTTTTTTTTGGTACGAGATTAATGGTGCTGGTACACAAATCCACATCCTTAATTTCAGTTTAATATATTTTTGTGTTGTATATTAATATTCTAGTGTAAATAGAAAAGGTGTACGAAATTGAACATGAACGAAGAAATAAATTAATTATTAAGCAAGTGTGCCCATTTTATAGTGGCATAATATAGTGTGTCTCACTAAATAACACTAATCCATATAGAATAGTTAGTGATTTATAATATGCAGTTTATGACATTTAACTCACTTCTAATGTTCGATATAGTGTTTATATTTTTTT